>OY284471.1:34929091-37329091 GCA_958336335.1 Dilophus febrilis
TTATTATTATTATTATTATTATTATTATTATTATTATTATTATTATTATTATTATTATTATTATTATTATTATTATTATTATTATTATTATTATTATTATTATTATTATTATTATTATTATTATTATTATTATTATAATTCGAATTATTGTTATAAGTGTGATTTAGTTGTGAACTGGATGTTGGTTGAACGTTATTTATTGTATCATTGAAATTAAATTGTTGGAATTGATTTGTATTGAAAGCGGTTGTAGGTGAAAAATATAATGGGATATTATTTTCATATTCTGCGTTTAGATTTTCTGACATAATATTATTTGTATGATTTTCATGCGTTGGCTGTAATTCATAATCCATTTGTGGTTGGATGAAATCATTAATAAGATTTGCAAATGGATCATTTTCATTCTGATAAGGATATGGAGACACATTTGGTTGGATTGTGGTTTGTGAATTAACGTTTAACGAAATGTCGGTTGACGCATCATGAGTTGGATTACAATCCTGATAATATCTTGGATCAAATTGACTTGTATTTTGTTGATGATGTGTTACATCATTTATACTCATTGTATGGTTTAAATTATTACCATGAGATTCATTTTTATTTAACAGATGAGAAAAATTTGTTAGACTATTACTATTGTGACTGTGTGATATAATGCTATTTGGATTATTACTATCGACTAATGATGGTAAACCTTGAATATTCATTTGATATTGGTTCAAGTTTAGGTCATGAACAACATCTGCAGTTTCATCAATTTCATTCGAATTACCATGTGGAAATAAATTGTGATTTGTGGGGATTGGGTTTGAATGAGTATTTAACAAGAAGCTGGTCGATTCAACAGGATTTGTTGAGTCAAAATTTTGCTGATAATTTGGATCTTGATTCGTTGTATGTGGTTGTGAGTTTGTAATATTTTCGAGTTGTTCATTTATATGCATATTATTGTTAAAATGAATGTTTCGAGTTTCGTTTCTATTGAATGGACATTGAAAATTTGATATATTATTATCATTTCCAATATAAGAATTATGTGGCATAATGTTGTTTGTATGATGGGTTTCAAGAAATGACGGCAATGTTTGAACATTCATTTGAGAATGGTTGAAATTTAGGTTGGAGTCAGAATTAGAAACTAATTCAATTTGATTTGAATTTTGAATTCGAAATAAATTTTGATTGACGGAGTTTTGTGCATTTGATGAGGTTGATTGAGAATTGGATGGATTAACGAAACCAATCGCATTTGTATTTTGGGCTTGATCGTTTTCATTTGAATGTCTGGCCTTGATATGATTTAATAAATCACATTTTCTAATAAATTTACCCCCACATTCATCACATATATTAGTTTTATGACATGTTTTAGAACGCTTATGATAACTTAAAGCAGGTTGGGATTTAAAGGTCTTAGAACAATCCTCACAACTATAAGGTTCATCACCAGAATGAATACGTTTATGTGTGATTAAATTACTGCTGCATGAAAAAGGCTTACCACATTCATTACAACGATAAGGGTTTTCATCTGAATGAATAATACTATGTTTATTTAAATTTCCTCGTGAACTATAATATTTGAAACAAATATTACATTGAAATTCGGTTCGCTTTGATTTATTCTGAGCATCATTAAAATTCATTTTAAATACGAAATTTTCCAAAATCAATTCGCATATAAAGAAAACTATTAAAAATATATATATTTATATTAAAAATTATTATATAGTTAAATTTCAGAATAGTAAAATTGTCCCAATAATTTTTTAAACCATCATGATTTTTAAATATAAACATTAAAAAGACAACACAATTATCGTATATAGAATAAAAAAAATTTAATTAAGCAAATTAAATTAATATTCTGATAAAAATTAATGGGTAAAAGCAAATGCAATTTTGGTTTCAGTTAATTATTATATTGTGGTATTTGAATTGACAAAGCGGTAATGTTATGTATACACATTCGAAAATTTAGAAGACAAATGATGTTAAATAGTTAATAAATAATAATTTCTAACGCTTTTATATTATTGTATTTACATTCAATTTAATTAAAATACAGTGTAGATCAAAAACTGTCCGATATAAGATCATGTAATATAAATTTATAAAATTATTATTATTTATTTGGTGATTATGCCAATATGAATATGAATTTGAAATGCCATTCCATAGGCCTATCAACACTAAATACCCAATCAAAATAATGCCCATTACATCTATTTTTCTATTTAAATTTTGTGACACAAAACACGTTGCCAAGCGAACACCTATAACAAGTATCCACGTACAGTTTACCTGGAGGAAAAAGGGCCCCAAAATGATCACTAATCAAAATTTTAATATAAAATGATGTGCCACACATATTCAAATCCATTTTAAAGAACACCTTTCGATTTGTATGGGAGCTCCTGAATAGGATGGGATCAAAAAAAACAATGTCCGGGCATGTAATATTTTACATTTGGTACATAACTTGGGTTCAGGGCAGTTGCAAAATTGCAAGTCACTTGTTTAGAAACAGTGATCCTGCGCTACACAGCAATTTTTTTTATTTATATACAGCTATGTTATTTTTTCCCTCATATTTTTTACATATATTTGTGGACATGAGGATTCTGAAATTTTATATGTATAAAGTAATTTTTCGAGATCTTTAATTTTGTGAAACATCATTTCGGTCTATCTGACAGCGTCAGCGGTTAGCGAAGCTTTTTATTTAAGTAATCCTTTGGATTTGTATGGGAACCCCTTAATTGGATGAAATTGGTTGATTGATGAGAAGTTTGCAAAACTTTTTCCATTTTTCTTTTTCCAAATCTCCAGATCCAAAATTTTTAGTCAATTGGTTCGAAACAGAACGAGATATCTCCTATAATCTCTTGGGATTGCATGGGAGCTCCTGGATGAGATGGGATGGGATCAGTAAAAATGGATAGAAATTCAATTCTTATTTATTTCGTTTCTTCTATATACAGTAGTATAACCATAAAGGCGAAATATTGCGAAATTCATATGACATATTAAATGAATAAAATAAAAATGTTCTTTTTTATCGTAATATATCTTATATAGTAGATACTCATAATTTATCAACTGATTAGAAATATTGCTAGATATATATTTCTATATAATCGTTATTGAAAGTCAATGACTTTAATATTACTTATATATAGTTATTTATTATCCAATTAAAAACATTTACCACAAATATATTGTATAGTCTATGCCATTATCAGCACCGGTTCTTTACTTTTACACGCCATATTCAGTCTAAATATTTGGGCCTTATAAAGCGCGATAGCATCACCCATCATATTATGGTGGTGGTTTTTTGTTGAGGTATCCCTTTTAGGCCTAGTCCTCTGGATAACATTTATAATTATCAGGTGTATGAATATCATATTGCCGTATTCAAACTAAAAACAAGACATTTTTTTTAATTCAAAATGAAGAAATATTTTAATCAAAAGTAATTTCCATTACGGCCTATACACTTTTCTCACTTTTGTGCCAATTTATGGATACCGCACGCCAATAGAATTGTTCATCTTTTGAAGCAAACCAATCAAACACCCAATTTTCGACTTCTTCGTAGGAATCAAACTGCTGCTCAGGAAATGTGTGCGTATCGATGAAAATAAATGGTAGTCGGAAGAAACCAAGTAGGAACCAAGTATGGTGAAAGTGCGGGTGGGATAACAATATTTAGGATTCTTAAAATAAATCCATTTTTCATTCCTTTCGTAACTTTGAATCAAAATTGTACAAGTCATTTTTCGGTTTTCCTTCTGTCTTTTATTCAATTCATTTTTCACACTTTTGCATCTTTCCCATGACTTTTAAACCTTTAGAAGCAGTGGTTCTATCAACATTTAAAGCTTGGCAAGTTATTTTTGAGTTTGTGTGTTATCTTCATTCAACAATTCTTGCAATTTAGTATCATCAAACTTTTTTACGGTGGTGCTCCACGTTCTTCATTTCTTACATCAAAATCATTGTCTTTGAATTGTCTAAATCATTTTTTGCCTTAAGTTCTCATTTATAACATGTTTGCCATAACCTTCTACAAGCATTCAATGAACTCTAGCTGCAATTTTTTTTTAAGAAAACAAAAACGTAACGTGAATAGTTATTCACATTCCTGGGGCAAGTTGTTATATTCGGTCGGTCAAATAAAAAAGGTTGGTCCGTCCTCCTAGTTAAAAAAGGATAATACTGCAAGAAGCACCCCAAGCAAGTGCAAAGTTTGCATGTATGAAAGGACCGGCACTGGCCATTATCGATCTATCTATTTGCTATATGTTGTATACAAATTTTTTATAACAAAGATATCGGTATATATTATATACCATATCCTGGCTAATATAATATATATGAATACGAATATATAACTACCAAAAATTCCAAAATAAATAATTGGAATTTTTTTTGTTGTTGTTAAAATATTTTTATTTGCACGCGAATATATTATTATAACACCAAGCGTTTAATTTTGTTTTTTCATTGTTTAAATTGTATAGTATATAACCACGATTTCCATGTTCCATCGTATTTTTTTTTTCATTCCACCATAAAAAAATTAAATTGAATTGTAATTATATTGTCAAAAGTTTATGAACACAAATAAAAGACTGCGAATATATAATAAAACAAGTAATACAAATTATTATATATGGTACATTTCATTTCTATATTCATATAATATATTTTTGTATAAAATAATTTTCGTTATTCTTATTTACACTTGTGGCAACAATTCTATTAATATGTATGCGTCTTTTTTGTATTATTATTATAGGTGGCGCTTGGGAGGAGGATAGGTCTTTACAGATTTTGCGGTGACATTGGCCGAGGTAATTTTTCTCGTGTAAAATTAGCTGTTCATCAATTAACTAAAGGTATGATATGTATTTATTAATATAGGCAAAAGGCGAAATAAAATTCCAAAACCATTTATAAAATATAGTATAGTTATTTTATACGCAAAATTTGTATTATTTATTACATGCAGATAAAGTAGCAATTAAAGTTGTTGATCGGAGCAGATTGGATTCACGGGCATTTCGAATGTTAAATCGGGAGATATCAACATTAGAATGTGTTCATCATCCAAATATATTAAGGTATGCATTTTTGAAATTATTCCTAAAATATATTTTATTATCTAATTATATAGTTAAATAAACAAGAACACACATTATCATTATCTATATATGCCTTCGTAGTTCTTATTTATTTCCATATAGAGGTTTAAATAAAATTTTGAAAATATAATATACTGTCAAATGCATATTTTATGTTCATATATAAACAAATAAAATATTATTACGTTTTCTATTACGTTATAGTAATAGCGCATTATTGTTTTAGTTTTCTGAAAAAAAAAAATGTTAGGTAACTTTTTTATCATTTTTCTCCACGAATTGGAACTTTTTATCGTGAAAAATAGCATAGACATCTTTCGTTCGATCGGTGCTAATTGCTCTTGCTAATTTTCAAAATTTTCCGACTTTTTTGTTTGTCTTAAATCTTAAGGAATTTTGACGATGTATGCTAGAATTTTTGGATATACGGCTTAGGTACCGAATGCAAAACGGTATTACAATTACATTCCCGAACATTTTTTCTAATCCCATCCCATCCAGGAGCTCCCATACGAATCCAAAGGATCATTAGACATTTCTCGTTCTGTTTCTAATCAATTGACTTAAAATTTTTGGGATCTGTATGTTTGATGGAAAATGGAAATACTTTTATATCGGGGATTCTTTTTCCAATGTTACCATACCATCCATAAGCGCTCCATACAAATCCAATGCTGTTCTTGTAAATGAACTTCAATATATTAATGTATTATTTATTTTATATTAAAATTGTAATGCGGAGTTGATTAGTTATAAATGTACCCATAAACCCACTTGGTCATCAGTACGTGCATTCTGTTGCAGGTGTTAGCCAGGCCAGCCAGCATTTTTTTTTTAAATTAATAATGGAAAATTTATAAACTTAATATTAACCTTTTTCCTTTTTTAACATATTTTATTTATTCATTATATATTATATTTAACTTATGATAATATTTCATATACATAAAAAATATATATGTATAGGTATTTATAAATTTTATATTATATACAATTGTAGAAATTTAACACCCTCAACATTTTTATTTACAGGATCTCAAAGCACTGGTTCAATATTGTTGAAAGTTGTTTGTTGTTTGAAATGTTATGAAATTTTGAAAATTATTAATTCTTGTTTTATAATTGCTATACATTGTTTCATTGTCAGCAGTACCTTGAAAGACTTATAATTTATAACCGCAATAAAAATGTATAACCTATAAACACCTGCAGGGATATCTTATTTATCCTTTCAATATAAGAACGAACTTCGGGGAAATAATTTAGGAAGTATGGAGCTGCGTATCGGGGAAAACTATTGCAAAATATATTTTTAATTCACTTCCCCCCATAGAGAATCAAGTACTTATATCAGGCGAAAGAAGAATATTCAAAACAACAAATATAATTAATTTAAGAAAAAATATAATAACAATAAACCAATGTGATTGATTATGAAAAAATATATTAACACTTTTAACAAGAATTTATAATTTTGGTAATTTTTATTTTGGTGTTCTTATCCAAATAAATATATATCGGAAATTAAATAAAAATATTTGATTTAAAAAATATTTGAATATTTAATTTGTATATATTCAAGTTTAAACGCTAATTTTAAACAACATTACGAATCAATTCTTTGCGGCACTCGCTATGCGCTACAGTACAAATAAGATTTGTTGTTTAACCCTCATCGGTCCCCCAAAATCCCCCATTATCAACTTAATCAGTCCTTTTGTATGCGTAAGCATATAACATATAAATACACTTGTATAAATGTGCATGAAGGTATTTAGACAATGAAATATATTTTTTACAGTTATTTTATTTATAAAAATAATGAAAATCAAGCCAAATCATCAATTTCGGGCAGCATTTGAAGGAAATATTACATATAATACAACATTTGTATGCACTGGCATACAGAGGAACCGATAAGGGTTATATAATACATGAAGGAAATTTTGTATTCATATACAATATTAAATGCTCGTTTATATGATCATAATATTCACATATACAGGGTTAATCTTTTGACGCGAGACAGATATGTAAGACGTCCTCTTTTAAATATAAACCTCTAATTTTTTTTTCTAATAAAATTCCGTTTATTCTACATGAAAGAATAAAGAATAATTTATTCTTGAACATTTTTTACGCTCAAACTTTGGCCGCCAATTTTGATTAGAATATTCTAAAATTTATTATTAAAATTTATTAATTTAATAATTTTAATTAAATATAAATTTATATTATGTCATGATTTGTTAACAACATGTAAATCTGAAATGAATGCTTTTATTACAAAGTGAAATATTGTACTAAACAATAATGTAATATGTAATATTGAACTAATTAGTTTTATGCTTTCGCGTTGAATAAGAATCCCTAGGAACAAATAAGTGCTTGCTTTTTTAAATGTCTCAAGTTCGAAAATAACCATTACCGAATGTCACCCTAGCCGAACAAGAAACAAGACCACGAACTAGTTTTGACTGAAACATTTTTCCTTAAAACGCGTAGTTTCTGAGAGTTTCCATTGTCTCACAGAAAAAAATTCACCCTGTACATTAAAATTAAAAATTTATGAAAATGGAAAATATGTAAAAAAATATAATGTTACTGTATGTTTATGTATATTTACTTTATATGTTTCATATAAAATTTGTATAAAATAAAATGTAAATATAAAATGTAAAATAAATAATTCTATATCCTTTAAAATCTGAATTGCAAATTTTTTTATGTTATCTGAAATGGTTTTTTTATATACCTACATTAAAAATATTAATTTGTTAAATTTGTAATTTTCGCTTACAACTGACGATGAATATTATATATAGATATATAGAAAAAGTGAGAATATAAAGAGAGAAAGTAAACATAGTGAGAAATTCGCGATTCCAAAAGGTTTTAATTATTGTGATAAAGTGAGAAAAAATATGAAAATATTTCATTATCGATTTTTATTATGAGAAGTTTATGGCAAAAAATTATTGCATTTTCATAATAATTTTTATATTTTTATTTTTGTTACATGCACAATTGATATTTATTGTAGTTTTGTCTTCAATTAATAATCGACTTTTAAAGAGTTTTTCTCGCTTTTGGTTGCGGAATCGCAATATTTAATCTGTTTTTTTTTTGTTCGTTACTACAGCAGAATCGGTTTAGCGCTCTTAAAATACTAGCTTTTGGAGATTGTTCCATTTTCTTGATGTTCTTGGAAAAAATTAATATCCAAATCTGTTGTTCCGAAAAAAGTTAATAGATACTGATTGTGAGTCAGGATGTGGCGTTTGAGAGTTTCTTGAATCATAAGTGAACTTAATGGGCCTAGAAATTAATTTGAAAATTTTCATTAGAGCATTCGTGCAGGATAATATTTATTGCCACAAATTAAAACAAGAAACAAGAGGGTGGGTGAGCAGAACCCTGTGGTACTCCGGAATAGACTGGATAAATATTTGAATTTACTTCATCTAAAGTACATCCCTAATATTTCTATTAGGTAAAAAGTTGCCAATCCATTTACAAAATGTAGCTCTTAACCCCAAAGAATGACTTTTGGATATTAATGCCTTATGGCCAACGCTGTCAAAATCCTGAAAAATGTCTAGTGAAACAACTTCTATTTCACTAAAATTTGCGATTATCTTTTTTATTGGTTGAATAATTTATCAGATCACTTGTTAATCTTTTGTACCTAAAGCCATATGGACAATCACTAATAATAAATGCTCATCGATTATCAATTATCATCTAGATATTGTACAACCATTCGATTTACTTTCTTCACCATTATCTTAGAAAGTATTGATGTTATTGCTATTGGACGATAATTTGAAAGATCCCTTTTGAATATGGTATAACATTTGCAATTTTCTTATATAACGGAAATATTCCAGTCGAAAATGATTTATGAAAGAGTTTTCTTAGCATAGGGTGCAAGGAAAGAAAATGCACATTCTTTTAAAACGATTGGCGGAATGCCATTATGCGAGTGACAATACAACTAGTGAGATATTATTTTTCCCCTCGCCGTGTCACTGTCTGCCGTGTTATAACCGTATACGACCAAACGCATGGAATTGAATTTATTAAAAAAAAAAGATTTAAATAAATGTTAAAATCAGATGAAACTAAACCAAACTTATCACTGCGTACATTGTCATTTCCATATTGTATAATTAATATTATATATATGTATGTAATATTGTTATCATAAATTTATAAAATTTTATATTTATAGACTATTTGAAGTTGTTGATACACTGGGACGTGTACATTTAGTTACCGAATGGATACGCGGTGGTGAATTATATAATCGTATTACACAAAATGGACCATTTAAAGAAGCTCAAGCAGCCCCACTTTTTAAACAATTATTATTAGCAGTGAAGCATATGGTATGTGTAAAAATAAAAATTTTATTATCGATTATTATATTATATATGAAATAAAATTATTACCATTAACTATATAAAACCAATTAAATATTATTAAGTAAGTATATATGTGATATATATTTTATTTAGTGTGTGTTCAATTTGATTATTGATTAAATTTTATTTATTTTTAATCGCTTATTTATAAGTTATATAAATGCAATAATTATTATTAATTATTTTTTATCGTGTTACGATGATAATTATTCTCAATTATATAATGAAATATTATAATATGTACGTACAAGATCGGCGTTAACAAAGGTTGCAATTGCACAAAAAAACCGGGCACCCTCACATTTGGGGCGCTTCTAACAATTACAAAATTTTTCAGTTATATGTTAAGGATTAATAATCAATTTACTGTGTAAATCGCGCTACAACCATTAATGTACAATGTACATATACTTTATCCATGCATACACAATCATTTTGGTTCTTAATTTATTTTCTTTTTTTGCATGTGCTTTATTCATTTATTTTTTTAGATTTTTATTAAAAACCGAATTTTTTAGCTTACGTTTTATTAAGAAATCGGCTTCGGGGGAATACCTTGTTAAAATAAAACGCCTTGCAAGTTCACCTCAAATAGGTGATGTGGAAATGACTTCTAGTTTTTAGAGGCGATCAAATAAAATCGGGCCCCAGAATGGTTAGAACCGGTCCTGTATGTTCGCAATTATAATATATTATACTCTGCGAAGTATCGCGTTTTCTTATATCGTGAATCAAATGAAATAAAACATATAAAGTATAAAGAAATAATGCTAATAATTTTGTTGATGAATTAATTAAAGAAAAAATAACATTTTAACCTTTTTTTTTTTACCACAAAAGATTATTATAATTTTTTGTTTTGTTTCTTTTACATTTATGAATTTATGAATCAAAGGTATATATAAAATTTGGCGTAAGTTAAAGAATCTCAAAAACACTCATATTTTGTATCTATATTTATATTAATATTTGTGTAATTTTTTTATCACGTTCACTTTAATGATGATTCAATTTTTATATGATTATCCGCATAAACACATTCAGTAATTCATAATTCCTATTTTGTTTTTACTCCTCAATATGTAATACCTTTTGGAATATATAACATACGTATAACGTAAATTAAACTATATATATTCCTGTGGTCCCAATTAGAATTATTCCTTTGGTCCCAATTAGTTCCGATTTTGTAACATACAATAATCAGGTTCCCGGATTATCGAGTCATTAAATAAGTTCGAACAAATCACTAAATAAGTTCGTAAGATGACTAATAAAACAACAACCTTTAGGCAAAATTCGATCCCCTATATATAGACCATCTATATGTCATCCTACGAATTTATTGAGTGAATTATTGTATTTTTACTATAATTAATATAAATAATGTTAAATCAATTTAATTAATTAACAATTACGTATTTTATATAATATCTCTGATGATATACTATGATATACTCATTAAATTTTTTAATATATTTAAGTGTGTAATCGGAACTCAAATTTTATTTATGTTAATATATAATATAGTACATACCATCATATATGACGATTTAAATTATTACTATTATTGCAATTTATATTATATATAAACAGTATATGGAAAGATATTCTTCGAATATTATACTAATATTACAATATAAATAAACTAAAATATTTATGAATTATATATTCACAATTTAATATTAATGTTTATTTGATTATTGCATGCTCAAAAAAATGCGTTATTATATCAGTAGGAAAGAAATATTTTCTATATGTATATTATATTTTTATTTATATACATTTAGTTAATATTATTATTATTATTATTATTTGTTTTATCAATAATTTTTGTAATATATAAATAAAAAAGGAACGCAATTAGGCAAACACCTGAAACAGGAAGCATATTCTTGTGGTCGGTTATAGGGAACGGGAAATGGGGTTAAATTTTTCACCAATCAATTCCTCGCATAAAATTTTAATATTAAATTTTGGCGCCACTCTAATATGTTCAAATGCCTTATCATAAACACTCTTTGATCTGCATATGCCAATGGCTTCAGAAAAAATATCCCGATATTAAAGTTTTTTGTGAAATAAAAGGTACAATATTATTTTCTTAAAACCGCAACTCTATAAGTTACATAATGAAAGTATTATACCAATATTTATTCATATTTATATAATATTGTAAAATATATCTGAATAATAGAACATATTTTAATAAAAATAAATTCATATAATTAAATTTATACATATATAGTTTTATTCATATTTAACATCAATAAATTAATCATATAGAAATAGATTATAGTATTATTATGTATTATTGGTATTATTGGTATTATGGGATATTTGGTATATTGGGATTTGGTACCAAATGCAAAAATTACATTCCAGGAAATTTTTTCTGATTCCATCACACCCAGGGAGCTACTGCGTGGTCAAATGCAAGAAGATAGCCACCTGTACCTGTATTTCCTGTTACAGGTGTTTTTTTTACGTGGCATCGTTTTTACATAGAAACATGAAAAATTTTGGATTTGTCGATCGCCTAAAATAACTTTCAATTATTAATTCAATTTAAAAATGGGTATATAAACTATTTTATGTATGCCATATCATTAAACATAAACTTTGAGGAGTATGGAATCATTAAAGTTTTGTGCACCATACACATTCCCTTAAAGTGCATTATACAAAGTGTATGTGAACTAAATTTCAAAAGGATGTACCTGGCACTGGGACACACTCTGTATATATAATAAATAAAATAAATCAGATGATTGTTATATTGATTTTTTTTTGTAATTCCATTTATAAATATTTTATATTTTTAATACTAATATGCCAATTAATTTTTATTTAAATATTTAGCATAATTTAGGATTCGTTCATAGAGACATAAAAGCGGAAAATGTTTTATTGGTTACTGAAGACAGAATTAAATTAGCTGATTTTGGATTTAGTACACAATTAAATGGTATGTTTTATATTTTATAATAATTTTTATGTTTTATATTAATAGAAAAAGAAAAATTATAAACGATAATGCCAAATTAATTCAAATTATACAGTAATCATTTTATTTTCAATGAAAATATAAATTATTATATTTTTTTTTTATTATTTAATACTTGTTATATCATACATTTTATGACATATATACAAACAAGTACTATATACTACTCTAACCACAAATATTTCTGACACTTGGCATTTTTTCTGTATATGCTCTAGTTTGAGATGCCGAGAAAGGACTTTAAAAAAATAATTTTTTAATCCTATTAATTTGATTTCATAAAACGATGGTTTTAGTTAAATAATTACGGAGACAGAAGTAAAAAAAAAACGTGTAAATTCAATTAGCTATAGAATTTATACAGTTTAAACAAAAATAAATTTGGCTATTATAATTTCGGACACTTATATTATACTAATATTCGGTAACGTCTCCTTTGGTCTTTGTGACTGCGTCTCTATATTCTTTTAGACATGGAAAATCGAATGTTACTGATCCTGATTGTGAATTTGTGAAAAAATAGGAGAAGAGGATGTGCGTTAAATAACTTTAAAATGTTCAGCAACCCAAAAACCTGCCCCACGAGCGTAATGGGAAAGGTAATGGTTTCATAAAACGTACTCTAAATTTTGTAAGATAAAAATAAAGACATATTTTATTAAACATGTTATTCCCCTAATAATAATATCCCTAATAATTTTTCAGCCAAAAACGGAGCCCCTTAAATTGTTTTACGAAAGACAAAACGCTTAAAATATGCGAGTGTTAAGCAATTTTGGGTTCATCGGCAATATAGCATTGTATTGTATTGCGTGAATAATTGTTTAAAGTTCTTTCTCGGCATCTCAAAGTCGAGCATATACGGATAAAATAGCAAGTGTCCGAAATATATATGGTTAGTGTTGTATTTCATATAATATATAATTCTTAAATCGTACATGCACTGCGTCGTCGTCCATATACATTCATTTATTATATTTATAATAAATTGATGTAAGAAAAATTTTTGTAATTTGTGTGTAATATACGATTTAATTAAGATTTATGACTTACGGAAATTCTATTTTAAGTTAACATACATTTTGAGTTGAATATAATAAGAATAATAATAATAATAATATAATGTTGTATGTAGTCTATTATACATATATATAAATATTTAAATTTGTTTTATATGTGCGAACAAAATGGTGTGACAATGATGTATAAAATATTAAATATATTTCTTGATATATTCACATGACTGAATTTACATAAACTAATAAAGTGTCACCTATAAAATTTATAACGAATGTTATTTAATATATATCTATATAACAGGGTGCGAAACGATCAATATTTGTATACCTTTATGCTTTATATATATTTATATATGTATATATATCCAATTATACAAAAACTGCATTTCACAGGATTATTAATATCATATTAAATTGAAATTCTCGTGTTTTTATATATATATAGAATTTTTAATAAGAATTTTATCTAATTGCTTTATTGCTAATTTAATTTAATGATTTAATTTCATTCAATTCAATTTTTAATGAATATATTAAATATAAAAATTATAAATACTAATTCATTTGTTTTATATACATTTTCTTTCGCATAACATCCGACGATTGATTATTATAACCATAATTTTTCCCTAATAATTTTTCCCTAAATCTACAAACATGTGGTGTGTTTATACTTTTAACTCCCTACACTTTTTCATTATCTATCGTATGACGACCACTTGCTCAGTTGTTGAGCGATCATTACGGAATCCACATTGGTATTCACCAATAGCTTCCTCCGCATATGGTAAAAGGCGCTTATAATATGTTACATTCAGCTAAGGTATATTCCCCGATAGTAGGAACACTCCATTCTGTCTCCTTTCTTGTGTAATGGCACAATTACATCAAGTTTCCAGTCGCCTGGTATAACCTCATAGTTCCAAACATGCACAATTAGCTCGTGTATACCATTCCATAATATATTACCACCATATTTTAAGAGTTCACCAGGTACGCGGCCGATTCTTGAGCTTCACAATGGCTTCTGTGGTTTCCTCATATGTTGGTTCCGAAATTAGTGGTGCGGTTGCGCTGTTTGGTACGGCAACTCGTTTTCAGCATTTCTATCACTTGGGTTGCAAAGTACATCTTTAAAATGCTCAGCCCATATCGCGATGACTCTTTCTTCATTTCGCCGCTGGTATCCTTACTAAGAATTGGTTGTTATATAAATCCGCTAGTTACAGATCTTATTCTCCTGTACAAATAAATAAATTTAACGGGACCTAATATCTTCAAAAAATTCGTCGATTTTAAGAGGGCACATATTAAAACGCTGCAAAAATCGAGTTTTTATACAAAAATTTAATTTATCCGCCGAAAGTGTGCTATGAACGCCCAAAAATGAGAACGAGTATATTTTTGTTATATAGCGAACGCTCTTCTTCTTTCTCGATTCTTGTAATCTTTTGTTAATAAACTTCTGTAGCTAAATTGTACTTCATTCATAAAAAAAAAAAAACATATAAAATTATACAATTAACTAAACCCATATAATATATGTATATTATAATATTTTAGGATCTCAACAACATTTGGACACATTTTGTGGATCACCCCCATACGCAGCTCCTGAATTATTTAGTGATGATCATTACATTGGTGGACCAGTTGATGTATGGGCCTTAGGTGTTTTGGTATATTTTATGATTGTCGGTAATATGCCATTTAGAGCACCAACCGTACCGGCTCTAAGAGCAGCCATATTAAAAGGTGATTATTTATTACCATCTACATTAAGTTTACCATGTATACGAATTATACGTAAGTGCGGATAATTAATTAATTAATTTTTAATTATATGTACAATGCAATATGAAAATTTGTATTCATTAATTTTTTTTTTTTTTTTGCCTTTTATATAACATATAGAACGTATTTTAATTCATACACCATCACGACGACCAACAATTGATCAATTGCTATTAAGTCAATGGATTATTCAATACTCAAATGTGGAAAAACATAGTTCATCATCATCCGATAATAATTCACAAATAACGAATAAGACAAAATCAAAAAAATTACATTGGTTTTCAAGAAAACGTAATAAATCAGCGAGCGGTAATAGTAATAATAATAATACTTTTAATGGTAGCAATAAACGTCATAATAATATAATCGATTTGAATAATATAGCACCGTTACAATGTAATACAAAACGAACAAATAGTGTATTAGATGTTAATTTTTTAATGCCAATTGATAATAATAATAATAATAATAATAATAATAGCCATAATTTAACCATAGTTAATGATATTACTAATAATAATTTACATAATAATCATAATAATACCGACTCTATCAATAAAACCCATAGAAAATCATTATTATTTAGTGGTACATTAAAAAAGAAAATTGGTCCAATGGAAGAAAAGGAAAAAGGTAAAATGTTTAATAGAAATAGTTTAGAAATGAAATCGTTGGAAATGATTAATGTTAGTGGTGGTGGTGGTGGTGGTGGCGGCGGCAGTATGGTCGTTAGTGATGCTATAAATACTACTACTGCTGCTGTTACCGTTGCAGTTGAAGATAATAAAAATGAAAATCATTTAATCAATAATCCAATAATTTTACCGTCGACAGTTATCGTTGTTGATGATGAAGAAGCCGATTTTATAATGATACCAACATTTTCGGGAGATTTAACAAATTTACATCCATTAGAATCGGAAACACGATTAATTTTAAATAATTTAGGTGTTACAAGTGAAATGCTTTGTAATGCCATAAGTTTGGGACCAAAAAGTGATATTATCGGTGCATATCGTATAATAATCGATCGTTTACAAAAACAATCTATAATTGACAAACAAGCGGAAATAATAAATATTAATAATATTAAGGAAGAGGAATTGAATAGATCAAATAAGAATAAGAGAACCATCACCCATCGTACATGTGCCATATTATGAATATGAATTTTCTGTTTTAATTAATTAATTATGTTTGTCGTTGTCGTTCATTTTATTATATTTTAAATGAATTTATATATAATATTTAGATGTAATAAAAATGTACACCAATTATTTATAAATATTGTGATAAATAAATAAATC
The DNA here is from genome assembly GCA_958336335.1 of Dilophus febrilis. NCBI lineage: Eukaryota > Metazoa > Arthropoda > Insecta > Diptera > Bibionidae > Dilophus > Dilophus febrilis. The sequence goes on from OY284471.1 coordinate 34,945,808, forward strand.
TATTAATACGATGAATAAATAATAAAAAAAATAAATATAGAAATAAATTGAAATTTATAAAAAAATCAAAAATTGTATAGGTAAATAGAATAATGTGTTTTTTTTTTTTTTTAATTTAATTTTATACATATTTTATAATAATAATAATAATAATAATAATGATAATTTTAGAACAAACCAATACGGTTTTAAAGAATAAGGCACAAACCGAAAAATACAAATGAAAATTAGCGTATTTAAAACATATATGATTCAAATTTTGATTATTTGAATTTCAAATTATCTATTTTGATTTAATATTATGGATTGATTGTGGAATAGTATGGAATTTTCACGTTCAGATGACGAGCAATAAACGAATGAAATAGGTGGTCATTGGGGTGGAAAAAATGTATATTTTAATTTAATATATTTGACTGTCATAAAAGTCATAGAAAAGAATCACCCATCAGAGAACAAATCCGTAAATGGACAAAACTTTTAGAATTTTGTATGGAATCCAAAGTAGTTTAGGGAAAATATTCCAACTGGAATTCTATGGGAAATCCAACCAAATTTCCTATCAAAGCTTTCCTGTTTATTCGATATATTTTGAAATTGAAATCTATCCATAGTAAATTCCAATGGAAAAATGGTTTTTATTTGTAAATTTTATTGGCTTCTTGGTTGCCGAAAAAGAGTTCGATTATAATTCAATTGTTTATTAAAATTTATTACATATAATTAATGAATTTTTGTTTTTTTTTACATTATGTTATATATATAATAACAATAATAAAAATTGTTAAACATTTTATATATTATATTACAAAAAATCATATCATCATTCATTTTGTATAACAAAATATTAAAAAATAAAAAACTATTTAAGTGAATTTGTGATGCTCTCTTATTGGTGGTGCGGTTATTATACGATAACGAATAATATAGATAATTTTATATAAGAATAAATTTATTTTTGTTTAATTTAATTTATTTACCTCTATATAATTATTTGATATTAGAAAAAAAAAAAATAAAATAATTTAATTATCAAAGACAAAAATAAAAAAAAAATGGATTATATTTTTTTTTTAGTGATATTTCATTACATTTTAAATGTATACATTTTTATAAATCGCTATATAGTAATTTAAATAAAATATTATATCACGTAAATTAATATTTTATTATAATAAGAAGAGTTTTTTAATTTAATTTAAATTATATATATAAATAAAATAAAAAAATACCTCTATTATTATGTATTTTATTTTTTGTTAATATAATAGACATTATATTATATAGAATGTGCTGCGAAATAAATATTACTTTATTGTTTCAATGATTCAATTTATGAAATAAACAGAAATTTATCACAAAACAAAACAACAATTGGTTTTAATTCAGATGAAAGAATTAATCCTTTGTGTATAGATAAAACACAAATGTATTCATTGATGTCATCCGCAAAAAAGGCCACTTTTTTCAATGGAATACTTATTCGAATGAACGCATAATAATTATGATTCCGTTGAACTCGCTCACTAAAAAAAAGTTACTTTTCAATAGAATCGAGGATCAAGAATCATAGAGTTTTGCTAATTTTTTTTTTTAACTTTAATTCGAATGTGTTTTTAATTATAATTTATTTGCACCTCCCAAATATGGATTTCGTAATCAATTGTGTTAATAATCGCAAATATCTTAATGGGTCAAAATTAAATAGTAAATTGTTGAAAACCGGAATGGATAACTGTATGAAACAGTTATAGTGACAGACTGTGTCTGTCAAAAACGCGATAAAATTTTACTTTTTTCCCGTTTTTGTTTAGCACTTTTTGGAAAATCGGCTATCTATCTTTTGAACCAAAATTTATTAGATTTACAAATTATCTTTCATGGTCAATATGGAAATGACTTGGTGGTGCCGTTGGTAAATCATCCAACTCAATTGCGAGTGGTCACGAAAATTTTATTCTGGGAATTTTGGAATTCATGAACTATTAAGGCACCATTTATTCATTGGTTCAAATTAGTGATTACTTTTGGTGTATTTTGTCGAACGCATACCACGGCTAACAAAGTCCAAACACAAATACACAATTATATATAATATATATAAAAAAATATAATAAACCTCGGTACCATTGGCAAATTATTTCCATATCTTGAGGAATTTATGTCCATTGGCCCGTCAGTCAATTGGCAAAGTTCCTGCGGGCAGGGCGAATGAATGTATGAAAATGGTATACATTGAAGGTGCAGCACATAGTATTTCGGGGATTTAGAACCCAACCCAACTCATATAATCTAATCTAATATTTAGGTAATATCAGAAATTGATTGAATTTTAAAAATATAGCAAAAAGAATGAAAATTGTAAATTGTAAGCACGCACTAAACCGATAAAGCTTTATTTTAAAAGCTTTCTTGTAATATTTTTGATATATGAAAATTGAAATTTATTATATTCTATTGGAAAACTGAAAACCTTATAATGTTTATAATTTTATAATATACATTTTTCTAATTTTCACATTCAGTCATTGTTCAATGCACCGAATTTTCAATTTGTTTTAATGCATGAAAATTTTCCTCAATGCCAATATTCATAATAATCAAATTTGATTCAATATTCAATAATATTTCATAATAAGCATTGAGTAAGGCAACAATTGGATTTCTCTGTAATTTAAGATATACATTTCTTTAGAAATAAAATATTAAATAATAATATTAACATACCGAATTCGCTTCCTTTTGAAATAGATTAAATTCCAAATTAAATTCATCCATATTTTTCGAATTGAAACAAAATGAATTGATAAAATTGATTAATTTTGTATAACTATTATACATGTATAAAATTCGAATATATATAAAAAATATGAGATTAAGGATAAAATAAAATTTTGTTTATCACAAAAATAAAAATATATATGTATGTAAAATGCATCACCCAATCAGTTCGAAGGGTGACTAAAGAATTAACAACCCAGAACAGAAGTCCTGAACAAAAATTTAGATTTCCATGACCTTTAACCACTTCGGTACTAAATGTCCCCCCTGCAGTGAAATTTAAAATTTCCCCCGTGCGAAACCCCCTCTCCTGGCCAGAGCGGAAGAGTCCGCCCACAACTAAATCCAGAACAAAAGTTGGTCAGGTTAGAACCCTCTACCAATTTGCACACTAAAACCATAGTTGAAGGCGTGCGACGCGGATAAGTGCAAATGTTACAACAATTTTCTATACCTAGAACTTACCAATTATAACGATGTATATCAATAATATTTGTATTCAATGTTTTATCGTCATTTTCCAATGTATCAATTTTTGCTTCTAATACATTAAGTTCTTTGAATATATCACTCATATGCAAGTCATTTTGAATATATTGATTAAATATTTGATTGAAATGTAATGATAAATTTTCCATCTGTATATAAATAATTTTAGATGTTAGAAATTGTAAAAAAAAATTATGTTTATTATTGAATTATTATTTATTATGAATTATATTTTCTTTTTCTTTTACATTTTTATTGATTTTTAACAATTCTCGATCGCGTTCATTTAAGGCTGTTGCTTGATTATGAAAAATTCTTTCCCAATCACATAATTCCGAAAATAAAAATGAAATTTCATTTTCAACTTGATTAAAATTTTTACTAATTATTGGAATTCTATCAAACGCTTCCATTTTTTTATTTTCGTAATTATACAAATAAAATTTCAGGCTATTTAATATGGATGGATAACTTTACTGTAAATAAAATATATGAAACGCGTATATTCAAATAATTTTCAATAGACTATTTTGGTTAAAAATATCGTTAATTATTATATTTTTAGAAATCGATTGAGGAAATTTACAAAAGGTAAAAATTTATTCGTATAAAAATATATAAGGAAAAACGCCCATTTATTCCTCCGAGAGGAATGGACGTCCTATCTCAGACCGATCTTATGCTGTCAATACACCATAAAACTTGGTTGTCGAAGATGGTTTTACATTTTCTCTTATTATTTCACCGATGCAAGCTGATCGATTCTTAGGTAGATGTCCTCTAACTGGTTCATGCTCCTGCGTCAACTTAACAGAGCATTTTAGTGCGATGATCCCATCCTCCATGTTTACTTCCATTGGCTGAAATTTTGATATGTTGTAGTACTCGAGAAATAAAAATACCGATATTTATTTTTCCTTAATTTCATTTTGGCGTCGATGATCCAAGATGGCGTCGAAAATGAAAATTCTCCATAACTTATACAATGCTCTATCAAATTCATTGAAATTTGAAAAAAAAATTCAACTACTCAACTAATCCGCATATTTCATTGAAGAAAATTTATTTTATAAGTGTCGAAATGGTGATTTTATTCAAGATGGCCACTACCTTTTGCCAATATATAATGCGAATTTTAAGGTACCTTTTCATATGCAGATTTTCGTCTGGGAATTTGCATTCGTGGTTTAAAACAATTTTTATTTTTACCGCCACAAATAGATTCAATTTATGATTGACAGAAAAAAAAGAGAAAAACCGCGAGGATTAAAAATAAAAATTAAATATTTTTTAAAACAAATCTCCAAAAAAAAATGTTAAAATAGCTTCCTAGCTAGAGATATCTATCAAACGGCGGAAAAGAGGTTAAAATCAAATGATATATATTTAAGCAATTATTTTGAAAAACAATGGAAAAACAAGTGTATTATTTGGTTGGAACATAACATGAAACCCAATAAAAAGTATGTATATATTTTGAGTATAAAATGCACATACCCATCCAATAAAAAAACAATACATATTTGTGAAGCGAGGGATTGTGAGAGATCGGATATAACCTAATTTCATTAAAATACTTTCAAATATATAATTTCCATAATTCCAACACGTGAATAACATGCACTAATCGTTCCATATATCGAGGTTTTGATTGATGTAGTGTTCCTTACTTAAAGGATATAATACAAAATTTGAAAGTGTTTCCTATTTCGAGGGTTCCTTATTCAAGGATATCTTATATCGGGAGTCTACTGTATTTACAAATTATTTGGATAGCAGAATTTTTATTATTTATCATCATAATATAATATAAGCTATTCAATTTTTAAGCAATGAATTACTGAATTAATTGAATTTAAACACTGTCTATAAAGCAATCGTTAAAACTTGATAGTCGACGCAATATGATAGCCAGATAGACAATTTATTATGTGAATTTTTTTTTTTGTTACTCATTTCAGAAAAGTGTCATCTTACATAAAAGAACAGTTTTCTTATTGCTGTCGTCGTTATCCTTATATGAATTGAATGATGGATTTTGTTTTCTTTTTTTTTTTTTTAGTTGTTATTCATTTTAGTTTTTACAAATAAATATATATATATGTTATATAATATTTGTGGCGTCGGAACTATTGACTTAAAAAATGCGTTAATGTTTATAATATATAGGGACAAGGAACACGTGTCATTCGTAATGGAAATTTTATCTCAACAGATTTTTACCCTATATATATATATTGAATATATGTATAATAGGTACCCTTAAATCAACAAAAAATAATACCAAATATAATTATAATTCTTTAAAATATATTTTACGGTATGTGTATATATAGCAAAAGTTTTTAAAAACAAAACAAAAAGCCTTTATTAATTGTATATCGTCCTTAATTAAGCCGTTGTTTTATATATATTTATATATGCTATATAAAATTCAACAGACAAATAAAAAAATATAAAAATTAAACGCTTTAAGGGGTTCTGCTGATGAATTGTATGTCTCGACTTATATCATTATAATATTATATTTATAAGATTACAATAATTCAAGTCGCCTTAAAAATTATAAACTTTATTTGTATTTAATAAAAAATACATATACATTATTATACATACTGATATTTCGAATGGAATATACAATACGATATGACGACTCCTTCCTAATCTATATAAATACATATGTGTATATCATATACAATTATTTCAATCCGTCAGGGTTATTTATTTTTATTTTTTCTTTATTGAATTGATATAGGTACTTGTAAACAAGCAAGACTAACTGCAAACATATGCATTTTTTGTAATATTTATACGGTTGTTGTTCTACATATACACAAATACATATCTTATTAACCGTGTACGGCCGAATTGCATATATTTTATATTATCAAAACATTTCCAACATCGAAAATACCCGCGTTCTATCACGAATTGCCTGTTGACGCGTAGCCGGGTAATTAATATGTTTAGTACGGTATTTGAATGGGCCGGAAAATTGGTTAAAATCAAATGATATTCAATGGAAACACATGCATATTATTTTGGTAGGAACCGCAAACAACATAGAAATTATATAGTACATTGACGTTCGTAATTTTTAAATTATTAGATTGCGGAGGTTCAGCTGCATTGCTTTTCATTAATCGGATCCGAGAAACAAACTTATCACAGAAGTACGGTAGTTTTTTTTTTAATTTTTAGGTGCGGCTGTAACAGGGTTAAATCATATCAGATATATATATATATATATATATATATAGATAGAGAATAGGGTATGTATGCAGACATTAATATATATACCATATACAATAGATTCAAGAGAAACAAGAAATATATTATGTGTAATGCATGTTTACAATTTTTACACACTTAAAAACTATAAATCAGCATCAAAGCATCAACAATATTACAAAGTAAACAATAATTTTTTATATATACAACATAAATTGTAAACAAAAACATATACGGTATATATAATAATAAAACGATATGATGCGATGATAAGAATTTGTTGATATATCTATAAAGAGTCGCCAAAACGTCTCGACACTTATTAAATTCTTCATGTTAAATCTTCAAAATTGAATTCTATATTTTATTCTATATGTGTTACGCATAGGTTTTCTATGAAACTTATCGAGAATTCGGTAAAATAATAAATAACAGATGTTTTTTTTTTTTTTAGTTTTCAACAAGGCATGTACAAACTCCAATCAATTGCATCCCATTGCTGTTGCATTGAAACATTTTTTTTTAATTGCGTATAATATTTTAACAAACATTATGAGTAATGCAAGATTTAATTAAAATTTTACAAATTTTTTTAAAAACTATTTCTTGGATTACTTAAAGACGAATGATTAAAAATTAACTATTTCCCCATTTTAACCGTAATCAGTTTGTGAATACACATATATTTATATTTACTATATCATTTAGTGGCGGTTTAGAAAAAAATTAAATGTTGCATTTGAAATGGGGTCTTCGTTTTTTTATTGCATCTCTCATCGTTAGGTTTTCATTAAATTAATAACATAAAAAATCACAACAATCACAAGGTTGATTGATCTTATATTTGTATCTGATTCGATTTATTGTCATGCGATATAATGTTCTTCGGATTACATTGTATCGGAAGATGAATTGTATCTCCAGATCGCCATCAACTTAAGTCATTGGCAATTTCATGGGCATTTTCACGTAGTAATTATTACAATCCATTGTGGTAATCGTATTAATGGATCGTTGAATAACGTCAACCAAATTGTTGTTTTCTGGTTCGGACAATAGATTTCTTGCACAAAATTTCGTTTTAGAAAATACTTTTTATACAATCTATCGGATTTAGCGTTGGAGAATATGGGGGTAAAAACACAAGAGAATGATTCGAAAAACCTTGGTGTTTACAGCGTAGTTGGAAATAATTTTGGTAAATACCATTCCACGAATATTTTTCGCTGCGATTAGAGAAACATTTCGTCCTCTAATCGTCGGAAACTGACCGCGGGGAGGTGTGTTTGAAAGGGATCGCACTTTTGACCTACTTAAATGGCAGTTGAATCCCGATTCATCAATAAATATAATTGATTCTCTCATTTGTGGAGCATTTGCTGCAAAATAATTGGCGTAAGTAATTCGTTGTCGTTTTGTTGATTCGGCTTAAACCTATCCACTTCCATTGTGTCATTTTTTAATGTTATCCTTAATATTTTTAGGCCATTGTTAATGCTCGATGTGTTTAAAACCAAACCTTCACTTTCTTGTATCTGCGTATAGCATGTTTTTTAATGTCATTCAAGGATTCTCCTCTATCAACTGTTCAATTGTTTGCATTATCGCAGCGTTCAATTTAATGTGCCTACTGCCACCATATTTTGCTTTCACAATTGCACCGCCGTTTTTATTATATATATTTATTATAGCCTTCGCCGTATTAACTTTAATCCCGGTCATTTCCGCAGATTGATTTGTGTAACCTTTCATAGATACCATAATTATAATAGCAATAAAATATTATAATGAACAATGATTTGTAATATGATTAATATGAATAATACCTTCTTCGTAAAACTTTACTAACATAGTTTTCTTCTCTTCATTGGTGCGTACATATTTCGCACGCCGTCTTATAGTTCGCCTTTCCAGAACCCCTGGTCCGGCACCATTAACTTCACTTCCACTTGACGTGGATTGACCACTTAAATCACTCATTTTTGATAAATATAATGGGTTTATACAATTTATATCGAATATCATTTCTGAATAACTTATAGGTTTATTGACCAATATTTAAATACAACTAACTGAAATCAACTGCATTTGATTAAATATATGATAAATGTATAAACACCGTTAAAAATTATAATAAAAATAAAATTAATTTTTCGCATTACAACCAACAATTTGGTTTTTGCGTCCAACAACAGCCTTCTGTGGTTAGTTTCTTAATTTGTGGTTTTTACGGTGTCGGTAATTAGCCGTACGACCAACCGCCACAGTACAGAGTGCATGCTAAAAATCATACGATTGATTAAAGTAATATATATTATCATTATGCCTAGCACTTGAACAATAACAACAGCAAACCAATTATAATAATAACAAAATCAAATAAAAAACGTTGCCAAACGAAACCTGTAACACAAAGCCTGTACAGGTGGCCAGGCAGATAAAGGGCATTAAAATTTATCACCGATCAATATATTCAAATTCATTCCCAAGAACACCATTAGCCCATTAGTTTGTATGGAAACTCCTGGATAGGATGGGAACATGAACAAAAAACAATTATAAAGAGTGACAAACCGGCCCAACATAACTTATGTTGAAAATTTCAGCCAAATTGGGCGAGATGACTCTGTGAAAATTGTACCTTAGAAAGTTTTATTCCAAAACGAAGTCTATAATAGACATACTGATACTGAGAACGTGCTTAAAATTATTTACTAAAGTTATTTTTAAGTCTAAAAGAATATTTTCACAAGGGTTCATTTGGTTCGGAAATGGGTTCATTTGGTCTGGAAAAGGTTTCATTTGACCGGGAAATCCTATATACAATTTATGATATATATAAAATATATCTAATTTCAATTCATTAAACAAATCAATAACCATTTCTTCCATCTACTTTATTCTATTATGTACATGGCAAAATTATACAAAATTCTTTTAATTTATTGAATAAATGATAAATTTAATACAAATAAGATTTATGCATATAATTTAATCAATTTCCACAACAAAATATATAGTGTATACAAAATCAATATAAATATATATATATATATATATATTATATAACATATTAAATCTAGCTTATAGCAGCTCACGTATGTATAAATTAAAAATGAAAAAAAAAACATATTAAAAGCTACTTAAATTTTTAAAAATCTTCTGTTGAATGTATTTGGTGTTTTTTTCGACGCTTATGAAACGCAGTAACAAGAGTTCGTATATACTAAAATATATAATACTAAAATAATACGCATTTCCATAAAATTTATATAAATTAAATTTTACAGACACTTTTTTTTAACAGATCTTATATAAATGATTTAATGTCTCTATAATATATAAAAAAATATACCAATATAATAAAATGATTTCTCTGAAAGTAAAAAAAAAAAAAAAACAAAAAAACACTTGAATTTTGCGATTAGAGTCGCCAAAACAATTTTTCCCGTTTATAACACTATGGGGTAGAGCGGGACAAGTTCGGCCGTCCTAGAAGGCACATTTTATTTCATTGCTTTACGAATTGCTTATCTTAAAATCATAAAATGATTATTAATCGTTAGTTTTACTAAAATATTTTATTGGTTTATTTCCTTCTTTGTTTGAGATATATTGTTTTTAAAAAAAAGTACTGCATTTGTCCGAATGTGTCCGGCCATGCCACGGGGCACTTTCGACGATATATTGTAATTCTATTGCATTGTTATAATATAATAAAGCTTTATTCAATACAATGAATCCAATATAAAAAAAAATTGATTTCTAAATATTACAAAATTAATTTTATTTTACTTCGTACTTCGCTTCACACCATATTCCAATTTATTAATAACATGTTTAATAGCGTTTTGTATAGATTTTTATCAACCGTTTGCCAATCAGTTATTAATAGACAAATGAACTTTACTATATTCGAGAAAGAGAAATAGATGGATTGGCGGAAGGTATCCCACGTCCCGTCGCCCGAAATTGCCCAACTCTACACTAATTCATTACAAAAATATTGAATTTACTATCTTTGTGTAGTGTTATACAAATTAGTACGTGTAGCCGTATACATCATATTATATACACATATATTTCGTTTATGTATATAATAAATTGACTGCAAATAAATCAATTATTTCAATTGGATTTTCATCTTTTGGTTTTTAATTTGCAATTATATTATAAATAAATACGAAAAAAACGCAGTATATATTCACTTTTCAATTGATAGATGGGATCCGCAGTTCTCGCATAGAAACGGGCGCAAATTTGTGTCCAGGATGTGCCCGTTAGTCATTTGAGTGTGTCTGAAGAAATTTCCTGTGCTCAGTACCATCAAAGTTTATAATATTTGGGTAGAACTAGAGCCTATTTGTCCATTTCAATATGACGTTTGATCGAATGTGAGTATTTAGCCTGTGGTTCAAATCACCCACTGACTACAATGGCCGCGTCCCCGTAGATATTTCCTGGGAAACCCTAATGTCCCGGGATTCAAAGCATCATAATTAGGCCCGCTAGCAATATGCGAGAAATCACATATTGGTTCGATGATATGATTTGATCTGTTTATATTTTGTATACGTCGAAGTGCTGACAGGTTCTACGTGCATATGCAGTATTTGCCCGAGCTTGGTTTGATGATTTTCAATGCCGATGATATGGCAGCAATTTTGGTTGTTGCCGGAGTGCCCTTCTGTTGGGCGTTGACGGTGAATTCGGTTAGACAAAGCTTTTGTTTTAAAATAAATTGTAAAATGAATTGTAGGTTGTAGGCGTGCATAAGTAAGTAATTAAGTAAGCAATGTACGCAGGTTATCAACACATACATTTCGTATATGTAAATGTCTATTGAATCGATAGCGGTACTATCCCAAATCGGACATAATGGTCAACAAATGGTCAAATTTTAGCTCTGGTTTTATTGTATATTTGCAAAAGAAAAATTTTTGTATCTATTCTGCCTATTTCTTCTATTTTATTTTCCTTCTATGTCTTGTCATTTGACATGTAAAATTTCTAAAAGTTAAAATAGAAACTTTTTTAGAAGAAATTCGTATTCGGTCTACATAAATTTCGATACCTTTCTCTTTTAAACTTCTTCTATTTTGATATTTTATAGAAGTGAGAAAATTTTTCAGGAGCAAAATCTGCTCTTTTGAGTATCGAAAAAGGCAGAATACTAAAAATAGAAGTGAACTAAACTATTAAAAATAGAAGTGAAAAATAGAAGTAAAATAGAAGAATTCAGTAGAATAATAGAAGAAACGTCAGAATAGATACAATTATTTATTTATATGTTTATGTACGTATAGAGAAGGTCAATTATTAAATCATCTATGTATAAAATTATGATTTATTCATGTAAATATATTTAATGTGAATTGACGCAGTGTGGGAGATGTGATGTGAATAAGATATTCTTTCTTTAGAATTATTTGTACAAAAACAACAAATGTATATAATAAAAGAATTAACATAACAATTTTTTAGATTAATTTTTTTTTTTGATCTTTTGTATAATTAACATAATTAAAAATCAAAATACTTATGAATTATATTATTGAAAAACGTACTGAAATTATAGGCGGGATTAAATCCAGTAGAATAATTTTTGTAATATAATATAACAACTAAATCGCTAAAGTATATAAGTATATATTCAATAAGAAGATTGATTGAATTAAAAGTTCTTATTCATGACTTTTTTATTGAACTCGTCATATGATCATTCCAGTGGATAACAAACAATCATCTCAATTATATACAATGTGTCCGATGTACGTCTATGTCTATCCAGCCAATACCAACGAAACCAGTGGAGCTATCAACACAAAATGATTGTTAGAAGACCCTCATTGATTTCAATTTAGTTACATTTTAGGGTTAACCCCTTCCTCCCGACATGAACCCGCATGTGCTGCTTAATGATCATTTCAACTTTGGATAATCAAATGTAAACCTATATTTTTTGTTCGCTTACTTTGTAGAGAGTGATGAGTAATTATAAAAAAACTGGCGATCCCATGGGAAAGTTTTCTATACAAATGGGTATTTTCAATCAAATGCAAAATGTGCGAAAACTCGCTAAATCTGTATATCGAAACATGTGTTGTGGTGTATCCTATCGTAGTATTTCTACTACTATCAAGGTATTTGCACCACCCGACTACGTCGCTAAGCTATATACTAATCTTACACTGGCAATTCTGGGATTGTTAAAGAAATTGTCTATGTGATATTTTATTTTATTTAGTATGTAAATCATTTGGTAAGACTTTTTTTTGCTTTTTTTTTGAAAACAGATTTAAGTTTAGCCACTTTCCCGCCATCCATTTTTCTCTAAGTCGAGTTGACAACACTGATAATACTGATAACACCATGGCTACTACTGTCTTTTAGAATTAGAATTAAAATAGTTGTATTGTATTGGGTGATTCTTAGCCACCCTAGCTATTCCTTCGGTAACCATAGTTGCGTGCACCCACGTTCTTAATGAACAGATGCAGCGGGCGAAAATTTAAAACTTAAAACACCATCGAAGCGAAATGCCTGGGGGTACTGGTAAATGCAAAACTAAACTGGAACTCCCAATTAACAATTGCCACAGACAAAGCAAGAAACTCCCAATGTACGTGCAAAAGCTTAATAGGAAGATCATCGGGTCTTACCCCCAAAATAGCGCTCTGGTTATATGAGGTTATAACAAGGCCAATTTTGAAGTAAGCTTTATCAGCGTGGAACAAAAAGGTCCAACAAAGGGGGGCACAGGTCAAATTAAACAAAATTCAGAGATTGGCGTGTTTGGGGGTTACGGGAGCAATGCACTCCACGTCTACAACAGCGCTAGAAGCGATTTTAAATCTTCCCCCCCCCCCCCTAGTCTCTTGCTTTTGATAATACTCTTTTACGCCTGTGTAAAACTGCCACCCTGATGTATTGTTGTCATTTATATACAGTTATATACCGTAAAGTGATCTGATTGAACGCACACAATATGTACAAAAAGATATCAACTACAATAAATATATTTTTTATCATCAAACTCATTTAATAAAAAACAAAATTCTATTTTATTTATAACATATACATAAATATTTTATGTACATCTTACAATAATTTATATAAATACATTTAATAACAAATTAATGGCACATATAATTTAATTATTATTATTAATATTATAAACAAAATTTATTATCATGGTTATTTTTTTATTTTTTTTTTTGTTCTCATTTTACATATTATTATTTTCTTATACATATTCAAATACAATTGTTGCATATCGCACAATTCGCGTATATATAAAACTATATACATGATAAATGCATACCGCGCGTATAGGTATGCTTATACTAAAGTATAAATATTTACGGATATCTATACATAAGATCTGATTACTGTAATGGTTCGGCAATACATTTACATTGCTTAATTCTTAATACTTTTTTACGACGAAATTGTGGTGTTAAAAGGGGACATTTTAATGTGACCGTCATCCAGGACAAACGTTTCGGTTTACAATAGGTACATGAACGAAATGCTGGCACCGTTAAATCTTCTGCATCCAAATCGGTATCACTTGCTGTCGCACTATTACCATTGTTATAACTACTGTTGCTGCTGCTGCTGCTGCTGCTGCTGCTGCTAGTACCACCATTTATAATGTTACTATTACTACTTGTTATAATCGTACCACCGCCTTTTAATCGCATACGTCGATTACGATTCCGTGGTCCTTTTGGTATATAAAATGAATTACATTGTCCATAACAAAAATTATTCAATATTGTTTTGGTTAGACAACCTTCGACACGTATATATTGTATTAACGGTTCGGTTCGACACCAATCTTTTCGTAAATATTCTTTTTTTGTTACATACAAAGCATTTTTACTAGATTTTAATATTTTATCAAAATGAAATGATTTATAATCATTGTATAGATCTGGCGATTGACCACCACCACCACCATCATGTGGTAATAATGAAGATTGAATATTGGAGAATCCATTTGCGGACGACGATGATGATGATGATGATGATGATGATATTGATGGTGGTAAAGGTTTATGTAATCCTAATACACGGGCTATTGTTGAATTATAATTGAATATGGTAGTCCCATGGGTAGGTACATCGGCGGCTGACGCTGATTCTGGTTTTACATCAAAATCAAATGAAATTTCTGCGGCATTTATCGTATCGGATGATGGTGGTAGATAATCGTCTAGTTGTAAATCATTTGGTAGTAGATGTGGATTTCGTAGCCTTGATTTTTGACCTACACGTTTTACAATTTTATCAAAACTATCTAATCCATTTGATGTTTGTAAACGTAATAGAACTATCATTGAACATATCAATACGATGATATTTATTTGTTTATTTGATAATTTATGCATAGCTGCAAAAATGTAAAATAAAATGAAAAAAAAAAACTTAATTAGCATAATTAATTATTTTGTGTTTAAATTAAAATTAAAGGTTAAATAAAGTAAAAGGTAAATTAAATAATGTGCTTATTTTGTATTTTTAGTATCTTCGCACCTCAATTAAAAAATAGATTCCATATTTAGATTACTTTAAATTAATATCGGTTAAGCGTTCACAAAAATTTTTATTTTAATTGTTTTGCAATCAACCCAATATATGATGTTGGGCTTTAAAGTTCGTATGCTAAGATATAGAAAAACTTTTTTTTTGACCAAATTTGATTTTTATTCAATATAGTTGCCTACGAGGCCCATACAACGATAATAGCGTTCATACATATTGCGTATACCATTTTTATACTACGATTTGTCTTTAGCCTTAAAATATCCCCACAGTTTCGGCGATTATCTCTTCATCGGCGCTAAATTTCTTTCATTTGAGGTCTGAGAACAAGGAAAAGTCGATGGTGGCGAGATCGGGCGAATACGATGTACGTTGAAGCAATTCGAAGCCCAATTCATGCAATTTTTCCATCGCTTTCATTGTTGTTTTTTGTACAAAGCTTTCGCATACCCAAATATTCACTCACAATATGTCCAACACATTCATTTGGTATCAGCTATCTCGACCGTGACAATTGTGACAACAGAAATTATTCTCTTGACGTGCAGCAGAATATGATTTTTTTCCGGTGCATATAAAATTCTAATGCTTTATTGCTGGCCAATAAGGACATAAATGAAATATTCAAAATCAAAATACATACATAACTTTTTAAACAAATTGTATATTTCGCATATATGACATATGTATAAAGTTTCTGTATTTGGTAAATTAATATTTTTATTTGTGATGTGCCTTCTGGGTGTATGTACACGTAATATACGTTTATATACCTTTATTTAATTATTATTACATTTAATACACTTATATGTATATAGTATAAGTACGTGGTTTAGTATAACGCGATATAATAATAATAATTATTATTATTTATTTTATTGAATGAAAATTTATATTATTAAGAGTAGTTATGTTATATGGTATATTATAATAGTTTTTTTTTTTTAACATTCATGCAAATATACACAATTTATATAAATATAATTATGTGTAGGTGGAGTGATGGCCCACGTGCTGTTAATCCATTTCAAATGCCACATTATATATCTGCAGGGTGCATACATATAATATATATATAGTAATGTATATATTGTACATATATGAAAAATATTAAAAACTCAATTACAGGTAAACCTACATTTTACATATCTATTTCTATAAAGATATATGCACATATATATGTTATCTTACGGAGATAAAAAATTTAAACATTTATTTAAATGCAAACTTTGTGCATAATATATAGCAATATAAACCGCACATATACAAGAATATAAACGATTTAAAATCTGTACAAATGTAAACAAACGATTAAAAGTTAAGAAAAAAAAATGTAAATACAAACAAACCAAAAAAAAAAACCGAAATAAAGAAATAAAACAACGTGGTAATTTAGTTTAAAGGTAACGCAATGGTACAAATATCGGAATAAATACGTTGAATATGAATATAAAAATGCAGTATAATATATATAGATATATATATACATATTTAAGATAATTGAAGAAGATTAATGAATGAAAAATTGCGTTTTATGTTTTTAAATAAATAAACAAAGCAAAAAAAAAAATACACATTAAAATCTCTTGTCATCAGCAATATATTTAACAACATTATTTTATTTATTTATTTATTTATTTATGCAATAATAATATAGTATAGATATAATATAATTTTGTAGTTTATTTATATATCTATATACTAATATGCATTTGATTTGCAAGTGTTATGTTTTATAAATAGTTTGAGTCACCTTTTATTTGTGATATTAATTTTATATATACCTATACATTACTGCATTCATAATACACCTGTTATTGTTAATTTAACCAATTTAACACAGTTATATCTATTTTGGTTTTTGGAAAGGTGGTCGGGGTATTTCCAGGAAATTTTTAATATGAATGGGACGTTCTAATGAGCCAACCCATAGTATGGAGGTCCAACAGGTCCAACTTCGGTACAACATCCATCATCGATACATGGCTCATGGCTCAGAATCTAACAATTGCGATGACCATAATTTTGAGGTTTTTAAGCAATTTACTTACCTATTCGATCGTTAATCACCAGCAAAAAACATACGTAGTCTGAGATAAAGAATACTACGTGAATTATTCGGTGGCGTTACTGACGGGAACATATTTATATGGTATACAGAAGAAGATTTAACGCCTATCTATAACCAGATATTATAACGACGATGAAGGTGTAGGAGGGCATTAGATGGGCGGGGCCTGTGATGCGTGATAACGAAAAGTACCCTCTCTGATGTATCATGTACGGCAGACCGGAAGGTATTAGTAGCAAAGGAAGACCACGAAGCGGAAGGAACGCGATGGATGGACGTGGTAAATCTGAATATTGGGGTGTTCGGCATAGAGAATTTGTAGCAGTTGACAAAATATATGGCCAGATGCAGACAATCACTGGAGCAGGTCAAGACTCGAACTCGAGGGTTGTTGTGTCAATGATGACGATTATGATGATGATGACATTTTGAATTATTAAAATACTAATTAGGAAAAATCTTGTTCCGGTGTACATAATGTATCATTTTTCATCGAAGATAGGGTTAATCGTTATTTTAGGCGTTTGTTTGAAAGAAATCCGCCTCAATGAATTTATTTGTACTGAATGAGATACATTGGTAATATCATCTTTCTTATAACCTTAAACTATTATCAGGTTAGGTTAATTAATGAATTAGATCCAGCAGAACTATATAGCATAAATGTTGCAAAAATATTTCCAATATTTTAAAAGCATTACATTTAAAAAACTAAAATTATTTTATTTTAATTATTATATATCTGAATTTATGGTATTTTGATGATTGCTAAAAAAAATCATATTTGTTTAAATTTACTTATATTTTTATTCTTTCTGCAAATCATAAAACAAACTCTGCGAATGTATCTGCGTAACAAACAATATACAGGAAAGAAAGACAACGATTGAGAGTATAACAATCAAAATCAACATATATAGAATTTATTAAATAATATATCCATATAGGCGATACAACAATATGAAGACACAATATACTTATATTTATATTAAAATACTTATACTTTTCTTATTACTTTATGAAATGAAGAGAATATGATGCAAAAAAATTGTAAAGGTGGGCTCCGGTGGGCGCCTGTCTGCTTCTATATATCTTTATATATAAGATACATTTATTATGTACCCAACAATAAAATATATGATGAATAATATAATAATATTTAAAAGAATCATTTTTTTGATAGGCAAACAAACAACAAAAACCAACATACACAAAACAAACAAAAAATCAAAATTATAAATAAAATATCTGTTTCCGAATCACAATAAAAATCTCTTCATACTTTAAGAATATTTAATTCATGATTTATTTATTTATATGCTAATAACTTCTTTATTAATAAACATTTACGCAATAATAAGGTATATGGATGGAGATTAAATTAAACGTAAATAAATAAAATACAAAAAAAAAACAATGATTTTAAATGTTTAATTTCGATCAAAAGAATATTTTAATTTAATAATTAATATTTAATATCTTCTGTTAAAAAAATATGCAATTATGAATCATTGACGGTGAAGAACAAACAATGATTTGGTTCCATAATCCGAACCATTTAACGTGCGTGCATATAGTACTCTGCCTACAAAATACCGCATACTTTTTAGCACTCCCCCAATTACGCATAATACACCTTCTCTGAACATCCCACCCACATATTCTTGAGTTCGGTCCCATCACTCCTTGTCCTCAGAATCACCATCATCTTCTCGAATACTACATTTCTTCTCATATACTCCTGCATACGAATTCTTCACTCTAATTCTGGATATACCCAATCATACTTCAATATTCTTCCTTCCATCATCAATTCCTTAACCCACTCGCCCACTGGATTGGAATAAGTGCCACGACGAAAAACTACTCACCCAGCGATACATCGGAAAGTCCATCAACAAGGCCAACGGACCACTTGAGGACTGGCACAGAACACTGAAAGCAGCAATTATGTGTCGCGCTAACGCACAGTGGACCACGCTAACGCAAAGTGGACCAAAGAACTCCCATACTGAAATGGTATACAGCCAAAATCTGCATCTGGCGTATGACATCCTACAAGAATCACAAGACCAACCCATTACATGTGAAGACTACATTCGTGCGATGTTCGCAAACGCATTGGACACATACGATCAATTCCCCTGACAAGACATGCAAAAGACAATGTGTTCATTTTTAAGGATTTAAAGACGTACACGACCCCCAATCCCATTTCATTTCACATTTATCCTACCATATTCATATCCGTTTTATCTCATCACCCATACATTTTTTTATTCTAAAAATTTTATTTATAATAATACATTAAATCATATTCGACAAAATTCAACACGAAATCTATTTTATATTTAAATCCCATCCGGAAGAAGTACGAACATTTACAAAAAAATACAAATAGTTTCTTCAGAAAAAAAAAACGAAAAATTAATTTAAAATTGTATCTGATTGCAATGAATATTATTTATATATATTCATCAAATAACATAATAATCTGACAATCAGTCACAAATTATATGAATTCGCACGCATTCACTGGAGATTATATATATAAATATCTATTGATGTTTGCGGAATGTTTTTAAATCACCTTTATACCAAAAAAAAATGTCATATAAAATTGGAAATATGTATTTTACTTTATATTTATATATATACAGGGAGTAATATATAAAATATATAAAAGAGAAATTAAAGCACATAAATTGAATTTTATTTAGGTGCGGTATTTTTTTATAATGAATTTCTACGAATTCTATAAAGGTATTTTTATTGCATTTTATTCTATTCTATGCTATATAAATATTATATGCTAATAATAAATATTTACTTATATATTTAAAAACGCGCTTAATTTTCAGTTTTTATTAAATATACATAATAATAATTTAGACAGGAAATAGAATTTTATATAATAAAATAGTTTCAAAGGTTTCACACCGACATTTATATCGATCATCTGCCACCTAAAACATATATACATACAATATGGTATTATACCATAATACATTAAAGAAGGATAAAAATTAGATTTTTCATTTTTTTTAATCGTACATTCTCACTGTAATAAAAAAAAAAACAAATTATTTATTATATATTTTGACGTTAAATAAATTTTGAAAATATTTTATATATATTATATAGGTATATTGTAATTTTTAATAAAAGAAGGAACAAATAGAAATATAAAAATCTATTATCGTTTTTTTTTCATGTTACACCAATCACACCAATTCCCCAACCAAAGCGAGTGTTGTTAAAAAGTTGTTTGTTTGATCCACTGACCGTCTCCACAGTGTATTGAAGGTGTAGCTGTTCTTTTCATAACACAATTTACACACATTCACCACCATTCAGCACCGACTACACACTGTTAGCTGGTTAGTTGTGTCGATGGTGTAAACACAAATATGGATACATATAAATTCATCTGTTTTTTGTTTTGTATTTGGTAATATTTTTACAACTAAATATATAGCCGAAACTATTTTCCCTATACTGTGTGTTCGTTTCATACACTACACACACGCGTGCCCTTGACAAAACTGACGAGACTTTAAAGGTGTCAAAGGTGTGATCGGTGTGATGTGAAAAAGAAATGCCATTTAATGTATTATAATATATAATACCGAATAAAAATGTAATCCTTATGGAATTTCGAATAATAAACACGATCCTATATGCATTATGCATAGATGCGTTTTTATTTATGTTAAAAATTGTACATTGACATAGAAAAAAAAATAGATTTTATTTTATTTCTTTTTTTTTTCCTGTCCAAAGGTATATGGTAGAAAACAATTATAAGAGAGGTGCTAAAGACTGCGTTTAGATGAATACAAAAAGATTATTATTAGTTTTGAAAACCAAATACACATTTTATGAACATGCATGCATTTGATAAATTCTCATTACAAATTGATTTATTTAATTCAATCATACAATAAATGTTATTTTATATGGGAATTGAATTATTGGGAATTGTACCTTTAACAATAAATTGTGCGGTTTTGTCACGAATATCTATTATTTATATCGCTTTTTTTTTTGGTTTTGATATTCTCATATAACATCCATAAATATTCTTCATTAAAATTGTATTGGAAAACTTCATAATATTATTATTATTATGAAATATATACAAATGATTGTTAAATGAAATATATATATATACAGGGTGTTCGAACAGTTACGAACCGCATACAAAATTTTATTTTATTTCTGTATGAACACGAAAAATGTTTAATACAAAATTTTAATCTTTTCCATTTTTTTATAATCATATTATACATTGTTAAAAATTTCCAGAATTGTTATATACTAATCAGAAGGAAACTTTGAAATAGGGAACGACCCCGCGTTGCAATACATTGTTGATTATATCGTTAATTTACCGTATTAATATATTGTATGGGATAAAAAAAATTATATTTACATCAAAACAATAATAAAATTTTTGTAGCGCCATAGTTTTTGATTTAAAAAAAAAAAAACACAATAAATATCCATATAAAGAATAATAATTTCGTGAGTGTAATAAAGTTAAAAAGGAAAGGAAATTATTGTTAGCAAAAATTATTATCAAAAAAAAAAAAAGAAAAGAAAAAAAGGACCTTTTGTTTATTATCATATAAATAAATATATTGTTATTTATATTATATATAGATAAAAGATGAAGAAAAATAAGTGGCGCCTTTTTTTGGTTTTTACAACACTGTATCTGTTATTTGTTAAATTATATTGTTATGGTTTTTTTTTTAAATAACATTTGTAATTGTGATTCAACAAATAATATTTATATAATAATATACATATGTTTATTGTACATTTGTAATGTGTGAAATAAATATAATATAAAAAGATAACAAAAAAGTTAAAATTGCATTTAAGACGTTATATATATATATATATATTGCAATTGCTTTAAAACATATGGTAACAAGATTTTATTGTCGAAACCGTGTTGAATCATAAGCATATTAACATAATATACCAATATAGACAGGGTTGTATAGACCCATTTGATCTATTAGAGCCTCTATAAGTCTATACGTCGGCAGTCGCTATATATCTATATATGTATAGTCTATACATTTTGTTTTATACGCATGTTTTATATGCGATTTCGATTATAAAAAGATTGGTTTGTTTGTTAAAAGTTATTTTAAATTCAAATGAAAAATTGACCATTAAGATTTAATATGAGAATTTACAATTCAAAGAAAAAGTGAAGTATAAATCTTTAATTTAATGCCATTTATATTTATGATGATTGCGATATTTTCAATAATTGATTAGTGTGCGTAAAAATAAATAATCTAAAATAAAACAAAATATAAGAATAAACAATCGTAAAAAAATTTTAAATAATAAATAACATTTTGCCATACAAATATATTTCGGTATCGGTTTGTCGGTCATTACAATACGTCTGACCGACTGACTGGCTCTCTGAAAATATATTAAATTTCTATATTTCTACAACAGAATATATATTGAGACTATGACGCTAAAACGTTATAAAATTTAGCAATTCACTTAAAATTTATCGTTTGAATAATTTCATTTAATTGAATTGTTACGCACCATACATTATTTTTTTTAACATATGCTTATATAAACATTTTTAAGAAAATTTGTTTTTGTATTGATTAGATATAAATACATACATACTGTTGGTTTTAAATTTTCATCATAAATTTTTGAATTACTATATATTGAATCATTTAATACAAATTCCTCCTTCTCCTTCCTTAATTTTTGTCTTCACATTCATTAAAAATGTAGTTTACAAAAGCACATATTTAATACAATCGGTTGGGTGTGGAAAGGAAATGGTTTTGGCTCTTAATAGCAAGTAGGTCAGTGATTAGGTGTTTGAAGGGTGGGACATTTGATTCATTCCCATTGGATGGGAATGCGCTCACATGAGGGTCAACAAATATTTGATTCGTAATGCGATCACCTGTGTGTGGGTGGGTTAATGGGCACAATGGATTCAACAGGAAATGCGAACACTGCAAATAGTTGGGTTAGGCAAAGGACTTATAGTGGATTATTTCCGAACATCAGAAATCATGGAAGGAAGTAAAAAAAAACAGACTTCAGACGTCATCTTGTTGGGATGAATATTCACAAGTATGATACGTGCTGGCTTCGTCTAGAGGTTGTGGACACGTTTGCATACATTGTGTGTTAGTGCTCTGGCTTTGAATACAATTGGTTATGGATGTTAACCGGAAGGTATGAAAATGGGATTGGTATTCGAAAATTTATAATTAATTGTATCCTGGGGTTCTAATCATTAACTAAAGCTAAACTTTAAATAAAGCGAACAGCTTAGGCCTTAAAACACACCTCCATTTAACTCCTAATTCATTTCTAAACTTTAATCCGCACCACAGATCACCACAGACAGATTAATTAAATTTGCCATAAAGTATATATCGGAATTAAGGACCAAATTAAAAAAGAAAATCGAATAATTTCGAATTACAATATATTTTCACTTCATCATTGAATAACCTGACGCGGCTACATATGGGTGACAGTCTTTAGACTTTAGTATTTAGTCATGTGCACATTAATTCTAGTGGGATTAAAATACATAAAGTGTATAAGTAAAATACAAAAAAAAAAAGATTACATTAAAATATTCCATTCGAATTAACATTTGAATTAACTATAAAAAAAACAAATTTACACTACAATAATATTCTTCTATTATTATATAAAGATGGTAAAATATATGTTCTCGCGACGTCGCCGTCTTTGATTTAAATCATACAAACATATATACGACAATATTTAAGCTAAACACCTTGTCTGGCGCTGCTATTATTAAAATCTGTTTTTTTTTTTAAATCTAATTTTTTGAAATTGAATATGATGATCAAAAGACATAACAATACAAGCATTAATAACATTGTATAATTAAAATAAATGTACAAAAAATTTCTTTTAACCCTAGGAAAAATAACTAAAAATTCTACACTTTTGCATAAACCGGGTTTATTTATACACAGAGATGAAATGTTAATTAAAAACTTCATTCATTCTTAAGATAATTAGAATGGGCTTGTTACGTTTTCTTGCTATTTCTTATGTTCTTTCAAATGTCGCAAATTTGATAATTCTATCCCAATCCGGTTTCACCAAATTCCCAAATAATCCATTTTTGAATCACAAAAATATATCTACCAGGAGATCTACAATTTTTTTATACAGAATCACTTTAAACCATAAGTTTAGAGCTTCCAAATGTTGATAAATCGTTTGTTAATAAAATTTTACACCGCTTTAGGCACCTGAAGATAATTGGGCAATGTCTGGTTCCTCGGGAAAATTAGCATTACCTTAAAAATAATAATAAAAACCTAAATAAAATAAAATTCAAATGCAAATTGACTCTTTTAAAAATGTTCTATATTTTTATTTAATCGTTAATTACTTCGAAACTATCAGAGATAGTGCATGGAAATGAATGTCTAATGAAAACTAATTAATGTAATAAGATTCTAGGCATGTTGGAGGGAAAGTTTTACGGGATGTCTTTTCGAGATATGATACCTAAGACTTTAGAGAACAAAAAATAAAATTTATGTATTTATCTACACACGTTTCTATATTTTTTTGTTTTTTTGTAATTTTTGTATCCTGGAAAAAGCAGACACAGTTTCGTTCTACTTTACTCTTCGTGGTCCACAACCGCCAACAGTTCTTCTTTATCTTGATATAAAATCACTGGGCGGGGAGTATTGTGGCGGTTCTGCACTACCTGAATTACACACACACACATTTACATTTAGAAACATCGCCCCTCACAAATATACTCACTATTTAACAGACAGCTTTCAAATACTTTACACTTACACTTAAGTGGCGAACAAAATACATGATCAAACTTATCTCAACTAAATCATCTCATCTCAAATTTTTAGGTAGAATTGAATATTCGAAGATCAGTCACCAAACTACACCATAGGCATAAGTAAGAAAAAATCAAATGGGTAGTAAAATACCGGCATATATTCATCCTAGGGTTAAAAATAAATTTATTTAATTTTCTTTTTATTGTATTGTTATTTATTTATTTTTTTTTGCTCTAAATAATTTTCTATAATTTGATTTTTGTTTTTTTTTTTTTTGTATTTGTGTTCAAAAAAGTAATTTATTTCAATTGTAAAAAAAAATAAAAATATTATTTATGTTATATAACAATAATTCCGAAACAAGGATTTTATTTATTGAAATTGGATTTGCTTTTATTTTTCTTCTTCTTATTTCCTTTACCTTATTTTATATACCTGTTTTTAATTTTTTTTTTTTTTTTGGATATTTATTTGTCCCTTCTTTAAAACGGTAAATTATATACTATATTTACTTATTATATATGTCTGTATAAATGAATATCAGATCAGATCAAATATCATTATGATGATTTGTACCTATATAGATTTTATGTATAAATAAATGGTTTTTGACTACTGTTTTTTTCACATTAAAGATGTTTATAGAAAAATGATTGTCATCGCTATAAATCATACAAAATAAAAAATATTCATGATTGTAACCCCAAATATAACAACAATACAAATAATAAGTATATATCAATAGGCAGGCTCCTATATAAATGCCCATAACAAGGGGTCCTTGATGACAAAAAAAAAATTATAAAAATAAGAATGAAATTTAAACGTGTAATAATAAAATATTTCTGAGAATAAATTTTAATAATTTTTTTTTTACCAGCAGGATATTTTTCATGGACCCTTTTTCTTTTTTTTTTTTGTGAATAATGAGTTTTTATAGTGGCGCCTATTTATGATTACATTTAAATCTTATGTTTACTATTTCATTGTTAAGAAATTTAAAATCGTTTGTATTATTTCAATTTTAGTATACCATACAAATTTATTTTGCTTCATAATTTATCATTTGTATGTGAATGAACAAAATAAAAACTAAAGTAATAGGTGTATAAATAAATAATTGCCGGTTTTATAGAGAATGACGCTAACGAAAGAAAATATTTTTATAATTAATTTTTATTTTTTCTACTACATTCAATAATAAGTAAAAGTCCACAAGTTAAATTTCATGAAATGAATAGTCGGGCTCTCGCGGGACATAATCGCAAAATGTCAACAGTTTTGTAAAGAAAACTTCGTGGCTCAAGAATAAAAGGTATAAAGAAAAGACGCACACGATAAATCTTAATGGAGGCGGTATCAACCTGAAGGAGAGGTTTTAGTCGGTAGGACGTTTCTTGTGACGGGAGTCCGACACATAGTTTGTAAATGGATTTCATCTTCTAAGATAAAACAAAAAGTCATATATATATAATAAATAACGTGTTTTCAGTAACAAAAATAATTACTTATTTATACACCTAGTTAGTCCCAGTCGTAATAATAATAAATTATATACCTCCGACAAATATAAGAAGATATAAAACTGACTTTAAAGAAATGTCTAAAGAATAAATTATGTGTGAATGATAACAAAAAAAAACACCTTCAATAGAGTGACGGGTTACGACTGACGATATGGTATACATTTTATATGCATAATTAACATGCTAATCTAAATGGCAAATTAATATGTATAATGGGTGTATTATTATCACAAATATACAAAGATGTTACCAAGGCCATGTATTAATGGTTATGGTCCTAGTTGCTCTTAGGGCATGTCCAAGTTATGTCAAGATAGCCCCCCGAAGAATATTAAAATCAACCTTAAATCATTTAAGGATTAAATTTCCATAAAGTGGTATTAATTTTAAGGGTGAAACTTTTAAGTAAAATAAACTAAATTTTCCGAATTTACAATAATATTAAGGGGTCTCCATACAACAGGTATCGGTAAATTGACAATTTTTCACATTTTTAGATTAGACATTTTTCCACAAAAATTTTTTATACTACCCCATTTGATCGAAAAGGGAAGTTTTCAGAGAATTTAATTATCTAAAAATTTTAGCGATTCTTCGTTTAATCAGCCATGGGGAATGTTAAGTCTGTTCATATCGCAAGTGCGGGTCTGCATGTTACTCCTGTATTATACATAAATTAATGAATTTTTTTTTTATTCTTAAATTCATTAATTTAACATTTCAATTATTATTCTATCTATAGAAAATGTATAGAAAGTTAAAGCAAAATGTATAGAAATTTAATATCATCATCCCACAATTTAAAAAACAAAAACTCTTTCATCATAAATACATTTTTTTTTTTAAATTAATTAAAATAAAAATTTATCAAACATCAAGGGTAATAAAAATTAATTTTATTATTACTTTTTAATATTTATAAAAATAAAAATACATACCGGCTAAAATTCTATGTTTTTTTTTCTTCAAAAAATAAATCACTTATTTTAAATGCACTTATTTGAATTATAAATTTGTTTTTATGATTTCCTTTTTCTGACAAAAAAAATTCAATAAAGTGTTTTTTTTTTTGTTTATTTTCTTTTATGTTTTTCACAACAATTTTTTTATTTTATATATAGCTTTATATTAAACACAAATTTAATTTAATTAATAAAAAAAAAAATAAATTGAAAATAATATCGATTTTAATTTATTATTTAGTAATATCACAAACACTTTTCAAACTATGTATTTGTTTGTTCATTCATTTATTTTAAATAATCAACCAACGAATAATTGTAAATGATTTTATGATTGGCGCCAAAAAAAAAAAAAAACTATTTGATTTTAAATTTTAAATTTTAACAACGCGATTAATTTTCTCAAATTAAATAAAATTTATTTCGATTTTATTTCGCACTTGGTATTCAATTAAAATTAAAACACAATCTTGTCGAAGAAATTGTATTAAAATACTATATTCAATATAATTTGATTTAAAAGAAAGATATTTAATATTAGTTAAATTTAAAATTAATAATATTTTTCTACCCGGAATATATATGATGATGTTCTCACAGCAAATGTCAAGATACAAATAAGAAAATAAGCACTATGTAGAAGATGTAACTTATTAATAATAAAAAAAAGATTCAGAAAAGTTTATTTATAATATATATCTTCTATAATATTTCTGTTTTTGATTTTAAATATTGGTTTTGTGAATTTTTTACTTCTTCTTTCTATCTATATATACACTTTAAAAAAAGTATATGAATTATTTTTGTATATTTCTTGTGTGTGTGGTTAACAAAAGCAACATATACACAAATTATATTGATTCATAAATTTTTTTTTTTGTGAAAGACTTATATTGGTATTTCAATGCATTTACAAAATATACGTTTTATCGCTTTATGGATATAGGAAAAATATTCATTTGTATAACATATGTGAAATATTATATAGGATTTTCCGGTTTTTCAATGCGTATACCGATTTGATATTAGCAATAATATATATAATATATATAATATATAATACATAATACATATATATACATACATATCTAGTATATGTCTAGTATGTATACTTATAAATATATAAGGGCAAGCCATGTGCGAATTTATAATGTTTTAATAAAGATTTAAGTCAATACATATATACATATAGGATTAATAATCATTATTGTTTGATTAACATATTGTTATGTTATATCGCAATTAACAGCAGACCAAAAAGAAATGACCTAAAATATTTTACATCTAGATAATTATATAAATAATGTTTACAGGGTGTCAGTTTTTTGTGAAAATAAAACACTAAATTTAAATTCAAAAGTAAAAAAAAACATTTTATTCAAAGTATTGATCATTGCTTTCGATACATTTTGACCACCTATTCTGACAATTTGTGGATATCACGGCGCAATAGAGTTTGTTCGTCTTTTGAAGAAAACTAATCAAACACCCAATTTCCAATTGTTCTTAGGAATCGAAGTGCTGCTCAGCCAATAGGAGTCCTATACTATCGTTGTGTAAAATCAGAACTAGATGGCACACACACACTTTGTTTTAATTTTTATAAAACAGAGAATGCGAAATATCATTGTCAAAATTCATAAACAAGATGGAACTTCATAAAAACAACACTGGTAAACACCTCCTAGAGATGAAACCATGTACATATGGCTAGCGCCCTCCCTCTCCATTGTTTTTGTTTCCAAACGGCTATACTCAAATTCCAAGCAAATACTTTCAAATGCCGTAACAGATATACGGAAACAAAAGGGGTAAACTTGAATACCCATTCTTCGAAACTTAACCATCTTATAAAAAAAATAAAAACCAACTTACTGAATCTAAATAATTAAATTGTTTATTCAATAAAATAAAAATGGTTTAAATTTTTATTGTTTTATATTTATTTTGTTTTTTTTATATCAATTTTGATTTTTGAAAGTTTTGTCTTATCCATATACAGTTTTCGTGAAACGAAAATTTAAATAAAATATTCATAATTTCAACCACATAGATATGAAAGATTTTGCGAAAAGATTCAATTTGGAAAATCTCAAAAAGTACCAAATAAAACAGTACCATGATAAATTAATGGAGTAAAATGGTTCAAACTGATGTAATGATCAACAACAAAACACTTGTATTGATATATGAGGAATCGATTACGTAAGTGTATGAAGATGGCGGTAGTAGAAACGTTAAAATAGAAACCTGGTGTAGTCAGATATGGTTGTTTCGATGATGATTGTAAAATGGCTCATTAAGAAAAGAACCAAGTTCGTTTAAAATATCATTAGGGCGCCGCGCGAACTACCATCGATGACTACCGAACCAAAAGATCCATTGAACGCAAAATATTCCTAAACCAGAAAATGTGTCATGAGCAGGATATTTTGCGGGATATAGACAAGCTGTCCACCATGAATGACAGTAAAAATGTGTACAAGAGAATAAGATCTATAACAAGCGGATTAATACAACAACCAGTGATATTATGGTGGATGAAGAAAGGGCCATCGCGAGATGGACTGAGTATTTTAAAGATCTTCGTGCAACCCAAGTGGTAGAAATAAGAAATAACGAACACGAGCCTCCGTGCCCGGGCCGAAGGCTGTTGCGTTAGCAGCTAAAACCCATTGTCGGTTATAAAAAAATAAAATAATAATAATAAAATTATAGGATTGGTGACAGACATATAAATAAACAAATAAATTATTGTGAACTCATTAAAATATTTTCTAAAATAATTTTTAAAAAATTAGAAAAATTTTATTTTACATATACAAATTTTAATGTGCTAAAAAATGATTACCAATTTTTTTTTTTTTTAAATAATTTAAATTATTGGTAATTTTGTATAATCGCGCATATTTTTTGTTTTATATAATAAATTCATTACAAATAAACAAAAATCAAACAAAAAATTCAAAATAAATTAACAAAGATTGAAAACAAAAATAAGGTAATATATAATTTATATGCATATGAATATGAAATCATTTTAAAACAACGAAATTACTATAAAATACAAATTCAAATCAACATATATAATATGTATTGAGTATGTCTGGGACGTTTCATTGATTAACTGACGCCTTTCGATATCTAAAAATATTGAAAATGCATATACAATAATATATATAAAAATAAACTGTATGCTATTACTTATTAGATATATGAAATAATGAAAACAAAATTGTATTATTTTTGTTGTTATTAAAATATATATATACCATATTTCATCTTATTTAATACTTGCATAGCATCTCCCATCATACACACTCACACATTATATCACATGCTTTATTATTATTATTGATATATAATTTGTACAAAACAACACAAAAATTACCCATACAAATACCTCAAAAGGAAGCACCTATTTGTGGCCCGGTGCAGGAAATAGGGGTTGCATTTATCACCGATAAATTCCTTAAATGTCAATAAAAATGTTGGCTGCACTTCAATTTCATTCATAAAACCATCCTTATTGATCGCCATGGGAATAATTGGTAGCAGTGCCTCAAATACGCCAAAATCCAACCATATTTCACTCAAATACGCCAAAATCCAACCATATCAACCAGGTGACGATACCAATTGCAAACAAAGCATATACGATGGGGGGACATGACCCTAGACCCCAATTTGAGATGGAACGTCCCCGTAAAAAGAAAAAAAAATTAAGTATAAATGAAGTATAAAAAAATTAAGTATAAATATAAAATTTAAGAAAATGTATTGGCTACTGGGCAAGTACTTCAGCTATCCATTCACAACAAAC
Organism: Dilophus febrilis; assembly: GCA_958336335.1. NCBI lineage: Eukaryota > Metazoa > Arthropoda > Insecta > Diptera > Bibionidae > Dilophus > Dilophus febrilis. The sequence continues at coordinate 34,977,112 of OY284471.1, forward strand.
TAATTTTATATGAACAAATTTTAAAACTGACAAGGAACGATGTAGTGTGAACCTTTGGCGCTGCACCAAAGAAAGTAACAGGAAATACTACAGATATTAAAAAAAAAGGGGAGCTCGGAAGCATAGTTAACGGTGCGTGGTATGTAAGAAATGATGATATCCATCGGGACCCACAAATACCAATGATGCCCAATGAAATTTAACAATTTGTTTTAAGAAACAAACATCAACTTGAAATGTAACAAAATGAAGTGAAAAAATTCTTCAGATGACGACCGGTACAATAAGAAAATTAGTGAAAACTAAACCTGGCGACCCTGGAGTGTATAGTATAGTGTATAGTAAATAAAAAAAAGTGAATTAATAATAATACTGAACAAACACCATAAATCCATTTAATAATTACGAGGATCAATGAATATGGCAGATAACTCAAGGCAAAATGAAATAAACTGTTATGGGAAATAAATTAATAGATACTCTCGGTTTGACTAGTTTTTATAATACAGTTATAAGTATCCAAAAAAATCCATGGTTGATCGATCATCTTGAACAATATAATTTCAAACAATATACTATTATACAGGGTGAATTTTTTAATGTGAGACAATGGAAAATCTCGGAAACTACGTGTTTTTAAGAAAAATGTTTCAGACAAAAGTTGTTCAGTGGCTAGGGGGACATAAGATGGTTGTGTGCTTTGACCTTGAGTCAAGGTCACATAGGAGATATGACGTAAAACATACTTTTTTTTTTTAAATGGAACCTCCTATTTATCGATAACGATTCTTATTCTACATCAAAAAATAAGACCATTTTGTTCGGATACAAATTTTTTTTTAAACCCCAAATTTGGTCGTAAACTTGATTCAATTTGTAGAAAAAGGTGCTAAAAAGGGGCAGGCTTAAAATTTGTTTTTCCAAAAATAATGCACTTATTATACATACGTGCAATGATATGTTAATATATAATCATTGCAAAATAAAAGCTATGAATATTAAATACAAATAATATAAGATTAAGTATCCTTTAGAAAACAATATTATTTTTTTATACATTAGTACAGAGATTCATTTAATTTTATTATTATTCTATTTGCATGCATATATAAATTTATTTATAAATATCAAGTTAATAAAATTTTAACAAATATAAATATAACTATAGATTTATTTATTTGCGCATATATCAAATATAATTTCTTATGGGCGACTTGGACGTCTATTAATCGCAATTTTTCCTATATAAATACACAACAATTCAATTGGGATTAATATTACACTCACAGCCAGCCAGACACAACATCTTATATATATATATATATATATAGTATACAAAAAAAGAAGTTTGAGTGTTGTACGAGTTATAATTTCTCGAACAGAAAACGAATTGTTTTTATAAAAAAAAAACCAAAAAAAAAACAATAATGTATAAATATAAATAAAAAATTTTTTGTGGATATAGATATTGATTATAAATACACAATTAATACTACCGAACCGATATTTGTATTAAATATATATATATAAAGAAACGTTAAAATAATAATACGTGCCGGCGCCCAAAGAAATTCCACCAATAATATACATAAAATTTATATATATATATTGATATTATATAAAATAGGTATTTGTATGCCTATATATAATTATTGTTGTACATTACTTTAATTATTGGTAAATTATACAGGGTGTCCCATATCCCGACCATAATATATTTTTATCCGTGGATCATCTTGGGTTTTTATGAATAACTTCGAAACTATTTGAGATACCATATTGAGGTATATAACAAACGAAAGCTAGCAAACCTTAAACTTTAGAGAGCAAAAAAAAAAAACTATGATCTGGAGAACTATGGTTATCCGATCTACATGATTTTAATCGAAAGGGTAATTTAATGCTAATTCTAATAGTGTATCCGATCTTTCAATTAAAATAACCAGCATGGAGACAGGTGGTCAGGAATGAAAATCTCAATAACGAAGCCGAATCGACCATAATGTTTGAGAGTGCGTTAGGCTCCAAATGAGCCTAAAACTGGCGTATTGTGATTGGGATCTCGAACAACCTGTATACACAAATTTTGAATAAACCAATAAATATGCATATATAATCATTTTATCATATATAATTATGTTATATATAAATATGCAAATAACAAATTTATTATACTTTACATTAATACATATATATATATCGTATAATATGTTTAAAATTACATTTTTTTTATATGCATAAATAATCTGTCTGTATATACAAAATAGCTGTTTTATTGTAAATATACACAAACATTAATAAAAAAAGGTTATATTTAAAGTACCACGGCGTAAATGGTTTATTTATATTTGAGATGATATCGATGATATATTATATTTATTGTTTGTTTATCATATATACTCGCCGTATATGTATATAAATATGTTGATATTAAATCGATTAATTTTTACAGTGACCTAAGATTTTAATCCAATTTTATTAAAAGAAATTTGCCGTTGTATCAATGCACTTTCTTGTTGCATTTAACCATTAAATGCATTTTACTGCAAATTTGCAATAATTCTGGTGAATAAGGGGTTAAAAGCATTGTCATGATTACAACACGAAAAGAATCAGAAACTTTACGGCAATCAAAATTTAGGAGTGAACTTATAAATTGGTCAAACGGCAAACAGCAAATTTGTTAAAAAAGGCGACATAGTTTTATGCTTACACAATAAAAAATTAATTATGTGTATTAATAATGTTAAAAACCACGGTATAAAATTTTGTAGTAATTATTTGTTTATAAATTAACGAATTTTCGATTAATGGATGGAAGTATAGTCTATTCGTCTTTTTCGGAGGTGTCCACTACGAAAAAGATGGTTAGATTGTTTAGAAAAAGATACCGGAGACTGGAATTAAAATAAAACCTTTTCCAAAACAAATGAACATTTTTCCATGCCAAACGAAACCTCCAAACGAAGACCCAAAAACACGGCTTTTTCCATGCCAAACGAAGACCCAAAAACACGGCTTTTTTCAATTTACTATTCATCTATTTTTTTCGCATTAAAACTGGACAATCAGTTTAAGTGTGTCAAACAACAGCGTTCTGTTGTTAATTTCTTGATTTATTGGTTTTACGGAGTCCGTAATTATTCGTACGACGAACCGCATAGGAAAACATCCAACTTTGTGTGAAAATACAGATTCTATAATTTGGGTTAATATTTTTTTTATTCTATGAGGTAAATCATAGCTTTTGAAGAAAGTTGGATTTGCACATAATGTAATATAGGTGTACGGCTGGCATTCTGTAGGGGTGCGTTCGGTTGAGGAGTGATGGAGATGGTTGGAAATAAAAATGTTGACTGAAAAATGTTTGAAAATGTTGATAGGAAAGGTGTGAAGGAGCTCTTGATGGGAAAGATGAGGAAATGGTGAAGTGCGGGGTTGGAAGTGGGTTACAGGGGATAATGTTGGAAATGGGCAGATACATGGAGAGTTTGGTGATGGTCGGCTTGGTTTCGGAGTTGTAGCAAAAAAAACCGATTTTTTGAGATTTTCATATTTTTCACATTCTGGACTACTTATCTCCATAACTGGTTACTGTTATTGAAAGATTAGAATATGTGTATGTAAAAAAATTAATATATGTGACAAAAATTTTTGAGAATTTTTACCCGGGTATTGTGGTCGAGACCTGGGACATCCTGTATATGATCATATTGACATTGAAAATATTTCGTTTATTAAATGAATCAAAAGTACATTTTGAATATTCATATATGTATATTCAATTATATAGGTATTATATCAGATTAAGATTTATATATAAAAATCATATTATATATTTATATATATATTTCGCATATATACAATTTTCTATACAATTATATATTTACATATGACCGCATATGACATAATTATAATCATATATTTATTTATAATATTATGTATATGATTTAGGCGTACAATTTTTTTTTCTAATTATTTTTAATTCGATTTGTTTATATATTATTATTCTAATTGTATAAAGATGATTGGTTATAACATATTACATAATGTATAATGCATATTTATTTTATAATTTAATAATAATATATGTTCATTCATATATTTATATAGGTATGAACGACCGTTTGCGTTCATCTATTACTAATGCGGATAACCTATGCATAGGATGTATAGTGAGGAGTAACCCACATGAAATAGATATATAAATTATATATAAAATGTTTATCTAAAGCAAATATAAAGTCAGGATTGTAAAACATAATTTCATATGAAATATATTAATTTTTTTTGTGAAAGAGAAAATTTATTTACATACCGGACTCCAGTACCTAGGACTCCAGTCCCTAGGACATCCTACCCCTATTGATTGTGTTATTGTGCCCCTCTTTCCTTTTCCTCTTTTCCTCTATTCTTTTTCTCTTTACTTCTCAGCCCATCAATAATGAAGTTGATGACCGCTTTTACCGCAACGTACTAATATCCACTTTCACAAAAAAAAAACTTTTAGCCAGATATAACCTTTTTACAGAACAGAACGCTGGATATTTTTTGAGTATGTGGTCCATTGTATGCTCACTATGCTCACTATTCTCACTAACTGCATTTCTCACTTTCAACCAATCCAATATTTTTGAGATCGTAGTTCTCTGGCACATGTACCATGAGATCCCCCCCGTAAGCGAACCTTAAAATATTCTCTCTATAAGTTCAAAAATTCCTCATCTTCTTTTACACATTTACATATTGTGTGGTAAATGAATTTTTTTTGAATGCTTAAGGCCCATGATATTATCACAGTTTCCCTTAATCTTTTATCAAAAAATAGGATAAAACTTAAAACAGCTGATTCCAACACGTCAGTTCATTTATACGAATAGAAATCCATAAAAGAAAATTTAAAAGCAAATATCCAACTCCTCAAAGTGAATTAAGAAACGAATTCAAAGAAATTTAAATGATGCAGATTTTTTATGTGCGATGTGTCCCCTAACATTTACCAACGGGTAAATGATGCTAATAACGTTTTACAAATGACCACAGCATTAAAAATGACACTTTCCATAAGTCTTCGTAAAAAAAACCATGAGATATAATTCTTGCAGCTAACAGTGCGGATAGTTAACTATTTTATAAAGACCCAATGAATTCCTGAATTCTGAAAACCTATAGAAATGCTTTATATGAGTCCTATAGCCTAATTCTTACTTATTGGGTCGGTGCACCAATTACTACACCACAGTTTAATGACAAGATTCACAAACATGAATTTTCGCTGATCATGCCGGATCGAGGTAAGATGTTATGCAAAATTTCTATGTTCGGTGGTTTGTCGAAAACATCGTGCAATCGATATGTTATAAGTATTTTTGATCATCGAAATTTATGATAAATCATCAACTATGTGCTACAAAGTGCTACATGTGATGGTGATATTATAAAGTTATTATAAAGCTTAACTGACACAAACAATTAATATTTGTTTATTCCGTTAAATATTTTGACGGTATCGTTTTTTGCTTATTACGTTGTGTTGGACACGAAGAAAACAACCAAATGAATTAAAATTAAAAATCTCGTTATCTGCAGCTGGAACACGAACACGTTGAAGGACGGTGATAACGAAGGTGATAATATTATAAATTTCCTATAGAATAAAGAAAATTTTTAAGAACATACGTACAACGTTTTGGCAATGTCCAATAAAAAGTAATTTGTAAATTTATAACGTGTTTATTGTTGTTGAAGAAAGCGACCGCAATATTATAACTTTTCAAATGGATACAATATATTCTGACCGAGAATTGCTCCATATATTTGGATACAAATAACACAATTACAGTTAGCGTAAGGTTGTGTTGTTGTATTGAATGCTGCTTTTATGAAATCCACAATATTGTTTTGTAAATTTGTAAATTTCAGCACATCACATCTTTGAAAATTGTTTGAACTCTCATATGTTCTAATTTATTTTCAAGATTAATCCCAATTATAATATAATAGATTAACCGACACAAAACGACTTAAATGGGTTCAATACCTAATCCAGCGTTAATCTAGAGTTACTGGTTTACGTCATTGGAATTCTACGGGGAGTCCCGGGTTTTCCAGAATCCTCCAACGAACAAAATGAAAAAGTTAATAGAATTTTTAAACTTTTGGAATTATATAATATTTAAAAGAAGAATTAAATTTGACGAGGATTATAAAATTTATATATTTATTATTAATATAATATATACGATATATTATTTTCTTTTTGGGTTTTCTAATCCTGCTTTTTTGTTTCATAAACATAGATACAAAAAAAATAGCAATTACTTATAACATCTTATATAAAGAGTATAATAGAATATGTGTATATATGATATAGAAAATATGTATATATAATAAAAAAATAATATCAAGTAATCACAAAATTCATAAATGATCCGAATATGGTCACTGGTACGTACAGTGGTACATAATAAGCGCGTTTTTTTCATTCTTATCCCCATCTGTATCTCAATCATGTGAATAAAACGATGTAAATCATCAAGAAAAAAAAATGTTTTTATTTAAATGTTACCCACACTGATTATCAATGTCATTAAAATTGAAGTAAACAAAGTAAACAAAATTTTTTTTTATAAACAAATTTTTTTTATAAACACATTTTTTTTATAAATAATAAACAAAATTTTTGTTGCATTTTTTTAAAACAAATATTTAAGTATTATTTACTGACGAAGTGATACATATTTGCATGTAAGTAAACGCATTTTTTGTTACCCACCATAATAACATTTTGTCCACTGTTGTAAAATATCCACGGAGATTTCCCAGATATATGATGGATTATTTCAATTAAAAATTTACGTAGAGATTCCGTGGTTGCAATGTTATTCTGGTAGTTAAAATTAGGTTTTCATAAAATGTTAATTTTACTTTTGTTTTCCGTAGACTGTTTTTAGCCGCAAAAAAAAGCACATAAAGAAAGTAATAGCCCCTTTCATCAATGGCAAATCGTAAAGCGTAAGTTCATTTATAATAATTATTGATTTTTTATTAATTTTTTCATTTATTAATAATTATGTCCACAGTTCAAAACGTATTTGGGAAGCCAATGAGACGAAGGCGTTTTTAAACAGCTATGCCAACAGAATTAGTGAGTTCCAGCATCCAAGAAAAAAAAAATGGGCCGCCCAAAACGTGTTGGAAGATTTAATAGCGATGGATGTGTTATCACAAGTAATATTTTTTCTATTCATTAATTTGCATATAAGTGCTTTTCACTTCTCATTGAAAACGTTCCTGTATCCGTTGATCCTTCCAACTGGGATATTCCCTATCAACGCGCTCAAACACGCCTGAGTACCATATTTTAATCCAACACAGATACGCAATAATAATTAAAATTAAATTTCCCTTTTTTTATTCCTTGAACAGCCGACAAATGTTGAACATTTACAGGTTAAAATAAACAATATGATGAGGGCATATAAATCGGGCAAAGATATAAGAAAGCAAACAGGGGCAAGCAATGTGTTAATTCCATTTGAAAGAGAAATGGATGAAATTTTTGGTCACAATCCAATTATCCAAAACAATATTACTATAAATGTATGTGGAACACCAGTTGTGCCATTAAAAATAGGCCCATCACCATCACCATCACCATCACCATCACCATCACCATCACCATCACCATCACCATCACCATCACCATCACCATCACCATCACCATCACCATCACCATCACCATCACCATCACCATCACCATCACCATCACCATCACCATCACCATCACCATCACCATCACCATCACCATCACCATCACCATCACCATCACCGTCACCATCACCATCACCATCACCATCACCGTCACCATCACCATCACCATCACCATCACCGTCACCATCACCATCACCATCACCGTCACCGTCACCATCACCATCATCGTCCTCACAATTTTTGTTTCCATCTATACCCCCACCTTCATCTGTCGGAGCTCTATCTCCTTCACTACCGCTGACATCGACATTACCATTAACACCCACACGAACAGTAAAAAAGGCCGTTTATGACAATGAAAAACTGGCGATGTTGCACAGGAAGGAAGAGAGGGAAAAACTGTACTTAGAATCCCTTAAGGTACAGAGGCAACAAAATTATGAGGCGTCACAAAGGGAAAAGAAATTAAGACACCACGAAAAAATGGAGCTAATGAAGCAATGGTATTCTACACAAAATAATAGACAATAAAAAAATAATGTTTTTAATATAATGAATTGTTTTTATTATTAAACTATTTGATTTTCATTAATAATATTTTTTGCCATAAAATATGCAATTAAACCTTCTCGCTTTTCTACAGCATGTCCATCATTTTCCAAAAATTCGTGAAAGTCATTCTCAGTTGTAAATTGTTCATCAACATTCTCTTCCACAATAAAATCATTTGCCACTATGCACATGTTATGGAGTACGCAGGCACATACTATTAAATGAACAATTAACTCTAGGTGCGTTTGCTCATTAAAATGCAATACTCTACGGAAACGATTTTTCAACAAGCCAAATGCATTTTCTACAATAATACGTGCAGAAGAATGCAATTGATTAAATTGTGTTTGCTCTGTGGTGAGGTTACCATAATCCTTGAACGGTGCGATAATCCATTCGGTATTTGGATATGCGGAATCTCCCAAAATGTATGTCTTATTCGGGAACATTGATGTCACATTGTTGAATGCGTCATTGTACAATTGTGATCGTCGTAATACACGACTATCGTGCATTGATCCCGGTTCACCAACAAACACGTTTATAATTTTTTTATTATTATCCACAACAGCCTGTAAATGTACACTGTAATATTGTTTGCGGTTATAGTATGCTGTTTTGTTTTGACGTGGAGCTTTGATCTTGATATGGCTGCAATCAATAGCACCAATTAAAGATGGAAATTTTTTTGTTGCTTTAAATGCTGCATTTATTGATGAAACTTCATCTGCGGAAGGCCATTTTATATATGTGTGTGCCGTGGAAACTATCCAATTACATATCCTAACAATAACATTCCAGGCTGATGATTTACAAACACCGAATAAATTCGCTAATTCGCGAAACGTGTTTGTATTGCCCATATACCATAAAAACATGTAAATTTCTTTTTCTGGACCCATGTGCTTTTTCCCAGCTTTTTGCATATTTTGCTGTGTATCTGATGCTGCATATGAAGCTGTAAATATTTACGCGAAATTATATTTAAGGGTTAGCATAATAAAGTGCTTTACTTACCAATCAAAGTTTGAGCTGTACAGCGTTTCAGACGAAAATGAGCCTTAAAATCACTGTCAATATATTTACGAATAGTCTCTACAAAATTCGTTACTTTAATATGTTGATCGGGTATTTCAATGTCTGTGTCTGATTCAGATGAAAAATTGGGTATATCCGCAAACAAACTTTCATCACCAGATTCAGATGAGTCCTCGGATGATTCCAAAAACCACTGCAGGTTGAATTAATATATTTATCATTTTTAAAACAGTTTTATTTGTGAAATAACATACCTGGATAATTGCTTCGTTATTCATGGTTTATTATGCTGTTATTACATGTTTACGATAAATCAATAAACACACACGATCTACGGAAAACAAAAGTAAAATTAACATTTTATGAAAACCTAATTTTAACTACCAGAATAACATTGCAACCACGGAATCTCTACGTAAATTTTTAATTGAAATAATCCATCATATATCTGGGAAATCTCCGTGGATATTTTACAACAGTGGACAAAATGTTATTATGGTGGGTAACAAAAAATGCGTTTACTTATATGCAAATATGTATCACTTCCTCAGTAAGTAGTACTTAAATATTTGTTTTGAAAAAAATGCAACAAAAATTTTGTTTATTATTTATAAAAAAAATGTGTTTATATAAAAAATTTGTTTAATTGACATTGATTGTTTGTCTAGCAGCAATTTTTTATTTATAATCTTTTTTTTCCAAACTTATAACAAAAACAATTTTTGTGCACATTCCCAAATGATTAAATAATTAAAACAATCAAGCAATCGCATTTTATTTTATAATTGACTATAGATATATATATAATTTTCCATATAATTTTGTTTTTGTTTATTTTATATTCGATTTTAATATACTAATAAAAAAATAATTTTGTTTATCATTTAAAAAAAAAGTTTGTTTATAAAAAAAGTGTTGATGTTTTGTATATAAAATACTCCATGGTTATTATAATTTTAATATCATTGCTGGTAACATTTAAATAAAAAAAAATTTTAATTGGCGACTTTGTGATTTGTAGAAACCTATGTGCAAATCACGGAAATAACATTTTATCCAAATCTCGGTGATTTGGATAAATATCGAAATCACGGTGTTGTTGTTTTACATGAAAATTTTACCTCACACACACCATCAAAGCTCGAATAAAACGCGCTTAATATACAATATAGTATAGTATAGTAATATCGTATTGGTATTATTATATATACTTTTAGACTTTTAGTTTATAATCAAAATAAGAAAAATCATAAAAACGATTAAAACATTTTGCATTCAAGAAATATATAAGCTTAAATACAAACATTCATATTATATTTTAATATATATTTTATATTACAGTGGCAACGGAAAGCGTAGGTTTTGCGTTCATTCATAAATGTAATAAAATATATACATATAGATATTTGTATAATTATATAAAAAATAATGTATCTTTTAGTATTCTACACTTTGTATATGTACCTATATCTTATGTATAATATTTTTGTTTTCTTTATATTTAAAGTAAATATTTATTTGTATTATAACTTTCTATTATTATTAAAAAAAAAAAAATTATTAAGTATATATAAGTTTAATCTTTAAGTAAAAACGTTTTATTTTATACGTGAGATGGTATTATTATTTATATATTTATGGTAAGTACTGTATCTATGCATGTCGAATAATAAATAGGCATATAATTGTTATATTATTTTTTACAAGAACAAGGTGCTTTTGCGACGATTGTCTATATGTAATCTATACATTTTTTTCGATAAACGAAAACACTTTATTTATTGATTAACAAACAATAAATTCTAATATGTACATAAAAAGTATTCCTATAATTTTGGAACGGGGTATATTACAATTAATTATATAAATTAAGAACAATTATATAAAACCTATAAAAAAATATAAAACCAAACAATTAAGATTGTAATCACTAATTCTCGCGCTCGGAAGTCGCCCGAAGACGTGTAGCGAAGGCTTAGGTTATGCAATGAACCGAAGAGCTATGCTGACCAATCTACTACTCAGTTATAAGTCTAACAGTGTATATGGACTCCAAAAAAACAAAACCCGAAAAGAGTGTCAGTTCTCTATCAAATTAAACAATGGTACTTTACCGTTCCACCCAAGACACGGAGATATTTAAGATACCTAAAGGATTAGCCGTGATTCTCTCCTTGGCTCTCGGTCAACGATAGTTGTGCCTGTTGTTCGGCACAGTAACGTTATGCGTAAAAAGCCCTAATTCGTCGGTTACGAGATCAATTCACAAATTTAAATACGTTATAATGCTAATCGATAAGTACAACATATCCCATTTGTTTCAGTATAAGGAACGGTATTCGGGCGCAAACCTCGAGCGGAGATTTAATTCGATAGGACGTTACATTCGTTAACACTATGTTCTTGAAAGGGATTGAATTTTGGGTTAATTAATACGCATTATAAACGACAACCCATAATGTATTCCTTATTCTTTTCTAGGGTACGAATAATAAATAATGGAACTGTATGAGTGTGTAACCAGGCAAAATAATTTAATCAGGCCAAGGAAGAGATCCATTTGAATCTTCTAGAGTAAACCATTTGAATCTTCTTTGAATAGATTATAGTCTATCTGTTGCATTTGAATAATAAGGCGACCAAATAGGACATGCATATTCAAAAGTCGATCGTACAACCAAATAAAATAGCCCAATATACAATAGTGTTAATCTTTGGATCATGAATTCAAATCAGAAAGAGCACAGAAAAAATTTCCGGCCGTGGAATTGATTTCGTGATTGGGCTGTGGATGCTTTACCAACGTCACCACCAAGTCATTCAACACCTAACTAACATCCAACTCAAGGCTTTTGTTCAAAATATTACCGAATAAATGATAAGAATGAAATAACAGTCTTCTTTGTTGGTTTCATAATTTGATGTTTTTGCGTTGTCGTTAATTAGCTGTATGCCTAACCGAAAATTTACGAACTGTGTGCGAAAATCCAGATTCGAAAAACACAAAACATATTTTATGTCTTCAATAGGATTCGAAACCACTAGTCTAAAATTTTATAAGAATTTTGGTTAGCGTTTTTATGAACTACACCACAGAGTCACTATATATGACCATAGTATAAATAGAAATCACCCTGTTTAGTTTATATAGTGATAAATAGGATAAAAATGTACTTTATGAATATGTTTATTTAAAAAAACCAAATTATTTTTTTTAATCAAATATATTATATATCAATACACCTTTTAATACAAATATAAGGTATTGGCTATATTTATTATATTTCATATTTCGTGTGATTGTATAAGACAAAATTTTATTCTTATCGCCTACCTTACTTGAAAAATCTGCATAAATATATAATATATATAGACAGCGGTATGAATGTGTCCCGTACAACGGTACAACTTAAGGTCACATAATTATATATATGATTTTTATTTATTTAATTAAAATATTTTCTCGTTGGATTTTTATTTTTCATAGAGTGTATTTTATTATGGGTTGTAACGTACAGCACCAGTCCACAACAGAGCTGTCAGAATAAATACGGAGTGCATGATTACAACAATCGTACTGTAATGTACGGTATATGATAGAAAAACACAGAAATAAATTTAAAAAAAAAACCCGAAAACAGGCTATGTACAAAGTACCGTGCAATATAAGCATAAAAGCCAGCCGTTATGACAAAATATTATAAAGTACTGGGTGCAGTCATTCCTGAACAAAATGAGACAGTGACACGGTCAGGTGAAAAATAATATCTTACCTCACAGTTGTATTCTCACTTGCATGAGTAAATATTTCGATTCCGAAAACAAAAATGAGAAATTTATACAAAAACTGATATAAAAGCCTATAACTGGGTAAAGAAAAAAAAAATAAACATACGAAATTATTATGATAATAAAAAAAAAAATGAATTTTTCCTCATCATCCAAATCGATGGTGAAATACTTTCATATTTTTTCTCACTTTTTTCACAATTTTATAACCTTTCGGAATGGCGAATTTCTCACTATGTCACTTTTTCACCGTCCCCGTGGCTCACTTTATTCCAGAATCTGTCCCCAATAGAATAAAATATGAATTTGTTTTTGTTAGAAATGTTAGAATAAAATATGTACTGTACGGTACATTATAGAAATTATGCGAATTATGGAAATGTTTGTAAATGCATCATTTTAATAAAATTTCTCAAACAGTAAATATCTAAATCTATAATAAAAATACTATATTTGGTCATCCATATTTATTTTTTATTTTTAAATTGGGTGAGGAAATCTTATTTACGGAAATAGTCGGTCGGACTCACGATACCGAATGTAACGTCGTACCGACTAAAACTTGAGTCCGTCCGAGGTTTAAGGGCAGGTATACCGCCCCGTGTACTACGACCCATGGGGTCTGTTGTCCTCCTCGAATATAATTATCACGTATATAAAGGTATTTAAAATGGTGAATTGGTCTCGAAGATATGAGACTGCCCTGGATTAGGGCATTTTACGCTTGACTTGATTTTTGATTTTTGAAGTCATTGATGGGCTCTCAATCAATAATCAAGAATCAGAATCAAGCATTTCGGTATTTGAAATATCAGATGCCGTATCTTGAATGTAACGGTAAAGTACTGGGGTGGCATTATGGGAGTCGATACCATCGTCTATCGCCTATCGTCTAAATTTACGATACTCAATTATTTTAATATTATGGTAGTCGATTTTGTGGGTATCGATATTATTTGTATATCGTCTCCGTGGATATTGTTGTGGCAAATGATTTTCATATAGAAACACAAAAAGTTTATTATTTCTATGAGAATGAGATTGAAAGTATTATTTTTATGAGAATTGCTTTTGTACTTTTTATGAATATTAAAATTGAATAAATGAACAAAAACAAAAGAAAGCAATACAAACGACAATCGAAACGATAGCTACTACCCTATCGTCAAAAATTATCATCTTAAACCGACGATTCGTCTGCCATAATTGCAAAAATGAAAAAATCCTATGTTTGACGACAATCGTCTATCGCAATCGAATGCGATAATTCCACCTCTGTTGTTTAATATTATGAGTTAAGTTACGCATCATAATTTTCTGCTTTTTGTTTTGTTGAAGTCCATTTACTGATAGACTTGTACTTGAGGATTAGTTGGTCAGCCATTTTCGAAGAGCCTTTTTCAATGACAAGGCTAATACTCCCGACAGGGCGCCCGGTGGGAAATAGAAGTTCTTAGTGCATAGGTATTCGATTCATCGCGGTACGTATCGATTAACATTACAACATATTTAACTTGTGAATTGAATGAAATGTTATGAAACCGACTGATTATGGCTTTTTACGCTAGAAGTTACATATGAAACAATAGGCAGAATAATCGTTGACTGAGAGTCAAGGAGAGAATCACTGCCAAGCTATTTCGGCATCACCCCGTCCATACTCTATTAGACTTGTAACTGAAGAGTATAGTTTGGTGAGCCATAGCAGATCCTCTTGCTATCGTAAATACTATCAGAGAGCTTCCGAGATAAAAAGAAACTTTTATAAATGAAAAAAAAAAATGTTTATGTTACACATATCTTAAGTGATTATATTTTAAATAAAGCGAAAATATTTATTTTAAATAAAATTTTTGAAGCTATTATAGGCAAAAATAAAAATATTTATTATTTTTTTTTTAATTAACACAAATGTTATATGACAAAAATTATATTATATATTATATGGATAACAACTGGATAATAATTTAATATATATATTTTTATTAAATTTCATATTACATATATATTATATATATATATTTAAAATTATAATTATATTATATAAATTTATAGATGATTAAAGTTCACATTAAAAACATTCAAGATATTATTATTTTATATAGATTTTTTTATAGATGGATTAGTTAATATATTATAATAAATACTTTTTTTTTTTTATATATATTTTATCTATCATATGTATATATAGTGAATTAATAAATGCCCAATTATCGTATATTTTGTATATATATATATAAGTAAATATTTAGGATGATGATTAAAATTATAATTTATATATATATTAATATATGATGTTTAACATTTCGATTTATTTTGTCAGGAATGGCAGCGTAATATATATTTTTTTTATATATATATTATTATACATTTATATTTTTTATATCTAATAAATATATATTTTTTTTTATTGTTTAATTGCTAAATTTAAATAATTTATTTTTTTTAATATATTGTTGTCATTTTACGATTGTTCATTATGATTTTTTTATAATTTTTTTTTTTTTTTTATTTAAATCATTTTAATAACAAAAAGATATTTTGTTTGTATATAAAAAATGTGCATTAATTTATGATGTTTGATGTTAAATTTTTGTTTTTTAATTTTATTATATTATGGAAAAAATTAAATTATATTGAAATTATGTTTTTTTTTTCTTTGCAAAATAGTGGATTTTATTTATTTTTTTTTATTGACATAAATATAATTTATTTTTAAGAGAAAAAAATATCTATATATTCATATATTTTTTTTATAATAAATGCCTCATTCAATATATAATATTTTTATTTTTTTTTTTGATTTTTAATCCTACAAAATATGATATATATATATATATATATATAATGTCCATATATAAATTTTTTTTCTTTCTAATTAATTTTTTGAATTTTTTATTCAACACATATATTAATTATATTTAATTTTTTAGATGATTAATATAATTGATTAATTAATTAATGGAATAAATTTTGTTGGTATGTATGTATGTATGTATATTGTATATGTATGTATGTCTATATATATAGTTAATTCAATACGATTATATAGCGATTAAATATATAATATAAATATTAATGTATTTATACATTATATATATATATAGTGAAAATCATTTGCCAATAATAATTTTAGCTGAGGTCGTCATCAATTATTCAAAATTTTGCGTCAAATGCAACGTTTTATTTAATATTTGTTTATTTTTTTTATTTTTTTTGATAATATAAATATATATATCAGTGAATTTTTGTTTTTGCAAATGGGAAAATTATTTATGTGTATATTTAATATACATTATTACCTTTTTTGGCGGCCACTGGTAATAATTCACCTTGTAAATAAGGATTTTTGGTCTGGAAAATATAAATGTATTTATGTTAAATATTATTAAATACATATGTAAAATAAAAAAAAAAATTGGGCGAAAAAATTTTAGTTAAAATGTTCAAACAATGGGTTAATATACGAAAGGCACAGTTACATGTGTAATAAGTTGAAGATATTAGTAATAAAGTTTGTCTGGAAACATTTTTTTATTTTCCCTTTTGGAGGGAAAATTGGATGCGGAAGTGGTTAAGGCCCGCCATCGTGACGAATTTTTTACAATGTTCAATAGGAGTATAATAATTTTCTCCATACAAACTTACTTCCTAATCCATACAAACTTACTCCCTACAAACTTACTCATTTGTTATTAGTTGAAAAGTCGGCAAATTATTCGACAAAGAGCGAGCGAAAATTTAACGAAAAAAACGGCCCCTTTTTTGCCTTCTCTGATATTTTTCAAATGGTGTCTAATCATAAGCCCACGATGTATTAAGACATCGTTTCGTGACGGTTCGGAATTAAACCTAGTCCTGGTTCCTGAGCTATGGCGCCAAGATATTTCAATTGACATAAATGAAAATTTTCATAAATATACGAATATACAATGCAATAAACGAATGAATCGCTTTTAAATGATGATAAATGTTTAAAGAAACTTTACTAACGGTTAATAGAGCTGTTTAACAATAAGATTAAGGCCTAGCTTTGGCCTTCAGTGTTATTTTGAATGAAATGAATAATAAATTGATTTAACTAACTGCTTTTTATTATCGCCCATCAAATCGCTTCACAAATAGGATTTTTTTAAAAAAAAAAAGTCAAAACCTTTAACCGGTATATTTCTAAAAGGAGTGGGTGAAAATTTGCACTAAAATAAACTATGGAAAACCTAAACCTCTAGGTCTGGCCGTATGCCTAACTTTGAGCCTAACCTTGTTTAAAAACCTCTATTAACTCTATGTCAAGTTTCTCTAAACATTTATCACCATTTAGAAGCTATGCATTCGTTCCATTTTCGTCATTTAGAAATTCTAGGATCCTTTACTCAAGAATTAGGAATTCAAATCTTCATAACACAATGTCTTATGACTTGGCTTGACATCATTTGGATAATAACAAAGAAGACGAAAAAAGAGGCCGTTTTTGGGCTCACACATTGAATTTAATGAAATGTTATTCCATAAATTAGATAAATAAACATGTTCTTTTCGGAATCACCAATTATTTGAACATTTTTTGCTAATATTTTTTATTCGTATGCACCATCACTGATGTGGAAAAATAAATCAATGAATATTTTTTTCTACCTTCATTGGATGGAATTTTTTAGCAACCAAATTTTTATGTTCACCATTGCGGAATTGATGGGCTAAAAATGATTCAATATCTGTGCCCATATCACGTGATCCATCATCTTGATCTTGTCCGGTGCAATCAAACATATGTTCACCATCGCACATACATTCTTGAGCCGTTTGATATTCACGACTGTACGCGGCTGTATTTTCAAAATCCATTTGACATCCCTGTTCTTCTGTATAGCCAATCGGACATGGATTCGGTGGATTACAATATGCTGGCAATGTGGCATCCGTTTTAATTTGCGGTTTTAAACGACGTGGACCTTCACCACCGCCACCCGACACATACTGATGTCCCCACAATGAACTATGTTGTAAATATTCTTGATCACGTAACGATGGACTTGGATTACCTTCTAATAATGCATCATAATCCAATTGTTCACCATCCAGATCTTTTGTGGCCCGTGACATTAATGCCAATTGTGATGGCATATCATTCATTGACATTGGATCAATATAACTATCGGCCGCCTCCACCAAATCTTTTCCCATACGTTCAACAAATTCATGTAATAATGCATCCGAAATGTATGGCTCCTATAAATATTCATATATTTAAATAAAATACCAATTCGAATTGAACATTTTTTATTTTATGATCACATATAAAAAAACAAAAAAAAAACACAAATACCTTAATACTGTGTGGCATATAGTTCAATGCATTTGATGGAAATATAATTGCCAAAATGATGGCTATTTTTAAACGGCGATAGTCTGCCATATTTTAGATGTTTTAAAATTTGATAAATGTGAAAATTAACTTCCTGATTAAATGAAATCATCATCAACAAAAAAAAAAGAAAAAAAATTTTTCATTATTATTTAATAATTATAAAGTTTTTTTTTAACTTGTCATTTTTCTTTCATTTATATAGATTAAAATTTTAACGTTAAAGGAAATGTATATAATTAGGCCACACCTGTTGAAAATATCATCATTATGTTATATACATTTTCTTATATATATATATATATATATATATATATATATATATACGAAGACTTACTGACTGATACTTTGCAACTACGCGTTCGTGTGTATATGGACATAAAATACATAAACGAAAAATCAATAATTTAGATATGAGATAAGCAAAATAATGTACGCATTTACATGTCGAATTGTAGACGTACATAAATTTTCTTTTATGGTTTGTTCGTGGTTTAAATACTTTTCAATATATAATATCGATTTTCAAGTAAAAATTTTTTTTTTTCAAGTATTTAACAAGAAATTTCGATATGGTAAAAAATAAGATTATTAAATTTTATTTTACCAAAATATATACGAAACTTAAACTGTATGATTTATGCAAAAATTTTACAAAAACATAATTACAGTAATTAATTAGTACAACATGAGTGTAAAGTTGTACTGTTTTAACATATAGCAAAAATCGATAAATTTAATATATGGAAAAATGGAAAAAAATGTGTTAAATTATAAAAAATATTACGTTTAATCGTTTAATATAATTTAATAATTTTATTATTTACCCTTTGTATATTTTATTAATTTTATTTATTTACTCACCGATGATTACATACAGAAATAAATGTATAGTGACCACACGAAAATTTGATATTATTTTATTTCTTTCTTTTTTTTTAAAAGAATAAATATTATATTTTTTTTTTTTTTTGGTTACAATATTACCCGATTGTAACCAAAGGAAAAACTAAAATGGCTGATTGAAAATGTTTTCACACAATTTGAAAAATAAAAAAGTTGAAAAAAGTTATATCGTATATAACATAATAGGGTAGGGTGGCCAGGTTCGGACGATTTTTTTTTTTGCAATGGCTCTAAAAAGCACAATTATTTTTATTGTTTTAGGAAACTACCTTCATGAAATCATGATGATAATATTCACCAATTATTTATGGTTAATTTTACAAATTTTTGTTATTGGTTTATTTCCTTCTTTGTTTGAGATATATCCCTTAATATATTCGTTAAAAAGTGGACTGGCCGAAGGTGCCTCATGCCCGAACCTGCCCCACTCTACCCTATATAAATTTTACTCCATTTATGGCAGAAAGAAAATTCTTTATATCTGTATTAAATTTTTCTATAAATAAATCCATAACCAAGTCATTTATCATATATAAATTTGCAATATGTATATATATGTACATGTATATATGGTATTTTATTGTATATACGAAAAATGAAAATTTTTATGAATGAAAAAAGCTTTCAATATATAAATTCATATATTGATTGTGCGCACAATTATTTATTTGTAACTTTCTATACATGCATTTATATATATGACAATGAAAATTTGTACTCAAGTTTAACTCAATGCTGTTTTTTATAGCAACTCATTAAAAAGGAAAACTTACCCGAGTGTTTTCAAACATTTTTTTTACACTGAATATTTATTTAATATTTTTCATATAACCTAATAGGTATAATAATCGCTCACGGATTATGTACTATGTAGCTGCCTCAAACGGTGACGATTTCCGCTGAAATTGTTTTTGTGAACGTATTCACTTTATATCGTTATTATTTCAATTTGTGTTACAAGCTAAAAGTGAATGCAACATTTTTTTTCGTTTTGAATGATAAAGGAAGTGGATGACGACACACAAAATTTGAAGATACGCAATTGCAAGAATTAATGGATAAAGACTATTCACAATCGCAACAACAAACTGGCATATATTCATTTAATGTATTTCAAAAACCCATTTTTAATCACTTAAACATAATGGGTAAGATAGGAAAGGGAAGGAAAATGGGTTGCATACGAACTGACTGAAAGAAAATCTCATTTATTTTGATAATCTCAAACGAACTGAACATTGGACTGAACATTATACTGAAATTTGATTAAAGTTAAACAAAAGGAAACCACCAAGTATATGATCGCACCAAAGAACAGTAGATTTATGGCACAACGGTAAAGGGTAACGATTGGTCAGAATAACTACGAAACGGCGGACGAGTGTACTTACCTTGGATGCCGCATAAATGTATAAAAGTGAAAATGATATTGTTGATGAAATTCAATGTTGGATTGCTTTCGGAAAACAAGCCTTTTATGGTTTATGAAAGATGTGATTCTCAAAAAAATTGAGTAAAAAACTAATCATGATGGTTATATCAAACACTTGTTCGGACAATCGTCACATACAAATTGTTCGAAATGTGGGATAGGCTAACGAACGGCGGCTTGACGGATTCGAAAACAATATACTGCCTACGACCTTATCGTTACAAACAAACCGAGATATCTATAATGCTCCCTTGGATTTGAATGGGGAATGGTGAACCAAAAAAAACATTTCCGGAACATAATTTTTTGCTTTAGATACCACGAACCAATATCAAAAATCTCAAAAAAGCAAAACTCATTGAGATATATACGAGAAATAAACCATAAATTTTTTAAGGACTTTAAAGAATTGTTTCCTTATATTAAAATTGTAATATAATATTTTAAAATATGAGTGTATATAATTTTTAAGGATCATGTATAGGATAAAAATGTTTGCTATAAAATTGAAAATGATATATATACAATATACATACATATATAGAGCTTTAACATATGTATATATAGAGTACAGAGTGTCGACTAAACTTTAACTTTAGACTTTATATACAAAACAAAGGAGATTTACCAATTGGCAAAAAAAAAAAAAAAGAAAAAATGTATATAAGAGAAATTTTAATTTAATGAATGAAATGAAAAATTTGTGTAAAAGAAAATGAAATTTTTTTGTATAAAAGAAAATGTTGAAAACGCAATAAAAAAACATACTATAATATGGTATTAAATTTCTCTCCCCGTTATATATTATAATAAATTATATGTTGTGTCATCGCGATACTTTATATACAGATATACAATATAATATATTCATGAATCTAAAAATAGTTTAAAAAGTTTTTTTTATATATATACGTAGTTATATGCATTGGTTTAAAAAAAAAGAAAAGACAAGCCGATTATTTAGAAACTATTTTATAAACAACTCTAACCATATATAATTCGGACACCTACTATTTTTTTTACCCGAATGCTCGATTTTGAGATGCCGAGAAAAAAACAATAACTTTTTAATCCTACTAATTTTATTTCATAAAATGATGGTTTAGTTGAATAATAACTAACTAATAACTAATCTAAAACCACCATTTATGAAATACAATTAGTAGGATTAAAAAGTTATTTTTTTTTTCTCGACATCTCAAAATCGAGCATTAAGACTATCCGTAGGCTTGTATCAGATTCCTACTGACTAAAACCCTTCCTTGGATTGCGGGATTATCGAATCAGGCCGCATTTGAGACCCTTTCCGTAGCTTCAGGTCTTTCAGATCGCTCATCGAATATAGTATCCCTCGTTATCTCAAGTATCTCTTTGAAGGGAATTCGGCCGAAGTCTTTCCGAAAGAAAAAGGGAAAAAGGGACGGGCCACCTTCATCCTTAAGTTCTCTAAATTCGAACATTTGTACACAAGGTGCGCAGCCGTTTCTTCATCCTCAAGACAGAGCTATGCAGAGCAGAGCAGAGACAGAGAGAGATATAGAAGCTTCATGTCTAGTTGCGAAACCCACCAATTTTCTAAGATTTTCTCGTGACATGCTTAGAACCTTGCTATTGGTGTTTCCTACTCACAGTCCAAGTGTTATCTTAGATTGTCTGAGACCTTTTACTTCTTGCCTTTTACTCTTATTAATTACCCTTACGTGTATCCGTCGATTCTATTGTGCCCTTTATCCAGTGTCAAAGACCATTGGGACAGCATTCCGAGTCGATCATTCGTTGAGCCTATAAGCACATTCCAGTGCCACGCTGGACTTCCAGACACAGTTTATTTCCCACCTGGGGTATTTTAATCCTATGATTTTGTTGTTAATTACTTTTTGCTTTCGCATTAGTTTCTGATGGGCATTCCAGGGTGCGTTCCCGGTTTTCACCACGTGAATTTGTAATCAACACTTGAGGATGATGAAATGAGATTCGCTATGTTCTAGAAAGCTTCCACCAACTCTTTCCACTATCCCCCTAGTATTTCATATATACATATATGTATACATCTAATTCTAATTTCTAACATATACGGTAAAATTTTTCTTTATTTCTGGCAGAAATATTATAATATACTATTTGAATTTTAAAATCTATCTATCTATATATTATAATAAATTATATATTACACATATCGAATCGATTTTAATCCGGTATATATATTTTTTTGATACAAGTATACAGTAAATACATCAATATATATATATAAATAAATATATACAAATGGAAAATGTTAACTTATTATTATATATATAAAAAAAAAAGAAGTAATTCGCAGCAGCATATATGCGGATCATATCAAATATATACCATATATATGAAATCCTGGGTAAAGCTGACGCCTACACAATTATCCTGCTATGCTGTATACCTCATATATACTTGTAATATTTTATACATGTATTATACATACATATCTATTTAGATGTACGTGAGGTATATAATATTGCAATGGCGTATATATGGTATATATATATATATATATATATGAAAAAATACAACATATATCTATAAGTATAAGTATTCTATGAAAATCATTCTATATAGATTTTATCATATATATATATATATATACCGTATGTATATATAAATACGATAAGGAATATATTATCGCCCACTCGAAAATCTTTTATTTTATTAATATGTACCGCATTGAATTTTGCTATATAGATATAAACTGATCCTTTTACCATATGTCATAAATTGTAATATTAAGGTATATATTCCTATGAATTGTATTTATATGTATATATAATATCTATATATTTATAATATAAACATATGATTAAATAAACATAAAAAAAAAATTTTTTTTTTAGTTAATTGAATATGTAACATCAATATTTATAAAGGTATTATGGAATACATTATTATAATACAATAAAAAAAAATTATTAATTAAATTTATGTAATACATTTTTATAGATCATATACATATATGTATATTGTATAGTTTACAGATTTTTTTTGAGCGTACAAATTATTTTATATACCTTTTTTTATTATTGAAATCCATTTTATTACTTTCACACCTACACAAAAATTGCATGTATATATATATTTTAAATTCATAAAACCGCATATGTTATATACATTATATATCCATATTCCATATATAGTTATATGATATCCTTTATATACATTTGTTTATTTTGTTTCGATTATTATAAAAGAGTTTATTTATATATTATATATGAAAAACAAAATAGAATTAACCTGATTTCGAAAATATGTTATGTTGAAGGATATCTCATAAGCATATTATATTTTATTATATAGATATAAGTAAATATAACTAACAAATAAATTAATATATATATATATATATATAAGATGCCTGTTTATTATCTATATTTTATTTAACCGTAGCCTAGGAGTGGTCCGTGAGAAAAATTCAAGATATTGTCTAAACGAGGCGATCTATGATGACTAAATTTTCCAGCAAATCAATTTTTAAAAAATTTTGATTTTTTTTTGAATAACAGACCTGCGGTTTTTTTTTCAATTTCAAGTTTGGCAAGTTTAGAACATTAGATCGGACAACCGGTCCTCTAGTTATTTAAAGAAATGTGGGTAGAATATAAATCGAATTTGTTTTTTATTCTCTTCTAAAATTTTAAGGCATCATATCTCGAAAAGACAACCTATTGAACTTTCCGTTCAAAATGCTTGAATGCATGCTATACATTAATTAGCTTTTGTTTGACATTTCCATGCGCTATCTCTATAATAATTTCAAAGTAATTCACGATTAAATAGAATTATAGAACATTTTTAATGGCCAATTTCCATTTGAATTTTATTTTATTAATTTTTTTATTTAAAACATTGGATTTTGATTATTTTTTTAAGGTATAATGCTAATTTCCATTATTTCCGAGGAACCAGAAGATGCCCAATTATGTTCAAATATTTAAATTGTGTAAAAAATGTTATTACCATTCCATTTATCATCATTTGGAAGTTCGAATCTCATGGTTTAAAGTAATTATCTATGAAATAATTCGCGGGTTGACATATTTTTGTGATTCTAACTTTGACACATTTTTTGGGAATATCTTGAAACCAGTTTTGGGATAGAATTACCAAATTTGTGGCACTTGAAAGAAAATAAGAAATAACAAGAAAACCAAACAAGCCCAGTCTAATTATCTTAAGAATTAAGAAAGTTATTAATTAACATTTCATCTTTCGGTATAAATATACCCGATTTATGCAAAAGTGTAGAATTTTTTGTTATGTATCTTATAGGGTTAAGAATTTGAAATTGAGTTTTTTATAAGTGAATTTATTATTTATTATGTTTTTAATTATAATATTTTATTATATACTAATTGCATTTTCACAACATATAAAATTGCGTTCTAGTTTTATTTTTATTTTATTTTTGCTACATTCATGTGCATATTTGCCCTATTGAACAAAGCATTCGATTTTTTTTACTATGGAATTTCAAAGTAATTCAAGGAAAATATTCCTATTACAAATATGAAAATTAATGTCGGCCAAAATTCCTATGAAAGGGAGATTTTTTCCTACATTTTCCCACAGGAAATATTTCCTTTATATTTGATATACTTCCCAATCGGAAGAAATACACACACACATTTCCATTGTAAATTCCAAAGGAAAAATGGAATTCAATTTAAATCATCGTTATACGTTTCATTACATTCATTGACAGTAATCGGTATAATTCCGACGGTAGATAGATTTTTGTTATTTTAAAGATTTAGGCATTTTGAATTTTTTTTTAATTTATTTTTTATCACACCGAAACCAATATTTGACCGATATCGTAGGGAGGGAGCCAAGTGATATATGGGGTGTTTGCAAAAGGGTTCGACAGTTTGGCCTCTAGTTCAAGTTAAGCTAAAAATTTTGAAAATCGAAATAGTACGCATCATAGACAGGAATATTGCTAAGCTACATTTCCGCGATACAAACATATAGATATATAGTGCGTGACCACTGACAAGGAATTCGCCTGTAATATTGTTACTAATTAGTCATTTCAGCTTTAAATAATAAATTAAAATTAATTTTTCGCTATTTCGTTAATTTGTGGCTTTTACGGTGTCGGTACGACGAACCGCAAGGGGAAAATGCAACTCTGTGTTAAAATTCAGATTCGAAAAATAACCGAAACCGAAAAACATATTTTATGTCTTCAGTAGGATTCGAACACACGACCCCAACGATTTCGTTAGAATTTATAACTGCTAAAACAAATATAAATTTCAACTAAATAGGTGTATGGCAGCTGGGGTACCTTCCTTGTGAGTTCAAGGCGATACCGCCTCAGGTTCAAAATTATGAAAATTTAATATTGAATACTGTGTTCAATTTTTAATTTATATTTTCATAATTTTTATGAGAATGTTCTGATTTTAAATCATTCAAATATATTTGCAAATTTATGTAAATTTGAATGGCTGAAATTTCGACTTTAAAATTACCGAAACCCTAGAAATCACATAATTTCGTTATATAGTCAGAGAAGATTATAAAAAGCACTTTAGTATACCAAAATTCCTAACTAAAATATATTCATATTCTGATTATTGTTCTATAACTTGTCTCTAAACAAACCACACCACCAGCAGTTTCGACATAGGAATGTTTTTTTGCCAACCATTTCAATTGCTTTTCATTGTATAATTTTTTATATATACATCGGTAAAAGAATTGGAATCCAAAGATTCCATAGGGTTTTCCCGTTTCGCGGTCAATGGGGTGTAATTCATATATAGGTAAATATATAATAAATGTTCTACATAAATAGATGTTTAAAAAGTAAATAGAACATAGACCTACTTATTTTTTACATTTTAGATTTAGATGTTTTACGTATATTATATTAAATTTGTAACGTTAAGAAGATATATATATATATATATATATATATATATATATAGATTAATTTGTGTTTAGCTTGATTGTTTTATCGTAAATAATATATAGGTATAATATGTATATGATGATGATATACTTTTGGATTTGGATTTGACCCATTTTTGATTCATCATATATCCACTATAATAAGCAGAGTTTGCTTTCCTGCCAAATTGATCACACAATTATATCCTATATTCATCATTCTTATATATATTTTTTAGGTCAACATGTTATATTCTTTGCCAATATGTACATTACAGAGGTAAGTTTGTTTGTTTTTTATGTTTTTTTTTTAATATGCCTCCATATAGAAATTATATTAAAATTGATTTCAATAGGTCAAAATATATGCCAAGTGTTATCATAACATATATATATATATATATGAGATATAATAGAATCAATATATATTATTTGAAAGCCATTCATTGTGTAATTGTATACATACAATAATAATGTAAAATATAAATATCAAATATTTGCAAGAATATTTTAAATTAATTTAATAAAACGTAACATAAATATTATATTATAGAAATGATTGTGTAGGTTCTTAATATACATATAATATATATATATAGAATATCATTTGTTTAGGTAACTTTTATTTTATATGTCAATTAATAACAATTTAATGAAAAATATATATCTGTAGACTAAATGATTGTATATTTACGAATGAAATATAGTTATATAAGCATAACATATATGCCCACCTTTATAATAATTTTAATGACTTTCAATCATAAATATATAGTACCTACCTATATACTTTCGGATGATTATATACATAGAGATAATATATAGTGTAGGCGATAGAGATGTTATAATAGTAATTATAAAATGAAATGGTTTTTCCGAACTTTGTTATTTATACTATAGCTATGTACTATATAAATATATACTGTAAAAAGATACAATATATATATATTTCAACTCAACTCATTAGTACGTATGGTAGCAACATTAAAAGTTTCTTTTTAATTATAAAATTATGTTTGTATTTACACATTTACTAACATATAATACATATATATATATATATATATATATATAGAGATATAGACAAAAGAAAATCTATATATCCTTTAGAACAGATTAGTTTATCAATTATATATTTTTAATCTTTAAAAAGCAATCAATTTTCTAAAAATTAATTAATATACACTTACTATATATAGTGTAGTAGTATACTATATACTAATTATTATTAAATTAACACCTGTTGTGAAAGAATTTAATTTTAAATTTATCACAAACTATTTATAGTCACAAAAACACAAAATTTTAATATAAAACCGGCTCAAGTTCACAAAAAATCCCACAATTTGCTAATGGTCCCGATACTTATACCTGCTATTACTTCACGTTCACATAGAATGTGCTCCGCAATTTCCTCCTCCAGGTGGCACAATCTATAAGTATCTTCATTTACGATCCTATGTAGATGAGTCCTTATAGTGTGTCCGGTTAAATATCCGATCACTAGTCAAGTGTTTTTGTTTTGTTTAGGCTGAGCATTTGTTTCGTCAGCCCTATCGAATACGCAGGAATAAAGAATTTCGAGTATCTACAGCCATCGGTGGCGTCATTCCAATGCTTCTGGGACTCCCCATTCTTAATCTTGCCTTAATCAATCCATTAGACAAATCGCATTTCAAGGTATCTACATCAATGTGACTTTGTTTACCCCCGACACAATGTTCAGTATCCCTCGACAGTCGAGTACTAGCGTCGACTATATTTCTCGAGAACAGATAGCCATAAGTTCTACTTTGCTGTCTGATAAGATATAGATCTGTTGGTATTTATGTCCTTTATTCCTGAGCCATCTGACGCAAATTTCTGTAGCAGAATTGCAGCCCGAAAAACTGTTCTATCGCAATCCAGAGTAGCCCCAAGTTCCTCCTTAGGATTGGCTCCATATACATCCAGAGTGGTTGTGGGCGTTGTGGTCTCTGCTCCTGAAATCCCCAAAACACACCAATCTCTGACGTTTGTTTAGTGTTTAGCCAAAAATATCGATATAAAATATGTTATGAGAGATTTTGACAATTTACAGTCCAGGAGAAAGAATTTCATATAATTTGTTTTTAATAATCATTAACTATGTCTTTTTAATTTTTTATTCCATTTATTCTATTGAAAATTTCAATGGTTAAAAAATGTTCTATTCTTTATAGTGTATCGAAGAAGTCCAAGTTGCTCATTTTTGAAGTCGAAATCGTTCTCAAACATTTTTGACAATTCGGCTTCGTTACGGAAATGAACGTGCATACATTTTTTACTTTTTATCCGTTCATCTTCGTGGCTTATTACTATTAGAGATAGAGTATGGAATTAGCTATAGAACGTAAAACAGGCGTATTATGGGCAGGTTCTGGGACACTTGTATATTAATAATATAGATATTTATTATATGGTTGGTATATATATTTAATATAAATAAAATGAGAAAAACTATAACATTTATTTTTTATGACAAGGAAAATTGATTGATTGGCATATTGTTATATTATGATTATTATTATTATTATTATTGCGCTATTATAAATATAAAATACAGAAAAGCATGTTTACCAATATTTTTTGTTAATATCTTTGTATGTTATATACAAGTATATATTGTATTATATATAAAAATATAAACATATAGATAAGGCAAATACAAACTATAAATAGAAAAAGAAATGTATTTTTACTATAGATATATTTTTCAAATATAAAATTGTTTATTTTCATTTTGTTATGTTATTCGAAAAGTAATTTTACTCATTACAAAAAATAAAATTCCTATAATTATTTCATATTTATTCCTCTATTCTATAAAAATGAAATGAAAAAATAAAAACTACGTTTATTTATTTATGTATACTGTTGATATACCATATAGTATATATAAATATATAAACATGCGCGATATATAATGATAAAGTTATTAGAATTAATATATATATATATGTATATAGTCAATATGAATTACTGCGGATGACGTCTATAAATATATTTACATAAAAATAATAATAAAATAAATACAATATTATTTAACTTATAAGAATTATGAAAATTAAATCCTAAACTCACTCGAAATATATCCATCCATCCATCCATCCATCCATCCATATATATAAATTACATTTCTGAAAATAGAAATATCGTCAAATAATGTATACTATATGGTAAATATAATATTACAGTACAATCTCGGTAATTGAAAATTTCAATGATCGAGTGCTCTGTCGATAATTTGCAAATTAAAAAAAAATTTTAACTAAAAACTAAAACTACAACATTATACACTTAAACTCACAAAAAAAAATATTTATGCGTATTTCTATTATTTAATATTGAATGTGTTCTTATTTTTTATGATAGAAGGTGTGTATTTAGAAATATTTTATATTATGTTCGAATACATAAGTCGCGAAACAGTAGCAAAATCTTTTTTGAGTAACGACAAAAGTGGAATATCAAAAATAGAAGCTCTATTTCGTTTGTCTTCTATTTAAAATAGATGGATTTAATCAAAGACAATGACAGAATAATAGATGCAATAATTCTTAATAAATGCCATAAAAATGCAGTATTAAAATTTTTGTAGCGGTTTTAGCGGTAGCAAAGCGGTTTTGTATTTATTTCGATAATTTCATAAATTCGGTGGTTGCACATCGTTTTATATCAGTACAATTTTCGAGATCGTACTGTACTTGCTTTGTGCTGTATTATATGTGTATTGTATTATACATACAATTATCGATAAAGCAAACATATAAACATTATATTTTATTTTTAGTATACATAAATATATGTATAAATGTGCTTGAATTAAGTATATCAATTGCATTTCATTAAAAATGACATAAAACAGGATAATTTGTAATATACAGTAATAACTCTTAATTCAACGTTGTTTCAAGGGACTGAAAATAACTGGATTAATTCAGAAAACTTCGTTCTGCTTTCCACTGCTCGCTCCATTAGCGTCGTACAGTTGTATTCGCGCCATCCTCTTCATCTGTGTTCCATCTGGGGTAATAAATCCTATGGTTTTGTTCTCCATTGCTTTTTGTTTTCGCATTAGTTTCTTAGCTGAATTCTAGAATGCATTTCCGGTTCCCACCGCATGTTGGTGTAACCAACACATGAGGATGATGGAATAAGAATCGCCTTGACGTAGAATGCTTCTCTTTCCACCATCCCCCTAACAACCTCACGGAACCCTTAATATAAGGAAATTTGAAAGTAGAGAACGAACCTCGCCATAATCAAGTTTCAATTAAATCGCAAGTCTAGTCCGTTCAAAATATATAAGAAAGGAAGAAATATTTTATACGTGTTTTTACACAATGTGTATTATAATAATTTCTTTGAAACATTTTTCACTATTTACAAATGCTAATTGTTATGTATAGAACTGTTAGTATATACATATATGGAAAACTGCTGGAATCACGCAATAATAATAACTTCTAAAAATAACTATGATATGATATAACATCATCAAAAATATTTAGAATAATTTTTTATATGCCTAACAATAACTTATATACGTAATACATTTATGCTTAATTTCATTTCAAGGTAAAAGTTCATTATTATATTTATTTGTTTATAAATAAATTTAATATTATATTTATTTTAATATATATCTGTTGAATATAGTCTCAAGCAAAGATACTTTATTTATTGCTTCGAGCATTTATTTATTTTTATATTTTTAGTTTGATGACATTTTACCATTCAAAAATGTTCCTTATTTCATTTATTGTCTACAGATACAGAATCAAATATTTGTTAATTTTTTGTTTATTTTCTCTTTTGAATCTATAAAATGCATTCACCTTAAAATGATTTCAAATTATAAATATTGTGGCTATGAAAGGATAAGGAACTTAACCTTTTTGTGTACATACATATTCTGATATAGATATTCTGTGAACTTTTTTGAATTGAAAAAAATAAATAGCTATTACAATTGAGATGTATAATACAAATGTGAACGCAATCCTCAACAATCCCAAACAATCACCTACAAATACAAATTTAACCCCCGAATCAAACCCACAAATTTGTCAAACCCCATATAAGATTCCAAAAAATATAGCAAAATTACAAAATTACTATTTATAACCACGAATTTAGATTTGAATGAATTGAATTTGATATGTAGAATCATGAACAATTAACAATCATGAAAATTTCCAATCTCTTTCTATCTATAATTTCTAGCTTTATATTTGCTTTAGAAATGGTTTTATTTGCTTTAGAAATGCATTCCGTTTGGTTTGAAAATGATATCATATGCGACAGTGAAATAATTGAATTTCAACATTTGATTTATTATTTGGCTGTGGATATCTATAATTCTAACGACATTCTCCATTTATTTTCCATATTAATAAATTCATAAACGGGATACTTTTAAATATTTGAACATATCACATCGTAATACCATTCGTATATTATTTTAAATAAAACATTGTTTAGATAATATTAAATTTATTTAGTTATTGGTTTTTTAATATTACAATTTTTTAAACTTTGTTCCTTTTATAAACATTCTTTAAATGGATTCAGATAAATGTTGTATGTGGGCGATATTATATAATTTACATATATTTATTAAAAAGGTTGTTCAATGGCTTCTTCAAAAAAATGTACATTACAATACATTTATGTAATCATATATATGTATGTATCATGCACGAAAATACGAAGGCATAGATGGACGTTCAACATTAAGCTGTAATCTGATTTTCCTGGCCTTTTTACTAGTTTTTAGTAACTTGTTGGTATTTATTACATTTGTTATAAGAAACTATTTTTAACAGATAGTTGATAGAAAAAATACTTATATTGGTGTATGTTTCGTTCTGATGGAACAATGCGATGTAAACATTTAGCATGTGTAACAAATTATCAGGTCATAGCTACACAAAACTCGTGTTAACATATTGTACATAAATTTTCAATTTTCTTATATGTGAAAAGAGGTAAATATGTTTCGTATAACAAATGTAATAAATAAATATGTTAATATTATGTACTACTTACAATTAGTGTTTTCAGTGTTCTTTAAATAATAGAAATCAATTCGTAATTTTAGAAACATTATTTATAAACCAATTCCATTTTTCGAGTTGTTTTAACGAATTCGTCTATGACCGCTTTGTGGAATTGTGGCTTAGATTTTAAATATTTCAATATTCAAAATGAAAATTGAAGTAATAACTTAAAAGATAAAAAAAGCTAATAAAATATGATTTTAGTATAGGACGAGCGACGATAATTAATTATGAAACTAAAAAATAAAATACGTCTAACAATAAATGAATAAATGTAAATAGAATTTTTTATTCAACACTATATTTTTAATTTTGCTTAAAAAAATCACATCATCTGTTTGAATGAATAGAATAGAAAGAATGAATTTGGTGGAGAAATGAAATAAATAATAATGTTGTTCAAATAAAATTTGAACAATACCGGCCCATATATCGCGCTTATATACCTCCATATATTCGCATTTTCTGTGCTATATATGAAAGTATATAATCAGCGACACTACGATGATTGTTCAAACAATTCATTGAACACAAATTATAGTACATAGTAGATTAGTAGACGAAAGACGACACAGTGAAAGGGGAATTGTTTACGATTTTTTTTTATGCTGAATGCGAGTGTAGTACATAATGAAACCAAATATAAATATAAACAGTCAGGCAGTCAAGCACGCATATAGAAGTGTTGTTCAAGCAAATTTATGAACATCGGCACAGTATATATAAATACATATGATTTGGTATTTTAAATGTATTTAGCCCGTCTTCTATTTTTCATTCTAATGGTTTAAAGGAGAATTTTTACATATTATATTGTTCATTGTGTTTCTTGAACATCAGAGTATTCAATTGTATATTCTCAAATATTTGCTATATATCTATACAGTATGCCGAGAAAATGCATGTTCACTTTTAATATTTTTATTGAATGGATGAATTAATGATTTAATTAAAATGTTAGGATATTATTAGGATGTTTTGGACGTTATTCTTGAGATTTCTAGGGCGTTCTAGAACACTTTGAACAATACTAGGATTCGTCCTTGGTATGTATATGATATATAAATATATGAAACATTGAAATTAGATTCATTAACAATTCATTAGTTCATTCAATGTTTCTGGTTCATCATACACTTATTTATACATAATCAAATGTCATATACCCTTAAATTTGCTGCCGTTAACCTCATATATTTTTTTACGGATAAATACATATAATTTCTTATTTTCTTTTCATTTATATGTTTCAAAACATTAACATCCAAGAAAATTGAAAAAGTGCAATTTAATATTAAAAATTTAATAGGGTTCTCTCTTTTTAGAAGTTTCCTTATATGTAGGGGTTTTCCATCCGAATTAAGAAGTGGTGAAGTTATCCATCAGTGGTGGAGTGGAAAAACTATTAATTATAATCTGCAAGCTATGCTTCCGATTTTAAACTGTGTGCAAATAAATTGATGCTAATAAATTGATGCTATAACGTTGAAGCCGTGATGTGCACTCTATCTGCAGTTAATTTCTACAGGTATACTTTGTATGTTGAGAACTTACCGATACCTTTTTGGCGTCATTTCTTATATAGAATTACTAAATAAATTTTATCGTAAATTTTAAATATTCTTTTTTTTTTTTGGTAAATTCTACTTCTCATCCGTCACCTGCGCTAATTGTTCAGGGTGTTGCTGCTCGGGCTGATGTTGATGAAAATACCCTTTCTTTCACGAATGTTTCCCTCATTGACGTCTTTAATGCGTTCTCCCAAATTAAGTCCATTTCCTTTGGCATGAATCACATACCTCTGAGATTTGTTAAAATGATTATACACATCATTCTGCCATATATTACCGATATTTTTAATACTGTTTTAACTTCATCCGTGTTTCTGATTGATTGGAAAATTGCTAGGATCATTCCCATTCATAAAACAGCATACTCTAATTCCTTGGGTGATTATAGGCCCATTAGTAATCTTCCGTGTTGCTCCAAGGTCCTGGAACGTCTTATGAAGCAGAGATTTATCATTGCATTCACAATAGATCTCTCTTGTCTGTATTCCAATCTGGTTTTCTGGTCAACTGCGTTGTTGAAGGTCTCTGGTGCCATCCGATTCGCAATGGATTCTAACCTCATTACGATTTTTATTCTGCTGGACTTTTCCAAGGCATTCGATGCTATTGATCATGGTATTTTATGTGATAAATTGGGGTAAATTTGTTTGCGTTGATTGGCGCTGTTGACTTAATTAGAAGCTAACTGTTAAATCGTTCCCAGATGGTGTTCGTGGACGGCTGCTATTCTCGTTCGGCTTCCCTGCCCACTGGTGTGCTTCAGGGTTCTATTCTGGGTCCTCTGCTTTTTCTGGATCTTTTTATTAACGATTCAAATTTGTTTTTTTGAAAAACTTTCCTATAATTTTTAAAAAATCACCCTTTACAATTGGTTGAATTTGATTTGTAAAAGGTTGAATTTGATTTGTAAAAAGTTGAATTTGGACTGTAAAACCTATATATTCAATATTCAATACTATTTCGAATTTATGAACATTTTTTTATTGACGTGATGTAAACAATTTAAAGAACACCGATTATTTTATTATCTATATATAAATATTTTATGAGATATTATTACTTATATATAGAATATATAATAGATATCGAATTATAGTTTTCACATGTAAACTTAACAAAAAAAAAATAAAGTCAGCCATCATTATTGTCGATAAGGGTTGGTGTTGAATGAACGATATGATGATGGCCTTTTGTATAGAAACACATCAATATAAAGTATACATACGTGTAGTATATACTTTATATATACATGCACATAAAGATATATAAGCACATCAAATATTTATAAAAAAAAATAAAAGGTATATCAAACATCAATAATGTGAAAGTGAAATACCATTTCTTTTGTTGTCTTGTACTCATCGTATAAATTCTATAAATATACGATCATTTTTACTGTATAAAATATAATCTATTTATATTTATATAATCTTACATGGTAAGGATTTCTTTTTATGAAAAACACTTTCCACTGTACTACACTTATTCTTATATTTATATACATATATACGTCTATTTGTGTGTACCTACAAACAAGTATATTTATTTCTATAAATAATATTCCGGCTATTTTTAGAATCAAAAGCTGTTATCTGTTATATAGTATATATAAATATATGTATATATAAAAAAAAGTTTATTAAATATTTATCTATATACATAGATATATGTATATAATTTATACGTACATCATCAGAATGTGATGAGAAAGTGATATTTTATTTTATTTATATATATATATACGTACCAAACGATTTTTCTTATCGTCTGTGTATACATAATATACATTTATATAATATATATACTATTACATGAAATGCAATGTTATGTTATCTTATAATTAGTATAATCTAAAAATATATGTTATAGACGTACGTAAAACAAACATAAAACTAATAAAAGCATAAAATATATATACATACACATATATATACTGTATATAAGTGAAAACCATTCATGTGCTTGATAGATATACAAGATTTTGAAATGATTCGTATATATGTATATGTATATATACAGAAAACCACTTTGATGGAAAACTCTTTTGGATTTTTCTCCATCTAATATATTTTTGTTATTATCGCGCATTTCAATTCTTTTTCATTTTATTTCATAACAAAAAAAAATAAATAAATGAAACTGAAAAAGTGTTTGTTCTGCGTCATTCGAAAAGCTCTTTACTGTCTTTACTTAACCCTGTCACAGTCGTACAAAAAAAAATAAAATATCAATAGCCCGGCAGTATACATACCAAGGTAATTCCCTTTTGTTATGCAGGAGTCGGTGTTGGTGTAACTCTGGATTTTTCCATGTGGAAATGTATGCAAAAGAACTTTTTGTCTGATGACTTTGGGATAAAAAATACAAAAATCAACATTTATTTACATACCTATGGCAGACAGCAAATTGCCATCCACACCCGGGAAATAGAGTCGAAGATAATACTCGAATGTCTTTAGGGATAGTTGTGTCAGAAGCAAACACAGTAAAATCAATTTGGAAACATGGACTTAGTGGAATTGGGATTGCAACGAGAGAACAGACGCTATCGCAAGAAAAAGCACTTCTCACCCAAGCACTCAATCCAAACTATATTTTGTACATGATTCAGCAGTGATTAAAGCAAAAATGAGGGATCTACTGCTACGGGAATCCCAGAAGCATGGGAATGATACCGCGATAGTACGACCAATGAATATATAAATTTGGAAGAGATTCAAGGTGTAGCGTAAGGACCTCGAGGGGTAAAATGTTTCGGGTATTTAGTACCGGCCGGATTTAATAATATAATGACAATTAATACATCTAGTGTAGTAGTGTAGAAGAACATTTACCAGGTATGCCGGTTAATGTTTGCCGCTCACACATATATGGCTACACAAGCGGATGTAGTAAACCAAAGTGGCTGAATTTTTTTTGTTTAAAAGCTATGATATTTCGCTCCAAAAATTAGTTGAGAGCAGACCTCTTATCGAGCAACAATATTGTTAAAAAAATTATTGAAAATGTCGAATTTGGTGTCATTAAAACGTGAACTGAAACGGCAGAAACACATCGAATGATTGTAATAGCTTATGGATGTAATGATTATAACAGTTTATCTGAAAGAGTATGCAGACAATGGTTTCGCCGATTCAAAGGTGATGATTTTGATGTGGAAGACAAAGAGCGCCCGGGAGAGCCGAAAAAGTTTGAGGACACCGAATTGCAGTTTCTATTGTATGAAGACGACACGCAAACGCAACAACAAGTTGCAGATCAACTAGGAGTTGCTCAACAAACTGTTTCCGATCGCTTGAAAGCAATGGGAAAGATCCAAAAGGAAGGAAAGTGGGTGCCACATGAATTGACTGAAAGGCAACAAGAAAATCGAAAAACCATCTGTGAAATGCACCTTCAACGGTACAAAAGGAAGTCTTTTTTGTATCGAATCGTGACTGGTGATGGAAAGTGGATTTATTTTGAGAATCCGAAACGCAAAAAATCATGAGTTTCATCAGGCCAGCCATCAACATCGACTGCAAAGCAAAATCGCTTCTGCAAGAAGAGAATGCTTTGTGTTTGATGGGATCAGAAAGGTGCGGTGTACCACGAGCTTCTAAAACCTGGCGAAACTGTTAATAGTGATCAGTACCGACAACAAATGATCAATTTGAACCGTGCTTTGCTGCAAAAACGACCAGAATATCAAAAGAGACAACACAAGGTAATTTTTCTTCATGACAATGCACCATCACACAAAGCGATACCGGTCCAGGAAACGTTAGAGGGCTTAACTGGGAAGTTTTATCGCATGCGGCTTATTCACCAAACTTGGCTCCGGGGTTGTGAAAAATCGGAGGCGCAACCATAGTTGAGGATTCGATGAGATTTGAGATCAGAGTGAAGTCGTGAAGTTGGATAAGTAGGATTAGGAGACGAAGTCGGAGTCGAACTATTTGAATTATTTGAGTTTTTTGTAAATATCATTCTTTCCATTTTTTTTAAACTCTTATTAAGAGGATAATACTTTTTTTACATTATACCCACTAAATGGACACCTTGATCGATCATTTATTAACACATTTGTCTTTACGATCGACACATACAAATCGTCTATGTATCATTGTCTGAACCCGTGTATATATGTAATAACCTTTCCCGTAGCTACTTGAAATAAAAAATGTTAAAATGTGGAAACCTCTGTATTTTCGTGGGCGGATTTTTAATTTGAAAACATCAATCAGTTAATTATATTCGAATGGCTTCGCATACATGCAGGTTAGGATGATTTCATTTGTGGTACAAATAAACAAAAATGGTATTATTAGACTGTTCAATTAGTTTTTAGAATCTAACATAGATGACGGTTTTAGGTCTGCTCAGGCCGATTAACTGACAGAGATTTAGAAAGGGCTCTAAACATCTCATTAGCGACTTGCTCATTAACATTTGGAGCGTTTTAGGATTTTGTATGTTAATTTATCACTATGGATGAGACATGGGTCTACCACCATGATCTTAAATCAAAACACGAAGTCAAAAAATGGTGTGAACCTGGTGTACAGCACCTATACAGCACCTAAACAAGTTCGTGTTCAAAAATCAGCCAAGAAAATTATGGCATCGGTTTTTTTGGGATACGAAAGATATTTTAATGGTGGATTATCACCAAACTGAAAAATTAGAACAATTTTTAATTTTGAATATTACTGCAACCTTTTGGACCAAATTGACGCAAAAATCCGTGGAAAAAGACCCTGTTTTACAAAAAAAAAATCATTTTTCAACAAGACAATGCATGTGCCCACAAAAGTGTTTTGACAATGGCTAAAATCAATGAATTAGTGTAAGAATTATGAAAACATCCACCATTTTCGCCAGATTTCTGTTCTTGAAACTTATTGAGCATCCCATTACAATCATTCATTTCAAGGGGCTACAATTGGTGGGGTGCGACTTCAACCATGACAGGGTTAAATATGTATACATATATAGCGGTATGTATTCAAAGTATTGTACGACTCTTTTGGTAGTACATTCTTATATATACATAATACATAAGTTTTACTGATCTGTTTTGTTATACATATTTAATGAAAATGTCTGTTTCTATATAACATATAAGGATATACACACGAATATATTCCGTTGAAATTCAGTCATCATATTAATATATATAGTATAAGATCTGTTCTCTTCAATGAATTGAAATTACTAATTAATGAATTTTGTTATATGCATATACATATATGATATACATTATTATTTTATGAATGAAGCTGAAGAATGATTTAACAAGCAAAATCAGCTCAGCCAATATAAATATTATAAAATGTTGAAAGTGAAAAAAATTAAATTTTATTTGAATCCTTTATTTTTTTTTTTAATATTTTTGTATATCTTCTTACATTATACTATATTATATTTATTGTTGTATATTCACGCGTATAAAAATAAATTCATACGCACACTATAAATATAGATATTATATATGCCTCAACATCGGCATATACCCAAAAAAGAAATAAAAAGGGAGTTTTTCATTCTTTGTTTTCTTATATCCCATATACTAATTTTTTTTTTTTTTTTATATATCTTCTATTGTTATATACTTTATGACGCAAATTGTCACCTTGATGGAAAAACAAAAATGTATATATACATATAAATGGATATAGAGAGATACATAAATATAAAATAAAGGAATATTTTGGTATATAATCAAGTGTATTGTTTATGTATAGTAAGTAAGTAAGTGTATAATTGCGGTGTGTGTATAAATAATTTTTTACTAAAGATATTTATTCTTATGAATAATTTATCATAAATTTTTGATATATAACATGGCAAAAAACCAAAAATAGAAAAAATAATGCCTATAAACTCAAAGAATATTTTAAGATTATTTTAAAGGATATAATAACATAAGATGAATAACGCAACTAATATAATAACCGGTATACGTACCGAAACGGGAGATGTTAGTATGTTAGAGATAGTAGCAAATTATAAATATATATACAAGCTCTTACTTATGTTTACAGACTATATATACCAGGTGTAGCGATATGAAGTGAGAATCGGTATACAAATGTTTCGATAGGGAACATTTGTTGTGAACGAACCTTAATCTTTTGTTGTTTGGTTGCTAAGACTGACAAACATATTTTGTATACCTTAAGTTATTGTGTTAAAAATGTCCGCATTAATTTTTTGTTTTCATTTGACGAAAAGTACTGCAGAGTCGGATCGAATGCTTGTCGATGCCAATGGGATCATGCTGTATCACAGAAGCAAAATGCAAAAGATAGTTTCAACGGTTCAGGGATAATGATTTTGATGTCAGAGAAATAAAGAACGTGGAAACTCGATCAAAAAATGTTGAAGACGTCGTGTTGCGGAAGATGTAAAAACTGGGATTCACATGAATTTAACAAAAGACAGATAGAAACCCGAAGAAAAAGTTGTGAAATTTTGATTCAAAGACACGAAAGAATATCAGTTTTGGATCGAATTGTTAATGGCGATGAAAAATTGATTTGTTATTTGCAAATACCTCAGTATGAGTATTCGGATCTAATAGATATAACCTTAAAACTCTCAAATAAATTATAAAATTTCCATAATAATAATAATGTTTGATTTGATTCTATTAGTTAATTAATAGGTCTCTTCAACTCCTTCTACCTGGAAAATATATTACAAAAAATAGAATAGAAAATAGAAAAATAGAAGAGTAATATTCTAGGATTATTGGGATTCTGTATCACAAACATATTTTTCTATATATCATTCAATCAAGTTTCCAATACTCGTATAAATATATTTAAAAATCACACCGGAATATAAATAATCTAAAATATATATAACAAATTCAACGATGTATGTATAAAATGAAATATATTAAGGGCAATTTTCTCCAATACATAACATTTACCGAATTTATTTAAATATATGTAGGTATAAAAATAATATTTTAAAATATTCTTAAAAACCCAAAAACTGATATTGGTATATTTATTATTACTTAGGTGTATTTATTTCAGTTTTTTTTTGTATATGTATACATTTTTTGTTTGGAATAGATTAAAAATTTAATTAAAAGTTAAAGCATGTTCTTTTCTTTTCTTTTTTTTTCTTTTCATGTATAATTTTATTTTTTTCAATCATCTTACAGTAAATCGCCCACTAACTACCTAACAACCAACATCTATCGTATATATTCTAAATGTATAAATGTATTGCATATATAATAATATGGAACAGAAGCATCAAGTTAGATATTCATTTAATTTTTATGTATTAAACACATAAACATGATAAATGTAAGTAAACCCCGCATAAGTAAAAAAACCAAAATAAGGGTAAAAAATAAAATATAAAATTGTAAGTTTATTTTTACTTTGAAATCTTATACAGATCTTACAGATTTACCGCGCACCCCGCCCACCAGACACCATGCTAATAATATGCAAATTAAATTAAAAAAATATTTTTTCTTTTAACTTTTTCGATACTGCGGATTTATTTTATACCTACCGCATTTATAATGTATGTTTGAAATTTTCTTTCAATGCGTTACTTTTTTTTTTTTTTGATTTTCCTTTTAACAAATTTCTCTATATATACAGTTTAGAATAACACAGTTTCAATCGATCATATCGGTGATAAATATATAGTCATATATAAGTTCATATTTCATTAAAATGTTAAAGACAAGATTACTTCAAATACGAGGGGTGTTCTTTATATTTTTCGATTTTTAATAAAGTGTATCCAGGATAATTTTATTAGAAAATCTTCTTTTCCACCAAATCAATAATAGTGGAACCATATTAACTGATCCATTTGGGATCACTATTAACACAAATTGTTTCACCAGACATTACTAAGGCTTTTGACAGAGTATGGCATAAGGCATTAATATACAAAGTTCATTCTTTTGGGTCAGGAGCAACATTTTGTAAATGGATTGGAAATTTTTTAGCTAATAGAAATATTAATGTTGTACTAGATGTAGTTAATTCAGATGTGTATCCAGTCTATCCAGTCTATTCTAAAGGCATGTTTGTTCTAAGCATATGCATAAATGTTGACCCAATGAAGATGAATAATACTCTTATTCCGCAATCTGGACCTATTAAATTTGGACATGTGTTCATGTGAGCATGCGTTCTCACTGATCAGGAATGAAACTATAAAAAATTCCATTAAATTATTGGATCATAGACGTACAGTAGCTTCAAGATGCTTCAATTCTATAAATATTACCACCACAAATGCTCTAATGAAATTTTTAAATTAATTCTAGGAGCTATTAAATTTGTTTATAATTCAAGAAATTCTTAAACAGCACATCCATACTCAGTATCTATTTACTTTTTTCACCCATAACAGAATTGGAAATTAATTTTTCCAAAAACAACAAGACTAAGGAACAGTCTACCAGGGCTAGATCCCCCTTCTTATATGACTATCAATCATTTAAGTTAAGCATTTCTTCCTATCTAAAGACTCTTCGATCTAAAGTGAAACTTTTGCAATTGTTTGAAAACATTTGATTTATTATTTCTTATTGCTTTTCAGTTTAAGTTTTTTTTAATTCATTTAACTCACTTTTATTTTCAAAATTTCATAAATTAATCCCCACATTATTAAAGTTTTGCCACCCAAAATTACTTAAATGAACTCGTAATGCATCATCGAGGTTCATAATCTATTTAAGGGCCATTTCGTTACGGTGCTCACGTCAATACAATTCCGAGGTTTACCGGTCGCTAATGCGATTCGGCCGTTGTAACGAACTAAAAGAAATAAAAAAATATATTAACAATAATATTAATAATAGGATAAATTATAAATAATTGTTTATTGGATATCGAATATTATATTTTTTTTAATATTATAAGTATTTTAGATAATTATTAAATAAAAAATTGAACCGTCTACATTTTCCATGAAACTTTCATTTTATTCGGTGATTAACTAAATATTATATATTATATAATATAATATAATATTTAAACAATGTTTATAAGAAATAAAATTAACTTTATAATAAGAATATTTGTGAAAAGATTAAAATATTAACTTTTGATTAATTTGAAAATCTGCTGTAAATAAATAGTATATATATACAGAAAATCAATTTATATTCAAATATATAATTTATTCATGCACTATTTATATTTCTGAATATAAAAATAGATAAATTTGCGGATTAAACCGCAGAAATATATACAAATACTAAATACTCATATATGAATATATTCTCATATGTGCAATATAGGATCATTTATATTTAATTAATTTTATAAATAATATTACAAATTGAATTTTAATTAGTATCTATCTATATTTGATATACAGTGTGTCCCACGTTAGTCAATCCATCCAATATCTTCAAAACCAGTGGAGCTTTCAACACAAAATGATGTTAAAAGACCCCTATTGCAATCAATTTGACTACATATTGGGGTTAATCTCTTCCTCCCCAGACTAACCCATATGTGATTAATGAATATTTAAATTTGGAAAATCAAATGTAAAAGTATATTTTTTTTTCGACTACTTCGTAGAGCGTATTGAGATTTTAAAATATGTGGGGGCCTTATTGCGAATTTTTCGACAAATGTGGATCAGATGTAAAATGTGCGAAAACTCACATAATCTCTATGAAAACATGTGTTGTGATGTATTACAAAGTTTTTCTACGTTTTTATATTTTTTAATAGATCCCCTAATAATGTCATATATACATTCCCCCTTTTTAAGGAGAAAAATCTAAATATGAATTGTTGCGTAAGAAAACCATATTTGTTTGATAGCATGCAAACCTCTCATTAAAAACGTGGGAGAGTTTCCCTGGTTTCGAAGATATCGAGTGGATAGATTTACGTGGGACACTCTGTATTATACAAAATTAATTTTAAATATCTAACTATAAAAACAAATTCTATATAAATTAATATTTATAGAATTCTGATTATAAACCTCATTTATAAACCTATATCATTTCGTAGAATTTAACTACTGAAAATGAAAATTTATTTCATTGGAAATATTTTTTATTTTATTTTTATGGGTATGTTTTTTAAATCCTTTTCATCTATTTTAGTACATCGATAAAATTATCTAGGTGTCTATAT
The DNA here is from genome assembly GCA_958336335.1 of Dilophus febrilis. NCBI lineage: Eukaryota > Metazoa > Arthropoda > Insecta > Diptera > Bibionidae > Dilophus > Dilophus febrilis. The sequence continues at coordinate 35,021,613 of OY284471.1, forward strand.
CTCTAACTATATAATAAACTATATTCAACTATATTTATGTATAAGTACATACAGCAATAAAAAAAGGCTCGCACCTGTAACAGAATGCATGTACTGGTGGCGTGCAGGGTGGTAAAGTGGGGCACACCTCCTCACGCAATTTTAATATGAAATTATGTGGCACATTAATCAAAGCAAATTCATTCTCAAGAACACCATTGGATTTGTATGGGATCGCCTGGATGGGATAGGATCAGAAAAAATTTCCCGGAATGTAATTTTTTGCATTTGGTGCGAAACTTTTTTAATCTTAAATTTAAGTAAATTTCTTCAGAACTCATTGAGATATACGACAAACAAAAAAATCCGGAAATTTGCAGGGGAGGGGGTTAGAAGTGACAGGGTGACATACCGTCTCTACGAACCTAACAAACTCCACATAAAAAACTGCTTTTGTTAAAAATTGCCCCCAAATCGGTCAAGTAGTTTCCGACAAAAAGCGGAGACAACCGAGCGAAATACGAACGATCGGATGAAATCGGAATCATTTTATTGTTGAGTTTTCGCGATAAAAAGTTCCGATTCGTGGAGAAAGGTTATGGTAAAAGGGTATGTTAGGTTTATTTTCCGAAAACGAAAACAATATTGCACTACAATACTTTGTCGTACATATTTTATATAGTATATATACTATTTTCAATTTGTAGAAGAATTTTGAAATGATGTTATAGAAAATTACGAGGAAAAATGATTGAATATTATTTTTCATTTATAATTTCATATATATAACATATAGGTGCGTTGTGCGTATATGTGAATTATTTTTTATTATTATTGGTATATTATATAGAAATTATATTGAATAGGTATATAAAAAAACAAATAAAGGACACTCATGTGAATTGTATAGAAGGATTTATAATTATTTATAAACATGTATATACTATATATACTAAACAGATGTAAAATGAAATAATGTCATATATACATTGCATATATTACTATATGTTATGCTATTATTGTTTTAGCTATATCAATACAACTTCTAAGAATCCTACAGCATTACGTTTGTATATACAACGTGGTAATAACTAATAATAGTTTATATTTATGATGACATCGCATAACAGAATACTAGTTTCTAGGGTTAAAAACATGCAGTCTTGTTTTATTACCATATATTTTTGATTTAGAATAAGTGCTCACCTTTTGGTAATGGCAACTTTTATTTGAAATTAGCCAGCGTACGTAAATTAGCCAGCGTAATTATCTTAATGTACTGTAAATGGAATTTGAAAAAAAAAAAATAATACTCAAAAATACTCAAAATAAGTTAGCATATCTTTTATGTATAGATGTAGTTTTTTAGCGATGATAATGTAAATAATGTACAACATATAGGAAAGTATAATAGATTAATTTTTTATTTTTAGTAGGTTTTGATAGTTGACAGACAAATACCCCATTCAAACTATCAATGAAATAACTATATACTATACCTTGGGAAGAAATCAAATGTATAATACTTTGTCATTTATTATTACAATGGTCTTATAATAAAAATGGTTATGTTTTATAAAAAAAAAAAAAATATGTTGCTTTTTTTAAATATATGTTTTATATAATTTTTAATATACAATATATACATTATATCTTGATGATTGTGTTGATGCATGTATAGCGTTCGATGAATAAATAAATAAAAATGCATTAAAAGTTAATACTTTACCATAAATTATATATAGATCGTAATTATAATTATATCGATATAATTGACGTCATGTTTATACAATATCTATATATATATATTTATTTATATATTATACATATGTTACATATCATAATGGCATATACATATATCAAATGTAAAACAATAGGTTTTAAATATATAGTTATAGACATATTCAGAAATATACATAATTTATTATGTAGTTGTAAAAATAACTTCTTATGCATCATATATTAATAAATAAAAATAAATGAATTATAATTCTTAAAATAAAATAAAAACTTAATTGTACATTAAACTTTGATGATGAATGCAATAAAGCAAATTATTTATATATAAAGAATTATTATTATAACAAACTAAACTATAAACTAATTCATAGCCTTGTTGTATTGCATAAAAAATATTTAGTTTATTACTTAACAAGTTTTAAAATATAACACGTTATGTTATGGAAATGCAAAATGTGACTCTGTTGTATGGTTGATACGAGTTCTGCCGAAAATAAATAGAATATGTTTTGTGTTTTTCGGTTATTTCGGTTATTGAACATTACAAAATATAAAATTATTGACATCGATCGATCGTACTTCAATCAATATATTTATTTATTGATTTATTGGCTAATAAAAACCCATTGAGTCTGAGGCGTTGATGAGACTGTCAACTGTATTTGGTTCGGCAAAATTTTTTTTAACAAAACAAATTAACTAATTCAAGAAAAAGCAACAGAATAAAAAAACTACTATTAAGAATTAATAATAAACTCCTATACATGGAAAGTATACCACTACGAGACATCCTTCCTTAAATCACATTGCAATTGATACATAATTGCATTGAATTCCATAAAGATATTATTACAAAAACGAATATGTAGATTCACTAACCCCTTCCCGCCTCCCTGGGCTATTTTAAAAATAAAACGTAAATAATTCATCGTCACATATCCTTTAAAAGACTCCTGGGTATGTACGTTATATATTCATCGTCACATATCCTTTAAAAGACTCCTGGGTATGTACGTTATATAATCACTAATATTTTGATATCAGCGGTTACCGAACGGTCACATTAGTTTGACCAATAGATATAATAATATACTCGCATGTAACATTGTTAACACTGCTAGTAAGCTTTGACTTGTCTTGTCTTATAAGAGTGCTATTAAGATTCCGGTCAGCGAAAAGGTTGCTATATTGATGTTTTCTTTCTATATTGATGTTTTCTTTCTATAAGGGAATAGACTATTGTTATAGCTATACTATTGTTATAGAGGCACTTGCCGCAGTTGTTGTAATACGAATTTCAGCAAGTGCTTTAGTAATGTGTTATAAGTATATAACTTGGTGCTCCTATAACTAAACTAATATTGTTGTTATAAAAATAGAATTGCTACAAACGCAGCAGTGGTGTTTTATATTAGTGTGGGTCTATAATGGAACTGTTAGTGTGGTTAAGAGAATGTTTATTCTCAATTCCACTTTTGTACCCATTGTAACACTAATATTATTATATGATAGTAAGATAGTTAAATGATACAGAACTACTGTAAGTTCTATATAACGCAGTTCTATAATTTAATAACTATAATTACTATAAATATTAGTAAAAATTTTTGAAAATAAAGGGCGTACCACGTGATTTATAAAGTGCAATTTTTGATATTTTACATGTAATTACATAAGGTAATAAGGTAGTAACGCTGCACATCGAATTGTAAAAATGAGAAAAAGGTTCGCATTGGTACATTCTATTGTTCTCTCTTATATCTATTGTTGGACACAATGGAATCGACGGGAACTTCACAGAACTACTTGAGATAACGAGGAAGACTGTATTCGATGAGCAAACGGGGAGAACTCTAGGGTAATTCGGGGATAGGTGCCAATCGGAAGGTACGTAAATTGGCCCACATTCGGTCTGATTCGAAAATACTGAAATCGAAGGAGGGGATTTAGTCAGTAAGAATCTGACACAAAGCTTGAAGATTTCACCCTTCTTCGGTCTTCATTTTTAACAACTTAAAAAAATGTTACATTTTTCTTTTTGAATATATGGTATACCATATATAATACTATATAAATGTATTTATATATGGTATATTTAGCTTACGTGTTTGAAAATAGAACTTTTAGATATATCAGAAATACTTTTATTGAATTGCGTAATATATATAGTATATATTGTATATGATACGTACGCAATTCGATGTATTGTATTGTTTTGTTTAATTCCATTATGGTAAAAAAATTTATTTTCTCTATACTTCTTTCTATATTGATAAAAATACTTTTATTATAATAATAATAATGTGTACATTTACATCATATAAGGTTGTTTTGGTTGTACCCTTACTGTATATATCAAAACACAAAATTGTCATGTATTTTTCTGAGAAATTATATATTTTACTCTAAATATATTCGCATATATATTATTCATTATGGTTATATCGTTATATTTTTCCATAATATAAATAAACTGTTGTTTCTGTGTGTATCTCGACTATATATATTATACAAAAACGAAACATCATCGAAATGAAATGAAAACCATATCATATCTACAGATGTATATTTATAATATACAATGATGCAATTTCTATATTAACACAACATTTCTATATACAATACAATACATTCCTATATACAATACATATAGTTAAGTCGAATGTTTATTTTTTAGAAGAATGAAACCAATGAAACCCAGGAAAATGTTTATATAAAATATAATATTTATATATATATGTATATTCAGAGGACAAGGACATATTTTCTCCGTGACGTCATGTATATCTGAATAAATTTCATGTTTTCATAATGTACATTGACGTTGACAAACAAATATACAAATATTGCTATATATTTATACTATACCATCTTCAAATTTGACGCGTACCGTCTCATATTTAAACTTAAACTTAAACTTAAAAGCGTTTAAGATAAGATGGTAGCCTTGTTAAAACTAAAATTGACGCAAATTGCATCTCAAGTACAGATAATGGTAATCAAATCGAATGCATTTGAAACTATTGACGGAGTTCCGCAAGGGGATCCTTTGGCTACATTATTTTTCAACGTGATATTGGAAAAATGTATAAGTTGGATGACCATTAACACAAGGCTTCAGAAAACAAAGCCTTTTACGGTTTGCGAAATATGTTCTTCTCGATGGCATTCAGTAAAATATTGAAAATAAAGTTATATCAAACACTGGTTTGACCAATTGTCATCTACGCCTACGGTTCTGAAGCGTGATACATGATACCGGCTAACGAACGGCGTCTTGGGGGGTTTGAAACGAAAACACTGCGCTTCATCTTTGGACCGACAAAGGAAAGAGGATGGTGGCGTAGGCGTTACGACTATGAAATATATATAAATTGTATGGCGAACCCTACATTGTTCGGTTTATCAAGATCAAGGTCGGTTGAGGTGGTTTGGACATGTGGTGCGTATGGATGGCCATAGATTTTATAAATAAATTTCGCGTCAAATTTGAACATGGTAGTATATGCATTCCTATATGTATGTATATACAATATACAAACAATATGATCCAGAATGTTAATAAAAGTTACACAAAAAGATGCCGGCGGTATATGAAAAAATAATGAATTAAACAAAAAATAATAAATGAATTAAAGAAATATTATTTTATTATGTTCAATTTAATATACAAAAAATATGACCCGGTAAAAGGTTAAAATTATATTAATCGAAAATAAATGCTTATCTGTAATTTAATTATAATGTAACTAAACTTAAATTAAAAAAAACAGCATTTATTTCATTATCCAATTATATAGATATCATTTTCGTATTAAATTTTTGTCACTTCATGGGAATGTCATTCTTATTGTAATTTATTTATTTTTTTTTTTCAAATTATTACAAATATATTAAATTTATATATGGTGTAAATATACACATTCAATTCAAATGACGCCCAGGATATTATATACTTTAATAAATTAATTTTTTTCTTATTCAAAAAAAAACATTGTATATATTAATTTATATAGTACTCAATAAATAAATGCAGGTTCACATATTTAAATTTTAATTAAATAATTACATTTCCATAATAACGACAATAATTGTATTATATAACACATATAGCACTCAATAAGTTCGTAGGATGAATAATCAAACAACTTATATATAACACTTCTCGAACATTTCGATGCATTTTTTGTCGAACGATTTCGCTTTGGCTTCAAATTATGATTTACACTTCTTTTCATTCTTTGATGTCCACTTTGATGGCGCTCTGAATTGACTGTGAGCAAAAGCGGTACCATATTCAAAAACAGCTTTCTCCTCATGCTCAAATGTGCATGCAATATCGGGAATGCATTGCCGTTTAATATATTTAAGATGCCAGCTGTATCAGTCACAATTTTAATTTACGGTTGCCCAAAAACCATTTTGTGGAGTTTTTTTATGTGTGCTGGAACAACGGCCGAATTTGCCAGATGTTTCCTCATCATTGGTGTAGGTACCACCGCATTTAAATAACCAAACCAAACTTCTCTACCATTTGACACAATGGAAAAGAGTATAAATAACACTTTTCAAGATATTGTTTTGATTGAACAGTATTTTTCCCCATAATAAAAAACCATGCAGCTGAACCTCCGCAATTCATATTTTTTCCAATAATTACAAAAGTCCATCACTAACACCTCTGTACATTTTGAATTTAAGTCAGATTGTTATACAATTTTGGAACGTATCGTTTGATGATTGATACTTCTTAAAAATCATATGGGTGTGCCAATAGTGGAGCTATCTATATGTCATCATACACGAACTTATTGAGTGATGTGTTAAATATAATAAATAATCTTTTAAAAAAAAAATGCGTAAATACATCTATTCTGTAATCATTACATGCGATGATATTTGAGTGAAATGTGTAATGACTTTATATGCATATACATTCATTTATGTAAAATAAAATTTCAATGAAATAACTAATTTACACTCACAGCATGAACTGTAACATTCTCATCTTCGCATCTATACATAAATATATTATTTACCATTTAGAGTTCGCAGCATATATATACAATACATTACTTTTATATACATACTATATCTAACTATATATATAATAATACAAAATATAGAAAATATGAGGATTGGATGGGCTATGACGTCAAAGCAATCTATATTTTCTGATATATACTAGCTTTTTTTTATATTATCATATACGCAACATTAAACAGTTCTAATAATATATATGTATGTATATATAACTAACATTAGTATGTTAGTATTCAATGATGATGGGGATGATAATATAACAAGTTTAGAAAAGTGTTTATATACTATACTATTTAATCATATACATATAATATAAATATGTTGTATACTGTAACGATAAATATATGGATAGTAGTATTATTAATAAAATATATATGTTAAATGAAAGTGCCTGAAATCTATGCAAATGATTCTAAAGTACATATTCATCTAAAAATATATATATATATATATATACCGTCATAGATATAATTTACATAATATTCACGATTAGTTTTATTTAATATTTAATATAAATGAATACATAATGTTTGCAGTGCTTTCCAATTTTCAATTACGATCGTATAGTATTACTATAGAGAAGGAACCTGTAGTCGCGACTTCTCCTGAAAAATGTGATCCATATGACCATAATCTAAGGATATTCCGAAAGACTAATGTGTAATTTGCTAATTTATGGAAAAAATCTGGGTATTTAAAATAGGTACTTTTCTAAATCCATTATTTTTTTGGCTTACGTACCTGATTTATTCTTGTTTTTTATATTAGTCGAATAATGTAAAAATTCAATCATCTAATATTTTCCTCTATGTTTCGGAGATTTATTATAATTTCTGAAAAATTGATTGAATTTGCAAATTGCAGTTCACTATATCTCGATATGTGTAACAGTTGCAGTCTGTCATCTTATAGTTTTTGATCCAATCGGAGTATTTTACTCCATTTTGGTGATCCATATACCGTCGTAAACAAAATTGTGATTGAAATGTCTACTAGATTTCGTAAAAATAGTTCAATGAAATGTTAGCCGAAATCTATATAGTGGCAGTAGAATCACCAAATTGGCAGTAGAAATTAAAAAATTCACAGATTTCGACTAAACTTTAACTTTAACCGATATTGTGCGGAAATATTATTTTTAATAGATTTTAATTCAAATTTATGTACAGCATTTATACTATTAGCATTAAAGCAAATATAGTTGAGTTTACGTGCTAAATAAAATGCTCAACTGACTATTTATTGTTTTGTTTTTACATGGACCATAGCTAAACATTTTATTCCCCAATAATGTTTCAGTCCGTTACTAAAGTCTTTCTTTTTTTTTTGCTCTTTCGCCTGTTTTATCGAACTGACGACGGCGTAAACTTTAAATAATATCAGATAAATTGATTACTATTATTAGCATTTAAAACCCCCTTTTTTTTCTCAGCTCATTAAATAAAATGTTCGGATGAATTCCGTTCCGTAGACCTTGAACTACCCGTTTTCGTTTTACAAAACGGCACCAATGAATAGCACTGTGTTTATATATAAAATCCTTTTATTTTTAGCATGCCCATAACATATATATCTATCTATATATATTTTGTTTTGTTTTGTTTTATATATACAATTAGACATACATATCAGAGAATATAAAATATTAAAATCATTCAGAATTATAAATACACATGTCATGTGCGAGGGCAACACCTAAAGTTCAACAAAAAAAACTCTTTAATTTTGGCTAATTATTTATTTTTCAACTTCCGTCACCTTCCAACTCATTATATACATATTATCTAACGGATATCAATATTTATATTACGAAATACGAATTTTCTAACCAAAATGTGCTGAAATGTGTTGATTTAGTTTCACACAATAACCTCGCCGCTTGACGAACGTTTTTAACCATAGCGAAATATTTTCTATAGATTTGGATATAGAGTTTACTTTCGCGGTCGCCCTCGTTTATATAAAATTTATAAATTCTATTTAGTTCTATCACGTTCTATAATTTTGTCACTATCGTAAATGAATGTAAAATATGTTCTATACATATATATAGCTTGTGGTGCCAAAACTATATGATGTCATTGATTTTTCCTATATATGTACGGGATGTTTACATTGATTTTTTAAATATGGAAATTACATGTTTACAAATACCGTCATACATATCTAAATATACTTTATCTATATATGAATGCAATCATATGAGAGTGCAAAGAAAAGATATTTTCTTATTATTGATGTATTCATTTTGATTTTATATACATATACATTTTTATTGTAATATTCAGTCGGAATCGGAAAACGATTTAAAAAAAAAAAGTGAAAGGTTTCAATTCAATTGTATTTTAATAAATTTACCGGTCTTTCATACATGTAAACTTTGCCCTTCCTTGAGGTGCTTCTTTCAGTGGGGCGATTTTGTATCTATAGCAAAAAAGGACGTATTTCTTTTTTAATTCACCGATTTGAAAAATGATTTAGAATAATGAATCCGATGCCAAAATTCTTCTTGCTAAACATTGGTACAGATTCTGCCAAAAATGAAACCCGACGTGTCCAACCTTTTATTTTACCATCATGAACTCGCATTACTTTATATATCATAAATAACATAATATAAATATTTAAATTATACATGGAATATTAATCAAGCCAAAAAGTACCTTCATCAAATATTATACCTTTGGTTAAATGTAATTTAAAATAGAGAAAATTTATGATATAATATTGCCGGCATTGTGTATTACTTTTACTATTGGTGTTGATTTGATTTTCGTTTTTCTTTTGTTTAATCTTTTTTTTTATTTTTGTTTGTTAAATGTTAAAATAAAAATATTTTTATTGTTATTGATGTATTTGAATTTGTATTTTATATTTTGTATTTTTTATTATATGTTATTGAATATGGCCGTATAGGGCTTATTGCTTAATAAATAAATAAATAAAATAAATTACAAAAAAACATATAAGGGCCATTCACTTCGATAAGAAATACCTTCGTAAATGAAATTTTCGTATTTTTTGACAGCTTTAAATTACTTACGAAGGTTCGCGATGTGAGCTTGTTTTTTTTTTAGTTTGTTTATATAAGCTTGGTATTTTTGTTTTGAAGATACGAAGCGTAAATTTACAAAAAAAACATGCCCATATGAGCATGTTTTTATTTACGAAGGTTGTGTATTTTATGATCTGTCAAAAAATACGAAAATTTCATTTACGAAGGTATTTCATATCAAAGTGAATGGCGCAATAATATTTCCATATTAAAAAAGAAATATTTCACTTACAATCGATTTTATCGTTCAACAACAGTCTTCTGATTTTTTAATTTGCTGTTTTTACGGTGCCGGAAATTAGCCTTATTACCTACGGCCGCATGGAAAAATGCATGCAACTCTGTGCGAAAATTCGGGTACGAAAATAACCGAAAAACACAAAACATATTTTATATCTTCCGTATCGGATTCTAGTGATATATATACGTGGTTCCCAAAAGATCAGTATATAGTGACTTAAAAATTGGTTCAGGAGAGATTTAACTCGAATCGCGTAACACTTTTTTAATTGTGAACAATCGAAATGTAAATAATATTTTAATTTTGGCGCGTCATATCTAATAAAAAGCGTATACATATTTTAGTATTATTGTCTGTTTTGAAACAAATCCATTGAAACAGAATGCAAATTGAGACCTGCCCTCAATAACAAAATATTGAGTATGGTAGTTCCGAATGTTGGGTCACCCGGAAAAAATGTGCGGGAACCACTGCTCTATATTTAGACAAAAAAATTAGAGGAAAAAAACATTTATACAAAAAAAATATCAAATACAAAAATATTAATTTAACTTTAACGCTAATTTAATTGCAAAAAACATGTTATATTATTAATGAAACCCTTTTAAAAATTAATGTACAATCGTTTAGTCGTATATTATGGTTTTGAAAGATTTTAATTAAAAAAAAACATTTTTGTATACGCCATTCTCGTAAATAAAAAGGTAGACTATTGTTTATTTTAAACTGTGTCGCATTTGTTAATTAAAAAAAAGTGTAAAATTCAGTTATTAATTAATTCTATCCATATCTATATAGTTATCGACATTCTAAATATATATCAATCGGTATAGGTTTATTAGATTATTATAAATTTACATTAATATATAACTAAATTAAATTACTAAATAAATCCAAAACCAAAAATATATTACACGAATATACATATATAATTCAAATATACGCAGATTTATTATTTCAAACACGTGTATTTAATCTAACATGTGCTTCAATTTATATATCCTCCATATACGATAACCATCAATTTATTACAGATGTATATAAATAATGTATGTATTTATCTATTTTTAGACCATGCATATATAATATATACTTACGAATAATTTTCATATATTGTATAAGATTTAAGAAGATATAAAATGATATAAAAAATAATATAATCATATAGAAGATATGCCCAAGAAATCGCATTCATTTTTAGTATAAAACAATTTTCATATTATCGAATGTATTTACCATAATAGTTATGTAGCGTAAAGTGGGGCACTTTTGGCGAGAGTACTCGAATTAAGTGATGACGTAAGAATAATAATGATTTTCTTCAAATTGCTTTTAGAAATGGTACGAAATTATGAAACCTAATCAAATTGGCAACCAGTCGATGAAAAAGCTTCCGAAAACGCTATTAAAGATGTAATTAATAAATTGGAATCGAGTAGAACTGCTGCTATCAAATATGGTGGAAAGCGATTTGGGAATGTCGTTGTCAAATAATTTTATATGGAACAATTATATAATTATTATTGTCTGGCTAGTCGCATTGGATTTTTAAATAGATGATAGTAATTTCTTAATTCTGAAACGTTTTTTTTTATTTTTATTAATTATTAATTTTTTAACATTCATAGAAATCAATTTTTATTATATTGGATTTATTATATTCAATAAAGTTTTGTTATGTTATATTAATAATATAGGATTTACAATATAATTTACAATATATGGCCGAAGGTACCGCGGCAAGGAGTACCTCGGTCGAATGCAGTACTTTTTTAACACCACACTATATCTTAAACAAACAAATGATGAATAATTGGTTAAGGTACTTTCCTAAAGCAATAAAAAAAACTGTGCACTCTATAGACTCTTTCATCAAAAAAATCCTTCGAAACTACCACACTCTACCCTCTATAATTTTGCATTTAAACACAATATTACACATCACGTTGTATTTAAATAAATTAATTAAATGTTTAACAAATATAAAAAAAAAATGTAACATAAATATTGTTTTTTTTCTTTCGCTAAATATAATTCTACTATATGTATTTTGTATATATGTATATAAACAATATTTTATAATATACAAAAACAAGAAATTATGTGTAGGAGTTTTTAGGAAACACAAAAAAAAATCTATATTATATGTATATATATAAAATTGAATGTAGATAAAAATTATATATACGATATATACAATACATAAATTGTATATACTCTGGGGAAGAAGGTAAATATCCCTGTATGGTCACTTCTATATACATATGTAATCCACGCAATCATGATCAACATCATCATATGTATTTAAAAAATATTCGTCAAGGTTTTACTTTTATTACCCATTTTTTTTTTTTTTACATATAATAATCTGTTTAAACAATGTAATGTGTTAAAAAAAAATAACACACATTTTATTAATAAAAGTATATAAATAAAATTATATTTTTTAAAGATCAAGGATATACTTTAACATAACTTAAATATGTATATGCAAGACAATTCATGTGCCGTTATAGCGTCATACAATAGCCTTCTGTTTTTGATTTCATAATTTGTTTGGGTTTTTTACGGTGTTATTTTCGAATATAAATTTTCACACCGACTTGCATATTTTCCCATGCTGATTGATCGTATGGATATTTAAACTGGCATTGTATCCTTGAAACCGGATACAAAGGACCTTTCGATAAGGACATTCATAAAGTTTCGGATGGCATACGGGTGGGTACGATCGTATCAGAAAAAGAAAATTTTCCATTGTCTACAGCAATAGAAAACAGAGAGACATAGTCGATCTTATTCTGCCACCATTCTGAGTTACATATTTGCCGATGCTGGTTGATCGTACGGCTATTTATACTGCGACACAAAACTTTTTGATGTTTAAGGTCTTGGGCGTTGTTCAAGGTTTCCATAAACATTTTGTTGCACCACAACAAATCCATTATTTCCCGTCGTATAGAGATTATATAAATTAGGTTCGGTTCTAAGTTCCCGAAAAACGCATTATCTCTCGAAGTCATTGTGATACACCTTAAATCTATTCCATATTCATGCATTCATTGGCCCTGTCCTGCCAATTAAATGATGGAAATAGACATAAATTCCTCAAGCAATGAAAATTAATTTGCCAATTTGCCAATAATTTGCAATATAATATATTTTTACTAATTTTTTTTTTTGGTTTTGGTTTGGCTTTTTTTTGGTTCCCTCGTGCTGCGTTACCCAAATTACTCAAACATCATTCCTCTTGACTGACCCATTTAACACCTCATACGGTATTTGAATACTGGTTTGAAATTCTATTTATTTTGAATTGAATGCGTGATCAATGTCGTCTGACTATCTCTATCTGAAAGAATATTGATTTCTTTCACACTTTTTTCACACTTTTAATTCCACCTCTGAGGGGATTAGATTTCCGGTATTTCCATAAACATTCGTTTGCCAGAACCCATATAATCATTATGGATTTCCTGACCACGCTATCTATGTGCATGTGAGTTCCACGTCAGTTTTTGGTTATGAATAACGCCCAGATATTTCGTCACCGATCATAGGACCATCTATTGGGTTTCGAACATTTTTATGTTTGGGATGTTTGTTCTGATAAAAGGAATTATACATCGATATATTTATATAGAATAGATCTTTTATATATATATACATATATATATATAGATATAGCTCGCTGTATACATAGAGTGGAAAACTAAAAAATTAAAAACCCAAATTTAAAAACCAAAAAATGTCATTAATCTTATTACAAGTGCATAGTATAATACATATCCGGGAAATTTCATTGATGACTATAAATAGAACTGTATTGGAATATTAGCTCATTCATAGATATGGCATAGATGCGGCTTCGTATTGAATAAAATATATGAATAAAATGAATATATTATATTATTCTCTATATATTATATATATAGTTATGGATGGCGCCATATACTACTTTTATTCACACATTCAAATAAATGCTTATACGCTCAAGCTATATCATGAATACAATTTTTCACCCCCTATATATCTGTATATATAGAAATCTATCTATATATAAGTATATGTATATGTATAGATATGGAAAAACACTGTATTTTATTTATAACTTTATTCTTAATACTTTATTCTCACACAATATATATATATATATATATATATATATATATGTATTATATTATAATGTATATAACGATGTTTTTCTGTATATATCATATATATAAATGGTGTATATATATGCATTATGAATATATACAGATCTATTTAATATATATATATATATATAAATACAACAATCCAACATCATCCCACGAATATTCAATTTTTATGAATGAATTTTATATGTACAATGAAAAACAAACGAAGGGTATGAGTGAATGACGTAATGCGGCAGTCATATACAAAATGTGTTGTTTACTGTTTGTACATATATATTTATATAAAAAAGAAATAATAATTTTTTATATTTGTTCTGTGCTGATACCCGGACGTTTTGAATAGCGCAACACAAACTATAGATATATATATATGCGTACGACAAAAACAACGACGACGAGCAACGATGGCAATACCACATATAAATATATACATTATACTAATATATAAAAGTTTATTTCACCCTTAATTATATATATCATCTATATATATATATATATACCGCCTACTCATGAAAAACATAAGCATTAATATACCGCATATATATATATGAATGTGAATTTGTTACTATAAAAAGGGATGAGGATGAGTAGATATTTTAGAGAGAACACGGAAAAGTATATACAATATACATATATATGTATATATATGGTAAAAAATAAAAGAAAAAAAAACTGAACTGATACAGTAACTATATACCTCAAAGCTATTTTTAGAAATGTATACATAAGAAAAAAAAATAAAATAAAGAATAGAAAAAAAAGTGTATTAAGCATCATCGCATATAATACTTGGAAAAATTGGACGAAACGAAAATAAAAAAAAAAAAAAAAAGAAAAGTTTTTATAAATGTTTAATGTTTATGTGTATTTATATACCATATATGCGTATGTTGAGCTTATAAACTATTATATTTTTATATCATGTATTGATAAACATACAAGAATACTGTATATATATATAACATATATAGTATTTGGGTGAAAATAGACGTTTTGTTATATTTTGATGTACTTTAGAAAATTATATTTTTTTGTATATGGCTTCAATATTGCGTTGTGTTATCTTTTTAATTTTTTTTTTTTTTTAATATCCAATATTTTAGATATTTATATTATATAAACCACGCATATTTCTTTTATCTCTTTGTGTGTTCCCAATATATCCATTATTTAATTTATATTAAACATACATTTTTAATTCGTATATTCATAAATTTGGTGTTAACAATATTAAAATATCCTATATACATATATAAAAGAATATGATTTATATTCAAATGTGAATATAAATAATTAAAACCAATTTATATATTCCGTAGTTATATTAAAAAAATATTCAATACGAATCCGTATATATTTTATATACCAGGTATAGCGGTATGAAGTGATAGTCGCCAGGATACAAATGTTTGTATAGCACACATTTGTTGTTAACGAACCTTAATTGTATCAGAAGCAACATGCAAAATAAATAAAGAACGTTGAAGACCACCAACAAATTTTGAAGACGCCGCATTAAAAGCAATATTGGATGAAGATGACACTTTAAATCAAAAACAAATGACCAAAATGTTGCAAATGTTGCACAACGAATAATTTCTGATCGTTAAAAAAGCTATGGTCCGAAATGGGAAAATTGATCTATGGAAAAAGATCCGAAATGGGAAAATTGAACATGAAAGACAGATGGAAATCGAAAAAACACATTTTGGATTCAAAAACATGAAAGAAAATCCGTTTTGCTTCGAATTGTTACTGGCGATGAAAAATAGATTTATTTTAAGAATCATAAACGGAAAAAATCATAAGTTAACAAAAGACAAAAGAGACCAGAAAGTTGTTGTGTGAGCTCCTAAAACCTGGTGAAACCGTTAATACCGATTGCTACCTGATGTGCAACAAATTTGACAACAAACAAATTTGCAATAAATTGGAACAATGCCATGATCGAAAAACGACCAGAATGGGCCAGAAGACACGGCAAGCTAATTTCGTTTCAAGACAATACACCTGTATACGGAAAGCAAAATTCGTGCCGGATACAATCAAAATATACTTGGCTGGGAGCTGCTACCGTACCCGCTGTATTCACCAGGCTTAACTCCTTCCGACTACCATTTGTTTTCATCGATGGGACACGTATTGGCTGAATAGCACTTCGATTCCTACGAAAAAGTCGAAAATTTTGGGTACATCATACAATGTGGATTCATTGTAAATTGTAAATTCCACATTAAGAAATTTCTTTTAAAATACATATCCACGATATGTTTTCCTTTCCTGAGCTCTCATTCGATTCATTATTTCTTCAATATTTTGCACTTTCGGTTCATTATTAAATCCGTGTTAGGGCGTGATCGCGAAAATTTGATGTCTGATTGATTGTTTGTTTCAAAAGACGAACTATTCTATTGGTCTGGTATCATCCACAAATTGCCAGATAGGTGATAGAAATCAAGAACTCTATAGAAAGTAATGATCAATACAGTTTGAATAAAATGTTTTTGTTTTTACTTTCCCTTTTAAAATTATTGTTTTATTTTCACAAAAATTCACTTCAAACCGCTACACCTGGTTTATGAATGAATACAATTTTTTGTTTATTATTAAACATATAAAAACGCATACCATAAAATAAATATAATATAATAATTTATCGATTTTTGATTTTTTATGTATTATACATATATTTATATATTACCATTTAATCTACATATATATTATACTTGTCTATATATATATAGTTTTCTATAATAAAACCGCATCAATATCAATAATCACACAGTTACCGCGACGACAAATAATCTCTATCATTTTCTATCATCATTTCTAATAATCTATCATTTTAGATACTCCATTACTTAAAAATACTAATTAAATTGTCGAAAGAGTGTATAAATCAAACCATACATTGATATCTGGATGTGTGTGTGTGTGTGTAATGAAGGTAATCTAGCATCACTTTTCTCTACATTGTGGAAGGGGGTGGGTGACTCACAAATGATACCGGAGTGATATCAATTGTGACACCTCACAGTCATTCGTGATGCACAAGTAATATCACCTGGTCGAAATGCGTATGTTAACTTTTATTTATTTTCAAAATTTCATAAATTAATCCACTTAAGATACCTCAACCAAAATCTCTTTGAAATGTATTCAGCGCATCATAGATGCATCTCTCAATTAAGTGATTTCGTTATCGTTATCACTCACAATAGAATACCCTCACAATAGAATTCCGAGGTTTTACCTCAGGTGCTAAACGAATTCTGCGAAAGTAACGAACAAAAAAAAAGTTACTTGAAATTCAACGTGGCTCGTTTTAAGACGGTATAAGCTTATAATTACTCTAATATATCTATCATTCTATATGTATATGCATGCATGCGCGATAGGGAATGCATAACAATGGTCTAGGAATATTTCATTTCTTGATTATACATTGATATTCTGGTTAATTTTCGATTTAATGCGTCTCACATTAACTATATACCTTTTCATTTATATAGTTATAATTTTAATATATATTAATTCAAATATACGTTCAACATATGTTTAAATTCCAACATTTCGAGTATTTAAAGACCTAACCTAATTCTAATATATCTACCTACATATATTTAATTTTTGTTAGTCGCTAACTGTAAATCGCTTTATATTATATATATGGAAAAATTGATCATTGCGTAATTCAATGCAATATAATTATTTTTATGTTATTATTATATTTTTGCTTTTTATCGAAAACAAATTAAATTTATATTATATTCATATTAAATAAACATAAAATGAATGGAATTATGATGAAAACTATATGAAATATGTATATTAAAAAAAATAAATTGTAAATCATTTTATTTGATTTTTATATAATATGATAAAATATAACACGCAATATTTATATATACGCGCGTTATAATAAAATGGAGTAGTATTATTTAAGACATTAATCGAACTCTAAATTTGAATAAATTAAACAATATGGGATGAAACGTCGTTATTTTGAATAAATATATTAGAAATAATTATGAAATAAAAACACCCTCATATATTCCTGCTTTCCATTTCCTCATTCTAACTCATTCAACTCACAGTAGCGTAACCCAGTTTGTTTATGTGTTTGTAATTCGAAAAATGGCTGTAATTCGAAATTTCGGAAAATCCCTTTGGTAATATGGCAAAAAAATGTCCAGCTCCGCCACTCTATAACATTCGTGCCTATAATAAGTCTGCAACATTCAAATAATGTCTAACAGTGCCCGCCCCGCGTTCACAATAAAAATACATAAGATATAAAAGCAGAAATAAAATTAGAGTTCGTATATGTATATCTTTCCATGTATTTTTCCTTTATTTTCAAGGTCCAACAGATAAAAACCAAAAGTCTTAGGTCTTTTCATTGTGAACGCACTATAACCTGCATGCTCATCAGATTCAAAAATATGAGAATTGATATATATGTGCCGATAACGTCGTGTTAAAGAAAATCAACCATATATATAGAAAAACACACGGAATATATAAATTTTAAACATAAATGCGGATATGGTAAGATCAAAAACCGCAGGTATAATAATATATTAATTCGATATACATAACATATAAAAAAAAAATATGTATTCTGAATGAAAAGTTGTATATATCTCAATAGATAGAGGCATATTTAAAAACAAAACACATTCGATAAAAACGTATATATAGAAATATAAATGTGTTTTTTATCAGAGGATTTTTTAGACTTACACAAAATAGCAATTTCGACATATACAAAAAAAAAAACCACAGTGAAAAATAAAATGATTTGTCGCATAAAATATCGGATAATGTTTAATGTTTTTTTTTTTTTTTTTTACTTATATATTTCGTATACTAAAAAATCCATATATCTATTTTCTATATATCGATGTGTAGTACTTTTTTCAACATTGCTATATATCTATATAATATATAGAATATATATATACGTATGACATCAAACATATTATCAACATTCAAAATACATATATATATGGATACGTATGTAAATTGCATTTATGTACGTACGTAAATATAAAACTAATGGATGTTACGATGTTATAAATATATGTATATATATATTTGACTATAGATAATTTTATCGATTCTTATATTCATTCATACAAAATATTTCCAGAAAAACACAAACACACACAACAATATAGAAAAGAAAATGATGAAAATTTTCTCCAAAAATACATTTATAGGTAAATTTTGCTCCCAGAGAATATTTCAACCAATCGTTAAAGGTAAATTTCTATATATAAAATGCATTGTATATAAAATGCGATGATCCAATCCTCTGCGATATATACATTTTTTTTTTTAAATACAAACAACAAAATTTGTCGCATTTTAAAGCGCGGGTTTTCTTCACAAAGAATTTTCTACTCTATCTACCCAGCATACATTTGGGAGATCAATCATCTGTAGGATAAATATAGAGGCTAACTTCTATTCATTGCCTTAGCATTTAAAATAAAAATAATCAAATCAAATCAAAATAATTTAATTTAATTTGTGTTTAGTTTAGTAGAAACATTTACATATATTGTATATTTTTAATTAATTATATATTGTTATTTTTATAGGTTCATTCACTTCATTACGAAATACCATCGTAAATGAAATTTTAGTATTTTTTGACAGCTTTAAAAATTACTTACGAAGGTTCGCGAGGTAAGCGTGTTGTTTTTTTTAATTTGTTTTACGAAAGCTTCGTATTTTTGTTTTGAAGATACAATACAATAAGATACGAAACGTAAATTTACAAAAAAAACATGCCCATATGAGCATGTTTTTATTTACGAAGGTTGTGTATTTTATGATGATCTGTCAAAAAATACGTAAATTTGATTTTCGTAGGTATTTCGTATCAAAGTGAATAGAATAAAACTTATGTTATTTTATTGAATTTTTATTTTTATTATTAATTATTTATTGATTTGTTGATTTTTTTTAAAAATAATTTTAATCAGTATTTATTCTAAAATTTAAAGGATTATTAAAATAATCGTCGTAATACGAAAGCTATTCATTAATAAGAAGCATTGCTTTCGTGAAACAATCCTTGGCGAACCCCTGGGGTGGCATTATGGGAGTCGATACCATCGTCTATCGCCTATCGTCTAAAATTACCATACTCAATTATTGTGATATTATGGTAGTCGATTTTGTGGGTATCGATATTATTTGTATATCGTCTCCGTGGATATTGTTGTGGCAAATGATTTTCACATAGAAAAACAAAAAGTTTATTATTTCTAAGAGAATGAGATTGAAAGTAGTATTATTTTTATGAGAATTGCTTTTGTACTTTTTATGAATATTAAAATTGAATAAATGAACCAAAACAAAAGAAAGCAATACAAACGACAATCGTAACGATAGCTACTACCCAATCGTCAAAAATTATCGTCTTAAACCGACGATATCGTCTGCCATAATTGCAAAAATGAAAAAATCGTATGTTTGACGACAATCGTCTATCGTAATCGAATGCGATAATTCCACCTCAGGTTACGAATCCAATAAGAATATGAAAAAATTCGCAATAAACTTTATCTTTCTCGCAGTATGATGGGGCGAATCAACTTGCGTGCTGGGAAAAGACATATACAGAGTTAAATGTAATCGAATGTGAGTTATGTGAGTTTTCCGTCGCGTATATAAGCGTATATGGTATATAAAATTTGTTTTGCAAATACACTAAACTTATGCATACATATCTTATATGAAAATATGTTATGTTCGTAAATGGATTTTTTTTTACGGGGGATAACGTAAAGGGATAAATTTTCATTCAGAATATGTGGGCGATATATAGATAAACGGGTGGTTGACGTACATATGCGGTTATATATATATATATTTTTTCAATCTATACATTGATATATGTATACGCTTCTTATATATATATATATATAATGTTTGCCAAAAGAAAATCTATAAAAGGATGTGAATTTCATTCATTTATGTTACTCTCTCGGTGGATTTCAAATTGTGCAGTTTACGTGTTATTTTGATAATACAAAATATATATATATATATATATATATATATATAGATAAATTATAAAAAAAGACATAGAGACATAAGAAACTAAACATATATATATAAATTAAAATTACGCGTTCGCACTGTGAAATAAAAAATTGTTATACGGCGTCGTATTGTGGTGATTTATTTTATACCTATACAATTGCGGTTATTGAATTTAAAAGTGATTTCAGTTGTATTTCATAGTTGATTGTGACTAAATCGAATTGAAGAAATAATTTTGTGGTATAGTTTTTTTTGTTTTTTTTTTTTCAAATTTAAAAATAACTATTAATTTGATTTGATATTTTTTTAGTCCTTAAAATTAAGGATAGAAAAAACATAAGTTTTTTATTGAATTTAAAATAAAACAGAGTGTAATTTTTATTTATTGTTTTAAAGTGATTGAAAAT
The DNA here is from genome assembly GCA_958336335.1 of Dilophus febrilis. Taxonomy (NCBI): domain Eukaryota; kingdom Metazoa; phylum Arthropoda; class Insecta; order Diptera; family Bibionidae; genus Dilophus; species Dilophus febrilis. The sequence continues at coordinate 35,043,300 of OY284471.1, forward strand.
TTATTTATTCAATAAAAAGAATAGAGATTACAGATAAAATTAATTTTTAACGGTAAGTTTTTAATTTTTATTCAATTGATTTTTGTTTTTTTAAATTATTATACAATATTGCACCAGATTTAAATATACAAAAATAAAATAAATAAACCTGTTGAAATTTAGGTCATTTATAGAATTCTTATATATATATATACACTATATATTAGATATTTTTTTATTTTTTGATAACATGGCATAAAACTAAAATATAGGTCATATTCCATATTATATGTTATATATATAAATATATAAAATACCTATTATATTTAAAAGAAATAGTTATTTTTTTTATATAAAAAATATAGATATATAAAAGCGTAATATTCAAATACACTCGTATATTATAATTTTTAAGGAGAGTTTTACAAAGGAATAATTTTTTTTTCTTTATATAAAGAAATATTTATAAATATTTTAAATATCGGTTAATTTAATATAAATACATTTTTAATATAAATAAATAAATAATTATGAAAATATCCGGGTAATAAAAAACAAAAAAAAAACTTTTAACATATGTTTAAATTTTTTTTTTAATTTTAAATATTACACTCTATGTGGAAATTTTTTTGTAATTACTTTTTTTAGTATTTAATTATTTGGAAAAATTATGTTTAGTCATTTTGTTTAATTTTTTTAAAAATTAAAAATTATTTATTTATTTTATTTTTATTTTTTTTTTCAAAATTATTTTTTTATTATAGCTAAATATATTATCAATTGTATATAATTGCGACGGAAGTTTTGTATATTTGGAATTTTTTTTTGCGACGGAAGCTTTTATATTGATTGGAAATAAAATTTTTTTCTTGTTTATCACTTTAACAAATAATAATGAATGTTTAATAAATTTTTCCGTCGGACATATTTTATGAAGAAATAAATTATTCTACATCCAATAATTCTGAATAATAATTATGAAATAAAAACACCCTCATATATTCCTGCTTTCCATTTCCTCATTCTAACTCATTCAACTCACAGTAGCGTAACCCAGTTTGTTTATGTGTTTGTAATTCGAAAAATGGCTGTAATTCGAAATTTTGGAAAATCCCTTTGGTAATATGGCAAAAAAATGTCCAGCTCCGCCACTCTATAACATTCGTGCCTATAATAAGTCTGCAACATTCAAATAATGTCTAACAGTGCCCGCGTTCACAATAAAAATACATAAGATATAAAAGCAAAAATAAAATTAGAGTTCGTATATGTATATCTTTCCATTTATTTTTCCTTTATTTTCAAGGTCCAACAGATAAAAGCCAAAAGTCTTAAGTCTTTGCTTTGTGAACAAATGGCTTTAAACCTGCACACTCATCAGGTTCAAAAATATAACAATTGATATATATGTGCCGATAACGTCGTGTTAAAGAAAATCAACCATATTCGTCGGACATATTTTATGAAGAAATAAAGTATTCTACATACATCCAATAATTCATATAAAGAATAAAAATTATTTATAAATATATGAATAGTCGTATTATAGAAATTTAATTTAAATAAAATCATTGCCTTTATGTTCATAAATATCAAAGACTTTAGCATATAGAACATAAAACAATTTCGCTACAACCGACAAACAGTTTCGGTATCGTCCAACTACAACCTTCTGTTGTTGGTTTCTTATTTTTTTAACTTTTACGGTTTTGGTATTAATTCGCTGTATACGACCAACCACCGCATGGGATTCAACTCTGTGTTTTCAGATACGAAACCGAAAACCGAAAAGCACAAAATATATTTTATGTCTTCAGTAGGATTCGAAGTTTCGAATCCACGACCTCAAAATTTATGTATACATTTTAGGTTGGGATTTTTATCAATACACCACAGAATCACTTTTAGCATTGCTGAAAATTTGTTTGACATATATTATTACCAAAATGATAAAAAGCAAATTAATACTGGAAAACAAATATTTCTTAAAACAAAATTTTGTGGAAAATTTAATCTTTTAAATTTTGAATTTTCTACCATAGTTTTCTCTCCAATTTTAATTTTCCTCAAATTCAATTAATTTCTGATATTTCATATTGAAAATCTACCTCTATATTTGTTCAAAAGATACAAAGTTTTGTTCCATTTTTTGATGCCATATGCATATAAAACGTTTGTACCATCTATAGTCGTCCACTTTTAAAGTATCGCAAATATCTTTGAATGTGTGAGATTTTTAATATTTTTTTCTAATAATCTTATTAGATATTCAGTAAGCAAAAAAAAATACAAAAACTGATACCGCACAATTATCTTCAATTTTTCGCTAAACGCTCTTTACGCTGCTCATCAAAACTTGGATAGTTTTGAAATCAAATTCTTATAATTTTCGTTTCATACGTTTAACAAGGTTCTTTGAGTTTGAATCTGTTTATGTTATCGGGAGTGATATCCATGTTCCTGGTATATATAGAAACCATCAGTTCCAGACAAAGATGTGTTTATCCATTATGAATTTTTCATCTTTTTTCCTTTAAAATGATAAAAGCGTAAATTCCGACACCATTTTGGGATTTTTTTCAAGTTGTTGACTTGTGTATTTTAAAGTTTTTTTTACCTTTTCTGCGACTTGTACTTATACTTCCAGCAAATTTATTGTGTCTATTTTCGGAATTCTAATTTACAACACATTATTGTATTTTTATTTACCGGACAATTTTTTTCATTTAAGACTATAATGATAATATACATTAAATATCATTACAACAATGTTTGCAAATTTTGCATATTACAACAAGAAAAATTGGGTTCAATTAAATCTTTATTTCCTTATTTAATCTACCACTCAAATAACAAATTTTGATTTCAAATGATATACGTCGGTATTTTTTTTTTGGCTTTAAACATTTTCGATCTTCATTATGTCATATTGTCATCAAATCCTCATGGGTTCGAGATATATATAATTGAATTCCAATAAAGACTAATATATACTTTCCGATGGATATATAATTTTATAATTCAAATAATTTGCATAATTTGATCGTCAATCATCATAGATTACAATTTCCATCTTTTCAGCGAATTTAATTAAAATAAAATTAAAAATAACATTTAAAATTCAGAATGAAACAGCTAGAAATCAAACATCAACTATTTACTTTTTTTAATTTATAATTAATTTAAGCTATATTCGTACCATTTCGCGTTCATTATGCATAAAATATGCATATATAAAAATAATTATATTGTTCGATAAAAGCAAAAATGAAAATATCAATCAAAAAAATAATAATAAATAAAAATACAGTACCGGTTCTTTAGTTTTTCACGCCCTACATATTCTAAATATTTGCGCCCGATATAGCATATGCTGTAACGATTTCCACATCACCCATAAGCATAAGATTGATACGGCGTTTCTTTCGTTTCCCCTTTAAGACCTGGGGATAACATTTATAATCAAATTATTAATATATTATATAAAAAATATTTCAAATTAATTTTTCTAACGCATTTTTCGGACGCAATATTAAAATAAGGGTTCGATCTCCAATAGTTAAAAAAGCGCCCTCTTAAAAGAAGCAGTCCAAGCAGGTTCAACGTTTGCATGTACAAAAGGACCGGGCCTGTAAAAATTATACAAAAATCCATAAATTAAAATAAAAAGAGCAAAAATAGAATATGAAAAAATATTTTATTTAAATTTTAAATTGTATATAAAGATTCAAATTCTGATAATTCTATATCCATTTATATTTCTGTTTAAATAAATATATTGTATATACATATATATTTAATTTATATTTAAATTTTTTATAATCATAAAAAAATCGAATCGACAATAATAAATTTTAATATATTATAATATTCATCTATTAAATATATATCATTAAAATCAATATATTACAATTTTTATTTCCATATAGTTTTCTATATTGATATACACATCATATATCATATATACAGATAAATCCGTATATATATACAAATCAAATATGGATTCATTTGTACATCGAATAGTGTTATTATCGATTGTAATGAGTCAAGCGATGAGTACAATGACATTATCATATCCAATTGTACCGTATGCAATCCGACGTCATCATCGTTCAACAAAACCATTAATTAATATACCATCGATAAGAGGTGGTGGTGGTGGTGGTGGTGGTAATGCTGGATATTTTCCAATTGATGAATATGGTCGTGCACACAATCCAATGCCACATTTACAACAATATAATGGTTTAATATATGACGGGATGCAACAAGCAGCAAATCAACATTCTATCATACCAAATCATCGTTATTCAAAAATGTATCCATCATATGGTATTCCCGTGTATAAAGGTGAATATTCATATTTACCAGCACGACATTTTAATCCGACCGCAACGGCTTTAGACGATTTACAAGAGGAAATGTCACATGAAATTGAACGCGGTGATTTGGATGGTTACGAAAGACGTGAATTTCCCGTTGGTCGTGAAACTTATTTTGAAAAATCAGCAAACGATAATGAAAATGACTATGAAGATACCGATGAATTAACAAATCGTTTTCTAACTAATCTCATTGAATATAATCGACGTCTTGAAAATGATCGTAATTATAATCGTGATGTAATACGCTATCAAAAACAATTTGAAAATCAACCCGATGATAATTTAGATGGCTCATTGAATCCCATAAATGAATTCCTTATTAATCGTCCATCAACAATTGACGAATACGTTGATGATTCCGTTCAATATCCGGAAAATTATTATGACATCTATAATAATGTTCAACCACAGCAACAACAACATCACTATACCGGTTATGAATTCCAAAATGAACAACCAGATGAACAACAACCAGAAAATTATTATCCAAATAATAATAACTATTATTTTCAACAACATAATTCTGAAATGAATCTAAACAACGATCGTCAAAATAATAATAATCATCATATTAAAGGGTCCGCTATTGAAATTGAAAAACATAATAGTGATAATGAAAATCTTCATAATAATAATGATGATGATGATGCGGAAGATGAAGATGTTAGAAATTTACGATTATTAGCATTAAATAATAATAATAATAAATATCATTCATATCAAAATAATGAAATGAAAAATTTAAATAATAAGTTTTATACAAATCAATATAATGATGATGATGATAATGATGATAGAAGAGTTTATAAAAATAATAATAATAAATTAATGGAACAACAACAACAACAACAATATTATCCATCAAATCAACAATTGTCACATGATGATAATAATAATTTATATGATGATAGTAATAGTAATAATAATGAAGAGGATAGTGAAAATATGTGGTCACATTGGGATAAAAAACGTAGTAGTAATTCTGCAATAAATAATAATCATAATAATCCAAAAATCAGTGTTGATAAAATTGCGGCTGTAAAGAATGCAGAAGAAATTAAAAATACATTTACTGATCGTAAACCAGCAACACCATTAGAAATTAAAAATGAAAACGATAGACAAATGAAATTGTTAGATGGACAGAAATCGGTAGAAGCCACAAAAATCCCAACAACAACAACAACAACAAATCGGCCAATTGTAAAGCAATCGGGTGTTGAAGAAAACATTAAAAATAAACCATTATTAATAAAAGGTCAAAAAGAAATTGTATTACCACGTCCGGCTAATCCTTTACGAAATCCATTCACACCACCTGTAATGGAAATGTTAGAACAGCAACAAGAACAACAACAACGACAACAGCAACATCTTGATGATATCAAACAGGACAACGACCAATTCTATGAAAAACGTAGCAACAACTATGGTGCTGGTGATGGTGATGGTCCAGCTGAAGAAAATGTAATATCCGTTTTTGATACCATTAGAAAAATGATGGAAATGGAAAAAGAATTAAAACAGGTAATTATAATAAATTAATATTCCATACAAAATTTTAATTTTTATTAAATATTCAAAATAATTTCAATTAAATAATTATTAATGGGTGTATAAATAAGTAATTACGGTTTTTTTTTCGAAGTTAAAAGGGTTTAATTCAAAGTATTTGGGCCATTTCATATCTTGCCCATCTTCCGGCAATCTATGAATTCCATCCCAATCACGTCCTTTTCGTGTTCGTTCTTTGAGCGAAACCATTCCAATATTCATTTTTGAACTTGTTCGAAATTAATGAAGTGCTGTGCTCCAGGTGCGTGTTCCATTGATGTAAAAAATCGGAAGGTCGGGCGGAATGTTGAACGATTTTCGATCAAGCCATGATTTAAATGTATTATTTGTTGTCGGTAACGTTAACTATTAACCGTTTCACAAAGATTTAACAGCTCATCGTGATATAAGAACAAACAATCTGGTACCTGCAAATACGGTGCATTGTATTACGATCAAAGCTATATATTTGGTTTTGCGGTTGATGAGCCACTTCGCCATGTTTTTTTTTGAATTTTAGACTTTCAAAATAAATCCACTTTTCATCTCACCTTACGATTCGATAAAGAACTGATTTCTATATTATTGATAAAATGGTCAAAATGGTTTACTATCCGATGAAAAAATGATTTCTTTTCGTGTCGTAGAAGCAGCATATCACAAGTGACTGGTCGCTTTTCCATTTGTCTTTTATTTAAGCCATCTGATATCCATTTTTCCGTCTTCTGAATCTTTCCCATTTATATTTAACCGAGTGCTAATACATTTATGAGAGACATTTAACACCTCTGCTGTCAATTTGTGTTGTGTTTGGGACATATGTCTTTATCCAATAACTCCAATAACTTCTAAGTATAGGCGTAAGTCTGCGTTTGTTTGGCACATTACTTATTATTGAATAATCAAAATAAATGCCAAATCATAAAAATATTTATATTTCAATAGCGACGCCCACTACAAAACTGATAATTTCTTATTTATACACCTCTATTAGATGATTTTTCACAAATTGAAATACAATCATTTAAAATAATAAATACTATATTAGTATTTATATTAAAAGAATATTTTCGTTTTTCTTTATTTGCTATATTTCCTATATGACAAAACAGAAATCAGAAGATTCTCCAAAACAAAAACGTTTTGTATCGGATGAACAAATGTTAATTAAAGAATTGGATAATTTAAAGCGGACGGCGTAGATGATGTATACATCTAAATGCTAAAAAAATTTTAATTCTTTGAATATCCGTCGCTACAGCAATCATCATCAAATAATAATAAACAAGAGAAAAAAACGTATATAAGTAAGAAAACTTCTTTTGTTTTTTTTTTTTAATAATAAATCAAAATTATATAAATTTTATTATATTTTGGAATTATATCCTGTAATTAAAAAAAAAATTAAAATTAAAAATCCATTTATAATATATAATAAAAAAAAGGGCATATAAATAATTTAAAAAAAAAAAAACAAATGACACAAATTTTAAAATAAATTGTGAAAAATTATATTATGCTTTTATTTGTCATTTTTTTTTTTTTTTTTTTTGTTTTTTTTAACGTTATTTTTGTATAAATTATTTACGACACAAAATACATTTACATAAATATATATAAATATATATAATAACAAAAATAAAATAAAAAGTGTTAATTAAAAAATTTTACTGGAGACTGATTATGTATGTAAATAATTAATTTTATTTGATTTAAAAACAAAATCATTTATATATAAATATATTATAATTAAATTGAAAAAAAAAAAAACTGGAAAACTACAGAAAATAAATCAATCACAATTTTTTTGTTTTTTTTTTTGTAAAATTTTAACAATCATCAACATCGCCGCACCCGATACCGGAAAACAAAACAAAAAACGAAAAAAAATTATAGTGAAAATAAGTCAATTAAATATTTATAAATTAAAACTTTTTTATTTTTTTGTTTTTTAATTATATAATTTAATTGTTTGTTCTTTTGTTTTTTTTTGGTTAGTTCCAATACATACCAAAAAAAATTTTATTAGCATCATTTTTTTTTTGCGTAAAGCAAAACAAATTAGACATTTTAATTTTACAATACTATATTAAATTCATTTTAATTACAATTTAAATTTTAAAATTTATTTATGGATTGATTGATTGATTGATAACGTTTTCCTCCATATTTAAAATGAAAACAAGCAGCGAAATAATATACATATATTTATTTGTTAAATTTAAATGAATTATTTTTTAAAGAACCATTTTTTTTATATACATTTTTTTTCTGTAAATAATTTCTTTTACATTTAATAAAAAAAAATCGCATAATTTCAATATTAAAATACTTAATAAAAATAATAAAAAAAAAAATTGAATTATGGAAAAACCAAAAAAAAAAAAAATATAAACATGAAGAAATTTGTAAGACCCTTCTTCTGGCAGCTATAGCTTATTATTATTATTATTATTATTAACTATCTATATATATATATAAAATATCCAATATATTATATATATTTATGTAAATACTTAACAAAATTAAATTATATATATATAATAATAATAATAATCAATAATCAATAATAAAAAAAAAAATATTTAAAACCTAAAAAATAAAACTGATTTTCTATACAATATATTAGTGAAAATGTTTTTAACCTTACACAGTACCACTTTTTTACACAGAATAAATCATAGTTTCATTGGTGTGAAAATCCTTTGTAGAAGAAATTCTGTGTAAATTTTAACATAAAATATGATCGTTGGTAAATTTTAATCTTAATAATACTTTTTAAAATTAATCATTTTTTCATAATCACACCACACAGAGTTTTTTTTTTTTTGCCTACACAGGATAGATTTTAAAAATTCTGTATAATACAAATTTGATCTGTTCTGAATTCTGATCAATGTAAGTCAAAACGTTTTCACTATATATATATATATATATACATATATATATTTATCTCTCTTAAACAAACAAAAAAAAATGGTGAATTATTTAATTCACATTTCGTACATATGAAACTATTTCACTCAATCACACAAAGTAATTGGAAGAATTCATTATTAATCGCATATAAGTTTAAATATAATCTTTTGATCTTTTGCCTATCTAAACTATCTTAATTTCAAGACGCATAACACGTGTTTCATAAGTTTTTGCAGTAAATTGAATTTGATATAGTCAATTTATTAAATGTGTAATATTTTTTTCTAATAATATTAGATATTCAATAAACAAAAAAAAAATCAACCAAATGATAACGCTTCCATTATAATCCATTTTTCGTAGAGCGCCCTTTACGCGCCTGCTCATCGCATTACCTTATGGATGGATAGTGCTTAAATCATCTTCTTATCATTTTCGTTTGATATGTTTGACGTGTCAAAAAGATAGAAAAAAACGCAGACCTACGCGGAACACAGGCGCACGCCTGCATACGCAGAAATAAAACGAGTACAGGTTGCAAGGTACACAAATGGGTTGTTGCTAACAATGAATACGCCAAAATTTATACTATATTTCAAATTACGTTATCGCATTTCTCCGCTTTTACGTTTAAAAATGTAATTAATTAATTTTTTTAATATCCTTATTAAAAGGATTATACTTCCTTTCCATTATCCATCAAGTAAAAACGTTCCCCAGTGTTTTCATGAACTATTTTTTCTTTATCACGTACAAAAACCAAATTTGTGTACCTTACAACCCGTGTACGTTCGAACCCCTCCCGAATAAAACAGATAAAAAAAAGATGCAATGAATCATGTCATATGCGCTTTAAATTATTTTTTTATATTAATATTATTTTTCATGCAGGCGTAAATGTGCGTTTTTTGACACTTAACAAGTCGCCTTATAGTTTGACCATTTTTATGTTATCTCCCCGGCCATGATGTGATTGTCCATGATGATTTTTTTCATTTTTTTTTTCGGTTAAAATACTGTAGACATAAATTCCGACAATAATATTTGAATTTTTTCAAGTTGTTGACTTGTGTATTTTGGAGTTTTTTTTTTTGTTACCGTTTTTATATTTTAATTCATTTTTCTTTAAAACCTATTGAATTATAGCATTTGATTCATTAAATTTGCGTAAAAAACGGCGAGGCGTTGACGCATCAAGTGAATTTTTTGCTTCTTTGATGACTTTAGCCTGGGTTTTAAGATTCAATTTCAAAAGGTCCGGTACTTTTTTTTTTTATTAACACATTACCAACCATTTCTAAAATCTTTTAATGTGATTTGTAATGTGGTTCGTTCATTAATGTTTTGATTTTTGAAAACCTTAAATATTTCACTTGTACTCATACTTCAAGCAAATTTATTGAACGTATTTTGTAGAATTCTAATTTAATTTACTGTAGAAACTTCGTAAACGCGTGTTAAAAGGCTACTTTTTTTTTTTTGTTTGCATATGGACAAATTATGATTATTTTATAACATAGACAATTTCAGTCTACTAGGAAGAAATTTGCCTATTTAAAATTTGTTCTAATTTTGAACACCTTTATCACACACACACTTTTAAATAACCAAAAATGTTTATAAACAATTTTACAATTCTATTCTTTAATTTTATTCTGTATATATATATGACAGTATAAAGAAACCAATTTGTTTTATTCATAATTTATTACTTGAGCTATATATTTTTATATTCATGTAAAAATCATTATAGTCCAATAAATAAGTGAAAACGTGTCCTATTTACGTTTTGTAACTTGTCGAAATAGATTTCGGAAAACCCCAAAATTCCAAAATTTTCATCAAAAATCATGTCAACTGTCCACTGCTGACACTCTTTCAATCAGTTAATTTTATTAAATATATTTTGCACATCTGACAAAACATCAATTTTAATCATATATATTAATAAAACAATAATAAAAAAAAAAAACAAAACAAAAATAACATTCTACATGAAGTACCTTAAAAATAAAAATAAAATAAATATAATAAAAATTATATTACACGTTGAAATACAATTTTTTTTTTTCATTTTACAATAGACAAACTATTGCAATAAAATAAAATAAATTAAAAATTTAATTTTAAATCTAAATCACGATAATAAAAAAAAACAATAATTATTTATTTTTTTCCTTTTATTATTATTATTTATTGAATTTTCAATATTATAAATATACAAAAAAAAACACAAACATTATTTATTATTAAATAAAAGGATATCTTTTGGAACCAGATATTCTTTTGTTTACATAATAAATATAGGTTTGTGTTTTTTTTGTATTTATAAATTCAAAATACTTAAATATAATTTAAAGAATTTGATTCACACCAATTACTTTGTCATTGTATACTTAAACGAATCGAAATTGCAATGGGTTTTTAATTTTTATTTAATTTCTTACTTTTTTTTTTACTATACGTATATGATGGATAATTATTTTAAATTATAAAAAAAAAAAACGAAATTAATTATTAGTAAAATATTAATTTTATTTTTTTTTTTATATTTTAATTTCCAATCATATATTGGAAGCTGTTTTTTGCACAAAATAATGTATTTTTTTCCAACATCTCTAAATGAAAGAAACAAAAATAACCACACACTCTAAAATAAAAATCACTTTGTAAATAAAATGTGTATTTCTATAACAAAAAAAAAAAAAAAAAAAATATTTGTAAATAAAATATATAAAAACTTAAAAATATGTCGTATATATAAAAAAAACAATACAAAAACGAAACAAATTAATCACATGCTATAAATATTTAAAAACAATTAAAACATGATGAGGCTCTAAATAATAAAATAAATATAAAATCTGTACATATCTCTCCATTTCTATATATATATATATATATATATATATATATATTTATAAATTTAATGTATATTTGAAAAAAAAAAAAAATTAATAATTTAAAAAAACCAAAAAAAGCATAATAAAATTCATTCCAAATAATAAAACATTAAAAAATAATAAATTGAAAATTGTTTACGCAATACAATAAATAATTTAAAAAAAAAAATTAAAATAAAAAGCTTTGCTTTTTATCAATTTTTTTGTATTTTGCACAATGAATTTTTTTATTTATTCATTATTTATTTATTTATTTTTTTTGATAAATATAATTTTACGCTTTTTTTTTTTTTTTCATTATTGAAAATAAATTATATTTGTGTTATTTGTAAATAAATATATTTATTTAAACTATATCGTAATATAAATAAAACAATTATATTATAATAATAAATAAAAAAAATATACAATAAAAAATTAATATCAGCCAATTATTTTTTATTTAAATTTTTCTTTAATTTTAATATAATATAAAAAAAAAAAACAAACAAATATTAAATATATGCTCAAAAATTTAACAAAAATAAAACTATATACATATATAAATAAATATATATTTATAATAAAAAAAATAAAATAAATATACATATAAAACTGATAATAAAACACATAAATATTGAAATTAAATTTTATTATAATAATTACAATAAATATATTTATTATATATAATATTGAAAGTGAATATAATAATGTATAATAGACTGAAAATATAATATATTATATTATTTAAATATATAAATATAACAACAAATAAATAAATAAATTAATATATATATATTATAATAAAATAAAAATAAAATGATTATTATAAAAATAAATAAATTTATGGTTTTATACTTTTTTTTTTAACAATTTTTACCTTCATTATACTTAAATTATCCAATTTATTCGATAATAAAAGTGTTGAGTATTTTTGGGGTTTTGTCTTTTTGTGATCATTTCCTTTCATCATTATTTGATTCCTTAATACCCATTGTACCAGGTGATAACACAGACCTATCACTTATGCATCACTAATGACTGTGAGGTATCACAAGTGATGTCACTCCCGTATCATTTGCGAGTCACCCATCCTTCCCAAATGTAGTCAAAAAAGTGATGCTACAGTACCCCCGTCACACACACCTAGATACCGATTCATATGTATTGGATGATTTATATACTCTTTCAAAGATTTTAATATCTTTTTATTTAATTGCGAGTATCACTAAAATTATAAAAAAGTGACTCGTCACCGTTGGCACAATGGGTAATAGATTTAGGGTAGAGTGCGGCAGGTCAAACGATTTTTTTTGCTCCAATGCTCTGAAAGGCACATTTTTTTTTTAGAAAACTGGGGTGGCATTATGGGAGAGTCGATACCATCGTCTATCGCCTATCGTCTAAAATTACGATACTCAATTATTTTCATATTATGGTAGTCGATTTTGTGGGTATCGATATTATTTGTATATCGTCTCCGTGGATATTGTTGTGGCAAATGATTTTCATATAGAAAAACAAAAAGTTTATTATTTCTATGAGAATGAGATTGAAAGTATTATTTTTATGAGAATTGCTTTTGTACTTTTTATGAATATTAAAATTGAATAAACACAAAACAGACAAAAACAAAAGAAAACAATACAAACGACCATCGTAACGATAGCTACTACCCTATCGTCAAAAATTATCGTTTTAAACCGACGATATCGTCTACCATAATTGCAAAAATGAAAAAATCGTTTGTTTGACGACAATCGTGTATCGTAATCGAATGCGATAACTCCACCTCTGGCTTCAAACTTGTGGTGGTAAACAATTCGTGTTTTATCCTTTGGGTTAAATACACGAACGTTTAGTTAAAATGATTCACCAATTATTTATCGTTAATATTACAAAGATTTTTATTGGTTTATTTAATTCTTTGTTTGAGATATAATAATAATAATAATTATTATTATTATTAATTATACTCCCAGCGCTGAGCACCATAAAGAGTGAGGAGTGTCGTTTTTATTGCGTTTATATTTTGATTTTAATTTCGTTCAGGAAGGTGATAATGTCGTTATATGTGTCTGCGTCTTTAATGGGATCGAGTATACATATGTTCGCTGATGATGTGGAATTGTATCTTTATTGTACCCTGGTGTGTGTACCTGAGTGTATCGCTTCAATTAATATACTGAATTGTTATCAATTTCGGGTTGGATTCATCGGAATAGTCAGAAGTTGAATGAATCTAAACAATAAAGAGTATTGTTATTTACAAAACGGTAATTGAAGCGTCATCATTTCCTACTGTCATTGTTAATTCTATGCCTATTCCATTTTCCTCAACATTGAAAAACCTTGGTGTGATATTCAATATTCAGGGACTTTACGTGGTCTGATCATATTAATGCCATTGCGGGGTCAATATACGCGGAATACCGCGGGTACTCTGGAAATTCGCGTCTATTACCCCAATGGAAACGCGGTTGTATTTGGTTAAATCCCTATTCATTCCTCATTTTTTATATTGTAATATTTATGATTTGCGTCGGTAGGATCACATTTCACAATATGCCAATTGTATTTTTGGATGTTCCTTGCTCAGTTATTATAATTATCGGAGTGTATTATCTATAATATTTTTAAATTGATACGGGGACGTTAACCGGGTTATTTATTTAATATTTTGCGTTTTGCTGTATCTGAGTGCTGTATCGATAATCTCATCATACCCAGACATTCATCACGACATGCGATCATTATCTATATTTTTTTTATGGTATTGATCTATGGAATTCCCTACCTATGTCGGCTAAACTTGCTCGGAACATTAATGTTTTTTAGACTGTGTGGTTATTTTTGAAATTTCCTATTTCTTTTTGATCTATTCTCTTTAAAACTTTTGGCAACTTGACATGTTGGGTTTTCGTTTGCCTTCCTTTTCGGTATTTTTCATTGGAAATAACAATCTAAATTCAAATCTTAACATCTTTATATTTTGTTTTACCGTTTAAAATGCAATATTTAATAAGTTATGAATTATATTTTTTTTTGAATTGTATAACTTAAATAATACTATAAGATAACTTATTATTACTGCCGTACATAATTTGTAAAGAGCCTTGGCTCAAATGTACAAACCGAATGAATAAATAAATATGTTGCTGGTGAATTGTTGGCGAGTAGTTTTTTGAGGTCCTGTGAATCGTTTATATGTTGATATTTCGAGCGTGTTTGCATATATTTGATGCATTTGATGATGATGTGTTCAGCGTTATCTTCTGTTTGGCATGTGTCGTAAGTTATGCCGTTTTCTTTTTTATTGAGCTTATTTTATTTAACCTGTCTGTATATGTGTGTCCGGTGGGAAGTCTGCTTGGTATTCTTGTTGCCATTCTATTTCCGTTTACTTTTTAATTTCATGTATTATTTCTTCCGGTGGTATATGTGTGATTTCGCGGGTTGCCTCATAAGCGATGTTACTAGCTTCCTTTGCGGCTTTGTCGGCCTTCTCGTTACCTTCAATGTGGACGTGCCCTGGGATTCATTGATATACAAAATAACATATCTTAATTATCTTTGAAGGATTACATATATGCCATTATTTTTCGAGACGGTTAAAATGTACTGTAAAAATAAACCTTCCAGTATCCTGAAAAGTTTACATATAAAAATAGCGCTCCATTTCAACGGTAATTTGTTAAGGTAAATCATTCATGCTTTATTTGAAAACAGTTAAAAATTATATATTGAAAATAAAATTCATCGCATCACATATAATGAATAAAAAATAAACAAAATTTTTTAATTAAAAATTAATATAATATATTATAAATAACATCCTTCAAAATCTTTCGAAATTTCACAAAGTAAAAAACCCACAACGATTTTGTATAAATCTAATTCAAATTAAAATAAAAAATTATAATACAAAAGGTGAAATTAAATTGAGTGTTTTTTTTTTAATTTAAATATTTATTATTATTTATTCGTATAAAAAAGGTCATCACGTTTAAAAGAAAATATAGTAATAAATATGTATAAGTTCAATGTTCCTTTTTTAATTATAAGGCATTAATTTTTATTTAAAATAAAAAATAATTAATATCTATATTAAACTAATTTAAATTTAAATTTAATTTTAAACGGTGAATGACACTGTAATAAATCAACCAATTTAGACAATATGTTGAGTTATTTTTTAATATGAATTTCATACATAGAATTGAACATGATTTTCGATGTGCGGTTCGGCTAATTATCGTGACCGGTAAAAACCATAACAAATAATGAAAACTAAAACAGAATACATTGACTGTTTTGGAACGCTAAAACCAATCGACAATTGTTAGCGCTTATTTATTTTGTTGTATTTTTTTTTTTTACTTCAAACTCTATATGGTAGAGAGGGCACGATGTGGGGTCCTTTCAGCCATTCCACATGTTAACGCCCAATACTCATGGTATTTTATGTTTGTCTATTTATAACTCATATATGTGTGAAAATGTTTAATGTAAGTGCTTCTGTAAAATTGATAAAAATTCCAAACTTAAAATTCTTGCAAAATTTTTCCGTTATTTTCAAATCTGAATTTTAACATAGAGTTGAATATTTACTCATGTGGTTGGTCGTTTGGTTAATTACCGACACCGTCAAAGCAACAAATTAAGAAACTAACAACAGAAGGCTGTTATTGGGCGCTAAAACCGCTGTCAGTTTTATTTATTTTAATTGATGAATTATTTTAAGGAACATCCTGAAATCTGCCCACTCTACCGTGTGTATATAAATTTTAACAGATACATTAATATACATCCTATATAGATATGGTATAATATAAAGTAAAAAAAAAATTGAAAATATAAATTTCTTTTATAATATAAAATAAAAAAATATTTTTTAATTGCCAAAAATATCTATTTAATTACAAAATTGAAATCTAAATTAAATATCCCGACTGGCATTCCGTGCCTATTTGCATCGGGTGCAAATAAACAATATTATTTTGACAAATTCTTTTACATATGTCGTGTCATCGTGTGTTGTAACATTTATTGTTCCTCATAATATTTTCGAAGCTTATTCGTCTTCAGCGTGTGTTCGACATTTCAATGATAGCTTTTTGTTAATTTGAGTAATTATGGAATAAATATTTATGTGTCCGGCGGTGTTCATACATATTGCGGATCGGTTATGTATGTTATAGGTTATGTAGATTATGTTTCAATTCAACTTAAATATATCCATACAAAATGTATTTGGCAAAATATTAGCTTCATTATAAAATTATAAAAGACGGCATGAGACAACTCGTGTGCTTGCGTGAGTATCCCCTCCTTGTCATACATGAGAATGATGATATATCGTGAACTGCACATACGAAATGTCAATGTACCCGTACTTAATAGAAAATGTTCACTATAGGAAAGCAATTTTTTTCGTTTTCGAAATGAAATTCAAGAAACTTTTGAAGAACATTCCACGTTTTTAAAATACAAAAATGAATACTTGAGCAGGAGTAAAAATGTATTATGTTATCTTTTCTACAAGGAATTGTGATTTTGCTTGCAGGTCATTATAGCATTTAGATTAGAATAAGTACTTTACTAGTACTTTGATTCATAAATAAACTTTGATTCAATGTAAATTTCATATAGCGATATGCATATTCTTATAATATTGCTTAGCATAGGTACAAAAAGTGCACTTATGCTATGTCAAAAATGTTTCGGCGTAAATTTAACATTTTGCAGACCGAAACGGGGCGATTGTCAACATATGGAGCGATATATGAGCGATTAATAAATGAAAACATAGTTTCACTTGTTGACCACTAATTCTGCCCTATACTCCTCTCTTGACGCCCAAAATACTCCCCTTCGAGATTGTAAAACTTCCAACCACTGAACGATCAATAGTGTAACTATTATACTGTTAAAGTGTATATGAGAGAGAATATTGTGAGAGACTTATCATGTGTCTCTATAGGTATTGTGTTAAGGCATTTACAGACTTCTTGCATCCACAATTTTGTACGACTTGAGTCATGCATTCGGACATTTTTCGGTTTGTTTTTTTTTTTTTTTTTCACACAAAACGTCACAGTGTTATACGGGTATATATAATTCATTACACATGTATTGATACATATATATATATATATATAAATATATAAATAAATATCATATATGGAAATAATATTTAATTTCAAAGCCTTAAGGTAAGAATTAATTTTATATTTGTTGTTAAAAAAAAATGTTATATAAATACACACACCCACACTCATCATATTATTATTCAAATTATTTTTTAAATTGAAATTACACAAAATTATTTTTTTAAAAAAACAATGTTATACTAATGCACTCATAGAAGCAACAGTAGCAGCAGCACAATTATACATTTCGAATACAAAAATGAATATTTTTATGTAATAAAATTAACTTCTTTTTATATACGTGGTACGAGTGTATACTATACAAAACAAAATTTCCTTTTATATACATTTATTATTGGTATATTTGTATATAAAATACTCATAATTCATTATAAATATATGTATATCTTATTATTTCAAGTGTATATCTATATATATTTTATTTTATTTTATTTTAATATGTATATATACACACTGTTTTGTATTAATGGAAAATTAAAAATAATAAGATATCATCATTTTCCATTCTCCATCATTTCATATCACCTTTTTCCGTACGTTGAGATATAAAGTTTCCTCTTTATATTTATATATATATATATATATATAGTATATTATTTTATATTTATATATACAATATAAATATAATATCAAAAGAAAATACACTACCCACGCATAATCTAATATAAATCTGCATAAATATCTTTTGTATTTTCGTATTCTTCGGTGCTTTTTGCATAGATGTATAAAATTTTCTTATATATATATTTATTTTATGCGATGTTTAACAACAAAACTGAAATTATACATATTTATTTGTACATGCATATATATCTCAACTCATTTATATTGTCTATATATATACTACTCGAAATGATAAAAATGCCAACCTAAAATTCTAACGAAATTTTGGGGTTTTGGGTTCGAATCCTACTGAATCTATAAAATAAAATATGTTTTGTGTTTTCGATTATTTGTCGAATCTGAATTTTAACACAGAGTTGTATTTTCCCCTTGCGGTTGGTCATACACGGCTAATTACCGACACCGTAAAAGCGACAAGAAGAAACAGTTCGTTACTACGGCAAAATCGGTTTAGCACCCGTAAAACCTCGGAATTCTATTGTCGTTAGCCCATAACGAAATCACTTGTTCGGGTGATGAACCTATGATGCGTTGAATGCACTTAAGTGCTTTTGGATGGTTAAAACTTTAATTATATGTGGATTAATTTATAAATTGAAACTGAAAAGCAGTAAGAAGAAATAACTGATATGTTTTCAAACAATTGTCCAAGTTGCACTTTAGGTGGATGAGTCTTTAGATAGGAAAAATTTAATTGAGGATGAGGATTAATTTAAATAGTTGGTATATATAAGAAGGGGGTAACACTAACTCTGGGAGACTGTTCCATAATCGTGATGTTCTTGGAAAAATGCATTTCCAAATCTGTTGGTTCAAAACAAGTTAATAGACACGAAGATTTGAAAACCATTTTCATATCATGGAGAAATGTTTGTTAATTTATTTGTTATGTTCTGCGGGAAAGTCATTAGGGAAATCTTCCTTTCATTCATCTACACATTTTGTGAGGATTTGAAACTGGACCGTTGGATGTGTCTGGAATGTTTCTTCACCATATTGTCTACGATCGTACGGTTGTATCCATTCACCAATGCAACGCTTTTTTATGTATTTATATTCCACTATGTAGTTCTCCACTGAAAGTGGTAATTTGCATAACCTATGAGCCATACTGTGAAAACTGCCAATTTTTGCTGTATTGCTGTGTGTGAATCACTTGGTATATATCTCTTGGTAAGTACTCGTGTCTTTATGATATACGGCAATTTCAAATATTTCATCCAAATATTACAACTTACCTCCCTCCTCCACTCCTGTTGTAAATTTAAAATGTTTTTAATCCTACTAATTTTATTCCATAAATGGTTTTAGTTAAATAAATGCGGATACAGAAGTAGAAAAATATTTTAAATTCAATTAGTTATGGAATAACTAATCGGGATTGGTTGTAAAGCGCAAAATTTATTTATTTTTTTATAATATTGGGTAACGACACCTTTGGCCTTTATGACAATCTCATCTACATCATATTTAAATTTACATTTTTGCATACATTCAGTGTTATTGAGTTCCACGTTTCAATGATTCCTTCCCTTTCAATTCTTCACTCCTTCAATTGTAACTTTTTGAAAATTTCTTATCTTTATTTTATTAATGCCCACAATCATTCGAGTGTCCTTAAATCAGCACTGTACCGCCGTTCTTTTTAATCTTATTATTATAAGGAGCAACGAAATATTCCTTAAGAAATGAATGTAGCTAATTCTAATTCTACGGTATCTGATATTTAAAACAAAATATCTCTTAACCGATTCATTTGAATCAAAGAAAAAAAAAGTGGGTGGTTGAAAATCAAATGTTACTGATCGTTGTGAACGCAATTGTGAAAAAAGTAGGAGAAGTGCTGTGCGTGATATAACTCTAAACAAAATCCTTAACAGAAACCCAAAAACCTGTCGCACGAGAGTGGACAAGACAACGGATTCATAACCCGAACTATGAATTTTATAAGATAAAACTAAAGACGTATTTTATTAAACATGTTTTTCCCCTAATAATATAATATCCCTAATAATTTTTCAACCCAAATCGAAGCTTCTTTTAATTGTTTTCGCAAAAGACAAAATGCTTAAAATGTGTATAAGTACTAAATAATTTTGGGTTCAACGGCAATCGAATAGCATTAAGTTTAGTGATGAATGTAAATTTGACGTTATTGTTGGTGATTTCGATAATCGAGTGATTCCCACACGAAAAATGAACCATTTCATTATGATTGTTTAAAAAGCATTGTTCAAGGAAGTTCCATGGTGTGGGTTTGTATGTCGGTAAAAGGCAAAGGGAATTTACATTTCATTGAGGATACGGTTAACTTCCAATAATACATTCATGACTATGTTTTGTCATCGACTATTAAATGATGTTCAAATGGCGAATACACATTTCAATAAGATTTTGCTCCACCACTAACCGCTTAAGTAACTTTAAGAACAGGTTGTAAGCTAAAGACTTTTAGAAATAAACGTCTTCAAGTCCTGTAATTATACAATAGAATCATATAGTGGGCATTAATAAAGTTAAAAATTGATCCGAAAGTAGTTATAATTTAAGGAGTGAAGATTATCAGCATCTCAAAAACGATCTCATATATGGGTAAAATAACAGGTGTCCGGAATAACAATGGTTAGAGTAGTATATTGTATATTTAAGTAAATATATCTCAAATATCTATATAGATGTGTACTGTGCTATATATATATATATATACATATAATATAAAATAAAATAAAAAATAAACCATTGTCGACCTATGACATTTAGAAAAGAAAAACATATCCATATAATAATAAAAAATAAATATATTTTAGATATATGTATAATGTATATACCAACAAAAATAATAACAACAACATTATTAACATATAAATAAGAAAACAAATGCTTATATTCATATATAGAATTTAATGATATAAGATTTTCTTCATTGTGTAACATTTATATATAATAATAACAAAATATATCTCTCTAAAACATCTATATATATATATATATATATGTATAACTATATAACTAAACTAAATAAAATAATATATATTTATTTTTCACCGTATTATAATATAACATTTTTATTTTTATTTATGAGTAGGTATTTTAATATCTAGTATATTCTCTAACTAAACCAAACCAACAACAGGCTATACTTGAAAATTTGTTTGTATCCAAAAGGAAAAATAAAAAAAAAATAAAGAAAACCTACACGCAAAATATATAACCAACTTTGTTGAATATGTATTTGTTTTTTTTTTCATTTTTTAATATATAAAATATCTATTCAATTTATTGATGTAGACATTTAGAACTTTATCTAAACATATCATGCATATCCTTTATATATATATATATATATTATGTATTTATAAATACATTATATACGTAGGAAAAGAAAAAACTCTTAAAATAAAGAAAGAAAATTGAAAATTTTAACAATGTCAACTACTTATGTATTACATTCTTATATTTATATATAACAATTGGAAAATTCAAAGTATTATAGATAAATGTGAATATAACATATACATATACAGGGTGATTATTTTAATGTGAGACAATGGAAAACCTCGGAATGGTTAAGGCTTACCCTTCCCGAAACTTTTGTAACCAAAAAAAAAAAAAATCCCTGAATAACAAATTTCAGCTAAATCCAATGAATTTTTAACAATTCGCCCGCGATATTGGATCCGGCATTTTGAATGTTGCAAAATTGATTCGGAATTCATAATTAGCAGACAAAAATCTTTAAAAAACCATATCGATTGAATTTTTTTTAGATATATTTTATTGGAGTATTATTTTTTTAGTATAAATGTGATAATGCTGGTGTGTAATTTGTTTGGGCATGGTCAACTTTTACCCCCGCTATTCGTCATCATAATTAACCATTTTTGGCATAATAAAACTTTTAAGAATCGAGGTACAGAAAGCCGGCGTTTTTATTACCGAGGCTCTTTCTGGTGCGGAAGTGGTTAAGTGGCTTACCCCTTAACGCAATTTCAACGCATCTATTCAACGACCAACTTATAAATATAAGTTCATCAAAAATGAAAGCTTTATAAAAGATTTATCTGTTCAAAACATTCATAAATAAAAACTATTCTGCATCCGCGAAATCCGTGAAATTATTGTGGTAATGTTTTTTTATTTATTTAAAAGGCATTGAATACTAATGTACAAAGTAACCAAAAACATAATATCTGACAAGTATAAAAGAATAACGGGACACAACAGATCTTTATGGTCCCGTCGCAGGGGGTATCGTGGTCTCCGCAGCCCTGTGATAGTGGTTTTAGTCGGTAGATTTCCTCTTCCAATAAAAAAAAATCTGTCAACCGCGGCGGTTACGATTAGCTCGTTTAGCGAAGGAGTAGAACGAGCGAGAAAAGAAAAAAAACTTCCGGGGAATGTAATTTTTTTCAATTTGGTACAAAAACTCTATATCCAAAGTTTCGAAATTCTTTATAAACGATAGAAATAAACAAAAATATCAAAGAATATGTTACGATGTTCGGTCCAGTAGAAAAATACATACAATCAAGAAGCGAACGACACTTTTCCTGAAATTTTGTTATTACATTTTTGTCGATAAAAATTTCTGAAAATGGAAAAAAATGCTTAAAACTAGAACGTCAAATTGTTGTTTTTTTCAACAAATTTCGAACGCTCTTAAAATGTATGTGCTTAATACAAAGCCAAACCATCCATAAGCGATTATGGGAAGAGGATTTTTCTGGGTTTTTCTTATTTCTCTCTAACCACACAGAACAACTTTTGTCTGAAACATTTTTCTTAAAAACTCGTTGTTTTCGAGATATGTCCTTAGTCAAAAAAGTTAAAATAATCACACTGTAACGAAACTTTAACGAAACGTCGTAACTTATATATCTATCATACAATTGTAAAATATTGTCTGCCCACATATACAACACAAAATACATACATTTTAAATTTATCTATTATCATTATTCTGTATTAAGATTGTATATGCATTCATTTATACCAGCGAATATATACTATATGTAGGGCATCCGCTAAAGTAAGCTCCCTTAGAAACAATTCTTTGACAGGGGTCATAACCTCACTTGTTGCCCTAATAGTTCTTCGGAGCGCCTTCTTCGGAGCACTTCCACCATAACTTCAGTTTATTGTTTTGATTGTTGCTGGATTTCTGGGATTTATTGATGAAATCGTTGTGAAAATGCATTTAGATTATCCTTATAATAAACCTCTTCACGATAATAATCATAACATTTACCGTGCATTATATTTTGTGACAAATTCAATAAACGTAACATCCCATCTGGCAAACAACCGTTTTCGTATGTATATAATTTCATATTCATAATGCAAAAAATGCCAAGCTGGGGTTCTTTACAGATTATAACTGCATATCCGCAAACTCACGTCCACAAACAAACTTTGTAAGTTAGTTTATATTTTGTTCATTGAATATTTTTTTGATGTTTTCAGTATAATTGTGGCTGTTTTTGTGATATACCTGAACGCGATGGTATATTCATTTTCTGTGTCCTGTTACGAACCATTTTGATCTTCATCCCCTGTTTTAAACATCATTCAAAATTTGTTAAAATAAGTTAATTTAAATTTTTCTAATTCTATAGTTCAATTTTATCCTAAAATATATATTGGGAATGTTTTGTTCTAACAGATTTAAATTCTTTGACCCTAGAACTTTTACAGTGAAGTCAACTTATGGTCCATTATTGCCATTATTTATGGTCCATTAGAACCATCAACGGTTCTTTGATCATATGGAATTTCTGTTTTGTTCCATTTAAAAACAAAATACCAACATTTTTGGTTATTTCAATCACCTGTAACAAATAAGAAATATGCTAAATGAATGTTTATGAAATTTTTGACAGTAGTCTTATAAAAAAAAAAATTGGTCTATAATGACCAAAAAATTTACCTTTTACCACTAATTTTAAACGTACCATAAGCAGATTTTTGAAGTTGCCCTCGCACATTTACATACTTTTATTTTCTGTTATCATTTCAGTTGCAAAAGTATATTTTGTATATTTATTTTATATAAAAATATCTCTTCAAAAAAAAAAAAAATTATAAGTCTTAATTTTTTTTTTTTTATTATTATTCATCAATTTCTTAAATTTTTTGAAACATTTTATATTGTGTGTATATGATAAATTATAAATTTTATGTAAGAGAGATTAAATATATAATAAATGCAATGATTAATTTAAGTAAAATATTATATATAAATGTAGCTATGTAATGTTTTTTTTTTTCTTTATTGATATTGATTTAGAAATCTGTATTTTATTAATATTATAATATAATATAAATACTTTTATAATAGATATTTTTTGAATAAAATTTTTTAGCCGAATTTAATATTAAATATTCCTTTTATTAAACATAGGATTGATAAAATTACGACTATTCATTACTTTGTATTACTCTCACGGTATTACTTTCGCTGGAGGCTGTGCAGAAAGCGGAACGACCGCAATCCAAATTGACATCTAATTGACAAGAGCATCGAAGAGGAGGGTGCGAAAACAACTAGAAGACGCTGGTGGAGAGACCAGTGGAAAGCAGAACGAAGAGTGGTAACCTCAATCACTTCATATAACTTCACATCGGAAGGAGGTCTACAGGAGAAGAGGTTCAAGTTAACAATATCAGGTACACCTTCGAATGAAGGCACCGGACGGAGGTTGGAGGGATTGCAGGGAGATGGAATGTGGGACCTTTACGGTCTAACAAACCGAAACCGCAATCAAAAACAGAAGGGAAAACCATGAAACCGGGCGGAGATGATGGCCCTAATTCATGCACTAGAACACATTCATTGCAGACGAGTGATCGAAAAGGAAATCCTTTTAGCCCTCAACAGCAGAGAAGTGATATCGTGTATGAAAGGCGGGACATATGATTCATTTCTGGCACTAGAATGTTAGGTTTGTGGGGCCAGAACCGATTAGTAGGAGTATGGTCTGTGGGGCCAGAACCAATTAGTAGGAGCGGTTAGTAGGAGTATGGTGAATAACCCCGTCGACAAGTGGGTTATTTCTGAACATCAGAAACGATTGAAGAAAGTAAAAGGGCTCGGGAAATCTGAGATAATACCTTGAATGGGAGCAGTAAACATCAATAGAGAGGTTCTAAGGATGTCACGGGGAATTCTTATGAAATTCGTGGCTTTCGCAGCTAGACATGGAGACTTCAGGTAACATTTAGTGGGTATCCATATTATCACGGATGCAAAAGTGGCAGGCTCTGTCTAAAAGATGAAAAAAGGGCTTGTGTGCACATTGTGTGCAAATGTCTGGATTTAGAGAGCATAAGTATGATAGTGACCGGTCGCCGGTTTCTTTCTGGGGGAAGAGTTCATCCGGATCACCTCCAAAGAGATGCTTGAAATAACGCCGGACACTATATTCGATGAACAATCTAATTCGTCAACAATCTAATTCGTCAGTCTGATTCGAAAATACCGCAATCGAAGGAGGGGTTTTAGTCAGTAGGAATCTGACACAAGCCTTAGGGTAGTCTTTTGAAGATTTCCCCTTCCTCGTTAAACAAAATGAAAGGAGTTTAACGAAAAGAAAAACACCATTACGAAATAAACTAAAAATTTGATCTAATTCTATATAAATTATTTTTACCTTGCCATTCCTATATTGTCGGTCGTAATTGGGTATAATGCTAAACATCATTAAGTTATTGTTTTGCCTGAATCATAAAGTTATTGTTTTGCATTATGGTTTGGTATTGATCATACTTTGGGTTAATGATATACATATGGAGGCTAAAAGTTCACGTATACAGTCGAAAATGGAAATCTTCACCAATCTTCGAATATCCATAATGAAGTATGGTGTCTAGAGGTTCGGAGTAATATCCAATAGAAACAGCAACCGAACTAAGTTCAAATTTGACATTAAATTCAGTTGTTGTATCTGCTCCAGATATTCTGTTGAACAAAATGAACAACAGAAAATGTTTATTTTTAATTAATTTTTAACATCAACATTAAATTTCTGTTATATAGTTGTCATCTGTTTTGTGTGCATTCATATTCTGTTTCTGTTTCATTGTTTTATATGACTCCGAACCGTAAATTGAATTATTGCATTTCCAAAACGAGGTATTTATTTTAATTTAATTTATCATCCGTATTTATTAAACCGTTTGCTATATATGAAAACAATCTTATTAATTTATGTTGAGAATTCTAATTATTTATGGTGAAAAATCACATATATAGAAAAGTATATATAGAATTTATTTATGTTAAATG
Organism: Dilophus febrilis; assembly: GCA_958336335.1. NCBI lineage: Eukaryota > Metazoa > Arthropoda > Insecta > Diptera > Bibionidae > Dilophus > Dilophus febrilis. Next base: position 35,070,100 of record OY284471.1, read on the forward strand.
TTTTAAAGTCGAATATCTTACAAGAGCTAAAATAATTTCGAAAAATTTGCTTTAAAAATAAATTTTTATCATTTTATTATGTATATAATGAATTTTTTGCAATATCACGATATCACACAACTTACATTTTTATTATTTTATATATGCGTTTTTACAACAGTCAAAATGATATGGTCATGCTTAAAATCATTGATCAACTTCAAAACAGAATAATATAATAAAAATTTAAGACATCGATGTTCTATGAATTTAAATGAAATTTATTTATTGTTACACTTGCTAACTTCAATCTTTCAATTCTATATTACATGTTATCATTTATAGAGCTTATCTTATATATTATTTATTCTAACATAAGTAACAAAGTATATATATTGTGCTGGTGTCAGTCAGTCTTTATATACGTATAAAATAATAACATTCGTATGCCGATTGCTTTTTAGGCACGAATTTATTCAGTAAAGAGCCCTTTTCATGTCAGTTTTGCAAAAATAAAAAACTATTTTAAGATCTCTTTTTTTTCTTTTGCTCCGTTTTTGCGCGAAATGCGTTGTTTCTGATAGAACCGGGTTAAGTTTGAAGGTCGCGTATATCAGACCAACGCCCTTCTACCCCTTCCTTTGCACATTTTCCGAAATCGCCAAATTTTTTGTTTTTCTTGTATCTAAATTTTCTTCAAATTGGAAGTTTAAAAGGAAAATTGAAAAATTTGTATATGGGTGAATTTTTTCGGACTTTTTAACCAATTGACTTGAAATTTTGAATATGGAGATTTGATGAAAAATCAAAAGACTTTTATAGCCGGGTATATTTGCTGATCCCTTCTTATCCAAAAGAGCTGCCATACAAATCCAATGGTGTTCTTGGGAATGGATTTCCCAATATATTATTATGGAACATGATTTAAAATTAATTATTCCTTATTATTTTCCTTAAAATGTCCTAACTTGAACGGTATTGTTGAATAATTGTTGGTAGATATAAATTAGTGCCTATCCTCCAAGATTATAATCACATCGCAAAATGCTATAGCACCATAATGAAAGGTACATAAAGTCGATTTTTCTAAATTTTTAATTTTTTTAATTACCACCAACCTCCATTTTCTTAAATTTTGATTTTTCCAATATGTCATTGATTGAAAATTCAATCAATTTCTCACTTTTCATAGAAGAAAATTTTCCGGAAAAATCGCATCATTATATTTCAAAAATAATAGCTGGTTTCCTAAATAATATAGGAAACCAAATCCAAACTCGAGGTTTCAAAATTTTCTTATATGAAATATTAGAAATTGATTGAATTTTCATATGGCTTAGGGAAAGCCAAAATTGATGACAATCTTTTTTTTTAATAAATTATCCCATTATACAAAAGTATACCTTTTCAAATATCACATTATTTTGACTCTATAGCGAAATTCTTTTCAACAACCGCCCCTGGTAGATAGATATATATTAAACATTTTTTTAGGCTATTGGTTGTTATTGAATAACCTTTGACTAAAGCTTCTTTAGTACAGAGATAGAATAAACGAAAAACGAGCATACTCTTATTTCAATTTCAAAAAAATCATCTATATTATTTTTCCATTAAAGTTTATATTATTTACATGTAAATATGCGAATAATATAATCGGTATTTCAATTTCAACGGATGAAATACTTAAAACGTATGTACGATATATATAGATATATATGTGCGAGTCTGGATATCACCATCCCCATTTATTAAAAAATAACTATCCGCTGTATATGAAGAATGTCATTTATACATATATATCATTTTTTGTTTTGTTTTTAGTCCTAAGAAATATTTCAAAAATTGTATTGCATTTCAAATATTTAAGTGTATATAAATAAGAAAAATTTCACTTATCATAACATTTGTTTTTTTTTTTGTGTTATATGAGATTATACACAGAATTTACTTAAATAAATATAATAAAATTTTTTTATTATATGCGTATATACATAACACCACTTAAAGCTCAGCTTCCCAATCCCATATAAAAAATATATATATAATATATAAGGAATATTTAATGGGGAAAAATATTTTTCATTTATTTTTTATTTTGTTAATAAACGACTGGATATTTTCCTTGTGATTATGAGTACAAATTTAACTGCATTATCATCTGGTATTTATATATATAGATATAGATAAACGTAGTGTATACAAATATTTGCATACCAGGTTTAACGGTATGAAGTGAGGATAAAAATGTCTCGATAGGGGATATTTGTTGTGAACGAACCTTAATTTCTTTTTGTTTGCTATGACATCTGTCAAATATATTTAGAATCAGAAGCAACATACAAAAGATGGTTTCAACGATTCAGAGATAATGATTTGATGTCAGAGAAATAAAAAGAACGTGGAAGGCCACCAACAAAATTTGAAGAGGGGCAATTACAAGCAATAATGAATGAAGATGACACTTTGAATCAAAAACAAATGTTAAATGTTGCACAACGAACGAAAATTTCTGACCGTTTAAAATCTATGGGAAAGATCCAAAAGTGTGACACATGAATTAAACGAAAGACACATGGAAAACCGAAAAACATTCGTAATATTTTTATGTTAAAGATACGAAAGAAAATCAGTATGTCATCGAATTGTTACTGGCGTGATGAAAAATGGATTTATTTTTAAGAATCGGACCTAAACGGAAAAAATCATAAGTTAATCAAGGACAACCATCAATGTGGACTGCAGAAGGCTGATCGTTTCGATAAGAAGACAATTCTGTATGTGTTTGGTCGGACCCGAAAGGTGTACCACGATCTCTTGAAACCTGATGAAACCGTTAATACTGATCGCTATCGACAACAAATGATCAATTTGAACCATGCATTGAACGAAAAATGACCAGAATGGGCCAGAAGACACGGCGAGCTAATTTTGCTCCATATGGAAATTTAGCTCACTTCATACCGCTACACCTGATATATATATATATGGGAAAAAAATATTATGAGATAAAAATTCACATATTCAAGTATTATAAGCTAATAAAAATTATTTAATAAAAAATGTGATTTCCTTTTATTTTTCTTCTTTTCATATATTATATATACAATACATATTTTATTTAAATATATTATGTATTTAACATTCTTCTCATATTGCCTGCGCTTATATTTTTATGATTGTGTTTTTGACTGATGTACTAAATAAAATAATTGTTAAGTGGCAATTTGAAGTATTGCGATTCTTATGACAAATTTCTATTAATGGGTTGTTGTTGTTGCAGTGAGAATTTATTATTGTATATCACTTTATGTGGTATAAAGATTCATTAAAAATTTATTTTGATATAACTATTTGCATTTATATATAATACAATTCATATTTACTTTTTAAATTAACACAAATTGTATTTTTAACAAGTATTGTTCGTTAATACATTTTACAAATTTTCGATAATTGTAAAATAATACAAAAAAATAAACGTTGATATTGTGGCCGACACCTAGACGTAGATGAGGACGTAGGCTCCGTATGATCAGAGAGGCGGAAGGAATTTATCAACAATTAATTAATATATTTATTGTGTGAGATTTGAGGATCCACTCCACATTGCATTGAAAATATCCTCATTCACTGTAAAATATCCTCATTCACTGAAGAACATTTCACATATAGATATTTTTTGTCATTCTTATATAAATAATAAAACAAATCCATTCACGGGCGGATATTCAGTAGATATAGATATATTATGACTTATTTCTTTGCAGATTAATTGATTCATTTATTCAATTATATATACATATGAGCATATTACTGCTTAAAAACTATATGTATACAAAAAGGTTATGGAAATTGATTGATTGGTTTTGCAGATTGGTTTTAATATCTGCCAATACATTTGCCTAAATTTGATGTTCATTTCATCCGTTTTCTTTATAATTTGTACCTTATAAAGCAATTTTGCATCTATTGATGAAGTTTGTATGTGATGATTTGCTTTATTCGCCCCGCGCATCTCTCCAATTATTAAAACTAGGTATATTATGTACAATTATGGGGGCGTCGATCCCACATACATATATATGAATTCAACAGTTGAATGTGATATTTTGGCAAATATTTTTCTAATATGTATTGCAAACCGCTATGCAAACCGTACCTTAGCAAAGACATGTGCTACGTCCAGAAATGTAGTTGCAATGGGAAAAGAAATGACAGTAGTAGTGGTATAAGTATCAATTCGAACTTGTAAACGCTCTAAACTAAAAATGTGCTAAACACAACCTCAAACATGGATTGCGGTGGTTCCTTTAGCCAAATTGGGACAACAACTAACTTAAACATTATTTATTTGTATGCGTTTCTGCATACTTCCTGCTTAATTGAATTGTACGATCGCAATTCATGTTTTCCATTGTAACCGAACCCGTTTTTAATGTGATTTTAAATTCTTGTAAAATATTAAAAATCGTCGATATGTTTATATTGTTAAATTACCATATTTTTGAAGTAATTTTTCTTTAATATTAATACATATAATATTATATACAATAAAAATTGAACTTACCTTACAAAACCTTTTACCACCACGTTTTCAGGAACCACTAATTCGTCATCTGCTTTTCGATATCTATCAGTGATAGAGAATGCTGTTTTATAGTTGATCGCCGTCATCTTTGCCAAGTAAACAATTGTATTACCTTCTTCATAAAATTTTATTAATCATTTTTTGGTTCCAACACTAATTTCATTATTGGATCGAACTGGTAGATGACGACCTATCACATTATCTTCTACCAGTTCAATATCACCAACACTTGCACCATCACGCGATACCGACCGTGATCTAGCAAACTCATCATCAAAAAAATCTGAATTTGAACTAAAAATTTATCTGATTTTGAAAAAAAAAAAAATCTGTGTTTGAAATGAAAAAGTCTATGGTTGAAGTAAAAAAAATAAATATCCGAAGTTGATCTGAAAATGCTATATATAAGTTTGTGATAAACAAAACGTTTATCAATATATATATATATATTATATATTCATGTTTCATGCATAGCGACGATAACAACCATCGTCTTAATATTTATATTTATAATGATGTAATTTAAAATTGGTCCTTATAGTCCCATTCATTAAATTCCACAACAAAACTTTTATCCAATTTAATTTATTCTAAATTATATTCTATATATATAATAGAATGGTAGCAAAGAAAGAAAAACAAATATGTTTTGTTTGTTTGTTTGTTTTTTTTTTTAAATAAATGTATATAATTGAGGAAGAAAATTATAAATTTTCGTTTTCTTATGTGGTTTTAAAAATACAAATCTATTGATTTTGGTGCATATGCAAAAGAAAACATATGCAAAAGTAGTAGTTTTTCCTTTTTAAATATTTCTATATATACTTAAATTTTATTATATGCACACATAAATCGCTTTTACATATATATTACATAATGATAATATTTATATAATAGTATATATATGCATATAAAAGGAAAAACTTTAAAGTTCAGTAACCTCTGAAACTATATATGTATTGTATATATAAATATTATTAAATTTTATTATGGTGCTGACTTCGTTTGTTTTTCTGGACAAATATTGTGAGAAATTTATTGTTTACATAAAAACCATAAACGTATGTATTATATATAAAATGACGACAATATATATTTATTATCAAGTTAAATTTTTATCAAAAACAATAAAAAAAAAATAAAAATAGAAGTTGACAAGAAAAAAACAAAAATAAATCCAGAATAAATCATGCATTAAAAGGTATACCGAAAAACATATTATTAAAAAAAAAACAAAATATGTATATATAATAACATCAAGTTGAAAAATTATGTATAGGTGTATAGAAGCACATAATATAATGTATAAAAATAGAGCAGGTATTATGTCGCTGCATAATTTGTATTTATTTGTATACATGGTGATCTAAAAAAGATTGTATAATTCGTGTATATGTTATGATTCAATGATGAATTCTTTCTAGGCCAAAATTATTTGATGAATTGATTTCTTTTTGTTTTAGGGGCTTGTAATTCCGAGACAGGACCCCAGAATAAAACCAAAATTACACAATTTTTTAAAGTATAAACATTTTTTATTTGTTTAAAATAAAAGCTCTTAAAAAAGCATATCACATCAATAATTTTATCACATAGAATATGTCTTTTAATACAAATCACGTTACCTACCATAGATAATATTCGTTCGCTTTCAGTGTTAAAGTCTTTTAAATTTTTTAATTTCTCTCAAATCACTCCTGTCATTGTGTATGTAATATTTATTGAGTTTTAAGCTACGGCAATTAAGAAAACTGAAAACGAAAACGAAAATTAAATATCTCAAAAATTTTCGTTGTCAAATATAGATTTCATATAAACCACACGGGTTGGCAACCAAAGAAACGAAAACGAAATGTAAATATTTTTCGTTGACGACTATTTAAAATTTTAGTTTTGATTCTATAATTTTTCGTTTCTCTTAAACTTCGTTGCTCGTATCGTTCTCAAATGATTTTTTTTTATCAAATATTCATTTGATTTTGTTTGTTGATTAGTTTTGTTGTGCTGTTTTGCTCACCGAAAAATTTCTTAATTGCCACACATCACAGAAAACTGAAAAAATTTTCGTTTCGTTATCAGTTTCGTTTTCGTCTTAATTGCCGTAGCTTTAGAGCAATGATTTCATTGATTTCGATTGCTCTTTAAACATGTTTCTATGCTACACTGATAGATCTTCATGCTTTTTATTACTGGTTAATTCGACATTAGACTCATCGGTGTCTCTATACCGATTTCATCGATTTCATAAAATTTGCTTTGATTCCAATATTCAAAAAATCACAACTTTTTGTTTTTGATAGATTTTGGATTTTGACATGCTCTCTGTTTAACAAAGCTTTATTTCAAATTTAAAAACACAATCGGAGCTTTTTCAAATAAAAAAAAAACTAGAGCATCATTACAAATAAAACTGTCGAGTACCTCTAGTATTATAGATAGTATCGGGGCGTGAGAAAAATTGTCCCTACGACCAAAATCACAAATAGTATTCCAAAAGCTTAAAACTGGATTAATTATAACTAAATAATAAAACATTTTTTGAAATAAATTTTAATTTTAATGATCAATTGGTTAATAAAAGACTGGGGAACGTTTTTACTTGATGGATAATGAAAATGCAATTTCCGATACCGTAAAAACAACAAATTAAGAAGGCCAACAACAACGGACAAACGGTTTAGAACAACGGTTTATTCTACCTTTTTACCCCAAACACCCTGTACAAATAAATACATAAATATAAATTTATAAATATAAAATATTTTTTATTGCATGCATTGTTGTATTCTTGCATAATTTTTATTTTTTATTATATTCAGAATTTAAAATTAATTATATATTTAAATTAAATTTTATATTAAATTGAATTTCTCTTGTATGTTATATAGTATAAATGGAATTGGGTACGGAGGTTAAATACTTTTTTTTAAAATTTCTCTTATAAACATACCATTGAAAATGAGTCTTATTTTACAATAGTTAAATTGAATTGTATATACAAATGCATTTTGGAAAACAAATCAATATCAATATAAGCTATTGCAGCAGATATTTACCGCTATTATTATGTAATCAATATTAATTACACACAGGAGATTTAATAACTCATATAAGTTAAATTTTGTTAAACTTACACACATTAATTGCAAATTTAATTTGGCTATTTAGAACGTTAAATTTGTTTACATCTAGGATAAGAATACGACAAATTGTATATAAATAGAATATTGAACAGTCGGATTCTTGGAATGGAATATCACTATTTTGGTTTCGTTTCGTTATGACAAAAAAAAAAAGGTTTTGTCGACTCGCAGGCAATAGCGACAAAACAAAGCAAGGACAATTTTAAGATTTGTTTATGAAATAGTTTATTGTTTATGGAATCACGGCGCAATTGGCGCAATTGGCGCATTTTCCGACTCAATTGTTTCTCGTATATCTCAATATCGAGTTTCGACGATATTTGAATGACGTTCTGGATATAGGGATTTAGTACCAAATAACAAAAAATTACATTCCCTGAAATATTTTCGAATCCCATCCTGTGCAGGAACTTCCATACAAATCCACAGGATTATATGACATATCCTGTCCTGTTTCTAACTAATTGATTAGCCATTTTGGATGTGCAGGTTTTTAATGAAAAATGTAAAAATTATTTTATATCGGGGAATATTTTCTGATCGTGTCCCATCCAGGAGCTTCCATACAAATCCAAGGGATGTTTAGAGATATCTTATTCTATTTCTAATTCATAATTGAATTAAAATTTTACATTACATTTTTTTTACTGGTTTTGTAACAAATGCAAAAATTGTATTCCGGGAAATTTTTCAAAATCTATCTCATCCAGGAGCGCCGATACAAATCCAACGGTATTTTTGGGAATAGAATATATTTGTGTCAGACATCATTTTCTATTACAATTTTTTGAGGAGTTGATTGGTGATAAATTTAAGCCCCCTTTGGTCACAAGTTCGTGCTTCCTGTTGAATTTGAGAGAGTATAGATTGGATTATAAATTTGGTTGGGTATACTAATCCACGAAACACTCCAAGAGCCCTTATATTCGTTGTACTACTATAGAGAGTTTACTATATATATATATATATGGAAAAGCAAAGGGATATGACTTATAACAAATTATTGCATTCCATATGGAAAATTTTATTTTACAAAATTATATTGCAACTTAAATTTCTATAATGATTTGCATAATTTTAATTTTATTCTTCTATATGAATAGAGCATATAAAAATACATTTTCAAAAAACTATAATTTCGTGCACGTCCAATATAATTAAATAAATACGTCCAATATATCGACTACCTATATATATTATAACGAGAGAATCAATAATATTGTATATCTATAATATATATAAGTTTATATTAATATTTATGAATAAAAACTTAAAATAATTTTAAATTAAAACAAAATAAAACTATAAATACTACTATTGATATAAATTATATTAGTATTGTGCTGTTGTTTGTATATATGTTAGTATTTATATTATTGTCATATATAAAGTTCTAAAAAAAAAAAAGAAATGCATTTTATTTATAAATATATTTATATATATGGAATAATATTTATTCTAAAAATATATATATCATGACAATAATAAATACATAGGAAGCAAAAATTGTTTTTACAAAGAAAATATATATAAAACGGATGTGGGTGATACATAACATTATAAAATATATCTATTTATAGCTTTGCATATACATACATACATACTGGATTGGATATATAATTATATATTATACATATATAAACGAGTGTATGTATGTTAAAAATTAATGATGATGATTCAATGATAAAAAGGATAATATATGGATAATATTTATATAGAATAGATAACCGACAAATATGAATGGGGGTGCAATTTTGTTATATATATATAAAATATAAACAACACACATTTTCAATATTGAATCGATGTGTATAAATACATATAGTAGAAACATTTGTAAAAGTATAAATATTATTTTATGTATAGAACTGAACAATTGAGGTGCCGCCAAGTCTACGGGCATACTTCGCCAAACTTTGAATTATTTATTGCAATTGCTTCGTTTATTCGAATGCGAATAAACTTTTATATACAAATAATATATACACATACATAATAATAAGATATATCGTATAGTATATAATAATATTTTCAAGTATTTTTATGTAAAATATGCATTTATATACATATATATACATTTATCAAGAAGGAGTTACAAAACATATATATATATTAATTCACGTTTACGTGTAAAAACACGTAAAGTATTCGGGTGGCTCAACCGAAATATAAAATTAGGATTATCATTTAATTATAATAATATTATAAAATAATCATTCGATCATTTATTCCGTTTTTTTTTTTTTTTTGGTTAAGAAGTAATTAAAAAGATTCTTACGACCATAAAAGGACTGGAACAGGTTGGCAGTTCCACGGGTTCGTAGTTCCAAGCGTCTTTGCTAAAATGATTTTTTTATTTTGGTTTTTTACGTTCGTAATAAAAATTTGTTTAAAAGACTGGGGAATGTTTTTACTAGCGGGATAATGGAAAGGAAGTATTATCCTTTTAATAATGATATTAAAAAAAAAAAAAAATTAAATAATATGTTTTGGTCGTAAAACCCGAAAAATTCAATCCAATCCATTTCATTATAGTATAAATTTGTGCGTTTATCATATAAAAGTACATTTAGATTTTTAGCCAAGATGCGTGGAACTATGAACCTGTACTCCCATAAAAAGCTATAAATTTTTAAATTTACATGGCTAAAAAGTTAAGTCACAGATGCCGCAGATTTGGGGGTAAACACGTTCGATATGTTCTCGTATAATTAGAAAATTCAATCAATTTCTCATTTCATAGAAGAAAATTTTTGCAAAATTGCCCAAAATTGGTTCAAAAGACATGTAGCCGATTTCAAATTTTCAAATTTTCTTCTATCAAATATTAAGAATTTATTGAATTTTTCAAGATTATGCGAAGAAAAATGAAAATTTAAGAAAAACCGTGGGTTTTAATTAAACAGAAACTTTTGAAACTTTTGAAAAAGTCGATTTACCGGAAAATTAAGTTCTGTGCACTACTAAATTTTTTTTTTATAAATCAGGTAATTAGATTTGTGCCGTTTTCAGAATAACCTATATCATCTTGGCAATCTTACTGACAATTTCCCAGCTCCGTCAATGAATAAGTGAATGGAAGAAGAATGTTGCAGGATGTGGAATGGAATTGTAAGTCAATAGGGGATATAGAATATTGGAGATTAAGAGCGAAGGTTTCTATAACGGAGACATAAGGATGAATTGGTGTATCCGGAATTACAATGGGATGTGGGAACAGTTTAACAGTTTAAACTGTTAAAAAATCATAATAAGTTTTAAGTTTTAATAAATGAAGGGGACAATGCGGGGGAAAAGTGTTAGAATTGAATACTAAACGTGGTGAGGAAAAATGGAATTTTGACAATGTGTAATATGGTTGTTTGGGAAACGGGGTGTGTGTCCAGTGTTAGGAGGGGTGATTTAGAAATTGTTAGGAGTAAGAACGTTGACATCGAAAGGTGTTAGCGGAAAAGATGAGGAAAGAAAATGGTGAAGTGCGTGGGTAGAAGTGTGTTGCAGTGAAATAATGCTTGAAATGGAGAGATACAGAGAATGTTTGATGATGGAATATAATGGGTAGGGGTGGAAGGGTGTGAAAGAAATTGGGTGTTGGTGGTTGGCACTCTACAAGCAAAATGAGCTAGGTTCATATACCATATGAATAAATAGTTGTCTTAATAATAAGATTTTTGTCATATATTATTTATCATTTTCCAATTTTAATGCAATTTTTCAAAAAATAAATAAAAAGTAAAATAACGTGTAATTAAATTATACAATATTATATAATATTTATTAAACAACAATGAAGGAAATAGAAAATAAACTTTGATAAATGATATGTGATATGTGGGCTATATCAGCTATATGCATACAAATACATAATGCATTGAATTATTTTTACTATTCTGTTATTGAAAACAAAAATATTAAAAAAAAAAAAATAAAACCACTCAACGAATTGGCGCTTTTTATCGTGAAAGATCAAATAAAAATTGTTTCAGATTTCTTCAACTGGCTCGCTCGGTTGTCCTAACTTTTTCTCGGAAACTACTGGATCCATTTCGCTGAAATTTTGCATGTACTGGGTTTTTACCTGAAATTTTACAAATACGAGTTTTCTACCAAATACAAAATAAATTACATTACCGGAAATTTTTTCCTTTGTTGCATATAATTAAAATATATGTTTAAAAACATATACAATTTTCAAACTTAAATTTTTAAATGTATTACATTATGGGTTTATTTATAGATGTGAATTACTTGCAAAAAATAAAAACGATTTTCATAGTCAAGTGTCGCAGTCGCTGATATATAAGTAACATATGATGTCGCATTGTATATAAAAATAGGGTTTAATATATAAGTGCGTTCGTGTTACACTCGATTATATTATGCTATTCTATATATTATTCGCACGTATACATAATGTATGAAGTTCTTAAACGAAACGATAACGAAAAACGTTTGTCCTGTTCATATATGTAATTTATCGCCGATGTTATACAAAAATGACGTATAAAGGCAAGCGGCAATAAGTAAGTTCATATAACTTTTCAAAATCAAAAGAAGGTAAACATTCCCAAACGGTTATACTATACACAACAACCCATAATATACAAATGTAAGTACCTTGAGCGAACGAACTAACTTATTTAGATGTTGAATTGAATGATGCATTGACTGCGTTGGGTCGTAAATCTATGAGAAAACAATTAATGTTAAACTGAAAAGCATAATGAAAAATAACACATCATATGGTTTTTATAACAATTGTCCAAGTTGCACTGTAGCAATGTATGTGGGTCTTTAGATAACATACGAATAGGGTTTAATTTAAATGACTGAAGGTCTAAAGTGGGAATACATACTAGACCTGGGAGACTGTTCCATATAGTCTTGATGATCTTCGGGAAAAATCAATTTCAAATCTATTGCGGTTCGACAAAAAATGAATAGATATACAGATTATGGATGGATGTGATGTTTAAGAATGTCCCGAATTATAAAAGAATCAGAAAAAAAAAACAAATATAGTAACAAACTTGATGCTGCACCAGATATGCGTGAGTTCAGTTATAAAAACAATTTTTTAGAGCATCATGGAATCAAACAAGCTGCGGTGCATGCTTCACATTAAAGTTCTTTTCATTTATTTTAGTTTATGTTTTGTATTTTTATTAACCATACCATTGGTTTTTATTAAGTTTAGTTAATTCAACTGAATATCTCAAATACCAAAATAATACTTTTTTCATATAATATCAGATATTAAATTTTGAAAAGTCGTTGTTTAAAAAATATTAAGGGTTCCCGGATCATTTGGTAACAAATTGGGGGGTTCCACAAAAAAAATAGTTTGGAACCACTGGTTTATAGTTTTCCTTTACAATTTTTTCTTTCTTGGAAGAAGAAATCCATTTACAGACTGTGTATCGGACTCCCGCCACTAGGACGTCTTATCAACTAAAAACCTCTCCGTCAGGGTTGGAGTCCAATATACCCCCTCGCACTGCTGCCATTATTGATCTATTGTGCCCCTCTATTCTTTACTACTTTTATTCATGAGGAAAAGGAATAAACTTTTTCTCATGGGTCAACAATTAGGAAATTGAAGACCGTTTTTTTAACGCAAGGTTTTTATGTTCACTTTCACCGAAAAAATCTTTTCCGATAGATATATCCTTCGTTTTTTACAGAGTTAGCTGGACATTTTGCGATTATGTGTTCCATAGTCTCATTATCCTTATTGCAGAATCTGAATTGCTTATTTTTAACCAATGGAACAACTTTGAGATGACATAGTAACATGGCGCATGTCTCGTGACAGAGCCCAGCAAAGAACCTTAAGATGTTAGCTCGATAAGTTGAAGAATTTCCTCAGCTCTCTTTGCATTTATATAAATAAATTTTTTTTATGCTTAAGGTGCCCCTGATATTATCCCAGTTTCCCTTACCCTTTTCATTGGACCACAATACAATGGCTTTCACCTTATCTTTCCTGGTAAACCCACAAGGGAAGGGAGAGGGACCAACGTACGATAGCACTTTACCAATTTTTACAAGTTTTCTAGCGTCTTCTCGGCCTCTATGTGTCATATGAACCGGCATCCAGATGACTCTAACATATCACCCCGCGGTTTGCCAACTCGTTTAGGACTTCGTTAAATTTAATCAAAATCCCCAAAATATTTTAATCGTATATTATTCAAATATATGGAAACCATATAAAAACGTTAATTATGGATTATTTTGCAAAAAAAAACATTCCTATAAAATTAAATAAATATTTTGAAAACATATGTTTCTTTATTCTCTCTCAAATCAAATCCCTTTTTAACTCCGCAATCGATTAATATATACGATATATAGGTCAAAACGAATTTAAAAGGGAAAATAATAAAATATCATTATTCAAACACCAAAAACTGTAGATATATGATTGATAGGCTCTAATTCTTTTATATATGTTTCCATATACTTAAATTCAAATCAAATATTAAATTCAATAATTAGAAATTAGGTTAAATCAACTTAATTTTATCTAATATTATATATAAGTATAACACACAACCACTAACCATATATACTAATAAATAACCTATATATTGAAATGAGAGCTGTTCATCCCTATATATAAATTATATTATAATATAATTAAATAATATATAACACGAATCTATTTATAAAACCAAGATATACAATAAAAATTGATATATATATATATATATTTATATACCTTTTAATTTAATATTTCATGTCTATTAAACATATAATAAATAAATTTTTTTAAATCGATTATTAAATCAAAAATTTTATTCAGGTCATTGAGCGTATAGCGGCGGCGGCGGGTGGTTTTGTACCGATGACGGAAAAATCAGGTCATATCTCATATTTAACCCCGGAAAATTAAATACAAGAAAATAAAAATTATATGTTTCTTTTACACGTAATATTATTATTATTATTATTATTTTATAAAAAAAAATATATATAATAACATATATATATAAATTAATATATTATATATATAAATTATGTTGGTTGTATCGTTGAATTCGTTCACTCAATTCAATTTGCAATCGGCAAGTAATAAATAACTTATGATATATATTCATTCTAATTCTTTAACCCTCATCGGTTCCTTTTTATGCGAGCGTATAAAAGTGTTGCATTATATGTAATGTATGCTGCTCGAAATTGATGAAATTTTGGTTTTGGGAATACTTTTGTGTAAATGTGTAAAATTTTTGAATGAATGAATCTCCTTATTTTTTTAATAAATCAAATAACTATAAAAAATATATTTTATTGTCTAAAAATACCTTCATGCACATTTATACAGGTGTATTTATTACATGTTGTATGCGTACGCATATAAAAGGACTGATTAAGTATAAAAATGTTTCAGGTGACCGATGAGGGTTAATTTAAATTAGTTGTTGTTTATACCAGTCGTAGCGATTATAGAAATGAGCATCGGGATGCAATCAGGGGTGGCATTATGGGAGTCGATATCATCGTCTATCGCCTATCGTCTAAAATTACGATATTCAATTATTTTGATATTATATGGTAGTCGATTTTGTGGGTATCGATATAATTGGTATATCGTGTCCGTGGATATTGTTGTGGCAAATGATTTTCATATAGAAAAACAAAAAGTTTATTATTTCTATGATTGAGAAAGTATTATTTTTATGAGAATTGCTTTTGCACTTTTTTTGAATATTAAAATTGAATAAATGAACAAAAACAAAAGAAAGCAATACAAACGACAATCGTAACGATAGCTACTACCCTATCGTCAAAAATTATCGTCTTAATTGCAAAAATGAAAAAATCGTATGTTTGACGACAATCGTCTATCGATAATTCCACCTCAGGATTTTTTTGTATGTTTGTCGATGCCAATGGGTTCATGCTGCGTATCACAGAAGCAACATGCAACACATAGTTTTAACGGTTCAGAGATAATGATTTTGATGTCAGATGTCAGAACGTGGAAGATGTCAGAACGTGGAAGACTACCAACAAAAGTTTGAAGACGCCAGATTACAAATGAAGATGACACTTTAAACCAAAAACAAATGGTAGAAATGTTACATTTGGCTTAATTTACTTAATTGGAGTGCTCCTTTCAGAAGGGTGATTTATTTAACTAGGAGGACGAACTCCTTTTTTATTTTCCGTACTTGCAAAATAATATATTATTCATTTAATTATAAACTAGAGGACTAGTCGTAAAAGTGATAACTCAACAAAAAAAAAAACGCCGTATATTTATGATATGGAAAAAAACGCCTTATGCTTATGCTTATGATATGAAAATTTCCAACATGCTATATAGGGCACAAATATTTAGACTGCGTAGGGAGTTAAAAAGTAAAGGACTACGGGAAAGATATGAATTACACGAAAGACAGATGGAAAACACAAAAAAAAAACACTTGTGAAATTTCAAGATTCAAAGAAATAAAGAAAGAAAGAACGAAAGAAAATCAGTTTTCCATCGAATTGTTAGTAGGGCGATGAAAAATGGATTTATTTTAAGGATACTTAACGGAAAAAATCATAACGTAATCCAGGACAATCATCAACATCTACTGCGAAGGCTGATCGTTTCGGTAAGAAGACAATGCTGTGTATTTGGTGAGACCAGACAGTTGTAGTGCAGTGTACGATCTCTTAAAACCTGATGAAACCGTTAATACGGATCGCTAACTAGACAACAAATGATCAATTTGAACCATGTATTAATCGAAAAACGACCAGAATGGGCCAGAAGACCCGGGAAGGTAATTTTGTTACATGGCAATGCGCCTGCACACAAAGCAAAATCGGTTCAGGATACAATAAAAGCACATGGCTCGGAGCTGCTACCCCACTGACTGTATTCACCAGACTTGGCTCCTTCCAACTGCCATTTATTTTCATCGATGGGACGCACGCATTGTCTGATGAGTAGCACATCGATTCCTACGAAGAAGTAAAAAATTGGGTATCTGATTGGTTTGCTTCAAAAGACTAACAAGTCTATTGGCATGGTATCCACCAATTTCCAGAAAGGTATATGATCAAAATGTGTAGAAAGCAATGGTAAATACGAAATGGTTTTATTTCGCTTCATATCACCACACTTGGTAGATCATATAGCAAGTATATCAGAAAATAAATAATTTTTAATGATTATAATTCAAATTGGAATTCGCAATGGAAGTTCATTTTTGAGAAAAATTAATATAACTTACCTTGCAATATCCTGAAAATTGGTATATGTTCAATTTGTTATATAGTTATATAGTTATATAGTTATATAGGTATACAGAACGAGATGCGATTAAGTTTAATTTTCAATTAATTGTAAAAAATCAAAAATTAAACCATCAATCATTATTTATAGTGTTTGGAAATTTGTCCCCATTTGAATATTATTAATTTTTTAACAAAATATTCTATATATTTATACATTATCAATGAATCAATGATGACCAGAATATCAAGAATATCATATGGATGGATCGTTTCATCATCTGAACTAAAATAAAAATAAAAAAAAAAACAAAACTAGGTCAACTCGATATATATATATATATATATATGCTGTCTACAAAGTACATTGACCTGTAAATTATATATGGGACATATTTCAAAAATAGGGGGTTGTATTTTGCGATGATGATTATAATATGATATTAAATATATAAATAAATATAAATATATATATATATGATGGGCCTATCTAAATCTATATACAGACAGACAGTGTGTTCCATATGCGTGAAGCTGGAAAATTGGTTGCCATATTTTCAAAAGGATATTATATTCAGAAAGGCTAGTGGTGGGACATGCGAAGGAGAATTATTGTCCTGTTGTTGAACCAAACGATAAGTCATTCTAAAAGTTGTGTGTTTAAAAAACAAATTATTTATATGATATAAAAAAAACTATATTTTTGGACCAAAATTTTCCGAAAAATTCAATTTTATAAATTTGCTTTTAAATTATATATTTACACTATTATTAAATAATAAGATTATTATTAAAATATAATTATTATTATTATTTACATTATTATACTGTTATATTGTTATCATTATTATTTAGAATTTCCATTATATATATATATAAATAAGTACAATTAATATCAATAAAATAGAAACTTAAACTAATTACGGGATAATTCTGAAATAATAAATGCATATAATTCATAGTATATACATATTATAGTATATAAACAATTTTTGAAGTGATTAAACCAAAACATTTATATAAAAAAAATGTCAAGTTCCTCGGAAAATGAATTAAGATCGCGGTCATCCATCCGTAGTGATATAGTGATAGTGGTGATAGTGATATGCCATTACAACGACCACAGCATACGCAAGACCACGTCGGCAAATAAAAAATAAATAAATCAATTTATGGACACCAAAAAATTATTCATAAAGCATTATGAAGAACCGATTGTTGAATCGGCAAAAATGACGTATTTAAATTATAAATCTGCACACTCGATAATTAGTGAATCTAAAAAATCCGGGAAGAGCTTGTGATAAATAAAACCACACTGTGATAAAAGAACGTCTAAGGTAACTTATAAATTATGTAACCTAATTCAAAGGCATATACCATTTATATGTATGCATATATAATCATATTTTTAATTTGTTGATGTTTTTAAATAGTCGTTTAGTAATCATAAGAAAAATATCTCTTATGTCATTTTAACTCTATATTTCGAATTGTTTAAAGATTAGTTTGTAATTTCAATACTTATATATTGTTTCAGGTGAAACCTGAAATAAAGTCACCAGTTGAGTCAATTGTGGAACATAATCCTGCCATAACACAAAAAATTATTAAAGATAATTTACGACAAGACAATATTGTAATCTGATTGTGAGTGTAACAACAATTTTTAATATTCTGCAAGAATTAAAAATAACTTTGAAGATCGCAAGACGCAAGACGATGGAAACCATGGATTGAGTCCGTACGATTGAATTTGAGGAGAGATATGCAGAAACATATGCAAATGAAGTTCTGCAACAACGGGAATTTGTTATTTTTATTGATGAGTCGGGGTGAGTTCAACTACCATTTGCATAGGACGCAGGCACGCTCCCGAAAAAATGTACGTGCGCCAATAGTAATACCAACAATTCGTGGCCGCGTAATGTTTCACTTATTGCAGCAATAATAAACATTCAAGGTGTTGTGCACACTGAGGTAACTAATTATATCCGGGACTGGGTGTTATGTTTTATGAAATATATTATAACAATCATATTGTATGTTTACAGATTAAATCAAAAACAAACCGTAAATTCTCAAAGATTTTGCACATTTTTTGATGAGGCTTTGTTGGTAAACTAGCATGCACGCATTCGGAAGCGGTTCTACTTATGGATTTTTGGATTCTGCAATACAAAAATCGCAGGCGGTACGATTTCTTATACAAGGAACGAGCCATCGCATATAATTTCTAGAACCGCGTATTCCCGTAATGCCGACACGCCGATTGTTCAAAATATGTTTTCAAAAATAAAACTAACGGCCAGAAATTTATTGAGCGAATCAACTAGCACAAACAATATGTTTCATCATTGGTGAAAATCATTGATGAAGCAGAGTGCAGATCATAACATCAACTGATTGTTCTAATTATTATATGAAACATGATGAGTAAATTACCTTTAGCCATATTGGAACAAAACATATATTGGGATTAATAAAAAAATTTGCTCTATTTATTTTTGGACTTTATTTGCATATACTGTTCCTTAATTCAATTACGGACTGAATTCATGCTTACCATATGGCCACCTTGTGTTCTAACTTGATCGGAAAAAGGTATATATGCGATCTAAAATTTTAAATCAAAAGGACTTACAATTATTTTTATTTTTTTTTAAAAAAAAAGGATTCGGAGTATAGTGATTCGATGGTCGAATTAGCATCATAAGATTATTTTGTTAATAGATTATTTTGCTTGATATTCGAAATGCTGTCAATCCTTTCAATCAGTCCAGAAAGCGCAACTTCCTCCGCATAGCTCTCCGCATCCCCGTATGCGTACAATATTACCAGTAATAAAAACACTACATACTGCCACTACACCCTTAACCACCCTAAACACCCTTAATTTTATTACCTAATTAATATTCGGCTGTTGGGAAATCACCAGTATCAATTAATTTTTTTTTTTAACCAACAGATTTGGAAATCCTTCTTTTTTCCAAGAACATCTAACCCATGGAACAGTCTCCCAGCAGACGGGCTCTACCATTATTCCCCTCAGTTACCAAAAAACAGTCATTTAAATTAACCATTTGTTCTTGTCTATAAACCATCCAATCACATTCTCTCATATATTTGATTTCATATTTTTAAAAAATTTTATATCGCCTAATGAATATTTCGATTTCGGGCTTATATGACAATAGAATTTCGTGGTTTATTTTCCTAAAACCAATTCTGCAGCGTGTAATAACAAAACCCAAAACCAAAATAAGCAAAAAAAAAAAAACAAAACCAAATCGATTTTATTTATTAGTATACGTTAATACTTAAAATATATTTAAAAAACATTTTATTAATATACAATTTTTATAATTCAGCAGTGATTGGTAAAAAAAAAAAAAAACCTAACATTAGAAAAAAATATTTTGCATACAAAAAACAATGCGCTTATTTTCAATTAATAAAAAGATAATCGAATAATAATATATATATTTTATTGATTATATTCAATTCAATGATAAAAATAGATCAATATTTAAAATCAAATCAAGAAAAAAAAACTAAAAAAAAATATGGCATTAAAATATTAAAAACATATTATTTATTTTTTCGAAAACTCTCCAAGACCGGTAACATTATTTCTAAACCTACAACAACTTCGTCTCTTGATTTTGCACCCGTAAATACAATTTTACCATTAACAAATATTAGTAAAACAACACGCGGTTTTACAATACGATAAATTAATCCCGGAAATAATTCCGGTTCATAGGAACAAAATTGTCCATGCAATTGATATAAATTCTCTAGGCGTATTGGAAATCGTAAATCGACGGTGGCCACCAAATTTTGTACTTTAAAATCCTTAAATTTTACCTAAAATTTTTGGAATTAAAATATTACATTTT
Source organism: Dilophus febrilis (assembly GCA_958336335.1). Taxonomy (NCBI): domain Eukaryota; kingdom Metazoa; phylum Arthropoda; class Insecta; order Diptera; family Bibionidae; genus Dilophus; species Dilophus febrilis. The sequence continues at coordinate 35,090,952 of OY284471.1, forward strand.
ATTTTTATTATTTTTTTTTTGTTTTTCATTACAAATTACTAAACTATATTATATACTAGATTATAGAAATATTATTAAAATTATTTCCTTGAGTTTTAAAGAAATTAAGACGACGACGTAAGCAGGTATAAATAAAAATAAAGGAAAAATAACTATTTTTAAGCTATTTTTACTACAGATCGTGTGATTTCATATATATGAATTCATACGAACCTGAATTATGATTCAATTAGAATTTTCAAGAATACATTGAACTGTCCTGATTTAAACTGGAACAGATAGCATTATTTTGCAAAGTTCTTACTTTCTAGCATAATAATAACATGGAATAATAAGATTCTAAGATTTGTATTTTGATGTAAGACTTTCAAAAAAAAAAAAAACATCAGAGCATTCGGATTGAAAGAGTTTTTACTAATGGAACTCCATAACCATTAAGTTTTAGCAAGTTTATATAGCAATCGATTCAAGTGTTTTGTACTATAAACACGTACTTGTGTTCAGTAAAGTGCAATATAGTTATCGTTATCCTTTATCATACTTTTTATCATATTTTCTCCGCGAATTGGAACTTTTTATCGTAAAAAAAATCGAATAAAACAGTTTACGTTTTCTTTATTCATTTTCTTCGTTCTCGTTCGGTTGTATCCACTTTTTTTCGAAACCACTCAACCGATATTTAGCTGAATATAGGGATTTATTACCAAATTCAATTCCTTTGGATTTTTTCTTATGGTCCCAACCCATCTAGGAGCTTTCCCATACAAATTCATGGGTGGATTGAAGATATCTCGTTTTATGGTTTGTTACCGCAATTGACTAGAAATTTTGTATCTGGTGGTTGAATTAATATTGGAAAAACTTTTTTAACCGATGAATTTTTTCCATTCCATTCCATGCCACCTCTATGAGCTCCCAGCATACAAACCCAATAGTATATTTTGGGCAATGCCTTTGAATATATGTATATTAGTGTGGCGGCACATCGTTTTATATTAATAAAATTCTATGAAAAATTGATTTATCATAAATTTAACCCCCTCATCTCCTTTATACCCCCCCGGGGGTCACCTTTAACCAATATTTGCCACCAAAATGTTCTCTATATAAATTAAATTAAAACTCACCTGATATCCTAATTTTTGTATAATTCTAGCAAATTTTCTAGCTCCTAAATTTGCATCACTTTCATTCCGTGCACCGGTACACACAATTTTACCCGATCGAAATACTAATGCTGTACATCTTGGTTCACATATTCGCATTACAACACCATGAAATCTTGATGGATTATATTCGGAATTTCTTGTACGAAAATTTATATTTTGTAAATTTAATTCACATCCTAAATTTACCGTTGCTACACAATTTCTATATATACATAGAATTTTGAATTGAATGGAAATTATAATTAGAAGTATATGTATTTTAATTGGTTAACAATAAATAATTGAATTTGAAATAAAAAAAAAAAAACGGTAACAAATAAAAAACAATAAAACGAATCAAATGTATAATTATAATTATAGCTTATATATTGTTCAACAAAACGCAACTTACTGTAATTTTATAGAATTCATAGGATCTTGTGGTGCAACCGTCCCAATGACCGATGCTGGGGATTGTGGAATGATACTGCATTGTGGTGGTAATTGTTGATGCTATTATTCACGTTTACAGTTAAAACAATTAAATATTAATTAATTATTATAAATGTTTGATATTATCATGATATTAATTATAAAAATTAATTACTTTGCCTGATATTGCGGTTGTAAAATGTGGACGTGGTGAAGGACTATTTAATAATGTTTTTAACGGTGATTCTTGTATATTTTTATCCATTTTAAATACACTTTTTTTCCTTTTCGTTGTTCAACTGTTTTATTTAATTTTTAGATATTCATAGTTTAATTAATATAATTAATATTATTTAATTGGTCTGGTTTTATTCTTTTCAATAACCAAAAAAAAAAAAAAAACATGTTTTAAAAATAAATAAAAATATAAATGTAAATATTGCGAGAGAAAATTAGAGAAGTAAAAAATATAAATTTCGTAAACTATCAATATGAAGATGTCGCAGCAAAATTATACGTAAATTATTTAATATTTCAATGTTGTTATACTTGGGCGGGCAAAAACATAAATGATGATGATGATGATGATAACAAAATAAAAAAAAAAAAACAAAATCAACAACAAAAATTATTATTTTTTTGTTTTATTTTCTTTCGTATTGATAACTTTTTATTGTGTATTTTTATTTATTTGTGAAAATTGGAAAAAATATTCGTCAATTTTAATTCCAATAAAATTTAATAATTAATTATGGATTTTTTTATTAATGTTTTATTTTAAAAATATTAAAAATATAAAAACTGAGAATATAAAAAAAAATTAATATAAATAGAATATTAATTAATTTATAAATTAAAAAAAAAAACAATAAATGTTACAAAAAACTGGAAAAATGCCTGTTGTAAAAGACGCCCATATTGTAAAAATTGCTGTTGAATTGGAAAATCAACAACCACAACTTATTGAATTTAATCAACGGCACCCACTAACAGGTAAGTTTGTTTTTTTTTTTGATAAACTTATCTCATATTAATTAATTTCATTGAATAATCTGCGATAATATTAATTATAATTAAATTTAATGAATGCTGCTATCACAAGTTCAATGACATTTTTTTTTTTTATGATTCATCATCCCACCGGAAGAGAAAATCATTTTATATTGTTTTTTTGTTCATATATATAAATTATATAGCGTCGCGTTATTGTTTTATTCATATCTGTTATGAATTTTAATTAATTTTTTTTTAATTTTTTTGATTTCCCCATTCATACTCGCGTTCATTATCTAGATTTATATATATTGCGTGGATTATAATCGGGGTGCGGGGGGTTCTATTAAATTTACCTTTTATTTCCCAATCTGTAGAAGTGGGTACCATAACCGGATATGATCATCCCAGTCCATGGAATTCCACTTAACCCATTCAAAGTTTATAATTTTTATAATAAGTTTATAACTGTTTTTATATTTTTCTTTAGGTATTATTCAAGATTTATGTAATAATTGGAATGTAACAGATGCAAATATATTTGCATTACAATTTTGTGAACCAAATAATAAAAATTATGTGACAGAGAAAAATCGTCATGAGGTAAAAAATGGTTCTGTATTACGGTTACGTCATTCACCGGCAAAAACGGCCGCCGATATTTTAGAAATAATTCGTACGAATAATAGTACAACGACAACAACAACAACAACAACAACAACAACAAATGATGAAAAAACCAAAGTATTAGAAAATCTATCAACATTAAGTTCCGATTTAACATTTGCATTGGAATTTATCAAAGAACAAGGTTTAAATATAATAATAACAATGATTGAAGATGAAAAATCATGTACAAATGATATGTTAAAATATGTAATACGTTCGTTTGTTGAATTAATGGAACACGGTACCGTATCATGGGATATATTACAACCGATATTTTTAATGCGTAATATACATTTTATTAATTCACCATCAAAGTATCCGCATGAAATAATTCAGTCGGCATTGTCCGTCTTAGAGAATACCGTTCATAATAGTACAAAATCGGCACAAATGATTGAAAAAGAAATAACATTTTCAACGCTATTGAAATTATTACAAGAATCAGCTCAACCGGTAATTCAACAAAATACAATAGCCCTCATAAATGCATTATTTATAAAGGCAAATGATTTGCGGCGTCGTTCAATAGCCACAACATTTAGTACCAAAGAATATCGTAGTGTTATATTGAATAGTGTTATAACATCAACGATTGGCACCGAAATGGCCCATCAACTTTACATTTTACAAACATTAACAATGGGATTAATTGAAGAACGTATGTTAACAAAAATGAATTCACAAGATCAAGATGCAATGGATAAAATTAAAGAATTACGTCGAATTGCATTTGATGATGGTATAGGGGGTGGCATTGCTGCTTCAGGTGGTTCAGGTGGAGGAGGCAGTGGCAGTGCAGGTAATATATCCGGCGGTGGTGATGGCATTATTATGAATACTAATTCATCGACAGATTCAAGGCGTCAAAATTCAACGTATTATAAAAAATTGGGATTCAAATGTGATATAAATCCGGCACAAGATTTTATCGAAATACCACCGGGTATTTTGGCATTAGATTGTATGGTTTATTTTGCCAGAAATTATACACAAAATTATACGAAAGTTGTACATGAAAATAGTTGTCGGGCCGATGAACATGAATGTCCATTCGGCCGGACCAGCATTGAATTGGTCAAATTATTATGTGAAATATTACATATTGGTGAACCGCCAAATGAACAAGGACAAGAATTTCATCCAATGTTCTTTACCCATGATCATCCATTTGAGGAATTCTTTTGTGTTTGCATTGTGGTATTGAATAAAACCTGGAAAGATATGCGAGCGACAAACGAGGATTTTGCAAAAGTATTTAGTGTGGTACGTGAACAGATAACACGTAGCCTACGGGCACGACCCGGCAATTTAGATGATTTCAAAACAAAAATCCAATCGTTAACGTATGCGAATATAACGGCATTGCGTCAACAAGAGCGTACGTCAAAGGAGGAATGTGAATCAACGGCATCGGCCATTGTATCGTTAAAGGAGAAAATCACACCGGAAATTATGAATTTAATAAAGGCACAACGTTTAGGTTATCTGGTTGAGGGTACACGTTTTTCAAAATATTCACGGGGTGTACGTAGTAAAGATAAATTTTGGTATGCCCGATTGAGTCCAAACCATAAGGTTATTCATTATGGTGATTGTGATGAGAAATCTGTACCGATATTAGAGGAATTAAGTAATAAAGTGTTGGTCATCGATATCAAACAATTACTGGTGGGCAAAGAATGTCCGCATATGAAAGAAATGCGTGCCCGTAAATCGGCCATCAATTTAGGATTTTCGATAACATTTGACAATATGGATAATGCAACATTAGATTTTGTTGCACCCGATGAATCAACATTTTACTATTGGACAGATGGTATTAATGCACTATTGGCACAGCCAATGATTAGTAAACAAAAAGAGGAAGATTTTGAAACATTATTATCAATGGAAATAAAATTACGTCTATTGGATACGGAGGGTGTTGATATATCAAAAGAACCACCCCCCATTCCAGATGAACCCGATAATTATGATTTTTGTTTTGAAAGTTAGTATCGTTTTTTTTTTTTTTTGGTTGTATTTATTATTTTTTTAACATATTTTTTTCAGAAATATTTTGTTTTTTATACCAAAGGAATTTTACGTATTTTATTTTATTATTTTTTTTTTAGTAAAATTTTTTTATTAGTCATTATATTTTAATTAAAATTATTTTTTTTTTATTTAGTTAATATTCGCAAAAGGTTATAAAAGTTAATTTTAGTCCAGGGATAGAATATCATATAGATTATCGTTCAATTTTTTTGCTCGGGCTCTGGATTTTTTAGCATAATATATTCATATTAGTTGCGTTCCATTCGATTACCAGGATTAGGTAAGAACATATTTTGTTTTCTCTGAACTACTCTTTGCTCTATAGTACAGAGTAGTTCGGCGTAGAAAAATCTATTATTTTCTACTCATACCTACTCCTGGTAATCGAATGGAACGTAACTATTGCCTCGTTTTTGACTGAAGTGAAGTTAGCCCTATTTATGTTATTTTTTTGTATTATAAAAATCATATTAGCGATCTCGAGTAAACAACATATACCTACAGTTCGATTTTGTCTGGGATCCCGACTCCGGATGGTCCCAAATGACTTTAAACAAAAATTATGTTTATGGTTAACTCAATAACGAATTACAATCGAAATCGGAGTTCAAAATTCTTTAAACTTATGCTATTTTAATCACCGATGATGCCCGTAAATATGATTTTTAGAATACAACAAAGAAACTAACACTAGGCTAACTTCCCTCATGTTAATTTTTCTGGTAATTCAAATAACTATATTTGAAAAAAAAAAAACTATAAAATATTTCCATTAAATTGAATCAAACAGTTTCAATTTTAATTGCGGTATATAAGAGATAATAATTTAAATTTTATATTATTTTTTGTTTCTTCTGCTTTATTAAAAAAAAAAAATATTTCGAAAATTGCAGTGCAACCAACCAAATTGATTAATCGTTCCATTTTACAACATTTTACTACGTATATTATTTAAAAATAATCAAAAAAAAAAAAAGAAAAATAACCATTTATTTGTGTAATGTTTTTATTTTGTTTAATTTAAATAATTTAATTTAATGTGATGAAAATAAAAAAAAATTATTGTAATAGTTATTTTATTGAACCAAAAAAAACAAAAGATATTTTTTGTCTTGGAAAAAATATATGCAATATATGTAATAAAATAATTTAAAATTTTATATTTGCTAAGACATATTTTATATTATGTAATAATTAATTATATAATAAATATTTGTATTCTTTTAAAATATTCTATTATAAATTTCCTTTTTATTTTTTTTTTTATCAATCAATTCCCTATATAATTCTTTTAAAAAATCTATATTTCTTTTTTATATACGCGTAATATTCACATTTTTTAAATATATATTTATCCAAGTCCAAAAATGTGTACAGTTTGTTTCAGTACCACCCGGCAAAACCGAATACCGCACATAATCATAGAACTATTTCCAACAAAAATGGTCATTCGTCTAACTAAGGTCTAACTTCATTCCTTACCGAGTTCCAGGGTGTTAATCATTTTTCCTTCAAGTTCACCGTATAAAATTAATCGCTGTGACTTATAACGGAAATTTAATGTAAAAATCGGGGGTGGTCCTTAAAAAAATTTCACGATATTGTCAAAACGAGTTGGTATTCCGAAAGGCACATTGATAATTATAGCTAATGTATGAAAAAATCTGCCGAAGCACCATACCAAATTTTCCGGAAAATCGTCTGGTTTAACTTTGGTTTAAATTTTTTTTTAATTATACAACCCTGGGTTTTGATTTTCCCAATGTCATATTCAAAATATTCAATCACAAATATTCAAGTGTACCTAAAAAATTGTGTCCCATTTTTTTTTTTTTTTTGCAGTCTGTACGCAAAAAATCACGACTTTGTAGATTGGTAATGGGGCACCCTGTCCATATATAATTTGTTACGATCGATGGATAATTATATATAGATATTTTATTCGATTCGATTTAAAATTATTTAGATATTTTGTTATAATTAAATATTTTCTATAATAACAGTTAATAAGAGAAATTTATTTTATCATAAAATAATGCGCAAACGATAAAAGGCCGCAGTGAATGTGAATGCGATTGTGGTTAAAATACTATTTATTATTTCTCAAGGGTCCCTACTCCCTACCCAATATATATATGGGGAATAGGGAATTCATATAATTCTAATGCATTCGCTCTATTCTAAATTCTATTATTTATATATAGTATCTATCTAATTTTCCATTTATTTCATAGATGATCATCAATCCATGTCAAATCGCTTTCATCAATGCGATCCGGTAAACATACAAAAAATTCAATTAAATTCATTATTGGTCCACGTGAAAATGGATTTTGATATCGTCCCCGTTTATCCCGTAAATACGGATACCGTTTATAATTAAACATTTCATTTGTTGTTAAATTCATGCATGCATGAAGAATCTATATATATATATATGTCAAATAGATAAAATAAATTTAATGAATTATTAGTATGTTCTTCAAATATATATATATATATGATTACCGATGTACACGTTAATATCCATCCAAGTCCACAAAATGCAAATGCCTCCAATAGTCCAAGTACATAAAGTAATGTAAAACCTTCAATCATAACACAATAACACGCAAAATATATTGTAAATGAACAATTAACGGCAACGCTTAATACAAACAAAAAAAACCACATTCGATTGCGAAACCCAACACAATTATAAATGAATGGACAATGATGATCAAAATAGGATACACAACGATCACAAACACGACAATGTTTGGCCCGTAACGGACGTAAACATCGACAACTATGACACAATCGTGTTAAACTTAAATTTCGTTTTTTTAACGTTTCATAATATGGTATTTGTTTAATGGCTCCATAATATAAATCGGAATTCAATGGGATATAACCGGGATCCCGTCGATTTGCCGTAATCCATGTAATCCACATGACAATATTCCAATAAATAAAACAATAATGGGATTTTCTTAATACATTCCATGTTATTGGAATCACCTGAAAATTAAAAAAAAGGATAATAGCAATTATTATTTTACATTCAAATTATTATGATATTTTCGAGAAAACTTGGAGACAACCGAGCGAGCTTAGAAAAAATCTGAAATTTGATTTTTCACAATAAGAAATTCCAATTCAGGGAGAGAAGTGATAAAAAAAAGATACCTTAACGATAACTATTTATTATATAATAATTATAAATATTATTTTTACCCTTATCATATACATTGGATATCCCCACAGCAATACCGAACATGTAAATAATAATAATGGTCCTTTAGAATCACCAGCACCGCCGAATAACAATCCCCATAATTCTGATAACGGTGGCATCCAACGTGATTTCTTTTTTATAACACTTTGTAATAGTTTAACAACGTCACTGTGACGATGACTGTGTGCCAATTGCAATGGTGTTTTACCATTTTTATCTTTTGGTTCCAAATCTAATGTATTTTTTTCACATAATATACGAACACACGTTATATTACCCGATAGACTGGCCAAATGCAACGGCGTCGAACCAAAATTATCCGTTTTTTGAAAATCAACACCCGAATACATTAGCAAACGCATTAAATCAGCATGTCCCTTATACGCAGCCCAATGCAACGCCGTATCACCATTGATATCCGTTAAATGATTTTGTGCACCCATACCCAATAAATAGGCAGCGGTTGCCGTACGACCATACATACAGGCGGTCATCAACGGTGTTAATCCCTTTAAATCGGATGCATTAACACCGACACCGGCCTGTAACAGTACCTGAACGACAGCCGCATGTCCTTTGCGACACGCCCAATGAATTGGCCTGGGACCCTGGGTACCCAAACATCGTAAATCAATCGGTGCATTACGTTCAACAAAATATCGCATCATATCAACATTTCCATCTAATGCAATCCAATGGGCCGGTGTATAACCATGTTTATCACGTGCCGATAATGTTTCAATTGTAAATTTTTCCACAAGATTTGCAACATCATCCACTTCACTATACAGAAATATATAAATAAGTAAATAAAAAAATCTAAAATAAATATTTATTAAAATAATTGAAATCATTTTTACGATTCGTAAAATGCACCCATTATTTAAATAAGTGGAGATCACGAATCAATATGCTGTGGTGGTCAGAGAATTTAACATTGCAAAAAAAAGTTGAAAAATCGTGTAGTGAGCAGCCAAAGAGCTCACTTTTTCTCCGATTGCTAATACAATGAAGTGTTCAGAGCGTATAAAGTCATCAATGTGCTATATTAACCGTACGTTAAACAAACATCATACGATGAAGAACGTTTCCCCAGAGACCACCACCCCGAAAAACTATACCATTCAAATAGATAGACTCATCTTAAGAATAAGTAAAGCGCATCAATTTTTTACATCTACTGCAATTCAAAATAACATTTTCGAAACCCATGGAGTGAAAATAACTGCAAAAACTGTTCGTTTTCGGTTACTAAATGATTTTGGATTACGTGGCTATATCGCGCAAAACCATTAGTGTTCGGAGTAGAACTGCAAAAAAGGTTATCGTTTGTAAAAACACATTTAGAAAAACCATTGTCGTTTTCGAAAACGATCACATTGTGGAACGATGAATCTAAGCCCAATCGACTAGGATCGGATGGAAAAATATACGTTCGTCATTCTGTTAATAAACAATTTAATCATAGTTACACTATTATAAGACCGTTAAACATTGTGGTGGTTCAATAATAGTGTGGACCACTATGTCAAATGCGAGGTGTATGCCCCATAGTGAGAATACAAAGTCGTATGGATCAGCTCAAGAGTACCTCAACATACTATTAAACCATATGGTACCTTATACAGAAGAGCAAATCAATGTTTTGCAGTGATCAGCTCAATAACCATACCTTTATCTTATAGAACATTTGTGTGGAGATATAGAGAGTGGAGAGTGGTGGAGAGCATGTTACGAAGATGTGCCGGGCGGTTATAATAAAAAAACGCTGCCAGGCAAACACCTGTAACAAGTACGGCGTATTGGTGGCCAGGTGGTAAATTGGGCTTAAATTTATCATCATTCAACTCCTCATAAGATTTTAACATAAAATAATGTTCAAATTCATTCCCAAGAACACGATTGGATTTGTATGGGCGCTCCTCGGTGGGATGGGATTAGGAAAAAATTAATGATGCAATTTTATAGAGCATTTTTTTTTTTTTTTTTTTTTTTTTTGTTCGTTACTACGCCTTGTACATACCTTGTAGAAGAAATTTATGGACTAACTATAACCATTTCAGTGTAAATCCCAACGGAATTTATGGGAATGGATGGGATGGGATGGGATGAGAAAAAATTCTCGGATTTTGCATCAAACCTCCAGATCCAAAATTTCTAGTCAATTAGTTAGAAACAGAATGAGATATTTCTTATAATCCTATGGATTTGTATGGGAGCCACTGGATAGGATGGGATTTTTGCGGAAATTTTTTTAATCGATTTTTAACGATAAAAAGTTCCAATTCGTGGAGAAAAGTTTTGGAAATATTGGAAAACGATCATAATAAGTAGCATATATTCGAAAAATATATGTACTTAAAATGAAATAAAAAATACTGTATAATTAAACGTACATAATAAAACGTACAAAATTTGAATCGAATATATCATACTATTATAAACATTATTTTGCTTGTGTAATTTATCTTCAACCATATATAGTGTTAATTCTCTGACCACCACAGTCAGTATATATATAAGATTATTATTTATTTATTTATTTATACTATATAAATAATTACCCACCCATTTTTAATGACATCAAATATATCCTCAACATTAATTAACATTTCATTGCCATCCGACGAACAACATAATAGATTTGTATCTTTTTCCTCAATTGGTGAGGCTTCCTCTTCCGTATGATTATGTTCATTATCTTCGGTTACCATATTACAGGAGGCTGTCAGGGGTAACGCCCAAACACTACGGGCGGCCCCCGGACTCGGATGTACCTTACTGCTCTGCGTTCTGATGCCGTTTTCTGACGCCACTTTTTAATTTTAATTAAGTAAAAAAAAAAAAAACAAAAAATAGTTTCCCAATTGATAATTTTATATCTTATTGATTTTTTATTTTTATTTTTCTTTATAAATTTTTTTATCCTTTATAAATTTTATAATTAATTTTATTTATTTAAATATATTTAAAATAAAAAATTATTTTACTGCAGATATAAAATTATAATAAATTTAATTTTGTTTTTTGTTGTTGTAATATAATGCAGCAAAACCAAAAAAAATTGTGAATTTATTTTACTATAATTAATTATTTATCGATTATTTTTTTTTTTTTCAAAGGAATTTTCATCCTTTTACTGTTTTTGTGTGTGTGTGTGTGTGAAATTTTTCATTGATTTTCCTTTTGATTATGCGCGCAATTACTTTTTGAAAATTTGAAAACACCATTTTTATTTTAGCCGATATCGTATTATATTTTAAATGTTCCGTTTAGGCAATACCAACATTTAAAAATGAATTATTATTATCATTGGTGAGCGGAGAGTTATTTGTTTTGAAAATTAATCATCATCATCATCAATTTTTTTAAGGCAAAATTTACTTTTTTAATTTTTGATGTAAAATTTTCAGTATATTTTCATTTTTCATTAATAAAAAAATAGTAAATACTACACAAGGTGAAAAATGAGTGTTGCTGACAACGTGGTGGTCTCAGAATTGGAAAAATTAAATATGCAAGACGATAAAAATCAAAAGGCATGAATTAAATATATTTAATTTTTAATTATTAAATAAAATTCATTATTATTTAAATTAAAAATACACTCAAAAACTATGAAATTGTTTTTAACAACATTATTTAAAAGTAAAAATGTTATATTAAAATTACAACAACAACAACTACAACTACAACAATATCAACATCATCAACTTTTATGCGGCCGCTTATTTGCCACACTGGTTTGTGTGTTAAGAAAATAATTAATTTGAAATGTTTATAAATTTAAATTAGTGATTGTTTTTAAATTTTAAAAGTGTATAGTTAATGATTTATATTATTATATAATGCAATTGGTATCGATAAATGATACAAAAACTCCAAATTGCAAACACCACCAGACATTCGCACCAGTTTTTTGTTTGTCTATTATTGGTTTACAATTAATCAATATTGCGGCAATTTTCTTAAAACAGTGTGTGTTTTTAACCCCCCATTAAATTACAGTTTAAACATTACGCGATTTACAGTTTCATTATTAATATTTATTATATAAATCCCAATTAATTATATGATGATCAATTAATTGTGTGATCTATATAAGTAAAAACAAAACGATTTTTTATGATTCATAAAAAGCAAAAATATCTCTGTTCCTTACATAAACAATATAATATCTAATTTTATTGCATCATTTTCTGTACAATTTGGATAATGTAAAATTTTTTAATTTTTTTTTTCAGGCTGCAAAAATGAAGAAACAAAAGGCAGCTGCAAATCAAAATACGAGTAAGTTAATTGAATATATTAAATATTATTAATATTGATTGATATTCAAGCGTATTGATGACTCCATAATTAAATTCCTTAATATAATACGTTCTTTTTTTTTTTTAATTAATTCTATCGTTTTTTTTTTTTTTTTTTTTTTTTAGTTAAAGAATTAAATCCTCAACCAGGATACATTCAAGAGCGTTTATTATTATGGGATAAATTGAAAAAACAATATCAGGAGGAATTAGAACAAAAACCAAAATTACCAATAAAGGTAACGCTTCCCGATGGCAAAACAATTGATGGTGTATCATGGCAATCGACTCCGTATGAAATTGCTCGTGGCATAAGTCAAGGATTGGCCGATGCAACGGTTATTGCCAAAGTAAATGATGAACTATGGGATTTAGATCGACCGTTGGAAATGGATTGTACAATGAAATTATTGAAATTCGATGATCCCGATGGTAAAGCTGTTTTTTGGCATAGTTCAGCGCACATTATGGGTGAATGTATGGAACGGATGTACGGTGGCCTATTATGTTATGGACCACCCATTGAAAATGGTTTTTATTATGATATGTCATTGGATGGTGATGGTGTAAGTAAATACTATTCTATAATCATATATTACTCGGGCACTATGGCTATATATTTTATCCGTATATGCACGAGATGCTGAGAAAGGACTTTATTAATTAAAATGAAAGACATCGTCCATTGTTCCTTATATAGCCATGGCCATGGACGACTCGTACGATTTTATTTTCAAAACGCCTGAGACTTACCACGCTTCCGACCCGTATACGTAACAATTGGCCGCATCAGTGCCTGACACAAAATTTTATATTAAAAAATGTTAAGAGGAATTATTGATGAGTAACAAATTCAAGACCTCCCATGGATGTCATGAGGGAGGGACCTTTAGTACGCGCCATCTGTTTCAGATATTTAACTGACAGTGTTTTTTTTTTTAATTTAAATTATAATAGAAACAAACTTTTATTTCGAATATAGATATCGACAAATGATTATCCACAAATGGAAAATTTAATAAAACAAATTGTTAAAGAGAAACAACCATTTGAACGATTGGAAATCAAAAAATCCGATCTTTTGGAAATGTTTCGGTATAATGAATTTAAAGTGCGTATTTTAAATGAAAAGGTAACAACGGACACAACAACCGTTTATCGATGTGGACCATTAATTGATTTATGTAGAGGTCCACACGTTCGTAATACCGGCAAAGTTAAAGCGTTAAAAATTACAAAGGTAAAAAAATATTAACGTAAAGAGGGATGTTGTGATTGGAAGAATGTGATTGGAAATTTTTTTTTTTTAATTTAATTTCGTTTAGAATTCATCAACCTATTGGGAAGGTAAATCGGATGCTGAAACGTTACAACGAATTTATGGTATATCATTTCCGGATCCAAAACAATTGAAAGAATGGGAATTTATACAGGAGGAGGCGGCCAAACGGGATCATCGAAAATTGGGACGTGATCAAGAGTTATTTTTCTTTCATGAATTGTCACCGGGATCGTGTTTTTTTCAACCGCGTGGCGCTCACATTTACAATACCCTAATGGAATTCATACGATCGGAATATCGTAAACGGGGATTCCAGGAGGTGATTACACCAAATATGTATAATGCAAAATTATGGAAAACATCCGGTCACTGGGAGCATTACGCTGAGAATATGTTTTCATTTGAATCGGAAAAAGAAACATTTGCATTGAAACCAATGAATTGTCCTGGGCATTGGTATGTGTTATTTTTGTGTTTTGTATTTTTAAAGTTTTCTTCTTATTATTATTCTACATTGAAATAAATTTTATTTTATTTATTTTTTGCACAGTTTGATCTTTGATACGCGTAATCGATCATGGCGTGAATTACCATTACGTATGGCCGATTTTGGTGTATTGCATCGTAATGAATTGTCGGGTGCATTAACGGGATTGACAAGAGTACGTCGTTTCCAACAGGATGATGCCCATATATTTTGTACAACCGAACAAATTAAACAAGAAATAACTGGTTGTTTAGAATTTCTACGGCATGTTTATCAAACATTTGGATTCTCTTTTAATTTATGTTTGTCAACACGTCCCGAAAAGTATTTGGGTGATTTAGAGGTATGGAACGAAGCGGAAAAATCATTAGAGAATTCATTGAATGAATTTAAGGAACCGTGGACATTGAATCCCGGCGATGGTGCATTTTATGGTCCAAAAATTGATATTACAATAAGTGATGCATTAAAACGGGCTTTTCAATGTGCCACCATTCAATTGGACTTTCAATTACCGATACGTTTTGATTTATCGTATGTGTCGGCCAGTGACAGTAGTGAAAATAATAAAAAACGTCCCGTAATCATACATCGAGCCATATTGGGCTCTGTTGAACGTATGATTGCTATTCTAACGGAAAACTACGGTGGTAAATGGCCATTTTGGTTGTCACCGAGACAGGTGATGGTCGTACCGGTTGGTCCAATGTTTGACGAATATGCGGATGCTGTACGACAGAAATTACATGATGCTGGTTTTATGGCTGAATCCGATTTGGATGACGGTGATACAATGAATAAAAAAATACGTAATGCCCAATTGGCCCAATGTAATTTTATATTGGTGGTTGGCGAAAAGGAACGTACCAGCAATACGGTAAATGTACGTACACGTGATAATAAAGTACACGGTGAATTGACCATCGATCAGTTAATTGTAAAACTGCAACGTTTAAAAGATGAACGTATTATTGCCGAAGATAATTTTTAATTGGAAAGAAGACATTTCAAAAAAAAAAAAAAACATTAAATAAATATAGAAAATAAATAATATGATGTCATATAATATTCATCATGCAGATTAATTCCAATAAGAATATAATGCATTTTAATATTTTTTTATAATTTATCAAAATGAATCTTAAAAATTATTGTCAAAATTGCATACATTTTTTTTTTATAGTATTTAATAATTTATTGTAATTGCCTATCGGAAAAGATAAATTAAATAAATTTGTTATTTCAAATATTTAATTGTTTTTTTGTTTTATTATTTACATTTATTTTATTTATAATTGAATTTCGGGGAAATGGGATAAACTTTGAGCAATATCTCATGGCTTATATCAATTGATGATGACATGACAAATAATCCAAATGAATAGATTAAATGGAGGGGACCACTGCGTGGAATAGAATTGCTCAAACTAAAAGGAATCGGGGAAAAATCCTTTTTTTTTATAAGCGGTTCGTATAGGAATATTTTGAGAAATCTTTGCTGGACCATAACCAATGGTTGAATCGGTTTGAAACCAAGAAACGAAAAGAGTCTCCGAATTTTTGAGGAGGCGGAGGCATAGGAAAACGCGTAGGCGGATTTGGAAAAACCCATTTTTTGTAAGGGGTTAATATAGGAAAATTTTGGCAAATCTTCGGTTTGAAGATATTCGGACGCAGCGTCTCTTAAAGCATACCTATGCCAAATTTCAGCCCGATTACTCCGATACGTCTCGACCTCCTCAAAAATGCGGAGACTCGTCAATAAAAGCGGATCAACCGAATCCACCTCGGCAAACATGCGAAATCAAAAAAAAAAAAGAGATTGGGAGAACCGCTTTCATTGCGGAGTCTTGCATTTTTTTAGGAAGCTTCACTACTAAAACTTCACTAATAAAAAGTAAAGATAAAACCAGGAGGATACTCATCATTCTTTGAAAATCATTACATTTTGTTACAAACATTCATGCAACCTACGTCTAATATAGTTTGTGTACAAGGAACAAGGTTCCATTATTGTTTTTCAACTTATTGTTATAATACGATCGTATTATTGGAGCTGATATATACTTGGATCATTTGCACTAATGTTTATTTATTTTTATATTTTGTCTTTTGGAGGTAAATCTAAATCGACCTGGTCGAGGTTTCGATGTAATTCGTCCTTCATTTTTAAATACCTCGGTGCAGGTTTTAAAATTGGACGTTGAAGATAAAATTAAAATATTTCCCGAAAATGGTATAAAAACCCCGTTTTTGACAAAATTTACAAAATAATTAATTTTAATAAATCTAATTATTCTCACAAAAATCTGTGTCACTTTTGTGTCGTTCAACCTATGGGATACCTTTTGTTTCTTGTAATTAGCGGTGAATTTGCCATGTCTTTATATCTCTAGAAGGCTGCTATTTTACGGCTTTAATCAGCTTTATTTTTATACTTCTATTTATTATATTATATATTTTTATACTTTATGGTTATACTTCGCTAATTCGAAAAATTATTTACCTGATGTGGCATTATATTTATTTCAAATCAGAGAATTTTCTGTAAATATATATCGATCACTTTCAGATAATTAGTTGCAGGAGCTATTTATAATAACAGCTACAATACAAATTTGGTTCAATTAAGAGGTCAGTTAAGAGGTGAGTAAATCCGTAATTAAGGGAATAAAGTGTTCTATTAGCCCAATTTCGAGGTTACAGGCCGATTACAGAGGTAAATTTATACAGATGTTTATGTCGAACCTTTCTTACATAGGATTAATTGCGGTCCGATTTTGGAATTTGTCCGATTACAGAGGGGTCCAATACTACAATTAGGAGGTTTATCTATATATATATATATATATTAGCAAAGAGTAGTTTGGACCTATTCCTATATAGTAATCATCCATAAGTGGCGCTGGAAATTGTTTTGCCATATTACCAAATGGATAGGATATTTCGAAAGGAATATACCTAAAAGTAAATTAATTATTCTACACAAAAAAAATTTTTTTCAAACAAAATTTTCCGGAAAACTCAATTTTCCAAATTTTGAATTTTTCGAATTACAGTCATAGTTTTTCTCCAATTTTCATTTTCTTTGAATAATTTTTAATAGAAGTAAATTTGAAAATCGCCCCAAATGGTTCAAAAGATATACTCGATTTTCCAAAAAGTGTTCGCAAAATGTGTCCCCATGTGTCCGTGTACTATATAAAATGTTTGTTTGGTCCATTTGGTCGTTCACTTTAACAGTATCGCAAATTTCTTTGAATTTTTACTTAACTCAAATTGAAATTTAAAATTTTCTTCTATATGAAAGAAATTGATTGAATTATGGGAAGAAAAACCCGGGTTGTAATTAAGAAAATAAAAAATGAAGAAAATCGTCAATTTTCCGGAAAATTTAGTTTGGTGCACGACCAAATTTTTTTTGATAAATCAACTAATTAGTGCATGTGCCGTTTAGAATATCGAATCCTCTTGGAAATATGGCTTCCAATTCCCCAACTCAGCCCATGAAAGCAGGAATGCCACTCTATTATAGATTCCACCATTCAAAATTATTTATTTAATGTATATCATTGGTTCCGTACAGGCCCGTTTTTTGATCATATGTGCGCCTCGCTCAAATAATAAAATATAGTGCCCTAAAACATAATCCGTAAATGCGTAAATATTTTTTAGACAATTAAATACCATATGTGAATGCAATGCAATGCAAAATGAAATATTTACCACATTTACCACAGTGTGTCCCGCTTGACACCCTACAAGTCGCATACCATGTAATTCTGAGACTATTTCTAGATAAACGAAATATACCGTGTATATAATTAAAAGTGATATCGTTTTTTCAGCCCCGCAACAATACAGAATTATTCCAATATTTGAATTCCGATGCCGGGTGCTAATATAAATCCCGTTTCTGTCTGCCGTATAGTAACGAACAAACAATAAGAAAGAAAGAAAAAAAAAACACATATTATAAATACATTACTTCTTTTTAAATTTAATTTTTTATTTATTTTTCAAAATGTTCCACAATAAAAAGAAAGAAAAAAAAAAAAATACATTTTTTTTTTATTTTATTATTTAAAAAAAAAAATTAACATAAAATCTCTATGTATAAAAATCTGTGTGTGTGTGTGTGTGTATGTGTGTGTTTTAAGCAAAATGATGACAAATTAAAAATATATGAAAAAATAATTAAATTATAATTAATAAAAAATAAAAAAAAATGTGCTGTCGGTTGGGTGAATTTTTATTTAAAATTAACCATTCTTTTTTGTTTTTTTTTTATATATATTTATTATTCGAGGAACTTATTACTTAAACAATATAATAATAATAATAATAATAATTAAAATTAATAATAATAATTAATAATATTTAATAATAATTAATAATAAAGTAATATAAATTGTAATATAAAAAAAAAAAAAAGATTAAAACATAAAAAATAATGTCTATTATATAAAAAAAAAAATAATTTCATGAAGAATTTTATAATATTTATTTTAATATTATACATTTTTTTTTTATTATTATTATTATTATTTTAATTTAATTTTTGAACTCAAAAAAATTAAAATTATCAATAATTTAAAATTAAAAGAAATACTGTATTTTTTATTTATTTATTTTTTCATTATCAAGAATTATTTTTTGTTAATATAATAAATTTTCGGGATGATTTTTGTTGAAATATTGCTTTTGTTTTTTTTTTTTTTTGGTTTTATTTTTGTGTTTTATTTCCATAATTTTTTTAAAGATAAATTATGCTTGAATTTTATTTTTATTATGTAAAGAAAAAAAAAAACAAAATATAATTTTTATAAAACAGAGAAAAAAAAAAAATTTAAATTAAATTTAGTATAAAAAAATTCCAAAATGACTAGGTAAATAATATTATTATTTTTTATTTTTTTTTTTGTTTTAAATATATGAGAGAAAATAATTTATTTATTTTTTTTTTGTATACCGAATAAATTTCTTAAGAATTTTTTTAATTTTTTATTAATCAAAATCAAAAATTTGTTTATTAAAATGATAATTTATATTATTCGCACTTTTTTTTTTTTGCTTTCATACAAAAATAAATATAAATATTCAAGCTATAATTATTTTTTTATTCAATTTAATTTTTGTTTGTGTTTAATTTGTTTTTTTTTTTTGTAAAAATAAATATTTATAGTTTTTTTTTTTTTTTTTTTAATTTTTTCATATCAATTTGAACTTTATTGTTTTAATTTTATTTAAAGTATAAATAAAATATTAATAAAAATTATTATCAAAAATAATAAAAATAATAATAATAATAATAATAATAATAATAATAATAGAATAAAAAAAAAAAAAAACTTCATCCAATATGGCCGAAATGTTTTTTTGGGTTTTTTAATTTTTGTTAATTAAATTTATTTATTTATATATAGATTGGTTTATAATTTTGAAAGTACACATATATTTTATTTTTGTTTTTTTTTTTTTTTTTTGTTAACTTTGTACATTAAATTATTATAATAATTATTTATTAAAAATTATTTAAAAAAAAAACAACTTATTTTATAGATAATTTTTTAAGATATACATTAATTTGTATTTAATTTGTATTTTAATTAAATTTTTTTTTAATTTTTCTTTTAATTAACGAAAAACAAATTAACAAAACAAAAAAAAATGTTGCATTCTCACCACCCCCGCACGCCATTTATATTTTAAAGCCTAAGCATAATTTTTTTTTTTTTTAAATTATTTATTTATTAAAAATTTATTAAATTTATTATTTTTTATTTCATTTTTTTTTTTTTTTTAATTTATTTTTTTTTTAGGGTACAGAGAATTTATTAAAAAAAAAAATTTTATATATATAAAAAAAAAACATATAGAAAACATTTTTTTTATTTTTTTTTTTAATATAATAAAGTTTTTTTATTTTTTTTTACAAAATATTTTATATAATAGATTTTATTTATATTAAATCGCGTATACATTTGTTTTTTTTATCCTTTAAAAATTATGGGTTTCTTTTAATTATTTTTTTTTTAATTAAATATTTTTAATATTGAATTTTGTAACTTCATTTTTGTATATATATAGTATAATAAATGATTAAAAAATTAACAGAATATTGAATTATTATATTATAGAGAAAAAAAAAATTTAATTTAAATTTAAAAATAATTTTATTTTTGTTATATTTTTGAAAAAAATTTAAAATAAAAAAAAAATAATTAAAAAAAAAACACCCCCAAACAAATAAAAATATTTTAAAAATCAAATGGAAAGCATAAATTTAAAAAATTGACAAAATGCATAAAAAAAAAAAAAAAAAAGAAACCAAAATTTCTAATCAACATAAATTGAAATAATAAATTGAATGAAAATTAAAAATTAAAAATATTTGGGGTTTGAGTTTAAGAAAAAAATTATATAGAAACAGATTTTTTGTTAA
This sequence comes from Dilophus febrilis, assembly GCA_958336335.1. Taxonomy (NCBI): domain Eukaryota; kingdom Metazoa; phylum Arthropoda; class Insecta; order Diptera; family Bibionidae; genus Dilophus; species Dilophus febrilis. The sequence continues at coordinate 35,111,972 of OY284471.1, forward strand.
TTTGTAAAATGTCCGAGGAAATTGAAGAAAATGCTTTTTTGGTTATTAGTATTTTCCCGATCAACGCGTACAAATAATCGGAAATAAAGACAATAAAGTAACTGTGTGCTGCGGGTTCACAATGTAAAAAGAGTAGAAAAGAAGGTGGATTTTCAGCTGAAGTATAGTTTAGCGAACCTTGAGCTAGGACATGGTAGATACCGACTCACGTATATGCCACATATGGTTTAATAAACAAGTGGTGGGCAAGTGGGTTACATGCAGGGGTGTGGAGTCGGAGTCGAAATATTAGGACCGACTCCTCGACTCCAACACATTAATAATAAATTACATTTTTCACTTTTTTTTAAATTTCATTGATTTCCTCATATTATTAATTATTAAAGTAAACATCAGAAGGTTTTGTCTTTTATAATACAAATATTGAATAATTGAGTATACTAAACCCAATTTATATTTAGGAGTAAAAAAATGGTATGGCATTTGTTAATGGAAAATGTAGAATATCGTATATTCACGTATAAACACTTCGCAGTGCATATATATTAAATCCCAATAACAATATTTGTGTATGCGTATTTTATAAAGAATGACATGGCAGAAACTGATAAATTCTGTTTAGAATTCAATGAATGCCTAAAGAGGGTGGAAAAATTCGATCGAAGCAGCAATTTAGATGTGCGTAGTGCGATAAGCAAATATCCAGAAATTGTACAACATGCTGCACTGATAGCCACCGCACTACCACCAACCCAAGTCAGTGTGGAGCGTTTATTTTCGGCTTTACGCATAATAAAATCAGATTTGCGAGCAAATATGAAAGCCGATTTGATTGATGCCATTTTATTTTTTAGAATTAATTTTTAAGGGAGAATAAAGAATATATGCGTTATTTAAATGAAATTATTTATTATTTTTATTATTAAATTAAATGGAAATCCGAAAATAAAAATTAAACTGAAGTTAATAAGAATTATAAATGCAGTTAATTCATATATGTAAAATCATTAAATATAACTTATTTCCCTTAAAGCATTATAAAATTCTATAAAGCTGGAGTCGGAGTCGGAGTCTGTATAAGGGTTCTGGTTGGAGTCGGAGTCGATCGAAAATTGGGCCGACTCCACAACCCTGGTTACATGTTACTTTTAGCTTTAATTTGCCGTTTGGAAAATTCAGTTAACCCTTTGCAGACCGGTTCCACATACAAAAATGTAAAAAACCAAATTTTCCCACCCCCTGACTCCTATCCAACCAATATATCTCCGATTTATTCCGGGTTGTTTTAAATCAAAGATAATAAAAATACCTTTATTTTGAGTATCTACTTTTGAAAATCGCCCGTCAGGTTGCGTCACAAATCAAGATTTAAAAAAAAAAAAAAAAAAAACCAAACTTTGAGCCCCCCTATCTCCGGAAGGGGGGAGGGGGGGGGGGGGGTGACCGCCAAAAAATGATAACGGTTATTTTGTCTGTGCAACATAGGCTTTCGATTGCAGGTATCCCCAATGTCCTAGCTCAACGTCCGCTAAATTGTATATTCGCCGGATTTTCTTATGCAGGGAAATACCCGCAGATGCGGGAGTTTTTTTTTTGTTACTTTTTGGTTCACGCATGATTTAAATTTGTTGCTTTTTTTTTTTTTTTTTTAATTTCTGAAATTCCAATTGAATGCACCCATATGTGATAAAAGATCTCAAAATTCTGGAGAGCGAGCGCGGGAAAACAGTAAATGTTAATTAAACTGGTGGGTATTTCCCGGAGGGGGGGGGGGGAAATCTCTAGGGGTAAAAAATTTTATAGAGGAATCGCCAATTTTTCTCCAGCAGCTCGCATAAGAAAATCCACATTTAAGACCGAATGTACTGGTTTTTATGCTTGTACCGGCCGCTTGTAAGTCCTGAGACCTAATAATAATAAAAAAAAAATTATTTTCACAACGTCTGCGTAATTTCCTTCAAAATGTGAATTGGCGGTGTTAGGCGGTTAGGACAAATTAAGTGCACATTGTGAACCCACTACTGTAAATGTAAACGGGGAGCGCGCGGGGAAAAGTAAATGTTAATTAAACTTACAGGGGTAAATGTCCCCCGTGTGGGGAAAAAATCTCTAGGGGTAAAAAATTTTATAGAGGAATCGCCAATTTTTTTTCAGCAGCTCGCATAAGAAAATCCACATTTAAGACCGAATGTACTGGTTTTTATGCTTGTACCGGCCGCTTGTAAGTCCTGAGACCTAATAATAATAAAAAAAAAATTATTTTCACAACGTCTGTGTAATTTCCTTCAAAATGTGAATTGGCGGTGTTAGGCGGTTAGGACAAATTAAGTCTTTGTGCATTTTGTGAACCCACTACTGTGTAAATTTGAAAAGCATTTTTTTTTTTTATTGAAATATTCAATTTCTCTGTTACTATTACTATTTTTGGTAAACATTCTCAAAATGAAAATGCCAATTTTTCATCACGAGTGGAGTCACGAAATCGCCATCATTCATTTATTTCTATTGTTTGTTTAGTTAGATAATTAATGGTTTTTTTTTTTTTTTATCTTTGGTATTTAAAACATTTCCTATACAAGAAATTATAATTTATCTTTGAAAATAAATAAAAAAAAAAAAAAGAAAACACCACCACGACCATAAAACAACAACAAAAAAAAAATAAATAAAATTAAAATAATAATTAAAATTAGCACCAAAATAAAAAAATACATTAAAAAAAAACTAATTTTATATATAAAAAAAAATTAAAATAATCATTTATCAATTAATAAAAAAAAAAAATAAAAAATAAAAATAAGAAAGAATTCATCAATGAATGAATTTTTTATAAAAGAAAATAATAAAAATTAAAAAAAAAAAATAGAAAACCAAATATATTAAAAACCCCCAAGCGTATAAAAACAAATAAAAAAAAAAAAAAAGCAAATAATTTTTTTATTTGTTTGTTCCACACTCTTAAAATATAAAAATAAAATCTATATATTTGTCAAAAAAAAAAAATTATTATAATAATAATTAAATAAAAAAATAACTCTCATTTCTATATTCCTTTCGTATATCTTTGTTTTTTTTTATTTGTTTATTATATAAAGTAAAATTTAATGTAATTAAGAATAAAAAAAATAAAAAAATAATCAAATATTTGTTTGTTTTAATCCTCGACCTTTTTAATATACCGGTTGGGGGGTATTTTAATGAACTGAATGTTTTAAAATGGGTTAAATTATTTTTTTATTCAGAAAACACCAACATTTTGTGATTTTGAAAAATTTGAAAATTCAGAGTTGAGTCTGGAATTATGTGAAGCAAAACAAAAAAAAAATCCCAAAGTGTTCTGTTGTTGTTGTTGTTTTAATTTTTCTTTTTTTTTTGTGAACTTTCATAACAGGTGCAATTGCAATTCAATTGAATTGAATATTAAATAATCAATAATAAAACGGAAATTTTTATTTCAACAATTTTTTTTTTACGTTTTAAACAACAACTATAAAAAATAAAAATAAAAAAAATAAAATAAAATTTTTTATCGATCAATATATGTTAATACATACAAAAAACATTTATAATTAATTTTGATTTTTATTTATTTTTTTTTTTTTAAATACAGACACAAAATTAAAACAAATTAAAAAAAAAATAAAATTATTGATGATTTTTTTAGTTTTTAATTAATATTAATAATAATAATAATGATTCTTATTTTTAACTGATTTTTTTTTTTGTTTTTAATGCTTCATTTTTTTTATAATAATATAAATTTCTTATTATAATTAATATATAAATTTTATATATATAAAAAAAAAAAAAAATTAAAAATAGTAAAATATAATAATAATAGAAAGAAAAAAAAAAATTACTATTTACAAAGGAACAAAATACGATCGGGACTTTTTTTTTTTTTTTTATTTATTTTTTTTGTTTTTTTTTTTTAATTATAAATAATTAATTATAATGAATTTATTTTAATTTTATATATTTTTTATTCTATTTTATTTTACTCTATTTTTCATTTAATTATTTATAATTTAATCTAATATATATATATATATATAATTGATTTTATTTTTTATTTAATTTGGTTTTTTTTTTTTTTATAAAAAATCCTGTGTAGGTTTCTTTATATTTTTTTTATTTTTTTTTTATTTAATTATACTATTTCTTATATTTTTATTATATTATTTTTTTTAATTTTATTTAATAAAAAAAAAAAAATGTTAATTTTTTAACACTAATAAAAATAAAAAAAAATATTGTACAAATTTTCGAAATAAAATTCTAGGGGTAGTGCTGCGTGCAAGTAAAAATTAAATTATAATAATAATAATATTAAAAATTTAATATTATTTAATTTTTTTTTTTTTGTTAAATTAAAAACCAATTTAATTTGTATATGATTTTTTTTTTTTTTTGGTTATCTTTTTCATTTTTTTTAATATATTTTAACCAAAAAAAAAAAAATTAATTTATCTATTCAAATATTATATTTTATTTATTTAATTTCTTTATTTTGGGAAAATAAAATAAAAAAAACCACGAAAATTTAAATCAGAAATTTTTTTTTTTATAATTTATAACATATTAAACGGGAAATTTTTCTAATTTACCCCCCCCCCCCACATTTGGTTTTTGTTGTGTTTTTCGTCCCCAAAAAAAAAAAAACTATTATTAATAAACATTTCTCCCCGACGAATTTATATACATTTTTTTTTCGTTTTAATTTAAAACTATATGCGCGTAGTAAAAATAAAATTAAAAAAAAAAAAAAATTGGTGCTTTTTAATGTAAAAACCATAAATGAATTTTGATTTCATAGAAATTAAATAAAAAATAAAATAATAATTTATTACATTTTGAACAAAAAAAAATTAACGATTTTAACTTTTCATATTTTCCGTAATTTGTAATTTTTTAATTATTATATTTTTTTTTTTAATTTTCTAATGAAATTATATTTTGAAAAAATATCGCTATTTAAACTAATTTATTTTAGTTTTTATTTTTAAAAAAAAATTATCCTAAAAATAATTATTTTAGAGATTCATTTTTTGTCATTCGCGTATTCGTGTATGTTTGATTTTATGTGTTTTTTTTTTGTATATGTTTGTGTAATTTTTTAATTTTACTCAATTGCTTAACATTTACATTTTCCATTTTGTATATTACTAAAGAAAAAAACAAAAAAAAAATATTAAAAAAGCGTCGCGCAAATTTTTTTTTTAAACAATATAAAATCAAAAATTTAATTAAATTTTTTTTTGTTTAATTAAATTAAATTCTATATGAAAAATTTTAATTATATTCCTCCTTTTTATTAAATAATTTAATTATAATTTTTGTTTTTTTTTTTAGTTCTTTATAGTGTTTTTGAAATAAACCAAACAAACGAATTATATATTTTTTAATTCCTTTTTTATTATTTGTTGTTCGCTTGAAATATGTTTTTTTTTTTTATTTTAAATTTTGACAAAAATAACAATTAATTTGGAATGATATATATATTAAAAAAAAAACAAAAACAAAATTAATTTTCTCTAAGTAAAACAAAAAAAAATTTCTTAATTTTTGAAAAATTAAATTTAGCTAAAAACAAAAAAAAATGCATCATTTTTTATTATTGATTTAACAAAAAAAAAAAAAAAAAAACCAATTATATTAATAAAAATATAAATCGAATTATATTCTTCAAAAAATTTTATATTATTTTTTTTTTTTTTTTCTAATTTTTATTATTTAAATATAATTAATACATCGTCCATATAGAGAGAGAGAAGGGAAAAAAGGAAAACTAAAAACAAAATTTTTTATTTAATTTTTAAAAATAAACTATATCCAATAATTTATCTAAAAAATTAAATTTTCTTTTTGTTTTTGTTATTTTTTTTAATTTTCTTTTAACAGAAATTTTTTTATCAAAATAAAAAGCACCTAAACAATTAAAAGTCGCGCGACTTGCACAAAAAAAAAAACTAAATTTCAAGCTATTAATTAAAATATAAAAAACTAAGAAATACTTATTTCATAAAAAAACTATTTTATTTATTTATAATTAATTTTTAATTCTTTTTTTTTTTTTTTTTTTTTTTAAGTCCACTCCATTTTTTTAATTCTAAATAATGTAATTAAGAAAAACAAAAAAACATAATTACCAAAATTTTAACGAAATTTTTTCTTTAATAAAATCATTTTTTTCCTTATTCTATTATGTCGTTTATCCAAAATCATCATTGGTTTTGACGGTGATGATGATGATTGATTGGGTGCGGCGGCGGCGGTGGCGGTGATCGTTGCGTTGATATTATTGGATATTGGGTATTGTTGGAACGACGATTTTTTGATCAGCGGCGATGACATCGGGCTAGCCGTTAATCAAGATTGTTGTTTAACCACAATGACGCCAGGCCGACATTGTTGTTGTTTTTGTAAATGTGATAATGATATTGTATGATGCTGATGATGATGTTGTAGTTGTTGTTGTGGTTGTTGTTGTTGTTGTTGTTGTTGTTGTTGTTGTTGTTGTAGGTGTTGTAAGTGTTGTGGATGATTTGGAATTTTTTGGCTTATTACTGTTACAGGTGAAGATAATGATTGTAGATGATGTGTATTTGTAGTTGATAGTGGTAATAGTGGTGGTGGTGGTAATTGTGGTAGTTGTTGTTGTTGTTGTTGGGGTTGTTGATGAGATGGTATTACTTGTACAGATATTGATGGTATTGATGATGATGATGTCGAAGATGATGATGATGATGATGAGGATGGTGATAGTACAGATGGTGATTGTCGAAATTGTAAAAATGAATTCATTTCAATTTGTAATTGTCGATGTGGTTTATTGGTTAATGCCAATGGGACATCTTGTGTTGGTGTTGATGTTGCCGTTGATGTTGATGTTGGTGTTGCTGGTGGCGGTTGTGGTAACGGTAATGATAATAATGATGTTGAATCTGTCGAATGTTTACCAAATGATTGATCACCCTCTAAATGTCTGATGGCTTCTACAATTGTTTCTAAATTTTGACGAGATGTATTCGGTGGTGACATAAACAATCGTTGCGGTTGCGGTTGTTGTTGTTGTTGTTGTTGTTGTTGTTGTTGTTGTTGTTGTTGTTGTTGTTGCGGTGATTGTGGCGGTTGCGTTTGCGTTTGCTGTATATGTTGCTGATGTGATTTAGTTGTTATTGTGACATTATTATTATTATTATTATTATTATTATTAATATTTGTTATCGCTGATGACAATGGGATAATATTTGAAATTGTTGATGATTGTTGTTGTGGATTGGATGTCATCATACCGGCTGTGGAACTGTCCAATATAACGGTAATACAATTTGTGGGCGAACCACTTAGTCGTTCAACTTCCACTCTTGGTTCAGCTTTTATAGCTGCTTCCAATATTGGTTGTAATCGAACCGGATGCATATTCAATTGTTGTAGTTGTTGTTGTTGATTATTATGATTATGATGATGATTATTATTATTATCATTATTGGTAATGGTTTTATAATTTATATTTCCATTTATGCACGGATGTGATGATTTTAATGAATGTATTTCTATTGGTGCCGAACACGGAATGTCTGATAAAATGAATTCCTCTTTAACAAATGCATCGTCTTGATTCGGAATTAATTCGCATGGCGTTAACGTTCTTGAATTATCATCCGAGCATATTAGCTCATTTGAGCATACCATAACCGGTGTTTGTTGATTTATTGTCGTTGGCATTGTCGTTTCAATTGCGACAATCTGTACAGTTCTTTCCAATTCATGCATATTTGCGGTTGATTCTGTGGGTAACAATTGTACATTATCAACTTCATCCATATCATCCGTATCTGAACCACATTCCATTTTACCATCACCACCACCACCACCACCACCACCACCACCACCATTTCCTCCTCTTCCTCCTCGTACATTATCCGTGTGTTCGATAACCTCTTGTTGATGGTAGGAAATGGATACTCTATCCGAGTATTCATTTTGTTGATCATTTTCATATTGTCGTAGGCGATCTTCTAATGCCACCTTTTGACGACGCTCAGAATCAAGAAGATTTCTTAAATCAATTACCTCTTTTAGTTGGCTGCTTGTCATTTGTGTTACTGTCATTGATTGATGATGAGTCGAATTTGTATTTGTCGTATTAGTCACAACAGTACCGGTAGTATTAGTAGTATTAATAGTATTCATAGCAGTCAAATTACTATTTCCAATGGTTTTTCCATTGATTAGGGTAATCGGTTCGGGTGACATTGAACCGAGACCTTCATCGGCCGAATCCGATATTGCCTGTGAATGAATATAAACCGTATCAAATTTACGTTTTTTAGGAATTGTCATTTCATTGCCATGGCCACCACCACCACCACCGCCAGCACCGCCACCAGCAACACTACTGCCATCATTGTTATTGGCATTGCTGCCGCCATTATGTTGTTCAATCAATCGTTTTAAATTACAATTTTGTGTTAACAATTGTGTTTTTTCACGTTCTAAATCCATTAAATAATTAGCCGTTTGTTGTAATATAGCGGCCTATCAAAATAACAAAAAAAAAAAAAGGAAAAGAAATTTGATTAATTTCAGATTTTTGAAGGTAATTACAAACATTCATTATATTTCATACAAAATGATTTAAAATAAATTGTTTTTAAATCCTATTTAATCGCATAAAAGAAGTCATTTTTTTTTTTTACGATATAGCCATTAGCCATTATATAATTATTAACTATAACTAAAATGTTTTTATTTTAATTTTAAAGTTAGACGCTATATTTTATAATATTATTACACACAATAATTTACGACTATAAAAACAAAAAACATAATAAAATAACCATTGATTTGTTTCAAACATGAAAAATCAACAAAAATTTAAGCTAAATTTTTGGTTCAATTAAATCTAACATCTGTCCTATTTTAACAAAGAGATCATAAAATACATATATTTAAACAATTTCTTAAAGGATAAAAACAAAAATTAAAAAAATATGAACACCTTGCGAAAATTTTCAACAATATTATTGGTTATATAAAAGATTTGTTTCCATTTTATTTTTTTTTTATAATCCTCTTCCAGATAAATTATATTTTTCTATAAGCACGCGCACTTTCGCAATCCGTACCTTTTTATATTCGGTTTTTGGAAATTTTAATAGAAAATTTTTTTTTTTAAACAGAATTAAGTATGTCAAACAATTGCCGTTCTACCTTGCAAAATTTTCCGATTTTGTTATTTCTCGTATAGGTTTGTGTTTGTTTGAAAATATTTGTTTGAAATTTTGGAATTAATTGCGGAAGAACGAAATGTTAGGCTATTGTATAAAATATAATAGGACCCAAATCCATAGAAGATTACCTACATGATGGCGGCGCGTAAATTCAATGAATTGAACCATTATATTTTTCTATATCATGAGATGCTTCTAATGACAGGAACCAAAAAAGGTTCTACGTTCGATACTTTGAGTTTGATAAAGGGCGACCCTCCTCCCTTAAGGCACCGTATTTTTATAATGATCTTACATGCATTTTTAAATCTCCGGATTAGACAGAATTAACCCTAGTGATCACCCTAGACAACACCACCACCACTAATACAAATTCAAGCGGAAATCTCATTCCCATTTTAAAACGAATCGACTATTGTACAATTCTTGAGGTTTGAACAAAAAAAAGTATTCCGAAAACCATCCCGAACAAATCCCGTGGAGTTCCTATAGAGTACATTTTTGGGATTAATGAAGATATCTTGGTCTGTTGGCCAGTCGCAATTGAACTGAAATCTTGGATGTAGAAACCTATCACATTCAGGAAGAATCGGTTTAGCGCCCGTTAAGTACCAAACAGATATCAAACTTACGCTTACTTAGGTGTGCACCCGTAAAAGTTCAATAATACAATGCGCATATGCATTATGAATTCTGCGCCTGCGTTTTTCAGTGTCAGCACAATGAAAAACGCAGACGCTGAAATTGACCAATATTCTTCTTATTATCATTTATCTTCCAATTCTCCCATTATCTTTAATTTCTTGCGTTTTTTTTAGGACATTTTCGAATTATACATATCAAAAAATGATTTAAAGGGCTGATGAAATGATTCGTTGTGTTCACTTTTATTATTTCTGCATGGGCATGGGTGCGTTTGTGTTCCGCGTAGATCTGTGTTTTTTCTGGATCTGTTTGGCACTCGAAACCTCGAGAAATTCTATTGCCGTGAGTCCGTAACGGGCTATCATTTATTCAGGCGATGAACTTCGGGTGATCCATTGAATGCATTTAAGTTTAAGATTTAAGGCTGGGGGCAACCAAGTTGCAACTTAGGTGTATGGGTCTTTAGATATGAAGAAGTACTTGATAGATAAATGATTGATAGTCATAAGGGAAAATGGGAAAATACTAACTCCGGGGTAGACAGTTCCATAGCCTCAAATGTTCTGGGGAAAAATATATTATTTATTTATAGCACATCTTGTTTTATATTAAAAAAAAAATGTTATATGGAATTAATTGGTTATGTAATCACCCTTCTCCCCGCAATCCAGTATATGACCGCACAACTATTTGCTTCCTGTTTCATGTGTTTTTAGTGTTTTTGTTTTATTACTTTAATTCAACAGTTACATACAAAATTATATTTTTCTTCCTTAATATGTAATCTTTTGTATCGTATTTGAATCGCTCGCATATAATAATCTAACTATAACCGTATAATACAGTGTCGAATTTTACATTATACAATCGTAGTTCCAATTCAAATAGTATTTTTATTTTTTTTCTGTTTATTATTGTCCTTCGTTTACTTTACTTCTTCTTCTGATGCTTTTTTTTTTATATATTTTCAATGTTGTTAAATAAAATATAGAATTTTTTTTTTTTATATACCATCATCCATCCATATCCATATAAATACAACCTCAATGTTAACTTAATTTTGTGTTTGTGTATAGAGGAAATATATTTTTGGTATCAAAACGAATAAACCAAAAAAAAAAACATATGGAAAAAATAAAAGAATGAGGAAAAAAAAATGGTAGGTATATTGAGAAGATTTTCTTATATAAATACAAAATACATGAAAAGATATTTCGATATACAAAAAAAAAAAAAAAAAAAAAACAGGAGAATCATGAAAATGTATTTGAAACGCGACTGATTTTGTAAGTATATATTATAAAATACAAGAATACAACATTTATTTTTATAACACACCATTTTCCATTAAATGAAAATGCATGAAATATATCTATATATGTATGTATAAGAATCAGATGATCGATTATACAACAGATGTTTAGTGTAAATAAAAAAAAAAAAAAAAAAGCGTATATACGAATTTCAAATATACGTTTGTATAAATCGTATTATGTATATAGAAATATACACATAATAAGAACACATGTCAAATTTGTCTGTTGCGGTTGGCTTATTATTATTATTATTATTGTTGTTAGTATACGCGTACTTTAAGTTCTTTTTTTTTATAGTATAACACATCGTACATTTAAAATTTTCCTATATATAGACAAACAAAATAAAAAAAAAAAAAAGGTTTTTTAAAAATTTGTTGTATTTATATTATGGTATGATGAACTTTCATTTTTTTTTCTTTTCTTTTCTTCATGCCTTCTTCATCTTTATCCCAAAAAATATACCTTTTCAAAATAATGTTATATCAGCAACAATCTATATATGTAAAAGCAGTAAAAGTAAGTATATATATTATATAAATAAATATGTTCAGAAGATTTAAAATCTAAATATAGATTTAGAGTATCATTTAATCAGCCAGCAGAAATATAAGACAATAAAATAAAAAGAAGTTGAAAAAGTTAATAATATTTACGATGATGATGATGATAACCTACTTATTATAGTAATTAAAGGGATATCATATAGATAAACTGTTGGGTATTTCAACATTCAAATCGATACGACACGATCCCAATATGATTTTCAGGGTTTTATTGCATTCAAAAGCGCAGAATGGTAGTAATATATTTAGATTCTGTGTGGTGCGATTATATTATAATAACGGATTTGGGGGAGCTATGAGCACATTTGATATGCTTTATAAGCGCAGGAGCAATAATATGTTATAGCTGAACATTACTCATTAGACAACATCATATATCTATTTTTAATTGAATCCGCGGATTTAAGAAAGACAATTAGTTTTTAAAATGTATTTGTAATAATCTTGGGCACCCTATAAAGGTCAGATAAGTTCGGTCACGATCACATCATCACCGAAGATCCTCCACTTTACCGTTTGGTTTTTTTTTTTTTTTTTTGTATATTTTGAATCTAATTCATTCATTTGGAGGACGTATTGCATGAGATTTTCTATCTCATTACCGATATATTATCAGCATTTGCTTTCATCACCCCAAAACACAAATGTCCAAAATTTGTTTTAATTTTAAGCTGATGTTCCTATTGCAAATTCCAACCTACGCCGAAAATTTTGGCTTTTAAGACATTTGGTTTTCATGTACGGGCTACTCTTCCGTATAAGTTGTTTTCTTTTGCAGACGTCTTCGAACCTTTCTTGCCGATAAATTTATATTATATAATGGCATTTCCGCATTTCAACCGCAGCATTTCCGCTGAGGTCATGAATAGATTGCTTTTACTCACACACGGACAAGTTTTCGACTATCTATCAACTAAATCATTTTTGCGGGGGTTTATTATACGTAAAATTTTACCCCAAAATTCAAAATTGACCAAATTTGGTTTATTTTTTTCCCCCATATTTATTATTTGATGGGGAAATTAATTAAATTTACAATATTATTTGATAAATTTCAAATTGGTTTAACGGTAAATGATTAAACTAAACTAGAAATTATTACATTGCACTTTATAACAAACATCAAGCGTTGCGTTCCAATTATACAAATAAACGGCAAAATGATGAGTGAAATGTACAAAAGCATCCTTTAAGATAATTGAAATCGATTTCATTGAAAATTTGCCATTGGCATGGATATTTCAATAGGGGTAATAATAACCCCAAGCATTGTTCACCGGTTCTTAAAGATTGGTTTTTTTTTTTTTATGTTTATTTGCCAAATTATTTAAATATCTTATCGTATGTTTTTAGATCAAAAAAGTTAGAAATAATGGATGATGATCTAATCTTAACAATAAATATCAGTGTTATTCATAATTTATTCTCCATTCGAAATAGTGATTTAATTATATGGCCATTGGTGTATATTATATTAAAAAAAAAACATATACAAAATTCTATAAATAGAAAATAATAAAGCATAACTATTATTAATATTATTATTATAATTATTGTTATGATTAAATTATAAATAAAATTATTTATGTATTTTTTCAAACAAAAAAAAAAAAACAAAATAAAAATAAATTGTACTTTTCTTTTGACGTTCTTTTTTTTTTGTTTTTTATTCTATTTCATCTTCTATTTTTTATACTTTTTTTAACCAATGTATTTTTATTTTTTATTTTAATTTGTCTGTTGTGCGTTTCGTTCAAATCAAATGTATATCGCATTTGAAATACACGCAATACATAATGCATTATTATAACAATTTCTATATAGGTTCCTTCATATATAGATTTATAACACACTCTCTCTATCCATTCTATATACATTGCTTCTAAATACATATCTATATATATATATGTAAATAAATGTATATTCCTACAAAAAAAAATTAATATATAATCATATGCGATATAATGATAATGATGATGATGATGATGATGTCTTTAAGTTTGTATATAATCAAAATACAGGTGAAAGAACTTGTGTCCTTCATAATATTGTAAAAGTAATCATTTTATTTATTTATTTATTTTTTTTTTTTTAATACAAATAAAACATGAACAAAATAAAATTAAAAAAAAAAACATAAAAAATAAAAACGTATTTATGTATGCATTTTTATATTGTATTATGTATAAATAGAAGAAAATATCTCATATACACTTAAAATATATGTATTTTATATTTTATTTTTTTTTATCATATAAAATAACATTTTATTTCATGCGTATGTATTTGTTTTATGTAAAATATAATCTTAAGAAAAGAATAAAATTGAAAAAAAAAAGAATAAAATATAAAAGAAGAGCTATTAATTTTTATTCATTAAATTACATTTTTTTTTCATATATATATTAAATTATGTATATTATAATATGGATGGAAATTATTAAAGTGGAACCATTTTTAAAAAATTAAAATTACACAAATGTAAAATTACAAAAAAAATTCTTCTATTTCTGTTTATCGTCGTAGAGATATATATTGACATGATTATTGTATAAATGGCAGGAGGCAGAGATTCATTCATATTCGGTCTTCATTTATAATCTTTTATTATTACCCGCATGATAGAGATTTATGAATTTTCCATCATTCCAGTTTGAACATCGCTAATGTAATGCTTTACGTTAATATGTAAAGCGGAAGTCATGGGATATGTCATCTATAATGAATTTCAATGGTGCAAAGTTGGTATCTGCACGGGAGATATACATAGGGGGGGATTTTCGAAGTATTTCGATCAGGAATTCATTTGATGGTGTTCGTCCGGAATTCTGACCATTTAACAAATGGTTAATATTGGATCATTGTATATATCCCCTATGATCAAAAATTGACGAAATTAAACAAAATGAGTATCAAAAAGGGTTCTGGACCAGATGGGATGCATCTATTGTTCGTTAGGCAAGCCATCTTACAATATAACACCAATTCATAAGTCGCGTGCACGTGGTGACATTTCCAACTATAGGGGGGGGGGGGGGGGGCAATTCTTGCAACAATTGGTAAATTGTTGGAGGAGTCAATCGTTTGCGATATTCTTGTGATTGATCGATTGCCAGAATGTTATTCATCAATTTCCCAACACGGTTTCATGAAGGGATGCTCGACGGTAACAAATTTATTGGACTTTGTTATGAGAATCAGTTCGATCAGTGGAATTGAATCTGGAATGCAAATTGATATGGTGTATATGGATTTTCTAAAGACTTTTGATAAGGTTTGTCATGAGATCCTTATCGATATGCTTGAAAGAGTTGAAGAGCAGAAGTCGTCAATGCTCAAATGGTGAACTACCTATACTTGGTGGGTAGAAAAAAATTTATACGCTCTCTTGGTTGTGATTCGAACGTCTTCGGAGTGGGTTAGGGTGTTCCCCAGGGAAGCCACCTTGGCCTTCCTTTATTTAATTTGTTCATTACTGACATAGCATTGGAAATAATGTCATCCCAGTACCTTATGTATGGCGGACGAGTTAAAAAACTTCAGAACCATCTTATCGATCTTCAGAACCATTTCAGCCAAATCGAGTAATTGGACCAAATCGAATGTCGTTAAAAAAAATTCCTAATTTTTTGAGAAAACTGAAAGGAAAAGCACCTTAATAACATTTTTCCAAAACCACCATCGTAATAATAAGAGTCACATACTGAAAGTACGTACGTGTATAATATATTTATTCTATGTCAGTCAAATGCATAAGAATATTGAATTTGAATTTGAATTTGTATTTGTCTCTCTGTATTATTGAGATTAGTATTGTTTTTAAAGCAAAAAACTTCATCACATCAAATTTATATAAGTTCTTAACATTTTTTTCTTTTTCTTCTTCTTCAACTACTATATCATCATCATCATCATCATCATTATCACATAGAGAACCGGCATTAATGCACATACGATACATATATTTTTTATTAAAAGCATAACAAAACAAAATTGATGTATTTTAGAACTTTAGAACTTTTAAGTTTTTTTTTTATATTGTTCATTTCAAGATGGTTTTTTTTTTGGTTCTTCATTATTTATTCTTTATATCGATAATCATTTGTTATGAATTGTGTTTTTTTCATTTTTTAAAATTTTTTATTATTATTTTATATTTAGATATCTTATTTTTGATGTTGTATACAAAAAATGTTAATGATTTTCATCACACACGCAAATAGTGTCAAAATTTCACATCAAATTTATTTGAAGGGGTTGATTTTGTTGTGCATATAAAAATAAAAAAAAAAATGATAAATAAATCAAATCGTTTTGTAATAAAAGCATATTTCGATTTTCTTTGAAAAATTCAACACACCAGCATATTTACCATAAAAAAACCTACATACATATTTGGGACAGTGCCGGTTCACACTATATACAGTGAAAAAATCTTACTAATATGGAATGGATAAACTATATAGAAATAGAATCGATATGATGATCAGCAGTATCCGAATTTGTATCTTGAATATTAACATTTTAAACATTTCCGTTTGAGCAAAAATCTCGAATAATATATGAACTTTCATTTCTTTTTTTTTTTTTTTTTCCACACATGTTATAATAAATTGTTAAAAAAATAAATAATAATTTATTCAATGTATATGGATAAAAAATCAAATTCATATAATTTTATAGTTTTCATTCAAGTATAATATATCGTCGTCGAATATATCAGTGTCGAGATATAGGTGGTATTGTATATTTTTATACAAAATTCCACAGACTATGCAAAGGTATATATTTTATTTAATGTAGTATTAGAAGAATGCAAAAAAAAAAAGAGAAAAAAAAGTTATTTTATCTTAATTAGTATATATGCTAAAAATAATATATGTAAATGTTATTACGTGAGATTATGATTGCCTATGTGTGTGTGTTTTGTGCCGATGATGATGAAGAAAACAGATGAAAAAAAAAAAAACAAATTCACAAGAGTTTATTTATAGAATATATGGCACTTGAGGCAATAATACATAATATGTGAAGACGTAAAAAAATACATTCTTGTTGCGAAACGCAAAAAAAAAGTATTGTTTGTTTCACTATTTTTATAATTTACATTTATAATTTGTACTTCGGACTCATTGTCCGTCAATATACTTTTCATATTATAATAATAATAATAATAATGTTGTATTATTAATATTATTTTTGTTTTGGTATTATGTTTTTTTTTTTTATTATACGTATTTTTTATTTTATTTTAATATAATAATTTGTATATATACAGCATTTTTTTTGTAATACATAATAATACAACTTGTTGTGTTTTTTGAATCGCAAATTTCGTGTTATTTTATTTTAACTGTATGTTAAAATTCAAGCGCCATCACACACACACACAACCACATTACAAAGAATCACACAAAAAAAAAAAATATCTGCTGTGAACGGGTTTTGTTTTGGTCCATAAATACATGTAGTATAGTATAGCCGTATAGCTTTACATATATATATATATAGGGATATACATATTTTTCGCAAATACTCATCTTATATTATACGTTTAACAATTAATAATTCTTTACACACTACACTCTTTTGTTAATATATTTTCGGTTTATTTTTAGCATAAAGACAAATAAAATATATATTTAAGAATTTGCACAGATTTAAATTGACACGGAGAGATTCAAAACAAAAAAAAAAACTGGATAGAACCAATTTTTAAAAGATTTTTATTTTTTTTTTATTTATTTCAAAAAATGTGTTTGTTTATAAACATCAATCAATCAAAATTCATTCAGTGCAAAAAAAAAAAACCCAAAATATTATTTATCATATTGATTTATTTCAAGAGTGACTGTGTGGTGGTGTAAATGATAAAAATGCCAACCTAAAATTCTAACGAAATTTTAGAGTCGTGGGTTCGAATCCTACTGAAGGAAGACATAAAATATGTTTTGCGTATTCGGTTATATCAGAATTAATTTGAAAATAATGGAAATAATCCAATTATATATATATATATAATATAAGTAAAAAAAAATTCGCATTTCAACCAATAATCCGTTTTAGTATCCAACATCGCAACGGTCTTCCCTATATATATATATTACATTAGTAGCAACTTGCAACCAATCACACAACAACAAATTTTCACTTGTGAGAAAAGATGTTTATTTATGAGAAAAAATTCGTATATTATTTTGTCATATCACATTTCCATATTCTTATCTTCATTCGGGAATGTGCTCGAATGGTTTTTAATTTTTATTTAGAAAAAACTTGGATGGTTTTTTAATGGTTTTCTCATTCGTCGTCGGTACATACGTCTTAACCAAAAACGCTAATTCGCAACCAATTATGAAACCGCAATAACAAGAAGGATGTTGATTATAAAATCAAATTTTTTTAACATACTCTTTCAAATCATATTATAAAAAAAAAGAAAAAGAAATCGATTATAGAAATTAATGGTTTTAACTCTGTTAAATTTCATTAAAATAAAAAAAAACCATTTTAGATCCTGATCGAGAATATTTCAACAACAAATAATGTTATTCAATTCAAATTCTATTTCTGTAACATTTACAGATTTCTATATGTAATATAATAATAAAAACAAACAATATACTGCCAAACATATACAAAAAAATTAAAAAAAAAAAAAAACCCCATAATGGAAAGACAAAAACAAATGCAGTCATAACATACCAGATTATATTTCATCAACAACACACAAAACGCAGTTAATAACCTTTTTGTATGCATGCAATGAATAAAATCATTAATAATTCATGCAAAAAACAAAAGTGTATGATATTTATGATTTATTTTTTTTTTTAATTAAAACAACATCAGCAAATTAAAATAAAAAATATCACGTGTAATTTTACTATTTTATATATATTATATTTAAAATATTAGGTAAATGTAAAATCTAAATGTGTCGTTTGTGTCGTCGCGTAATCGTCATCGTAACATATATTATGCATAATAATAATAATAATAATAATATTGTAATCGTTGTATTCAATTGTACAAATAAAATCAAATCAAATTACAAGTACATTTGAAAAAAAAAAAAAAAATGCAATTCTATAAAACGATGACATAAAAAATAAATTTGAAATCGTTGCATTTATTTAAATATATATTACACGAAAATACAATAAAATAACCTCCGTCAATATAAAAATTTAATATATAAAGGGTGATTTTTTAACTATTAACTTTTTGGCAACACTGGTTTAAACAGCTGACGCACGTTTCGTGTTTTGTTTCACTATCAAACATCTTCAGTTTGGTCTATAATTTAACCATGAATCGTCTTACAAACGAACAACGCTTGCAAATTATTGAATTTTATTATCAAAATGCGTGCTCTGTTAAGAAAGTTCATCGCAACGAAATTGTGTTCAGCAACGAAGCTCATTTTTGGCTCAATGGGTACGTAAATAAGCAGAATTGTCAATTTTGGAGTGAATATCAGCCAGAAGCATTGATGCAAGAGCTACCAATGCATCCAGAAAAAGTCACAGTTTGGTGCGGTTTATGGGCTGGTGGCATCATTGGACCGTACTTCTTTGCAAAGATGATGCGAATCGTAACGTAACTGTGAATGGTGAGCGCTACCGTGAGATGATATCCAACTTTTTTTTACCCAAAATGCAAGAGCTTGACTTGCATGACATGTGGTTTCAACAAGACGGTGCCACATGCGACACAGCATGCGCAACAATGGACTTATTGAGAGGCGAGTTCGGTGAACATTTTATTTCACGTTCGGGACCGGTCCGGAATTGGCCGCCTAGATCGTGCGATTTAACGCCTTTAGATTATTTTTTGTGGGGCTATGTTAAAGCTCATGTCTATACAGACAAGCCCGCTTCAATTGAAGCATTGGAAGACAACATTGAAGCATTTGTTCGTGAGATACCGGCCGAAATGTTGGAAAGAGTATGCCAAAATTGGACTAAGCGGATGGACCATTTGAGCCGCAGTCAAGGTCAATATTTCCATGAAATAATCTTCAAACATTAAATTGCATGGACTGTACTATCGATTCAAATAAAGATTTCATGCATTTTTCTGAATTTTATGTGTTTTTTTTTTTGAAAAACTTTCCCATAGCTTTTAAAAAATCATCCTTTATCAAGAACTAAAATCAAGAACTAACAAATTACTCGGAATTTTGTTTATATAATAAGATTTCGTTACGAAAATTCTATATAAATCGCATATATACAATTATATATTTTCCATAAATACAATAAAATAATATAAAAACAAAAAAAATGTATATGCAATGACATGACCATAGTCAATGCAAAATAAATAAAGTAATACTGCACAAGTGCTAAATATATAATATATTATTAATAATAAACACACATTACATTTGCATTCATTAAAGTACTTTTTATACATACAGATTAAATATGTGTATGCTTTTGCATTTATTTGAATAGTGAATATATAAATTATCTGTTCTATAGAACGAAAAAAAAAACATATTAATACAAAGTACACACATAATAAAACATTAACTAACTATAACTATATATTATAAATAGTAATATAAATATAGTAAAATGAGTCAATTATATGTTAATGTTATTATTATTATTATTATTATTATAAATATAAATACATATAGACTTTGATGATATTTATAATGTTTATTTATAGATATTTTATATTATTTTGTTTGCGACTGATGCAATATTACGATTACGAATGCATTCCATATGCAGCTGATGATTATTTTTCATGTGTTATTTACTTATTTATTTTAAAACAAAAAAATGTTTTAAGTGGAATTGTTTAATTGTAAATTCAGCTTCTCATAAAATTTTAAAATAAAATGATGTGCGACACACAATTATTTATTCAAATTCATTCCCAAGAAAAACTATTGGATTTGTATGGGAGCTCCCGCGGATGGGATGGGATCAGAAAAAAAAATTTCCGGGAATGTAATTTTTTTGCATTTGATACAAAACTTGTAGATGCAAAATGTCAAGCCAATTGGTCAGAAACAGAATAAGCAATCTCTAAACTTCCCTTGGATTCGTATGGGAGCTCCTGCAGATGGGATGAGAGGATTAGACCAAATTTCCATGAACGTAATTTTTACATTTGATACAAAACTAGTAGATGTAAAATTTCAAGTCAATTGGTTTGAAACAGAACGAGAAATCTGAAATCATCCCTTGGATTTGTATGTTAGCTCCTGAATGAGATCGGATTAAAAAAAATTCATCATTCATCATAAATCATAAATCATTCATATTCAACAACGGAAGAATTTGTTTTGGTTGATTTTCCCTTTTTATTTTTTTTTTATTTTGTTGATATTCTTTTTCTATAATACAAATCAGCTGGTTTTTATATTTACCATTTTATAATTTACTATATTGAGATGATGATGGTCGTCTTCTTCTTCAAATGATGAAACATATGATTATTTACATTTTTCATTCACAATTCTGTTACTGATAATTTGTAATATTGTATATATAATATGGTGGTGTTATTTGACCGAGAAAGCTTTGAATGTAATATTTTTATAATCGATATATTGTATTTATTTATGTAGAGAATTTTTACTGTTTTTTTTTATTGGTCATTCTTATACAGAGAATTTATCAGTTTTTTTAATATGATTTATCTTTGCTTTATATAGATATAGATATATATATATTATATATATATACTTTAGGGTGATATGATGCTGAGAAGAAATGAAAAATGTCAAATAGGATGGCGATAATTATAAGTATCCAATTATTTAATGTTCAAATAAATGTTTAATCATTAGAATAGAGACACCCAATAAATAATCACAAGTGGATTTTTTCCATTTTCCCCAACACTTTTTGTTTTACTTTTATTTTTCACTTTTTGTTTTTTTGTTTCTTACTGTTTTTCACAAACACTCTGTATAGAGATAAAAGTTAGACCTCCATTCATGTTCCAAAGAATTGACAAAATAAATTCTCGGTCAAAATAAAAGAAACAGTTTAGATAGGGGGAAACTGTAGAGTTTTCTCTATGTAAATGTGAAGCTATAGCCGGAAAAAGAGTTCATTAACCGCATTGGCAAGTTATTTCCATTGCCTTAGGAAGTTATGTCCATACCCATGATTAATTTGTCCATTTTTCTAAGCAGGATGTTCGAATATGAAATGGATTCAGGGTGTTGCATCATATAATGACCTCAGGTGGTCAAGTGTTTCGGGGATTTAACCTAATACATTTTAATATTATAAACTATACCTCCCTTCGCATAGAATTTTTCACATCTAGTTTTTGGATTCACTGGATTCACATCAAATTTTTGAGTTAACTAAAGAGTTACACGCAACAACAAAAAAGACGAAATACGTAAGAACTTTTTTTTGTACCCGAAGATTTGTGTATCAGATTAATAGACTGACCAAAACCCCTCCATAAATTGTTCGATATTCTAGAATCAGGCAGGAATGTGTGGGCCTCTTTACAGTAATATAACGATAATTAGCCGTACGACGAACTTCAATGTGAGTTCCATGAGAACATTCCGATTCGAAAATAACGGAAAAAACACAAAACATATTTTATGTCTTCAATATGATTCGAACTTACGACACCAAAATTTTGCCGGAATTTTAGTTTTCGAGTTTTAATCAACTTCAACACAGAGTCATGGTTACATACGCGTAACTTACAAATCACAACTACAATAAAAAAAACCTAAGATTCAGTAAAACGCAGTAAAATGTGGTTAATAACAAAATAAATAAACCAAAAAATTAATAATAGTTCATCGCTGCTAAACTGACCATCGTGTGTTTCCTTCATGGACGACGGTTAGAATAGATTTTTTAATTTTTCTGTATCGTATAATGGGAAAATGGCAGAACCGGTTCAAAATCAATAAGGATTCTTTTCTTGTCTATGCTTTAGTTATTAAAGCATACATCCAGCGTCGAAACTTTTTTCGTTCTAAAGTCACCGTAGTTTTATCTATTCATCCACAAATACCGAAAGACCGACAGAATGTTAAAATAAAGATATAACTAACTAACTAATATTAAAGTAAAAAAGAGTACAAAAAATACCCCCATAATGCAAAATTTAAACTTTGATTTTGTTTAGTTTGTGTTTATTTATTTTTTTTTCAGTTTGTATAATAAGAAAAAAATGTAATAGAAGACAAAAAGTACACAAAATGATATTTGCATTTTAAAACGAAAAAAAAAACATCTATAAATAGATTTTTTCACATTCATATAAATATGATGATGATCTAACTTAAATAAAACTATAATTAATATTGTATTAACATATTAATATTTTTGTATGTGCATATTTTTGTAAGACAAACTTTAAAATTTTTTTTTTTTTTAAAGTAACACACATTAAAAATATTCGCATATCTCTATTTTTTTTTATAATATACGCATATATAATTTATAAATTCAATATATTTAAAACATTTTTAATTTTCAATAAATATTACATATATTTGCATTTGCTATAAAACTCGCAAGTTGCACGTCAACGAAATGATGAATAATAATGGCAAAGAAAAAAGAAAAATCAGCTGATTAATTAGCATATGGTTATATGGTAAAAAAAAAAGAGCTATAGCGCTGTGTAGAGGATTTGCTGCTATTATATAAAAAAAATCGACGATAAAATAATAGAGTAAATATACAAAAATCAATTGGGTAATTTTATACGAAATGCAAATTGCCACAAAAAAGTCAACATTTTTTTACCAAACGAAATCGGTATTAGTTTTTGTACGGGTTGATGACGTAATGAAAAGTGGTGAAAAGGGTCAAAACAAAATTCAGATTCGAAAAATAACCGAAAACACAAAACATATTTTATGTCTTCAGCTCTTCAGTAGGACTCGAACCCACGACCCCAAAATTTCGTTAGAATTATTAGGTTGCATTTTTTTATCATTTACCACTCTGTTGTGTCATATTAGGTTTGTTTGTTAGGAAAAACGGATAGTATTTTGAAAGAAAACAAAAATACCTTTAAACATAAGGTATATTTATTTTTAAATAAAACAACAACCCAAATCATTAAAAATTGGATTCGTTTATATATTTAAAAAAAATAATAACCTAATTAACATTTCATTCAAAAAAACCAATTATACCTCAGATTAAAAATTATATTAGCATGACATTATAATTGCTTAATTTTAATTGTGTCTGTGAACGATATATTATTCATTCAATGCATATCAACGCAATTAATTAAATTAAATTTTTATTTAAAAAAAAAACGCACACACACACATCATGATGATGAGGGGCATGCAATCATTTAACAGAATTTTAATAATAAAAACATATAGTTATATATTTGATTCGTATCATTTCTGAATAAATATGAGTATAGGTAAATAAATAATAAATATAAAAACACACAAAAATTCAGATTATAATTTATCATGCAACAATTTTTTTTTTATTTTGTATTTTCATTCATTCAAATCTTTTCATGGTTGGTAATTTTTTTTTTTTTTCATTATTATTATTATTATAAAAATATTAATTTAAAAATTATAATAAATTAATTAGATATATTTTTATTATAAATATTAATATCTGTAGCGAGGATTCAAAATCATAAATTAATTTTTTTTTTTATTTTATTTTACTTTATGTATACCTATAAATCATCAGATATTAGAATTAGATAATTAACAGAACATGCGGTTTGCCATGTATATATGTAGATTCAATTGAATGAACAAATTCTAATAAAGTTATTTCCTAAGAATGAATTTTAAAAGGTGTTTAATAAAAACGCATAAATAAATAAGAACGTATTTTACTAGAGAAAGGCTGATTTAAAAAAATAAAAACTATCTCTCGTTCATAGTTTTTAAAATGTATTATTATAAAAACCTAAAAAAAAAAAGGTGCAATAAATTCGCAAAAAAACTATTCACATTGACCTCAATTTGTTTTGTATCTATCATAAAAAAAATGTGAGAATATTTAAAAAAAAAAAAAAAAACACGACGAAATCAAAATCCATTAAATCCATCACTTTTTTTTTTTGTTTTTTATTTTATTATTTATGAATATTTAAAAATAGAATTTTTAGAAAAATTTATTTTGTAAATAACTTTATAAATGTTTTTTTTATAAAAAAAAAAACTTTATTAGCTTATAATCTTAAATTATTAATAATTTGCCAATTCATCATAACAGATGATCTTTTTTTTTTGTTTGTTTGTTATTTAAGTTTTTTTTTTGAAGTATGTCTATGTATACAACAAATTTATTACTATTACCACTAATGTAATAATTAAGTAAGCTGTAAATATTAATATAGAAAATTTTAATTCTATACAATCTCAATCATTACAACAAGATTTGTTTTTTTTTTTCAAAATTATTTTATTAATAATATTAATAAGATTATTTTATGACACAATTAAAATAACACCAAATTTTGTAAGTCGTAAATCTTGGGACAAATATAATTTTTGAGATTTTCAAAATATTTGATCCTCTCCCCTATGCCGACCGGCCGTCGTCGTAGTTGAACCGAATAAGTTCAGAATAAACGTTTGTGAAAAGGTAAATTTTACTAAAATATCTCGCTGGCGGGGAAACATGGAAAAAGAAGTCGTCGTAAAGACCGTTGAAGCCTCCCCCGCCCCAAAACTAGGACAAGCGTTGCCTAGTTGTAACTAAACAAAAAACAGTTTGCCCTGATATCGTTGTAGGTACTAAAATAAAAATGCAACCCCTTGCGGAAATTTTTGGGAGTATGTGATGGAATTCCAAATTATGGAATTGCTTCCCTAACTGGAGAAGAAGAAGTTGGACCTAATAAGTCGAATAAGAGATTTCCATGACCATTAACCACTTCCGCATTCCATTTTCTCATACAAACTTTAACCGTTTTTTTTAGCTGGTCAAATGGTATTAGGAGTTCGCCACTAAGTTCAAAAAAATAGTTAGGCGATTTCTACGAATGCAGGTCAGATCTAAATTACAGTTTTGCTTAGTTCGCAGATATATACACAGTGCGACAATTAATATTCCGGACTCAAACCATATCTCAATAACCAGTGGGACGATCTATGTGATGGAACAAGCGTTTTGAACCTTGATGTTTTCTCTGTCGTCTGTAAAAATTTCATTGCATTGGGTTGACAAATAAAAAAGTTATGACATTTCTTGTGAAACAATATTTTAGTTGAAGTAGAAATTTTAACATGGAACAATGACCAGTCATTAAATTCAACGCAAAGCTTGGTAAATCTGCAACGGAAACGTTCAAATCGATGCCGCAAGTTAATGGCGATAATTGTATGGGTAGAACACAAGTTTTTGAGTGGTATAAACGATTCGTGGATGGCTAAAACACAGGTTAAAAAACAAAAAAAAAGTTCCATCGAAAATCAAGACAATGCTCGTAACATTTATCGATAGCAAGGGAATTATCCATAAAGAATTCGTTCCAACTGGTCAAACAGTCAGTGGCGCCGCATATTATATCGAAGTTTTGAAGCGTTTGATGGGCAGGATTCATCGTATTCGACCTGAATATCGTGAATCAGATAGTTGGTGTTTGATAAACGATAATGGATCAAGTCATACTTCACTTATTGTTCGTTAGTTTTTGGGTCGAAATCAAGTCTGTGTGTTAAATCATCCACCGTATTCATATACTGATGTAGCACCATGTGAGTTCCCAAAACTTAAAATGAAATGGAAAGGATGTTTTTTTGAGGATATTGAAACCATTCAAACAGCATCTTCACGCGCACTAGAGACAATACCACAAAATGAGCTGGAACACACATTTGAATCGTTATTAAATCTATGTAACAGTTGTATTGAATCAGGAGGAGAATATTTTGAATAAATAACAAAAAAAAAAATTTCAAAAATCGTGTTTTTAATGTATTTCCTAGGACCAGTCCGGAATATTCATTGTCGCATTGTGTATAGTACTTTTGCCGATCTTTTGATTCCAATATAATTTTTGGTTCCAGATCGAGTTGGCAATACTGTGCCGCTATATGCTGTTATATGGGATCTAAACTAAATAATGATTTGTATAATAAAATGAAAATCCTAAAAATATTAAATAAAAAACAGCTGAGGATCATCTGGTAAACTGTATGTGATGAGAATGTTTATACGAAAAACAAAAAAATGAAAATGAACAAAATTTTTCTTATCATATTTTATATATGAGGAGATGAGCAGAGTAAATTTGAAAAATCAAGTTAAATTTCCTGTTCTTTTTTTTTTTTTTTTTTTTACATATTTTGTTATGTGATGATGCTTAACATTTATAAGTATAGATTTTTATCATCATATAAATTTGTTTTTTTTTTCTTCTTTCAATATATTTATATATGCTACACTATACTGTTTTTTATATATGTATATATCTATACGTACAGTAACTATAGTATTTATGTATATATATAAAGAAATAAATAAATAAATACTAATGTACAGCAAATATATATGTATACTTGTTGTGATCTTGCCATTTAAATAACTTTTACTCTTTAAATATCTAAATATATATATATATATACATAATCTATCTATATATAGTAAATGTATATATTCAGACAGGCAGACAGACAAATAGTCAAAACAGTAATAGAGCCGCCGATATCGTCAGCCAAAAAACCAACTCTATATATATTTTATTGAGAATCCAAAACATTCATATGGATTTTGGTATATTTATATATTATATATGTATAAAGAAAGGCAAAGATATTGATGATGGAGGGATTATATCCACGCCACATAAACATACGTTTTTCACTGTAATGCTATTACAGAATATTTTATATGCAATTTTCTTTAAATTTACACACACACCAAAAACAAAAAAAAAACAATTTTGCCTTTACACAAAATACTTTTCGGCTATTCAATAGTGTACATTTAAAAAATTAAATAAAATATTCATTAACAATTTATATAATAAATTTTTTTTTTTTCAAAATTGTGTGTACGAATTTACATTGTCAATGTAATATGTAAAGTTCACGAATGTGTATACATAAGAAATAATCTTTCTGGATAATATGATTGATAATCATTACATATATAGATAAATATCGATGATGAATGGAAAATCATATTGTATAATTATATATTTATGAATGATTATTGAGTTACGTATATAAACATCATTCATATATGTGGTCAATTTGTGTTCAACATGTGTGATTATTATATTATATCTATATTATAACAACACCTGTATATTTGTGTATGTGTTTCATTTAAAGTATAAATACACATTTCGTTTTATTTATAATGGATCAAGAATATATGGGTCAAGAAATCGTATCCCATTGACAACAAGTAAAATGATAATTGGTATTCAAATGATGATTTTTTTTTTTTGAAAATAAACAAATTTTTGTGGTCGAACAATAATGTAAACAAAATATATAATATTTGGATTAATATATGTGGCCAACAAAACAATAGAAATAAAATCGTCAAATGGCCATAAATAACAACATGGTAAAATGAATTTTTTATATTATAGATTAAGACGTGTCTAATTAATCTTTAGGTAATTTGTTAAAACTCCAAATCTATATCTAAAAATTAATTGGTTCGTTATCTTTACCTGTCTGTCTGTAAAAGAAATTTCAAGTCACCTATAATAACTCTATAATATAACGTAAGTAAACAAATTTTAGAGATATGCAAATTCATTTAACATTTAATGAAAGAAAGAAAATAATCACAAACACATTTGCCACGTTTCGTATTACATTTTTTTCTTTTTTTTTTATTATTTATTTTCTTGCCACCCATCACATAGACAATATTTTTTTCGCTTTTTCACAAAATTCGCTTGTGTGTGCAAAAAAAAAAAGTAAAAAATTTAAATAAATAAAGAAAAAAAAAATAAATAGCATGTGATTAATTTTTGCCATCACATTTGTTGAAAATTCAACAATATGAGAATGTGTTTTATATATTTATTTAATCATCATATAAACGTTTGTTTTTATATCATATTATATTATGGATGCGATAACACATAAAACAATTGTATTTATATATTATTTATATTTCCCAACAAACAACTGAATACAATTCCATTGCAAAAAAAAAAAAAAACAAAATGTTATTAAAAAAAAAAAATGCTTAATAATTTTGGCTTTTGACTATAACCATTTGGCATAATTGTTGCTAAAAAATTTACTATAAAAATAATTTAAATTCAAAATTTTTTACATTATTATAAAATAAAATATTACTGTATAAAAATTATAGGACATGTAACAAAAATCTCAACAATTCAATACCCGGATATCCGCTCACGGCAGTATTTCGGGAAACAAAAAGGCAGATATAGCGGCAAAAGAAGCAACAACACCACAACCCACCCCAAGATATGGAGGTGCATTAAAACTTAAATCTGAACAAAATTGCATCAACAAATACCTCATACAAACATATTTAGACGTATAGGACAGAGTAAAGTGGAATTGTGAAATAATTAACGCATCACCAAATTAAAAAAACACTTACTGTTCAAGGGAACCCATTTAAATAACAGACATATCAAAATCCATCATCCTAATTAATTAAATTTTTGATTTAACTTTCCCACATTTATAACAATCAAAATTAATTATATATGACCATTTTATTTCAATAAATCCAAAAAAAAAGAGACAAATATATAATTGCAATTAAATATTACATAATTCAGGATGATGACAAAATGGATCACGATAAATTCACACACAATCTATATATTTTGACAATTTTTGCAATTTTGCAACGTACTCTTGCAAAATATTAATTTGTATTTATCTCTATTTACATATCAGTTAGTATAAAATCAGTACATACATATATAAAGTATGCGCTAATTGGTATATATGTTTATATTAACAAGAAAATACAAATCGTGAAATCGTGCATTTTATTCTTGTTAATTGGGGTGTCATAAAATAAATAATCATATACAAATAAAATTTAATTATTTATTTTATTATATATTGTGTTGTTGTTGTTGTTGTTGGGATTGCTGTTGCTGCTGCTGCATATTTGTATTTGTAAATTAAAAAAATAAAATATATTTTTCCATTTTCCATTTTATATGCGAGATATTTTGTTACATAAATAAAAAGTAAAATAAAAATTAAAAAAAAGCATCAATAAGAACGCAATTTTATTTTATACACATATTAATATATCAAAATTACAATTAATAATAATAATGTATAAATATAATAATAATAATAAATATTTTATATAATAAAATATAATGAAATTAAAGTTATTGTTTGGTTTTTTTTCGTACATCAATACATTGTTTTTGATTACATATTATGATGATGAAAGAAAGACAAAATAAATAATTTGATCAATCAATATTTTTATTAATATATAGGCGGCTTAACACCCCAAATTCATCCTTTTACAAATCAAATTCAACTTTTTATAAATCAAAATCATTATCAATTTTTTTATTTTCTGTTGATTTTTAAAGAATCTATCAATAAATTATTAATTAGAACCCAAGCCCGACTCAGAACGAAAGTTGCAATCGGACAAAAAAACAGGACCTACTCATATTTGGGGCGCTTCTAACCCTAAAAAAATTACCAGTTATTTGTTAAGGATGAATAATCAATTTTCTGTGTAAATCGAGTACACAACGATTAATGTATTATATAATTTATCCGTGCATCCCCTTATTCATTAAAAATAATTTTTGAAAGGCGCTATAATATCAAATAAAACCGGGCACCAGCATGGTTAGGACCGCACCTGTTTTAGAACCTTTTTGTTATAAAATCAACCGTTCTATTTAAATAATGGCGTTCTTTCATGGAACTTACTGATTGGGATCGCTCTTATCATTCTTATATTTATCGACGCTGCGAGAAAAAACCCGAAAATTTTTTTTGAGTATAAAAATATAAATTGTTATGACATAATATAATCTTCAATACAATTTCCAAGTATTTATAAAACTACCACAATATAAATTTTTTTCCATAATCTCACATCATTCACTATACTATTTATATTATACTATGAAATTAATACAGCTGCTGATTAAAAAATTCTTTTTATAGTAAATCTATAAAAAAAAAAAAAACCTACGCATTTTTAAAAAAAATAACAATTTTGTTTAAATTCGCAAAAAAATAACAAAACACAAAATGTTAAATTATCTGCCGACGTAAAGCAAAAATACATGTGAATATAATAAACTTGTGAATATAATAAACATATGATTTTCTTAATATTGTATATGGTACACATAACGAGATATAACGTTTAAATGTGTTTAAAAACTATTCGTCATATATGATATTTGGTGGTTAATATTGTTAAAAAATAAATTATAGAGCGACTTTAAATTATATTTTCATTCATTCGTCGTATCATACAATCGCATCGCAAGAATTTCAATTCATTTACGCATACAATTCAAAGTGTTTTATGATATGGATCATTCGTTTCGAAATTAGAAAATACATAAATAATTTATCCGCATAATCGTGAATTCGATTAACAATCATTCAAAAGACTTTGTTGTGTTATTTATTATTATTATAGAAGACTTAAATAATAAATAACTATAATCCAATACATGAAATACATAATCCAATACATGAAATTCTATAGCTTTATAATCACACCAAATATATCTTCAGTACATTTCGTATTTAAACCCCATACTTTTAAAATACACGAAGCGATTTTTTTTTATTTATTGTGACATTTCTTTTCCATATATTATCAATTTTAATTTAAAATAACAGATAATTAATAATACAAACATTTTACTGTACTGTTTTATGGAAATTAAAAAAAAAAAAATTCTTATCTTTACGCATATACAATACAATACGCAGAAAACACATTTAAATGTTTAATAACATTTCGCGAACCATATGGTTTATAATAAGCAAGCAAACAAGCAAGCAAAGAACGATTACTTTTAAAAAAGAAACAACAAAAAACTCCATATATAAAATTGTATAATAAATATTTATTATACATTAGCATTTTATATTAAAATATAATGTCTGTAAAATTGAATGGTTTTTTTTTTATGTTTGTCGAATGTATTATATGAATAAATAAATACACAATCAACAATCCATATATTAATAATATGGATAACGAACATTTTCATTGTATTATTGTTGTCTTGAATTAGATTAATAAATTAATTTAAATTAAAAACTAAATAATTCCGGCCGGTTATTTATGCCGGTCAATATTATTATTATTATTATACTGTACTCGCATATATTTATTTTTACAATTAAATAATTATAAAGATAAAATTAATTAATTATTATATAGTGTGAGACGCCAGCACCAGCACAAAATACCTGATCTGGACTTGTCCGGACGTTGTATTGCAATCGTAACATTTAAAATACATCCCTACACTTATAAGTTTTTTATTTTCTCCAAATCAATAAACCAATGTCTTAAAATCAAAATCATTAAAAACTGATTGGTTGGCTGCGAATATAAAAACGATAATCTTTGCGATCGATATACAATTTTATCTTTTTGGCAGGGAGATTAAAGTTTCAGCAGAAATCAAAGGTGAATTTCAAAACAAGATTCAATCGCTTATCTGCTGTATAGAAGCTTTTAGAAGTTAAATAAATATTCGCATGAGCTTCACAATTTTAATTGAAAACAAAAAAGTAATTGGAATTTTGTATGGAATTCCAAGGTAGTTTAAAATAAAAAACCTTTTTATTCTATTTGTACATTGCATATCGGAATTTCTTGGGGAATCCAATCAAATTTCACAGGAAAGGAACTCTCGATCGGAATTCACCTTGACATAGTGCAAGGGTTAAGGTTGCAATGAAACGGAGGGCAATGCTGATAAGAACTATCAGATATCAGAAAGGCATCCGAGGTGCAATGCACTAAGAACTTCGAATATCTCAGATACCGGAATTATTTAACCTTATAGCAAGAGGATTTGCTATGGCTAACCAATTTACTCCTCAATTACAAATTAAACAGCTTATGAACTCCAACAAAACAAAATCAAATGAACTGAGTGATGCTTTTCTAAACGCATCAAATGAAACAACGGTGCTTTACGGTTCCATCCAAGACACAGCATATTTCAGATATCAAAATGGTTGACCTTGATTCTAAGGGCTCTCAGTCAACGATTGTTGAGCCCGTTTAATCAGAAGTCTAGCGTAAAAATCCTTAGTCCGGCGGTCTCATCTCTTCGAGATCAATTCAGAAATATATGATTCGTTTTAATACTAATCCTAGAGTTAAATAGATTCAGTATTAGTTGCAGTACATTATAAATTTTGATGGCGTAAAATTCACTTCCGATTAGAAATACCTTTAATTTCTTATTTCTCTATATATAAAATCAAATAAAAGTTAAAATATTTTTACTATAAAACCAATTAATAATTAATACAAAAATATCTATATAAGAAAATATAAAATTGCCTTTTAAAATATAATATCGCTTTGTATATATAAATATGCATATGTATATTTATAAATAATGAATGTTGTATTTATTTACATCAAAAATATATGCATTGCATCGTGCAAAAGCTCACCACTTGCTTGCACACCTCTATATTATATATATTATTATAAAAATAGGTATTTATATATCGATCGATGCATATACATGCCAAGAATAGAAATGAAAATTTATTTATAAATAACAAATTTATAATAACATATTTCTATCGAGATTTTATAATAACAACAACGAAAACAACAACAAATGTATATATTGTATAAAAAAAAAATAACGATTGAGAAAATGCGAAGGTCGGTCATTCACTTCAAAGAAAAAATCATAATATTATTATTATTATAATTATTATATTATTATCAATATATAAATAATGTATATCTCTCTTTCAATATGTATATATCTATGAATAAATTTATATAATATTGTTTATAAATTCTTTTAATTAATTTTAGCAAATATGAATAAAAATTATTGCAAAATTAAAAATTTATAAAATTACATATTCACTACATATCTATTTACTGTCTGTCAGTCAGTATGTAAATAAACATTTGATATATAATATTCTATAAATTTAGTTATGCAGCTACCGCGGCAAACAAATTTCCCACTTTATTTTACTCATCGAATTTAAACTATTTGTACTGCAAAGGGTGTACAACAGTTAGAGAAGATCGGCTAAACCATTTGTACAAATGATACGATTTAAAACGGCTTAAATGATTAAGACAAAGTTGGAAACACAAATTAAAACTTTAGTAACCTGAACCTGATCCTTATCCGCGCATAGTTCGACGGCTAATTGAACGCAAAATGATTGCACACTGCTAAAACCCACTATTGACTGACTATGACCATAAGGCTGAAACAAAGGTAACAAAGGAAACATATGCCGAGGAACGTCAAAATTTGAACATTAGAAGATCGCCAAAGAGTGGTATTCACAGGAGAATTTAAATTTAACAGAGCAGAATTGATAAAAGTTAAATACCACAGTCACCACAAAACAACAGAATATAAAAAACATGTAAATCAATGGAGATGGTTTTTATGAAAATTTTGCGGTGTTGTGCGGTGAGCAGTACGACGGAGGTTGGAAGATTTATTTCATAAAACGTGGTCATCACACACGGTCAATATATAGAAATATGTCAAATAAATTTGTATCCACATATTTTTGACAGACATCAACACCGAATCATTGACACCACTTTGCGGGCATATTTCATTTGACCTATTTTTCACCTTGTCCGGGTCGCGGTGCGGCCCCCGTTCAGAAAAAACGTACCCTACAGCGTGATTCGAAAATAAAGTGCATTCAATTATTCATGTTCAGATAAACGATCCATAATTGAATTGAGATGCTAAAAATTATTCTGAATGTATAATTCTGAAATCTGAAATTTATACAAAACTAAATAATTTTGTAGTATATAACATGATATATCGGGCGTCGAATTTACAGACGAAATGTAATTTATGCAATTGGGGTGGTGACGGCAAGTATGTTTTTTTTTGGGAGAGTGCACAATAATGTGGTGCGAATAAAATGGATAGGTAGGTGTACGTTGACAAGGGAAGGTATAAAGGAGTTATTATCTAGGCGGAAAATGGAGAAGGAAAATGGGGAGGCGGTTAATTGGAAAAGTGTGGCACGGTTTATGATGCATATGGAAAGGTATAGGGATATTATGTGGTGAAGGAATATAATGGGTAGAAGAGTAAGTTAATTGTAGGAATGGATAAATAGTGAAGAACAATAAGATTATAAGGTGGTTATTGATGGAGCAAGGAAGTTATAAACCTGTAAAGTTTTAGAGTGCTAGATGAGAGTTGGAGTAACGGTCGAAGGGCTATGCTTCTAAGGGAAATGGGGGGAGATTAGATTTAAATTTATAAATGTTTAGTTATGAAATAATTATAAAATGATAAATAAAGAATCCTTATAAAAAAAATATAACATTAGGGACATTTTTTTTTTGTCGGTAGCTGTCAGACACTCAGAAGGACAATCAGTATCTATATAATTTACAGAATACACTACAAGAACTACATTTTGTTTTATGTATAGTATTTTATCTAGATAGCTATAGATAGATAGTTAAAATAACTACAATATAAAAATGGTACATATTATATATGAATCATTCCGAGTTAATAAGAGCCAACAACAAATATGAAATGATGTAATTGAACTGAAATTAAATGTTGTTGAAAACTCAAACTATATTTATACAAATACCGCACATATATTAAATATATTTTCCATTCATTATATAATTATATATTTATTATAGTGTTTTGAACGAGAGAGAATGACTGACGACGCGATTAAAAACATTTTTTTTTTTTCATTCATAAAATATATTGTATTTTATTCATAAAATTTTTGTTTATATTATTTTCATGATTTTTAATAATATACAATAATAATAAAAATGTATATATAAATTTGTTTTTTTTTTACAAATATAGGTATAGATATCAAAATGATATATTATTATTGTATAGTACGTACACGACATGTGTGAAATTGAAAAAAAAAAAACAAAACAAAAATGAAAACATTAATGATGAAATCATCTGTTTTATTTGTGAGCCGGTAACAAAAGTTTGATTATAATATGATTTTATCAGTAGACAACATACAAAAAAAAAACTAGTTCACGTTTTATAAACAATCTAAAAAAAAAAGTACGTACTTTTTTTTTTGTTATAAAAATAACAATTCAATCAAAATCAGATTATTTTTTATACAAAATACAAAATCATATGGCAAAGGTATCGAAAATTTTGATATAACATATACCTTTATTTTTTATATTGTTTGCAAACAAAATCAAAATCGGATTATTAATAATTATACTATTATGATTATTATTTTATCTCTTCTCTATACCGAATATGCATTTCGCGAAAATTATATATAAAATTTTCAATTCATATATTAAATTATAATAAATCAATTTCTATAATGGAATAATTATTAATTATTGTCGTCAGCCTCTGTATAAATAAATATTGTTATTAACTATATATATTATATATATATATGTATATATATTATTATAGTATGAATTGATTGTGGATACCACGCCAATAGAATTGTTCGTCTTTTGAGGCAAACAAATCAAACAACCCAATTTTCAACTTCTTCGTCGGAATCGAAGTGCTTCTCAGCACAACTGCGTTTGTCACATCGATGACAACCAATGGTAATTGGAAGGAGTCAAGTCTGGTGAATACGGCAGGTGGGGTAGCAGCTCCCACCCAAGTGCTTTGGGTGTATACTGAACCACTTTTGTTTTGTCCGCAGGTCCGCATTGTCATTGAGCAAATTTACGTTGCCGGGTTCTTCTAGCCCACTTTGGTCATTTTTCGATCATTGCATTGTTCAAATTGATCATTTGTTGCACAGGTAGCTCAGATCAGTATTAACGGTTTCACTGGGTTTTAGGTGGTCGTCGTATACTACACCTTTCTGATCCTACCGGACATACAGCATTGATTTCATGCCGAAATGAAACGAGCCATGGCAATTGATGTTGATGGTTTGCCCGGGTGGATTCACCAATGATTTTTTCCGGTTCGGATTTTACAAAATAAATTCATTTTCCATCAACACTAACAATTCAATGCAAAACTGATTTTCTTTCGTGTCTTTGAATCAAAATTTCACAAGTGTTTTTTCGGGTTTTCCATTTATCTTTCATTCAATTTATGTGGCACCAATTTTAAACTTTTGAATCTTTCCCTAAGCTTTTAAACGGTCAGAAATTGTTCGTGAAACATTTAACATATCTGCCATTTGTGTTCCCGACCGAGACATACGATCACTTCATACCGATATATAGCAGCAATTTGTTTCTTACGAGTATATATTATAATGCAAAATAAATATAACCATATGTGGTGTTGATGGTGAATGTATATATATTGTATATGAATGGTAGTATTATACTTATATGCACCATTATATTTTATATGAAAGTACTTTTATGGTAATGTTTAAAAGAAAGTCGTCTGGTATTTGTATAACATTTTGTTATTATTATTTTTTTTAAATGCATTTATATATTAATTATTATAGCTAACGATAAGTAAATTCAGTGTATTGTATTTAATATATATAGTCTAAAGTGGAGCGACCAATTGCAATTATTTTTGCGTCATTGCAAATTTGTTCAATTTAAATATATATATATATATATATATAGATGATTTAATATTGGCTTCTTATAATATATATTTTTGCGTATTCTAATACCGCGGAACCCAAGCGGTGGGTCGTGGGTCGTATGAATATAGACACTCTTATTTTGAAACAGCGAAATGTTATTAATTAGTTAATTTAGCCGACATCTCCAATAAAATGCATACATGCTTTAGTACAGCTGTACATACACCTTAGTACATACAGTTACAGTTAGTACATACATACTTTGGTACAAGGTTTTGAAACTCAATTAAAACATAATTCAAAATGTTGAAACCTGACCTCAGCAATAACATTTAGTCTAAATTGTATAGTATGGGTCGTCTTAAAGGCATATGGGTCGTGAAAGAAATTAAGTGGCAAGTAAAAAAAAAATATGGGCACCTACCTTTGTTCTAATATTGTACCTTAATAATAATGTGTACAATATTTTTCCATAATTTACGGTAAAATATCTATATCTAAAATGGTGTAATCGAAAAACATCCAAAAAACTTCAAATTGAATACCAATAATATGTTTCCGATTTATACTTTAGTTACATTTCACAATATATATAGTTTTCATCTATATATGGGAATAACAGATCACTCATAGCTTAGGTATGTTCTTTATTTTGAATATATTCAAAAATTCATCAATAAGTGACTGCGATCATATATGTTATTAATAATGTGTTTGATTACGTAAAAAATTCTATGTATATCGATTTTACCATATCTAGAAATGATTAATATAAAAAAAAACGTTGTCAGGTAAACACGCATTAAAACAGTAAGCACGTACCAACTGTGGCCCGAGCAGAAAATAGAAGAGTTTATCAACAATCTGTTCCTCATAAAATTATGTGCCAGACCAATGATCTATTCAAAATTAATTCCGAAAACCCATGGATCTAAGTGGTGTGGTGAAAGCAGTGGGATAAGAAAAAATTTTTACCATTTTTCATGAAACCTCCAGATAAAAAATTTCCAGTAAACTAATTTAAAACTGAATGAGAAATCTGTAATAATGGGAAAAAGTTCCGCCAAAGGAAAGTTTTCCAATTTTTCGTGAAACTTTCAGATACAAAACTTCAAGTTAATTTGTTAGAAACATAACGAAATATCTCTAATAATTCCGTGGATTTGTATGGGAGCTGCTGGGTGGGATGGGATCAGAAAAAATTTCCGGGATTATCATTTTTAGCATTCTATATCAAACATCCTATATCCAAAAATTTCAAGCAAATATCTTTAACACTACGAGAAACCAAAAAAAATAACCGGAAAATTCTGAAAATTTTGCAAGCCAGGGAGTAGAAGCGATGGTCTGTTTGCCATCACAATGGTGAAAAAAATTTTAGTTTTCCAAAACACGATAATAAATAGGCACATACTAAAAGTGTACCTGATTAATAATTAAAGTTAAAAAAAATCATCATATGGGCGTTTTATCCATATATATAAAAGAAATTTTATTGCAAATATGCCTATAATATATAAATTAAAATAATGATCTTATAACTTCCATAAATACAATATTATAATAAAAGGCATTTATACAAATCAAATGAAAATAAACAAAAAATAAAATAAAATATTTTTTTTAATAATAAAAATAAAAACTTCTTTTTTTGTATATTAAACTTGTATATATAGTTCCGCATAAAATTCACCGAAAGTTTCCCGATCTCTGAGAGATTCCCTGAGCGATAAAATTTGATAGCCATAGTCGGAAGCTACGGTCCGTTTTCACATAGAATTATTGTATTTACTATGTTTGTCAGATCCGTCAGTTTGTGTTAACTTTTTTGAGCACCAAAAACGGACCATCGTAGCGTCCGTCTTCCGTCAGTTTGTGTAGCCCTTATTTCGGGGAATTCATCGAGAGAGAGAAATAGAGAGAGATGTTAGCAAACTGATCATTACATCACAGAAGGTATCTTAACCCATTCTATCCTATATTCTATACATGAACTATAAACCATATTGAATATCTAAACTATGGTGATTACGAGAATGGGATGTATTTAAAATGTGCATAAAATTATATATCGATATGATAATATATAGAGCAAAGTTTCAATTAAATAAAAATTCAAATAAATAATTTAAATTTATAAGAATTCTTTTTGTACTTATTATTATGAGCGGAGGTGGTTCTTTCTTGGTATAACAATTGTTAAAATTATAATGAATTTAAATATATATATATATATATATAGAGATCAGATTGTAATGAATGAATAAATATATTGCATTTGGATGCGTATATCTTTTGTTATAATATACATATATATATTATATTTGAAAGTTTCAATTTAAATAATTCATTTTAAAAACATTTATTGACAAATATGTAATAATTTTTTTTATTTTTGCATTCTTTTTTCAGTCTCATTCGAAAGTTTATATCATATACAGTGTGTCCCCCATTTAAGTCCATCCAGCCAATATCTTCGAAATCAGTGGAGGTATCACTATAATGATGTTACAAGACCCCGATTTCAATTTGGGTACATTTTTAGGTTAACCCCCTTTATCTCCATCGATACGGGGTACATTGGCTTAATTTTTAAAAATTTGTATCCATTAAGCACATAAGGAGTGGGGAAGAAAGCGGTTAACACCAAAATTTAGCCAAATTGATTCATATGGGGATCTTTTAACATCATTTTAGCGACAACTCTCCTGATTTCAAACATATTGGCTGGATGGACTTACGTGGGACACACTGTATATTATTAAAAATAAATAAATAATTAAAATGATATAAATAATAATGAATGTGGATACAAAAAAGACAATGCGTGTAGGTTTATATATTATTAATTTCTTGCATATGAAAATAAATTGAAATATTTTCATTCGCATTTGTATAAAGAAAATGTACATCATATATTTTTCATCTCATTTCTCTATCTTGTTTGCGTATATATTGTATGCAGAATATAATCATAATAATAATATTGTATAATATCTTTAAAAAAACAACGGTAACCCTGACAATTATGATGTATTTATACTTGTACGTGTACAGAGTATATAATATAATATACAGAACAGATTAAATACAATTATTGTGTAGGTTGTTTATGCGGTTTTTATATATATGTATAGACAGATATATAGTTATTTTAATGCACTTTTATCAAAGTAATATTTAGTGTTAGACACTATGTATACAAATCGAATAAGATATTTAATAAAAATAAAATTTATTAAATATTTTACGTTTACAAAAAAAAAAATGTCTTGAATGAAGGCGTTGATTGTATTTTCACAGTGCGATGTGTTCTCATACATATAGAAGAAAGGTAATATTTAATGGTATTATGAAATCAAACACAAAAAAACGTTTTTGTTAATCAACTATAGGACTATTTGAAATATATAGGAAACAAATAAATAAAATTAAATAAATTATAAATATTTTATTTATTATTCGCCAGATGTCTTGTTGACTGTTCGCAACTGTAAAACTTTTCTCCTCTTTATATGATTAAGATTATAATACACATGAAAGATGAAAATTATATGGAAAAACGCAACAAAATAATTGTTACAAAATGTTCGGGGGTCGTAGAATCGAATCCTACCTAAGACATAACAATTGTTTTGGAATCTGAATTTTCACATATAAATACAGTTGTATATTTTCCTCTGCTGGTTGATTGTATACGAATAATTACCAAAATAGCGTAAAAACTTTAAAATTATGAAGGCTGTTGTCGGGGACGCTAAATAAAATGGTCGGTTGGGTAAACGAAATTGCTTTCTTTTTGTTTATTTATAGGAAGATCATGAAAATTTACTATATATAAGAGTCCTTTAAAAAAAACCTTCTAAAGAGTCTTATAAAAATACAAGTTGTTTAAATATTAAAAAAAACTAATAAAACAAAAATTTTTAAATTTCATAATAACAATTAATCTAAAATCAAATGTACAATGTTATTTTATCCTTTACGTCGACGTCGTTTTTGAGATTGAAAATGGTTGTTTTTTATTACATCGCGGTTATTATATTCAAATGTTATCTAACAAATCTGAGATTTATTTATTAGGCACCCTGATCGTAGATAAAGCGAACGCTTTTAACATTGAGAACAGAAAAATTAGTTTTAGAAACGATAAAACTGAATTTTAAAGCAGTTAGAGTGATCTAAACGGAGATATGGAACACACCAATCATATATTTTAACCCTATCTAATATCTCTTTCTCTCGCTCGGAAGTCACCTTGATGTGGTGCGAGGGCTCAAATTGCAATGAAACGAATGGTTATGCTGATAGGGAGGCACCCGATGTAACAAAGGCCTTCGGGGAGCAATGCACTTAGAATTTGTAGCCTCCCTGCAGATGCCGGCCACCCTCGGCGAGTATTTAATCTTACCAAAGTAAGAGGCTCTGCTATGACTGGCTAACCTACTCTTCAATTACAAATGTAGACTCAAACAATACAAAACCCAAAAAGAGTGATGCTTCTCTAAACGCATCAAATGAAATAACAGAACTTTACCATTCCCCCCAAGACACGGTGTCTGATATTTCAGATACTAAAATGTCTAGTCAACCTTGATTCTAAGGCCTCTGGGTCATCGATTGTTGAGCCTATTGCGGTAACAGAAGTACCGTCAAGCGTAAAAATCCCTAGTCCGGCAGTCTCAAATCTTTGAGACGGCAATTCACAAATTTGTGATTGGTTATAATGCTTATTGAGGAATACGCAATAGATCCGATGGGTCACAGTACACGTGCGGTATACCTGAACCAACCTCGGAGTAAGGTTTTAGTCGGTAGGACGTTACATTCGGTAACCGGAGAGTTCGACACTATGTTCGTAAAAAGGAGTTTCTCACAAAAAAAACACCTGATTAATTTAAATTATCTGTTTTAGAGCATTAAAAAAATTCTTTCAAATTTATTACCACCATTTATAGAAATAACAATGATTTACCTATAAGATTGACAAATCTTCGAAAATTCATATTAAAGGTGATGTAAGAGATGAAGTATCCAATCAACTTTGAGAGGGTCCTCGAAGAAAATGAAAAGCAGAAACAATGGTTTTTATCAGTGATACAAGTTAATAGAATTTGAATATCATCTTCTATACCCCGATGATACTGTAAATTCATAACATTATATAGTACAGTAACATTATCTTTGAAATTTACAGTCACATTTGTTTATATATGGACAGTGATCAATTGTAATATTGCAAAATTGAAAAGTTCACAATGAAATTTAATTCCTCTTGCGTTTAAAATCGAACGACAACATTTAAATTAAATTTGATTACAAATATAAAATGTGTATATCTTCTTAATTGTACATTACAATACATACTGTACATTCATCGAAAATCAAAAATATAATACATAATTTACATATACTATATACATGAATGATGTTGTTATTTATAAATTAAATATATATAGTTATTTTACGTTATATTATTTATGTTGAGAGAAAAAAAATGTATAGTGGTAATATACATTCAACAAAACAACGTATATGTTATGATTTGGTATATATACATATTTTACAACACATATTTCAAAGTCCATTGAACTGTCAC
This sequence comes from Dilophus febrilis, assembly GCA_958336335.1. Taxonomy (NCBI): domain Eukaryota; kingdom Metazoa; phylum Arthropoda; class Insecta; order Diptera; family Bibionidae; genus Dilophus; species Dilophus febrilis. The sequence goes on from OY284471.1 coordinate 35,155,054, forward strand.
AGATATTTAAAATGAAAGAAAAATAACAAAAATGTATATGCAAGTATAAAAAAAAAAGAAAAGAAAAAGAATTCTTGTTATGTTTAATTTTAAATATGCGGTTGTTATTACGTTATTACATATATATATATACATTTATATTCTCATTCACTATACCAACTATACGATACTATACTATACTATACATTTTTCTATATACATAATATTATTATTTATAATGTGTAATCTGTTGTTGTTTGTATCGTATCGTGTATGGTATGGAATGTATATATAGAGAAATATATTGGCGTTTTTTTTCATGTTACACCAATCACACCAATTTCGCACCAAAAGTAAATTTTGTTAAAAAGCTGTTCGTTTTATACACCCCGTCTCCACCGTGTATTGAAGGTGAAGCTGGTATTTTCATCACACCACATTTACACAAGTTCACCACCATTTACCACCGACTACACTCTCGGTTGTTATTTGTGTCGATGGTGTAAACCGGTCCATACAAACGAGTTCATTTGTATTTGGTAATATTTTTACAACTCCAGATATAGTCAAAACTATTGTCCCTATATAGTGTTCGTTACATACACTTGCCACTCACTACGAACACGCGTGGCCTTGACAAAACCCAAGATACTTGAAAAGTGTTGGTGTGATTTGTGTGATACGAAAAAAAAAATATTTTAATACATAAAATAAAATGTATATGTACAAATTATCGTATATTATATATGTATGAAATATAAATGTACCATGCGTTGTCGAAGAATGTTGTTTATTATTATTATTATTATTATTATTTTACTTTTTCTACGTTGTTGTTATTTGTTATTATAAATACATACTATATGTATATATACAAAACTATTTCACCTCAATTAGATGGTTAAGATTTGAATTACAAATACATGTTCAAAACAAAAAAAAAAAGAATAAATTACAATTTTATAATAATTTTTATTAAAACATTATTTTTTTTCTTCCTTTTAATATTTATCAAACATTTAAACGTCTGAAAATAAGATCGAGAGCTATAGTGTACGAGTTTAAATGATATTGTTACTGCAATTGTAACGCTTGCATTTGCTTTCTTATTTGTTTTTGCATCTTTCCATATGGTATTTAATTTATAATACTATCACAAATATACATTATTTTATTTATTATATGCGGATAAACTCGATTAAAATGCCAGAATGTGATTATCATGATTTAATATCTTACAAAATTTATATATTGTGCTATATATTACTATTTGTATATTCAAAATGGTATGTATCTATTGATTAATGATATTGGAATGCAGTTTGTTTTTTTTTCTTCTTTTCTACTTATATATATACATATAAATACATGATATGATACATTAAACGAGTGCACACGCTAAATATATTGCATACATCTGTTGCTAATATTATACAAATAATAATAATACATAAATATATTAAATTCATAGATTATAAAATTAACAAGCAAAACAGAATATATAACATATCGTGCAAATATGTAAAGTTCTGTTGTTGCTACATATTTTACATATATTATAAAAACTATGTCCCATAAGTTTCCGAATTAGCATCAACATGTTCATACTATAATATGGTGTCACCTATAATTGTGGTATTGTTCTTAGGCAAAATTCATTGAGATTCTGGCAAAATGGCATGACAATCGACCCACTACAAGTCATGATATAACGTTCAATGTGATAGTATGTTTTATACCGCATGGTCGAAAAATGCAACAAAGAATGAATACCAAATTCTGCTTTAAAGGTGGAAAATCATTTACTATAGCTGTAGAAATAAGTAATCAAGAATGTATCAGCATTGGTTTAAAAGTAATGGTAAAGAATCAGATGATTGGAAAATGGATACCACATATGAATTGAATGAAAGACAAATGAAATATCATGCGCTATTAAAACCCAGTGCAACTGTTTTGTAGTGAACGCTGTCGACAATAAATGATAAATTTAAATCATGGATTGATTGAAAAAGGTTCAGAATGGATCTGAAGACATGGATCTGAAGACATGGTAAAGTACGATAACGCACCCGTCGTAATCTTCCGACCTTGCCCGTCCCACTATCACCTTTTTACATCAATGGGCCGCGTACTTGCACTTTGCTAATGTCGAACAAATTCAAAAATGGCTGTTTGAATGGTTTCGTTCAAAGGGCGAACAATTTTATTGGTAAATTGACCGAAATATGGGCAAGTTGTGTATAGAATCCATTGGTCAATACTTTGAAACCAAAAATTTTTTAATTACACGTTGTAAATAACGTATTTTCTTTAACAAACAAAAAACCCAGCAATTATTTATTTCTACAGCAAAGTACGAAGAGTTGTGAAAAAATGTTTAGAGTGATGAGAGTTTGGGTCATACAAGTGTTCAACACGTTTTAAACAAGGGAAAAAGTGTTGATGATGATTTTCGTATAATGATCGTCCATTCATTAGTATTGTTGGCCATGCCATCAAAAATTTGCTGAATTCATTGGAAAAAGCACCACAAGTATATAAATATCAATTAGATACATGGAATTCGAATTTGGGTATACCAAAAGCAAAGATTCTTTACATTTTGCAACCACCAATTTGAATCTACGAAAGATTCATACTAAAATTATTCCCCACATATGTAATCTAACAAATTATCAAAAAATGATTCAAAAGACGTCATTCTTAAAGCTCGTATAGCGATCGTAAACTTCTTGTATAACATTGTTACTGCGGTGTTGAGAGATGGTGATCTGAATATGATCCAGAAACTAAACGTCAAAGTGTTGAATGACAGTCTCCAGATGATCCGATTCCAATAAATAACACGAAAATCTAATTCAAAAGCAAATACAATTTGTTTGTATATGATTCAATTATTCATCATGAGTACGTTCAAGTTTTACCGCGTCTTTTGTCAAGGATTCGTCGTTTTCGACAAGAATATCGTGAAATTACAGTTAATTAACAATTTTTTACAAAAAAAAACAATATTTTCGTGTTAACCAACTTCACCGCATATACACCCGAAATGACACCATGCAACAACTTTTGGTTTCCAAAATTTCGTTTGAATATGAAAGGAAATCGTTTTTTGTTAGTGTTCAAAAGCCATTCAAAAACAACGACGATCATGATGAACAAATCAAAAGATGAAATTAAAAAATTATTTACCGATTTTTCATCATGTATAACTCGTTGTAGTGAGGAGCTGAGGAGCGAGAATATTTCGAATAAATAAATACATTTTTATAAAAAATAACAAATTTGGAAATTTTTAGGACAGAGGGTGAATATTCCAGATTTTATTTTTTTATTAAATTATTTCTTTCTGTTGGTTTAAACAATTTTTTTCACCAATTATATTTTCTCTTTATATATTTATACATTATATAGTAGTATTTATTTTATTTTTTTTTTTAAATCAGCTGCTTTATGAATGCCATTATTTATCTCACGTTCATATATTTTGGTTCTATTTTTTTTAAGTATATAGGAATTTAAATATAATCACATTCTACAGTACAATAAATTGTAAAATAAGTAGAATTCACTTCAAAATATAAGCTGTATATATAAGTAAATACTTTTAAGTAAAAACCAAAACTGTTTCGGTCTGTATATGTGTATCGCCATTCATATATATAGTAAAAATATATTATAAAATACCATAAAATACCATATGATGATGCGATATTTATTATAAATATATAGATACCTACTTTAATAAATCCACATGTGTTTTTTTTATCTTCTTTTATATTCATTGCCATATGAAAATATTTTATTTAAATTGATACTTTATAAAACAGAAGATTATAATAAATACTCGCGTATAGTATATAGAAAAATAAATAAACATAATAAATATATACTTATATAGAAATTGTTGCAAAGATTCAAAAGAATTTTTTGTTTAATATATGTATATAGAATACAAAAATATAAAAAAAAAATGGACAAATTCAATAAGAAAAATAATATATTTGTATGTTCTTATGACCATAAACAGAATTTACAAGAAGTGTATACATGCAATGACTATATAGTATTAGAAGTAAAGAATGTGGTTATTTTACATGTCAAATGATTGTATTTTTTATTTTGTACTCTATATCCTCTATATATGTATGTGCATTTTGTGTTAATAATAAGTTTCGTTATAAATTCGTTGTATTTCATTGCAATGGAAGTCATAATAATTAATCTTTTTTTGCGAGTCCATATTTTAGATTCTTTGAAAAAATTAAATTACATTACAATTTAATTGCATTTATTTAATATCTGGCGATGTTGGATGTGGTAAATTCTATAATTAACTTTTATAGTTATACAGAAATATTGCTGCTAAAACAAGATATCAGCCGGTGAGAGGTACCTTATTGTTTATATGTACTAACAATAATAAGTCGAAATTGGTTCATGAAAATTTTTGATTAAGGTCAAAAAGATAATTTAAGGCAATTATCAGAAAGTATCTTATCTGAAAAATGGGTCAGATGAAAAAGTCGATTGATGATTGATGAACTATTTTTTATTCGAATTTTAAATTTCGAGAGATGCCCTCAGGAAATTGTAAATATCTTATCAGAAACATATTGTTCTACCTTTGCATTTCATAGTTTAACAATACCGTTAGTAACTAGATATCGGTTACAATTTTCTGAATTTGTACGGCAAATGATGGAAGAATGATGGGATCAGAAAAACAACTCACAGATACAAAACATTTTTATATATTTTGATCAAAACTTGAAACTACCAATTTTAAAACGGATTGGTTAGAAACTAAACGAAATATCTAATCCCTTGAATTTTTGTAGGAAAAGGATCCATCCGAAAAAAATTACGAGAAGGTAATTTTTCACATTTGGTACATCCTCAAGATAGATCAAATACTAAATTTCAAATTAATAACTTTAAAACTCTATAAGATATACGTGAAACATAAAAATTTCGAAAAAAATTCGATGGAATATTTGCAAGGAATCTGGTACAAGGAGGAGTTGGAGGGATACCATCAACTAATACATTTTTTTTAATTTTATTAAAATAATTTCTGAATTATCGTAAACTCATTTCCGACAAAGTGTCCACAATAAAGCATTTTTCTATGCTTATAAAAAAAAACTGCTTAAAAATTTTAAAATAGTACAATCACTATAAAAATAACATCACGTTCCAATTAATACCTTAGATAATTAATGCATTTGTTCCACAAAATTGTGATTTGTTTTGTTTTTGAGTGGATTCAAACCCACAACAACAAAAAAAAAATTTAATTAAAGAATCTATCATGCATTTATTTTATTTTTGATATTGTTATCATAATAATTTTGTTGTTTATTTCAATAGTCGTGATCATATATTCGTATATTTTTTACATCCATCATATTTTTTTTTATCTTTCTTCATTATATATAGTATATCTAGCAAATACATTCAAAAATTGTATAATATATATCAATAAAATATGATAAGTAATTTAAAAAAAAAAAAAAACGAAAATAAACAAATTAAAGATAAGATTAAATAAAAACAAAATAAATCAACAGCAAATTGCGTACAACAAAATATGTATGATAACAAAAAAATAAATGGTGTAATCAAATTAAAAAAAAAAATTGTATTTCTTCTGTATTTCTTTCACGTAAACGTAATATCGTAATATTATCATTTAACTATAAAAATTGTACCTATATATAAAATAGAAATATTTATATAGATGTTATAAATTATGTTCTTATTTCATCATCATTAACATCAGTATCTATTGACATGGAGTGGATGCCTATCGATGCCATTAAAGGACGATTCATTTGATCAAAAAATTGTATCGGAAAATTTCATTTAACGGCTGTTAAAAAAAAACATTTTCGCAATTCAACGATTCTGTCGTTAATTCGGGATTCAAATGGGGATTTTCTTTCAATCAGGTCAATTGGTCAATTTATATATGAGAATGTAATTATAAATCGTGATTCTATATGTATATTAGTGGTATGAAAAATTTAGTTGTGATTTTAAAACAGATAGTGTAAGTAGCATAAAATGCCATTGTTCACATTATTCCAATATAGACATTGGAACTCTATTGTTATTGTCTGTACTTTTTAGTATATGACGACATTTGGTTGAATCCTAAACAACAACATTTTTTTATTTAACTGAAAATGTTGAATTTTTTGTCTGAAACGGTGTTTTCGTGTGGAATTCTTCTTCATTTTGACGTCAAAATGACGAAAAATGGTACCGAAAATCATCGTATTAAAATTGAAACTCATATGGTGACCAGATGAGCAAACATTTCAGAAACAGTTTGCACAATTTAAAAGTGGTGGCTTTGAAGACGTGGCACGCCCAAGACAGCAAAAAAAAAAATACAAAAATAAAGAATTTGTGGAATTTATTCAACCAAGAAGATTCGTGGTAAAAAGGGAAGAAGCACTTGCAAAATTATTTTCAGTTAATCGCTCAACCGAAAATTGAAGGAAAAACGGGTCGGCATTTGCAACCACATATGAATCGCACATTTTCGTGTATGTTAATATTTGGCCGCATCGCGCTCTACTAGTTTAAAATTATGTATAGAAAATCGGATGGGAAGTCTTAAGCCACCAATAGCTTTACAGTTAGGACATCTGATTCCCACTTATTCCGATCCAAGCAGAAATGTCCTATCCGGAATATGCTTCACTTCAGTTGAAAGTGTCAAAAATTGGTTCGATAGGTTTATAAACACCAAAACATGTACTTTGTCATTTGAAGATATTGATGCTCAAGGTGAAAAATTATGATATTTTTCCATCAACTCTTTCAGAAAAACCAATTACAAAACTGGAATAAAATAAAACTACAAAAATTCGGAGTAAAAAGGGGGATCCGCTGGAAAATGAGGATGGGGATTCGAAAATATCCTAATTAAGATTAATAAATATAGTTTTAGTTTAATCAATTTTATTCATCATATTTATTTATTGTGAATGCCTTTTTGATAAAGAAAGTAAAAAAACTGGAACTCATAAAACCTAACAAACCAAAATGTACGAATTATCGTGCGTAGGTAGGTGTTTCTAATCGCATATATAAAGAAGAATGTAAATTATAGTAAATTATATAAAGAAGAATGTAAATTATACACAAATCATAAAAAATTTTAGAAATGAAAAATAATTATATAGTATACTCAAAACCCACTATACCGGCATTAATTTTATGCAATTTTATTATCAACTTGCTATATAATATATAAATTTATAAACAGTGAGATACTCACATCATATCTATATACAATATACTAAATTTTAAACATTCTTATTCGAATATTTTTGTCTTATCTTTTTTTCCAAAAAAAAAAAAACCATATTTGTACGATAAGAAATAATTACTATATATTTATTTGTTTGTTAAATACGACATCGCATAGTCAGTTTATATATTACACAAAATATTTTAAATAATTAGACTACATATGTACATATAAATAAATACATAAATAAGAATAAGAAAATTTAATGTTATAAGAAATTATTGGAATTAGATAAAATATCAGGTAGGTATATGTTTAATGATTGTTTTTTTTTTTGTATTCATATACAGGTGAAATTCTTATGATAACGTTTATTACATATACGAATGAAATTAATTGTGGAATTCAAATATAATATATTTAATATACATAAATATATATTTTGGAAAACTAGTTTTTGTATAATATATTATATAATTAAATTATATTTTCCACATGAATAAAATATTTCCCATGAAATACAAAATTCTTATATACTTTTTTAAATTGTTTTTTTTTTTTCGAATAAAAAATACTATATTTATATACATAAATATATATATATATGTCATACAGAAGAACACAACAGAACACTTTCACAATATTTTTAATAATAATATTATGATTATATATATATATATATAGCAATAGCAAAGGAGATACTTGAATAATATATTCTCATATTGTTGTGGCCGCGGCCATTGATGATGATGATATATCAACTTATATAAATTTTCACATGAGGTTGAGATGATGTACTTTATATAATTTACTATATAAAATATTGTAAAATAAATATTAAATTTAAATATTGTACAGAAAAAAAAACATATTCAATTATTCAATTTTCTATATGTTGTAGAATAATTTTTTTTTTTCATTTTGGTAGAATAGCACCGAAATATCAATTCACATTTCAACTGAAAGTGTATATTATATTATACATTATCGCATGTACATTATAGTTATAGAGAGAAAGTCATAACAGTATAAAATAACTTATAAACATTTTTATGAACCCAAAGTATAAATTGAATAATACACAATAAAGAATATAATGATACGGTGACCATTTGATTAGAGTCTGCTGCTGAATGGTATAAAAATTTTAACCAATTAGTTTTATTTATGTATTTTATTTCTATATATGAGATATGATTTTGATACAGACTGTTTATGATCTTTTGTTTGATTTGGCTCTATGAAATCTAACATCTACATTACAATTGCAATTATTGGAAAAAAGTAATCCAAAATTTTGATTAGGATTAGGGTGTTGTGACTGACTGTCTGGTGATAAAAATGGCAACCTAAAATTCAAAAGCCAATTTTGGGGCCGTTGGTTGGAGTCCTACTGAAAACATAAAATATGTTTGGTTTTTTATGGTTATTTACTAATCTGACCTTTCACCCAAATTAAGAAACCAACAAACTGTTGTTGTCGAACGTTAAAACCGATTGTTGGTTGTAAAGCACTTAAATGTATTCAATGCATCACCTGATTAAGTGATTTCGTTACGGAATCACCGCGGAATCAGAATTCCGATGTTTAAGGGTGCTAAACCGATTCTGCCGTAGTTACGAACAAAAAAAAAACGAAAACAGATATTAAATTACGATTATTAGCAGCAATCCTAATCATATTTATACGTATAATCAAGATATTTAAGAATTACTTTAAATGAACGCCTACTAATGGTACAAAAAGTTATCCCTGATCTTACCGTTGCATCTATTAATAATTAAAACAATTTCCTTGGTTTATTTCTATGAGCACAAAATATGTAATAGGCAAAAAACCACATATTGCTCATTTGATCATTTATTTTCGACAAAAGCGGTCCGGTCTCTTATTCGTTTCATAATGAGTCAATTTTATTAACGGTAATTATGACCAACTGCGCATGGAAAAATGTGCAATTCCGACTAGGAATAATTAACAGTCTTCAGTATAGAAATCTAATCCACACCCTCAAAACGAAATGTTAATAAAAGTTGGAATAATAGTTGTTTGTATTTATTGTCCTGTTTTTAATCAATTAGGGAAAATTATAGTTAAAATAATGACCGCATCGTAATTGATTTTATATATAAAAAAAACCACATCATGCAAACAAAACAAAATATTTAAATGAGAATGTATGAATGAATTGGAAAGCATAAATTGTAAACAAAATGTAAAATAGGATAAATGGTTAACCTGTCGGTGGTCGGTAGTCGGTTGTTTTAATGTTAATACCTCAATATAATATATATATAAACATATATATATATTTGTATATAACTAAAATTTAAATATAAAAGCCATGTTTATATATCATATCGATATATATATTGATATTTATATACTACTCGTTCGTCTGTATATCTATATACATATAACTGCACATACATATAAATAATCTGCATTCCACTGAAAATATATTATGGGAACAAAATCTAAATCAAGGCTTGAACAGCTGTTTTTTTTTCTTTCTTTCTTTCTAGTAATTGTTATACATGTATAAAAATAAATATAATCAAGAAAAGCATATACGTATGAATATAAACGTACAGGATGTTCTAAAAGGTACCAGACATTTAGAATCGATGGAATGGTATTTCAATAATGCGGAATCCAAGCGTTGAAATCATTTATTATTTTTATATTTATTGTATTTACCCCCGGTAATTTCTAAAAGATTGGCGTTACAATTTTTACAATTGATTGATTGCTTGGAATAATTTCCCGACGTTCAATTTCGGAACTATATATATCTAAATAATAAAATCTGATCGACTTAGAATACATCATAGACTATCAACGACTCTAAATGAATGCGGTATACCTTCACTCAAGTGTATCCTGTATATTTTTGTTTAAAAAATATATAAATATATACTTTATGAATACGTCAATACGATAATATTTGTTTATAGGTAATCTATCCATACACTAATAATAATAATAATACATAAATTTTTAAATGCTCATTTTGAGTTCTTTTGTTATTAATATATTATTATATATTATAGAAAATAATGTTATGTATATGAATTTCTCGTGGTTCATATAAACTATATATTCATAGCTACTCGCAACAGATAATCTATCGATATATTAAATATAAATATATGCATAATAATACATAGTACTATTATAATAATAAAGTATATTTCCTTTATAAGAAGCTATCAGTGCTACCCATTTAGCCAATTTATGGCGAGATCTTGCCATATATTCGCCATGATCCAGTTATTATTTACTTATTTACCTGTGTCTAATAAGCACATTTTGAAATTTTGAATTTTTTTAAAAATTATTTGTTTAATGTAATTATGTTTTATTTAATATTTTATTATATTTATTATGTAAATTATGTGTGGTATGACCTTTATTTTGAATTTAGCTGTTTTTCCTTATAGTAATTTTTCTCCAGATCGAATGTTGGCAACACTGGAAACAATATATTTTGTTAATATATTTATATATGATATTCACCATTATAATATATATTATATATATAACAATTACCATAATAAAAATGGTTATAGATTCCGAACGAAAAAAAAAATCTGTACATTAAAAAAAAAAAATTATTTAAATTGATGATTAAATGTATAGAGATTATTTGTATTCATTTAGTAACAAAATGAGGTGATTTTTTGTTTTCTCTACTATCTTTATAAAAATGCATCGCTATATACAAGACCCGTTCTTGCCTATTTTTACGGCCTGTTAAGATCGCCCCTTTCTAATAAAAAAACAACAACAAATTTTTAAACTGTAATTAGTAAAAATCAAGCAAAAAATCATTTTTAATTTTTAAACTTGAAATTTTCTGGTGATGGTCCTACAAAAAGTATGAATAAATTAACAAATTTTTTTCTTCACGTTTTCAGATTTTTACTACAGGATTTGTTCTACAACCCCATTTAACCGATGTAAGTCAAGTTTTTTTGAGAATTTATTTATATATCAAATAAATCCCTGAACGTTATTCTATCTCAACGAGATCCTAAGTTATCTTATTACAACCCTTACATAATAAAAAAAATTTTTAAACTTCTAAAATGATTTCTAATTCTAATTTTTTTTTTCTAAATTTTGGCCCCCCTTACTTTAATCGCCCTGTGAGAATGTTAAGGGTGTTCAGGTGTGGGTCTGCGCCGCTACAGAATTGATTGTGTAAGAACAAATAAATAATAAGATTCATTTGATTTTGTCGTAAAAACGAGAACAAAATTTATTACAAAAATGGTTAATTTGCAAAACTGTAATTTTTATTTTTAATAATCATATTATATTTCATGATCACAATATTATTTTTTTTTTTGCAATTCTTATATTTTTGTTATGTATAAAATAAAAAAAATTATGCTTTATAAAATAAATGTTTTGCATATTATAAATTGCATATAATTTATTTTATATTATAAACAAAAAAAAAAGTTTTCTGCAGAAATCGTGGTCCAATCTCTTTCACTTAGATACCATCAAAAAGAAACAACAAAATATGTAACACCCAATATATAATGTGAATCGATAAAGAATATTTATATATTATATATTAACCGTATTTTATTGTTAAATATATATTATATTTTATTATTTACTGTAATATTTTAAATCGATGACAATTATATAAATGAGAATATTTTTTTTTGTAATTTACCTGATAAACCTGGTAAAAAAAAACAAATTATATTTTTTATTTTAATATAAAAATAAATGGCGTCGTCTTTAACAAATAGTATATATTTAGTACATATCGTTTATCGATTATTATAAATAATAATAATAATAATAATAAGAAATTTCTTACAATGTTGCAAAAATATATGTTTTAAGTATTTGTATACATATATACTGAAATATGCGATATTATTTCTTATGTATCATAAAATGTTAATTTTATTGTTAAAAAAAAACGAACGATACAATAAATATAAAAAATTAAAGTTTCTATATGGTAGGTATTTTATATATATAGAGTGATCCGTAGGAAAAACAATTGTAATTTTAGTTTAAAAGTAATTGGTTTTTCATTAAATTTGAATAAATTTAAATTTTTAAAAACAGACATGCAATTTGATATTGAAGAATTGTATAGATAATAATAAAAAATGATTAAATACGATAATGATTAAGAATATAAATTATAGAAATATAACTGATGGGATTGATTTTAAATCCCGTAAACATTTTTTTTATGTAAATTGATTCCAAATTGTATCCAATATAGGGTTTGATGATATTCAAATTGTGCAGTTTTTTCTGTCAGCGAATCACCATGTAATAATAATATATATGGCATTTCGAATTGCACGTCTGTTAATAAAAATGTAGAATATATACTACGTATGATATGTATATAATATAAGAAATAAGAATATATTTATGTTTGTATATATAATAAGGAAAAAAAAAAGCATATTTAATTATAGTGCCTTAAGATATATAAATTTATTGTATAAACAAATTTATGTAAAACAATCAATTTCTTTTACATTATACATATTTAATAAATACTGCACTTTTTTTTATTTATCTATATAATATATTCACATTCACATACCGGCGGTGATTCACTTTAATGTTAAAAATCTCCATCACATTGATTTAAAAAAAAAAAAAAAAAAAAAACGGAACTATACGGGGAAATTATATACATATTATATATTGATTGTATAACATATGATTTGATTTATTTTATAAAAACAATACAATATACAATTCAATTATTTTTTTATTATAATTATTTGAAAATTTGATATTTAATTGATAAAAAATATGAATGATTTTTTTTTTCCTTTAATTAACTTTTCATTTATTAACAAATTCAATTCAATTTAATTCAATTCAGGAAAAGAAATGTAGGATGAATAAAGTTATGTAAGAGTATCTATCTGGGGTAAAAAATTTTAAAATAGAATGGAATTGGAAATCTAGTGATGTGCAATATTGGAGAATGAAGGCGTAGATAATGATAAAGAATGTGGAAGACGCGAGTGTAGAAACGAAATGATAAGAGAGAGAAGAACGCAGGATAAAGAAAGGGTGTACGGGAAACTGGAATGTAGAAGTGGTCTACAGGAATATATGACGGGAAATTTGTTATTCGAGCAGAGATGATAGTGATAATGAGTGTAAGCAGAGATAATATGGGGCTGAATGCGAAGGGATGGGGAACAAAATATTGTGCACATTTAGCAAAATGGGTGTGCGGAGTGCGAGACAGTGTGGCATTTTGTTGGAAACATTCCAGGTTCTGAAGGGGAATGGCAATGGAATTGGTTGAGCGTAACGCAACTGGCGCAAGAGGGTATAATTGAATTATTGGACGGGCGATTAGAGAGAGTTGGTAAGAAGTGTACGTGTTTACGTGTTTTTTGATTGAACTGGAAGGGTATAGGAGGAGGGAGCATGGTTGAGGAGTACAACGGATAGAAAGAGGACGCATTTAAAATCGGGGCCCGGTCAAAGAAATTTAAAATTTAATGAAATATTAGAGTTCAGGTTTACTGTATTCGGTTAAGAGGGGTGTTATTTGTTTAAACATTGTGGGGAAAAAAACAGAAGTAATGAAAAATTCTTATCTTATCTTATTAATTAATTCATAATTTTATAACGGTTTTGGGGAACTGGGATTCTGTAAATAGATATATTCTGTTAATAGATATACTCATATACATTTGTAACATTTGAAATTAGGACCCGGTAGTTAGTTGATGGGGAAAGTAAAAACTGTGAGAGGCTAAGGGGGTTTTGGGGGGAAAAAAGGTCTGTCTTCCGTTGGATTACTTGCGTTATTCTTAACCGTTCTTAAAAATGCACCGTTTTTGCCTGAATGACAAAAGTGAGGTTAAGTTCGAAGATAAATAAAATCGATCAAGTGGTTTCCGAGCTATGATCGGGGGGTGATATTGGTAAAGTTCAGAACTATGAACTATAAATTACTAGATCAAAAATTGAGCGTTATTTTTTATTTTTGTGATACGACGTGCCTTGGAATAATATTTAAAAACTTGAAGCTATTTACAATAATATCTTTATATAGATATATTAAAAAAAAAATACATATACGCCGCCGGCTAGACTAGACAGATAGCAATACCTCAACGAAAATCAAGGACCATCGTTTATTCATCGATATAAGAATATGTAAGTGCATATATGCAAAGAAAACAATCTACCGAAAATCTTTTCATGAATAAAGCGTAAAAAAAAAACTTTCTTTGTATATTATATCTATAATAAAGATATTATAGACAAGAAGTCATCGAAAAAAAAAACAAAAATTGCAATGTTGCAATATTTTGATTCCTTATCTCTATGAATATATATACCCGCCAATATACTAAATCTGAATAAATTTCCTTTTGTGTATATTTTTTCACATATAATAACACACAACACACAAATAATTTCCACTCTATGATAAAATGACAACAAAAGGAAAAATACTGTAAATATAAATACATTGTATTTCCTATATAAAAACAATAGAATAATAGACATACTTGTACAAGAAGTATATAGACATTTTTTACACATGTAATCGCATATTAAAAATAAAATTGCATTGATTATTCTGTGTGAGTGTGTTGCTTTTTTTTTTTTTTGAAAAGAAAACCCCCGCTTATGAATGAAGCATAAAAAAAATAAAATTTTTTACAATTTAAAAAAAAACAAGCAACTCAACCATATATTTTCAAAAGAAAATTTTTTAGCGCAATGCAGCATAAAGAGAATTTTCGCGTCTCAATATATTGAATATTTTTGCATATATGAAAGGATAACAACAACAATAAAAACTATGTCTATATAGTATTTGCATCACATAAAATTTATTTTATTTGTGAAAACTATATATGGAATATTATGAAAACCGCGCCCAGTTTTTTTTATATATATATGTAATATATGTATATAACATATTATGATGTACCAACTGGATGATGATGATCTATTTATTTAACATTTTCCTTTAAATTTTCCCATCGGCATTTTCCCAATTCTATATATACATACAACATCTTCTATCATAATATATATATGTGTATAGTATGATAGTATGTATCAGCGTGACAATAATTGTACTGTCGGTAACCTTTGGCCTTTAGCATTGAACTGCAGTATTTTTTATCGTATATGGTAAAATAGTTGTAAAATTTATGTATATAAGCGCAAAACGATATACCCGCATACGTTGAGGCTTGAGGGCCTTTTTATATTTCTTTGTATATGTATTTGTATATATTTTGTTTAATAGTAAAGTTGTATTTTATAAAAAATAAATGTTTTTTCCATTAAATAATTTGATAATGCAATCAAATTTGGATATTTCATAAGAGAAAAATTTAAAAATTATCCTTAATTGATTAAATTTTTTTGAGTCTTGAGAAAGTTTTGAATTTGAGAGATTAATTGAATAGATTTAAAAAAAAAAAAATAATTCTATGTCAAAATATTTACCATTTTTGATGTACTGTATATATAAAAAATGTTTGTTTTGTACCATTTGGTTTTGTACCAAATCTGCTATATCTTTTAACCCAATAGGGATGAATCTCATCATTTTCTTCTGTCAGAAATGTCAGATGTATTTATGTTTATTTTTTTTTTTTTGTTTTAAAAATATTTTTATTTAACGCTATAAAAATAAAACATAAACAATTTGCACTAAAACGAAACTGAGGAAAACCTAACCTTAGGTCTAACATTAGGCCTAACATTGGGCCTAATCTTATTGTTAAACAGCTCTATATTAGTTAAAACTTTCTCTAAACATTTATCAGAGGTGATACATTCGTTTATTTCATTGTATTTCATCATTTGGGATAATATCAGTGGGGCCGAAAAAAGAAACCGTTTTTGGTCAAATTTGTTCTCACTCTTTAGTTTTAGTATTGTGTCTACCCGAATTTTGTTCCATAAATTTTCTAGCTTTGTCGCTTTGAAAATGTCATTCAGTTTTTGGGCGCTATACTACGGTACTGTATACATATTAACGTTAGCATAACAATTGAAACCATTTGAATGTGCGCGATATTTTATTCTTTGAATACTCTATTTTGCGAGGTTGAAAAGAATTGTTCTTTTAATTTTCATTCGACTAAACACATAAAATGAATAAAATTGATAATTAAAATTTAATTTTTTTTTGTTTGCCAGATAACACCAAATACCATCGATGCGTTAATATTACATTTGATGAGTATATTCTAAATATTAAGTTAAGCCGTTTTCATTTCATCGAAAAACTATTGCCTATATGACACTACAAAATCATCCCTATACAAAATTTCATAGATAAATTTGAATTACATAAATATTATTTAAATAGAACAAAGGATATAATATAATAATAATAATGCGATATTATTCACTATACGCTCCTAATAAAAACATATGCTAAAAATCTATGTTATTGCTGAACAGCTGAATTAAAAAAAATAAAAAAATAAAAATACGGGGTAGATTTTCAATACTTGTCTACATATAAAATGTTTGTTAGTAAAAAAAAAAAGGACATGGAAAACGAATTGAGCATCAGCTGAAGTTATAGGTGCGGCAAATTATGTATATATACATTTTTTTTGCTATGTATTATTATAGAAACCCATACACTCAATCAGGCACATGTCTATATATGTGTTGTATTCGAAAAATCGATAATATTTTATTAAATACGGTATAAAATATTGTCATGGAAACGTATATGTGCATATAAAAAAAAACATATCGTCGTCATTTATGAACCATATATAAGGAAAATTATATACCGTTACCGTTATATATATTATATACTATATGAAAATGTACAAATACTATTATATGTATACTACGCTTCATACATTATGATAAAATACACTTTACAATTTTCCACATAGACGCTACCATATAGTACTTCTATGACGATAGTGGTGATGATGAGCATTACACAAATTTCATTCACCCATGTCGTTGTTGTCGTTGTCGGCCGTTGTCGTATATATTGTCAGTTCATTGTCGCGTGTATGTATATCGTCACCCTATTATAGGTATTATTTCTACTATAAGAAAACGAGAAAACAAAAAATACTACACAGAAACATAACAGTATTCGTTTTGATTATAGCGGGAAAATCTGCATTCAATTCAATAATAAATATATGTATATATAAATATTTATACGTCGCATTGAGTTTGCATACATGATCCGTATATGTAGTATAATATACATATACCGTATATCTATATATAATATATATGGTTAATGGAAGGAGGAACAGGATAAACAAATAATAATAATAACAACAAAATATAAAAGGATATATTTCATAGCACCATTTTCATGCGTATTCAATGAATCAATTTGTTTGTACATATAGATAGAGTACAGAAAATAGGGTAAAACAAAAACTATAAACTATATGGCAATACACTGGCGCAACTATTTTATGCAATTTTGTTGTATTTTATATAATGCATGTATAGTTAGTATATGAATGAGTAATAAAAATAAATATTTCCTGAAAAAAATTTCCTGCAGTTGTTATTGATCTAAATAAATATAAAAATACTTGTAAATAAATACAAATATATTATTGATTTATATAATATTTATTAAGATATATATAGATATATAAATTATTTTGAAATAGTTTACTGATTTTGAACAAAATATGATGATATGAATATACGATATGACTTTTTTTAGATGATATATAAAACACCTGATTATTTTATATCATATGATAGGTGTATATAAAGGAATTTTTGTTAGGTTTTATTTATAGCAGGTCCTCTATTTGTAAACATTTATATATATGTATATATATTATGTAAAATTGTGGAAATAAAATAAAAATCATATGGATAGAATATTTATTTAAATACAAATACAATTTATAACATATGATTTACTCTGTGCTACATTACTTTCTCATATAAATATAAGTTTGCGTTCCATTCGATTACCAGGAGTACGAACTACTCTTTGCTATAGGAAGGTGTAGTTCGGCGAAGAAAAATCTATTCTTTTCTACTCTTACCTACTTCTGGTGGTATCGAATGGAACGCAACTATTGAGATGCACAACAATAATAGTTTTATGGTGCCATTTTTACTACAATGGGCGAGTGTACCTACAACACTCCTACAACCAACCTACAACGCTGAGGTGTATGAAATTTTCTACAACGTTCTGTTCTGTTGACCAACTATGAATAAAAAAACACACATAATTCCGTATAACAACTTTCTATTGAATTCTTTGTTTTGTTTTGGAAATGTATATAGCTCGTAAACTAAGTGTCGTAATGAAAAGATAAATTAGAATCATTTTTGTAGAGTGTGAATAGTTGTTATGATATTTAAATGGTTATTTGACCAGGTTATTTTAAGTTACCTTGTTTTGAAGTTATGACCGATGACTGAAATGATATTAAAAAATTTTGAAAACCCTGTAAATCGGTAAAGGGTGGAAGTTAGACCCCGAGATGTGATTTTTTTTATGGAAATAGGTCCATGAGTACATGGTATCTGGGGTGTAGGGGGTCAAGCGCGGTACCCTGTATATTCAATATATATATTTGAAAAGAACTATTGGGGAAGATGATGGTAAACGTAGACGGATTTTGGTTTTGATAAAGCGTTGTTTATTTGATAACAAAATGTATAAATGACATGGCCCGAGTCATCCCGAGTTTTATGAGAATAATATAATTATTATTACCTATTTTAAAATTACCTGTCTCCGTTTGTAGATCTCCGCTGGGTTATTATCTATGCGCACATATCTAAAGAGAATGAAGCTGAAACCGAATGGTTTATGTCGACTTGTTTTAACTCGAGGAGCAAAAATTTTTTACAAATTTGTTTGGGGAATAAAATAAAAGTATTTATTTTAGAATGCGAATATATGGAAATTTGTTTTTATTTATTGCATGGTAGAGAAAAAATGTCGTTATCTCGAGCAAACAATTTAGCTTGCGGTGCGATCTATCTACGCTACGAAAATGTGACCTCTCGGCTCCGACCCAACTAAAGGTCCTGTTTATATGCATTATTCAGAACAAGCTATGTGCGCTCATACACGTAGCCTATATTACGTCTATGTATCCGAAAGATTAAAAGCATATATAATGAAATGAGGGTTTTTTTTTAAAATGATTGCATTTTTTGGTATATTTATAATAGTGTTTAAGTGAGTGAACCAGATATTTGATAACAGTTTCAGTTATGTATATTATTACTCATCACATATATTTGATGTATATATAAACAATATATATTGTAATTTACAATATTAAATAATATTACAATTTGTAAATAAATATATATAGATATAAAATATATGTCTATATTTAATAAAAAAAAAAATTTCTTGATATATCACACAATACCATATATGTATAAACAAAATCGTATCGTATCATTCATTGTTGCCATTATATACATTGAATCATTTCATTCATTCATAAAAACAAATTATAGGTGTATTTATGTATTGTATTTTTTATATATATAACAACTCATTCAATTCATTTGTAATATATATTTTACAATAAATTGTATACAAACTATATATATATATATACGTGTGTCGTGCATATTTATATATAAATATAGAAGTTTAACAAGAAGAGAATAATATATGTATATTGCCGTATTGCGATAGTGATAGAGTTTTATATTAATATACATGAACTTGAATCTTGATATAATTTGAAAAACTTTTTACACGATCCATCCATATATACACTTTACACAATATAATATACTGTATATATGAATGTTGCCTATATATTACAAACGGGCTGGTATAAAAGTATACTTTATAGTAAATATATAACGTAAACCGTTCTTTTATTATCTTTTTCTTTTTTTTTTTGAAATTTGTTATGAAATAATAGCTATCTTTTATTTATATCACATAGAGTACGGTAAGATGCAAATATACAATTTTATAGATGACAACTTTATCCTCCGTTAGAACAAAACATAACCAAAAGAAATTTGGAGTTAAAACAGAACTATACAATTAGAAAAATGTAAATTAACTCAAATAACATGTTTAACATTTTATTAAAAATTATTAGATAGGATCAGCATTTTAATTATTTGAACAACCAACGAACCAGATATGTAAAAATGCAACATAACGTTCACCATAAAATAGATGCGGGAAGTTTCTTTTTATTTTTTTTTCATATCATAATCGATTACAAAAACTATATGTTGTGAAATAAAATATCGCACTCTCAAATGAACTGGAAATGGTTCAATTGCATTCATTTTGTTTTGATATGAAATAATATTATTTTTAAGTTCATAAATATCAATATATAAATTAGAAAACTTGTTCTGGATGTTTTTTTCATCGCATCCCTCAATAATCAAATAATGATCGTAATTTAATACATTGGAATATTGCTTTTGATGCATTTGATTTTAAATAAGCATATCGAACTATCACTTGTGTATTTGTTAAATGAAAAAAAATAGCTGCAAAAAATTCGCTCCTTTGGTCTAGAAATTCGACCGATTTGGCTGAAACATAAGCTAGATAACATTAACATTTATGCAAGACTTACAGTTAAATCAAAACGTCAAAACCTTTCCTCTACTTCTTTAATTCCGAATTTTCCAAACTTTTCCGAACTTTCTGTTATTATAATTTTTAACATAACCTAGATAACATAAAATATAATGCAAGGCTTATAGTTAAATTCAAACGTCAAAAACTTTCTTCTACTTCTTTAATTCCAAATTTTCCAATCCAGATCCACATCCAGCATACACACCAAAGGGTATTTTGAATAATGAATAATAATATAGTATATTAGAATTGGCACATCATATAACGATTTGAATGGTGATAATTTTAACTGTCCCTGTTTCCAAACCCATAGGGCGTGATTCCTTTGTCATCTATTAATCTGGTAGTTCTTTTTGTGCATTGCATACAATATTTTCGAAACCAAATGCGACTCTATAGATTTGGTCGATCGATAACACCCAAAATATTCATAAGAATAACTTAATTATTCATAAATTTTTTCCTGTTGAATTAATTTTAATTTCGTTTAATTTCATCAAACAATGGAATGAAACAATTTTAATGCAATATATGTTAATTATTTCTATATGTCTATGATGACAGATGAAATGTAAATATTTTTTAATTACAGTGTTTTGAATTGAATTCGCATGGATAGAAATATTTCTTTTTCTATACAATATATTAATGTCGAATATACATATATGGTGTGATATTATATATTACATATGATGAACAACTGAATGCAAATTGTAAATTTTTTCAATTTTTTCACAGAAACAAAAATTACACTTTATATGACATAAATATTGTATCATTATATATAATAGTTACCTTGCTTTCGATTACCAGGAGTAGATAACACAAGAAAAAAGTAGATTTTTCTATTCCGAACTACGCCGTACTATAGCCAAGAGTAGTTCGGAGGAGTAGAAAAATTTACTCTTTTCTATTCTTACCTATGTAATCGAACGAAACTATTATAAATCCATATAAAAGGAACATTTAAAGAAATGCAATGCAATAAAGATAGAAGATAAAACTGAATTTAACGTGTATAAGTTAAAATTTAATATTAAATATGTAGTAAAAAAATAACAAATGAAAAAAACGTGTTGAAAGATGAAAAAAAAAAAGTTATATAATAATTGCAAATACGTTTTCATATATTGTGTTTAAATAATATAGTTTTCATCATACAAAACAAATATATGGTATATATAGTATATAGAAGAGCTATATATGAATGAATTGAAAAGTTCAATGATATATCGTATGCATACATATACGTCTGTATCGTCAGTACATATATAAATATATATACTGTTGTGTATATAAAACAAAAATATATGCACAAATATAGTATTTTTCAAGTAGTACAGTACAGATGACTAACAAAAAATTATAAAGTTGCATAATAATACAAAAATACTATTAAAAAATAAAATACATATTTATATGCTATATATATATAGTTGATGATGAATAGCGTACGTATATTAGAAATAAAAAAAAACAATAAAAATGATGGATTAATGATAAAAAAAAATAACTATATTTTTATATTATACTATGAATTGAAGCAAATAATATGAAAAAATATGGTATGAGGAGTATAAAATGCATTTTTCCCTCACTCATAAATAAATTCTTCAACATATACCATATTTTTATATGTGCATAAATAAAAAAAAACGAGTGCATTCAAACCAAACTACTAAAAATAATTGCGCGCCTGTTTTGCACTAAAATATGCAATAGTAAAAGAAAAATATGTCATATATATTAAAATGCATATATATATATATATATAGAAATAAAAAAAATGCATTGCAATTTCTAAATATAAATATGTGCACCAAATCAATGACGATGACGATTATAACGATATATGTACAATTGTATATAAATAATAAATTGACGTTGCGAGAGCAATGATTCATTGCATATATATTATATTTAAGCTGTACTATACAATTTTATGATGTTCATATATAGAATTATATAAAAAAAAAATGAAAAAATATTGTTGATTAGTTGGGCGTGGGCTTTTCTTGTTATTATTATTAATTATGCATTTTTCATTCATATATAATTTTAATTGATTATTTTAGTATAATTTAAAGCAAAGGCAAACTTTTTTTTTTTTAATATATTAATACATTAAGATCTTATAAATGAAAAAAAAATCTATGTTAATTAGAATGTTTTATTTAAATATAACTTGTTTTTGTATAAAAGCACACAAACATTTTTCATTGAAGCGATTACACACAATTTACAAAATATTCTAAAATTAAATATATGTATATATAGTAATTATAGTAGAGTAAATAATTAATAAAAAAAAAAAATTGATGAATGAAATCTATATACTCAGCATCTATATGTATCTCTATTCGGATAAAAAAAAATCTATAAATATATATACATATAAACAGTATCTACTATATGAATTGCACGCATGGGTGCATAAAATTAATTTAAATGCAATAGAAATGTTTTAAAATGTATAACAGCCAGTTGTTGTTGTTGTTGTTGTTGCGTTTTCGCAATTCAAATTTTGTAGGTGGTTTTCCAAGTCGTTCTTTATCATTCAGAAGAAAATCACCACTTTTAAATCGTTGAAACAATTTTCTGCAATAACTTGCATGCAAAGTATGTTTACCATAAGCTTTGACCAGAATTCAAAGTTTTTCGGCAGCAGTTTTCTTGCAATGCAATTAAAATACTTATTATTAATATACCGTTAACGCTTTATGCTGCTATGCATCGTTTCTCATTTTAACATCTTTTTTTACACCAATTCCTAAGCTCTAGTTTTAGCTCTACCGATGTAAACGATATCATTATTTGTTCAAATGGTAGAATTATTGCATTTTCAATTAAATAATAATTTTTTGCAAACGAATTTGCTGCTTTTAAAAAGTTAAAATTATGAATAATAAATGTTTCCGAAACTGAAGCATAACTTTGAAATACAATAATTTATTTGAAAATGCGGTAACTTTGTATGTCTAGTACAGTAATTATTTTTGTTTTATTGTTGCTTCCTTGCTCGGTGGTGTCGTTGATAAAAACGCCCACAGTTGATCATTGAACAACAAATTAAGTAGATTGTTGTCGAACTCTAAATCCGATTGACGGTTGTAAAGCAAAAAAAAAAGCAAAATAATTGTTTTTACAATTACTTCTCGTTTATTATGATTAAAATGGTATTTTGCATGATTAATTGCAAAAACGAATTATTGATCCATAGCATTTGGACCTACATTTGAAATATTTGGATTTGGGGGCGTCAGAGTTGGTGGAGAAAGTTTGAGAGTTGAAAACAGAGTGGCTATAACGAGTTTTGGGACGAAAAAATATTCTGTCAATTCTTTTTATGATAACTTAAGTAATTCTTAACTCATCATAAAAAAAAACAATAATCGTTAAAATGAGTTCAAGTTCGAAAATGCGCCAAATCTTTCCCAACCGTTTCTGTATAAGTTATGCGAACTTATGGAATGTTTTTTTTGGTATCGTTCAGTGTTCAATGTTGTTTTTTTTTTTTGTTACTTTTCTGAAAGATAATCGAAAAAGTGAGTTAGTTCAATTTAACAACAGATGAAGATAAAAAATATTTTGTGGATACTTAAAATATTGATTAAAATTTTTCAACGGTGCAATTCATACGGCAGATACTGTATATAATTCTATATAAATAAACTAAATTCTGTAGTCAATTTTTTTTTAATGTTTAGTAATGTAAATATACTAAATATCGAAACAAAATAATAATTGCAGGATGTAAAACTGTACTATAAATATATAGTAGTAGATGAGAGATGAAAAAAATGAACTTTAATTTTATATTGTATTTTACAAATCAAAAATATAATAATCATTATTTTTTACATAATAAAAACTCACTCGTTTTCTGTATCTTTCGCGTATACGTATATAGTGATTATATTGCGATGATAAGATTTATTTATTTATTTTTTTTTCTCCATTTATATAGAATACGAAGTTTTAAACATTTATTTATATAATTTAAACAAAAATAATAATAATAATATAATCAACAAATAACCGCCGCCTCACACTCACGACCGACCATCATCGCATCTTCTTTCATATATTATACATATATATTTCCTCTGTTCTTAAAATGTATATATACACAACTCACTTATAAAAAGCTATACTATACTATATAGTGAAAATAATATACGTACTTATAACACATATATAGTTAAAAGTATATTATTTTATGAATGAATATGCGAAAGAATTGAATGAATGAATATTTTTTTTTATTTTTATAATAGTTTTTTTAGGTTCTTTATTTTATTTTTTTTTAGATATTGTAGTTAATTTTATAAATGAATGTGGAAGATTTCTATTTATATTATTTTATAGAATTAATGAAGAAAGAAAATATAACTAATCATATAAATATATATTTGATATGTGATGGCGTTGAGGATTGCGTACCAAATTTCCTGTTTATAGTCACATCATTGGCCAATTTTTGTGGTTTTTCTGTTTTTTTTACGTTTTTTTATGGTTAAATAAATGGAAAAATTTTATAATTATTAATATAATATATATAGAAAAACTATATAATATATAATCAAATGATAAAAATGTTTATTATGTTTATTTTTTGATTTATATAATATATATTTTTATAGTGTATAATAATAATAATAATACCATATTCTAATGAATTTAAATGATTAAATATTATAATTAATTTTATATATGATTGAATTTCATCATTTTTATCTTTTCTATATATATATATATATAATATAATATATGTAATATTTATACGATAAAGATAAACAATGATAAATGTTTGTTTGCTTTCAAAGTTTTTTTAAAATATTACAATATTCCATTAGTGATGAAACAGAGAAATCCTATTTTCAGTTTTTGAATTTTCTATACATAAACTTATAATAATTGGATTTGATGAATATATACGAAAGGAATCAGTAGGGGGACGTGGGAAAAATTGTCCCGATGAACCGAACGACACGGTATTCTAAAAGGTATTTGAACCGCCGCCGAAGGTACATGCTTAAAAATAAATTAATTATACTACAAATTAAAAAAAAATTGAAGAAAAATCGTGGTGATTCCAAAAAAATGGAAAAATGGAGACCAAATTTGAAACTGCACAGAATTTTCATTTTCTGTTGAATATGTTAAATTTTTTAATTTTTGTTAAATATTTAACATTATCGGTTAACACCCCAAGGTCAAGGTATATTAGACACGCCGAAATTGATAAATAAAAAATGATATTCTATCTTGTTAAATTCTTCCAGTCAATTGGTTAAACATGACCGTACAAGATTGTATGGGAGAGGCAGAGTGGGTGATTATAAAAAAAAAACCCTCGAGAATGCACATTTTGGCATTTGATACCAATTCAATTCAGATATATAAGTTGGACACTATGTACTAGATTTATGTAATAATCCCTTGAATTCCTATACGAGAGGTGGTTAAAAAAAAAAGGTGAAAATTCGAAAAATCACTACGGAACGGGTAGAAGCAAGTCTCGGTGAGAAGAGAATCAGTTCACAATGTCATTAAGATCCATTTCGTAGTTTCTGAATTATCGTTTAGACACATATACCGGACGAAAGAACTGACAGTCAAAAACCATCCATTTGAAAATTGAATATAATAGGATATTAAATGATTTATTTCATTGCCCACAGGAAAAAAAATTACCAATATGTACAATAATTTTACCATTAATTATTTTAACAATTCAAAACGAAAAAGAAACAAAATCGACAATACATCTGTGAAATTCACGTAAGTCATACATCATAAATGAATTAATTGTATATATAGTATATGATAAAATATCAAGTTGCAAGTAAATTAACGCACTTTCACTTTATATATATTCAATATATTGCATATATGGCATTAATGTATAGACAATTATACATCCTCTGTCCCATAAGTTTCCAAACAAGCATCAACTTGTTAATACTATACTATGGTGTTATTTATAGTTTTGACATTGTTCTTTGTCAACGGAATATTTCACTGACATTCTGTCAAAATTTCATGACAATCAAACCACAAACAAATTATCAAAAAATGAGAGGGATTCAACATTCAAAAGACGTCGTTCGTGAAGGCGTCTTGAATAACATTGTAACCGATGATGAAACATTTTATATTATCCAACGTCAAAGTGCAGAATGACAGTCTCCAAACGATTTCAATAAAAACACACCGAAATTTCGTTCAAAAGTGAAGATAATAGGCATTTGTTTCTATATATGATTCAATTATTCATCGTGAGTACGTTGTTAACTTTTGTCTTTTGTCGCTTTCGACTAGAATCACTTGAAATTAATGTTGGCGTTTTGTTTTTGTTTGAATTCGCACCGTTCACACTGCTGTTAATGATTTATTCACAAAAGATAACATTTTCGTTTTAACCAAATTCACCATATTCACCGTTCGATAGCTTTTTAGCCATGGCCATGGCGATGGCTTTGTGGTATTTTCATTTGGCCATGAAATGAAATCGTTTTGCTAGAGCGGGATACATGCAAAAGACGACGATGAGCTGATGAATATACCAAAAGATGACATTCAAAATGTATTTACCGATCTTTTATCGCGTGAAAATCGTTGTATTAAAGCTGAGAGAGAATATTTGGAATAAATAAAACCATTTTCATAAAAAAATTATTTGTTTGACTATTTTTTGTTTTTTAACAAGTTCAGAAACTTTTGGGACAGAGGATGTGTATATGATTTACAAAGCTATACGGTGATTTATATTAATATTACAAATATTACCATATAGTGAAGGAATTATAAAAATGGATCAGACGATATCTGTATAATATATGTATATATATATATAGATAGATATATGAAAACCCCATTATGTGTATATACAAACCGCATGACCTCTTTTTATAATTTTCTGGCTCTATATAACTCCACATTAGTTTGTTATATACGCATATAATTAAATAATCAATAAAAAAAAATATCCTGTCAGTAAACAAGTCAAAACAAATTGCAAATACACCTCTTGTTTTTGTTTATTTTTCTTCTTTTGTTCAACAAATTGTTTTGGTCATCATCAAATCATAATGTTTTATTATATATTGATCAAAAAAAAAATAGGTTCCGTTTTATATAAAAATAAAACAGGACAACATCAAAATGACACTTTTATGCATATATTGTAGATGTTGACATCCTCCAACACAAAACTTATTGATGTACGTACATCCGCGCATCAAATATAATAACAATTTATTCTATATATATTAATAATATATACACATATATCAACATTTCTTATCTGATAAAAACGATATATACACATAATAATGACTTTATTATAATCTTTTAATCAATTCGTAAATAAACATACGTGCAACATATATAAATATTTATATATATATATTGTAGATATACATTAAGTATATGAAAAAGAAAAATATATTTATGTTAAATAACTAGACATCCATAATATAACGCAAAACAACCAATAATATAACATAAATATCTATATAGCAAAATATAAAGCAAAATATAATGAAGGTCTTATTTGTATGTTGTTTGCATGGGATTTTTTTTTGTACAAGACAACAGGACCTTGAGACAACAGCTGCAATTGTGTTTTATTTTTAGGTACATATATATTACATTTTTATGCATATTTATGATTATAAATATACAGTGTCTTGTCTTTATATATATGGATATGGATATGTTTCTTACACTACATATATAAAGATATAGCATATAAAATACAAGTCTACAATACAATGGTTTTGTTGAGCATAACAAAATAAAAAAAAAAATCACAAGACTCTAGCATCGATTTTACAACAACATAAAACATTTTATTTTCCATATATAAACTTGAATTTTGTATATTATACATATATAAATTAATATCAATAATAATAATAATAAAATGTATTAAAACTCACCATAGATGTGATTGGTATGTAAATGTCTTTTATACATTTTATAGATATATGATATTCGAAGATAACGATAATAAAGCATTTATATTATATATATATATATATATGAAAAATTGCGAACCCGGTAAAATCTACTTGTACAGTCAACTCTCAATAGTGGCAATTTTGAACGATGGCAAAATGAACGATTGGTAGTGGTAACTAAAAGTTGCCATTATAGGCGGATTTCAGCCGGCCGGTGTACAGAAATCTATAAAATCTTTATATAGACATTAGAAACTCACGTACGTGCGGTGCGTGAAATAATTTCACGATATTGTCTAAACGATAAGCACCATACTAAATTTTCCGGCAAATCGATTTTGTCACATTTTAACTTTTTTTTTAATTACAGCGCCTTGTATTTCTACAATTTTTAATTTTCCTCAAATAATTCGAAAATTTAATTAATTTCTGATATTTCATAGAAGAAAATTTGTCCAAAATCTTCTTTTTTTTTGTCATCATATCGCTGAAACGGATATGTGAATATACTCAGATGGTTCTAAAGAAACTGATGTATAAGTCGTTCAAAACCCTGAGAAATTTCACACAGTTTTTGTTACAAATTGTAATTACACAACTGCTTACATATGTCGAACATACATTTCCCTTTTGATACAATAAACAAAAAGAAGATATATATTGAACATTTCTAAACTATTTTGAGTTGTTCAATAGTGGCAATTTTCGATTTTGGCAATCAAGTGACAATGTGTACTAGTGGCCATAGTCAACCGATAGTCAACTCTATTGTGTGATATCGAAAGATGAATATTTAATATTTTTTTTGTTTTGCAAAATCGACACTATTTTAGATCCTGTTGTTGGATTGATTTATCTGATACAAAAATGAAACAATAATACTTTTACGATTGAGAAATGCAATGTAATATGTATTTTTTAACTTTTTTTCTTTACTTTTTATAATTGATACGCATATATTTTTGAAAATAATCTTAAAGTAAATAAAGTAAAGTGGATATATGGTATATATATATATATATAATGATTTACGCGCGACGACAATTTATCATTTATTTATTCTTTGATATTCTGCAATGTTTTTTTTTTTTACATACTATTCTAACCATTATTAATATTTGGGATACCTATACAATTTTATCCGTATGCTCGATTTTGAGTTGCCCAGAAAGGAACTTTATAAACAAAAATTTGTTAATCCTACTAATTTTAATGCAACTGCATCATCTTGAAATCAATTTCAAAACTGATTGAAATTAAAAGTTTTTTTTTTTTTAGCTTCTTTCTCCGCAAATTTTTTAACTAAACAAACCATCATTTTATGAAATAAAATTAGTACGATTAATGAAATAATTGTGTAAAGTCCTTTCTCGGCATCTCGGCAAATCGAGCATACGGTTAAAATTGCAGGTGGCCGAAATAATAACGGTTAGAGTAGTATATAATACAAACATTGCAGAATCGATACAGAGATCGATAGCAATATATATATTTATTATGTGTGCATTTGATATATTCATAAATGCTGCGATATGCGTATAAATTTATGCAATCTTTATATATATTGATATATTATAAATAAATGTCGCATGCATCATCATCATATATATATATATATATTAAGAACCTGTACATTCAGTAAGTACATTATTATCTTATTATGATCGGTTTTGGTTTCGATCTCATCCATTCTATCGCACCACACTTGCAAATTTTCCTAAGATATTTGGTTAAATTTTTTGAAGGAAAATCCAAAGGAATATTACAGAGAAATATTTCCTTTTGTTTCTACCAAATGAATTTGAAATGATTTTTGAACCTCGAGATATCATGATATACTTTTTTTTAAATGGGGGAGTTTTTTTTTCTGATCTATTCCCATCCAAGATTTCGCATACAAATACAACAACTTATTGGAGATATCTTGTTCTGTTTCCAATTAATGGACTTAAAATTTTTGTATTTTGACGTTTTATGAATGATGGAAAATTTTTTATATCGAAGAATTTTTTCTGATTCCATGCCATCCAGGAGCTCCCATATACCAAGGTGTTTTTGAATAATGTTTAGTTGTGGCACATCATTTCATGTTAAAAATTTTATGAGTAATTGCGATTGATGATCAATTTAACGACCGCGGCTGTTTCCCATCCTGGCCACACACACACACACACACACACACAGTAAATGATTCCTTATTCATGTGTTTCCCTGGCAATATTTTATTTTTTTTATATATGACATCCAATAAAATATATAAATTATGTTATTTGTCATTGAAATCACAATTTTTGATATATTGTATAATTAAATTTTTATATCTAAAAAAGATAAATATTTATTCGCATGTATAAAAGTAAAAAATGCATTTTTCTTTTTTCGAACGCAGAACCAATATAAATAATAAAATTGAAACATTTATCTTATTAGTTATACACATTTTTATGTATAAAATGAAATGAGACGGTAAAATGGAGAAATTTTCTATATAATTTAATTATATTTTTTTAACCCATATTATTTATTAAAAATAAAAATGGGATCACGACGTCGCTATTTTATAATATTATATAAATACATTTTTTTTTTTATTTTTAAAATACACAAATATAATTTAAGATATCGTTTATATTTAAAAAATTAAACGCACAAAATTTGTTTGAATTTATGAATTAGTTCACCACAACAGAAAAATGTTTTTTTTCTTCTATTTAATCCTCCGCTAAGAATACACATCTAATATTAAATTAACCTAGATCGATATTGGCTGTTTTGTAAGTACTAGTTATACTAATATACTAATTCAAAAATTTTCTAAATAGATTTTTGACTCATCAATGAATAGATTTAGATGAAATATTAATGGACAATATCATTCATTCATTCGATATATTTATATAGGATATACATTATACATGTATAAGCGTTTACGTAGACAAGATAGATGTTGCGACAATTTCTTTTGTTTTTTTTTTTTAGGTTGTCTAGGAAAAAACTGGAAATTTCTGCCTTGAAACTATTTGAGAGTAGTTCTTTCATATGTTCCAAATAATCGCAATGCATATAAATGCATGTAATGGTTACCTGAACACAAAAAAATTCGTTAAAATAAGAACGTTCTTAAAAGGCAACGTCATTATTTAATAAATAAGACCATCAGTATTTTTTAACGTTGTACTACGTGAATTGTAGCAAAGACCGAATTTAAAAAAAAAATTGAATAATTTGAATGTGTTAATGAGGTGCTGAGGTGTAAAAAGTTAAAGTTAATTTAACTTTTTTTTAAGCGCGGGAAAAATACGCGCAAGTAAATTTTTTATTGTATTTTATATGTAAAAATAAAAACTCGTACCGTCACCCCTCCGTGGGAGAACCAGATTTGAATGTCTGACTAACTACAAATTATGAACCCAACAACAGAGCAGGCTGTTGTCGGACGCTAAAACCAATTGTCCGTTTCCGTAAGGGGAATTTTTCTATTTTATTATTTGTTAAAATAATAAAAAATAAATTTTTCGCTATACAACCAACAGTCTGGTTTTAGCGTCCAACAACAGCCTTCTGTTATTAGTTACTTAATTTGTGGCTTTTACGGTGTCGGTAATTAGCCGTACGACCAACCGCAAGCGGAATATACAACTCTATGTTAAAATTCAGATTCGAAAAATAACCGAAAACACAAAACATATTTTATGCATTCAGTAGGATTCGAACCCACGACCCCAAAATTTCGTTAGAATTTTTAGGTTGGCATTTTTAACATTTACACCACAGAGTTGTTAGAATGCGTAATTTCGCGCTTATTCGCATTCTCGTATATGACATTGCATGAAATTCGAATAGCAAATAAAGCGATACCAAAAAAAAAAACAGATTTTTGATATTTTGAGAGCGTTTTATTTATTTTTTTTTTAAGAAAATTATATCCTATTGACGTACAACAATTGTTCTATATAAATTGTGAATATTTTGAATATGAAAGTGAATATTTTTGTTTCACAATTCTTATTGTGAAAATCTATATATATTAATTTTATATTGATTTCGATATTGGATATACTTACATAAAAATAATTATATTCTTAAGATATTTTTTTTATATTATGTGTTATATACTTTTAAAAGAATATAAATATATTTAAATTTAAATAAATATTATTTATACTTGTTTTATAATATATATATATATATATATATATATATATATATATATATAACAATTGCATACAATCTGTGAGATAAATAAATGATGTGTTTATATTATCTTGACATTTGAATTTTGAAAAGTTTACAATAAAAAAAAATATATTTTCATTATTCAAATTGATTACAATCGTTACAATGTATATTTAGTAAAGTGTAGTAAAGAAATGATTTCGAAATATTCATGTGTATAGAGATATCCATAATAACATATATATAATTATATATATATATATTACAATTTACAGGGTAATTTGGATTATATAGAGACTCATAAACATAAACTATATATTTTAATATAATATATTTATATATATATATTATATATACATTGCATTATTTTGTATGTATATTTATTTAAGTGTATGTGTACATATTTATTCTATAATATATAAATATTATATTGAATATACATTATATATATATATATATATATAAATAAATAAATAAACAATTCTTGACCTAAATCTAATTATATTGTAAGATGAGTTTTTTTTTGTATTTTTGTAAATCCTGTATTGTATTGTATAGTAACGCATTAATTTTTTTTCCTATATATACTAAACATATATTAGTTTCTACTCGATCCAATTTTTTTTTTAGTTTAAATACATCTAATTAACGTTTTTCGTTTAAGTGCGTAACAATACCGCATATGCTATATATAAATGTATATGCGTGCATTTGGGGTTGTAGGCGGATTGAAATATTTTATATTTAAAATTGACTATTTTAAAATACACATTATTTAGAAAAAAATAAATAATTTTTAAACAATATATTGAAAAATGTTTTTCCATATTAATATTAGCATTTTCCGATCAAATTAAGAGATTTTTATTTCAAATGCAGACCGATGAATTGTTACAAATCTCTATAAATGAGATTTTATTTTAAGTTAATCCCTGCAACAAAAATGCAATGCAATAAATCTTCGTTGAATTATGCAAATTGAATTAAACGTTTTCGAATGTGGGGTGAAAGTTATTCAAAATTGTTGTGATGCTCAGATCACTATGATCTTGTCTCAACTTTTCTTTACCGTTTTTTTTTTACTGTGATCAATGGATTAACATACCACAATACATTCAAATGATTCGCAAACCACCTGCTAATTTTTAACAACAATTTTCCGGTTTTTGGTGATATTAACTTTGTTAGATGGGTTAGATCAAATTTTAACGAGACGTTCATATCATATGTTTTAATTAATGGTTGTCTATGTTGTCTAATACCATAAATGTTAGGTTAGAAAATAATATAATATATTTAAAAAATTTCTAAAATGTAAATCACATTTTAAAATCAATTTTTTAATCATATATACAATTCCCAACATTCATTTCATTTATTGTTTGTTTATCTGATATCAATCACATAAATTTTCGATTTTTAAATGTTATCTGCGTGTTAATATATACAATACAAACATTAAAAATTACATTTATACATCGTTATAGAATTTCGCGGTTAAATCTATTATTAACCAATATAACATTATAATATACATTGTATTATAAATTGTACTATACATTTGTTGCGGTATAGATTAAGAATATATATATATATATATAGTAAACAAAAAACGTAAATAAATTGGATATATATAATATTATATATATATATATATATATATATATATATATTAATACATACAACAGAATTCAACCGAATTTTATATATATGCATTTGCAAATAATTAACAAACGTCAATAAAACAAAAAAAAAATAAGAATAATATGTACGAATAAAAAATAATGAGGTCATTTTTTTTTTTTTTTGGTAAATTTCGAAGGACGATAGACTCTCTTTATAAGAGTTTATACAAAAAAAAAATGTGTAATATAGTATAGTATATTCTTTTGCTATAGATGTACAATTATTTTTTTGGTTTGTGTACCTGTGAATTTTATATTTATAAATCACATTCATTATTCATATTCTTTATGCCATTTTTTTTGTTTTACCACTTTTGTTTTGCATTAACATTTGTATTGATTTATATGCGAAGGTAACATTAAAATACACATAATTATATTTATGGATATGAAATGAATATATATATTTATATATATATAGTGATACTAAAATATATTTTATGCCATTGGTATATATACGTTATACAATTGTGCAAAATTCAAGTCATCAAATGTGTGTGTGTGTGTGTGAGTGAATATAAATTTTAAAGATTTATTATATTACATGTAACAATATTTTTCATTTTCTTGTATAGTAATGGTATTAACAGCGGTCGCAGAGTATACACACAAAATAATTTTAAGTTTATGCACACGCAAATATTTACAAAGAGCCTAATAAAAAAAAAAAAACATTGCGACCTTAATTGTCAATAAAACGAGGACATTAAATCAAATTACAATTTACAATTTATATATATAACTACATGTATATTGTTCAAAAAGTGTGTGTAATATATAAAAGTAAATATTTTAATATTAATTGTTACATGTCGACAATAATTATTTATAACACATGATAAACATAAACATATATATTTAAATATACCTTCGATAACATTTTAAATAAATGCAATAATATATATGGTACAATAAGATACAAATAAACATATTATTGTATATATTATTTTAAGAAAGGTTTTCTATAACTTTGATAGTCTTCTTTTGATTATTTTTTGTCTTAAATATAGATAATTGTAATATTTATCATAAATTATTTCATTGCATTGGTGATGATAGGTGGGAAGATGAAGTAGAAGTGGACCTTCGGGCCCTCTGCGTTTCCGGCTGGCGGACGTTGGCGGTAAATAGGTCCGGTTGGAGGAGGCTGTTATTGGACGCCAAAACCAATTGTAGGTTGTAGGCGCGCTGAAGTAAGAAGTAAGTATTGGTGATGATAAGTTAAGGCATTAAATGTCAGTTTGATTCTCGATCTATATACTATACATAGTTATATGCAAACCTTAATATTTCTTCGTGATGGAAACTATTATGAATATAATTTTAGTTGGATTAAGAATAATACGGACGTCATCAAATTCTTGAAGGTGCTCAATTATTGGAATGGAATGTACTTGTGGGGATAATATGCTAAATTATTATGGGAATTTGCTAAATTCACATTTAAAGGGTTTAAGTCACTCTAGATCTAGAACTACGTTAGTTTAATTTAATGAAGAAAATATGCGTATACTGTACTGAATTTTTTTTATTATTAAATGAGGCCTATTAGTGTTTAGGGATGTGCGGACATTTGTTCACGTTAAGATATACTAATGATAGAAATTGAATTTTTGTCAGAGTTGTTTGAATCTAAACCAAACAAAACAAAATTGAAATTCTTCACACAAAAATCCATACAAAAACATATTGAACGAGAAAGTATTTGCCTGAAAGCAAATTTTTAAAAAAGATACGAAGCGCCGTTCGTTTGGACGGAGTCACTTTTTGTTTTGCTATAACACCCCCCTGTGTCACTTGACCAATTTCGCTCATTTTCGTATATGTGTATTCATGTTTTCGATTTTTCGATTATCTTTCGATTATCTTTTAAAAATCGGTTAAGGATGCCTGCTTGTGTCCGCTAAGCGTATGTCCGTTCGGCCGTCGGTCTGGAAATGCGCTTTTATGATAATTCAGAAACCATTACATGTATTTTTAAATGAAATTTTACATTCAAACGGTGTCTGCCTCGACCTGAAGTCTGTTCAAAAATGATATCCTCCCAATACACCTTTTGTTACAAATATTCCGAATTTTTTTTTTGTTTGTCATATAATTTTAAAATTAGATATATTGATTCAATTCAAAAAAAAAATTATACTAACGGAAACTTTTTCTGATATTATACCATCTAGGAGTTCCCATACAAATTATTATTTATAGACATATATCGTTCTGCGTTCCTAACCAATCGCATTGAAAAATCAATATTTTTTTATCAATTTCGGAATGCGAAATATTGGAGGGGGCAATCGTGCTGAAACCAATCGTGTTGAAAATTTAATAGGATTTTCCAAATAGAAAAACAAAACGATACGAACGCCTCATAAGGGGAAAATGGCATAAGAGGCGTAAATGTGCAATGCAATAAGGTGAGTTGTAAATAGTATTATTGGTTTAGCACACGAAAAAAACCTTTAACCAGATGATATCATTTGGCCGGGTTCTTAGCGGGTTTTTTAATTTTATTTTACATCATTCGAACTTTTATTCAAATTCTTTAATCCAATCCTTTAATGTGGCAATCCAAGGCAAATGATTTTTCTACATATAATTCTACTAAAGTTTTTTTTTTAATTATTTTATTTTTTTATTTCCCACTATTTATTTCCCAATAATTAAATAAAAACAGGACGTTCATATTTAGTTAGGAGGACATTATATTAACTATACTGATTTTTACCATTATTATTTTTACAAGTTGTTTGTAAATCGATAGAATAATTTTGAATTTTAATACTAATTATAATTACTCGTAAAATTCTTTCAGTTATATCATCATGTCATTCATGTAAAAAAAATACAAATTAAAGTTTTTGCAATGAAACGTATCACAATATTTTTTTCATTCTTTTTGTTGGTAATGTTTATAACACATTTTGAAGATATGTATATTGAATTTAACATTGTAAATTATTAGATGAAAATATTATAAATGGACTTTTTCTGTTTTTTTTTGGTACACATTAATCATCGAGAGAAATACCAAAACAAAAAAAAAACAACCTTGTTATAGAGTTAATAAATTCGTAATTATATAATATATTTATTTTTATGTAAAAAAAAAAAATTGCAATATCTAATGGCTGCGTATCATTATTAAAAAAATATAAGTAATTTGTATATTTGCATGCGGGAGCACTTGTACACTGACACTATAGATACAATATTATATACATATACAAGAAAAAAAAAACAAACCTATTCATTGAATACCTTGAACAACAGCAAAAACAAAATAAACAAAATACATTAATAAAAATAATAATTGAAATTACAACTTATTTTTTTTTTTTTTGCTTTTTTACATATTATAAACTAATAATGCGAAATTCACTTTTTTTTTTTGCTCTCTGTATATTAAATGAATTTATATCATGTTTATTATTATTATTATTATTATTATTATGGTGCGGTTATACACCGTCAGTCTATGGTACTTGACCTTTCATTTTAACGAAAATAAAAAAAAAATAAAAACAAAAATCATAAATAAATAAATAAATAAATAAAAACTCGTACTACACACCAAAAAAAAAAATACAAGTATGTATGAATAATATACCATCCATCTCTATATATGTTATTTGTATATTCAACACATAATTCGCGTACGATTTTACAAACATATAATATAGTTAGTTGTATTTATTGTAAAATAAAAGAAAACTTATGAATGAAAAACCCACGCCAATAAATTCTATTCAATTCCGTGTAGTATAGTATATAATACACCGCATTCATATACACATTGTATATATAGATAGATAGAGATATGATGGATATATACGCATATATATATATATATATTTAGTATATGTATTCAACAATTAGTTTATTTTAAATGACAATTATTATTATTATTATTATTATTATATGTACGATATGAGATATGAGATTATGAGTAATTATCTGGTATTATAGGCATCAGTACAGCAGATATACTAAAAATATTATTAATTATTTATTCTTTAGTATATACGAAATATAATAATTTCATTCATAACATATACAAATAAAATTTAAAATCCGTAATATATTAATTAATTTATCGGTATAAAATAATAATTATTATTATTATACAGTGTGTACCACACTACAAAGCCGAATACCATGTAATTCAGTGACTATTTCCACCGGCAAAACACCGGTGAAACTTCAAAAAAAAAAAACACGAATTGAATAAACAAGATTGATAAAAATGCAAACACTTTTATGCAGGGGAAATTTTTACTAATTCCGCTGCTCCAATACAAATCCAAATGATCATTATAGAGATGTCGTATAGTTTCTAAACCATTGACTTAAATTTGGGAATTTGCCTGTTTGATAAAAATATGGGAACAGTTTTGTATTGTTAAATTTTTTCTGATCACATTCGAAATACAGCAAGAGATCAAATACAATCCTAAGAGATTATTATAAAAATATCATTTAGTTTCTATTACCAAATCGATTTGAAATTGGATTTTTTTTTGCTGGGGTCACTCCATCCACCATCTCCCATTGCAACCCAAACATTTTATATTCATATTAGTAGTTTTCATTTTAGTTGCACAATAAATTAATTTTTTTTATTTCATTATGGTTTGATGGTTTGTTGGTTTGTTATTATGGTTTGATGAATATGAAATTATTTTCCATTGATTTAAGGTCGTTACCGATTTGCTGCCGCTTAAAAATCATTACGAAATTATGTTATAGAAAACTCGATAATTGTATTTTACAGATTTTTTTTTTTTAATTTTATATAAAGTGATAAAATATGTTTTTATTATAAAAAAAATATGGTGATTGTATTACGAGAATGAGATAATATATTTTTTTGATCATTGCACAATTCATTTTTTAGTGACAATTTATTGCGTATATAATCGAGATGCCGGGTCATATAATATTATATATATATGTATGTATAGAAACAAATATGAATGAAATAAAAAAAATTTACAATTGTTATGTATTTTCTGACATAATTAGTATATATACAAACTATTCTACGTAGTAGTTCATCATCTGAAAACTATATAACATATATAAATATATAGAATATATTATACATATATAGATAGATCAATAATATAAAAATAGTGTTTATAATAAATTACCGGATATAAATGTTTTCTATTGTAATAACATATTCATTATTCATTCATAAATTTATACATAGTATTTATTTTTTTTTGTTTTAATAATTATATATAGAATAAAATAAAATAAAATAGAAATAGACACATCACGTCGTAGTAATAAAAATGTTATAATATAAAATATAATCATCTACATTTTATGTATAATAAATAATATGAAAACAATTAAATTTAACTCAAAAATATGCATGACATTTACTATATTTTATCTGATGATATTGTTTTGATTACAATTTAGATTTATAACAACGATTTATCCGCCATCAATCAGAGAAATGATTTAAGTGCCAAACAGATAGAAAAAAACGCAAACCTACGCGGAACACAGACGCACGCCTGCATATTTATAAGACGAAAATGTCAACAAAAAAAAACGCAAGAAATTAAAGAAAAGTCGAATATCTGTCAACTTCCGAGGGCGTTCACGGTATCCTGCGATTGCGTTTTTTTTGTTGTGCTCACTTACATATGAATTGTATTATTGAACTTCTACGTGCAAAACATCTACGCAGGCGTAAGTCTGAGATTTTTCAATCTGTTTGACACTTTAAAAAATTATTAGGAGAATAAAACCCTGTATATTATACTACAGAATTCCAAAATTCCGTAACGATGCCTCAATTCCTGCAACCAAAAATGCAACGTAATATTAATTATTCTACTTGGCGATTCATTTTAATTCATGATCTTTTTTTGTGGTCCCTCAAGAAGAAAATTCAAAAAGTGGAACTAGTACAGTATATAAATGTATATAAATGTTTATAAAACATTTGAAAACTATATAATATTATACTTTTGATTCATCTACTATTTAAATATTTCATATATAACATACATAATAAATATTATGACATATGAAGAAATGAATGAAAAAAAAAATTCTTATCAATTACTTTTATAATAATTCATAAATGGCGCCATCAAAAATGATTTAAAATCATAACAATAACAATAATAATAATAATTTATTATATTAAATAAAATAATATTATTTAATAAAATAAATATTTAACATTACCATATTTTAAATTCTAAATGTTTTTACAAGACCTTTTCATCATCATCACCATAAACAACATCTACATGATGAATATGTCAAAATGAACATCATGTTACAAAAAAAAAATATATTAATATACAATGTTGAATTTGAAAATCCTTATAGGATTATATAGAACGTCCTTATAGGATTTATGACCGACCGGAAATAGTCGCAATATAACTTGTGGTATTCGCGTTTTGAGGGATCAAACGGCTGCGCACCATGAATTTTTCACATATTTTTGTTTTTTATTTATCTTATAGAACTTTTAGGCGCAATATTTCGAAATGCATAAATTGGTAATAAAAAAATCAACATTTTAAATATTTATTTATATATGGGAAAATGCAACTCAATGTGCAAAAAAAAAATATTTTAATTGTATAAATCAACTTTTAAAATATTATTTCGTAATTATGTAACGTCCGTCAAATATATTAATATTATATTGTTTTGCAAATTTTACATTTTTAATTTTAATTTTAATTTTGTTAACAAAACTTAATTTTAATCTGTGATCGTTATGGTTTTATGTATTTATTTAGAGTTATTATATATCTAAAGATAAAAGAAGCGAGTTATATTTTCGTATATTTAATTGAATTCATATTTATTTATATAACATAAACAATATAGATATTTGAATATAGCATAAACTACTCATTACCATTATAAAATATTTTATTTTTTGATGGACAATATACGTACATATATCGTAAATATATTTAGTATTCAATTAAATTCAGAATTTATTTATATAATAATGTTAAGAATCCAGAATATATAATGCATGTAAATTGTGTTAAATTGTTAAACTGTTATGTTAAATTGTTAAACACTTACCTTGCTTAATTTTTCACCTTCATTATGTGGTAATAATGAACGTAAACTTTGAAAACCTGCATTGATACTTTGCATACGACGACGTTCATTGCTATTGGCAATTTCACGTCGCATACGTTTTTCGTTTTCCATATTTGCTGGATCTCCCGATAATGTTATTATTTCACCGTTTAAATTATTGTTGTTGTTAATACTATTGCTATTGGTGGTATTAATTGTAATAACGGTGTTCGAATTTGTCATCGAATCGCCGCCCCCACCACGTATTCCTGCACCACCACCGCTCTCTTCCAATTTCAATCTGGACATAAAAAGGAAAAAAAAAAAATTTTAATTTTCTTTTCATTTCATATAATTTTCAATGAGAATTTAATAATGCATATTTTAAAAAAAAAAAATTAATTTAAAATATTTCATCAAACCTTATTTATTATTTATATTAAAATAAACAATAAACCAAAACAAACAAACAAACAAAAAAAAAGTTCATTGACAAAAAAGTGGATTATTATAAAAAATCTAATTCTTAAAAAATTTATAATTTTAATATGATATTTTTTTTCCGAAAGATTAAATTGTTTGATTAGAAAAGTTTTTATTTTTATGTTTTTTTTTTTTACAATATAATATTTATAATAAAAATAATATTTTTATTATTATTATTATTTTTATTATTATTATATATCTATATGATGGTATGTTGTATAATATGAATGAATTGTATATATATTATAGTTATTTATATAAACTTTTACATATAGGTAGGTTTTTTTAATAATAAAAAAAATTCCATTCAATAAAAATAATACTTTTGAATGGGAATTTATGTATAGAAATTAAAAGAATATAAATAAATAAATAAAAAAAAAAGTGTATGTATTTTGAAACCGTTTTTATTCTTATGCGTACAAATATATATTATTGTTGATGTATGTCATCGTGATGATAATGTACGTGTTTTGATGGTGGATAAACAACAACTTGTTAAAAAAAATCAAGTTCCTATAAATTTATAAACATTTTTTATTCAATTTTCACGATAATTATCGGTACCGATTAAATTTACCAAATTAAACAAGTTTAGGAAAATAATTTATAAAATAAAAAATGATTATTATTATTTAATATTAGAGTTTTCTCCGAAAAATATATATATATATAGTGTAGGGTGGATCAGGTTCGGACGATTTTTTTTTTCAGTGACTCTGGAAAGCACATTTATTGTTTATTCTTTTAGGAAACTATACCTTAAAATGCCCATGGGCATGTTTTTTTTTTTTGTAAATTTAAGCTTCATATCATCGTAAAAGTATCTTCAAAACAAAATTACGAAGCTTTCGTAAACAAACAAACAAACAAAAAACGCGCTCATATCGCGAACCTACGTAAGCAATTTAAAGGTGCCAATTTATACGAAAATTTAATTTACCAAGCTATTTTGCATCATTTTGCGTGAATGGACCTAATGATTAAAAATTATAATAAATGTCTTTAAAAAATATAAAAACACGTATAACTGAAAATTTAAAATATGAATTGGCCAAAGGTGGCATACGACCGAACCTGCTCCACTCTACCCTATATCAGTTTGGTAAATTTTGTTGAAAAATATATTTATGGAATGTTAAAAATGTACAGGTTTTTTTTTTGATTAATGTTTTTTTGTTTATGAGCATTTGGCTCGTATAAGTGTGAATGCCATAAATGTACTAAACTATCAACACGGTTTAGAGAAGGAAGAGAAAGTGTTTATGAT
This sequence comes from Dilophus febrilis, assembly GCA_958336335.1. Taxonomy (NCBI): domain Eukaryota; kingdom Metazoa; phylum Arthropoda; class Insecta; order Diptera; family Bibionidae; genus Dilophus; species Dilophus febrilis. The sequence continues at coordinate 35,198,571 of OY284471.1, forward strand.
GATTTTCGTATAACGGTCGTCCATCCATCCACCAGTATTGTCGGCGATTCCATTAAAAAGGTCGCTGAATTCATTCACAAAAACAATCCAAAATCATCAGATAGATTCGGGAAATTCGAATTGGATTTACCAAAAACAAACATTTATGGCATTTTTTAACCACCAATTTGAATTTACAAAAGGTTAATACTGAATTTATTCCGTATAATCTAACAAATGATCAAAAAATTAGAGTATTTCGTAACATTCAAAAGGTATGTCATTCGTGAAGTTCGTAAGGATTACTTCTTGTTACATCGGGTGTAACAGCAGGTGATGAAGCATGGTGCTTTCGAGAAACTAAATGTCAAAGTGCTGAACGGCAGTCTCCAGAAGATACAATTCCAACAAAAACACGGAAGATACAATTCCCGATATTTCATTTAAAAGTGAATACAATTCTCAGTTGTTTCTATGATTCAAATGAAATTATTCATCAAGAATACGTTACACCGAAAACGATTCTTACTGGTGAGTATTATGTTCAAGTTTTGAACTCTTCGAAAAAATTCGAATCTGAATTTTAACACAGAGTTGTATTTTCCCATTGCGTTTGGTCGTACGGCTAATTACCGACATCGTAACAAATTCGTATATTGTTTATCATTTTTCACAAAAAAAAACAACATTTTCGTGTTAAGCCATTCACCACATATTCATCTGAAATGGCACCTTACGATTACTTTTTGTTTTCAAAACTTCATTTGACTATGAAAGCAAATCGTTTTGCCAGTGTCAAAAATCGAAAAGATAACTTTGAGCATTCTGATGAACATACCAAAAGATTACATGAAAAAGTAATTTATATACTGATCTTTAATCGTGTGAAAATCGTTGTATTAAATTGTATTTTAGCGGTTGACAAAAGGCCTTCCGTTGTTGATTTCTTAATTTGTTTCTTTTACGGTGTCGTCAATTAGCTAAACGTCCAACCACATCAAAATACGCAACTCTGTGGGAAAATTTAGGTTCAAAATAACTCTGTGAGAAAGTTCATTCCAATTGGTATAAATACAACGCATAAATAGCAAGTATTTCCTATCGAAAGAAAGGAAGATAAAAAACTCCTCTTTCATATTTGGAAATTTGGTTGGATTTAAATTTCAATCATTTGCAATTAAATTTTGGGGGTATTTCGAAGGTGAGTGGTCAACTTACACAGATTTTAAATAATAAATAACAGGTATTTAAATTATATAATATAATTTAAATCTATATACCAATATGTATCTTAATAAATATTATACCATCATAATATGACCAGGTAAAATATAATATAAATAATAATAAAAATATGATATTTTACAGAAAAAAAAAACAATAACGTAGTAAAAAAAATATAAATATTTACATATAAAACATTACTATTTATAATAATAATAATAAAATACATATAACAAAAAAAAAACTCATAATAATTCTACGAAAATAGTTAATATTTTGCAATTTCACTTTGCAAAGGAATTTCCATTAAATAAAATTATGACAAATACTATATAACGCAAATAAACAACGCATAGCAATAAAACGTAAACAAATATTTTCCCAGCAAACATATTTAAAGAGAAATAAATGATCAGCGCGATAAAAGGGGAAACTATCTTTCAATTATTTTCTTAGCAATATACTAATATACGAAGAGAGAACGCACTAATGTTTTCTAGAATTTCTCGTTTGGTGCCTTGATTTGCTTGAAGGTTCCCGCCCTGAACTAGACTGATCAGACGTCCTCATTTTAGAAGGATCTCTTGGATCCACCTTGGACCAGCGTTTGCCAGGGTCCTACAATTGTGTATTCACCTCTGTCCTACCTGGAGTTAATGTATATTATTGGGGATATTTCAGAGATTTCTTCCATTAACCTTCTAGACGTAGTGCTACCTACGTAAGCAATACGAAAGAAATTCATCAAAAAGTATTGCTTTCGGGCTACAATCCTTCTCGAATGAGAAGGATAATACAAATGTCATAAGAAGACGATATCTTCCGTGATACACTTAATCTTCTTCGTATTCTGATGTGCGAATCATCCGCGTATCATCTTGCGTGTTGGGTTAATATAAGCAAATATATAAATAAAAAAAACATATGTATATTACAATGACAACACAAATCTGAGTTGTTTACATTTTTTTTGTTTGTGTGTGTATTGTTATTTGTTGATTTCATATAAAAACGTAATGTATGCCGATATCAAAAAAAAAAAAATTAATAAATACAGGTATAATAATAATAATAATAATAAAAAAAAATTTTTTAATATATTTTATTAGGTAAAAATTGAAAGAATGAAAAAAAAAAACGTAAACAAAAAATGTTATTGTTGCTAGAACCCCTAAATACCCTTATAATTTCAAGTGGATAATACGAGATAATACAGCAACATCTAAAGGTTATGAACCATAACATAACAAAACAACATATGAATATAATAATATAATTTAAAATTTTCAACAAATATCTTTTACACACAACGAAAGATATATAGATAATATATGATGATGGATCAAAAGAAACGTGAAACGTATAAAAATAAATAAATACAATATTAAAAACATAACAGAAAATCTCGTAAAAATTCCTTGTTATTAATACAATATTTTGGTTTATGTGTATGTGTTATATAAACGCATACCTTTTTGAGAATCAACTTATATACGGAGTAAAAGGTATTTACGTACATATGTTATATATAGAATGGTATATATATACAATTAGTGAGACATCAACAAATCATTAGCGATGGATGGAGCGGAATTTCAATTTTCAACAATTAATAATTTTCTATCAAACATGTTATTATTATTTTGTATAATCTAGAATTTATATGCATTTTCAATTCAATTATATCAAACAAAATAGAGAAGATAAACAATTTTTTTTTGTTTCATTTTGGGCCAAAAACACGATGATTTATTATAAACATTTTACAGAAATACAAAATTGATGATGTATAACGAAAGGTATTTTTCATAACACAAAAACCAAATAAATATTTAAAAAAAAACAAATCGTATATTATATGATTCATTTATTATATTCAATCATCGCAGTCAGGTATCATAAATATACAAAAGGTAATATTAATATAATACGCAGTCTGTGTACTATTAAATGTATGTATATACAAGAGCAAGAGGTAATATAAAATCAGTTGTTCAAAATAAACAATTTTTTATATATTATATTATAAAAGATTAAATTTGCGGTTTACGTCAATTAAATTTGTAAATTTTAAAAATAAAAAAAAAACAATTCTTTATTTATATATTTAAAATCTAATAATAATAATAAAAATAACATATGAAAAAATTTTGAATGTATGTATGAATATATAAAATATATTTAAATAACTAAGGTAAAAAAAGTCTTATATATTATAATATAAGAGTTTATGACACATAAAATACCTATATTATATATACAGTAAAACCTTCTAATTGAACCCCTTTGTAATAGAACCTGTAATAGGAATAGGGGATTAAGGGTAAACGAGGAGAAAACCAAGTATATGATCGCACCAACGAACAGTAGGTTTATGGCACAACATCAAAGCGTATCAATTGGTCAGAACAAATATGAAATGGCGGACAGGTTTAGCTACCTTGGAAGCAGCATAAACAGCGAAAATGATATAGCTCAGGAAGTTCAATCTCGGATTGCTTCGGGAAACAATGCCTTTTACGGTTTGCGAAAGATGTTCTTCTCGAAGACATTGAGTAAAACATTGAAACTAAAGCTATATCAAACACTGGCCGCGACCAATTGTCACCTACTGTTCTGAAACGTGGTGCATGACACAGGCCAACGAACGGCGACTTGGAGGGTTCGAAAAGAAAATACTACGCCTCATCTTTGGACCGACAAAGGAAAGGGGATGGTGGCGTAGGCGGTTCGATTTCGAGCTATATAAATTATATACCGAACCCGACATCGTTCGGTTCATTAAGATTGGTCTTCTTAATTGAACCTTAAGTCAGTGACTGTGTTGTAGAATGGAATTAAAATTTGTATTGTTACTATATAATTAATGTCAGACGCATAAAAAAGAATGTTAAAGTTCAAAAAATAACGAGGTAATTTAAAAACACAGGATTTGGTCAAGATAAAAATGAAATTATGGGCTGAACCATATATTTTCGAAGGTGCATTTCTTGGTGTTGAAAAAGATTTGCAAAAAAAAACTCCATGATGATTGCAAAGAAAACCTTGTTCCTCCAAATAAATGAACACCTGAAACCTGAAAAATAGTAACGGAGATAGAAGGAACAAAATTCGAAGAAATTGTAGAACCATTCAAAAATTTCGCTTCTGAAAAGCAATTAATCGAAATGTTTTGAAATTTACAAAAAAAAAAACGAGAAGCTTCTTGAGCATGAAGCAAAGCTAAAGACTAAAATAACATGATATTTAAAAAAAAAAATTCCCGATTAATTGAAAAAATATGTTTGATTGAATTTGAATTAAAATTTTTTTTTTTTATATTTGTTTTGCATATAATTTTATTATTTGCCTTTTGAAGAAAACAACCATCACTTCTATAATAGATTTCTACCTCCCGAATCAGACCAATTTTATTCGGTCCGACAAGTGGTCCAATTGTGAGGTTTTTCTGCATATATATTGTATATAGGAATGTTCTGTGTATATCCTCTGATTCTATTTATACAGTATTGATCAGAGAAATAGCACAATCCAACTTGGTTAAGGCATACCATTTTTAATTCTCTTATTGGTAGTATTCTTATTAAAGTGCAAAATTAAGCAACAGTTATTTTATTATCGAATCAGAGATACACAACTAGTTGGGTTTCTTCTTTGTTTTACATTTTTCTATTGAGTATAATTATGAAGTTGAAATCGTGTGGACACGAAAATAGTGGGGTGTTATAGACTGCATTTTCATGTGTCGGTCCCATTGTTAAAATTGTTCTTAAAATGTTCCATTTTTTTTTTGTATAAATCATTTTTAGAAAATCACTTGGAATTTGCGAATTTCACGGATTTTTATACATGATAATGATCCGAATGTCATTTCAAATTTAGAGATGATCACTAATTGCATTAGTTATTAAAAAATATCAATGTTGGAGTGGCAAGTGCAAAGTCCTAAGACCTAAATACAATTGAAAATGTATGGAACGACGTAAAAGGTCATGTTTCAGTAGGTTAAACCTAAACATTAACTAGTATTAGCGCCAGCTATTCATCTCATGGAAATTTTGATTGGAAATTTTGAAAGATTTCATGGAAATTAATTCCCGTGCAAATATGCCAGGGTTTAGTTGAGTTAAAAAAACAGAACTATTAATTTGTTTAATTAATAATATTTATAAATATTAATAATTTATATATTATAATAATGTTAAAATTTTACCAATTTTGTTATTAAAGTGGTAGTGTGCTATTTCACTGACCAACACTGTTTAAACGCGTAAACATAAAATTAAAAGATTTTTTACTACTCTACATATACAATTAAAGTAATATCTGTTGCTTTACCTACATATACTAATATTTATTCAATATTATTCTGTTGCTTTTATAATCTTATGTGTTTTGTTTTTATACAACACAATATTTGTTTTAAAAATTAGTAAACAAAAACAAATACATCTAAAATCGTGAGACTATATGCGGTACTGGTTATAGATATTCATTGAGTTATTAAAACTTTAAGAAGATGGACAATTCTAGGATTTTGAATCTATTATATTTTGTATTGCTTGGTTATTAGACGCTCAAATTACCATAAAAATGAAATATATACCAAAACGCATATTGGACTGGAAAAATACTCGAAATTTGAATTTTGTATACTGTGATACTGGCCAGAACCGTACACTGCACTTATTAGTAGGATTATAGCTAAGGAAGACCTAGACGAGAAGTGGATTATTGCCGAACATCAGAAACGATGGAAGGAACTAAAAGGACTCAGGCAATCTACGATGACACTTGGACTGAGAGTAGGAAACACCAATTGGGAGGTCCTAAGTATGCCACGAGGAACTCTCAGAAAATTGGTGGCTTTCACAACTGGATATGGAGGCTTCAGGCGACATCAGGCGTGGGGATGAATATTCTCACGGATGACACATGCAGGCTCTGTCTTGAGGAAGAAGAAACGGCTGCAAACATTGTGTTCAAATGTTCGACATTAGAGAGCATTCGGATGAGGGTGGCTGGTTGCGCGTTTATTTCTGAGGAACAGTTCGGCCGTATTCCCTTTAAAGAAATGCTTGAAATAATGAGAGACCCGATATATTCGATAAACACGAACTGGGAGACCGGAGTGGCAAGTCGATTAGGTGCAAATCGAGATTTATTCCCCTGGCCATCAATACATGTATTCTGTACAGGTGTTTGACTGGCAGCGTTTTAATATCATCATATGATTTTAAACGATTATAGGCTATTTTATATACTAATAACTATATATATCTCATATGGTTTGTGTATATGAATGAATTTATTTTACATCAATTTGTTATGAATTTCAAAAAAAAAAAAACAAGAAGTATTATCACATCAATATGTAAGAAGTGTGCAGTTGTATATTGTATATATTTAGAAATAGTATAATAATAAAATAAAATGTAATGAATTAAATTTATATAATAATGTATATGAAAATATACAATAATGGATCAGCTGTTCGTTTCCGTTGTAAAATATTTTTGTATATCTAAATAGAACAAAACTATTTATAATAGTATAGTATATATAATAGTTAGCTATATACTAACAATATATAATGGGAACACGATTTATTTTATACTATTCCATATTATTGTATTGTAATTTTGTTAAATTCTATTTTTATATTAGAAATATTATAAATAATTATACGTAATTGTTTCTGTATTCTAATAAAATCGTATAAAAGTACGTTCGTAATTTTTTAGATAATCTTAGAAAAAAAATTAATGCAAATAATAAAATATCAAAATTCGCAATATCAATCCATTAAAAATGATATTTTATTATTTTTTTTTTTTTCAAAGTTTAGCATATTTTCTTAAAAATGTGGAAGAAATTCACGTTATTTCGTCATCCTAATCAAGTGAAAAGCCATTAACCTTCATATGATGTACGATATGATGGATTTTTTTTTATTAAAAAAATTTAACTTTTTCTCACGAAAAACAATTTGGATATGTATATATCAAGTATACCGGGATGAAGTGAGCGTTGTTTTGTGAAAATAAACAACTATAATTTTAAATGGGAAACTAAAAAAACATTTTATTCAAAGTATTGATCATTGCTTTATGCACATTTTTACCACCTTTCTGGCTATTTGTGGATACCGCACGCCAATAGCTAACATTTTGTTCGTCTTTTGAAGCAAACCAATAAGACATCCAATTTTCGACTTTTTCGTAGGAATCGAAGCGCTGTTCACCCAATGCGTGTCCTATCAATGCTGAAATGAATGGAAGGAGCCAGGTCTGGTGAATAGAGAGCGGGTGGGGTGGGGCAGCTTCCAGTCAAGTGCTTTGATTGTATCCTGCAGAAATTTTGCTTTGCATGAATTCTCATGAAGCAAATTAGCTTGTCGTGTCTTCTGACCCATTCTGGTCGTTCGTTTTTCGTTCATTTCAATTTCGATCAATTGTTTCGTTAACGGTTGTCCTCGTGGATTCATCCATAACGTTTTCCATTTAGGATTTTTAAAATAAATTCATTTTTCAACGCTATTGTAATAATTCGATGCAAGACCGATTTTCTTTCGTGTTTTTGAATCAAAATTTCACAAGTGTTTTTTTCGGTTTTGCAATTTGTCTTTCATTCAATTCATGTGGCGCACCCCATTTTCCACACTTTTGGATCTTTTCCCAAAAAATTAATGCTTTCCGCAAATAATCATCATTTTATGGCACAAAATTCGATATTTTTCATACGATTAAAAAAAAATATGATGTTGTTTGGACAATAGTTGCGTTCCATTCAATTATCAGGAGTAGGAGAGCAGGTAATGGTAGGTAAGAGTAGATTTCTTCAACTATATAAACAACTCTTTGTTATAGTACGGTGTAGTTCGGGGTAGAAAATTCGACTCTTTTCTACTTTTACCTACTTCTGGTAATTGAATGGAACGTAACTAATAACCGGATGTATACTTAATATGTATGACAGATATTATAGCAACCAAAAAAAACAAAAAACGATTAAGACTCTTTCACAATAAATGTTCCATATCGAGACATTTGTATCTTGATGCTCACTTCAACCCGATATACCTAGTATTATTGATTTCAAAATTTCCAATTTTATTTTTTATTTGTAAGCTTCGAATCGCAAAAAGTAAAGAACATAACATATAAAAATTCATCGAAATACATAATAAATATGAAAAATTACACATTTATCATCAACATATGGAAATTTCTTTATAAAAATATGATATTTTTATTTTTTCAAAAAAGAAAATTTCAAATTTAATCATCTATAGATTAAAAAATATTGTATATGTCTATGATATATATCAATACGTGTACAATGATCATATTAATATACATACATATATGATGATGGTGTTTTGTATTTACATCTGTTGATCTGTTTGAAATAAAATGGTATATAAAATTATATAAATAAATGCAACACATCGGCGGCGGTTTTGTATATAAGAAAAAATAAAAATAAACATATTCAAAAATATATTTTTTTATTGAGATGATGGAAAAAAACGAAGATCATATGTTTTTTTTTTTGTTTTTTAAATTTATATAGAGTTTTTCAAGTGCGAGGTTTTTATTTTTAGATTTTTCATTAAATGCGTTTTATAATATATTTTCTTGTTCATCGCTTGTTTTCTTATTTTTTTTTAAATAATATTCAATTACGGAACGAACAAACATATATTTTATTTAAATGAACGCGATTTGTGTGATTGATATCTTAAGCAAGCAAGAGTATACAAAGGAAAAATTAATTTTATATAACATTTCCCATTATTGATTGTATTCCTTTATATATAAAGATATAATTAAATTTTATATAATTTCTCTGTTTTTCGAGGGGGTTTTTATTTTCTATCATTCTGAAACTAGTAAAAAATAAAACAAATCTTTTTTACAGACACATTTAATTTTGTGTACTGTGTGGCTCTGCAAGAATGTATGTTTTGTGCAGCACCGGAAATCAACACATGGAAAATCTAGTATAATTTTGATTAAATTATAAATGTTTGATTGTAAAGAAAATGCATGGGCAAGGCAAGAGGTGCTATAAAAAGGTGACGTAAGCATATTTCCAGTCATTGATGGATTCTAATTCTATTACGTTTATTTTTCTATAGATTTTTTTTTTTGGCACTAAAAAAAACACTATACTTGAATTGGAACTGCATATTTTCTATAATAAATAGAAAACTTTTGGAAAATATTTTAAGTAATAAAAATTTCCAATAATTAATATATTATAAATGAAGAAAAAAATCTATAAGATATATTTTATTAAGATATATTATATTTTAAATTATAAATTACATATTAAAAATACACTTAAAATATAGTAATAAAATTTATCTCTTTCTTTTTTCAAAAAAAAAAAACTATTTATATATTTTTAATGCATTTCTTATCTTTAAAGTAATTAAATTTATTTATTATTTTTATTTTAATATTTATTCATCTACAATTTCGAATATTTACAAAAATAAAAAAAAAATAAAAATATAAATAAATTTTTATCTAGAAAAAATAAAAATAAAATTTGAAGATTCAAATTTGAAGATGAAATTTCAAATATTTATCAATTTTCTCTGTAGTCAAAAATTTATATTTAGTGATCACATGCACTGAGGCACACCAAAAAGAAAAAACAATTTGATAAATATCTCAATCAGGGACTGAAAACGAATCCGAGCTCCATGGGGCCCAAATGCGTTCACTGTTTCACTGTTTTTATATAAAGCCTGAATCCGAACATGAACTCCCGATTCAAAATTTTGTCAAAAAGGTTCGGGTTGATAAATTTTCATTTTTCCCGAAAGACAATCGTGAAAAGTGAGGTTAAGTTCGCAGATGAGCAAAATCAGTCCAAAATTGGTTCCGGTGCTATGGTCGTATACCGGTTGAAAATTGTTTGGTAAAATTAAGTAATCATGATTTTTTTCTGAAAGTTAATGGAAATCAGTCAGATTATGCCGTCCGAAGATGATGAGCGAAATCGGTCAAACGAAACGTTCGGGAGTTATGGCTAAAAAGGTGAATTCGTCCATACCTTGATGAATTTCAGTTAATTTGTACGGGTTTTCGGAAATTTACCTTCAAGTGATTTCTGATTTTATATGGCTTTTTTTTCTTAAATTGTAAACCTAAACCTATTCTTAAATTCTAAGCCGGAACCGAACCAGAAGGTCAATTTTTTAATTTACTAACTTGCACCCGATTCTTAATGCAATTTTTTCATCCGCTGATTTCCATAAATAAGAATAACAATAATAACGAAATATGATATTATACTGCGTTCATATAAATGACCCCAGCATGTATATAGAGTGATAATAGTTTGATAAAATCCAGCGGATATGCATAAAAATATATCCCATCGTGATGAATGATCACATATAAACTTATCAAAATATTAACAGTAAATATTAAAGGTTATCGATTTGAATACCAATTTGTATATGTCACATTTTGTCAAGGCTACCAGAAACATCCAGCATTCACTACATTAGGCGGTCACTAATGTAGTGAATGCTGGATGTTTCTGGATGTCGGTCTGGTTGATATGATTGATGGGCGGATCGAGTGTTCAGTGGATGTGTACGAATGAGGTTTAAAAAAAAAATAAAAACTATTATGGTACAATTCTTGCGCTTTAATGCGATTAGGTATTAATTATTATTTATTTTATACCAATTATGTTAATCAATTATCATTCTGAACACTGTTTTTATTGTAAATAACTAATTAATTGAATTTATTTTCAATTAATTTAATTTCGTCTGTTTACTTTATTTTTACTAATTTTATAATAACTCCCGCAGGTTTGAAGGTATGTAGTTGTAGTTGAGCGATAAGTCTGTGTATGTAATTTTGACGCATGCGGTGCAAGTTCAGCATTTTCTTATTTGTTCACCTTCAGACATTCTTATTTGGTCGTTCGGCCGGCAACCGTGCTAAAATGTCAGTGCACCACAGAACCGATTACTAAACAGTCCGTTCACAATGAAAAAACCCATAAGACTTTTGTTTTTTATCTTTTAACCAAACCAAACAGTTCACTATGTACATGGTAATACATATCCTAGAATTTTTACAAGTTACGTAAAAGTTAAAAAAAAAAATAAATTTAAAAGTTACACAAGTTTTAGTTTTATTTTTGGTCTTATTGATAGATTTTAAGTTTTTTTCATTGTGAACGAACACTGTAAGTGACCTTTTTGATGTTTGACCACGGGTATCTACCGCTCGAGATGGACCAGTAAGCATCAGGACACGAGATCATGTTCCCAAAATTGAATATTTTTGGTAGGAGCCTAATGCGGCGTCGTATTGATTTTGGCGTAGCCCTATGTGTTCGACGGATAAATATCGGGCCCTGCCTTATGATGCTTGGAATCGGTAACTTGGCGGGGAGTCTTATGGGTGGTAGTCGGCTCCCTCGAACTGGGTTGAAGAACCCGTACAGTCTTTTACCTTCCCAGAAAGGGACACTATTTGCCCGTTGTGTACAGGACTGAAACAAGTACTGTAAAATAACGCTCAAATATGATAAATTGACGGCTAAATCTTTTACACAACAATGTAAAAATACCTCGTACTTGAAACAAACAATGTAATATTAAACAAATTATAATAGAAATACAACAAAATGATTATAGATATAAGAGAATAGAAAATTTATATAATAAAATAAACCATAATTTATTTTAAATTACTATATATTTGATTAATAAAAATACATTCAAACAAATCATATCCGTTGTAAACAAAACATGTAAAATATATAAGTATACAATATACATACAAGTAAATAAGGATTTAGCTATAAATTGGTTAACAAAGAAATTACCCATCAATATTTAACAATTTTATTGTTAAGCAGGTTATCTAAAATCAAAATCGAAAACATATACCATATATTATATTTAGAACATTCAAAAAAGAAATTACACTAATTAATGCTACCGCGCATATACTGTATGATATGAAAAACTACTGTGCTTAATTAATGGAAATGGAAATGGTAAAATTAAAAAAAAAAAAATAAATAAATATTCTCACGGTATTTATAAAATATTCTTTTTAATTATTCTCGTTTTGACATTGTTGAACATTATGAGAAGACTCAAGACTATAATATGGTAAAAGTTAAATATATGACATATTAAATTATAATAAAAAAAAAAAAAAAACCTGTCCGAAAAAGTTCAATGTACATAACAGATTGGTTTTTTTTTTTTTAATTTCTTTCAATATTATTTGTCTGTCTACTCTTCTAGTCTCAAATTCATCATCACTCAATAAATTATATATATTTATTTTAGGCTCATCTTATTTCTATCATAAATATACAAAAAATGAAATGAAAAAAAAAACAAAAAAAAAAATTTATTTGAAAATAATGTAGATTTTTTTTTCTTTTTTATGTACATAATCATAATTTTTTTTATATTTTTGTATGCTATGCATAATTTTCTTATTATTTTAATTTATATAATAATAATAAAAAAAAAAAAAAAAGTCATCATCAAAAATACATTTACCTTGGTTATATATACATTTTTTTTTTTAATTTTAGAGGACAAATCTTAACAATATAGTGGAATAAAATTATGAATGAATATTTTTAATATTTTTTTTTTTTTTTTTATAAAAACATATTTTATAGACATTTTGGAGTCAGCATCAGACGACTGACGACTATACTATGCTTGCTTATTTCTTATTTGATATACTGCTGCGCTTATATGCGTAAAAAAAATGCGTTGATTGTGTAAAAAATTAACTCTATTCCATATAACTCTGTATTTAATGGGTTGGGTGCGTATTCTGTTGTGTGGTTTAGTTAGGATAAATCAAAGTATACAAAACAAAACTTGTATTTAGGCATCCCACCGAGAGGTGTTTCTCTTATTTGGAGATCTAAAAGTCCACCAGATATTGTTTTTTGTAAATGCTCAGATCAGACATACGGACGAAAACTTCCCAAAACCATAGTAAACAAAATAATTATTAAAGCAATGAAAATAGGTCATCTTAAATCAATTACCATAAGTTGTAAATAGTTTTACAGTTTAAAGGTTTTTTCAAATAAGATGTGTCTAATATATATCTCCGGATAAACTTCTGAATGAATTTTAATACATTGAATTGATTCTGTAATTCGCAGATGGGAATCTGATGCGATCCCTTCAACCCCTCTTGTTATTCTGCCTATACCTTGACAATTATAGGAATATTCCAGCTTTTTGTTTCCTCATATATAGTTCTCATAGAATTTTTAGGTTTTTTTTTTTTGTTCGTTACTACGGCAGGATTGGTTTAGCTCCCGTAAAACCTCGAAATTCTATTGCCGCGAGCCCGTAACGAAATCACTTAATCAGGTGATGAACCTATAATGCGTTGAATGCACTTAAGTGACTTTGGGTTGGTCAAACTTTAATTATATGTGGATTAATTTATGAAATTTTCTCATATGTTTGTTTTTATTGTTTTTAAAATAAAAACAAACATATGAGAGAAAAAAAAACTTAAACTGAAAAGCAGTAACTCATATGTTTCATATGTTTAAGCAAAATATAACTCAAATGTTTTCAAACAATTGCACTCCAAGTTGCACTTTAGGTGTTTAGGTCTTTAGATAGGATGAAATGTTTAATTTAAATGATTGTTAGTTATAAGAAGGGGGGAAATATTAACGCTGGCAGAATGTTCCATAATCTTGATGTTCTTGGAAAAAATGAATTTCCAAATCTGTTGGTTCGAAAAAAGTTAATAGATACTGCGAGTATGGATGTGGTGTTTGAGAATTTCTTGAATTAATCGGCCCGGGCATTAATTTGAAAATTTCATTAGAACATTCTTGGTGGTAATATTTATAAAATGTGCATAAAGAAGCTACTGTACGTCTATGATCCAATAATTCAATGGAATTTGTTATAGTCTCATTGCCGATCAATGAGAACGCATGCTTTTCAATCCTGTCACTAAACTGTAGTGTAGTAATTGGTGAACCCGCCTATATGTAAGAGTGGTATACTAGAAGTCGTTCTATAAATGCTTTATAAACTAGTGCTAATTTTCCAGAATTAAAGAATTCCTTGGATCTTCTTAAAAATCCAATGCGACTAGGCGAATTTTTAGCTGCAATAATTATATTATTGTTCCATGGAAATAGGATATTGGATAGTGTGATGCTTGGTAATGGTATTCACTCAATGGTTTTGTTTCGTTCTGATTTAAAAATGTTTTGTCAACTCATCAGGCTATAGCGACAAAACCGAGTGATACGAGTGAGTGAGTGTATCACTCGGTTTTGTCGCTATAGCCTGATGAGTTGACAAAACATTTTTAAATCAGAACGAAACAAAACCATTGAGTTAATACCATTACCAAGCATCACACTATCCAATATCCTATTTCCATTAACAATTTTAGGTAATTTTACCTTGATGTAGAACATCATAAATGTTGATGTATAAGTTTCAGTGTTCTTACCTTCATGACTATATAAAAGATCGTACGATCAAATTAATCATTTGTATGGGTAAATAATGCACGTATATAAACTTATATATGTAATCAACATTTTTTTCTATATTCTATATATTATTGTTCCATGTAAAATTATTTGACAAAGACATTCCCAAATAGGTCCTTAGAGAATAAGAGTATTATTCATATTGATTGGGTCAACATTTATGGATCTTTTGTTTGAGAACAAACATGCGTTTGTTTTAGATGATTCTCCTAAGTTTATCTTTCCCCAATTAGATATTGATTCTAAATCTTTGTTAATTGAAGAAATCATCTTCTGCCTTGACTGAAGCATTTGTTTCACATTATGATTACGAGGTAGTGCATACGAAGAATGTAACGTACTATCTTCGGCATAACAGTGTAATGGGTTTTCAGTTACTGATAGAAGATCATTGATAAAAGTTAAAAAGAGGGGTGGTTGATCGAGCAGAAGGCTGCCTGTGGCACCCCGGAATAGACTGGATAAAGATCTGAATTAATTAACTCTAATATTTCTATTTAGCTAAAAAGTTGCCTATCCAATTGCAAAATGTGTAGGCGGCCCTAACCCAAAAGAATGACTTTTGGATATTAATGCATTATGCCACACTCTGTCAAAAGCCTTAGTAATGTCTAATGAAACAAAAAAAAAATGAAAGTTTTAGATTTTAAATTTTGGATATCGTTTTCCAGTACCAAATGCGAAAAATTAACTTTCGGGAAATTTTTTCTGAGCCACTACATCCATTAGAGCTGTAATATACTAATCCATTGGAATAATGAAGGTATTTCGGTCAGTACCTAACCAATTGACTTAAAATTTGGAATTTGAAGGTTTGATGAAAAATGTAAAAAAATTTTTTCTCTTATACTTCTTATCCCATCGCATCCGTAGGCGATCTCCTCATACAAATCGATGGAGTTATTAGAGATATGTAATTCTTTTTTTTTCAACTAATTTACTTGAAAGTTTTTATGGTAAATCAAAAAAAACTTTTAAAAGGGTATTTATTTCTGATCCCACCCCTTTCTCCATTTCCCCTAGAAATCCATGAGAATACTATAGAAATGCAAAACATGACAGTTACTATAGAAATCCAAAAGATTATCGACAGATATCTCGTTCAGTTTCTAACCGATCAACATCTGGAGTTTGGAGTGCTATAACTTGAACATTTAACAGGGTGTTCTAAATGTAAAAAAAAATCTCACATTCCCACACACATACAGGCTTACGTTTGATATTATAACAAGTAATATGTGGCTGCAGTACCTTTTATAACCACCTGTATATCATAAATTTGGTGATTATATCATTTCAATTAATATAATCAAATTCAAATTAGATAGATAATAATGTACGTATGTATTTATCGAGTTAATGATAAGATGAGTTATAATTTTATAAATAAAATTTAAAAATATATATTTATAAAATGAAAATTTTGAATAGAAATAGAGATATTACATAATTTTAACAACATCTCCTCTTTCCTTTTATTATATTACAAATATATAGAATAGAGATAGACTAGAATATTCAAATTTTATATAATTGGAAAATTGCCGAGACATCAACTATTTACCAATAAAATAAAGATAGAATAATTGATTATGTGTGTGTGTGTGTGTGTGTGTGTGTATTTCGATTCAATTTATGTTATATTTATTTATATATGAGAAAGTGAAAACTGATTTTCTTTGACATTTTCACAGATTCTTCCCCAATAATAATATATAGAATAGATAGATAGATACAATTTTAGAACAATATTCTAAAAGTTTATATACTAATTCAAATTTGTTTATGAAATATAACGCACAATTTTAATTATACTAACTATAGTATATATGTATATATAAAAACTTAAAGATAAACCGTATAGCTGAAATGTCGTAAGCGACACGGCGCCTGGACAAATGCCAATAAACACCATTTCTTATTATTATTATTATTATAAAAATAATATAAATAATTTAAATTATTAAAAACACACTGGGAAAAAATGGTAAATTATATTTTTAAATTATGTATTTCGTACATCTATTTTTATATAATTTATAAAATAATATACGCCGGTCACCGCAATCGTTCTTTTTACAAAAATAAAAAAAATATTATAATTTATGACCTACTAATATAATAATCATCATGTTGTGTATATATTGTATATGATCAACATTTATACTATACACATTGAATATGCATTACATATTTTACATCTCTATATATCCTACATAAGATACGAAAAATTATTGTTGAACGGTATGGTGAATCAACGTGTGTATATGTAAAAAAAATTGGTAAACATATCTGTATAGATTTAATTATATAAACAGTTGTGCTCACAAAATGAAAAGGCATCCCAATTTTAACTATAATATAATGGAACAATAAATTATAAAATCCAATACATTTTTATTAGTTTAACACATCACTCATTAAATGCGTAGGATGACATATAGATGGCACCAATATTAGCAAATCCATATAATTTTTAGAAAGTACCAACCTTCAAAGTAAACGTTCTAAAATTTTATAGTAATCTGACATTTAGTTCACAAGTGACAGTGATGTTTTAGTGATACTACTTTTGTACATTTTAAAATATTAGAAAAATGTGAATGTCTGGAAAAGTATTATTCCAACTATTCTCCATTCACTGAGACCACTGGTAGAGAAGTGGTATGCTGATTTGAAGGATTTGTGTACAAACGCTGATGATACGGAACATTCTGGTCACACAAATTTCGCAGTCGATCAAAAACAACAAATGCATAAACAATTCTGATTACCGTTTGAAGGCAATAAGAACAATTTTTTCAAGTGATATGTCACAATCGATGAAATATGGGTCCATCTTCACACATCACTACACTAAAATTGTAGAATTGGTTAATAAAAATAAAAAATAGACATCCAAAGATTGGTCTAAGGTACTGTCGTGGTATGATGATGAATGTAATACAAAGGAATAATCGATTGAAAACTTGATTTATTTCTTGGAAAACTGTGTAATAGACCTTAGGGTGCTTATTCATTTTGAACACAGCTGTACATAATATTTGTTTATACTAAATTGATAAAATCAGAACAAAATACACAACAAAAATTTGCAAAATAAATATGTTTAATATACATAAATATATTAATTATATTTTTTATTACTCCGTGATCCGTGTATGTGCGTATTTTATGATGTCTGTATGTTGTTTTATCGGTAATAATTGATTTATTTTTAGAATTTCCTTTAGCCTGACTCAAATTACGTTTACGCTTGTATATATAAAAAAAAAATCAATAATATACGTAGTTGCCTCTGTGGTGCAACTGTTATCAGCTCATACAGAAATCTGATAAATTTCTGTTGTCGTGGGTTCGTATCCTACAAAATGGGCGGATTTTCTAAAAGGCCCTCACAGTACAACTACATGCCATATGGCGCCATTATTGGCCTAAGGAACGCAAAAAAAAAATTAATATTTATATATAAAATGCCGATATGTATATAGATGAATGATAACGCACTCCATAGTTAACTTTTTTTTTAAACCCTCCGATAGGCACATGTATCCATTATGGATCAGGAAAAGGCCTGGCCAGACTTGTCTGCCTAACGCCGAAGGTTAATATTGAATTACAATCAATATATTATTTGTCTGTTCTGTATATATATAATATAATATATATATATAAAATCTTATTAGTATATTTCCAAAATTAATCCAATGCAATGCATATATATTTTATGAAATATAATATATTATAATTTAAGTAAAAATAAATATAGAATTCTATTTTGAGTAAATGAAATGAATGAGTGGGTGCAAAATAATTTATAAAATATTAACCGCAACAGTGTAAAATATATAACACAGATGATAAATATTATATTTATATTTGTTTAATGAGAAAGATCGTAAATTAGTAATTTATTACCTTATTTGCAAAATAATAATAAATTTATATATTACGTACACATGGTAAATAAAGTAACAATATCGCCTAAACTTAAAATGCAATTTTCTATTACTTTAAAAAAAAAAAAAAAATACAGTATCTGTTGAATGAACGTGTGGGTAGCGGAAGTGTTTTTTTTTTGTTCTTAAACACATACATACATACACAGCACCAACCCAAAATCATATACAATAATACCATATGAAAAGCAATGCTATATACAATATAAAGCATATACATTATTTATGAGTGCTGCTAAGCATTTACGGATTATATTTACAGTTATGAGTTAATATCCATCATATAGTATTATATGTTTTCAATATTTTTACCATAGTTTATCTGTAAAAACAAACCTACATTTACAGTGGATTCGCAATGAACAGACTTAAGACCTAAGAACTAAGTCCCAAGACCTGACACATAAGACCAAAAATAATTTTCATCGTTCACAACGAACGTTTTTGAACAATGAACATCATGTAACATACAGAATCACAACCAACTTCATTCATAATTATATTTTCATCATCATCAATAAATAATTTTTTCTTTATTCAATTAAAAAAACACGTAACCAACGTAAAGTTAATTCGAATGAAACATAAATACATGGAAAATTCATTAATCGTTCACAATGAGGTATGGTTTTTGTCCTTTTATCCTTTGTCCTGTTTTTGTCTTTTTGTAAAATTTATAAACGATTCAATAACAATAAAATTAGGTGTGGTAACTCGTAAGCACCGAGAGATGTGGAACGACCTTTTTTCCAATATGAACAGGTGCTCAAATGACATAAAAAAACAGGGAAGCACTTGACCCCCTCACTAGCAAGGGACAAACATTTGTGTCGGTATGGTTTTAAAAAATTCTTAAACCTAATTTTTATCACTTTTTCCGACGTCCCCAACTGCCCCCCAAGCGCAAAAACATCAAAACAAAAAATAACTTTTGAAAGGCACAAGCTATTGAAGTTATTTCTTTACTAGATTGTGTGTTTCCGTACCCGCCATATAAGAATCCTCTAGAAACAATCGAGTTTTTCCCATTTTAAGATATTTTATGCAACATTTAGCAAAATTATAATAAATTTATGTAACATTATAAAGTAGTTCCGTAGAGTAGAGATTAAGAAGGTAACGTCTGCCCTGTTGGAATTACATTAGGGAGGTTTTTTTTTATTGCACTCTGACCTGTTTAATAAGGTCATCATTGGTGTGAACGCTAACTGAACACAATTGGAATTGATGCATTTGAGCAAAGTGCATTAAAGGAAAAAAGGGGAGCGATCATTTTGGATTGCGTGAACCGCGCATTGCGATTGATTAGTGTCATGCACTGCCAGAACAGCACTTTCATTTTTATGAACATACGAAAAATTGTTCGATTAATGTATATACCTATATGTAAGATGAATCACGTTCTTTAGAAGTGGTACTATTCGTTTAAACTGTCAAGAAAGAAGGGAGTAACTGCAGTAGCGACCAGCGATGGATATTAATTTGAAAACCTACACAGGTGTTGTACACAATTTTTAACAATAAGGTCGTGAATAGAAAACAATAACAAAAAACTCATCAAAATGAATTCAGTACAGTCCTTTAGTATAAGGAAAATGTACAGGGAATTGATTATAATTTGTAATGTTTTTGATAAAAACGAATCACTCTGGTAAAAAATAAAATAAACCACCAAATAAATCATTTTGCGATAATATCAACGACAACAGTTATTCTTACAGTTTACACAATTCTTTTTAAAGGGCATTCATTCACATAAACATCATCATACCATATATTTAAACAAATTTTTATCAGCTGACTATGTAAATCTATATATTGACGAAGAGTATGAAGAATAAATTTAATTAAAAAAAAAAAACATAATATATATTTGGATATATAGAGTTGAAAAAGGGGAACTTTTATGTTTCTGGTATTTTGTTTATTTTTTTTTTGGTTAATAAATAAAATACAAAAATATGTGATTACCACAACCAAAACAAACAGCATGAATTTAATATAAATATGTATATGATAATAATAATATAGTTTATTATATATATGTTACTATATATATTTTGAACGATAATATTAACACATTTTCTTTATATATGCGGGCTATTTTCACTTAAATTTCTTCATATATAGAGAGTTTTGTCTAGAGGTCAAATAAGTCGTAAATCTCGACATACATAAATGTTTTTATACTGTTCTATTTCTTTCAGCTTTTTTATTTTTTATATATTTTTACTGTTGCTATATTGCCTGCCTTCTAATACTATATGTGATATAATATATATATTATATATAATACCATATCATCATCACTTAATATATTACTGATTGCTTATATATAGACAGTTAAGTATATGTCTGCTGCACTGCTGATTCTTTATTTACATAAATGTACGCATCGTTGTGATATTCACTAAAAATTTACTACTCGGTGGTGTGTTTGTGAATTATCATTTTTTATTATTGATTCCCGATATTTATGAAATAGAGATTATATACTTAAATGGTAAATTAAATGGTGATGAAATGAAGACCACGTATGTGTTGTAAAGCATATAATTATAATTCTATGATTTAGGTTCTTTTATTAAAAGCATTTGCGGCATATGGATTTCTGTTGTTCTTTAAAAAAATCTAGTGAAAGGCATCGTCTCTGTTGGTCGAAATTTATGCTGAATACACTCCATCAAATTATAATATGTGAGATACCGTTTCGAGAATTTAAAAATAGCAATTAAAAAATTTGAAGGCGCGAAATTGCAAGAGTTATTGGGATTGGAAGACCCAACCCAAACGCAACACAAATGTCCAGAAGAGTCTCAAAAATTTATTAACATTCGCATAAGAAGCAATGGGAAAAATTCAGAAGATGGAAAAATGGATACCATATGAATTGAATGAAAGAGAAAAGGGAAAAGGGAAAAGCGAAAAGTTCCTTGTGAAATGCTGCTTCAACGATACGAAAGGAAGTCATTTCTGCGTAACGGGAGATGAAAAGTGGATATATAGTGAAAATCCAAAACGTAAAAAAGCATCAGGTTATCACTTGGCGAAGCTGGCCCATTGACCGCAAAACCAAATCGCTTTGGTCGTATTTATTTATTTATTTATTTATTTAATCATTTAGCAACGGGTACAAGCCCTACTGCCGTTTTACAAAACATATAATACAATATACAAAATATACAAAAAATACAAAAACTAGCGAATACACACTTCAAAATCAAATAGATAAAAATGGTAATAAAACCAAATAACAAACAAAAAAGAAATACAAAATATATTAAAAAATAAAACAAAAAAAAAACAAAAAAAAATATAAAATCTCATCACGACCAATAGTAACAGTAACCCACCAAAGGCCATGCCAAAAATTATTTACCAAAATGTAATACACTAACTTACACCATTGCCATATCGACAAACACATTCGAACAATAATATTATTATCATCACACCACAAAACGAAGCCGGACCCAATCTCAATCCGCCAACCCGAAATATCTTGACCTTAATTTACCCAAAAATATACGCCGCGAAATACCGAAATCAAATTGATCGTTGTATTTATTAAATAATCTAGACATATTGCACAACGGCTCATATTTCCCGTAGTTTGTTCTATGAAAGTTCAGGTGCAAGAAGTTGTGACCACGTGAGCACCGAATTGGAACATTGAAATCAATTTTAGACAACAAATTCGGCGCATCAATCACATTTGTCAACATATCGAATACAAACATGACACACGCAGTTTCCCGCCTATGCCCCAACGTCGGCAGATCGATAAGTTGACACCTATGCAAATACGGGGGAAGTGTGGAATCATCGGACCACCCCAACTTGCGAAGAGCATATCTAATAAAATTTTTTTGCACCGATTCGATAGCATCCGAATGAACACCGTAGTATGGATTCCATACCACAGATGCATACTCTAATCCCGATCTTACCAATGCACAATATAAACCCTTCAATACATATGGGTCCGAAAAATCCACACAACACCGTTTAATAAATCCCAGCAGCGAATAGGCCTTGCATGTAATATAATCAATGTGTGAACTAAATGTCATACGTCTATCAAATCTAACACCCAAATCAATGATTTCATCGACAATTGCAAGAGAATTGCCGGATATGACATAGTCAAAAGCAATTGGATTACTCTTCCTGTGATATGACATAACAAAACATTTCTTCACATTGAGCATCATACAATTTCTTTCACACCAGGACGAAACGCGGATTAGGTCATCCTGCAACATCGCAGCATCATCAATGCATGAGATGGTTCGGAAGATTTTTAAGTCGTCCGCATACATAAGGCACCGTGACGACATTATTTCCAATGCTATATCATTAATGAATAAATTAAATAGAAGAGGGCCCAGGTGGCTTCCCTGAGGAACACCCGATCCCACTCCGAAGACGTTCGAATCGCAACCAAGAGTGCGTACAAATTGCTTTCTACCCACCAGATAGGAAGTTAACCAACCAAGCATCGATGAATGAATACCAACTTTCTCAAGCTTATTAATAAGGATGTCATGACAAACCCTATCAAAAGCCTTTTGAAAATCCATATACACCACATCGATTTGCCTTCCGGATTCAATTCCACTGATCGAATAGTTAACAAAGTCTAGCAAATTAGTCACCGTCGAGCGCCCCTTCATGAAACCGTGTTGGGAAATTGATATAAGGTTCTTGCAATCGATCACGAGCATATCACAAACGATTGATTCGAACAATTTACCAATTGTTGGAAGAATTGCCACCCCCCTGTAGTTGGAGATGTCCCCACGTGAACCAGACTTATGTATCGGTGTTATATACGATGTCTTCCACTGTTCCGGAAATTTGCCACTTTGCAAAGATGTATTGAAAATGTGGTATAATGGATCCACCAAAGATTCCGCACATTTTCTTAGGAACAATGGATGCACCCCATCAGGTCCAGAACCCTTGTTAATACTAATTTTGTTTAATTTAGTCAGTATTTGATCACGTGATATACACAATGATCCAATATTAACCATTTGTTCAATGCAGAATTCAGGACGAACACCATCCATTAAAGGCCTTTGGACGCGCATTATTTTTAGAACATCCAACAATCCCCTCGACTCGAATACGCAACGGCGGATGATAAGGTGCATCAACCCGACATAGCGGTTCAGCTGCCTCGGATACGCATGCACCACTCCCATCACTATAAAATACCAGGTCCAACATATTTCCCCCAGCATTACAAATGCCACTGATCTGCGACATTCCCGACGCCAACAACGAAGAGATTACATCGCGAGCAATGTCACCATGCAAACCCAATGGTAGAAATGTGCCAATGACAATGCTCTGTGTTTAGGTCGGAACCAGATTAGCATAGTATATCATGAGCTGTTGAAACCTGGTTAAACGGTTCTGTAGTGAACGCTAACGACGACAAATGATAAATTTGAATCATGTATTGATCGAAAAATGGCCAAAATGGGCGCGCAGACACGGTTAAGTGATTTTACAGCACGATAACGCTCGTCCTAATCATTCAAATCGGTCAACGAGGCATTTCTCATCACTTGAATGAGATGCATTTTCTCACCCGACGTATTTTTCGGACTTTGCCCCGTCCAACTATCACCTTTTTACATCACACGAACTTGGACGCACTTAGATCGCAACATTTTGCCAATTTCTGACTAAAATAGCTGTTTGAATGGTTTTGCTCATAGGACGAATAAGTTTATTGGGATGCTATTCATAAATTGTCCGAAATATGGGGAAAATGCGTAGAATCAAATATTTAAAAACTTTTAACTAAACGTTGTAAATTCTTTAACAAAAAAACCGGAAATTACTTATTTCTACAGCCGGTACAAGTGTGTCAATCAAAGGATGAGTTTAGAACCGATCAGCTTAGCAACATATTATGGAAAAATCCCTATTTATTTATTATATATGTATACCACAAATATCCATTTTATAACATATAAATAAAATACAATAAACGTAATAATAAAATAAGAAATGCATCACGTCACAGCAATTTAAAATTATTAATAATATATAGCGCATATTAAATATAAATTTTACAACAATAATAATTATAATTATAATAGAATATAAAAAATAAAAAGCGTTCATTGACATTATTATTATATATTTTGTTGTTGGATCTTTTTTGTTTTTATTTTCCATTTGCCAATATTTCACTTGTTGTTCACTAGCAAACGATATACAAAATTTTATATTATGTATTTATATGACACAATGTCGAATAATATTAAATAGCAAATTTTATTTTATTATTTTTTTTTATGCATATACATACGTATTTAAATTATAACTTAACTAAGAAAAAATAGTGTCTTTTTATATGCTCTAATTAAAAAAAAAAAGATACCTTTAATTCAAAAAAAAATACAAAAAATTATCATTTATATACCCACAGGTAACAGAAAATCAAAAAATAGTCAGAGTAAATGATTATTTAAAAGGAAAAAACTTGTATTATTAAAAAGGAACCAATTCTTAGCTTTAGAGTCTTTATAGTTAGACTCCTGACCCGACAAATTGAAATCATAGAAATGCAGAAATGTTTTTTTTATTTATTATATTATACTATAAATAAATAACAACAATAAAATAGTAAACTACATATGCAATTATTATTATTAATTGGTATTATCAGTATTATATTATCTATATTTATTTACAATGAATAATTGAATATAGCAACAATTAGATTTCTATACGGCAAAAAGAAAAAAATTATAATCTATTATTATGTAAAATTGTAAATGTCGTTGAATAAATTATATTATTATAATAAAAACTCAGGTATTTATATTGAGTATATATGCAAGTAAATGTTTCTGTTTTTTTTTCACAATGAAATGCAATAATAATAATATTATTATTATTATTGTTGTAGTTGTTGTTGTTGTTGTTATTATTAATGACAATTGGCGCCACTAATATTATACAACATTATTATTATTGTATTTTGCCGTAAAAAATTTTACATATGCAATGAATGTTTTTTTTTAGACACAAAAAAATGTAAACAAATGACCTTCTTATATATATAGTTTGCAATTTTTTTTTTCGTTTGCATATGAAAATATAATGGGACAACATACAGACACACACACACACACAAATTTATATAATAATAATTATTAATTATTAATTGTGAATATTTATGGTTAATTTGTAATCATATATTTTTAATTAAATGTATTTAATTGTATAAAAAATTCAAATCATATATTACTATAGCAATATAATTGCTATATATTTAAAAAATATATTATTATAAGCTCTTATAAAGAATAATATATATGTCATTCATTATAGACGAGTATTTAAATTGTTACCCTAATAATTGACATCACAAATGATAAAATGTTATCATATCATACGATTAATAGTAGAATAAACACATCGACAAAATATATAACGGTAAATATTGATTTACATAATTGAAAATATACAGGTGATTTTTTTTTTTTAAAGTAATGATAATGTTTATATATTCAAAATAGATCATATGACGACATGACAACACATACGTTAAAATTATGAATTTATAAATTCTTTTTTAGGTAAATACATTTTTTTTTGTTTGAATTTTCTTTAAATACTTGTCAAAAAAAAAAAAAGCTTTATTTTATTCATGATAAATACTAAAAAAAAAAAGAAAGAAAAACTAAAATCACATGTTTTTTTTTTTTTTTTTATTTTTCGGCTAATTTCAATGTCGTCATATATAGTTTTTTTTATGTGTCGCATATGATTATTTTTTAAAAATGGTGGTGGCGGTGGTAAACATGTGTACGACGGGAATGACGACGACGGTATTTTTATTAACGCACACGCACACGCATACTCATGCACACAATTTTTTGGTAAGTAAATCTTGTTTTTTTTTTTTTTTCTTCAAATTCAAATATTTAATCAAACAAATGTGTCGACAAAAACAAAACACGTGCCAGTGTTTTCTTCATTTAAATTTTTATTCATTTTTGTATAAATGTTTTATTTGGACAATTGTTGTTGTGTTGTTTTTCAAATTTTCCGCCATCAAACGATCAAAGTTTTTGCAAATACAAAACATATCGATCCATAACGTTGTTGTTGTTGTTGGTTTTTGTTTTAGATACAGACGACGCTATTATTTTATTCATCATTTTATTTACAAATCCTAAAATATATTTTACAACTACACATTTACTAGTTTTTTTTTTCTGCTAGACTATATATCTGCTGCTACTACTACTACGAGTATTATTCCTTACATATATATATATATATATATATTGTTATTCGTTATTATTATTATTATTATTATTATATGGTTACTGTTGATGCCGACGCCTATATTTTCGTTTATGTATGCAAACCATACGGTAGGTTTTTAAATGTGTGCATAATAATAATAATAATATATATATATATGCATATATAATCACTTATCAAGTTATGCAAACGTATGCGAATGCCAATGAATTTTTTCTGCGCATATTGTAAATTTATTTTTCTCACACAACAAAAAAAAAAACAACATATCAAATGAATTAATAAATTACGTCTTTAAAAATAAACTTGCAAAAAAATGCGATGTGAATTGCTAGTGTATGTGTATGTTATTTTTTAATACAATATTATAATATCAATTGCACACCCGGTTAATATACATGATTAATTTTTTTCTTTCAATATATTAAAAATAGTAGCTTTATATTTTTTTTTTTACCTAAAATAATACAATATAATGACAAAAAAATAGATCTCTGTTGTTGTCCGCGTTTAATTTATTAATTATTCAAGCTCAGATGTTATTCAATCAAATGTAATATATTTATTTATATTTTGCCGATAATAAATGTGCATGTGTAATATTTTTAAAATATTTCATTTCTTTTTTCTTTTTTTTTTTTTTTGTAGTTGTATTCTCTTACTCTCTTATGTTATCCTGTATATTTCTATCTTTATTTCTTATACACCACCGCACTCATTTCTTGCTTTTCTATGCATTTATTTATTTATATATATTTAGCTTTATTTATTTATATTTATATACATATACGATATGTTTGATGAATATTTGTTTGTGTATGCATGGTATGTATGAAACGGTGTGTGCATTTGGTGTTTTTAAACAAATTCTATTTTTAGATATCATATGTGTATATGATGCAAGATAATGTAAGTAAAAATATAAATAATATAAAAAGTATACAAATGATGATGGCGGCGGCGGCGGCGATGCCATCCGAAAATATGTTGAGTGTGCGTATACGAGCATTATTTAGTAATAAAAAAAAAAAGATATATTCTTATGTATTTTATAAAATTGTAAAACAATTTCTATATAAAAAAAATGCAATTTTATTCATTTTTTCCATACTATTCATTTTCCATTTTATTAATAATTATTTATATACACATTTCATACTATGTATACGTTGCAATTTGTAAAAAAAAAAAAAAAAACTGAAAATGCATGATGGAATTTTTGTTTTCGATGCAAAAGCGTTTGTGTGTGTGTGTGTGTGTGTGCATGTGTGTTGCTATATATTAAAAGCGGTGAATTTAATTTTATCATGAATTGGTTCACAAGTACTCATTCATTCAAATTCCGCATATAAAAACTATTTAATTATAAAATCGTATATATATTTATATAAATATATACCATATACAGGTACAAAAAAACTTAATTAAATATTGATTAAATATGTTTTTTTGTGTGAACTTTTCGCAATTTAATGAAAATCAGGAAAATATTCTGACATATATGAGAATTTATTTTCCATTATGTATGTGTCATATAATAATATTATATATACGAAATACGATATGGTTTTTTGTACACAGCGATGGAAAATTATTGGCCTACGTACTAATATATATTTTTGTCATATGATTTCAATAAGTTTTGATATATTTGTTGTTGTTGTTGTTGTTGTTCCGTACACGACACAATCTATATACCCAAAAAAAAAAAAAACAGTCGCATGAAAAAATAAATGTAAATAAATGCATACGCAGCAACACATTGTGTTATGTTATGTTACATGATTGAATTGTTTGTTGTTGTTGTTGTTGTATTTAAAAAGAAAAAAAAATCAATGGCCCGCATTTTTTCGGTATATATGTACGTATCATCTGATGACTGAATTGAAAACACAACACATCCAGTCGACCTTATAACAATATTATATGGTGTTGTATGCATGCATAAAATATATCAGCTGAGTTTTATATGGTCGTATTTTTATTTTTTTTTTACTACGCCGCTCAAATTTTTCACGAAGAAATTTTATATTTATAAACATGTGTTTGTGTTGTTTTGTTTTTTTTTTTTTTTCATATGCATACAATAAACCAAGCCGTTTTTTGTTATATCACTTTTATTATATTTTCTGGTTATATATAAAACATATTATTATGATGGCATATATAAATACGAACGTATATTATATTCTTTAACCGGGTCTTATATTGCAGTTAAATTTTTTACTTGAATACCCATTAGACAATTATTTAAATAAATTATATTTAAAACAAGAACGCAAAATTATGGATTTAAAAATAAGTAAATATCTTATTTCACAAAAAACTTATCTTATTTCAGTAAAACATAAAAATAAAATATACAATCCGGAAGAAAAAACTATAAAATGTTTAAATAACATAAATATTATAGTTTTAAATGAGTCAATGAAATTTTTTTTTTTTGGACCCAATAATTAATGCGACAAATCTTTCGCAAAAAAACAAAATGTAATTGCATGTTGGGATTAAATTTATGTTCATATGTTAATCACAAACGCACAAACAAAAACGTATTCATTAAAAATATAAATTTCCATTTAATTATTATATATGGTATATTTTTAATGTGTGCTTTATTTAAACATACACACACGTCACAAACGCACGCACACACACCAAACCACACACACTATATCAATATATCTATATATATATATATATATATATATGCATAAATCGTTTTAATTTTATTTTTACGACGCATTAAAATATAAAGTACAAAATATAAATATATGTAATGATTATGATAATAATAATGATGATGATGATGATGATGACAAGAAATTCAATCTTCCATCAAAATTTCGGGCGGGTAAACTTTTTACAAATTTTATAGTAAAAATTGGAATATATATCCATCCATACAAACAATACAACCACAAGAAGACGAATACCGATGATTGCATAGCATCATCAACAAATAGTGAGTGATATATAAATAAATATAGAAACATATGTATAATAAAAACACAATTTTATATATGAGAAATGCTGTGTGAAATGTATGCATACACAACCGGCTGATATTTTTTTTTTTGATATATACGGGAAAAGTAGAGTATGATAGATAATAATAATACAGAAATATCTGTCATCATCATCATCATTCTCATCCACTATTTTTTTCCATGTGTGTTTTTATAATATTTATAATAATAATAATAATAATAATAATAATCAAACATTTATCATAATTTGTAACAAAATAAATAAAAAATATACAAGCTATATTTGCTTACCTAATTTTTTCTTCGTATTTTCTATCTGTAATTTTTGTTGTTGGTTGATAAATTTGTTCATTAACACAAACTATTGACATAATATGGTTAATAATAAATTTATTGTTATTAACAATTAATTAAATCTTTTTTCGTTTTATAGTTTTATTATGAAATTATTATTCACACACGCACATAGAAAAAATAATATTAATAAAAAAAAAAATCACCACTAAATAATAAAGCACTAAAGCACGTCTCAAATAACCCAAGCACTCAATTTAAAAAAAATTATATTTATTTTTTGATATTTATGTGTAAGAAATAGAATAAAATTCAACCAAATATATTTATTTATTTATATTTTAATTCATTTATGTCACTAATTCTAGTCACTAAAATGTTTATTTATATTTTTAAATAATCCAGAGAATCCTTAAATATTCAATAAATTATTCAATAACAACAAAAAGATAAAAAAAAAAAAATTTTCACTAATGTTTAAAAAACAAAACAATACGAAAAAAAATTTCTGTTTGTTATTATTTATTTTATTTTTATTTTTTATTATTTTTCTTTTCGCTCAAAAAAAAAATACATGCGTCAATTAACTGCAGTGAACAAAACAACACTATTTTTGTGTATGACATTCAGCGAATCATTAAGTGGCGGGAAACAGCTGAGACCGCAAATGACGCTTTCGTATTTTTCTTCTACTTTTTTTTTTTCATTTCTTTTGGTGTTTTGTATGCCGTCTCGTTGTCGATGTATTGCTTGATTCAATACCGTCGTAAATAAGCGCGCGGTAATTGGGCGGCAATTACCAATGTGTTGGTAATTTGTTGTTTTTTTTTTTTTTTATTTAGCATATATATATAATTCACTCAGAGTAATATATGCAGATATGTAGAATGAACGTGATGCACACACACACTCACCCACCTGAACGCTACTATATAAAAAATTCAAAATTTTAAATATTTTCATGAATTTCCTCAAAAACGAAAACGAAAATGTCGTTGATTAAATTTATTTTTCATTTAATCAACCAAATTTTTAACTGTTAAATTATTTCTGCAATTGCTAAATTGATAAATTATTATATTTTAGGAAAAAAACAACAATCATTCATTATATAATAAAGTGTTTATATTTTAAATTGTTTTTCACTTAATTCAAATTAATATTTTGTGATGAAGTTATTTATAAAAGGACGCTATATTTATTTTATTTTTTATTTTTTTTTTTATTCAGCTGTTGTTGGCTTCGTATTTATAAACACGCCCCCAAGCCACTATTTTGAATGAATTATGCCAATGCATTTGTGTGCATATATAGTTGACTGTTTTGTTCATTCACTTACACATTCACCCAACATTTTTTTTTACTTTTGCATGCATATGCAGATGAGTAGAATTATATATAAAATTTAAACACAATTTAAAAAAAAAATGCGTAATTTCCTTATTTTATTACCGCTTTTTATAAACGTTAAAATGTTATATTTATAAAATATAGATGAATAATGTATTGGTTGTATTTTTTTTTATAAATTTAATTTTAATTTATTTTAAACATTTTATTATTATTCATACATATTTGATGATTTTAAAAACGTTGGATATTTTGAGTATTCAGTTCAGCATTTTCTGTGGAATTGTATGTTAAAGGGGTATTTTTCGTTAAAAAAAAGCACACACACACACTTACATCTGGTATGCATTTTATGCATTCGAAAATGAATCAATTGTTTCTCCACACAGTTAAGTTTATGAAATATCCCCTCTATTTTTATTTGTATGCTGAAATTTTCATAAAAAATTTAGGATTCAAACCAACAAATAAAGATTTTTAAAATATATTTTTATTTTTAAAAAAATGTACAAATAATTTTATAATAATATTTACATAATTCGTTATTATAATTCTAATTGCTTATTGCTCATCATAATTAGACAAATTTCAAAACACACAACTTATTGAGAACTTTAAAATATTTTTGTCACTATAAAAATGTAATTTTTTTTTTAAGATATATATATTTTCCAAAAAATTCACCTTTATTTTACTACCCATTAACACATTAATTTAACCACAATTTCGGTTTAAAACCATTATATGCTTAAATTGTAAATTCTTCGGGAACCAGCTGTGAAACTGCGACTCCCTATATAATGATATTAATTATATCGAGATAATGAGATGCGAACAATTATACTATCAACATCGTAAATAAAGTATAATTATGAGGATGAATTAAATATCATATAAAAAATTATTGTTTGAATGAGAATCAACATCAATTGAAAATTGTTGTGTATATATTCAATTCAGTCTATCAGTTATAAAATATATATAGTAGTAATAAGTCGTTCCTTAATTAGAATTCAAATAAACTAAAAAAAAAAAAAGTTTAATAGTTTTCTAATATTTCTTTTTGTGTTTCAATTCTAATAAGTATTAATCAATAAAAATTTTTTATACTCATTAAAAATTCTATTAAAATGTTTACCAAAACACAATCTCATTTTTTCCATTTTCATTTTAGTACTATTGTTTGTTTGAATCATAGAGCTTATAGATAGACAATATAAATATATCTAAAAGCACTAAAATTATATTCCTAACTTAAAATTATATTATTAAAATTAAATAATAAGTATATTCATTATACGTGCCCTAAAATAATTGATGATAATTTTTACATGCTCACATCATTTTCTATTTAAAAACTTCTTAAAGCAAAATTTTACGACTAAATTTGATTGTTTTTTTTTCTTCATATTTTCATAAATATATATTTTAAACTATATTTTATATTTAATTTTCTTCTTCTTATTTAAAACAGATTTAAATCATCTCTGTGTATTTGTTTGTTTGTCTCTATCAAATAATAAATTAATTATAATTTTATTAATTAAAAATATATTTAGAATTATTTGCTTTTGTATATAAAAAAATATTGTCTTATTTTTTAACATTCACTTTATATATTAACAACGTAATTTTGTTTATGCATTTCATTACTTTTCTTTTCATTTATATTAAAAAAAAAAAACAAAATTAAACAGAAACTACATTAATTGTTTTTAATATATATATATATATATATTTTTATATATTATTGTATCACTTTTCATTATTACTGTATAATTGGGTATTTTGTTGTGGGTGAGGTTTTTCCTTTTTACTAAAGACATTTTCATGACATGGAAAGACAATCATCAAAAAAAAAAAAAAATTAGGGTCACTTGGACTTAGACCATCTTCATTCACAAATCAAAAACAAACCCCACGGTTGTTGATTGAAGTATAAAATAAATGTGGTGTTGGTTTTGGTATTATGTTTGTTTAGTACATTATACAATCCCATCATCATAAAATATTATAAATATTTTTTATTAATATTTGCTTTTCGTATTCGTGATTTTACTGGATCTAATTTACATTTTAATTGTTGTATTAAATCGTGGATTTTAAGAGATGGTCCAACTTTCATATCAAACATTAAAACAATATCATCTTTTGTTAATTCTAATAACTTTTTACCATCAACTTTATGTCGACTGAATGTGTCACAATGTACCGTACAATCATTGACACGTAAAAATTGAGCAACATCATATATATTCCATGTTTCTGGTTGTAATTCATTGGAATTCGCATCCGACGGTAATGAACTACTCGATGATGAAATTGATGTTGTGGTTGTTGGTGTTGTTGTTGTTGGTGTTGTTGTGGATGATGTATTATTTATGTCACTTAAACGTGGTATATATTTAATATTTGTTATTTGTGGATTCTGAAATAAAAAGAAAAAAAAACAAAATATAATTATTAATAATATTGATTATGACAAAATTATGATAAATAACTAAAACTTACAATATAACTTGTTACACGTCGTTCAGATGGTGGTGCTGATTGATCGGCATTAACAATCGTCATATTTACGGTTTGAACGGCACCAGAATTTTGGGCAGTTGCAACCGCCGCCGCCGATGCATTTGTTGTACTATTTATCGTGGTTGTACGTTGTGTTGATATCATAGACGATGAATGCGATGATGTTGTTGAAGATATTGATTGTAAACGTTGTTTTGTTCGATGTTTACCCTTTTGTGAATGTGAATCGGGTGTTGATCGATTTGTTGCCATTTCATTTGTAATTGAATAACTAGACGTTGATTCACCGTCAAACTCAAAATCAACGTCTTCGTTTTCTTCCTCTTCTTCATCGCCCTCCTCATCAATGTCTTGATCATCATATTCATGACCACTGTATTCTTCATTATTATTATTATTATTATTATTTGCATTGCTATTAAATAAATTATCATTTGTTTTGTACTTATTACCCTTAGATCCACCACCACCACCACCTTTTTTATCCATAATTTTTTTCACAACATCATCATCATTGTTATTAATATTTTGACTATTATTAATATTATTGTTTAGTTGCCGTTGTAAATTTTTTTCATATAATTTTGTTTTACGTTTCTTTTTTATACGGGTATTTCTTTTAAATGATTTTGAGTGCGGTTGCACTTTTGATGGTGGCGGCAATAGACGTGGCCCTTCCAATTTATGTCCAACCATATAACACCAACCAACCGGATACATATCGGGACTCTCACAATCCAGCCATTGATCGTATTCATCTTCCCATCCATCAAAATGAATTTTTAATAGACGTCCAACAATTTTCGCTATTGTTCCGACACACACCAATCGTGGATCCATTAAATCGGCACATTCCAATTTCATACCGATACCAAATCCATGATTTGGTATTTCTTTAGAAAACAATTTCGATTCGGCCGGTATACAATTTGTATCACGTAAATATTGTTCCCAGGTAAATGTTTCCGCTTCATAACCTCGCGGTGGTGTTAAATCAATGCCATTTGCTTTACAAAATCCCACGGGAAATATACATGGTGATTTCTCATGATAACAAAACCTATAAGATATAGTAGAACCAATTAATTTGCATAATTACAATAATACTATTTTTAAATATAAATTTACCAATCAGCTCCCGTAACATCTGGATCATATGAATCGATACGTATCATAATATAACCATATTTTAATACATCCATTATTGTTGCAACGCATATTGATGATAAATTTAAAGGATCAATTGCTTCCAATTTCATACCCTTACAAAATCCTATTTTTCGTTCATGCAAATAATATTCTTCATGGGTAAAATTCATTTTGAATAAATCAATTGTTGCATCATCTTCATATGGTTCCATGTCCATGTCTTGATCGGCTAAAAAAATACGAGACGAAAATAATGTGTTAGTAGTAGTATTATGTGCAACAATCGCAGCAATTCCCCCGGGAGACTGACTGAGATAGCTTGGTATTCTTGGCAAAAATAAACTTTGAAATCTTGTTAGTTCGAAAAAAGTTAATAGACGCAGAATATGAATATGAATGTGCCCCGGTTTGACCATGTTTCGAATTAATAGAGACTATAGTGAGAATATATATTTTTGACTTCTGTCACTAAAATGTAGGGCATTTACTACTGCACCAGCCCACACGTAAGCATAATACTCTATAGAAGTGGTCTTATTAATGTCCTAGTGGTAAGTTTTCAGAATCATTGGATCTTCGTAAAAAAAAAAAACCCACGTAACTCGCCGCTGCAATAATTATATTATTGTTTTATGTAATATTGCCAAATTCATTCTCAAATTTAATAGGTTCTTAGATTGTCGAATAAAAGTTCTATATGCATAATGATTGGGTCATCATTTTTGGATTGTTTGTCATTGAAAATAAACATGCCTTCGTTTTATGTTGGAATAATAAAAAAAATTTAAGTACCTGTCATTCGTTGTATATATTCATCGGGTGCCGATAAATTATGGCCAACGACGGATGCCCAACCAACGGGATGTATTAATGGTGAATCCTCATGACACCAAAACCCATTATCGTCTGGTGGAGAATCAAAATATCTCACAAATAATCGTTTACCCAAAATTTTACCAACCATTGCCAATTTCACTTGTGATATTCGATTTTTATCGACCACCTCCAATTGCATACCAACACGAAATCTACATTTACAGCTGTCATTTATCCGATTATAAAATGTTGATGGCAATGTACGGGCACCGGATAAACGCATTACCAGCAATCCCTTCCAATCCGTATATTTATTTACAATACTTTTTGGTGGTATTAATGGTTTGCCACGTGTTGCACACCATCCAACTGCGTGCACCTCCGACGAACATAAATTCACCCAAAAATCACGGGAACTATCGTCATTGAATCCCTCATAGCGTAGTAACGCCTTATAACCGCATATACGTAAAATTGTTGCCACCCAAAATGAATGCGGTACAACTGCTGTATTTATATCATTTATTGTTGAATCACAATCGGTATTTTCCACTTCAACTTTAACGTTCACCTCAATGTTTGACCATTCATCGTAACCGGGTGCATGACGAAAACAGGCGACCGATGCCGCATAAAAAGGTTCACCATATTTCGGCAAAATCCAATCATAATGATGTATTGAATCATTTGGTTTACGACGTACCGTTGATATTTTATCATCTTGTGGACATATCATAGGTAATTGCTGTAATGTGGGTATTTGTGGTACCTCTTCTTGGGGCAACAAATCTTTATATAATATACCTGGCGCTTGTTCTTCATCATATTGTGGTATCATCTTAAATTGATACATTGGATTATGTATTTGCATTGAATTTATTTGTAAATCAACATCAACATCCACAACACCATTATTGTTATTGGTGTTGTTATTGTTGTTATTTTGGATATTGGTACCACTAAGATTCTTTTTATTATTCATTATTGTTGTATTATCCATAAAATCTTGATTGATATTTGAATTTAAAATTGTTCCAGCAATTGGACTGCTATTATTATTATTGTTATTATTATTATTATTATTATTATTATTGTTATTATTATTATAATTTAATCTTTCTAAATCACCACGAGAACATGCCATACTACAAAAAATCCTTTCTTTTGTATAAAATGAATGCTTTACGCCAATGGCACCGCAACGTTTACAAACAGCTAAAATATAAAATAGAAAAAAAAAAAGAAAAAAATCTCATTTAATCAATTAATTAAAATAATAGATTTTTTTTATATAAATAATGAATTAAACCAATAAATTGTAAAGCAAAAAAAAAAAAAAAAAATGAAGCAATTAGCCACAAAAATGTAAACTATAAAGTTTTATTATATAATGATTGCTTTTTAAATAAAATGCTAAATCTCTATAATAATTTTTTTTTTTATATACATTGTGTGTGATTAATTAAATAATTAATAAATTTGTGTAATGTTAAAATGAATTTATGAATTTGTGTGTTTTGTGCTAATTTCTTTGAAATTGATATTGAATAGGCATTAATTTATTTTGCATGTGCATGTGCGTTCCTTCAGTTCCTTCAGTGAATCGAACATTTATTATAATAATAATAATAAATGAAAAAAAAAAAATTTAATTTTTAGGATGGCACGGTTTATTATAATTTACAATTTTTATTCAAAGATAAGTAAAAAAAAAAAACAAAGGGATAAACTCAAATTTCCTACAACAGTTTCTTGGGTCGTCGTCATTACTATACGTATTAAGTCCGCGACTTCAGCGTATGCATTCGTATACATAAATTTCGTTTTCGCATTCCTTTTCGTTTTCGTTTTTGTTTTTAGAAAAGTTAAACGACGAATAAACACTAAACACTTCTTATATATTCCTTTTATTACACTTATTTTGGTATTTTAGAATCATTAATTAAATATTAAATAAAAATATAGAGAAAAAAAAAACGATAATAATCAAATAACAAAAAAAAAAAAAAATAATTTATACAAAATAAAAAAACCTACCCATGCCATCTCTTTGGATTGGAATAACAGAAGGATTTAAACAAGGCTGATAGGCAATCGGTGTTTTTAATACAAGACCGGGTCGTTTAACCGCTTTGATTTTTTTATGTGTTTGAGTTGTTGTATTTTTTTGTTGTTGATATAATTGTTGTAATTGTTGATGGTGTTGTTGTTGTTGTTGTTGTTGTTGCAGCTGTTGTTGTTGTTGTTGTTGCAGCTGTTGTTGTTGTCGCTGTTGCTGCTGTTGTTGTTGTTGTTGCAGCTGTTGTTGTTGCTGTTTAATTTGTACATTCATTTGGCATTGCAATTGTGTTTGTTGATCTTCATCCATTTGAATAGGTGGCATCTGATGTTGTGGGTGTTGTTGATGATGTTGTTGTTGTTGTTGTACCTGTTGTTGTTGTGGTTGCAGCTGTTGTTGTGGTGGTGATTGTTGTTGCTGAGATGGCCGTTGTTCCTCTGGCACATAAATTGTGAATTTTAAATCATTGCTATTATTACTATTATCACTATTTATTATATTATTAAAATGATCATTTAAGATTAATTGTTGTTGTTGTTGAGGTTGTTGTGGTTCTTGTGTTTGAATTAATTGCTGTTGTATTGGCTGCAATATTTTATAATCATCATATTGTTGTATTAAATTATTTGTACTATCTTCTTCTTTAAATGTATAATGATCTAATAATGTTTGTTGAGGAATATGTTGTTGATGAATTTGTTGCGATTGTTGTTGATGATCATATGTTAATTGTGGCATACATTGCATATGATGTTGTTGTTGTTGTTGCTGTTGTTGTTCTGGTTGTTGAAATTGTATTGATTGATTGGCGGCTAATGTGTATAATTCAGGTGCAATTGAAATTTGTCCGGAAGCCGCTGCTGCTGCTGCCGCCGCCGCTGCATATTCATTTATAATACCCATCATCGGATTATTCATATCCTGATGATAGAAAATTTGTACATCGAGTTCACATTTTCAAAACAGAAGAATTGATTGATTGTGTTGATAGAGAAGAATTATTGAGATCAAGATAAAGGGAAAATTATAAACGATATTTATTTTTTCATACAAGGTGTCCCAGTGTAGTAGTTATAGGCCAAACGCATACCACGCGATTCTGGGAATATTTCCAGCAGAAAATCGTATTGGTGT
The DNA here is from genome assembly GCA_958336335.1 of Dilophus febrilis. Classification (NCBI taxonomy): domain Eukaryota; kingdom Metazoa; phylum Arthropoda; class Insecta; order Diptera; family Bibionidae; genus Dilophus; species Dilophus febrilis. Next base: position 35,237,918 of record OY284471.1, read on the forward strand.
TGGGTGTAGCTTCAACCTTCCTACCGAGTTACAGGGTGTTTTTTTTTTGAAAATTGACGTTAGTTGAAAAACACATACGTTTTAAGTGATTAAGCTATTGTAACTTTTTTAAACTATTTAACTTAAAACAATACTTAATTTATAGGTATTTAATTAATAGCTAATTAAATGACTGTATTAAAGAAAATGTTTTTGTTATCTGCTCCTTCCGGTTCGAGGTATTCGAACACTCAAAGTAAGAACCACGCATCAAACTCTATTTTACGTATGTACATTTGTAGAGGGTCCAATTTTGACCAATTTTTGTTCTGGAATTAGTGGCAGACTCTTCCCCTTTGGCCAGAGGAACGGGTCAAAATTTGAATGTTTGATAGTTTAAAAGTATGTATCACTGAATGTATGTATTTTCAATGAAACGTCAATTTTTTTCAATATATATCCTGTAAATCGGTGTTGGAGTTGAAATTAGACCAAACCATACGATTCTCATACGATTTTTTGCTGAAAATCTTTTGCCACAATTACGTGGTATGCGTTTAGGATATCTAAACACTACTGGATCAATACCCTGTATGAATTATAGTTATATTTTAGTTGAAATAGAGAAAGACGTGAATTAATTTTATTTTATTTTTTAAAACTGCAAAACTTAATCGTTTATATTCAAATAATGTATTAAATTATGATTAGTAAGTATTATTTATTTTTTTTTTTGGTTAAGGCATTCTTATTCTTTATCCCAAATGTTCCCAAATTAATCAAAAAAAAAAAAAATTGTTTAGTAGTATATAATTTACAATGTGTGTTATATTCTAATTCTAATAATCTAATATTCACTCCAACAATTCTATATATATATATATATATACATATATTATATGCTCTACAAATGAATATATGATTTGTATTATCATTAGATATAATTAGATCCGTCAAAAAATTCATAGAGATAGACAGGGCATTGCATAGTGTACGTACCCCATCAAATTAACATATAAATTAATGTCTCTATAATCGAAGATATTTTAAATTGTGTGTGTGCTTTGAGTAACGATACTTATCATTAAACATCGCATATTTGTCTTATTTCAGTTAAATTGTCTGTTTTTAAAATTAATAAATAAGTCTTAAGGGTTATAAATCCTCAATAAAAAAAAAAAAACGTTTCACATAACTCCATATATTTTAATAATTTCTGGATGAAATTCCATTTACATGAAATGATCATGAAAAATTATATACAACTAAAAACATGCTAAATTGTCGTAAATGATTAATATGTAAAAAAAATTAGCGTAAAAGCAATGATTCTTTATAAAAAAAAAAAAAAAGAAAGAAGACAGAATGGTTTAATTATGTTAAAAAAAAAACTACTACTGTTAATAGTTTATAAAAAAATATTCCATAAACAAAAGTTAGATAAACTTATGATGATTTGTTATTTATTTACAACATATTTATGTGTACATCCCAAACAATTTCAATGTTTTTTGTACAGCAGATTTACAAATAATTCAATAAATATAGATTTTTTTTTTTTTTTTAGTGAATCTTACTTATTTTATTTTATATATTCCTATAATAAAAATAAAATAAAAATATAATTACCATTGTATTCGCTTGATGTATAAAATCATCCATTACGGAAATGCCAATTTGAGGTTGTTGACTATAATGTACTTGATTATAATCAGTATTTGGATATTGTTCTAACCAAACCATATTTTCCGGTGGATTCATAATTTATTCTGTGTTTTTTTTTTATATATATATATTATTCGGTATTTTCAGTCATTCACATTCATTTAAACGTAAAATAAAGGAATATTCCAACCAACCAACCGGTCCACAATACACAAATTTATTGTTTGTTGTTAATAATTAATATATTAATTAATGTATGTTGTTTGTAGATATGTTTTCAATAAAAACAAAAAAAAAAAAAAAACTAAAAAAAAAATAAAAAAAACAAATATAAATTACAAAATAATAAAATTAAAATGATTATGAATTAAAAAATTAGTAAAATGGTAAATGTTTTTAATTATTAATTTAAAATACAAACGATAAAAAAAAACAATCAATTAATCTATGGAATGGATTATTTTTGGGGAGACAGACCTACCGAACCGACCAATAGCGGCGTACATTACCATCACAATAAATCATTGACTAACCCCATTGTTTGGTGTTTTATTATTAACGCGTTTTGTGAATGCATAGGTTGTATGTGTGTGCGTTTGTGTGCGGATAAAATCAAAATATAATTAAAATTTTTTAAATGGTTATAATTTTATAACAAAATTAAAATTATTAAAATAAAAAAACATAATCACTACACACACACACAAATTGTTTAATTAAAAAAAATAAAAAAACTTAATTATTTTTAAAAGCATTTACCACTTTTAATTTTATTCTTTTCTTTTCTTTTTGTAATCACATTTCTTTATTATTTTGTTGATGGTGGCCCGTCTTTTGTTGTATATAGTTTATTTTTTAACCGCATTATTTTTTTTTTTTTTTTTGATTTTGTGACGAAAAAATGAATGAAATCTATGCAAGTGGTGAAGTAATATGGATAATGATGATGATGATGATGATGTTGATGATGATAAAAGTAAGAGTGTGTGTACGTAAGCGTGTGTGTGCATATGGGCAATTGTTATTTATTGTTGTATGTAAAATGATGTGAATTTTTTTTTATTGTTTCTTAAGATAAAATTATCAATATAATTTAGTATTTCTTTTTTTATACTAAAATACTTACATTCAATATTCATTGATATAAATGTTAATCCAAATGTGGAAACTAAATTATTAACACTAATTTCATTAAAAATTAATTAAAAACTTCTTTTTCACGCAACTTCCACTACCACCACCATTTAAAATTAAATTGTTTTTATATACTCAAAAGCTGAATAAAAAAAAAAAAAAAAAAAAACCAAATTGACATTTAAAAATGTGGCTAAAAATGGCGAATTTATTTATTTCGGGAATGGTTCGAATTTTTTTTTATATTTTCTTGAAATTATCATTATTTAAAAAATAAGTTGCCAATTTTCATTATGTATGTTAAAAATGATTACAAAAAAATAACATATACAGTTTAGCGGACGGTGAGCATGGACATTAGGACAAAAAAATCCCACTAATACGCATGCCTCCAGGGCTCAAAATCACATGTTTGATACGAAACGACTCACGGTGTATGCCATATATGGGTTAATAAACAACAGGACTGGTTATATGCCACTTTTTGTCACCTGGAAAATGTTATTAACCCTTTACAGACCGGTTCCACCTCCAAAAATGTAAAAAAAACCGCATTTTTCCACCCCCTGGCCCCTTTATACTTCCGATTTATTCCGGGATAGTTTTAAATGAAAGATAATGAAAATATTTATTATTTTAGTATTTATTATTTTTATAATTATTATATTCGTCTTTATATTTATTTATTTCTTTTTATCCATTTTATTTTATTGACTTATTTTTTTATTTACATATTTACTTATTTATTCATTTTACTTTTTAAAATATTGTATTCTTCTTCAGACTATTCTTGCCATACTGACACGACAAATCAAATGTATTTAATCGATATACACACTTTATCAATGCAAGACGACGGGTTTGCATTGTTAAAGTTTTTGCAAGAGATAGAAGTGATACCTAAAGATTGAATGTATTGAACACGTAATTAACATAAGACGGGACGGTAGCAACTTTAAATTGGAGTGTACGGTAAGAATAGTCTCAAGAATACCAAAAAAGTATTGCCGCTATATCAAAAGCGTACGTGCTGGTAATTTTTTTTTCACAAATCCAACTTGTCGATTTCAACTATTTGTATGTTTGTTTCCCTGTGAGTGGATAATTTAAATTTAAAAGTAATTGGTAAACATATCCACCGAACGGAAACAAATACCCTGGTCGGTTGGTCTTCATCATGTCGCGAGGTAAGCTATGATGCCATCGCGACAAACATGAAGCCAATCGACGGACCAGGGAAAATAGTCGAAATCGACGAATCAAAATTCGATAAAAGAAAATATCACCGCAGACGCTTTGTTGAGGGGCAATGGTAATTTGGAGGCATTGAGCGTGGCTCCGGTGATTGTCTCTTGATTCCCGTCGAATCAAGAGACAGTGCCACACTAATGCCTTTCATTAAAAAAAAACATATTTTGCCGGGTACGACCATCATGGCGGTTGGTTGGCGGTCAAATGATAACTTAGCTGATGTACGTATGACCGTCAACCATTCAGTGGCATTCGTAAATGCAGAAACCTTGTACGGAATATACGGCGAATGTCAGTGAAGCGACATGGCGGGCAGCAAAAAAATATTCTGAGTTGTCTGTTCGACGTAAATATTTTTTTACTAGGTACCTGGCAAAATACATATTTTTTAAAAAGTGTAAGAAGAATAATCAAGATCCATTCATCGAATTTTTTTAAAGACTTCCGTTGGCTATATAATCCGCTACTGTCAAAAGAATCTAATGATACATATTTTGATGAACTAGCGGAAGATACCGACGACGAGGACGATACATTAAAGACATTCGATGCATGGATCAACCAATTAAATTTTCTAAAAATATTAATGCGTATATAAAAAACAAAAAAAAAATCGCGACTTATATATCAACTTTGGTAATAATACAACTATATATAAATTTTTAACTTCATAAAAACAATAATTTTGTTTTTAATGTGTTCCCTTATCATTAATCGTAAAAATATATGGCCAATGGATAACGTATTGAAAATGCTATTAACGAACAAAATATTTGAAATGCTAACAGTATTAATGTTAATTGTTTTTCACCAATTGGACCAATATAAACGATGGCCAAATTAATGATTGTAAAATTATTTGTTGTTATTATTCCTGTATTTTTCTCTTCTATCCATTCAATTAAACGTAAATATTTGAACAGATAGATAAATACTTTGCCCAATACACTAATGTTATGCAAATGAAATTGAGTTTTACTTGATTCCAATCTATTTGTAATTTCATTGTATTTTGGTAAACGATGCCTTGGACACGGTACCAAATGGAATAATTGTGGTATTGAATATAAAAAATTTATTATTTGTGGTATGAAAAATAATAAAACTGTTTTACTAAAATGTCCCAAAATACCAACAACAGCAAATGTCATACCCGATAAATAACAAAATGTATCGCCAACAAACACCTTTGATGGATATCTGAAAATATATGTTAACATTTATGAATTTTAATTTATATAATTTTTTTTTTATGTTGATCACATTCCAGTTATTTTTATTATTTGTCAAAAAGTACGGCAAAAGGCCTGTTTTTTTTTTCGAATATAAAATAAACAGACTTGCACAAATCGGCGCAAATGTACGGAATTGTGTTGTTTCCGAGGTTCCGAGGGTGAGCGTCAAAAAATTGTACCAGTTATTTTGTCTGTACAGCATAAGCTTTCGATTGGCGGTAACCCCAATGTCCTATCTCACTTGACATTAAACTATATTTAGCCGTTTGGTTTAATATTTCAATTGTAAAATTCTATATTTTTCGCGGTATAAATAGAGAGTACCTATTTACTCGTACGCACGCAATAAAAACAAATTAATTTATAACATGCAGGAAACCTAGGTTTCGATTGAAAAGATCAATTTTAAAAAAACGTCAATCGAAAATCACATTATCTTGAAAGGTAAAAAGTTTCGATTGTGAATGCTACCTTATAAGTTTAATGTTCGCGCGACTTCGTCTCGAATGTGTAAACCCACCTTAATATGACAAAAACAAAAATTATAATTTATTTACCAGCTGTTGGAAAAATAAATAAAATTTTTGTATTTCCACAATTGTTTTTTTTTATTATTAGTAAAAAAAAAGTAAAAAAAAGAAAAACGTCTCACCCTAAAAAGGAAAAAACTTTTCCACAATAAATTTGTATATTATTTAAATTTCATTAGTTTAATATTTCAGTAGACAAAACATATAATATATAAATAATGTGAATAAAAAATTAAAATACCTCATAATTAAATAACAAATGCAACATAAAATTATTATTAATTATTATAAATAATAGTTGTAATAATAATAAATGTATTTATCATTAGGAAAATGTGGAAAACCACGATTAGACACAAAATTTATTTTGTGGTTATTACTATTTATACAATTGTTAATAATTGGTTTATTTTTATTATATAATTCATTAATGAATACAAATCAAATACAACCACAATCACAACATTTAGTTACAGAATTTTCCAATGTAAATTTTGTTATTGATGCCGCACCCGGCACACCCGGACAACAACAACAACAACAACACAATCAGCAGCCGCAGCAGCAGCAACAACAACAACAATCAATTTATGAACAATTTAAATTTAAAAATCATAATTTTTCTCATGAATTTTATCACATTACAAATAATACATATTGTTATCGTGAAGGAACCACATTCAATTTAGATTATAATAATGGTGTCAAGTGTAATTGTAAATTAGAATATCATGGTAAAGATTGTGGACAACCGGAAGTGATATGGCGTGCATTTATGACATCAAAGGTTCCATTAAATTTAACATCATTAATTGTAAATACTCAACGAAAACCCCATAATATATTTTATATTATTCAAACAACAACCATTAGTATAGAAACATTAGAAATTCAAATGATGGAACTTATAGATATTATTGATTTATTTATAATATGTGATTTTTTACAAACACCTACATCATCATCAATGAAAAATGATCTCAATAATAAATTTAATCAAAATATTAATAATTCAATTATAAATAATCACGATGGTGAGGATTTAGGAAAATTCACATTTAAATATCATATGAAACGGACAGGGTTTATGAAAAATTATTTAAATAAAATATTATTGATAGCCGATCGTAATTGTAAAGCGAAAAATATATATAAAAAATTTAAAGAAATACTTTTAAAATATTCAACTAATAATAATAATAATAATAATAATAATAATAATCGTCATAATGGTGGCCAACTATTGAATCGTAACGATATTTTAATATACAGTAAATCCGATGAAATACTAAATAAAAATGCAATAAACTATTTTCGATGGTATGATAATTGGCCACAACCGGTTAAATTTCGTTTAAAATATACCGTTTACGGTTATTTTTGGCAACATCCCGAAAGTACAATTGTTGCCAGTGCATTATGTCAATTACACATTTTAGAGGGATTATATCAAAGTGATCCCGAACGTTTATTCATTGAAATGCCAAAATCGTATACAAATCTAACAACCTCATCACATGAAATAATCAATGGCGGTGGCGTCGGTGGTGATCAACAGCAATCGCTATCGAAACGACAAATTCGTTTTCATATAAAACATTCACCGTTAATTGTTGGTGATCTCAATCATTTTGGTGGATGGTATTGTAAATATTGTTATCAATCAATTGATATTATAAAAAAATTACAAATAGATAATACAAAAATATTTTTTCAATCATCATCATCATCATCATCATCATTGTCGTCGGCTCGGCACGCAAATCTTCCGATAAATAACAATGAACTACATTCAATATCTTCACCACAAAAGGTAATCAACGAGAAATATATAGAAAATTTAATATTAAATGGTTTATATATTGATGGGAAATTGGGTTTAATTAAATTACATCGTTATTCGGATAAATATTATGCACCAATTTATGTATTAAATACAACATGGAAATATGAACAATTTTTAACAAATATGTTTGTTCATTATGATGATCTTTATGATGATGATGATGGTGGTGGCGGTGGCGGTGGCGGTGGTGAATGACCGACATGGGAAACTTGAGTTTAATTTGAACAAAAACCAAATAAAATGAAAAAAATATCAATTAATGGGAAAAGAAATTACTAATGCGAGCTTCCGTTTATTTTTTTATTATTATAATTTTTTGGTTTTGGTTTTAGAAATCTACAGAATTATTTTGTTAGCCTTAATAAAACACAAGAAAATAAAGGGGCTAATGTTAATAATAATAATTACTACCCTTTAATGGGTAGTACGCGGCGGTATTAGCGAGTTTCAATCACTCTCTCACTCTCTATATATCGACTAGACAATCTTTACAAAAAAAAAAAATATGTATATTTATATTATTACTATTATTATTATTATTATTATTATTATTATTATTATTATTTATTATCTGTGATAAATATCATTAAAGAAAAACGAAAAAAAAACTCATTTATCAACTATATAAAAAAAAAACTTTATGTATTTTGTGCATACATGAATTTAAAACAAAATATAAATCGTTCCCGAGAGAAGGCGTTCCCGGGAACCTTTCATCAATCACACCATTCATTCAGATAACATTAATTATAAAATATGATTATTTTGAATTTTTTTATAATAATAATTGTCTTATGATATTCGTTTTTTTTTTTTTTTCGTTTTATTTTAAGAATACAAAACAATTTTAATCAGAGAGATTAAAGAATGGTATAAAAAAATTAAATAAATATTAATCTTTTTTTTTTTTGTTTGTTTTAAAGTAATAGAAATTGAGATCTTATTTTAATTTTTTAATGGAATAAATTTCATTTATAACTGATTGTACTGTTAACAATTAACATTAAATATAAGATGTGAAATATTATATTAATATTTTTTTAAATAAAAATATATATAGTTAATAAATATGTCGTGGTTTTTCTGTTTTGTCTGTTTTAATGCGCTTGGCCGAAAGCGAAAGGGGTCAAAAGGTTGGTTAGATGGGTACATTGTTTAATTGCCTCGCCAGAAGGGAAGCGCAGAATTTGCGTTAATGGATCATGGGCATCTAAACTTTTGCTCCGCATTTCGTCGCTCCAAATTCTGCTGTGCGACTATGTCCGGAAAAAACGCTTGTGAAGGGGTTTAACAAAATCCATAATAAATTATCTGTCTGGTAAACACGATAAAAATAATGCCGCCACTAAGTTCAGAACAAAAATATGTCAGGATAGGACCATATAGGATAGGACTATATAAATGTGCAAATCTAAATTATGGTTTGCTGAGTTTCCCGGATGTATTTTTATCTTTTATCGAAAAAAAAAATTATTACCGTAAATGACCAGTCGTTTATCGAACGTTCCCTCGTTTTGTAACGCGTAAAGTTTTACTGGGTTTTCAGAAATTATACTTGACTGGAGTTTTCAGCATAAGCTTTTTTCATTTCTGGTTAGGTTCAAAGACGTCCCTTATACTTTGAACCCCTTACCGTACAAATTTTTGGTTTTTTTTTCCTTAATTTTTTGTTTATCAATTCATCAAGAATTTGAAATTTTTCGTATAATTTATACGGGGTTGGATTTGGATTTGAATACCAAATGTAAAAAATTACATTATAAGATTGTTTTTATCGGATTCAAACGATTTCGATTCGTTGTCATACAAATCCAAGGGATTGCTATCAATAATATCAATAATTCTGTTTTTTGAAGTGTTTGATATACACCATTTTTTTTAAGAAAAATTGAAAAACTTTTGTTTAATTGTGAGTTTTGCGCGAATTTCAAAACTTTTTATACTAAAAATCCGTGATCAATTGAAAAAATACAAACCAAAATTAAAAAACTACTTACTTATTAAATTTCCATAATGCGGCTGACGTTGCTAAATACGGTAACATAAAATATAATGAAAATTCATGATATGATTTTTCCGGGATATTTTCACGATATATTTCAATGGTATTAAATAGAATTATCGATGTTGCTATTATCAATGATTGTCCCACCTCTAAACCATTAATACCGGCTAAAATATTTATAGCGTTTGTACAAAATACAGCTAACATTCCCATAAATATATAATAGAAAATACCTAAAAATACACACGACAATATAAAATATTTTTTAGTATAATATTTCTTTTGTTCACGCATGGAACATTATTTTATTTATTTATATATACCAATATCTATAGAATTTCCCAATAAATAACGACAAAATTTTGGCAATATTATTGTTGTTGAATTAAAATTCACATAATAAACCATAAGCAACGGTAATGATGCAACCGTTGGCAATAACAATTTATGTCTCCAACGTAAATTTAATACATCATCGGCAAATCCCAACAGAATCATACAACATATTGATAATAACGCTGAAATTAATTCAACAAACTGTAAAGTGTTTTATATTTTTTTTTAATTACGGATTAATTCATATCATATATATCATATATTAATTAAATTAAAAAAAAAAAAAACAGAAATACAAATAACAAAAAAAAATTACTTCATCATGTCGAAATTGATCATTTTTCAATAATGAATTACTAAATGGTATCGGTATGAATATAAATAATGAAATAAGAAATACACATCCCGTTACAACTCCCATTGCTTCCGGTCTATTATAATTTGAAATAAATAAAGGAAATTTATTATATTGTTTAAATTCAAATTTATTTTCCATATCAACAAAAACAATCTTCTATAACCTTACATTTTTGATTTTGTTTTTTTACTCATATCAATACCAAAAAGATTTGCTTTAATAAACATTTCACTTAAACCGGGTATTAATTGTTTTGTTAGAATATACGCACCAATCGATATAAAAACATTTAATATAATTGGAAAATTCATTTTATTTTTTTAAACAAAATTTAATTAAAATTGTATTTATTTGTAATAAAAACAGCAAAAAAAAAACAAATAATATTAAATTATTTGTTTTATCAACACACACCCACGCATACCAGTAAATTTTGTTTTGACAACTCAGCAGTTTTTTGTTTATTTTTTTTTTGGCCCATTGAAAAAAGTGTTGCCAGATTTCCTTTTTAGAGATTTTATTTTATGTTCGAGCTAATTTTTTTTATGTATATGGTATATACAATTGAAATGGAGGACGTTTGCCTGAATGCATGTGCGGGGTTCGAGTAAAAAGTTGAAAATAAATCAATACCGCGGTCGAGTACCAACAGAAAACCCGAGGAACGAAGTTTACATGCCGTGCGTTCAGAGCAACACATCATTGTAATGTGATGTGAAAGCTGGTTCTCACACGAGGAGTTGCGGTGCGAGTTTTTATTTTTACATGTAAAATACAACAACAAATTTACCTGCGCGTTTTTAACCCACACTGTACAAAAATTTAAATTAACTTTAATTTTTACACCTCACCCCACTAACTCATTCAAATTATTAATTTTTTTTATATAAATAAAATTGTGTATGTTGATAAATCACCGATAACAAAACAACTACATACAAAAAAACGTTCGGACAAAATCCCCTCAAGAGTTTTTCTTTAAATTTTCACTGGACTGAACGCATAGAGTTAAAAAAATAAAAGTATTCGCATATAACCTTTAACTGTAAAGCGGTCTTAATTCTCGTACATCATTGGATTTACATTTGTGTTACACAGCCCTGACAATAATACTTTTTATTATTTGGGGTAAATTCAACCCCCATAGAAATGTTTTTGTTTTTTTTTTTCAAATTTGAAATATAAATACAAATCCTAATCGCTTTATTATTATTAATATAATATAAATTTAATGAAAATAAACATTTATTTTTAATGACACACATAAAAATATAATATTTATTAATTTAAAAATGTAATGAGAAAATAAGAAGGTGATGGAAAAAAAATTAGAATAATGATATTAAAAAAAAAGGAGTTTTTTTTTTTTTTTGGATAAATTATATATATATATACTTAAAAAATATTTGATTAAAATGTTATTTTTTTTTTTACGAACCACACATTAAACAATCATCTTTGTTCTCCAGCGAACAAACCAATTCGGCCATACCCTGTTGTTGTTTCATTAATTTTATATCATCAATAGGTTGCTTTTTTAATGGTGAAATGGATGATTTTGTATCCTTGACACCACCACCACCAGCAATTGGAATACGTGTTTTATCAACCGTGAATTGGATTGCATTAACAGCTGGTTTGGTACGTAAATAATACATACCAGTTTTTAAACCTAATTCCCAACCGTAAAAATGAATGGACGTTAATTTAGCATAATTTGGTTCGGCCACATGAATGTTAAACGATTGGCTTTGATCAATGAATGCCCCACGATCGGCCGCCATATTAAACATTACTTTCATTGATATTTCCCAAACGGTTTTGTATAGGTCTTTTATCGATTGTGGTACACTATCAATTGTTTGAATTGATCCATTACATGATATTATGTGATTTTTCATATCTGAATTCCATAGACCCACATCGGTCAAATCTTTTATTAAATGTGGATTGACCACTTGAAATTCACCCGATAATACACGTCGATTATAAATATTTGATGTGTACGGTTCAAATGATTCATTATTACCCAAAATTTGAGCGGTTGATGCCGTTGGCATTGGTGCAATCAATAACGAATTACGTATACCATGTTTAGCGATTTTCTCTTTTAACGCTGCCCAATCCCATAGACCGGTTGGTGTTTTATTCCACATATCATATTGTAAAGTTCCTTTACTTACCGGACATCCGTCGTACGTTTCATATGGACCATGAATTTCGGCTAATTCACAACTGGCCTCCAACGCCCCATAATATAATGTTTCAAATATTTGTTGATTTAATAGTTGGGCTTCAACACTTTCATATGGTAATTTCATAAGCATAAATGCATCGGCTAATCCCTGAACACCGATACCAATGGGACGATGACGGAAATTTGATTTTTTTGCCTCTGGTATTGGATAATAATTTACATCGATAATTTTATTTAAATTACGTGTTACAATTTTTGTAATTGACTTTAATTTCTGAAAATCATATGATTTACGATCGGCGCCCACAAACATATTCAATGCAATCGATGCCAAATTACAAACGGCCACCTCATCTTTCGATGAATATTGAACAATTTCGGTACATAAATTACTACAACGAATTGTTCCAATATTCTGTTGATTACTTTTACGATTACATGCATCCTTATACAGCATATACGGAACACCCGTTTCAATTTGTGATTCGATTATCGAAAACCATAATTTACGTGCCTTAAGGGTACGCGTTGCACGGCCCTCACGTTCATACGTTTCATAGAGACGTTCAAATTCATCACCCCATGTATCGTACAATCGTGGACAACGATTCGGACACATTAAACTCCATTCACCGTCATCCTTTACACGTTTCATAAACAAATCGGGTATCCATAGGGCATAAAATATGTCACGGGCCCGTTGCTCTTCGATGCCAGTATTCTTTTTCAAATCTAAAAATTCAAATATATCCGCATGCCATGGTTCTAAATAAATTGAAAATGCACCCGGACGTTTATTACCACCCTGATCAACATATCGGGCGGTATTATTAAATACACGTAATATCGGTACCAATCCCTTTGATGACACCCCGTTTCCCGCTATATAACTACCTTTTGCCCGTACACAATGTACATTTAGGCCAATGCCACCGGCCGATTTCGATATTAATGCACATTGTTTTAGTGTATCGAATATACCTTCCATACTGTCGTCGGCCATCGACAATAGAAAACATGAACTTAATTGGGGTCGTGCTGTTGCTGCCGAAAACAGTGTTGGTGATGCATGTGTAAAATATTTTTCCGACAGTAGATTATATGTTTCGATGGCCGCATCAATATCCGTACCGTGTATTCCAATGGCAACACGCATTAACATATGCTGTGGTCGTTCAACAATTTTACCTTTAATTTTCAATAAATACGAACGTTCCAGCGTTTTAAAACCAAAATAATTGTATGAAAAATCTCGATCATAAATTATGGCCGAATTTAAACGCTCGGCATTTTTCATAATTATATCATGATGAAAATCGGAAATCATCGGTGATTTAACTTTCAAATATTCATTTTCAATGTTATACAAATCTTCCATAACATCTATATGAATGGTAAACAAAAAAAAAACACATGAATAAAAATTGTCGCTATAATACCTAGACAAAATCCTCCCTAAATATATTTACCTGAAAAAAGTTTTTTCGTTTCTTTATGCAAATTGGAGACAGCCAGACGTGCAGCCAATATTGCATAATCAGCATGTTCAGTTGTCATTGTAGCCGCTGTTTCGGCAGCCAACGTATCCAATTCTTGAGTTGTAACACCGCTATATAATCCATTTATTACTTTCATTGTAATTAGAGTCTGTGAATTTATTATTTGGAAATAATCAATTATTAAATATTTATTTATATGCTCTAGCTATTTCGGCATATATAAGTAGAGGCATTTAATTATATATTAATGCAATATACATAATTGAATGCGCTCTATTTATTATAATGTGCAACGAGATAAGAAAATGAATTAAAATCGTCTAATTGATAAGAAAATTAATTTTTTTGTCTTCCTAATTAAATACAATGCATAATTCCAATTTTTCATGCCGGTTTTTTTTTTTAAACAATCCCTTTTTAATAATTGCAATCACTAATTAACATCATCATCATTTTATTATGGTATTTATTAACAGAATGAATTATATATATATATATTATAAAAATTAACAGTTGTAATTTAATGAATTTACCGGATCGACAAAATCCATATTTAAACCATAGCATAATTTTTGTATACGGGATGTTATTTTATCAAAATGAACAGCTTCAATACGTCCATCTAAAATTTATTTATATAAATCATGATGGATTAGATAGAATATATAAATTTATGAATGGGAATTTTTTTTCAATAGAAATTCATATCAATTCGGAAAAAAAAATCCCCAACAACAACAAAATATTAACCTCTTTTTACGACGTGCATTTTATTATCGCTGCTTTTTTGAACCATATTTTTTCCGGTGAATTAAAATTAAAAAAAAAACTAATATAATTAAAATCAATTTTATGTTATTTTATTAAACGATAGTTTTTATTTATATGAATATTATTTATTAAAATATGAACAATAAAAAAATATATATTTAAAAAAGAAATTTAAAACAGAAAAAAAAACACAACTTCGGACGATAAGATGATATTGTGGAATAAATTAAAAAATGATGAAAAAAAAGATTTTAAATGAAAATTCTTAGGAAAATGCGCGGTAAATTATTATGGAAATTTACGGTTTATTTGGTTAATTGTCGGTGATTTTTTTAAGTATACTTTTGTAGCGCTTTTTAATTGTGCACGTACAAAAATTGTAAGGTTTTTAAATTGTGGTTATTTTTAAAACCCAGGATTTTTTTTGCAATTATTGGCATTAACATTTGCAAATCGTGTACTTTAATTTTCAAAGGAAAGAAAATTCCGTGAAAGTTCATGAAATTTGGTTTGAAAATTATTCCGGATATAGTATTTAATTTACCGCAACAATAATTGTTTATTTATTAATTATTATACAATTTTTATTTAAAAAAAAAACAAACACACACGCATACAAAATATATTTGAATACATAAAATTAAATTAATTAAAAAATCTTATACTAATTTATTTTTGTATTTTATGGTTAAAAATTATAAAAGAACATAATTCGTTATTGGTTATTAATAATATATTTATTATAGTCGTCAATACTTATTGCTTGAATCCATTATTTTTATTATTTGGGATATTCGCTAAACATTCATCATCATCATCACCATCAACGGTTGTTGATCCATTACTTGTGGTCGCTTTTTTTTGTGGTGATAATTCTTTTGGACCATCTTCAATGGTCAACGCCTGTAATCCACCAACGTTTACACCTCCGTGTTGTAATAGTTCACCACCATCGCTAATTTCCATTTTATTATGTTGTTCAGATGTCTTTAAATTATACATACCAGTTTTTAAACCCAATTTCCAACCATAAAAATGTATGGATGTTAATTTTCCATAATTTGAGGAACTTAAATGGACGTTAAACGATTGACTTTGATCGATGAATGCTCCACGATCGGCTGCCATTTTAAACATGGTTTTCAATGGAATTTCCGTTCCAATCTTGTATAGATCTTTAATGCGCTGTGGTATTTCCGGAATATCCTGTACGGAACCATTCAACGAAAGTATTTTATTCTTTAAATCAACATCCCATAATTCTAATTCTGTTAGATCTTTAATTAAATGATGATTTATCATTTTATATTCACCAGCGGGATAATTTAAATTTTTTATAAATACATTCGATTGGATTGGTTCAAATGATGGATTATTACCGAGAATTTGTGATGTTGTTGTGGTGGGCAGGCCACTAATCAACAAAGCGTTACGTATACCAAATTTACCAATTTTTTGCTTTAACACCGTCCAATCCCAAAGATTTGTCGGCTCTTTATTCCACATATCAAATTGTAATATGCCATTGCTTACCGGACTGCCCGCGTACGTATCATACGGACCATAAATTTCGGCTAGCTCACAACTGGCCTCCAACGCCCCATAATATAATGTTTCAAATATTTGTTGATTCAATAGTTGGGCTTCAACACTTTCATATGGTAATTTCATCATGATAAATACATCGGCCAATCCCTGGATACCGATACCAATTGGATGATGTTTTTCCATTGATTTTACAGCCTCTTCAATTGGATAAAAATTTAATTTACCCATTTTATCTAAATTTACCGTAACCAGTTTGGTCACCTTCTTAAGTCGCTCAAAATCAAATGAATCACGATTATCGCTAACAAACATATTGACAGCTATGGAAGCCACATGACAAGCACCCGCTTCATCGATCGATGAATATTGAATAATGTCTGTGCATAAGCCAGCCGATTTAATGGTACCCAAATTTTGTTGATTACTTTTTCGATTGCATGCATCTTTGTACAAAAGAAATGGTCCACCATTTTCCAATTGTGATTTAATAATTGATTGCCATAATTGTTGTGCTTTAACCTTTCGTTTATATTGACCATCGGTTTCGTATTTTTCATAGAGTCGATCGAAATCATCACCCCATACATTAAATAGATCGGGACATGAATGCGGACACATTAAACACCAATCACCATTCGATTCAACACGTTTCATAAACAAATCGGGTATCCAAAGACCGTATAATAAATCACACGCACGTACCTCCTCTTTACCGGTTGATTTTTTCAAATCTAAAAATTCAAAAATATCCGCATGCCAAGGTTCCAAATAGATGGCCAATGAATTTTGACGATTCACTAACAATGCTGTATTATTATAGACACGTAACATAGGTACAACCCCATTTGATATACCATTTGTACCGGCTATATAAGTTCCTTTGGCCCGTATACAATGGACATTCACCGATGTACCACCCGAATATTTTGCAATGAATGCATATTGTTTTAATGTATCGTAGATACCTTCAATGCTGTCGTCGGCCATCGACAACACATACGATGAAGCCAATTGTGGATTATTACGGCCGGCAAATTGTAACGTTTGTGATGAATGTATATAATAGCGTTCCGATAGCAAATTATATGTTTCGATGGCCGCATCAATATCCGTACCATGTATTCCAATGGCAACACGCATTAACATATGCTGTGGTCTTTCAACAATTTTACCATTAATTTTCAATAGATACGAACGTTCAAGTATTTTAAAACCAAAATAATTATAGGCAAAATCACGATCATAAATGATGGCCGAATTTAAACGATTTGCATTTTTCATTATAATATCGTGATAATATTCAGATATTAACGGTGATTTTACATTTAAATGTTGATCAATTATATTATATAAATCGTCCATTACATCTGTGTGCGTTAAAATAATGACAAAAATTTCATTTAATTTCTTTTAATTTATAATTGACAGATTTAAAATATATAAAATAATAAAAAATAATATTATACCAGAAAATTGTTTCTTTGTCTCTTTATGTAAATTGGAAACGGCAATACGTGCAGCTAAAATCTCATAATCACCATGTTCCATTGTCATACCAGCAGCGGTTTCAGCCGCTAAATTGTCTAACTCTTGTGTTGTAACACCCGTATAAAGTCCATTGATTACTTTTAATGTTATTGAAACCTAAACAAACAAAAAAAACCAATAAATATATAGATTTTTTTTAAATCTAAAAAAAAAACAGAGAATGTGAATGAAAAAAAGCACCTACTGGTTCCACATGGTCCATATCTAATCCATAACATAATTTTTTTATTCTTGATGTTATTTTATCAAAATATACTTCTTCTTTGCGACCATCTATAAATAATAATAATCATAATAATTAAAAAAAATTTAAACGATTTTCAAATGCCTTATTTCATAATCCATAAAAAATCACTTAAAAATCCAAATGCGAATTTCCGTTTTATCAAATGTTTCAATCACATTGGTTTAAATGATTTAGAAATGTTATTATATATCACGGATCGGAATTTCCGGAACGTTCTGATAACGATTTTGTGTTGATGTAATACAAAGCGAAAAATAAAATCGGAAAACATTTTCAAATCTTACCTCGTTTAAAAACATACATTTTTTTCCCCCCAATGTTTTTTTCTATTTTTCCAACCATCTTATTATTTTTTTTTTTGGACTTTGAATTATATTTTTTTTGTTTTCGTTAAAAATGCGTTAATAGACAGAATACACAACAAATTAAATATTTATTTCTTTTAATTATTTTAATTATTTTATTTTTAAAATAATGTAATACTTTCACAAATCACAACACATAAAAAAATTAGCGGCAAATAAGTTGTCCGTCCGCCTGATCGTAGTGATCAAATAAAAATGTGAATTGTGAAGTGATGAAAAATTGAAAAATTGAAAAAAAGAAAATATCGAAGATAATAAAAAGTAAAATGTCAACAAAAAAATATTTTTCCCGCGTTTTCCTTTTCTTTATACGGCTTTCACTTTGTCGTAGCGCTTTGGACAACCGAATAGAAAATACGCAAAACAAAACAAATGCAACACATGCAAAGTTGAGGTTAAGGTTGATGTTCTGTATCTGTATAAAAAAGTATTAGCTTTGCGCAAATTTAATTTTTGTGGTAAAATCTTTATTGGTAAATACTTGAAAAAACTTTATTGTGGTTTTAGTGGGGGGGTTCCAACTTTCACTTCCAAAAATTTAAAAACCAAAATTTATTTGTATTTTGTTCAAATGAATATATTTAGTACATTCGTATAACTTTTTATTTTCCACGTTCCACTTCCACTATTAAAACAATTGCCAAATTCATTATTTTTATAGTTTTTTAATTTGAAAATTAAATTAAAATTAAATAAATTAAAAATCAACAATAAATAAATAACACAAACTTTGTACAAAAAGTTTTTTGTCCACGACAATCGTTCAATTAGTATTACAAATTACTTATTACCCTTTGAATCTATAGAATCTATGCGATATGCAACCTATAATTAATAATACACTCATCCAAATATTTACCCATTATATAAAGTGTTTATAAACAGATGTTATAAAGGGATTGCGCCGTATTTTAAATTAAACAAAAATAAATTTATTACCATACTTCACAGTATATGGTTAGTATTTTGATTATAACAATTATAGTCATACAATTCATTATGGATCGCCAATGAATAACGTTTAGAATAATTTGTTTAAAATTTCATTATCAAACTTTTTAAATCTCTTACATAAAAATCTTCTTTTTTTCAAAGTAAAATTGGCGTACTTGGGATAAAAAATAATCCACATGCATTTGAACAAAAATGCCATTCCATCCAGAAAATGTAACTGTTTGACGAGCATTATATTATTATGGTGATGTCCATTCATTGTCTAATCAACGTTGTTCACGAAGTTGTAAAATTAATTGTTTCATATTAGTGATCTTTTGATTTCGATGGTTGAGTTTGTTTCGCAATCGTTTGAGTTCGTATGTCTTTTTCATTAAACGCTTTTGCAAAATTTCTATTGATTTATTATCTTGCGACGTCGGAAATTGTATTTTTTTAAGATCTCCTGGATATGCGAACCTCGCAGGCGGTTTGTTTTTAACAGTTGTTCTGTGATAACGTAAAAAAAACCAATTGTAATATATTAATATATGTATGACAAACTAATAAACAATTGAAGATTTTAAATTGTGTAAATGTTCCCAGATATACCGGTTAATGCCCGCCGCTCACAGATATACGGCGGATGTAGTAAACTGAAATGCCTGATTTTTTTTTGTTTAACACGCTCTCCAAAAACATTTCTCCCCAAAAATTAGTTGAACATAGCCATTAAACCGCGGAAAGCGGACAGCATTACTATTTTGTTATCGTTTGAAGAAAACTACGGCAGAATCACATCGAATGCTTGTAAAAGCTTATGGCGATAACACTTTATCAGAAAGAACGTGCAGAGAATTGTTTCAACGATTCAAAAGTAATGATTTTGATATGGAAGACAAAGAGTGCCCTGGACAGCCGAAAAGAGTGCCGAAGACAACCGAATTGCATTCTCTAATGGATGAAGACGACACGCAAATGCAACAACAACTTGCAGAACAACTAGGAGTCGCTGAACAAATCGTTTCCGATCGCTTGAAAGCAATCAAAAGGAAGATTCAAAAGGAAGGAAAGTGGGTGCCACAGGAATTGACTGAAAGGCAACAAGAAAATCGAAAAACCATCTGTGAAATGCACCTTCATCAAAGGAACAACAATTTTTTTGGCGTGGTATACACACATTGCCTGAAAGGTGGACAAAATGTGTAACTATAGTGACGGAAAATATTTTGAATAAAGAATTTTTGGGTTCTTTCTCCCAAAAAAAGTGCATGCTTTTTCACTGTAAAAAACGGCGGACATTAACCGGTATACCTTAAAACACTTACTCGATACCATCGGATGATTCATGGATGGGGTATTTTGATGATTGAGTGCTTTAGAAAAAGCAACAATTATTACCAAAAATAAAAAATAATATAGATGTATTCAAAAAAGATTATGATGATAAAATGTTGAAGAACTTACTTTGGTAATACAACATCGGTAGCTTCATTGGTTTCATTCCAATTACATGTACCTTCTTCCAAGTGTTCCTCATCGAAACTGAAAAAAAAAGAATAAAATGCAATTCACGATATTAAATTTACTTTAATATAATACTTATTCAAATTTAAATAAATACAATCATAAAGAATTGACACAACCATCAACAATTTAAAAACATTATGTACTTACTAGATTGAATGAATATCATCACATGCATGATCTACATCATGAATTTTTGTATCTGTTGGTTGAGCAACACTGTATGAATTAGGTAACAGAACAATTAATATCAAATACAAATAATATAGATGTATACAGTAAAGATATTTATGATAAAATGTTGAATAACTTACTTTGGTAATACATCATCGGTAGCTTCATTGGTTTCATTCGAATTACATGTACCTTCTTCCAAGTAATCCTTATCGAATCTGAACAAGATAAAGTGTCAATAAAAGGTATTGCAATTTTCCTTTTTGTAATTAGAATATTAAAATATTATTACCTTATATTACCGACAGAAAAAATCGTAGGTATAGCATTTCGGATCAAACACTTTCTATTTGGTACTTTTAGATGATGTAAGTAAGACGATTTTTTATACATTTGTGGTTCAAAATGCCGTCCACAAATATATAATTCTTGGTAATGTCCAATTTTTAATTTGCTGTTTGTTTTAATGGTTGCTATCCATTTTGCATTTAATTCTATATTTCTTGGGAATCTGTGTAAAAACATTTGATTTTTCATAAGTTCAACACGATGTGTTTTTTATGGGTTTCTATTTATATTTATATTCAAAATAATTTTGACGGCTGAAATGTAGTTTAGCATATTCGGCGGGGGGCTTAACCAAAACCTGGGCAATCATCCCAGGTCATCCTGCTTACCAACTTTTGTTCGATAACTTGTGTGGTTGTTTCAGACCTCTTCGAAAATGCTAAACTGCATAAGCGCTTGTTGTATTACTTACCGGTGTTTTGAAATTTTATCATCTGTTATAAATCCATATACACAATTATCAATACAGCACAACCGACCCATTTCTAATTATTTTAATTTAATTTAATTAAATTTAATTTAATTTATTATTTCAATATCATTATCAACCGAACAATATAATATTGAAATTTAATTTTAATGTCTTTTTCACAATAACTTTGTTTATGTTTATTTTTGTTTTTGTAATTTTTTTTTTTTTTGATTAAAAAAAATGATGACATTTATTTGGCATTTTCGATCGCCATTTTAAGAAAATTTGAAAGATATATATCAAACCAATGTTGTGTTCGGTATCTACGATCTGATCAATCAGACTGCTCTAAATTCAGATTTATCGTTCGTTATCTTATTTTCAGATTGATCAGACTAATCTAAATGCGTTCGTTATCTCCAGTCAGACGCAATATTATGAACTCAAAAACGAATAAATTTTATAAAATGACAAATAGAGAGATGTTGCTTTGTTGTTTTTATTGTAATTTTTTTTAGTATTTTCAATTTTGTTGGCTATAAAATAAAAGAAAATAATATAAATATAAATAAAATAATATAAATATAAAATAAAAGTGTGATACAAATAAAATATAAATTAATTAAAAAAAAAAACACAACAACAACTTGACAAATATTGATCTGAAAAATCTGAAATGCGTTGTTTATCTTTCAGATTAATTTTAAATCTGCTAAATGATCTGCTAAATCTATAGATCGAGATACCGAACACAACAATTAGTTGTAGCAAATAGAATTAAAAGAGACTAGAACAGCAGTGGCTTGAATTCTCCATAGAAAATGTATATACAATTTAGGCCATCATTACTACTTATGCATTCGTGTACATATACAAAATGTAACCAAAAAACACTAGAGGCGCTGGGGCTGGGCGTACGGATAGCGTACGGGATCAACCAAAACTCACTAGGTGTCCCTATTTACCATGTTGTGAAAAAAATATTTATAATTAAATATTACAATTTTAAATACAATTTTATGCACATTTTCTATATATTTTAATATAATTTAATTAAATTTAATGTGATTCATAATTTCAATTTTAACGAACAATATAATATTGAAATTTAATTTTAATTTCTTTTTCACAATAACTTTGTTTGTTTACGTTTTTTTTTTGTTTTTGTAATTTTTTTTTTTTTATTAAAAAAAAATTATGAGATTTATTTGGCATTTTCGATCGCCATTTTTGGAAAATTTGAGAGATATTTATCAAATTAATACATCTAAACATTTGTATGAAGGCTTACTATTTTTTCTCT
The DNA here is from genome assembly GCA_958336335.1 of Dilophus febrilis. Classification (NCBI taxonomy): domain Eukaryota; kingdom Metazoa; phylum Arthropoda; class Insecta; order Diptera; family Bibionidae; genus Dilophus; species Dilophus febrilis. The sequence goes on from OY284471.1 coordinate 35,261,129, forward strand.
CACGATCATTCTAGTCTCTTTTAATTCTATTTTGTAGCAGTAGTAGAATTAATAGTGGTAGAAGAATAGTCTCCGTATACCTCTGTATAAAAAATATGTCACCTTGATAAAATATTAAATTAAGCTAAATTCACTCGTGGATACTAGATGTCTCGTCGATTTGACCCATTTTAAGAATATTTTAAGCGCAAATACAAAATTTAATTTAAAATATTTCAAAAAATCAAAAAAATTATTGCTTAAATATTTGTCATTTTACAATTTTTTTATCAGGAACAACGAAACAACAGTGAAACAACAAAATAAATCAATAAATAAAAATATTCAATGTAATTACCAAAATTTTTTTTTCGATTTTTGGGATCGATAATACATTATAAATATATAAATAAAAAACAACAAAAAATAATAATAAAATAATAATAATTTTCTAACCATTTTTTAACTAATTATTGCGTAAATTGTTATTATTAATTTTTGTTATTATTTTTTGTCAGTTTAAAATTATTGTTATTATTTTATGATTGTGATTATTAATTGTTATAATAAAAAACGTACAAAGCACAACACCACAAAAAATTGTTTTTAATTGTTTGTTTATATACAATCCTAAAAAAAAAAAAAAAAAAAAAATATTTCTCGCAATTTAATAAATTGACAATAGATTGACCTTACAATGCCATCTACTTCACAATTAAAAAATAATTTTAATTTTCTATGCTTGGTCGCTGGTTTTTTTCCCACGATTCTTCTACCACTATTAATTCTACTGTAGCAGTAGCATATAAACTCGCTCATTGTCGACAATTTTTATTTGCGTACGTATAAACAGGCCTAATTTTTTGTTTGACGCTCAAAGAAATGTTTTAATTTATAAACAACCTACAAACAACGACAACGAACCAACACCAAGCACGTGTTTGTTTATTTTGGTTTTTTTTTTCTTGGTAAAGAAATCTATTCGTTTGAGTTTTTTTTTTTTTTTTTATTTTTTAATAATAATTTTTAAAATAAATATACAAAATTAAATAATAGTTTCAGTTAATTATCGGAAAATATGCGAAAGTTAAAATCAATATCAGATAAAATATCAGCTTCATTGGAACCACAAAAGTTATTGGATCCGGAAGATGAAAATAATGCCGCCGATGAAACGATTGCCCGGACAAATGACTATGATTTGACTGAAGAATACGATGATAATTTCACCGACCAATTAACAAAAAAATCGAATTTAAGAAATAATAAATCATTTTTATTAAGTGAAATTCGTAAAAAAAATATAAAACTTTTAAATGATATTGATAAAAAATATAGTGGAAAAATAATATCACGAAAAGAATTAGGCCTTCAAGAAAATGAACTACAGAGGAATGCCGATGACAGTCTACTAAATAAGGATGATTACGAAGAAAGTAGTTTTGATGAGGTTGATGAATTGAACAACAATTTTCAATCTAGTGACGATGATTCTGAAGATGATAGCGAAAGTTATGACCAAAATGAAAGTTTGCTTAAAAACAATGGAATGAATAAAATTTCTCAAAGTAGTTTAAGCAATGAAAGCAATGAAAGTGATATAACAGATGATGAACACGACGACGACAACGGAAGTGAATATGTTGATAACGAAGAAAATCAAGAGGAGAATAATGATATTCAAATCGATTTACCCGAAGATATGCAGAATACTGTAAAACCCGTGAATACTGGACGGGACATACAAAAAGGTTTTGCCATACAAAACCAATTGAAGGTCTTTGAAAAACTACTTGAAACTCGTATTCATTTACAAAAAGTCCTATTGTTATCAAATGGCTTTCCATCATCGGAAATTTATAATGAGTTAATAAAGGAAAACACACAATTGCGAGACCTTTCAATTGAAACAAACACTGCGGTAGACAAAATATTCACAGATTTATATGAAATCCAACAAACGTTAATAAAAAAATATCCAGAAACCGCTGATTTAAAAATTGAATCTATTATTACAACAAAACCAACTCCAGAAAAACGTAAAACTACAAATACGACGAATAGTGAAGAAGATTCATCAAATGCAAAACTTGTAAAATATTCGGATGCATTACAAAACAGTTATGATACGTATCGTCCGTATTGTAATCAAGTTATTCAAAAATGGTATGATCGGACAAAAATGTTAACACCTGGTAAATATCGTAATAATAATAATAATCCGGATGATTTTGATGTATTACAAAAAATTGAAGGAATTTTGCAAAATAAAACGGAATTAATTCGAAAAACACAATTGTATAAAGGAAATTATGAATTATGGGATCAAAAGGACATTAATCGTACAAATGTCGATAATGATCAAGGTGATTCTGATATACCAATATATTCAACAGAAAATTATGATGATAATGATTTTTATCATTCACAATTACGTGAATTAATCGAATTTAAAAGTGATCGGATCGATAATCCATCAGAAATTACCAAGCAATTTATTGAATTGCAAAAATTACGCAATAGTATGAAAAAGAAATTGGATACAAGAGCATCAAAAGGGCGTAAAATACGGTATGCTGTACATCATAAAGTGGTAAATTTTATGGCGCCCAATAATCCCAGTGAATGGACAAATGATACAAAATCTGAATTATATTCATCGTTATTTCAATAATATAATGTTTATTTGTAAATGAATAAAGTGTTTTTGTTTTTTCTTTTTATTTTTATTGGAAATTGCTTGTATTATAGCAAATCACATGTATAATGAGAAACGACTCACGGTATATGACACATGTAGTTTAATAAACAAGTGGGCTGGTTACATGTAACTTTTTGCCGCTTGGAATATTCAGTTAACCCTTTACAGATCGGTTCCACCTCCAAAAATGTAAAAAACCACATTTTCCCACACCCTGGCCCCTATATACTTCCGATTTATTCCGATTCCGGTTGTAAAAACCAAACTTTGACCCCCTATCTATTTTTTATTTGTTCTACATTCAATAATAGAACACGCTCCAACATTTAAAATCAGTGAGATTTGGTTTGGACAATTTAAAAATAGCAATTACGATTTAAAAGACAATGAACTTTTTTTTTGGTTGCCAAAACAAAGATTTTAAACATGCAGAACTGCAGGAATTAATGAATGAAAACCAAACAAATCACTTAAGTGCATTCAACGCATTATAGGTTCATCACCTGATTAAGTGATTTCGTTACGGGCTCACGGCAATAGAATTCAGAGGTTTTACGGGCGCTAAACCGATTCTGCTGTAGTAACGAACCAAAAAAAAAAAAACCCAAACGCAATACGATTTAACAGAAGTGTTAAATGTGACTCATGAAAAATGTCTATTCGCTTTTGCTGAAAATCAATGGGAAAGATTCAGAAGATTGGAAAATCGTACCGGTAGATGTTCCATCGACCGCACGAACAAATCCCGGAAGTACGGAAAAGTGATTTTACAGCACGATAACGCGCCGTCTCTTCCATCAAAACCGATTCAAGAAGCATTATGGCTCCGGTGTCCGGTCGTATTCTCCGTACCTTGCCCCGTCCGATTTTTTTACATCTATGGGACACACACTTGAAGCGCAGCACTTCGCTAATTTCGAACAAGTTCAAAAATGGATGTTGTAATGCTTTTGCTCAACGAGGATTTTATTGGGATAGTATTCAAAAATTTCACAAACAATGGGCAAAATGTGTAGAATCAAATGGTCAATTGCTTAACTTTTAACTACACATTGTAAATAACGTATTTTCTTTTTAAAGAAAGCCGGTAAATACTTTTTTCTACACCTAATTAATATATTAATTGAAATTTCCAGTACATCGAAAAAAAAAGAAAAATCAACAAAAACTATTTCATTTTTTCTTATAAAAATAATATTATTATTATTAATTATTAATTAAACTTATTGCTATTATATTTATTAATAATACAGATTTTTTTTATTTTTGTATACATTAGTAATAAATACCAATTTTTCTAAATGAGAAAATGCTCGTCGTTAATAATTAATCTTTCTTCATTTTTCACCATAGCGTATTATTATAATTCGAAGAAAAACAACGGGGCAATCGCAGTCTTGTTAATTTTTATGAAAAATTTGTAAAAGTTGTGTTTTTTCTTTTTCCTTTCGTTTGACAACATCAAAACTACGTTGTTTCCATGAGCTTTTTCGTAATTTTATTGGACGACTTCCAACATAACGACCTGAAATTAGATTAAAATAATTTTACTTTCATTAATTTTTCATTTTTTTTTACTCTTCCTCCTACATTTTATATATTTTATTTTTATCAGTATCATTTGAATAAAACCAAATGATTAATCATTAAAATGTTAAGGTTAAAAATATATATGATTAAGTTTAAGAAGCAAAAGAATAAAAAAAAAAAAAATAGCAAGAATAGCAGATACAAAGGTTTTGTAGATAAGAATTACTAATTGTTTTTTTTTTGTGCAAATTTAAAATGTTATTATGATTAAAAAAAAATTAAAATAAAATTGTATCACCCACTAAAATAATAAAAAAATAAACAACAAAATGTTTTAAATAACTGAATAAATTAACAATTTAATCACAAATATTTTTAAAATTATTTCTATTTCACGAAAAAAATCATTCAGTTCACGGCAATTGTCTCCGTTTGACGTTGATTCGAAACAAAATTTTTATAGTAATAATATTTAAAATAAAATATTCGAGGAAACTTAAAATATATTATTATTATTATTATTGTGGGCATTACAAAATCTTAATATGGAAATAACGGTTTAAAAATTGTTTAAATTCATTGAAACTGCACATAGAGTAAAATTTTGGGGTTTTTTTTTGTTATTATCAATATTCCGCCTTCCGCCGTGGTATTAACAGCACATTATACATATTAAAATGGGTCATCAGGTAAGTTATTTAACAATTATTATATTCAAATTACTATTATCCTATTTTTGCTATTTATTACAATTATTTGAACTCTAAACTTTTTTTTTTATTCAAAAAAGAAAAATTCAAATAAAAAAAAATTAAAAAAAAAGGTTTAAAAAAAAAAAATCAATGAAAATTATTAAAAACAATTTATCAGCTGCTTGGCGAATGTAAAAAAAAAATCGCATTTTAATCAATTCAATTAATTTTAATTATAAAATTTTTGTTTTTAATCATTTTAACTGCTTTCAAAAATTTCAATAAATATAAATACTAGTTAATAAACAAAAAAATAAATGATTTTTTATTTTTATTTAATGATTAAAGTACGATTTTTATGCAATTCTATATTTAGATTATATTATTGTAAAAAAAAAATAAATTGGTATTGACGTAATGAAATAATTAAAAAAAAAAAAAAAATCATGATTTCATTTAATGATCACCGCTCGGATACATTCAAACAAATAATGTTTCCGTACCGTTTAAGTATTATATATAGTTAAAAAAAAAATGAATTTAAAATGGATGAATGCGTCGCTCGTAAGGGAATAATTTCGGTTTGGATGATATTCTAAATAGTAGATTGACATTACACAAAAAATTTTCACACGTTAAAATTAGAATTATATAAATCGATAAATTCTCCCATCACGCGCCAATTTTAAGGTGGGCACTTTCTTTTCAACTTTGTAAATCCGTCTTAGTCCTAGGATGCATATATGCGGATATTTTAATACCCATTGGATTTTAAAAGTAATGTAAAAAAATTAATTATTTTACATATGTCTATGCCCTTTGATGACCGATCTTCGAATATTCCAAAAATCTAAACCAAAAAATCTGTAGCGGAGTTGCGAATAAAGTGCGTTCAGTATCATGGCCATTCTTGTTTTTTTTTCATAAGACACCGACCGCGGATTTGCATTTTCTGCGTTTATATTATACCCATGATTAAAATTACATTCTATTATACAGGGTATCCCAGATCCTGACCACAATACTCCGGTTTTTTTTTTAGGTTTTATGACTCTTTTGGAGTTGAAAACATTCTCAAAAATGTTGTTCGCAATTCGGCTCCGTTGCGGAATTAAACGAAAAACAAACGATTTCCATATTATTCGCGATTCTGGAGCACTTATCAAATTTATAACACTGGTTAAATTGTAATTCAGAAAGATTCAGAGAGATAAACTATTAGCATTCGCATTAAATTATACCAATTAAATTACATTTAAAATGGTGTAGATTGCGGACAATCTCGAGATATAGATAAAGAAACGTGTATAGAATATAAATCTTATTGTTTTTTTTTTTAAATTTGAGGTATCATGTCTTTAAAAGACACGCTAAAAAATCTTCCGTCCAACATCCGCAAAAACTTGTTAATTAGCTTTCTCGTTTTAGATACATTTCGATACGTTATCTCTAATAGATTCGAAGTTGTTCACGATTAAATAAAATTATATAGACATTTTTTTTAATGATCAATTTGCATGTGAATATTTTTCATGCCAAATCAATTTCAATTGTATTCTTCTTTTTTTTTTAAGTTAAATCTCATTATTCCCGAGGAAACATAGACGATGCCCATAATTATGTTCAGATACTTAAATCGCCGTAAAAACTTTATATTACCAATCGATTTCTTATCATTTGGAAGTTCTAAACTTATGGTGTAAAGTGATTATCTATATAAAAAACCTACCGAAATATTTTTTTTTGGGATTACCCAAAATTTGGGAAAATATTTTGAAAACGGTTTGGGATAGAATTACCAAATGTATGGCGGCACTTGAAAAATATAAGAAATAGCAAGCAAACGTAAATTGGCCCGATTAAATTATCACAAAACAATTAAGAAAATTATTTAACATTTCATCTCTCGGTATATAACAATATCCGGTTTATGCAAAAGTTTAGAATTTTTTTTTTATCGGATTAAATATAATAAAATTATGCCGAAAGATTAATAATTACTGAAACCAAAGGATTTTTTACGATTGACCCTCCACCATTCCCTTGATCATATATCTGTAATTCTAAACCATTTTAGAAATTATAGGAATAAGCAAAACAATAATTGATGATAGTCATCTAACTTGACAACAAATTGAAAAAAAAAAGGATTAAAGATTTCAAACTCGCAAATCATATGTTACAGAAATAAATCACAATCTAATAAATATAGAATATTATAAAAATAATATAAAACAACAAAAAAAAATAATTATCAAATAATTAACATAAAAAAAAACCAATTAAAATTTTCGGATCATAGCATATAAAAATAAAAAGGTTATTTAATAAATTATTTTTCTCATCTCTTTTTTTTTTTTTTTGATGTTTTTCAAAAAAGTGTGTGTATTTTTTTTTAAAGCTATCTAAAATCAGGCCTTTTACCGTCCTTCTGATTACAAAAAAATTAATATTTTGTAAGTGAAAATATGATTTATATAGGCTAATAATAAATGTGACGATAATCATTAAAAAAAAATACAAACACTAAAGTTGCTAAGCACGAACCTAAACCGGAAAGCACGTAGTTATTGCTAGTAGAAAGAGGGATTCAAGGATTCAGCTCCATTCACTTAGGTGGATGAATAAACTTGCTATGAACATTAATGCTTTTAGGACAATGCGCGGTTTGTTTTAAAATCTTCAATTTTTTATTGATCTGTTCTATTTAAATCTTTTGCAACTTGAACTGTTTGGTTTTCGTTTGTCTTCCTTTCCGGGAATAACAACCTAAATTCGAATCTAAACATCTTTATATCCTGTTTTACCGTTTAAAATGCTATAGTTAATAATGAATTATAAACTTTTTTTTTTCATAAATAAATCTAAGACCAATCAAGGTACAGGAGTAGCGGTAAACGAAACTAATCCAAATATGCGTTCATTATGGATGGCTACAGCACGATATACCAAGGTGAAATACATGTCCTAGAGCTGTGCGTAATATGTATAAAAGAGAGGAGGTACTACCTGTACATTCAAATTTCGAATTAAAACGTCAGCGGTAAACGAAGTGTTATCCTAATGTTGATACATGGACACAGTTTGAGATAATCGCAAGAGCGATAATAGCTCGGCTCACGATCACGACATGGAATCCAAGGCAGACTATTTTGTGGGTTAGCCAAAAGAATGATAAAGATAAGAATGAAGAACCTTCAAACATATTCATTCCCTAATATATTCAAAGTAAGCATAGTCATAGTTAGGGGATAGATAACCGCGGAACACTATCTAAGGGGGACATCTGAACAAGATGAAAGTCATTAAAAATTATATGTATGCACTCTGTCACACGTAGGAGGAAACCGTATAGACGACATTGTTTGCGAATGCGAAGCAACTGCACGACATTGTAACTGTGAATCTTCGCCTCACATTTCCTACATTTGACGAACTTCCATGTCCTGACCTATACCAAAATTTTTTCCTAAGATTTCGTTGCTAACAGGGTCATTAAATGGATGAGGACGTTGTAGGAAATGAGCGCGATACAACGAACCCCCCCCCCCCCCCCCCCCCTGAAAAGGATCAAGTACCGTTGGGAATAAAAAACCAAACCGAGAACCGACAAATCTAAATCTACTATTCAAATTTTCTAAAATCTAAAACTATCTATTATCTAAAACTATTCAAATTTTCATAAAATTTTAATGAAAATCATTGGGGGGGGCCAATAAAATATATTTAATTGTAAGAATCCCAAAAAGGGATTTGTAAATAAAACCATTTCCATTTTTCATGTAATCGCAATACACAAAATTTAACGTTAGAATCGGTTAAGAAACAAAACGTGCGTTTTCTAATATAAGACAAACCACACTATTACAATTACTTTATTAAACTTTTTTCAAATCTGTCCCAATCTAAACTAATAAGTCACATTTGCTTAATAGAAATCATTCTTTTTATAACCATATCATGATTTTTCTTCTTTTTTTTTTAATGTGTTAAATGCGTTTACACTTTCTTGATAAATAATCATCTTCTAGATGTTTTTTGTGTTTTGTTAATAGAAACACAAAAAAAAAAATAAAACTGCTAGGAGCCGCGGGTTATTATGTTATTGATAAAGTTTTATGTGTGATGTGTGTTATTATTTATGTGCGTGTTGTATATTAAGAGACAGCTGGGATAGGAAAGATTAAAAAAAATAATAATTATCAAATAAATAGTAATGAGAAGTTTTTTAGATAGTTTTTTTTGTTGATAACTTCTGTTGATAACTTCTCTACCAGTTTTCTTTTATCAATAATATACGTAATAAAAAATCATACGATTTCCTAGAGAACGAATTAATTTAGTTTTGTTTTGATTTTTTATTTCAGGTACACAAATATTTTAATAATTTATCTGTAATGATTGGATTACTATTATTCATTCAAACAACAATAATATGTGGACCGATAGCAAATCCATTGGGTAAAAATGCATTAGAAATATCGTATTCGAATAATTATGTTCTACAAAGGACAACATTAAGTCCAGGACAAAAGGAAATGTTATTATCCCGGGGTTGGGGCGAAAGCACTGGATTACCATTTTCACTAACATTTTCCAATTACGCACGTATCAAAAAGCAACAAGAACAATTCAAGAAACAACAACAAGAAAACCGTTTAAATAAACACGAAGAACAGAATAAGACGACGACCGCGACCGCGATAACAAAAAACATCGTTAAAAACAATAAATCTAATAATGGTAGTAAATTTGGAATTTCCGGCGCACAACAACGAAACAAAAATTTAAATATACCATTATTTTTATCAAATAATTGGGGACCAGGATCAGGAAAATAAACGGACATACAAAATATAATTAAATCTATATATGTAAAAAAAAAAATGAATGAATAATCAATACATACCATCCATTTCTTTCATTGCCTTGATAAAATCCGATGGTTCTTTAAAGCTAATAAAACCAAATCCTTTACTTTTGCCCGTTCGTTTGTCACGTATCACTTTGGCTCTCATAAATGATGGATACTTATTAAATGTACGCGTTAATAATTCATCATTTACATCATTACCCAAATCACCACAAAATATACGAAAATCATCATCAGACCAATCGGCCAGCGAATGATCTTCCCATACTACACCGCCAGCAGTACGAATTGTCTGAATATGAGAATATAAATATTATTATTATTTATAATAACAAACAAACCAATATTAATTAACTAATTAATTAAAAAAATATAAATACCTTTTTATCTTTTTTACGTCGTTCATTAATTTGAAAATTTTGCAATGCTGATGACGCTTTTGCCGCTTGTATTGCAGCTTCGGCTATTGGATTTGGTCCACTTTTTTCAGCTTTAATTTTTTTCAATTTTTGTGTTACATCAAATTGTATCGAACTTATATCCAACTATAATATATCATTTGAATGATGTGTTAAATAATAGAAGAAAAATAAAAAATATTAATATCACATACACATTATATTTATTGCTTTGTCTCCCCTTTTGTGAATAATTTTTGTTTGGTTTGGTTTTTTGTCAATCAATAAATATTAGTGATCTCGCTTTTTTTTTTTTTTTTTATCATTCATTTTAAATTTTATATTTAATAAATATTTGAAAAAATTTATTGTGAAAAGAAATTATTTAAAAAAAAATAAAGTATCTTGTTTGTATCCCACAATTTACTTAATCGGTACATTTTTATTATTCCGATTCCCGTTTTTAAAATTAATCCACTTAATCTTTATTATAATTACAATTTTGTACATCACCCCAATAATCAAACCACATTTGAAATAATCATTAAGTAATAATTTTTGGTTATTTCAAAAGGAAATGGCTTAATATATCATCAATCAAACATTGGAAAATGGCATTTTTATTATATATATTTGCTTGTTCATGTGGAGGCGTAGTGTAGCGTAGGGTAGTTCAATATACACCACGTTAACACTATGCGTAGTGAATTATGAGCTACGTTTTGTTTTGGAGGTTCGTAGCGTAGTGGATTTTCAACGATCGCCAAAAACAAACAAAGGTTATATATTACAATACTACGGTACCACGGGGACACGGATACATGAACGTAGTTCATAATTCACTTCACTACATTACGCCTGCACGTGAACAAGACATATGAATATAAATACAACTTTTTACACAACACATGAATTTACCCATGTGTTGTGTATGAAAAAAATCGAAATTTCCCTTAAAACGTGTTTTAAATCACGTCACAAATAATTAGCAAGACAAATTAAAAAAAAAACCCACAATAATTGAAATGTTTTATTTTTACCTGACGAACAACAACTGGAGGCGATGGATTCACTATTGGCATATCGGCTTGTGTGAAAATTGTCGGGCGATTTGAATATAATTTTGGTGCACTACTTAATACAACAGGTGTTGGTTCTGAACTATATGATTTCTCTGGTAATTCATGTTGATGCTGCTGTTGTTGTTGTTGCTGCGAATGATGATGATGATTCTGATGATGATGTTGTTGTTGTTGTATCAATTGTGGCATAAATGTTGATATAAACGTTGGTGGTGCTGGTGGTGGTGGAACACTACTTATTACGTTTGTTACTGAATTTGTAGTAAGACTTACATGTGCCGTTGATAATCCTACTCCCGTTGAACTTCTTGTTGAACTTCCATCATTATTATTTGGTCTATTATTTGGTTGGGATAACTTTTGTTGTACTTGATTATATGTATTTGATCCTATGATTGGACGTAATTGATGGGGAACAAATAAATTTGTACTCGTACTGTTTGCATTTGAAGATATTTCTGCTTCAAATCTAGAGTATATTTAACAAAAAAATTCCAATTAATTTATAATAAAAAAATAGTAATTTTTTTTGAGGTTATATAATAAAATAGACGAAGAAGCTAAAAAAATCTAATTATATATTTTTAAACACCACTAACCTGGACATTTCATCCTCCATATTACGTTTTCTTTTAGTTAACATTTTTTTTTATAATTAATTATTATTTTCAAATTATTTGAATAATTGTTTTTTTTTTTACAAAACGTTTAGCTTTTTCTTTATTTTCTTTATGCTTTACGACGCGTCTATTTCTCACCACACTTATTTTTGTTCTGATTTTTTTATTTATTTTTTATTTGGTAATTGGTTTTGGTGCAATACATTTTATTTTAGTAAAGTGGTAATTCACAATAATATATATTCTTTTGATTTTAGTACATTATTATGTTAAGGTACGTTTTTTCAGGAATGCATACGCACTGTGCGGCGCAAATTAAATTTTTAAGCGACGCAAAGGTGTTTTTTCAAGATTTTTTTTTTAGTATTGTTTATGTTTTGTTTTTGTTGTTTTTATCTTTTGTTTATAATTTATATATGATATTTATAAATAAAAATCAATTTAAAAAAGGTTAATTTATGATTTGTTTTATATAATTATAACATAATTTCCTTTCACGATGAGTAAAATCAATTGAATTTAATTTTTTTTTCACTTTTATTGCTTTGTTTACAATTTTATATGAAATAATAAATTTTCGTACGCATTTTAGAAGATAGAATATCAAAGTCCACCGCATTGTGCGACGCAAAATTGTTCAGCGCATTTTCTCTTTTGTTAAAAAACACCTCCATTTAATTACATACATTTTATATTTGACATTTGAGTCGCACACTGCGTACGCATTCCTGAAAAAACGTACCTTTATTTATTATTTTTATTTGCTGGGTGCACCATCTACGTTTAATATTTTTGTAATACTGTGCCCACATATATAATACACCGTTGTGATTATCATATCACGACTCTGTTGAAATGCGAGCTTCGGTCGACTTCAATTTTGATTGTATTGCAATTCAGTTATTCTAATATTTGGTTGTCTGAAGCAGAAGCTCGCATTAGATTAGATTTAGTTTAGACATATTTGGGATCACAATCTAATTTTTGGCTACTGTGTACGATATGTGCTGTCAGTTTTGCATAATTCAAAATGAAGGATTCAATTTGGTTGACTAATTCTTAAAAATTCAGTGAATTCACTTGAAACTCCATATTATGGGAGTTCATTAGGTGTATAAATAGATACCAACGAGAGAATGATTGATACTTTCATTAAAATTAAAATTAATGATATTTGGAAAACATCTATACTTATTATTAGTATAAATTATGAACACTTTATAAAAAGCGTAACTGAAAAACCATATATGGATAAGACAAAACTTTTGAAAATTTAAAATTGATATCAAAAAAACGCATTGGCAAAATGACGTCATATAATTTAATATATTTTTAACGCAAGTACAATGACATTCGTTTATAATTTATATGAGCGCCGAAGAGCACTGACAATTAAAAATATATATAAAAATATAAGCATTTACATTCAGTAAGTATCTTATTATTTTAGTTTGTGAATAAAAAATTGTTATGTCAATGCTTTACTCTTAATTAAATACAATATATACTATATTGTAATACATTTTTTTATACCTTTAAATGCAAAAAAAATTGTAAGCTTATCGCTCTGTTGTCTCCCCTATTTTCGGAAACTGGTCGATCGATTTGGCTGAAATTTTCACCAAAAACTTTTGTTATGATAGAGTTAGTTGCATTTGGGGTATGTTAGACCATCCCTTCTACCAAATTCCAACTTTTTTTCTTCGTGAATGTCAATGAGTTTTGAAGAAATTAGAAATTTTTGATATAGGGATTTGTAATTGGGTGAGAGATTGCCCCTATATAAATGCTTTCCGTTCTAGGAGTTGATCAGCGGTGTTTTTTTTTTATAAAAATGTAAATAAAAAAATGTTTTGTTTTGTTTTGTTTATATACAGGGTATCCCAGCTAACGATATCCAGCCAATATCTTCGAAACCAGTAGAGTTATCACTAATATGATGTTAGTGGACCACCACTGGATTTCATGTGGCTACATTTTTATGTTAACCCCTTCCTCCCCACGTTAACCCTTATGTGCTTAATGGATATCAACTTTGGAAAATCAAATGTAAACTTATATTTTTTTTTCGCTTATTTTGAAGAGCGAGACGAGTAGTTAAAAAAAATGTAATAATATGTGGGGGTCCCTTGGGGAATTTTTCCACAAATGGAGATTGTCCATTTGATGGAAAATGTGCGAAAACTCGCAAAATCTCTATGAAAACATGTGTTGTATTGTATTAGAAAGTTGTTCTACGTTGAAAATTAAGGGGGTGTCCAAACAGCCCAAGCCCCCACGCCACCCTTTTAAGGCAAAAATCGAAATTTTGATTTTTGCATTAAAAAACCATATTTTTTTGTTAATTTGCAAAAATCGCATGCAAAATTCAAAATTTCGATTTCCCCCCCTAAAAACGGGGGGTTGGGGGCTTGGGGTGTTCGGACACCCTCCTTAATTTTCAACGTAGAACAACTTTGTAATGGATCACAACACAAGTTTTCATAGAGATTTAGCGAGTTTTCGCCCATTTTCCATCGCATGAACAATCTTCATTTGTGGAAAAATTCCCCATGGGACCCCCACATATTATTACATTTTTTTTAACTACTCGTCACGATCTTCAAAATAGGCGAAAAAAAAATATAGGTTTACATTTGATATTCCAAAGTTGATACCAATTAAGCGCATAGGGGTTAACGTGGGGAGGAAGGGGTTAACATAAAAATGTAGCCAAATGGAATCCAGTGGTGGTCCACTAACATCATATTAGTGATAACTCCACTGGTTTCGGAGATATTGTCTGGATAGCGTTAGCTGGGACACACTGTATAAACAAAAAAATAAATAATTTTTTTTATAATCCATCTTGTTTGTATATTTTGACAATATTTTGATATCACTCTCTTTTCATAAAAAATAACGCAATATGAACTCCATCTATACATATTTATACACAACATTACAAAACATTTTTTATAAAATCACTAAATTTGTTTGATTTTTATTAAAAAAAATTAAATATAATTATGTTAATATGATTTTTATTTTAATATTAAATTAATACCATCAAAAATTAAACATTTAAAAAAAAAAACTAAAAAAAAAATTCAAATTTGAAAATCTGAAACGCATGTGCGTTTTTTGATTGCGTTATATTGATATCAATTATTTTTAATACATATTTTCAAAAGTTTTGTCTTATCCATATATGGTTTTTCAGTTACGCTTTTTATAAAGTGTTCATAGTATAAATTATTTGAACAATAATCAAAATATAAATCTTTTTAGAACTTGTATATTGAAAAAAAAATACGATTTTTTATGTTCAATGGAAATGCCCTGTAATGATTTTATTCAACAAACAAAAATAACAAATCGCATGCATGAGCATTGAGCGTAAAAGTGTAAACATAATTATTTTGGTGGTGTGCGGTGCAAGGGGAGCGCTGTGATTACAACAACAGAATCGAGGAAAAAAAATCACAAGAAATAGAAAAACAATAAAAAACAATAGTGGTTGGTAATAATAAAAAATAGTATAATTAAAAATATAATTAATTATATTGTTAAAAAAAAAATTAAAAGTAGTATCAAATAATAAATAATATGACAACTACAAATAAAATTCTATTGTTGGAACAATATCTAGAATCACAATTTAGTCAATTAATTGATATTGTACAAGTTGATGTACGAAATAATCATAACCTAAAAGATGTATTTATGCGAATTTTAAATAAATTACAGGCAGAAAATGAAATGGATTTAAATATTTTAGATAATTTTGGTATTGCATTAACCCGGTAAGCTATAATACATATTCAATAAAATATTTTTATTCTAAACCAAAACCAAATCAATTATTTGCAAAACAAACCACTTCCGTACATCCGATATTCATTCGTCTACATATTAGCATATCTTGGGGACGACGGAATTTATTTTGGCGTGATTAGCGACCACCACCAGGACCATATTTACAATATTTACTAAGCAAATCCAAGCGTATTGCATTAATAATGTTATTGTTACAGGAAAATGTTATTAAACAGATTATGGTAGTATTAAAAAAATACTTAAATAAAAATTGGAAATTTCATTTATTACGGAAAATTTCTATACAAATTGCGGCTGTTGATTGTGGCATAAAAGTTGGTTTTATTTGGGACATTGGAAAATCAATTCCGATAATGAAATTCAATGATATTGTTAATGAACTCAAACGGTTAAAATGTATTAAGAAAAATCTATGCATTTTAAATTTACAATCGGATTTATGTTTAATAAATTGTAATAAATTTTTAGAAATCAATTTAAATGACATATTATTGGTGAATGTTACGGCAACATTAAATCACCCCGAGATTATGAAATTAAATGATAATATACAAACA
This sequence comes from Dilophus febrilis, assembly GCA_958336335.1. Lineage (NCBI taxonomy): Eukaryota > Metazoa > Arthropoda > Insecta > Diptera > Bibionidae > Dilophus > Dilophus febrilis. The sequence continues at coordinate 35,277,380 of OY284471.1, forward strand.
ATATTTACCATAATTAAACAAAGTATTATTGTATTTCAAATTAATAATCAAAATAATACCAATCAAGATAATATATTAAAATTGAGTTATTTGAATTCAAATAAAAAATATTGTTTACCAACCGTATTTGGTTTATTAATTGGTTTTCCAATTGTATATTATTATGAGGAAATAAATGATGATTCATCAACGATTGAATCAATTATGGAAGATACGACGACGACGACGTCAATCAATGATGAAACAATAACAGAGCGGATCGCTTATTATGATGGAAATAATTGTTTGAATGATCTGGAATTAAAAATATTTCAAATTGTCTATAATGATAATGAAATAATCTATTCGTTTAGTTGTCCTCAAACATTATTATTCAATGATAAAAATGTCGAGAAACAAATAAATGAAAATATAATGGATTTTTTAAAAAAATTACAAAAAATTGACTCGAGATTAAATTTAAATACAACTATAAAATATTTTTTAAATGTAATATTATAAATAAAATAAAAATGATTTTAATTCAATATATGTTTCAAATGTTTATTTTAAATTAAAATTTCATTATATTTTTATCTACTACAAGTACCTTTTTGGTTTGATTTTGGTTTTGTTTTTCATTACATATTCTTTTGTCGTAAAATTTCAGTTATGTGTCCTCCCGCTATATTTATTATAATGATAATGAAAAAAAAAAAAATAAATAAATAATATAGGCCTTTTTTCATTATACATTTTTTTTGCTAACAAAAAACTTTACCCTGATTAAATTCACAATCAAATTCTTTACTTAATTAAACGGATTTAGAACTTCAGTAAACAAAAACAAGTCTGGGTTTTTTCATTGTTTTTTCTATATAAATAAATAAACTAACATTTGTTTTTTTTTGTGGCTTTATTTCCAGATCAAATAAATTGCTTGAAGCATTTTATTGTTTTCAAGAGATATTAAAAATAAATTATCGTTTTTTGGTATCCTATTTGAATATGGATGATGTACGTAATCAATTAATTGAACGATGGCATTTTCGAATGTTAAATGATCAAGTACGTAATGGAGCCTATGAACGTGCAATTAAATCGGCTATCGAACAAATTAAAAATAGTAATGCGAATGGACAATGCTCGGTGTTAGACATTGGAACGGGTACAGGTCTATTAGCAGTATACGCTTATGAACATGGTGCAACAAATGTGAATGCATGTGATGATTCAGAAATTATGTTACGTATAGCAAAAGAAATATTTGATAATATCAATAGAAATACAATAATAAATTATATGAGACAAGAACAACAACTACAAAAAAATTGTATTAATTTAATAAGTAAACATTCAAAAAATTTAACAATAAATGATTTTTTACCAATATCAGTACCATCGGAAACAACCACAACAACCGGAACAACAACATCATTATTGTTAACAGAACCACCGTTGCCGGAAAAATCAAAAATTGATTTAATTGTAACGGAAATATTTGATTGTGGTGTTTTTGGTGAAGGTATCCTACAAACATTATTACATGCCAAAGAACATTTATTACAGGAACATGGTAAAATAATACCACATTCTGTTAATATATATATTTGTGGTTTTGAATCACGTTCAATGGCGTACAATAATGTTTGTATGAATAATATATTTAATGATGGTATATATTTAAAGGATCATAAATTGGTGGTACAACAAGATGAACCATATGATTCGGAAAATGTTCAACATTTGCGAGATTTTTTGCGTATTACAAAATCACAATTGGCATTAACCGTTAATTTTAATAATTTACAAGAAATTAAAGACTATCTGGATGGTACAATTGTACGAAAAATACAATTGGAAACAACCGTAAAACGGTATGCATATTTAGATGGATTTTGTGTATGGTTTGAATTGAATTTAGACGATAATAATCGTATACAAAATAGTCCATGGGCGACCGATGATGATGATAATGATAGGGATTCGGATACGGAGACAGATTCGGATATGGATACGGATACGGGTCCGGGTACGGGTACGGGTACGACAAAGACAATGATTGGTTGTAGTCGATGTTGGGATCAAGCTATATTTAAATTAAATCATCGTTATGAAGATGCTGAAAAATTAAAATATTTAAATGTAACATTAACCTGTACAAATGGTATATTAAATGTTGAACATTCTTATAATTATACGGGAAAAACATTTCCAATATCGAAAACAGTTATGAAATTCATTAATGATTTACCATTTTTAAGTCAATTAGAATACGAAGTGATGGAATATGCGGAACGTAAAAATAATAAAAAATTTGACATTGTAATGGATTTTTCACCATTTCCATACGTTGGAATATGTTTGATGAAAGAGAAACGCACCCGTCGTCTATATTGTTCGCGTGATGTCCAAGATATTGTATGTTTTGTGGCCATTTGTAATTGTATACCTTATGAAAATATTATTTTTATCGATGATCCAAATGATTGTTTAATTAATAAAACAATGAATAGTACTTGTAATGAAAATGATGATGCGGATGCTGATCATAATGATGATGATGATAATCACTTAAAAATCATTGATGAACGATTTGATTTAATTATATTATCGGTGATCAATTCAATTGGCTGTATAAATCCGTCACAATTGGTAATTTATAATGAATTGAAAACAATGAAATTAAATGAAAATGGTATTATAATACCGGCACGTATTGAACTATGGGGTGAATTAATATATTCGGAATGGTTAAAAACAGTTGGTCGATGTACAAATAGAAATTTAAACCGTTACCAAATTAATGATATTATAAATCAATTCGAAACGATCCATCAATTAGATCTATTTGATTTTGAACATGAAAAAATATCATATCCATTTCATATTACCGATATACGATTAGATGAAAATTCATTGGAAAACATTTTAAATATTGGATTAAGATCTACAATCACACAAAAACCGATTATCAACGGAATGCTCTATTATTTTAAATTACATTTTACCACCAATAATAAAAAGAATAATATCATCGCTGCTGCTGATGCAGATGATGATATTAGCATACCAAATTGTTTAGCCATTTCAACAAATCGTAATAATTCATTTACAAGACGTGCATGTTTTGTATTTAATAATACTACTGATTGTATAATTAAAAATCAAAATATTAAACATTGTTCAGGCATAATCAAATATAAGGCTAAAATACATTTTTTACAAAATCGTGGTATCATTAAATGTTCCTTAAGATGATATATATGTTATTATATTCGACGATTTAATGAGTGAGAGATGGGTTGAATTTCGAACAGAGTTGTATTTTTGTTTTTAAATTTAATTAATATTCTGGAATATAATTATTTTGAATAATATATAGTGAAAATGTGGTTTATTCTATGTATAAATTATTATAATAATTAGCAATTTATTTTTGTCACATAATACACGAATATTTATAAAATAAAAAAAGTCTTTTCTATATTATATTATATTTGAGATGGCGTTCATGGCGTCATTGAACATAATAAAATCCTCTTAAAATGTTAATATTAATTGATGTGTTCCAATTATATATTTAACTTAATTAAAAAGAAAACAAAACCTTGAATCTGTCTATGGGAGCGTTTGCGATTGGAAAAAAAAAATCAAAATTTTTTGCTTTCTTTACATTCAAGGCAATTGTTTAGAAACAAATGGATATATTTCTAATAATACCTTGGATTTGTATGGATGGAGCTCTTGGATGATGTGGGAACTTTTTACAGGTTGCAAGGTACACAAATGGGTCTTTGCTAACAATGAATACGCCAAAATTTATACGATATTTCAAATTATGTTATCGTATTTCTTCGCTTTTACGCTTAAAAATGTAATTAATTTTTTTAATACCCTTATCAAAAGGATTGTACTTCCTTTCCATTATCCATCAAGTAAAAACGTTCCCCAGTGTTTTATATTAACCAATTTGTCTTTAACACGTACAAAAACCAAATTTGTGTATCTCGCAACACGTGTACGTTCGAACCCCTCCCGCCCGCATCATTTCATTTTCAAATTTTATTTGGACTTGATTGGTGATAAATTTAACTCCCCGATGGGCATTTTTTTTAATTGTTATAAATACATTTTTGTTTTTTTTTTTTATAATTCAACTTGTTGGTGTTTCTATTTAATTATATTATTATTAAATACGAGTAACAAATACAAAATATTAAATACAATACATAACAAATAGAATTTTAACAATATATAATGTTTAAGTATTAATTAATAATCATAATAATAATAAAATAAAAAAGAAAATTAATAACTTGTGATGATTATGTAATATATATATATCATAGTAAAAAATAATAACTATAAATAATAAATAATAAATAATTAATGAAAATTAATGAATAATAAATTATAAAAAAAAAATTCACATATAAAATATAAAATAAATAAAAATAAATCAACATTTTCAACATCAGGAAAAGGATTAGGAAAAATTATAATAAAATTAAAAATAATAATTGGGTTTGTGTTATTCGTATGAGGATTTATAAATATAATAAAAAAAAAAGATATCTTTTTGATAAAATAATTAATAGCTCCTCTCGTCTTTAAATTAAAAGGATTAAAAGGACGTCTTTAAATTAATTGAATCCTTAAAAACCATTCACTTAAATTCTTTAGGTTTTTGAACAACGTTGAATAATTAAAATATTTTCTTAAAAACATTTAATATCAATTATTGATTGCGTGTATCTATAAATTTGTCAACAATTATAAAATACTGAGGGAGCGTTAATTTAGAGGATAGAGCGGGGACTTTAAATAATATAAATAAATTAATATACCAATTTTATATTGGAGTATTTTCAACGTTATTGCGTTATTGTTAGGCTTTCAACTGTTGCTGCTGTTGCTGTTGCTGGTTCTGGTGGTGCTGCTGAATTTTGTTGATGTGGTTGTCGTAAACGATCTAAACGATCTTGAACACTATTTCTGGGTATCAAAAAAATTGGTGGCTCTGCCGATAAAATTGGTGATGGCTCTGCCGATAATGGCATTATTAATGTCGATTGATTAGTAAATTGTATTGGTTCATGTTTCATATTATCATTTGATGGCATAATAAAATTACCCTGTACATTTTGATGTCTTGTTCCAACACGCCCTGTACCAATTACTTTTGGTGATTGTACTTCATTTGAAAAATAAAACAAAAACGTTTATTTAATTATAAATTATTGTTAAAATATTTTGATTTGGTTATATAGGTTAAATTCATATATATTAGACTTACATTTAACACTTTTTACCTCACCATCTTTTGAAACGGATACGGTAATATTTCCACGATGTTCAATTGTTAAATCAGCAAATTTTGGTGGTTTGGAAAATTGCGGTACATTCACATTGGAATTTGGAGGTGATTTTGGTTTTACAATTTGTCGATTAATATGGCTGTTATTATTATTATTATTATTATTGCTATTGATAGCATAATTATTATTATTGTTGTTGTTGGTAAAATTGTTATTTGTTGATTTATGATCAGTTCCAGTAGTAATACTACCACCATCGCCATTTAGTTTATTATTATCCCATTCACGTTTCCATTTACCTTCATTCGATTTTTGACGTGATAATCGAGCTTCATCAATTTTTTCACGTTCATTTTTCCATGAATTATAATTACCATCGGCTTTTTTTGATTGACCATGACCAGCACCACCACCGCCGCCACTTTTTGGCTGATTATTATTGGTGTTATAATTATTGTTATTATTGTTATTATTACTAGTTGATGTCGTATTACCAGATTTTTCTTTATTATTACGATTTTTAAAACTATTATTTGATGGAACATTCCGATTACGAAAATTGTTATTAAGGTTATTGTTATTATTATTATTATTGGTATTATTGTTATTATTATGATTTATTTTATTTCGAATCAGTTTTCCATCTATGCCATTATTACTACTGGTACTACTATCAATGGTACATGGGACCATAGTTGCTGTACCACCATTATTATTATTATTATTATTATTACCACTACCATCACGTGACGAATCAGCTAAAAAATTATAAAATGGATCTGGTGGTGGTCCATCACCGTCTGCAAATTTTTTATATTGACGTCCGGCTTTTGTTATTGTCTGACCATCGGTCATTTTTTTACCATCATCGTCCACCGCTGTGGACGATATCAACAAATCACCGTTATCTTCATTTTTAACGTCATAGGTAAAATCTAAATGATCATACTTATGAACTCTTGGCCAATTTTCATCCGATGGTGATTTTATTTTAACCATGGCATTGTCCTTTAATGCACGCAAACGATCTGCTTCAGCTTCACGATGTTTTTTTTCTATTAATTCATCACTTTTTCGTATACGTTCAATTCGTTCCTCTAGGCTCTCTTGAAATGTAGACATTACATGAATCTATCTATAAATTATATATATAGCTATTTTTGGTGGTTTTTTTGTTATTCAAACACGCACACACACACTGTGAAATAAACCAGAAAAAATGTTTTTTTTTTAATATATTAAATCAAATTTTATGATTATTATTAAAATATGTATACATAAATTGTATAAGCGAGTATAGCGAATATTGGTAAGGTTTTATTGAACTTTCATTCCAAATATATATACTCCCAATAATCGCTAATCCTTTAGGAATTTTTTATACCATTTTCCTGAATCGCATATATATTATAGATTATTATAAAAAATACTTTTGAAATTTATATTTTCCAATCTTTATATGTTTTGTGCAGATTTTGTTAGATAAAAAATTAATTAATAGTTTTTTTTATATATGCATTTTACTGTCTTCGTTTTTTTCGTTTTTGCGGTGTGTGTGTCGTTATTATTATTTTATATTTTTGCAATTTCTTCTTCGTTTTGTCCTACTTACTGTTTTGGATATGTGTAGTTTTTTTTTTTTTTTTAGATTGGATTGAAAATTGCGAATTGTGGTGATTGTAGAGTATAAGGTAAAAATTGATGATTGATGACGGTTGCGGTAAATAATCTTGAAATATATATTTTTTAGGGTAAAATAAAAATTGTAATTTTACATACCTTTTTTTTTTTTAATTATATTATTTACAAAAAAAAATGGAAAAAAAACAATATCCTAAAAATAAAAATGCATAAATAAATATGCAAAATTATGTGTGATGGTGATGTGAAAGTGAAGAAAACAGCAGCAGCACAGCAGAAAAGCAATCAGCAAGCAACAAAAAAAAAGTAAAAAAAAAACAATGTAAATAAATATCATATAACTATTGGTGCATATGCACAGGTGAGGTTGGTTTAGAAATTAGAAGAACTGCACCCAAACCTAAACCCACCAATTTTCCCCATTTGTACGGTCGTTCGTTATCTTGGATCCTTTTCTCGGAAAACGCTAAAATGCTATATTACGACATATTTGATCGTGTGTAAATGAAAGAGACAATACGAGATTGAAGATAAAAAATTCTCCTTCGTAAATTTTTCAAAGAACAAAAAATTGGGCGAAAAGGAAAATATACAAAAACAAAAATGTCGAAGAAAAATTTATGATAAGAAAAAAGAAAAAGAAATCGCCTTGGCGGGGAACGGGGTTTATTTATTATGTTGTTGTTTTTATTGATTACAAAAAAAAATGTTATATATTTTTGGTTTTGTGATAATGCATATTTATTTTTAAGTTCGTTTTGAAATTATTACTAAAAATTGTAATATAATTTAATTTTAAAGTTATCATCATCAAATATAACAAAAATAAATAAAAAAATTCATTGTTTGGGTTAACCTTGCTCGTCATTTGCGTGGTCATTCAATATATTATTATAACAAAACATTATAATCAATACCAAATATTTGTTTATTTTGATTGTTTTGTTTTTTTTTGTATGTTTTCCTTTCGCCGCCTATCAATATTTTAAAAATAGATTTTCATAATTTTCCATATAATTTCCTTTTTATTCGAAGGGTGTGTGTGTTAAAAAAAATTTAAAAAAAAAACTATAGTTTTAAATTGTTTTTGTTGTATCATCGTATAAATAAATAAATAATCGACAAAGAGAAAATTACTATCTTTATATTATCTTTTATATATTATATTGTACCGATTGTACTGAAAAAATGAACTGTAATTAAGTTTTTTTTAAAACTAAAACTATATAGTGATATATACTATCTATATATATATTACATTAGTCGATTTTGATAAGTATATATATAGTTTTTAGTTTTAAAAAATAAAAATTTTATTCATATCTCGGTGCATTGCAAAACGCGCGGTTATTATGGATTTTTTTTTTTTTTTGAATATATAGTAATATAATTTTAAATGTGTGTTATTCGGTAAATTATTAAAAAGTTATAAACGTGAAGGTAGTTTTTTGTGTAGTTTGAATTATAATTTCGAAGAAAATTTTATATTGATTTTATATAGCGCGGTCGCTGCTCCAAAAATCAATTAATAAAATATGAGGGAATCAATAACGGCTATCATTTTTATAATATTTGTATTAACTGTATCAATAATTGTGGCAAATGTTGCAAATTTCATAAATATTGATGAAAATACCGGATCAATTAATAATAGAATAATTTATACAAAACGAACTAATGACTCGGCAAAAAATTCCAATCTGTTATCATCGGAAGTGGCATCATCAAAAAATAATGAAAAACTAATATTGAATGATAATCCAAATCATTTAATGTGGTTTATTCAGGTATTTATTTAGGGTTTTGATTACTATATATGGAACGGGCGAAACGATGATAGGGTTTTTATTTTTTAATAAAATTTTTCTTTTTTGTTTTGTTTGTATATATTCGAACAGATATCTGATTTGCATGTTAGTATGTTTTCGGAACCGACTCGTATCCAAACATTACGTGAATTTGTCAATGAAACATTAAATGTAATAAAACCAATAGTTGTTGTGGCATCTGGTGATCTAACCGATGGTCGTGATTCGCGTTATATGTTATCACGGCAATTTGAAGAGGATTGGAAAATGTACAATGAATTATTAACACAAGGCAATGTTAGAGAGAAAACAATTTGGTTAGATATTCGTGGAAATCATGGTATTTATTATTAAAAAAGATAAAAGTAAAACATACAATATAGTTGTTTATTATATTTTGTTTTCGCAGATACATTTAATATGCCCGGTGATAGTTCATATTATAATTTTTTTCGAACCTATTCAATACAAGGTACAACCCATAAACGTTCATATTTACGTGAATTAGAATATAATGGTGATAAATATGCTTTTATTGGTATTGATGCATGTCTTGAGCCGGGACCAAAATTTCCATTTAATTTTATTGGTGTACTGACGGTTAACGAAACGTTGATGGTTCAACAATTAGCACAGGAAGCATTAAACAATGGTGCCGATTACATTGTATTATTTGGTCATTTTCCAACATCATGCATTGTAACAATGAAAACTGGTAGTTGGGGTTTTCGTAATTTAATTGGTGGCATCGATAAAGGTTATGTATATTTATGTGGTCATTTACATACATTAGGTGATATGGTAACCAGAATGTATACGCAACATACAAATGGACTATTGGAATTAGAATTAGGTGATTGGAAATTGAAAAGATTGTAAGTCAGATATATGTATATGCTTTCATCGCATCATAATTTGCTTTATATTTATATATATGCATTGTAACAATATATATGCATTGTAAAATAAATAAATATATTAATAGACAAAATATTTATAATTATTTATATGTATATATAAATATATATAGATATCGTGTAGCTGCATTCGATCATGGTTTATTTTCATTTGTTGATGTAAAACATGGGCGATGGCCAATAATATTAGTAACAAATCCAAAAAATGCCTATTTTCATATACCAAAAAGAGAAAATCCTTCATTACAAATAGGTAAAAGATAAACATATTTAATTTAAATAATATATTGTGACAACTTTCATTTATATATCGATAGAATCAACACACATTCGTATATTAGTATTTTCAAGAAGTATTCCAATAACAGTTCGTGTAAATATTGTAAATATGGGATGGGAAGATGCTACAAAAGTAACAAATAATTTATATATTTTAAAATGGGATCCAACGAAATACTCAGACGGTCAAGTATATAATTTAGAAGTGGAAGTTACCGAAAACAATGCTATTACTACAACGGTAAATATATAAATAAATAACAACAAAATATCTAAGGATTTTGTTCGTAATTCAACCTATGGTCTTAATAGATTATAACATTTATGAATTTAATTATATTTATCCAGATAATTCATCCATTTTCAATGGGACAACATCATCAATCATTTGATGGATTGGCAACATTTGTATTGAAAAATGATTTTAGTGTTGTATTTAGCATATTTTTCGGCGTTGCCATTTCATTATGCATTGCACCGTTAATTTTTTGTCGTATTTGGTTTCTATTGGTAAAATATAATAAATTAACATCACCTCGTTATTATTATCGCAATAAAAATGGATGCCGATGTATAAGAAACTATTGGATCTTGTCAACTGTTGATCGTATAACAATACCAATTTGTTTCTATTGTATTTATCTAACAATTGGACCATGGACATATGGTGAAATTGCAATGGATGGCCTAAATGGATACATTTTTGCTTGGGGTTTTTATGTGAACGGTGGTTATGTACCACAACCGTTAACCTATGTTTACGGTTTCTTTCAATTGTTGTTCTGTCAATTGCCATTAATCATAACGTATTCGTATATTGTTAGTAAGAAATTCTTTCAAATACATTATCCACAAAAACCATCGAAAACAACGAAATGCCAATGGTTTTGGGAAAATGGTTTTATATTTTGTATACTGTTATTGAAGGTGCTGATTGTTTATATATTTTGGCATGCCTACGGTACGGTATCATTTTTCTTAGGACCGTTTCTATTATGGTCAATTGTATTAAATATTGTGTTATGGCAACTTGCAAAACGTATACCACCGGCCGCATTAAAGTATGTATTATATAATTAATTTTTTCCCATATATATATATTAATAAAATATTTTGTTTAAATCAGCAACGTCTCGTGAAAACTTTGATTTTGATGCCGAAAATGATATTTCTAGACTAGTGAACGGATATTTAACCGCACACTATAATCTATAAGAGTTCATCTACATAGGATGAAAATCGTAAAAGACAGATACTGTAGTAGGTTGTGTCACATGGAAGGCATAACTGCGGATCATGTGATTGTGAAGCAATACTAAATATAAGAGTCGGGACCATTGGCAAATTATTTCAAATGCATGAGGAAGTTATATGTACAAACCCATCATTATTCAATTTCAATTGGCCAGGTTCTTGAACAGGGTCAATGAATGTATGCGAATATGGAATACATTGAAGGAGCACGATGATCTCGATGAGTCAAGTGTTTCGGGGACTTAGCATTCAACCCAATTTATAATCTTATCTATTCTATCATTATGGGCGTATATGAATCAAATTTTTCAGGAGACGCGGCTGATCAAAATTTACTCAAAAAAATTTTTAATTGTTAATATTTCCTATACTAAATATATAGACCAGCTGGAAAAGTATGGTATTTTAATAAAAAGTCATCGAATGGAAATGAAGTAGCTGATGAAAATCCTGATGAAAAGTAATGCATTTTTTTAAAATAAAGAAGTTATTTGTTTTTTTACACACATTATGATTAAAATATAAAAAAAATAGTATTGTTTCTACATCACACAGAAGAAAAAAGTATATGAAAAAAAATTAGTATTTTTAATTTTTTTTGGTCTTCAACATTAATTAAATCTTCAGCAGGGTATATTTAGATTTTTTTTTTTTTAGTTTTATTCAATCACAATCAGACTTTTATGAGTGTCACAAATAAACAATATATAATTTTTCTATTATCTATATATATTTATAAAAACACTGTTTTTTTATCTCTAGTCAACCAAATAAAATATTAACAAAAAATATGTCTGAAATATAAGTATTAAAAATTTAACTACAAATGCATTTTAGTGTTTTTTGAAATTGTTAAAACAAAAATATTATAATATAATAATAATAATTGTGTTATTACCAAATCCATTTGTTTTTATAATTGCTTTTTATTACTTGAATGTGCCAGCTGCTTTTAAATTACAAAAAAAAAAAGTATTTTTCTAGTCCTTATCTGTTAGATTATATATAAAAAAACCTGATTTTTATAATACATAAAAAAAAATGAATATAGTTAATTTGTAAATAATATATCATATTAATAATAACAAAAAATATGCACTTTAAATTTATTATATTGTTAAAATGTTATAGAAATACTAAAAAAAAAATTATCATTCCATATATTTTTTTTATTTTAAACTTTTGCATATAAAAGAAAATAAACACGACTTACTTGGAAATCGCAATGATGTTCCAAAAAAAAAAAATCAATCAATATATTCAGGTGTTAAATTTTAATTTAAATAAAATAATATCTTCTATATATTTTAATTTTTTTTTTTTTTAATAAAAATGTATAAAATATAAACATATTCTTTTATATATACAACAAATTTTATTTAAAATTAACATATATTATATTGAGATTGAAAATGATTAAAATAAATAAATTTTCAAATTATCAAATGCTTTATACAATAATTTCTTGTACACCCCATAATTGAAATTCTCCACCTTTACCAAATATGACTTCTTCTTCATTTGGATGAGTTGTTAATGAATTTATCACTCCTTCGCCTATAAGGAAATTTGGGGTAAAAAATAAAATAAAGTGACAACAAATTAAAAATAAAAGAACTGTTTCCGCAATTTACCAATTTTCAAAAAATCTATTTGCTCCTCTTCAAATAAATCATAAATAATAGCCGTCCCATCAGCTGTTCCCGTTATTATTTGCGTATCATTTTTCAGTAGACCACATTCAATTTCATAATCATATGCACGATGTCCCGCATATTCGGATAGAATGTCACCACGTTCATTATCAATTAATCGTAAAACACTATCACTGAATGCCGTCAATGTATATTGATCATCTTTGGTTTGCGCAATGAATGTACATGGTTTACCAAAATTAAACCATGCCAATTCACCCTTACGTATATCATAAAACCGAACACAACCGTCTAACGACGACGACACTATTTTACTATCCGTTATTATTAACGATGTTATCGTATCTTTGGCTTCTTTAAGCGTTTGTATTGGTGTTGTCTGTCGTACACGTATATCCCAACACATAACCATATGATCACGTGAACCCGACACAACCAAACGGGAATCTTCATTGAATTTACAACAGGTAACACCACCGGCATGACAACGTAAACGACGTATTGGCTTACCATCGGCAACATCCCAATAGATTATACTTTTATCTAAACTGGCCGTTACAATGTATGCACTTTCACAACTTGAACATGCATCGGTAATCTCATTCCCATGGCCACTGTATGTCTTCAATAGTAAACCACTCTTGGGATTCCATAATTTTAATTTTTTATTTGCACCACACGTTAGCACATACGATCCATCCACTATAAATAATTAATTATATTTTTCGTTTTAATTATAAAAAAAAAACATCAAAACAATCATAATTTACCGTTGTATCGAACAGCTCGAAGTGCTCCTTGTTCACAATTGATTTTCTTAATCATATACATCATTTTATTATTCATAATTATTAATTTTTTTAATTTTATAAAATTTTCAGTAATTATAATAGAAATAATTTCTTTACCATGTTTGACTCAATTATATTCGAAATAAATTAAGATTTTTTTTACGAACAAAATATAATTTCTTTTTGTATAGCACAGATTTTTTCTATAGCGTTTGTATGTTTTGGAACAAAAAATAAAAACAAAATAACAAAAAATAAACGTAAACAAAACCAAATAAAATAAATGTTTTCTAAAGTGCTGGCGGCCACATACACGCGCACACAAAACGAACGAACAATTTTTGAAAAAGAATTATAAAGTTCAATATTTCGTATTTGTGATTCGAATGTACGAAATTTTACGAAACAGTCATTAAATACCAAATGTTTTGCAAATTGCAATGTTTAATGTTCCATGGAACGAATAACAAAAAATCGTCTCACACGATATGTTGAGATTATGTTATTAAAGAACCACACAAATATTAAATAAAGTTTGAATTCGTTCGCCCACCTATTTTGTTTGCCTAGCACGCAAAACGAAAAAACCTAGTAAAAAACACAAACAACAACCGAAAATTTTTCGTTCTTTTGTGTGTGGCAAGTACTTAATTTTTGGGATTTTGTCGAACCAATGTTTTTTTTTAAATTTCTCTCTCTCTCTCTCTCTTTTCATCGCACCTCATCGCTAGAAGAAATTAAAATCAATAGTTTTTTTTTCAAGGTCATCGAAATTTTCCCATCATTTTTTTTTGCGCTTCAAAAAAATTTTCTTGTCAAATTGCAGAAGAAAATAAAAAAACAAAAAAAAACACAGAAAAAAGTAGAGAAATTATTACGACTTGTGTTGTTTTTCTTTTTCCAAAAGAAAAAAAGTATTTTCTTATAAATAAAAACAAAAAAAAACCTATTTATTAAAAAAAGTAATTAATATAAAAAAATGTAATTTAATAAAATAAACAAATTAACCATTAAATTTTATTAAAAATATTTACTTGTTTTTTTTTTTTGCTATATACAGTTTTTTTTTTTTTTTTTTTTTTATATGATTTTGTTGTTGATCAAACCAAACAGAATTTGTTTTAGTAATAATTCCATACAGGATAATATATAATATGGCACCATTTAATCATGAAATATTACAAATGTTTCCATTAAAAAGTATATCCGATGTTGTAAAATTATTTAAATGTTATTTAGAAACAAATTCAGATCCAAATTTGGCAACATTATCAATAATAACAGGTATGGTTGAAAATATTTTAACAAGCAAGGAGCCGGTGGTAAATAATAATAATAATAATCAACAACAAAATCAAACGCAAAACAAAACAAGTGCAACAACAAATGCCGCTAAACAACAAACGACAACAACAAACAACACACCACTAACAACAACAACAACAACAACGACAACGTCATCATCAACCCAGGTGCTAGCAGGATCATCAAAGACACCACTACAAAAACAGCAGCAACAACAACAACAAAGCAATTTTCCAATAATACAAATTGAAAATGTACGAAATTTATATGATAAATTTAAACAAATTATTGTAAAGGCAGTGGATAGTAAACAAAAAACAAAATTACAATATGCGACAAGAGAAATTATAAAAAAAGTGTCGGACGTTATATGGAATTCATTGACACGTAATTCACATAAGGATCGTGCACATTTACAAAATTTATATAGTTATTTAGTGGATAAGAAATTGGATTGTTTTGGAGTTGCGTTAGGTGTTGTTGCCGGCTGTCAAATATTAGGCTATTTAGATGTACATTTGGCAATAAGTGAAGATCATGCATGGGTTGTTTTTGGACCAACACAAGAGGATACGATTGAGGTAACATGGCATGGTAAAGGTGCCGAAGATAAACGTGGTCAACCGGTAACCGTTGGCTATCAATCACATTCATGGTTATATTTGGCTGGTAATCCGGTAATTTGTAATCGGTATATGGAAATCGGTGCTATTGTTTCGTCCATTAATCCCGCGTTAAGTTTAACCAGTGAATGTACAGAGGTAGCCGATTTACAGCAACAACTACTATGGTTATTGTATGATTTAAATCATTTGAATCGGTATCCGATGGGTTTGGGTTGTTTAGGTGAATTGGAAGAAATATCCCCGATTAAAATGATTGGCACGACCAATACAAATAATAATAATAATAATAATATAATTGTGAAAAGACCAACAGCTGAAGAATTATATATGGAATCGGTTGAATCGGCTAAAAAATATTACAATAATCATCATGTATATCCGTATACATATTTGGGTGGTTTTTATTTTCGACAACACAGTTATAAAGATGCATTTGCCGCATGGGCAAATGCTGGTGATGTTATACGTCTATATAATTATTCACGTGATGATGAGGAAATTTATAAAGAATTTTTGGATATTGCTAATGATTTGATACCAAATGTTATGAAAGTTGAAAGTTCAGGACATTCGGGTAAAAGTATTGTACGTGATCCCCATTGTTTTGCATATTTATTAAGGTAATTTCAAATCTATTCTTATTTTATCTCTTTTTTTTTTTTTTTAAATTCATTTACATTTACATGCGGATATGCACACCAAAACCACACCTGAATAATTTTTTAATTTTTTTTATAATTCAATTTATTAGATTTTACGATGGCATTTGTTTGTGGGAAGAGGGAAGTCAAACGCCAATTTTACATATTGGTTGGGCTAAAAAATTGGTTATGACAATATCACGTTTTGATTGTGATATTCGGTCACAGGTTAAAATTGAATGTAGTACATCAGAAAATGGAAAATTATTATCAAATAATAATCAAACAAATACAAGTGGTACTAGTGGTGGTGGTGGTCATCATTTACATACACCCATTACAAGAACATCACACGAGCATAATAATAATAATATAACTAAAATGGATATTATTGGAAAATCCCATAATATGGACTGTGCATATACTACAACCGGTATTGGTGGTGGTGGTTCTGCTACTGCTACAGTAATAATGCAAAATAAAGATGAATCATCAAAAAATAATGTTTTGTCAACATTAGAGGTATTAACGGCTGCATGTAGCGAGAAAATATTAAATCCAGATTTTTTATTACAAGGCGGTGGACAATTATTTGCAATCGATCCAGCTAATGATAATAAACAATTACAAGAAAATCATTCCATAAACACTAACATCAACCCAAATAATGTTGTTGATAAACATTTAAATAATAATAATAATGGTAATGGCAATGAAACAAAAATAAATGAAAAATTTATTGATGGAAATGGTATTAATCATCCAGTTGAAAATAATAATGGTGCAGCAAATGTCGATGATGATGATGACGATGAATATACGCCGAAAAAACCAATAATCACATTGTACAGTCAAAAAATGAAAGGTATTAAAGATTTACTGTTATCGGAAAAATTAAATACACATGCAATATCATTACAAATGACCGCACAATCACAAGTACAAGTTGGTGGAAAAAAATCCAGAGGATTATTAACAACAAATAATCTAACAGGTATTTCTACATCAGGTAATAATATTGGTGGTAGTAGTAATAATAATAATAATAATAATAATAATAATAATAATAATAGTAATAATAATATTAATAATAATAGTAATAATAATAATAATAATTTAGCAATTGGCGTCGGTGGAAGTAATACTACTAATAATAATAATTATCATGTTGTTAAGAGGTTACGTCGTGAATAATTTAACGATTTTTATCTTGTTTTTTTTTTTATTTTTTTTGAAAATTTATCGTTATTTTAAATCACCTGGGGGGCACACACACACACACACACACAGTCAGATATATTTTATATATATTTATATAACAAACAAAAAAATTATTAAATAATTTTTTTTCCTGTTATTGTTATTCCATTTATATTAGATTTTATCTAATTTGTTGATAAAAAAAAAAAAACAAAAAATATCAAGCAATTTAATCATCAGGGGCGATTAGAATATTTATTTTATGTGTTTTATTATTGTACCTATCTCAGGGTGTTCTTGCGCAGTAAATATATAACCCAAACACCACATACTACGTAATCCTAGGACTATTTCCCAGGCAAAAAATCGTAAGGAGTGGAAGGTCTAATTTCAACTCTTTTCGAGTTACAGAGTGTTGAAAATTGACATTCATTAAAATAAAAAAAAAAAACAAAAAACATTCATTGATTAATCACCTTTAAACTATTGAACCAGATAAAAATAATAATAAACATCTGCGTAATTTATAGCTAATTACTAAATTACCTTTAATTACCTATTAATGCCATCCTCCGTTTGGAGATATTGTATGTTGAAGGATATTGAAGTTTGACGACCGATGATCCTCCTCTCCCTTACGCTTTTTGTTGGTGTTGTAAATATTCTCCGGATTACGTGGTAAGCGTTGGGGCTATAACTATGTAAAACACTCTGTATATTATGTATCAAATTTTATTTAATTTCTATTTTTATTTTAAATTATTTATTTTTTTTTTTTGTTTTTAGAAAACGTCGCGCTATTATATATACAATTATTTTAATATAATTCTTTGCAATTTATATATAAATTTAAAAAAAAAACAGTATTTTTCTATTGGATTATCTATTTTAATTGTTTAATTGTTTATGAATATCGCGTTTTTAAATCTATTTTTATTTTTATTTAAATCATCACAAGTAATGTTTTTTTTTAAATAATATATTTTTAATAAGAATAATTTAATAATTTAAATATCGATATATTTTTGTTTTTCAAATGGTGTTTTAATTATTTTAATAATTTATTATTATTTTAATAATTTTTTTTTTATAAATCATTACTTATTTATTAAAAATGTTTGTTGTTATGTTGTTGTTGTTGTTGTTGTTGTTGATATTTAAAACAAAAATATAAAACAAAAGCGAAGTAAAATCAAAAACAAAAAGTGCTATATCAAACATAAAAAAAATAAAAATATATTTAGTAATTTATTAGAATACTAAAATAAATAAATAAATAAATAATTAAATAATGCTAGAGAATTTAGAGACCTGTGATGCATTGCATATACACACATTTATATTTAATATAACAAAAAAAATTTTTTGTTATTATATATATCTTTTATTTTTAAATATATATATATATTTCTATATAATATTATATTTTTTATTATCTCTATAAATTTCTATATATCTTACAAAAAAAAAATTATCTATTATATATTCTGTTTTATTTTTATTTAATTTATTATTAATACTTTTTTTTTTTCTATATTTTTTTTAATTATTTTAGAATGTTATTTTTTTTCTATTTCAATTTTATAATCGCGAAATTGCATGCGTTACTATTAAAAAACAAAAAAAAAACAAAATATATATTTAAATAATGGTTATAAATAATTTTTATTTTATTTTTAATTGATTAATATTTTTGTTGTTGTATAGTCAAGTTTTTTGTTTTTTTTTTTTATAAAAATTTGTTATGGTATTTTATTTAGCTGTTTGGTTTTTGCAACCCCTTTTCAATATAATAAATAAATCCTTTTAAAAATAATTACAAATTAAAGAAAAATTTTAATTTGTTTGTTCTTCTGTTAAATATTTATTATATTATATATATGTTTTTGGAATTTTAATATCTAAAATTTATGTATAATAAAAATAATACATTTTATATTGATTTGCATTTTATATATAATATTTGTTTATAAAGAAAATTATTAATTATTTTTCCTTATTGTTTTTTAAATGTATTTTTGGTTTTCTTTTGTGTTGTTGTTGTTGTTGTTGTTCTTTGTATTGTTATTGTTGTGTTATTATCATTGTTATTTACAACAATTTTATGTTTAAAAAATAAAAAAAAAAAAATGAAAATTATTTGAAAAAAAAACCATGAAAATTAATTATATAAATTTATAGAATTTATAATGGAATGAATATATGATGTGATAAAAAATTTTAATTAATTCATTTTTATTCTTATTTTTATATATTATTATATATATATTTATTAATTTGTTTAAATAAAATATATAAATAACCGCGCACACAAAAGGAAGCTCGTAATTTTATTTTATATGCGAATTTAGTTGAAAAATTTCAATTTACAATTAAAGTTTGTTTAAAACCCCATGAAATTCATTTTCAATATTTTTAATTAATAAATGATGGATGATTTAAATCATATAAAATTATATATATAAAATATATAAATATTATTCATTCCATTTTTGATGAGAAAAATAGAAAAATATTTTCAAATACAATCCCTATATATATATATACAAACAAATCGTCATGAATTTCTTCTTTTTTTCTTCTATATAGATTCACAATTTGCAATATTGAAAATATTAATCAAAAGAGAATGTTTAATTTCTAGAATTTATATACAGGATGTCGCAGTGTACCTATATATAACCAAAACGCATACCACCACTATTTCCTTTCCGCCAAAATATTGGTGGGATTGGGATGTGAGGGAGTTATAGTCTAATTTCAACCCATTACCGACTTGCTATGGGTATTGAAAAAATATAAACATTCCTTCGGCTATTATATATATACAATAGCTTCTAAATTATTCAATCTAATATGAGGGTTCATGCGGGACCGCACCCAGATTTATAGATAAATGAAAATTTATCTTCAATTTTGTTGCTAATAAAGTTTTCACTACAATTCAATTGTCAATTGGTCAATTTCGGTGTATTGTACTGGGAGTAGATAAAAGTAAAAGTAAGTAATAAAAATCAATTCTTTTCTACTCTTATCCTTATCTACTCTTACATACTCTTACCTACTCTCCTGGTAATTGAATTGAACGCAACTATTATACGTATTGTGTTGTCGTTTTTTTTATTTTCATCCACCCGTTAGTTTCATCTAACCTTCTCCACCGTGTGTTAAAGATATAGCCGTTAAGGCTGGTTCACACATGAGGGGTGACGGTGCAAGTTCTTGTTTTTGCATGTAACATACAATAACAAATTTGCCTGCGCGTATTTAACCCGCACTCTACAAAAAGTTAAATTAACTTTAACTTTTTACACCTCACCTCAATAAGCCATTCAAATTATTAATTTTTTTTTATAAATAAAATTGTGTTTGTTGATAAATCACCGATAACAAAACAACCATACATACAAAAAAAATAGTTCGCACAAAATCCCCTCATGTGTGAATCATCTCAAGGGTTTTTCTTTAAATTTCCAATAGACCCGGGGTTTCGTTGCTCAGGTGTGAACCAGCCTTCATAGATGTATTTATGGAAGCCACCATTTTGATTGTTGGTAGGCAAGAGACACAAATGTCGCGCCATACTAGCATTTTTTATAACTATAAATTCTATTGTTGCAACTTATGAATTTGAAGTTATATTGTCCAATCCGTAACTATGACGAGAAAAAAAAAACGAATTCCGCAATTAAAAGAATTAAATTCAATTTTCTTAAAACATAAACATATTTTTACATTAAATTCCTTATGGTATGGAACGTCTATAAGCCAAAACTTACAAAATTAAAGATAAATCATTTACATATAAATCAATCGAGACTTCTAGGGATTCTTTGTATATAGATTTGATAGTTTGGAACTTTTATGAGCTATAATATGACTGAATGCATAATTAAAATTTTATTTTTTTCAATACATACGGTAACTCGGTTCAATACATACGGTCCGACCCTCCCAATACATACTATTTTTTGTTGTTAATTATTTGGTATGCGCTTGGGCTATAAGGACATTGCCACTCTGTATAAATAATATGTACACAAACACAATTATATATCAAAAGGCTTTTCTATATATAAGGTAAAATATACAAATAAATTATTATAATTATATAAAATTCGCATTTATATATGCTAATAATTAGAAACAATCTAAAATAATTATTCTATTCAATTTATTTTCTATTTTATATTCTATTTACTTTATTTATGACTACTTTTATCATATACTATATATTAAAAAAAAAAAAAACAAAAAAATGGTGCATCGCAGATTAAAATTTTAGTTAATCTGAATCGATATCCGAATATGATAAATAAAATGTCTTATATCGTTTTTATATTAAAGATAAACAAATTAATTTTGTTTTTTTTTTATTTTTTTTTACTAATTTCCACATTTTATTAATTATACATTTTTAATTATTGTTCACATTTTATTAATGCTTTCGTAAATTTATTATATATATTTTCATTTTAGAAACAAAAAAACCAATAATCTGTTATTTGTTAAAGAAAAAAATTAAATTAAAATAAAACAAATAACATAAAATATAACGATACTATTTAAAAATTATTAAAAATACAATATTTATTATTTTATATCTATACATATATATATAAATTGTTTAAAAAACATTTTTTTTTATTTAAATAGAATATACCTTTAAAAGCGTATAGATGCTATATAACTTTTGTTTTGTATTTATCTAATTTAAATATTCCTATATATTATTTTTAAATAATTAATTATAAATTATGTGCATTTTAAATTATATATATATATAATAATAAGAATAAAATTCAAAAGAATTATCAGTATTTTTCTATATATATATATATATATATATATATAATTTTTTTAATTAATAATATATATGAAAATTAATTTAATTAAACATTATATTATTATATATTATTCACATTATAGAATTTAAGTTAAGTTTATTAAAACAAAAAGATTAAAATTTATATAAAATATTTATAGTACTTACATAATAATTTTTTTTTAATTTTATTAATTAATTGATTGAAAATCATTTCAGTTTTTTATTGTAAAGTTTTTAAATTTTTAAAACATTTTTTTGTATGTAATTATTTGCAATATACATAATTGAATGTTTTATTTATTATTATTATTTTTGTGCTAAACATATTAAAAAATTATCGTAAAAAATAATCGGACATTTTATTAATATATTATATAATAATGCAAGTGCAAATAATAAATTTTTCATGTTATAAAATAAAATTTTAAATATGGGTCAAGAAAAATATAAACAATCAAAATTACACTATAAAAATACACTTATTATATTATAAAATAATAAATACGCTTTTAAAATATAAATAAAATTTTATTTTTTTTTAATTCACTTAAATTAATTTATAAATAACAGGAAATACAATGAAAGTAAAAAAGAACCTGATAAAAATAAAAAATTATTAATTGAAAAATTATGGAATCTGTATTATCGATAATTTCACAATCTCATCACATAACCAAACCAAACCAAATAAAAAAAACACGCAAAATTTATTCCAATCACTTTTTTTGCCATCTCTTGGCTCTCTTTATTATATTTATTTTCCATGACATCATACACTGTAAAAACACAATAAAAATGTCAGTCAACAACAATTTTTTTTTATAATAAAAATAAAAATAAAGAAAAATTCAGCGCGCACAGTAGAATTAATAGTGGTAGAAGAATCGTGGGAAAAAAACCAGCGACCAAGCATAGAAAATTAAAATTATTTTTTAATTGTGAAGTAGATGGCATTGTAAGGTCAATCTATTATCAATTTATTAAATTGCGAGAAATATTTTTTTTTTTTTTATTTTTTTTTAGGATTTTATATAAACAAAATATAAACAAACAATTAAAAACAATTTTTTGTGGTGTTGTGATGTTGTGCTTTGTCCGTTTTTTATAATAATAATCAATTAATAATCACAATCATAAAATAATAACAATAATTTTCAACTAACAAAAAATAATAACAAAAATTAATAATAACAATTTACCCAATAATTAATTAAAAAATGGTTAGAAAATTATTATTATTTAATTATTATTTTTTGTTGTTTTTTATTTATAATGTATTATCGATCCCAAAAATCGAAAAAAAAATTTTGGTAATTACATTGAATATTTTTATTTATTGATTTATTCTGTTGTTTCACTGTTGTTTCGTTGTTTCTGATAAAAAAATTGTAAAATGACAAATATTTATGTAATAATTTTTTTGATTTTTTGAAATATTTTAAATTAAATTTTGTATTTGCGCTTAAAATATTCTTAAAATGGGTCAAATCGACGAGACATCTAGTATCCACGAGTGAATTTAGCTTAATTTAATATTTTATCAAGGTGACATATTTTTTATACAGAGGTATACGGAGACTATTCTTCTACCACTATTAATTCTACTGCGCGCACGCGATTTTTCATTTTAGTTTTACATTTTTTTTTTTACTGCAGCAGAAGAAAAAAAACCAATCCGAAATTAGAATCAAATTTTTTTTGTTCTAATTTTATTATAATATTTTTTATTTATTTTAATTAATTAATAAATATATAGTTAAGTGATGTCTAAACGGAGAATTGAAATGGATCCATTTATAAAAAAACGAAGGTAATTGATGATAAAAAATAACTATTGATTGATGAAAAACAAAAAATGCTTCATACAATTTATTATTTGTGGGCAGCAGCACAACGGACATGTTTTTATTTTACATCAATCACAAAAAAAAAATAAAAAATATAAATTAGTATGGCTGGTACTTTAAAATTATAATTTAATATTAAAGTATTATTTAAATTTACATCCGCATTGGAAAAAAAAAAACTAATAAATTTTTTTTATTATTATTACTATTATTAATATAGAGAGGAAAAGGCATTAGAAGCTAATTCATTACAAAATTTAAATACATCATCATCATCATCATCGTCGATGGCTGTGACCGCTGCGGTAGGAACAACATCAATTGTATCACCGCAACAAGCAAATATGGGACTAACTGCACGTAATTCCAACGTAAATAGTTTAACGGGATTACCATTATCACAACGTTATCATACATTATATAGAAAACGTATAACATTACCGGTATTCGAATATCGTGCTGATTTTATGCGATTATTGGCCGAAAACCAATGTATTGTATTGGTTGGTGAAACGGGTTCCGGTAAAACAACACAAATACCACAGTGGTGTGTTGAGTATGCCCGGTCGTTGGGTAAAAAAGGTGTAAGTTGTACGCAACCACGTCGTGTGGCGGCAATGTCTGTGGCACAACGGGTGTCTGAAGAAATGGATGTGACTTTGGGTGAAGAAGTTGGTTATAGTATTCGTTTTGAAGATTGTTCATCACAAAAAACTGTTTTAAAATATATGACAGATGGTATGTTATTGCGTGAAGCAATGAGTGATCCAATATTAGAAGGTTATCAGGTGATCCTGTTGGATGAGGCCCATGAACGGACATTGGCCACCGATATATTAATGGGTGTACTGAAGGAGGTGATACGGCAACGTAAAGATTTAAAATTGGTTGTGATGTCGGCCACCCTCGATGCCGGTAAATTTCAACAATATTTTGATAATGCACCGTTAATGAATGTACCCGGTCGGACACATCCTGTGGAAATATTTTATACACCAGAAGCGGAACGTGATTATTTGGATGCGGCAATACGTACGGTTATGCAAATACATATGTGCGAAGAGGTTGAAGGTGATATTTTAATGTTTTTAACGGGTCAAGATGAAATTGAAGATGCATGTAAACGGATAAAACGTGAGGTAGACAATTTAGGATCAGAAGCGGGTGAATTAAAGTGTATTCCGTTGTATTCCACGTTACCGCCAAATTTACAACAACGTATTTTCGAAGCAGCACCACCACGTAAACCGAATGGCGCTATCGGCCGTAAAGTTGTTGTATCGACAAATATTGCCGAAACATCGTTGACCATCGACGGTGTTGTATTTGTCATTGATCCCGGTTTTGCCAAACAAAAAGTTTACAATCCAAGGATACGCGTTGAAAGTTTACTGGTGTCGCCAATAAGTAAAGCATCCGCACAACAGCGTGCCGGTCGTGCTGGACGTACCCGTCCGGGTAAATGTTTCCGATTGTATACGGAAAAGGCGTACAAAAATGAAATGCAAGATAATACCTATCCGGAAATTTTACGTTCAAATTTAGGTAAATAATTTTATATTTATTAATATAATGCATTTCTAAGCACGTACTTTGTTAGTGTAGTACAGGATTATTGTGATGATTGTTTTGTGAAAACCTCAGGTGATGTGTTTCATGATGTGTTTCATTACATAAAATGTAACCCCCCCTCCCCCCATCCAACGCTGACCATTGGTACGTGCTCTTGCTTCACAGATGTCTGCTTGTGCATCGATTTTTTGAAATTTATAAATAAATCAAATTTGTTTTTCTTTTATTTTGCATTTTGCAGGAACTGTTGTACTACAATTGAAAAAACTTGGCATTGATGATTTAGTACATTTTGATTTTATGGATCCACCGGCACCCGAAACCCTAATGAGAGCATTAGAATTATTAAATTATTTGGCCGCATTAGACGATGATGGTAATCTAACCGATTTAGGTGGTGTTATGGCTGAATTTCCATTAGATCCACAATTGGCAAAAATGTTAATTGCCAGTTGTAATCATAATTGTTCAAATGAAATATTAACAATTACGGCAATGTTATCGGGTGAGACAATTTTTTCATTTCATTTTTTTTTTAATTGTTTTCAATCTATCTATTACGTTGTGTATCAATAATTTTATTATACGAACGAATACATTCAATTTTTGTTATCTAAATAACTTTGCTCTAATCGAACCGTTCTATCCGTCCGTCCGCCGTTCACCCACCACCCCCTTTTAAAATGATTTTTACATAATAAAATTTATGATCAAAAATATATAAAAATTATTAATTTGTTTTTTTTTTTTATTTAAATACATATTTAAATTGTTGTAAGAATATTTTTATACATTTTTGATCATAATTCTAAAAACAACAAAAAAAAAAGAAGAAGATATTTCTAAAATCTGGTTAGGATAAAGTTTCATATGCGATTTTAAAGAAGAGAGATAAAAAAAAATATTATTATTTTCGTATTTTCGTGCCGTTTGAAAATAATAATAAAAACTCGCGTGTCGTGAATTTTGTTGGGAATTTTAAATGATTACAAAATAAAATAAATAAAAATGTTGTGTTTTGTTGAAATGCACAACTGAAATTCAAAAAAAAAAAAAAAAAACTTATTATCTCAAAGTAAACAAAAAAAAAAAATAAATTTTTTTAAAAGCGCATATGAACTAATAAAAAAATAGCCCTAGGTTTTTTAAGCCAAAACCAACTATATTTGTGGGACGCGCTGTGCCCAATAATTATTTAGTACCACAGTGTTTTGTTCGTCCGAATGATGTTAAAAAAGCAGCGGATGAAGCTAAAATGCGACTTGCCCATATTGATGGTGATCATTTAACATTATTAAATGTTTTTCATGCTTTTAAACAAAGTAAGTTTTAAACAAAAAAAACAAAATTTCAATATCGTAAAATTTAATACAGCCTTTATAATTAATTAATTTTTTATTGTTTTACATAAAAAAAGGTAATGAAGATACAAATTGGTGTTATGAAAATTTTGTAAATTATCGTTCATTAAAACAAGCCGATAATGTACGACAACAATTGTCACGCATTATGGATCGATTTAATTTAAAACGTACAAGTACCGATTTCACATCAAAGGATTATTATTTAAATATTCGTAAAGCATTAGTTCAAGGATTTTTCATGCAAGTAAGTCTCACTATCTTTTCAACAAATAAAAACAATAAAACTTTAATCGCATAGGAAAATGTTTTTTTTTTTTTGATAAATTCTTTGAAACTTACCGTTATAAAAATGTAAAAGATATAATTCAATGTTCAAAGTTAATATGAAATTTTTTTTTTAATATATTTTTTTCTAATATATTTTTTTCTAACTCTCTCTCTCTCTATTTTACAAGGTTGCCCATTTGGAACGTACTGGACATTATTTAACAATAAAAGATAATCAAATTGTACAGTTGCATCCGTCAACGTGCCTGGATCATAAACCAGAATGGGTTCTGTATAATGAATTCGTATTAACTACTAAAAATTATATACGAACTGTAACCGATTGTAAACGTAAGTATATAATGATCCTTTAAATACATTTTAATTGCGTACACATTCAGTAAAGTGTCTAGATTAGATGGATTATAAATTGGGTTGTGCTCTAAGTTTCCGAAATAATTGACTCTTTGAGGTCTATTTCATATTTATATGTTCATTGGCCCTGCTCAAGAACCTGGCCAATTGGATGATCGGTATGGACATAACTTCGTCATGCATTTCCTCAGGAAATAATTTGACAATGGTCCCGATTCTTATACCTACTTTTGCTTCACATTTACATAGACTGAGTTTCCCCCTCCATATGGAACAGCCTGCAAGTATCGTCTTTTGTGTCCGATTAAATATGCGACCGCTAGTGTACGTTTTGTTTAGGCTGAGAATTTGCTTCCACAACCGTTTTGAATACGCAAAAATAAAGATTTTCGAGTTCCGACAGCCAACGAAGTGCTTTTGGGGACGCCCGTAACAGCTCTTATTGTTACCTTAATCACTGCGTTAGCTAAACCACAAAATGATCTGAGTTGAATGTTTTAGGTGGGCAGAGCTCTTTCCTACGATATCGTCGGCTCTCTCGTTGCCCTCCATTCCACTATGTCCAGGTATTCACATTAATGTGACTTTGTTTACCCCTGCCTGACACAGTATTCAGTATCCCTAGACAGTCAAATATAGCTTCGACTATATTTCTCGCGAGTTGATGGCCATAAAAGCCATTACTCTCAGATAGGGTAAAGATTTGTTGGAATTTATATCTCTTATCCCTAAGCCATCTAACGCAAAGTTCTATGGCATAGGGGCTAAT
Organism: Dilophus febrilis; assembly: GCA_958336335.1. Lineage (NCBI taxonomy): Eukaryota > Metazoa > Arthropoda > Insecta > Diptera > Bibionidae > Dilophus > Dilophus febrilis. Next base: position 35,305,819 of record OY284471.1, read on the forward strand.
TTTTAATAAATACATGTAGTGGCGGTAGATTCAGTATTACTTCCAGAGTGGCTGTCGTAGTTGTGCTAATTGCGCCTGTTATCCCCAAACACGCCAATCTCTGAAGTTTGTTTAGTTTGCTCTGTGGCATCTTTTGTTGGGCCTTACTGCTCCAGACTGCTGATGCATAGGTTAAGATCGGTCTGGTTATAACTTTGTATGGCCAGAGCGCCATATTCGGGATAAGGTCCCAAGCTCTTCCTATTAGGTCATAAGGAGATTCTTGCCCTGTTTAGGGTACTTGTTAATGGGGGGTTTCAGTTTAGTTTATCATCCAATATAATGAAGTTGGAGAACAAACTTGTCTTTGTTTTTGTTGAATTAAATTCTAATCGTTACCCCAATTAAATTTAATATTGATTTTAAATTAATTTCTGTATTGAAGATATCATCTTCTTTCAGAAGAGACAGAAGTTTTAAATTAATTAATATTTGTATTAATATTAATATTTTATTTATTTTGTTTTTCCAGCTGAATGGTTATTAAAAATAGCACCACAATATTATGATATGAATAATTTTCCACAATGTGAAGCAAAACGCCAATTGGAAATGCTTCAATCAAAATTGGAATCAAAAGTGTATCAACAAGGATTCTAATATTTAGTGGATATAATAATTATTACTAATTTTTTTTCTCCTTTTTTAATATGACTATATAATTAATTTGGTTTTTTTTTAAATTATTATATCTCTAATTTTGATTTATTACACATTTGTGTAATATCAGTAATATGTAATATAAAATGTGAATCGATTATGAAAAACAAAAATTAATTTAAATTCAATTAAATTTATAATAATAATAATATTCTTCCCAGTTATTTTTTTTAACTGTTGATCCTTTCTTTTCTTTTTTTTTAAATTGCAATTTGTAAAAATAATGATTTAAAAATTTTAATAATAATGATTTTTAATTATTAATTTTTGTTTTGCCAGTAGCAAAATTTATTAGAATAAAAATGCTTCAAAATAATAAAATTCCCATTTTAATTATTATATTGTGGTCGTTAACAAATTGATATCATGAACACACACAAAAAAAATTCAGTATTTATCTCAAAAACACAAACATACACAAAATTTAATTATTTAGGATATTTACTTTTTTTTTTATATATATCGTTATTTATCCTTTGTTATCTTACATATAAAATGTATAAGCAAACAAAAAAAAAAATTAATATAAATTGAAAAATATACCTAAAATAATATATAGAAAATCAATAAAAAATTAAAAAAAAATTATTGTTTTTTTATAAATTACACATTTTATTCATTTTTAAAATTTATCGTTTGTTCAACTATATCACAAATACTAAAAAAACAAAATATTCTTAAAAATAAATAATTACTTTTTTTCTTTTTTTTATACTTTTTACAAATTATGTTTTAAAATAATTATATTATACTACTGAATCTCTCCCTAAATCTCTCGCTGATCAGCAATGAAACTGAAACTGCCACTAACCATATATATTTCGGACCTTCTGGTATTTTATCCGTATATGCTCGATTTTGAATTAACGAGAAAGGACTTTTGAAAACAAAAATTTTTTAATCGTACGTTCGAACTACTCTTTGGTATGGTAGACTTACATATTACATTAAGCTCTTTAGGAATGTTTTTCGTATGGTTCTTTATAATTATAAGATTTAAAGAAAAAACGATACCGTCCTGATTCAAGTACAATAGAATCGTTAAGGGTATTAAGAAAACAAAGTGAAAAAATGATCGACAAATTACCATTGAATGGAAGGAAAAATCATTGAAACGTGGAACTTAATCACACCGAATGAATGAAAAAATTTAGTAAATAATACGTGTAAGAGAATTGGGGTTTTCATAAAGGCCAAAGGAGACGTTTCAAAGGAGATTAGTGGTGTGTAATATAAGTGTCCGATGTTATAATAGTAAAATTTTTTTTTGTCATTTTGAAATAAATTCTAAAACTAATTGAATTTGAAAATTACTTAACTAAAACCTTCATTTTATGAAATAAAATTAGAAGAAGATAAAATTAGAAGATTAAAAAATTATTGTTTAAATTCCTTTCTCGGCATCTCAAAATCGAGCATATACGATTAAAATAGCAGGTGTCCGAAATATATGCGGTTAGAGAAATATAATGTTTACAGTGACATAATTGTATACAATTGCCCTCCGTTTTATCTTTTACTTGTTGATGGTTTTTCATTTTTAATCACATTTTGATTGTTTCCATTATCGTTGTTTAAATGCGATAAATTATTGGCATCATCAACGTTACTATTGATATTATTCTCGCTGGTGATTATTGATAAATTATATAATTTCATTTCATCATCGCTTATCGAACACGGTGCCTTTGATAGTAAATCTTTACCATCGATACTTTTTGGAAATGCAATAACATCACGTATTGAATTTGTATCACAAATAATGGATAATATTCGATCTAAACCTAAGGCGATACCGCCATGCGGTGGGCAACCCGATTCTAATGCATCCAATAAATGTTGTAAATGTTTAAAATCTATTTTTAGTATATCCGATAGAATTTGACGTTGGATATCACTTTGATGTATACGAATTGAACCACCGCCAATTTCTTGTCCATTTAAGACTAAATCATATGCTTGTGAACGTATTTTTTTTAATAATTGATGATTTAAATCTTGTTTGTTTGGTTGTTCAATTGATGTTGCATTCGTGGTTGTAACATTACCGATTGATTGGGAATGATTTGAAAATGATAATAAATGTTCATCATCTGGATGTGGTGCTGTAAATGGATGATGTGTACTTTCCAGTAATTGTTTATTGTCTTCATTTTCGCTAAACATTGGAAAATCAACAATCCATAAAAATTGATATTCTTTATTTGAACGCCGCCGATTCGGTACAATTTTACTATCTTCAAAGTGTAACCATAATTGTAAACGAATACGTCCCATTATTGATTGAACCGCTCGTTTTGGACCATATCCCATTATTATCGTATCACGTTTTGTTAAATTTAATAATTTTACCATTTCCATAATATTTTCGTCACCATTAAATATGGATAAATCACTTGCTTTCATCCATTTCGGTATGTCTTTATCGATTCGAGTTACAATTAATTTTACATTATTTCCAATTTCATTGTTAACAATTGTTTTTAATACATTCAAATTCAAATTTGAATAATCCGTAGCCTTTAAAGGGATTGCATATGCAGCAAATTCATTGTTGTATTGCTGCTGGAGGTCTTCATCATTCAAAAATGTTGTTATATTTTTTAACTATTATTTATGAAATATGAATAAAGAACTATAATAGAATAAAAAATGCTTCACAGGGAGACACGTATTTGTTGCCAGCCAGTTGATGGGAGGAAGGGGGGTATAACCAATGAAATTGAATTGAACTAATTTATTTAAATTCATTCCCAAAAAAAAAAACATCCAAAATTTCAATAAAATTGGTTAGAAACAGAACGAAATATCTTTATAGTCATCGCATGGACTTGGATGGGTGCTCCTGGATGGAACAGGAACAGAAAGAAATCCCCGATATAAAAATTAATAAGAACTATCTCACTACATATAAACAACCACTATAATATTATATCTATTAACTTACCTCTAATGGAAAACGTATATCTGGTTTATCAATACCATATTTATCCATAGCCTGATCGTAAGTTAAACGTTTAAATGGTACACGGATTTCGGTTGGCCAACAATACACCAATAGATCTTCGATTAATTGTAAAATACTATTACGATCGGTAAACGACAATTCAATATCTAATTGGGTAAATTCTGGTTGGCGATCGGGACGTGTTGTTTCATCACGATAACAACGTGCTATTTGAAAATAACGATCAATTGCGCCGGCCATTAACATTTGTTTAAATTGTTGTGGACTCTGTACCAATGAATAAAATTGTCCAGGTTTTCTTGTGGGTACAATAAATTCTTGGGCTCCCTTTAAACATTCCAATATTTATATTCATTTTTTTTTCCATTAATGTTTGTGGAGGGGGAAATAATAAAGAAAAAAAAACTTACACCCGGAGTTCTTCGAAATAATGTTGGTGTTTCAACTTCAATGAAACCCGAATGATGTATTAAATGTTCACGTATTTTCATTAATATTTCCGAACGTGTACGTAAATTATTTTGCATATCTTTGAATCTACAAAAAAAAAAAAAAAAAATAATAATAATAAAATTATTATAAGCCATTTGATAAAAACATAAAAAAAATCAAACAAACCTTAAATCTATATAACGATATTGCATACGTAAAACTTCTCGTGATCTATTAAAATTACGTACTTCTATGGGTAAATTTGTTTTAGCCTCATTTAAGATTTCCAATGATTGTAGAACAATTTCTATAGCACCTGTATCCATTTCCGTATTATGCATACCTGGCGGACGTGCCGTTACACAACCTTTAACTATTAATATTGTTTCAAATGCAATATTTTCAATGGTTATGCTTTCAATTAACTATTAAACAAAAAAAAAACAAAAGGTAATTGTTTTTAATCGATTGACATAACATAAAGTGATATTTCAATTAATACCTCATCGGGTATAATAATTTGTGTATGTCCATAACCATCACGTAATGTAAAGAATTTTTTTAAACGTGAATATCCTAACCATCCACATAATATAACATTATTACCAATATGTGATTCATTTAATTCACCACAATTATGGGTACGATAAGTGTATAAATTAATATTAGGTATTGCTGGTAATTTTTCTTTATTTTTATTCACAATTGTTGATTGATTTTTAACAACATTAACAACATTAGATGAACCCACAATTGATTGCGTATTATTTGTCGTTGAAACGTCGGTCTCTGCAGAATTCAGCTGCCGTTCATTAATAATTGGTCCATTATATTTATCATTTGGGTTAACGATGTGCAATGAATTACAATGAATTTCAATGTCTCCCGTTTGAATACTCTAAAAACAAAACAAAAATATTAAATATTATATGGATTTCATTAAATCGATCAAATTTTTTTTTGTATACCACAGTTTTATTGATATTTGGACGGGCAACTACACGTCCTTTAACACAAATTATATCATTTTCGGTTATATTTAATATATTCTTTTTAAATTCATTTTTATCGATAATAATTTGAGTTTGTCCATAACCATCATGTAATTGAATAAATTTATCTGTTTTATTGTTACCATCATGAATCCAACCGATCAGCGTTACAAATTTATTGACATCTTCTAAACGTAAGCATCCACAGGTATATTCACGATTTATAAAATGTTGTAATATATTTTCTGATGTTGCTAAATATTTGATATTAATTTTTTATTCAAATTGCCTAATTCCATTTTCCCAATTATATTAATATATATACATGGAACTTACAAGCCTTTCGATATTCATTACTTGTTATCGCTTTACTATTATTTCTATTCCGTTGATCCTCAACCATTGTACTGTAATTTCTTTTATATCCATTATTTGAATAATAATCTGTATGATTTAAATGACGGTATGATGAAAATGATTTTTGAACTTTTGTTATATCCTCAACATGAATTTCAATTTTACCGTTTGTATGAGACTGTAAAAATAAAGAATTAATTAATGATTATCTTTCATCGTGAATTTAGTTTAGATCATGTTTTTGAAACAATCATTTTAATAATCATTCAAATATAGTAGTCTATACCTACCAAATTTTGTAATTTATCTGGTCTTTTACGAACATATCCAATAACTGTTATTAGTGATTCTAATGGAATATTAATAAATCTTTTGGTTAGACTCTGTAATATAGAGAGAAAGAACAAAAATATAATAATATAATTATAATAAATCTTCTTATAAAAACAATAGCTTACAACATTTGGAGCAACCAATTGGATAATACCAAATTTATCTTTAATTTCAATGAAACGTCCAATTCTGGATCTTGTTACTTTTCCAACAATTTCAACTAAACGTCCTTTACAATAAAATAAAATAAAATAAATAATTTATGAACATTTCTTCATAATGCACAACCACCAGCAATTTATCATAATGGATTAATTTAAATTATATAACTAATAATTTAACCCATAAATATATATTTACCATTATATTGTTCAGTTATTTCTCCACAATTTACCAAAATCGGTGGTGGTGGCGGTGGTGTTGCACTCAATAAAACATGTGATTGATAATCATTTCGATTGATTAATTGTGCAGCTGATGGAAAGACACCGGCGGCATATTGAAATTCACCATCACGATTGTGAAACAATTCCGATGCATATGATGAATTATTTACATATCCTTATGATTGAAAATAACCTTATAATCAATGAAGAAGCAAATACCAAAAATATTTGAAATCATCTTACTATGTTGTCTTTTATTTGACGGTGGTCCTCCCTCATCCGCAACATCATTATAAGATGAAAACATTTTTGTAATCTATATAAAATATAATATATATTGAATTTAATCAGTTACTGTACATAGAAAAAAAAACGGAATAGAATATAAAATACATCGTTACAATTTTAATTAAATAAATTTAATTAATTTTATTTAATAATTTTAATATACCTGTTTAAATTTATTTATCAACAAATTATTTCGTTGTAGAAATTCATTATTATTGAAAATGATGTATAATGAAGAACTTTTTGATTTATATTTTTTTAATGAATTTGAAAAAAAATTATTATTTTTTAACATATTTAAATAATAAATGTTTACTATTGAAAATTAATTATATTTAAATTAATAATTAATTTAAATTAAATAATAAAAAAAAATCAAAATATAAACAAAACTGTATTCAATTGTTTTTACCGCAGCGCAGCATAAATCATTTATTTAGTTTTTTTTGTTGAGGTTAGAAACATGAAAAATAAATTTATCGTTTTCAAAAAAAAATCCTATTAAATGTTTTTCTTTATATACAGAGAAATTCCATGGGAAAATGACGATCAAATTTGGAAAAGTACTAACAATACAAATAAATATATAGGAATTATTTTATTAATGGCCTTATATAAATTTAAATAATAATTATTATTATTTATCATCTATATTTAAATTGAGAAAAAATTAAAATTACTCAAATAAATGCCTTCTTTCCATGACATTATCAAGATCCACAAAAATGTAAAAATTTTAGCATATTTATTGTAGCACTGTAGCGTACAGACAAAATATCCAAAACAAAATATTGCAAAAAAAAAAAAACTAGCAGCACAACAAAAAAAAAACAGAATAAAAAAAAATTGATTTTATTTTCTATTTTTCTTTTATTATTTTATATATCATTTATTATTCATAGTATATTTTTAATTAAAAATACTTAATTAAATAATAATAAAAAAATATAAGATAATCACTGCATAGAGATTATATAAAAATAAATAGTTTTACTAGTTAATTAGTTAATAAAAATGAATAAAAAGGTAATTTACCGTGTTGAAAAAAAAGTGCAATTTAAAATATGGTTAAATATTTTTTGTTATTTTTTTTTTCATTTCGTTTAATACCATTTTTGTATAAAAATTAAAATTTTCATTTGTTTTTTTTTTCCTATTATCAATTAAATTAAGATAACGGATCATAAATAAATAATAATAATATATTTGTTTAGAAAATAAAAAAAACGCACACACAAATTAGAACTAAATACATAATTAATATTTACAATTTTCTCTATTTAAAATATATATAAGGAAAGAAAAAAAAAATGTGCTTAAAAATAGTTGATGTCATTCGGCACAAGCAATTTGATGTTGTTTACAAAATACAAATAAAATATCTTTTTTGCAATATCTATATTATTTCAAATTATGTATTCGGTAATAAAAAAAAATTAGTAAATTATAATTAGACAACTAACAAAAATATATTTCTATCAATTTAACATTAAATTTTACACATTGTTTTACATTAATCATTTTTTACAATTAATCAATTATAATTGAATGCGATAAGTATCTTATTCGGGGAAGATAAAAATATACCGGATATCTTAAAAACATTATTATAATTAATATTTTACCAAATATTTGAATACAATTTATATGATAATTTAAATACAATTGTTAATTTTATCGATTTTTTTATTAAGACATTTGGCATATTTGTTAAATTCTAAAGTTCTTATTGTTTTTTTCTACTTTCATTTATACAACACAGATAATATTATTACTATCAGTATTATTAATACATAATGGTTATTGTTTCTATGTACCGGGCGTTGCTCCCGTTGAATTTGTCAAAGGACAAAAAATTGATGTTAAAGCAGTGAAAATGACTAGTACCCATACACAATTACCATATGAATATTATTCATTACAATTTTGTTTACCAAAAAATGGTACATTCATTTATAAATCGGAAAATTTAGGTGAAGTACTGCGTGGTGATCGTATTGTAAATACACCGTATGAAATACGAATGGCCGAAGATGTACGTTGTAAATTATTGTGTAATTCAATTAATACACCGGTGAATTGGAATGTAGAAGAATCGAAAAAAGTGGCCGAACGAATAAAACATGATTATTTTGTACATTTGTAAGTATATATATTATTTTTCTTTCTTCCTTTTCATTCCTACCTTTCATCACACAACCAACCATCACAAGGAACCTATTATACTCCTTCGCCATCGTCTCTGAGTTTGCACATATTTTCAACATTGCACCAGTCCCACTTATCCAATCATACAACCCAACCTGTATCCTTTCCATCCTGCCCGACAGCATCTGTTTTACCTGTTTCCTCCTCATCGTCCTCACCACACGAAAATCACACCATATACTGGACACTCCCCCAGAAAATGTTAAACACTCTAACACACCCCCATGTTACACCAGTTACACATATATTTTTTAATATAACTCTCGTCTCCACAGTCAACAAAATCCCGCTCATATTCTTCTATACACCCTTTCGTCGCTCCATCCCCGAATACACCAAATCCAACTTCTGCTTCCTAAGATTACCAGTTACACCTCTTATATCTATCCTCTAAGTAAATTCATACATTCAAAAGCTTTCGTTCTTCAATATTAAATATACCTTGACTCCCCGTCCTACACCATATCACATTTTGCGCCCTCATTACCATTTCCGTTTTTCCATTTTCGCAACTTCATTTTAAGATCTTTTTTTTTCTTGTCATACTACAGACCTACTTTCATTTATTTTACATTCTTACATCCTTCACATACCCAATCTTCATACATAGGCTACATACATTCTCTAACTAGTAACTTCCTTTGCTTTCCCTCCCAATTTCCATTATATTTACCATATAATTTATTTTCAAAGGCCACCAAATTCACAAAATTATTCACAAAATGAATCCAATAATTATAATGAGTACTTCGGCGGGTACATACTGGATCCCTTTTATATAAAATATCCCACACACCACACACAAAATTTTTAAATATATTGGGATTAATTCTAATAATTTTTTTTTGTTTTTTGTTTTTCAACCAACAGAATAGTTGATAATTTACCAGTTGCAACAAAAACAATAAATTATGAGACAATGGAAACCCAATATGAGCACGGTTATAGTTTAGGACAATATGACACACAAAATGTTTATATTAATAATCATTTAAGTTTTTTATTATCATATCATATGCATGCACCGTAAGTGAAAATTTTTTATATTACCATTAATTTGTTTGCCTTACGCCCTTCCTTGTTTAAAAGTGTATTTATTTTATTTTTGTATTACTAGTGATAAATATCGTGTTGTTGGTTTTGAAGTTGAAACCGAAACGAAAAGTATGAATGATACAAAATTTGATGGTGAATGTACGTTTTCGGAGCGTCCAAAACCACAAATTGTAGATCCACATGGACATACCCAATTATATTTTACATATTCGGTGCAATGGAAAAAATCCGAAGTTAGTTGGGCATCACGTTGGGATATTTATTTGGGAATGAATGATGTACAAATTCATTGGTTTAGCATAATCAATTCATTGGTGGTTGTATTTTTTTTATCAGGTAAAAAAATATTTTTTTTAATTTTATTTGAATTAATTTTAATATTTGTTTTTTTTTTTACAAATTAATTTAAAATTATAGGAATACTAACAATGATTATGATAAGAACATTAAGACGTGATATTGCTAAATACAATACAGAGGATAGCATTGAAGATGCATTAGAAGAAACCGGATGGAAATTAATACATGGTGATGTATTTCGTCCACCAAAATATCCACGTTTATTTTCGGCTGTCATCGGTAGTGGCATACAAATATTTTTTATGGCATTAATAACAATATGTAAGTATTATTCAATTTTATCACGTACTTGGAGCATTAACAAAAAATCGGGTGAATTGTTATCAATCAATAAGATATTCTGAAATTCATTGTTCATGCCTATACAATTATCGAATTTATGTAAACAAATTTCTCGGCGTTCAACACCACGAACACAAAATTTTTGGGGAAAATCGATTTTCTTTTTTTTTTGAGTGTGGTTCTGGTTTTTTTTTTATTCAATTTTTATTTTCTTCAAATAATTTGAAAATTCAATCAATCAACAGGAAATTTCCAAATGTTTTTATGTGTGTGTGTTGGAGATTTTATCTTTTATTTCACCCCTTGTCATAGAAACCCAATGGCTTATTATACAGATATTTCGTTCCGTTTTCTAATCGCTTCTCTTTAACATTGTGAAATGTGAAAAATGGCAAAACTTTTATATTAAAGAAATTTTTGTTTATCCCATCCTTTCCACCCACTTCCATATATAAGGGTGTTTTATTTTTTGAAATCATGTGAAATATAAGCCATTCCAGATTAAATAACTATATTTAATCAAAAAATAATTTTTTGTATTTATTTTTCCTATGAATAGTTGTTGCTATGTTGGGTATGTTATCGCCATCATCAAGGGGCGCCCTAATGACATCCGGTATATTTTTATTTGTTTTTATGGGTTTAATTGCTGGTTATTATTCGGCGAGATTATTTAAAACAATCAAGGCTAGAGATTGGAGACGTGGTGCATTTTTAACGGCCACATTATATCCTGGAATTGTTTTCGGGTAATTTTGTTAATAATAATAATAATAATGGAATTTATAATTTGTCCTGCAATTGTAATATATATATTTGATTTTTAATTCCATTCCAATAGAACGTGTTTCTTTTTAAATTTCTTCATATGGGATAAACATTCCAGTGGTGCCGTTCCATTTAGTACCATGATATCGCTGTTATGCATATGGTTTGGCATATCAGTACCGTTAGTCTATTTAGGATATTATTTTGGATATCGTAAACAACCATATCAACATCCAGTGCGAACAAATATGATACCAAGACAAATACCAACACAAAAATGGTACATGAATATATTCTTGTGGTATGTGTAATATTTTTTTGATGTTTATTTAATGTTGAATAATAAATTTAATTAATTATACTATTATTTTCCAATTTTTATAGTACGTTAATGGCTGGTATTTTACCATTTGGTGCTGTGTTTATAGAATTATTTTTCATATTAACTGCAATATGGCAAAATCAATTCTACTATCTATTTGGATTTTTATTTTTAGTTTTTTGTATATTAGTTGTGAGCTGTGCACAAATATCAATTGTATTAACATATTTTCAATTGTGTGGAGAGGTAAGCAAAAATATTCTGATTATTTCTAAATATATATTCAGACAGACAGACAGACTCCTTTCTTATCGTAATCATATGTAATTTTTATTTTTATTATTTTTATTATTATCGGTGTGTTTAGGATTATCGATGGTGGTGGAGAAGTTTTATTGTATCCGGTGGATCAGCTGTATATATATGTTTATATAGTATATTTTATTTTTTTACAAAACTTTCAATAACCGAATTTATACCAATACTGTTGTATACAGGATATACCGGTAAGTTTTTGCTTGTTTTTAATGTATTAATTTAAAATTCTAAAATTAATGTTGGAACAATTCAATTCTCAATTCAAATCTGTTAAAAAAACATTAACCCGAAAAAATGTGTTAAGTTTTAAATCTGTAAATTAACCAGTCATTTATGTTGTTCTACCGAAATTTGGAGTACCTGTACATTATGGAAAGATTCAGCAATTCCATTTTCTTTCATCCATATTGACAAAATTGAACAAAATATTCATTTTTCTTGCAATGAAACAGTTAAAAAAATGCAAAAAAGCTGTATGTTGTTTAATTGTATCTTTAGAAATAAGAAAGTTATGATACGTCATTTTCAAGGTTCACCACCAAAGTGTTTCTGGAACAGCCAATAATCGGAAACTTAGCAAAACGTTAAACCTATCCTATAATTTGGAGTGATTAGCATTATGTCAAATTTCAGTGATTCATAGAATTTTATTCATCCATATATAACAGATCTGAATAAATAGACCACCGATACAAAGTTATTTCCATGCTCAACAAGAATAAAATAAAATAACATTAGATAGTATTTAATTGAAAATCATATTTAAAAATTCGATCATTTCATATAAATTGTCTATACATTTCAGTTCCAAGTGAACCAAATCTCATTTTATTATATTAAAATTAAAATTTCACCGCATATTAAAATCATTGTCATTCCCCAACCAGCTATAACTAATCCAAACAAATGAACCATAGGTATTTCTGAACAAGAATTCTGAATATTCTCAGCAGAAAACCACGATTCTCAGTCTAAATAATTCTCATTATTTTTTTGTAGGTTATAAAATAAAATATTCGGAAAAATTTTTGAGATCTTGGTTTTGAGATTACTATACTTACCTGAAGACATGAAACATCTTTTTTCTATTTTTCTGTTATTTTCGAATTTGGATTAAGCTGATTTATATATGTTTTCCATGGGAAACACATTTTTAAACTTTAAATGAAATAGCTTTGGTAGGCCGTTACATTCGGTGACATGGCGAAATGGGAGTGCTTTACATTACGCTTATACAGTGCAGTGTTGAGTATTTAAGGCGCGGTGCACTTGTGGTTGTTGAATCGAACTTGGCTGCTTGTATAAGGATGGAATGTAAACTTACGAACTTGGCTATGCCGAAAACGATGGAATATAAACTCAGAAGGGAATACAGAATACAATTTTTTTTTGTCACCGAATGACAAATATTAAAGTCATTTAAACAGCGGCGTCTTGCGAAATATCTTATCTCTATGTGTATAAAATGATTGGATGCCGAAAGGCACATTTATATAATTAGCATATAATTATAATTATTAAAAAAAATCTGGTCGTTCAACGAACTAAATTTTCGGGAAAATCGATTTTTCTAAATATACTATTTTTTTTTTTTGATTATGTCCATTGTTCAACATTGTTTATTTTTTCATGGAAAATTGTTCTCCTATAGCATCTTGACGATCGTAATAGAAATGATTTTTTGCGAATATACATCAATTGAAATTGACAACAAATTAACTATACTATTTGGATTTATATGAAAAACTAATAAATCGAACTTCAAAACAATTTTCAAAAATACCCTCTTTGTTGTTCAAACATTAAATTACTTCGTTTACAATTCCGCAATAATCAATTGAATTGTTTAAAAACAATGCTTATTTATTAACTAGCGTCCAATCACTTTCACTTATCATTTATTTCTAAAAACCAAAAAAACAATTTTAATTTTAATAGGTCTAATGGTCATAACATTTTGGCTGTTGACTGGTTCAATAGGATTTTGTGCGACATACAGCTTTATAAGAAAAATTTACGGAGCTGTTAAAATTGATTAGTTTAATAAAAATGTCCGACGAGTGCATGACAAAAAATTCAAAAACAAAAAATCACAAATCACAAAAAAACAAAGAAGATATCAATTTACTTATTTTTCATAGTTTATTTTTATTACTTTTTATTTGATTTGATAAAATCCTTTATTTTTTATTTTTCGGTTTTTTTCTTTCTATTTCTTAAAGCAAAAACTAAACTAAACTAAAAAAAAAATATGATATAAAATAAAATAATTTCAAGCATTTTCTTTTCCTTTTGTTAGTTATATATATATATAGAATAGTAGTATATCGATCGATGTGTTTGTATATATAAAATAATAATAGAATATAATTGATTTAATATAAATTGTAGTTTTTTAATATTTATTTTAAAAAATTAAAAAATTTATTATTATAATTATATATATATATATATATATATAAATTAATTAATTAATTAATATGTAAAGAGAAGAAAATTATCTTATTTTAAAAAAATAAGAATAAGACGCTCAACTGATTTTTATTTTTTAAGATATAAAAAATTTATTAATTCTAATTAAAAATTAATAATAAAATAATACATTGTTTTTTTTTTTTGTGAATTTTCCGATTTTATTGAGAAATAGACGACATTGTTTTAATTTTTTTAAAAATACTAAAGGCGACCTTACAAGTATGGGGTTGTGATGCGAACATTTGATTTTTCATATAAAAATACGTTTATCATAGGGTGTTTGGTTCGCACTCAACTGTGATTCGCATTTATTTTAACTTTGCGCGGTAAAATGTTAATTTCAATTGTACATGTACGATAACAATTTTTATCATATACGTACAAAGAATAACTCGAACATAAAATAAAAAGTTCTGCGCTTGTAAATTGAGTAACTGAAATTACACTCGACCGCCTTCACTTGTAAAGCCGCCTTAAAGGTTTAAATTTTATTGTAATTATTGGCAGGTTTTTTTTTTGTTTTTTTTTTATCAATCTTTTCATAATTTATCTTACAGTATAGATTTTTTTTGTTCTTTCATATTTTTCGTAATCCATGGCATAAAATGGGTAACTCGTGTGTATACACCCGGATACTGACCTTTACCACAACCGATACCCCATGAAACAATACCGACTTGGGTCCAACGTCCTTCATTTACCATTAATGGACCGCCAGAATCACCCTATATATTTTAATTTTATAAATTACAATAATAATTCCAATCAAAGATTAATTTTTTTTTTACTAAAACTTACACTACACGAATCTTTAGTGGCACGTCCGGCACACACCATTGATTCAACAATACCACCAGGTGCTGCACTACCATATTTATGTTTACATTCTGTATTACTCCAAATGGGTATTGATACTTTTTGTAATATTGCCGGTTGTGGTCCATCTATCAATCAATAATTATTTATTGTTAATTTGTTCAAATTAGAAAATAATCTGAAAAAAAAAGAGAACAAAATATCATACTTTCAGCTAAACTTCCCCAACCGATAACCGTTCCTGTTTTACCATTGTACAATTGTCGAGTACCAGAGCTTGGCAAACATAATGGACGTATTGTACGTGTAAATTCCACGGGAGATTCCATTGTTAATACGGCAACATCATTGTAAAGCGTACGTGAATCAAACCCACGATGACGTACCACCCGTTTTATACGTTTTTCAATATGTTTAACCTCAGTATCTGTTTTAATGTTGTGATCACCTAAACGTACCGTTAATCTTGCCACGTCCCACGATGTAAAACTTTAATTAAATTTTAAAAAATTGTATATGGAATAAAAAAAAAATTTTGCATTTGAATTTGGGTTTTATATAAAATGAAGGATTTTTGTATAATGGAAAAATTTCCATGATTGTGTGTGTGGATATTTTTATGATTTATCTGGACAATTTAAATTTTAAGGGCTATAACCTTATATTTTTTAAAGGCTATTATTTAAAGTGTTGAATTGAGATCAATAGGGTAGACACTGACTGGTTGCTGACCCAGTATTGCAACTGTTGGCACCGGCTCTTTCTTTCATAATGAGTAAAGCGAAAGAATCGATCATTGGTTTCAACCCCATGAAAGATTTTGTGCACTGCGGGAACATTTTTCAACGTAACCCTTATAAACAGAAAATATAATTGCCTACACAAAGGATATTTAGTTTTACCAAAAACTCAACCGGAATTACAATCAAGCGCCCAGTCATGGCATTAAAATTGTACATGGTGATTTGAGGTCGTGTAAGTGCAAATCGTTAATAAGTCACTGCGGGGGCTTTCAATTTGGAATATCTCAAAAATGTCAAAATTCAACAACAAAACGAGGATAAATTGGTCAAGTTAATTGTTCAATCTGTTTATCGCTTGATCATTTGGTATGAATGACGATCGTGTACCGTCAAAAATGATGGACCAGGTAGATCATGTATTGTGAGAAACCGCGGCTTCGGGATTAGGTAGAAAGATGATGCGGTAGCTGACGTTCGGGTTCTTGGAGTTTCCGGCTGGCGTATGTTGGCGGTGAATAAATCCGTTTGGATTAGTCTAATATTACACGTTAAAATCAGGTGTATAGGTTTTAGACGTGCAATAAGTAAGTAAGTATATAAGGGAAATCGAAAATAAGCGCAGTAAGTGCATATAATATACTTACTGAGCAACACAATGGGCAGCCGTTAATATATGAATATTTGAAACTAATGATCCACCGCAAAATTGTCGACCACCATTAAATAGTACAGCAATCCATGGCCATTCATTTGGATCAGCATTTGTTCCACCGACAATACGTTCTTGATCCTATATTTATTATTATGATGATGATGATGATGATGATGTGAATTACATTAAGATTGATGTTATTTGGAAAAAAACAACAACTATTATTACTAATCTACCCACCTGATATCCATTTTTAGCACCACAGCTCGCATCACCGGTAATAACTGACGATTCTGTTGTTGTTGTCGGTTTTGTCGGTGTCGATGTTGGTGGCCATCCCGGATATTGTGGTGATGTTGGTGGTCTTGTTGGTCGTGATGGCCATCCGGCGGTTATTGGTTTTTTCGTGGTTGTTGTTGGTGGCCAGCCCGGATAAGTGGTTGACGGTTTAGATGGTTTTGTTGGCCATTGAGTGGGTGGCCGACGTGTTGTTGTTGGTTTAGTAGCCGGTGGTCTACCGCCTCCTGCTGTTGGTGGATACCCCGATAACGGTGGATGGGTAGCCGCTGTATGATCTGGTGGATGTGTTATAAATGGTGGTGGCCAACTTGAATATCGATTATCCGTTGGATATTCTTCATGTGAACTATTACTACCACTATTATGCCCTCCATCATAATGATCATCCTCATCATTGAAGTTATTGTTATTATCATCATCATCATCACTACCACCACCAGCACCACCACCACCATCAATATTATAATCTGATTCTTCATCAGTTTCGGGTGATGCTGTTGTTGTTGTTATTGGATTTGAACAACATACACCAAATGCTTGACCTTTGTCACTAAGAAAACTACATCGATCATAATTGCCAAGTATCCATGCATCCCATAATGTTAAATCGGGTAATTTAAAATATGGATAACAATTACGAAATGATGTACATGCACCGATATGTCCTTTTGATGTTACACATGGACTTCCTTCACCTTGTATCGTCGATTGTTGTATCCATGATGCACTTGGTAAATTTGTTAAATATATTTGACGACCATTACGAATAACTGATGGTGTTTCTGGTGATGATCCTGTTGACGATGCTGATGATGACACAATCGGCAAAGAGACGTTGAAGGTGATTGACCAAACAAAATAAAACAATTAAATAAAGCATATATATATAAATAAAATATTAATTCAAAAATTAAATTGCATATATTGTTATTGTCTCGCAATTCATTCGCATCATCCATCACCAAAAAAAAAAAATTAATCAAAATAAAAGACATGAATCATTTTGAACAACTCGCATATAAAATTAATATTTATAAGATGTGATGTATTCTTGAATTACACATTAAAAACGATCTTCCAAAAAAAAAAAAAATTAATGAATAAATAATGTAATAAATAATATATATGGGTTGTGTGACTTGTGAATTTTTGTTGCTGATATGTTGTATGATTGAAGAATTTGAATTAATTCAATTTATATATATTTGATTTTTATTTATGCAGATATATCGTCAAGTGAATCATTCGATTATTCCAAGCATTTCTTGTTTGTTGCGCGTATATACAAAATATTCCGAATCTCTATTTAAAAAAAAAATTATATGTGGGATTTATTATTATGTATAGCAGAGATCTAGAGTATTTTTTTTATTTTGCCATTCCTAAAATAATATTTCATTTAATTGCAAATCAAATTATATCAATTATTATAATTTATTATAAAAAAAATAACCTGTTCATTTAAATTTTACCGTTTACAATTCAAAGATGATTTAATTATAATTTCTATATAATACGCATAATAATTGAATAATTTATTGTTCTTAATAATATATTATTATTAAAATATTGTTTGAAAATGTTCGTAGGTGTGTTTTTTTTTTATTGATAAAATCATATCTGTAAATGACATTACATTTTTGTTTTTAAAATTTGATTTGTTTTTGTATTATTCATCAGCACTGCGGTACAATTTAAATTTAAGAATAGGATTATTGTCAAAATTTTTTTTTTTTAGTTTACCACCACATATTGACCTACTTATTTTTGATTAAAATTAAAATTATAATATTTGGATTATAGATTTTAATAAGATTTCCATTTAAAATTCTTTTTCAATTTTTATAATTCTATATTATATAAAATTATTAAAATTATTTAAAAATCTCTCCGCATAATTTGATATATACTTTTAGTCATCACTTTATTAAGTTATATATATAGTTAAACGGTTAAACAAATTGTTGTGTGTCGCATTATTTAATAGTAAGATTTTATGAGGAGTTGAATACATCTAAGCCACAAATCAAATCGGATTGCATTTGAAACCATTTATGGAGTTCGGCAAGGCGATCCTTTGGCTGCATTCAATGTGATATTGGAAAAAAGAAGGACGATCATTTACACCAACAGCAATTACACCAATTTTTACCTCATCTGCTCAATTACTCGGATATATATAGATGACATTGACGTAGTTGGTGGAAATATGAGTGCCGTTAAAGAAGCGTTCTTACTGTTGGAAGACGCTTCGGAAATGGGATTAAAAGTAAACGAGGAGAAAACGAAGTATATGATCGCACCAACGAACAGTAGGTTTATCGCACAACATCAAAACCTATCAATTGATCAGAATAAATATGAAATGGCGGACAGGTCTAGTTACCTTGGAAGCAACTTAAACAGGGAAAATGATATAGCTGAGTAAGTTCAATCCCGGATTACTTCAAGAAACAAGGCCTTTTACTGTTTGCGAAAAATGTTCTTCTCGAAGACATTGAGTAAAATACTGAAAGTAAAGTTATATCAAACGTATGTTCCACCAATTGTCACCTACGGTTCTGAAACCTGGTACATAACACAGGCTAACGAACGGCATCTTGGGGGTTCGAAAAGAAAATACTACGTCTTATCTTTGGATCGACAAAGGAAAGGGGACGGTGGCGTAAACGATACGACCACGAAATTATATACATTGTATGGCGAACTCGACATTCTCCGGTTGTAGGTTGTAGGCGCGTGAAACCAAGTATAAGTGATTGATAATAAATTTAAAACCCACGTTAGTGCTAATTCTTCTTGGTGTTGGTTTAAGAACATCTTTAAATTCTGCTATATATATATATATATAAATAAGTTTGCTGTGGGAGATTTAAACTTCCAATTTAACATTTTCGATCTCAACTTCAACTATTCATCTTTCAAATTCAACCTATATCGTATAAGTAAACCATTTTTACGTTTTGGTTTATCAATGTCCCAGACAATGGCTACGCATTTGCACTCAGTTAGCTCCGTTGTTATAGCCCAAACCTGGAATCCTGACTGTTTTCAGCAAAAAATCGTAAGGAAAGTTAAGTTAATTCGTCGCCTACCAAGAGTCATTGATACTCAAAAAGCAAGATAAAATTTTTTATTTTTATCTATTTTTTAAAATAAAAATAATTTCATTCATTTTTTCATGAAAATCCACACAATTTTCAATGATAAAAATTAAAAATTTAATTGAATTTTAACCTATTTCCATTGTATTTTTCCAACCCTACGTAAATTGTCTCGCGTAATTTGTTCATACGACTCAAATTTTATAAGTTATTGCAATTTTTAAAAGCATATTCAATGAATGTATGTTTTGTTTTGTCAATGAACGTCAATTTACAATTTCCTGTAACTCGCTATACGTAGCTCTATACGCGCTACGTCGCCGGGAGTTTAATAAATAATAAAAATAAATAAATAAAATAAAGTATTACAAAACATATATTCTGTGAATTGAAATGACAGCTGCTTGATGAGGCATATATTTATTTATAATAAATAAACGCTGCTTATATATTTTTTGATGATCTTATATCCATTTCCAAAAAAATGAATAACAAAATAATTATAATATTTGTATAAATGAGTTTAACATTCACATAAGTAATTATTTAGAATCTATAAAAATCCTATATATATATTATATAAAAATATATTAACGAAATTCAAATTATATTAATTATTTATTTTTGATTTAAATAACACACAGAGAGTATTTTATATTATTATAATTCATATCACGAATTAATTTTATATATACACTATATACTATAATCGTGTTTATATACAGATATATAACGCAAAATGTACAACTATGTAATTTAAATATAAATTAAGAGAAAAAAACGACGTTGTCGTCGATATAAATTGTATATCTGAGGTGATACATAAATTTAATTGTATATTATTGTTGTGTATATTTACTTTACATAACTAATTATATTTTCTATACCTGAGAAAATAATCTGATTCTATTCTTATATAGAACATTTACGAGTATAAAATGAATTGGTAAAGTGTGGATTATGAAAACATAATAGTTTTCCCTTTCATAATGGTTTCAACTAAACGCCTTGAGATTATTAAAATTTACTCTGTAAAATTAATCTTCAATTCGGAAAACGCATTCAAAGTACGTGAAATTTACGGTCGCGATAATCGTCCATCAGAACAAGCAATTCGTCGTACTGTTGAGGACAAAAACATGTCAAAAAAATATTTATTAATAAAAACTTTTGTTCCCATATAAACTTTTCCGCAGCATCTTTCCCAAAAACGCTAGAACAAAAGCTTGTTAGGGGAGCATCCCACTTGATTTTCTCACTTTAAAATTAAATTTCATTTCTTCGCCGATAAAATACAATTAATCCAAAACAAATATTTCATGTTCAAAATAGCATGATATGGATATACACTAGCGATATAAGGAACAGCAGCGGGATCGTTCCCTATTTTGAAGTTTCCTTATATGGAGGGTTCCGTAAAAAATGTTTAAATAGTTTTATAGCTAGTGATATCTATCAAACGTTGGAAAAGCGGTTAAAATCGAATTATATATTCAATATAAGCAATTATTTTGAAAAACAATGGCAAAACAAGTGTATTATTTGGTTGGAATCGCAAAAGGCTATAATACAAAATTTGGAAGCGTTCCCTATTTCCTTATTTCCTAATTCAGGTTCCTTGTATCCCGATCCCGAGTCTATACTGTGTTAGTTGAGTTTCATTTGATTACCAGTTGTAGGTAAGACGCAAGAGTATGAAAATAGTAGATTTCTTCTACTTCGAACTACCCTTTTGCTGTAGTACGGCGGCGTTCTGAATAAGCAAATCAAGTCTTTTTTACGCTTACCTACTTTTACCTATTCCTGGGAATCAAATGGAACGCCACTATTATAGACATATAAATAGGTAAATACTACCTTTTTCGTATAAAAAATGGAAAATTGAGTTTTTATAGAAAAATGACTAAAAAAATGTTTTTTTTCTAAAAAAATGGTTTTTTCCGAAAAAATGCTGGATCACAGAATATCTAGCCATCAAATGGCTAAATCGGAAAATAATATATGTATTTCATCGGTGATTTCGTATGGGTTTTCGAAATTGACCTAAAGGGAATTTCTGGTTTGATCCGTTTTTATATATGTAATATATATATATATATAATTAAATATAAATACATACAAAGAACAATAATAAGACAAGGATTGAGGTTTCTGAAAAATAATAAAATAAGTACAATAATTATATTTTTCCCAATATACATAATTTGTACATTTATATATTACAATTAATTTATTCATTTGTAGTATAGCTGCCGTGAAATTTTTAATTAATTCCTGAAGAAAAATATAATTATTTAAATAAAGATATCATTTATATTTCTTTGATTGATATATATATAAAACTATATCATTGAGATATAAAATATAAATTATAATATATAAATAGGAGAACGCGATATATTGTTGAATGAATGATAAACTCGTATTTATATAAAATTCACATATAAAAGTAGAAGTATTAAAACACTTATTATAATTGAAGACAATAATTGAAATAACAAATTGAATATTTTACATGTTCAAGAAGAATAATAATATACTTATATCTTCTATAATATATAACATATCAATTCATCGCAGTATCAATACTCCATATATATATATATATATTATTAATTCTATATATCGCTTGATATGCGCATATTATAATTTATATATTCGTGAATCGAGAATGTATGTTATTTATGTAAAGATCAGTGCTGCCGTTTTGTAAAATAAACTTCCGTGTTTGCGTAGATGTTAACATATCGATCTGCCGACTATAAGGCATAGGCGGGAAACTGTGGTGTTTGTATGTTTATATTTGATAAATTGACAAATGTGCGATTGATGGTTCGAATTTGTTTTTGATTTGTTAAGATTGATTTGAATGTTCTAATCCGGTGCTCTCGTGGTCACATCTTCTTGGAACTGGACTTTCATAGAACAAACTACGGGAAATATCAATCGTTGTGCAATATGTCTAGATTATAAGTATAACGATCATATTTCGGGATTTCGGTATTTCGCGTGTTAGTTTTTAAGGTAAATTAAGGTTAACATGTTTCGGTATAGGAGATTGAGTCCGGTTTTTTTATCGTTTTTTGGTGTAATGATAATAATATTTTTAGTATTGCGGAATATATATTTCACGGAAACCGAGTAAAATACTCCGATCGGAGCAAAAACAATAGGACTGGTATAAAGATATTATCAATTTATTATTAAAGTCGATGTCCGCATATAGGGTTTTGTATAATTACGATATGGCGACCTTCATTTTCTTATAATAATTATTATTTTTACTCTTTCCTAGATTATAAATAAAACAAACAATAATAATATAAAATAACAAGATTATAAAATATATATTTATTTACAAAAACCAGAATGAAATAATAAAAAAAAAAAGAAATAATATATTTATATGAATATCAAGATTTGTTTTTTAATGTGAATTGTGCATTTTATTTTTTTAATACCTTTATTTATTTTTTTCATAAAATAGTTATATATTTCTTATAAACTCTATATATATATTGATATCTTATATTATTATTTTATATGTATATAAAATGATGATAGGTTACTGAACTAGAGCTCTATATATTATATATAAATTATATTATTTTTTAATGAGATGTAATTTTTTTTTGTATATATAGAATTTCAATAAACATGCGATGCATAAAATCACGTAAAACTTTTACATTATAAATTCATAAATATATATTCAATATGTAATCGCAATTTAATAATACATAAATAATAAACACTTACACTTTTTAAGAGACAAAATTGATATAATATAAAAATAATATAATGTCTGTTCGTGCGTACAACATTTATTATTATTAAAATGATTGTTGATAGAATTTGTTTTATTTTTTTATAGAATTTAAAAATTTATGTATGTAAAATACTATATAAAATTATCATAATTCATATTTCATCAAACCTGCGGATCCAAAATTTCAAATCAATTGTAATCTCTAATAATCTCTCTTGCAATTCCATGGATCTTAATATGAAAGTGGGTGACATAGTTAACATGCTTATAGTATCGGGAACTTTGCTCATTGTGAAGGGAATTTTATTTCGGTGATGGGAACAGTCACTCTTTACTGAAATTGCTATAGAAAGCATTGCTATAGAAAACATTTTGCAATTTAAAGTATCGAACGATAATAGCTATACGGCGTAACAGGAACCTTTCCTGCAATATTAAAATGTTAGTCACCTCAGAACGAAATATAATGGTTGTCAACGACGTACGTGATGGGGACTTTTGCAAACCCTTTAAGGTAACAATATTTAAAATTACCACACAGAACTAACGGAAACGTCCCTAAAGCTATCGCTGGGTTTTACCTGGGCTGGGTCAAACACTGACGTATGACACCACAGAATTAGCGTATAATAGTGCGCAAATTCCTTTTCTATAAAATTAGGTCCAGCATATATTTTCGTATTGGATAAAATTACTATTTATTTAAGTTTATTTATATAAATTAATATAATATAATATATTTTATATTTTACATATTTGCCTTTATTACCGCCTTCAATATTACATAGATAATTTGATACCGTATATAAATGTGTATACGTTATCTGTTACCGCAAATTATATATACAGAAACCCCAAATATATATTTAAATTATGCCATTAACCGTATTATATAGTAATAAAAATATGAATAAGGTTTATCTAAAAAATGGTGAAACATCTCAAGAATATCGTGTGTTTTGCGACAAAAACTTTGTTTGCGAACGTAAAAGGTAAAATTTTTGTTAATGTTATCGCAAATTTTTTAAGAAATTTTTGTTTTGTTTGTTTTTGTTTGTTTCATATTTTGTACAGAACAAAAAAAAATTGTTGTTGTAACGTTTTTCAGCCAATTCTTTCGTTGGTTCCAAAATTTGTTTACTTTTACGCGGTGTCGGTAATTATACGTACGAATAACCAAATACGAAAATTTTTTCAATTCTGTGTGAAAATTTAAATTGGAAAATAACAGAAAAACATATTTTATGACTGCAGTAGGATTCGAACCCAAATTTTGTTACAATTTTAGGTCAGGAAACTACACAACAGAGTCTCCACCTTCAAGAAAATATGATATTAACATTAATTAGATTTACGATTAAAAATAGTAAAGTTGACCTCCACGTATATACAATTGACGATGCCATTCAAAAATCAAACCATAATGAACCCATCAGATTTACCTTATAATTTTGCATAGAATTTTTTTCATTCGTTCATTCAAGGTTTTTGTTGCAAAACCGCCCATTCTCGAGCTATTCAACCGGTACCGCTAGACGATTTTGTGGACCTTGTATATATTTACATATAATCTATAATGCAAATAAATAAGCCGAACTTTATCAAGAGGTAATTTTAAAATGTATGGCGAACCCGACATTGTGCCGTTTATCAAAATTGGTCGTTTAAGATGAAGTGGAGCGGACCTTGAAGTTTCCTGTTGGAGGACGTTGACAGTGAATCGCTGGAGAAGGCTGTGGTTGACGCTAAATCCAATTGTAGGTTGTAGGTGCGCATAACTATAAGTAAATAAATTATCAATGGTGATAGAATACATTTGCATATTTAAATACTCTTACAAAGTGATATTTTGACAACACGATTCGGTTAATTCGATTTTCTTCAATACTTATAAAAAACATATCAAAATGCAAGTAATCGGAAATAAGAGACATTTAAAACCTATAAACTGATCGAAACGCGAAAAGCCGACGCTATTGAATTTGAAATGGGATCGAACGCTTCATATTGGAAATCACGTCAAGGAAACATTCATGACCAAATCAAATCATATAAGATCAGTGTATATAAATCACGTAGATGAATAAATTTATATATGTTTTCTATATGTTTCAGTTTAATTTGAATTTCTAATTTTACCATAAAGATGCGATGTATAGTGATTTTTAATTTATTTATTAATTATTTTTTTGTTTTTTCTGATATACAATAAGGAAATGTATTCAACGTATATTAGAACCGAAGTACGCGGATTTTATATGATTTTCTTATATCTCACAAATGTGCCTTCTCTCTCTCTAAAAACGTTTCAAATCGTTCACCCCCTTACAGTTCACTATAGATGCATAAGCACACATTTTTTATTAACTACTATGATGATGATAAATTTTTTTAAAGAATTTTATATTATTTATATTTTCTTGTAAACCAAAATAAAAAAAAATGTATTTTTCTTCACACATATTTATAAAAGAGTTAAGCGACGAACCCTTTTTATTTTATATATTATAAAATTTATATAGAAAATCAATAGGATTATCTTTTCCGCATTCTTATAAAAACCCAAATGATTATTTAAAAATGGAGACATAAGAATTGAAACAAAAGTTGTTTTTTATTTGTATAGACACAATATAATGATTTGTTTGTTATATGGATAAATAAATATAATAATATAGTTCATTGATGCATTTCAAATAATTTTGTATAAGTGAAAAAAAAAAATAAACACAAAAAAAAATTTATGTTTAAATATAAGATATTATTTTTCCTAATCGATGGTTTATTGCTGTTATGTTTAAATATATAATATGTATTACAATAAATGAATAATATATACTAATCACCTCTTTTTCTTGTTAAATAAAATAAAAATAAAATATAATAAGTGTCAACTGAGTAATAAAAATTTAGTTTTTTTTTCGTCTTCATATATATATAATTGATCAAAAATTGCAAAAACAATTATACAAATATGTAATGTATAACATGTATATAAATGCTAAAAATACCGTTAATATATAACAAGTACATTGGCATCAAACCCATATATATATATATATTCTATAAATATTTAATTTATTTAAAGAAATATATATAATATATGGTATATACAAATATATATATATAACATATATTAATGAAAAATATGATAAAAATAATAATAATTTCTTTATTTATTTTATTTGTTGTGTTGTTAATAAACAATTGCTTGATTGTTAAGTTCATATTTAACGCGACAAATTTTTAAATCTAAAATTATAGAAGAAGAAGAAAAAGAAGAATAAGAAAAAAGTTTTGAAATTGAAAAATGGTTAAATGTATATCAAAACTGAGAGGTGTTATATTTTTATTTATATGTATTTATAGAGTACACGGCTATTATTACATATATATAAAATAAGAGGAAATAATAAACAAAATTTTAAACAATCAATTCAATGTTTTCAATATTTACATTTTTACAAAAATATATTTATTTATAAATCTATATACGAAAAAAAAAAAAATAAAATAAATAATTGTAACAAGACCCCAGTTATAAACTTGAATCAGAAACAATAATATACATATTTTTAATTTTAATTTTTTATTTTAAAAATTAATTATATTGATATTCTATAAAATTGTGTATAAAAATAATTTTTTATATATTGCAATGACAGCAGGTTTTTCTTCATTATGCGCATATAATATATAATAAACAATATTTAACATTTTCTTTATATAAATACAGGCTTTTTATTTTCACAAAATTATAACGCGGGTAAAAAAAATTATTAATATTAATTATATATATAATATATACAATTAAAATTGACTATTTAAGGTATTGGTTGTTCGCATTAATCCCTAATTGCCAAGGCATTGTGAAAAGGTTATATGG
Organism: Dilophus febrilis; assembly: GCA_958336335.1. Classification (NCBI taxonomy): domain Eukaryota; kingdom Metazoa; phylum Arthropoda; class Insecta; order Diptera; family Bibionidae; genus Dilophus; species Dilophus febrilis. Next base: position 35,333,333 of record OY284471.1, read on the forward strand.
GCGCCCGGAATATCCAACGTTTTTCCAACATATATCCCAAATTATAGTGATATATACGGAGCAAAAACATATAGGGAATGGTTGGAAAACATTCCTATTATAGAAAATGAAAAAAAATAGTTCTATTATTTTTCGAATGCACATAAAATTGCGAACACAATCGAAAATCAACCAACTTTATAATTATTATAAGGTATAGTAATTTTGTATGTAATATTTTCCAATCGGATTTATTGTGTCTTGTAATTATTATGGACAGGACAGGAAAAACGTCAACGAATCAGGCAATGGCAAAACTCTGACGGATTGCTTAAAGAAAGCTAAACTGGACATAATAGCGGTCCAGGAAACACGGTGGCCCGCAAAAAGAACATTCTATTCCTTTTTGAAATTAATACAAATTCTCTACTACAGCGGTAGAAATAAAACAGATTTTGTACGGCACCGGCTTATTTGGGTAATGAGTAGAGTTAGTTAGTGCAAATCGCCAAAAAGTCATTGTGAGAGTATTCAATTTGGAAAATCTCAAAAATGACCAAAAGTAAAACAACAGTATAGGAGGATAAATTGGTGGAGTTAATTCTTCTAATGATTTTGTCAAGATCGGTCGTTTGGTCATGTGGAATATGGATATGGTATACTGTCAAAAATGCGGCACGACAAACCAATAAGTAGATCATGTACTGTTGGAAGATCGCCGTGAAGGTGAAAAGATGAAGTTGAAACAAACCTTCAAGTTTTTGGAGTTTCCGACTGGCAGACGTTGACGGTGAATATGTCAGGTTGGAGAAGGCTGTTGATGGACGCCAAAATTTCCATTTTCCTATTTTAGCTGTTTGACTATATATTTAACAAATTTTTTGGAATTCATTATAATAATATAACAAAAATTATTATATATTTATAAGTTTTGGAATGTTAATTATCTTTTGATAATATGCAAGTTCATATATATAAAAATATAAATAAATAAATAAATATATATACAGATATATCTCATCTCGTACATATATACTATCCACATAAAATTAAATTGCGATGTGTGAACGTTGAACGTCCAGTTTTTAATTTATATATAGCGTGATAACATATATATGTATAATATATAAAATTTTATAAATAAACCACTCTATGCTATTTATTTATTTCATTTATTTTTATTTAATTATTCTGTAATTTTATATTAAAAAATATTTGGTATATAACTTCGCAATTATATATACACAGTAGTTATATGAATTATATCAATTATTTTAAAAATAAATAATAGCAATCTTTTTAATATGAGAAAAGTTGAGGATTGTTGCATATGTGAGAAAAGTTGAGGAACGTTGAAATAATAAACTAGTTTTGTAAAACAATTCAATATTTACATATAGCTGCGATCTTATTAATTAATGATAAATTTAAAATTATAAATAATAATTTAACATTTTCGGCAAAGCCAAACAAAAATAGTTTATTATCACATCAAATTTATTATCGTTTTTTTTTTGTTTATTTTGTTTTACATAAAAGGGAAATGAATTTACTTTTGAACATAAAGTTTTTTTTTTTAATTTTTATTCTTCTTCATATATTGTGGGTACTTGTTAAATGTATGTCCAATCAAAATAAAATATATACTTAAAAATATTTTATATATAAATAAATTATATTCAATATATATCTATAAATGGTAATATTCGCCCGCCGAACACGAATTCATTTTCAATACGAATATATTGATCATATATATATGCAGAGCGACGTTTTTTGAATATTAATTTTTTTAATTTATATATATAGGAAAAATTATATTATTTTTTTTATTTTGTTAAAAATATTTAAACAATTTTTTAAAAAAAAATTAATATTTATCGCATTCTTTCTTTATATTTTCTTGTGTGATCGATGATGAACGATGAAGCGACGATGGCTATGTGCCGTTCGATCGCGGTTTATAAATACAATATATATATGTATGTAATAATATGTATTAAATTTAACAATTATATTTATATGCGTACATACCATCAATTATAATTGAATCATCATCAACAACGATTTCATCCGTTTGTTCAACACAATTATAACAAAATGATACAGATAATAAAACTATAATTTTTAATAAATTAATCATGGTTTTTTTTTTTTTAATTTTTATTTATATATATATATAGTTTTATTATAATTTATAATTATTTTATTTTTTTAATCTCGTTTTAATAATAAGATTGAAATAAAAAACAAAATTCATTTGAATTCATCCATTTATTTTATATATAACTTTGTTTATTATTTTAACATATTTTAACATATAAAAACTTAATTAAATTTAAACTTTAACTTTTTAACTTATAATTTAAACAAAATAATTTTTTAATTTTTTTTTATTACTTTAATTAAAAAAAAATAAATAATTAACGACGGTCAAAATATTGGTATACAGTTAAAATGTTCGTTGAATTTAAAAAAAGAAGAAAAAAACCTTTATCCGCGCGCGCTCGTTTCTTTTTGGCATTGACTTATCCGCGTGATCACTCCTCGCATATATATTCTTTACTTTACTTGAAATAAAGTACAATGTCGAGGTTATTATATATATATATATATAACTCCCACCACCCTCATTTTTTCAATTTTTTTTATGTTCTTAAAATATATAAAAAATAAGTACGCAATAATAAGTATTATGGTTTTAAATTAAATTTACGCAGCTTTTTATTTTGTTATTTTAAAAAAAAAAGAAAAGAAGCTTTAATATACATATGATATGTTCTATGCTGCTATGATATAGATATTAAATATATGTAGTATACAGGTAAACCTCCTATATTATTAACGTGATTTGATTACGATGAGATCCGGATAATATGACTCTTGAAATAAAATTTTGAAACACATTTTGCATTATATGGGTATTTTTTTAACACTCCGCAAATAGGAAACACGTCGAGTACTTATTTGTAAGTGCTTGATTGTATAAATTATGGTATAATATTCATCAGAAACACAACACTTATTTTTAATCACGTAAGCTGTTAGTATATGCGATAAGTATATGATATTTTTTCACTTTGATCATCAATATTTCCAAAACGACAAGTAGGTGACAAAAATTGTATAACCGAGCAAAATCAAAGATAATTCATTTAATTCATAAATATAGGATGCATTTGATGTTCTCACTTGAACGGTTTGGAAATTATAAGTTAATAAGTGAACCCATGTTTTTCAATAAACACAATTTTTACAATACTCTATAACTCGGTAGGGGTTGAAGTTAGACCACAACTCCTTCCAAAAAATTTTTTGCAGGAAATAGTCTCAGGATTATGTGGTATGCGGTTCATAGGGGTCCAAGCGGGATACCCTGTATTGTTTTGGTTTTGCAAACTAATAAAACCAATGATTTTAAGGCAATTTTTTCATTTTTCCTCACAAAGTTGCCGATTTTTTACGCTCGCAAGTTCGGCTGTGATTGTAGAGGTGATATGTCATCTCATTTCGTCTACCGCCTCCCTTTCAAATTTTTAAAATTTTCTAAATTATTGTTTGCAAAAACGAATGCATAAAATTACATTTCCGTAAATGGTTTTTGATCTGATCATCATGTATTCAAACATCCTAATAATCTAATAAGATCTCTTTAATAATAATCCGAGGGATTATTACACAAGGAATAATTATAGATTTCTCGTACTCTGATTCTAATCAATTAACCGCAACTTGCCGAAACATTTGACTTGACATTTTTTATTTGATGTATAAGATTTAATGAAAAATGTTCTTTGTAATGAATTTGAATATATATTGTATAGTGTGCCACATCATCATTTTATATTAAAATTTTATGGGAAATTAATTGGAAAATAAACTAACACCGCACAGTTCACAAGTACGCGTTTTCTGTTTCACATGTTGCCCTGGAATAATTTTTAAAAAGTAAATAAAATACGATATTAAATGATTGTTCATAAATTGTAATTTATTAGATATTCACGTTCTGCAGCATGTGAATGACAAACAACCGAAAATAAAAGTCACAAATCACTCAACTTGGCTCTTAAAATTAATTAAATCAAAATTAAAATAATTATTATTATATAACTTGCTAGTAAACACAATAAAAAGGGTACGTTTTGCCGGCGGGTAAACCGACAGTTGATTCGGAGATTCTTATTGATATGAATACGTATATTTCATAAAAAAGAATACGGGGATCGATATCTGGGAGGCTTCGCGTTCTATAGACAGTCATAGTCGCCCTTCCAACTGCAAGTAATTCATTGGCACGACTCGCACGACAACTTGCATTAGCATTTTCGTATACCTTATTATCCTTAGCTATTTGATATCTTTATAGCCGCGTTTGTTACCCGAAGCTCTTTGTTTGACATTGGTTAAATATATACCAAGAATGGTTCTTAGCGTTATTTATGTATACATGATACTGCATAACAAACGATAAATTTCATATATTGATTTAATAAAATCAATTTGAAAATTAATTTCAATATTTATATATGTTCATTATTTGTATTATATTATTGCGAGATGCAAAAGGCCCGTTATGCGTACATATATTAATGGGAAAATTTTAATATGCAAAATTTAATTCACATATAATACGTTCGAATGAGAATGAAGTACAATAACTTTATAATATATATATGAAAATATGTTCTATATTGACATTTTGTACATATTGAAAATGATTGAAGGCTATATAACATATATATATACAAGATTTTGATCTTTCATTTGTCATTCAAAGTATAAATATTTTTAGTATATGCGACTTATAAGTTTTGCATTGGAAAAATAAAATTTTAAAATAATTAAAAAATTTAAAATAGATAATTTTAATGTTAAAATGGTAACTATGTAACATGGTTAAGATGCGTATTTGGGATTAATTGAAATAAATTAGTGTGAGAGACATAATTTTATAACAAAATTTTATGATTGGTGATCCATCTTTCTGCACTGCCTGGACACAAGTACGCGGTGCTTCTTGTTTCAAGTGGTGGTCTGGCAGTGATAAATTTTTTTTTTGTTACTTTTAAAGAATTGTATATATATATATATATATATAGAAATAAGTGAATGAAGGAGGATTATTTTAATTTATTAAAAATATTAATTGATTCTTAATCATATAATCGCAATGTAACAAATTAAAAATTCTTATACGGTTTGTTGTTTTATTATAAGATATTATTTTGTTTTGTATATTCAAATGGAAAAAAAGTTGTTGAACTTATATGCGAGAATTTATAATGTATATATAGATCATTATTTCAGATATATATATATATAGAGATCATTTTTTCTTGAATATCCCATCCATCATAATTATATTTAATAATAATAATAATAATATATTTAGTTTGTCTTTGCGAAATTAATTTTAAATCATATATTATTTATATTTATTAAGAATATATTCTCAGAATGAATTAGGTTTATTTAACCGTGTGTTTTGTGTTTAGTACTCTTATATAAAATACAATTGAATTTATTTTAATAATAATCGATTTTAATTCCATTATATTTTTTGCAATTTCAGTACCCAATAAATTTTAACTATATATATGTATAATTTTTATATAAATATTAATAATTAACCTTTTTCGCTTTATTCATTTTTTTATGTTGTATGTAAATCAAAACAAAATCCCGCAGATTATATTTTGTTCTAATAAAATGTTAAATTTATTTTTAACCTTTATATAAAAAGGTGTTATTAAATAAATATATACCAATATGAGATTAATAAAGTATTAAAACAATATAAATATTTTTTAACGTAAATTGAATATAGATCATATATGTATAGGATTTAAAAACCACGAAATACGATTTAACTTTATTTACAGCACAATAAAACATATTGTGATATTATATAATAAATAACACCAAAGAATATATTTCTTTCGTGTGTGGTTTATATATACAAATCACTTTAAAAAGTACATATTTTATTTCCTATATTGATGTAAATATAAATAATGATCTATTAAACATTGTAATATAACATTTAGATATCAGTGCTAGTTTTGAATGAAGCAAGAAAACGCGGCCAGTTATAAACACCTGTAACCGGAAGGTCCTTACCACCCGTGCGTGCTTAGGATAGGAAAATGGTCTTAAATTTTGCACCAATCGTCTCCTCATAAAAGTTTAATATAAAAGTATGTGCCATATTCACTAATATATTCAAATTGATTCCCAAAAACATTATTGGATTTGTATGGGAGCTCCTGGTTGGGTTGGGATCAGAAAACAATTTAGAGAAAGGTAATTTTTTGCATTTGGTACATAACCAGTACCTGGAAAATTTCAAGTCAATTGTTTTCAAACAGAACGTGATATCTATTATAATCTGTTGGATTTAGAGATTTATAAGACATACCACTTATAATCCCTTGGGAGCTCCTGGCGGGGATGGGATTAAATTGCGCGGCGTTTCCATTTTTCTTCAAACCACCAGATTCAAAATCAGATTTATTCTAGTCAATTGATTAGAAACAGATAACGAGATATCTGTCATGATTAAATGAGATTCCTTACAGTTCCAAGACTGTAATTTTTTGCATTTGGTATCAATAAATTTAAACCTTTACTCTTTGAATATATTTAAATTTTCAAGCAAATAACTTTAGAACTCTACAAGATATATGAGAAACATAGGGGACATATAAGGGAGGGGGCATAGAAGGGAGGGGGTGACATACCCCATTTCCGAACTTAACCGGCTCTACAGACAAAAAAGATTTTGTTGAAATTTTCAGCCAAATCGGTCGCGTAGTTTCCGAGAAAAAGGTAAGACAATAACCGAGCGAGCGAGGAGAGGGAAGAATACGGAAAAATTTTTATATAATTTTTCAACATAAAAATTTTGAATTCGTGCTAAAAAAATGCTAATTTTTTTTCTTCCAAAACGATAACAATAATGAAAAGTAAGTGATTAATACATTCTTAGTTTTGACATAGTTAATACATAGTTTGTAGTTTGTTAATACATAATACATAGTTTTGAAATTCTGCGATGATTTAGAAACTATATAAAATAACTCATTATTGGGGAATGGGGCCCAATATGATTCAATTAAATAGATTTAAATAGAGGGGACAGATGGTTGATTGTTATATTGGGGTTTTTAGGTGAATTTGTCGTTTATATATATTCATAAATCACAAATTGAAATTCAACAATTGTATTAGCACTTTGTATAAGACATCAAAAGTATTAGTATATATTTAAAAACGATAATCTTTATGCAAATAATTAATTTTCCATAATGATTTAAAAAAAAAAAGCACACATTTATTTTTCTCTGTCGTACTTCACTTCACGTGCATGCATATTTGGAACAAAACTAAAATTTCATTTTTCTTGCAATTATTAAAAAAAAGTATTCAATGTTTCATAAAACCGTTCGTATCAGTTAACTAAGTGATTTCGTTATTCGTCAATCAATTTCGATTGAACTAACGAAAATTTTAGCCCGTCTTCTTTGTTATATATCTCAGGGTCTAATACCATATGGAATCATAACTTTTTGGTAAACTTAATAAAAAATAGCTAAACACGCCAACGTCAGCTAATTTAACCGTATAGATACAATAACTTTTGGAATTATATTCATCAACGATATCTTTATTTTCTCCTTCATTTATCTTTTTCGCACAAATACGACACACATTAAATTTACCTTACCTTATTACAAAGCCATCGATACGTAGATTTGAATCCTACTATGGGAACATGAAAAAAAATCTGTGTCTTTATTGAAATAAATAATTGGAAAAGGGGAATGTTCACAGGAAAAATAATATGGAAAATGGTGAGAATGAATATGGTTTGGATAACGGCATGCAAGGAAAATTTTGTAGAATGGGAAATGGAAGCGCATTATAGGGAGTCAAGCGGATGTTGAATATTGGAGGTCGACCGAAAATGTTAGTTAGATAGGTTGAAAATAAGTACGAAGTATGAAGGAACTGAAAAACAAAAACAATATTCGCTTTTAATTTTTTTGATATCATTTTATTAAATAATTTATGAGAATAATTTACAGTAATAATAAAATGTTTTTATATTTTATTTGTTTGTTTTTTTTTTTGTTAATTTTAATAAAAAATATAATTAAATATATTCATTATTTAGTGTATTGTATGTAATATAAATATTCTTAAATATGTAAATTAAAACGAAAAAAATAAAAATAGTAATAATAATATTATTGTTTTTTTTAAATACATAAATACATTTTTTTTTTATTAATTATATTTGAGACAAAATGCATAATAATTGAATAGTGAAATTTTCTGTGTGTGAGTTTTCAATACTCTTTCTATTTTCTTATGACAATTTTGAATAAGATGGTGGTGAGAATTTTTTTCGTAAAAATTTTATTATATACAATGGTAAACAAGAGACAAGTGTTATAACAGAAACTTTCCATAAAAAGTCCCATGACCATATAAATTCCCAATCTGTACGGATGAAAATAATAATAATTTTAATTAAGATTCACGAATTATAAATATAGGATAGGACTAGGAAATGATCAATAATTACCAAAATATTCATGTAATACTGCCAATGATATTAAATATAGTAATAAACTAAAAACTTCTGCTAGTACCATTAATCTGAAAAAAGATGAATAATTTTCAATTGTTTTTATTACAGAATCTTTTAAATATAATTTACCTATGCCATGTCCGTATAGTTAATGCAACCATTATCAATTCTGTTAATATTAATGCTGAAAAACTAATTGCAACAATATGAATGAATTCATCTTCGAATAGAATTAATGCACCATACATAATGACACCACCTACAGAACATTGTTGAAAACAAATCAATTAATTTGGTGTTTTTAACTTAATATTAATATTTTTATCTTGGAAATCAAAAACCACAAATACATAAAATAACATACCTTGATAAATACTAATTAAAACCCACATAAAAAATGTTTTATAACTAAGACTTCGACCCTTTGAAAGTTCTTTATATAATTCCGGATATGTTACGGCAATATTTGCACTAATATCTTGATCTAATACCAATGAAAATACCGGAAACATTGTATATAATGTTGCATAACCAACCATTAGAAAACCTTGATAGAGCGGTACCGATGACAGATAAAAAACAGCCGAAAATACAGCTTGCATTGTTGATATAATTAAACCACGATGTATTACGAATTGGGATAGGGCCGCCGAACGTTTATATGATCGTCGTCCATGTACCAGTAATAATTTTGCAATATATGAAAATGCGGGTATACTAAAATCACCGGCCAACGACGCTTGTCGTCCTTCTCGGCCCTCTATACCCACACCTAAATTAAAAAAAAAAATATACACAAATTAAGCAAATTTAACAAGATCAAGATGATTTCAGAACCAATCCAAAAAAATCAATTTCTATAATTACCAGCATCCGATTGTTGAATCATACTAACATCATTTCCACCATCGCCAACGGCACACGTACGTTTACCTGTATGCTTTTGTATTAACGATACAACTTGTGCTTTTTGTGTTGGACTACAGCGACAACATACAACGGCCGGACTAGCTGTGGCCAATTCCATAAATTCATCTTGATAATATTGTAAGCAAACCTCGAGACTTTCACCGGACACCACCAATGCACAATCTTGTTTACGACGAAATTGATTTAATTCCAGATGGGCATTTGTTCGTGTTAGAACGCTCTTTAAAACGTGTAAACCTTGATTACGACCCACTAAATGTGAACTTTTAGCAATGCACGTTGCCGTTTCTAATTTATCACCCGTTAACATCCAAATGCGTATACCGGCATTACGTAAAAGTTCTAATGTTGGTCGTACCCGATCCTGAAGACGATCTTCAACACCTTCAACAAAAAAGAAAATGAAAACACGTTAAAATGCGTCAAGGGTTTTCAGAATTAAGCTATACGAGAAATGAAATTAAAAATTGTTTGTATTGGGCAAAATCAGATTAGGGCCCGTAAAAACTCAGAATTCTCTATTGCCATATTACTCTATCGAACATATTACAATAAAAAAACTTAAACTGAAAAGCAGAAAGAAAAAATAATATGGTTTCAAACATTGCACTTTAAGTGGATGGGGTTTTTAGATAGGAAAAAATGTTTAATTTAAATGACTGCGATAGTTATAAGGGGAAATATTAGTCCTAATAGACGGTTCCGTATTCTTGATTTTCTTGGAAAAAAATTTAATTCCAAATATGTTGCTTTGAAAAAAGTTAATAGATCTAGAATATGGATGTTCAGAATTGCTCGAATTATATAATAAAAGAACATTGGATCAGGAAATTAAGGAATTAATTTGAAAATCATTCGTAATAATTATAAAATGGGCATAATCCAGCTACTTCGATCGCTTATGATCCGATAATTAAATGGCATTTGTTATAGTTTCATTACTTATCACAGAATATGCACATTTTTGGATCTTGTAACTGTAGTAGTTGGTAATTGGTGCACCGGCCCATATGTCAAAATTGTACTCTAGAAGTGGGCTTATAAATTCTTTGCATAAATCAGTGCCAGGTTTTCGGCGAAAATGCAATGGGACCAGACACCCTTTTAGCTGGCATGCAAAATTGATTGAGTTAAAAACTTGCTAATCCATTTGGTTTCTAGTATGAATTAATGACTTTTGGATATTGATGTCCTATGCCAGAATCGCTATCAAAAGCCTTAGTAGTGTGTAGCGAAACAATAGTTATATTGACAATCAGTAATTTCGAGCCCTACCATCGAGATATTGTAAGATTTACTACATCTTCTCCATTATCTTATAAATTATTGATGTTATTGATCTTTTTTACCTGTAAGACTTAATAATTCCATTTCTCGTTCTAATGATTCAATTACAGCTGATACTTTAGTAAGACGATCGGTTGTACTTAATCGCGCCGCATTGTATCTTGTCTATTAAAAAAACAAAATAAATAATAATATTATTTAATACGGTAGGTTTTAAGGATTTTAAATGAAATTTTATTACCTCAAAATCATTATATTGATCATCGGTTAGCACCTTTTTGGCCACAACTAATGTACGTAGACCTTCACGTGCCATATTTCCACTTTCTTCATTTAACCAATCATTGTATTGTACGATGGCGGCCATCACAACATCGGCACCTTTTAAATAAAATGTAATTTCGCCCGTACTGGCATCTTTCACAATGATACCCATACGTTTACTTTCGCTGGTAAATGGAAATACTTGTAAAATATGAAATTTCATTGTCCCATTGCTCAGTGAATTCAATGATACGGTACTGCCATTACTGCTTGACGGTGAATTTAAATCTAATTTTGAATCGGCCGATAAATTTGTAACCGTTGTATTAATTGATGCATTTTCGGTAAGTGATTTTTTCATCATCGTCGTCGTCGTCGACGATGTAGAACTCCTTTGAATCGTTGGATTACGCAATTGTAATGTCATTGAAGATAGATCTCGGGCGATTAATGCGAGCCCAATTTGTTCTGTCCATTTGACAAGTGCAATTTCATCGGGGCTTGATGCTTGATATGTCACGCCATTATCATCTTTTGGTCGTTCCATTGTTATATTGGCGGATTTACTTGGTGAACCACGTTTATTATCGGCGCCCATCGACGATGTTCCTGCACTTGATTCTGTGTCACTATTATCATAAACCGGTGTTACATTATGACAAAGTGCTAATGCTTTTACGGCTTCCCATACTCGCCATCCTTCGGGTCGTCGTAATCGGGTCGATGAGAATACCGATGTTGGCCGGATCGGTGACATTTCTTGTTGATGTATATTCGATGTTAACGATTGTATTGTACTGGCCACCTCATCAAATGAATCATTACCGTAGGCAACCGTTCCTAAATGGATTTTCTTAAATACCATTTCATTTTGTGTTAACGTTCCCGTTTTATCCGTTAGCAAATAGGAAATTCGTCCAAGTTCTTCGGGTATCGTAGTTGAACGAACCACCGTACCGCTAATCTCCGGATCATTTTGTATTTGATATGAATAAAATGCTTTACCCATATCCAAATTCACCCGTAAACTGATTGGAATAATATATGAAAATAATAATACAAATCGGAACATATAACGATACCATGGTCCACTGAATCCTTTCAAACACATCATGGCCAAAGCCAAACCAATAACAGCACAAAATAAAACCTAATTATAAGCAAAATAAAAAACACCATGATAATAAAAAAAGGTTAATTATATTTTTTTACTTTTTACCTTAGTTAATCCATTAATTTCCATATCCAATAGTCCGACTTTTGATCGTGGTTGAGAATTATTCATAACACTTCTTGTTTCACAACCAGTATATACAACGATACCTGTTGCTGTACCCGCTGCGATTACTGTATTAGCCCATAGTGTATTTTCAACATCAAGACTTTCCTCTTCCGAACCGATTTGCTTGGAAAATGTTCCAATAAATGAATGTATATCACGTTGTGGTTTTTCAATATAAATATTTGCGGCCACATTAAATAAATCGGAATCAGATGATAATTTTTGTGTTGTAGGTACAGCTATTCGTAATTTCCAATCAGTTTCACCATCCAATTGATCGGTACGTACAAATACTGTACCACTTCTATCACTTGTACGTAATAATACTAAATCGGCCGGTACACGTTCATCCTTTTCAACAATTATTATATCGCCAACCTGAAAAAATACAGTTATTTTTAGTTTTCAATCCGCTTATATTTAAAATGTTAAAAATAGATTTTTGTTAATAACATTCTTACTTTTAATTTTGACGATGGTACCATTTCAATTTGTTGATCGGGATATACTAATCTTTTATATTTTTGTGAATTCACTTCACGATCACGTTGATGTCGACGAAAATCATCAATAGCTTCACGACAAATTGTAACCGTTAATACAAATCCCTATACCAAAAAAAAAAAACAATTAATTATATTAAAAAATAACATAATCACAATAAATATTAAATAACATTACCAGTGGACCCCAATATGTATATAAATAACCAATTTTTACATCTGGTATAAATTGACTTAATGCCATTATTAAAAAGTATAGATTTAGAAAAAAACGAAATTGCTCAAAAAGTACCAATGGCAAAAACGTAATAAAATTATATTTCTATAGAATGGAAAATAAAATAAAATAATTAATTTTTATTAAAATTGAATAATGATCAAAATTTAAAATATACCTGATTACGAATTTCATTTGGTGGAAATTTTTCCTCACAAGGACGTCCAATATTTACAGATCGTGCACGTAATTCTCTTGGCGCACACCATTTTCGCCATGCCCAACACCAACAACTGCAGGATAGAAAACATTTTATATAATTAAATATTAATTTTAAAAAACAAAAACCAATGTTATTATATTTAAAATCGCGTTAGTTTTTTTCTTTACAAAACACAAAAATAAAAAACAATTAGATTCAGATGATTCACGATTAATTTTTTTTTTCATTAATACCTAAAAAAATACCATCGTCTTCTTGGTTTTGTAATCAATGGTATTGTTTCTTTAGCGATTGGTGTTGTGGGTGTACATTGTGATGGATCATCCATATCACTTGAACGCATTGAAAATTTAATTAATTCCACCGTTTCAATTTTTTGTTGTTCAATAATTGCAAAAAAATTTAATTTAAATAATAAAAAAAAAAAACAAATCTAATTGACGAGAATAATAAAGTTTTATTTTTTATGTTTTTATTTTCGTAGACATTTTTTTTCTTCTTTATATTTTTGTTTTTGTTTTTGTTTTCTATTTCTGCTATTTTTTTTTGTCACAAGTTTTATATCACTCAGGGGAAATTTAACGCAAGCCTGAATACGTAAACCTCGACGTCAACTATCGCAGATTTTTATAGGTTAATTATTTTTAAAATGGTTAAAATTTTCCCAAAAAGGCGCAGTATTTAAATAATTTATAAATTACAATTTTTTCCAAAGCAATTCCCATAAAACATCATAAAACAATATTTTATAAAAATTAAATAAATAAGGGAATAATTAATTTATATGTATCTTGAAGTACAAAAATACATTAAAAAAAATACACTCTAATTTCATGAAAATTAAAGATGAAAATTCATGTATAAATGATTAATACACACCCACAAATTGTTCGAAAGAATGTTGAACACATATTTGATTTTTTTCGTCGATTTCTTGTTGTAATCGTTGATGAATTAATTCCAATTAATGATTGACGATTTCCAATACTGCGTCCACCTACCCTAGCATTTATAACATTTTGATGATCTTGAGTATGATCAATTAGTAATTCAGTTTCAGAATCACTCATTTCAAAATCCCGTAATTGAACATCATCCATAATAATATTAATAATGATGATTGAATTTTATTAAACATTTATGAAAAAAAAAAAACACTATTTTATGAATTGGAAATTATAAAAAAAAAAATATAATAACTATTTTGGCAACAGATTCGGCAACGAAGAGATCATTAGGTTTTTAATATAAAATAGAAAATGCACACGGCGGTGGTAATTTAAAAAAGTAAAACACTATTTTAACATGATTTGTTTTTTTTTAATTTAAAATCTATTTAATTTTATTTTATTTATAATTATTTTTTGTGTATTGAAGAAAATAAACAAATTATAAAAAAAAAATAAATATAGGAATAAATTATTTATTGTTGTTTTTTGTTATTTTAATTTTATATACGAAAAAAAAGTAAATAAACATTTTTTTTTTGGCATTTCGTAATGAGGCGATTCAGGCGATCGGCAGTAAATTACGTATCAACAGGTTTGCCAAATTTAAAATCGTAAAGGAAAAATATATATAATTTCCTTAAAAGATATTTTTTTGTTATTTCCGATTCGGTTTCTTCATATTTTGTGATGCACTCCGTTTATTTTATTTTAATCATTTTAATATAATTTTAATTATATATATACATATTTGATTAATTAAAATTTTGATTTTTAATTCGAAATGGTATTTCGTACAATTGAAACACATCCATTGCATTATCAAATGTTAAATTATATTTATGAAAAACAAGCAATTACAGAAATCTATTTTTGTGAAATATGGAGAGAATTTTTAAATTATTTAAAAAATCTTGAATCGACGACGAATAATTTTATTAGTTTATATAAAACACCCACGGAATATCGATATTTATTTTATACAGAAATATTACCTAATATTTATCTATATTTTAAGAATGAATGTGTAAAACGTCGATATTTTCAATTTATTTATTCATATGAAATTGCTGATATAATGGAAACCTATTATAAAAATTCATGTGAACGTGATAGTCATCATCATCATCATCAGGCGTCCAACGAGGAATTACCACCGGGAATACTCCCCAGAACAATAACAACGTCAACAACAACAACAACAACAACGACAACAGCACCAAATGCAAATACATTTAAATATAATCGAAATACATTAAGGGTAAATGTTTCTATATAATGTACATTTTTTTTTATAGAATTTAATTAGTATATATTTAAAATTATATATATATATATATATTTCTATAGGAATATATCCGAAATAGCATTCAATCAAATTTTGAACAACCGAAATCAACTGGCACTGGCGATAATCAAAATAATATATCAATAGTAACACAAAAAATATTTAATTTATCATTTGAATACGGAGCGATTGCATCAAATTCATTAACATGTCCAGCTGTTGCAATTGCGTCGTATTACATGTCAACACCAGAAGAACGTCTACGGTATGTATTTCATACAAAAGATGAATTATGCAAACGAATTGAGGCAAAACGACAAGAATTTCTGTTGCAAAACACTTTATTTAAATTAAATGAAGATGGTACAACAATTGAGGATTATCTATTGAATACAATAGATGTCCGTTTAATGGATGAACTTAGCAAGAATTTAAGTCATATGGTAAACATACCATGTCATGATGAATTGAGTGTAAACATTCGTAATATTAACGATTATCAAAATCAAAATAAATATGATGCATTAAAATATTCAACAAATTATCAATCGCTTGTGAAACAACATTTAATAAAATTAAAAATAACAGGTGATTCAACAATTCGAAATCGTATTGGAATTATTCGTGCTATTAAACAACCATCACCGGAAAATACTGAATTGATCACTTATTCGAAAAGTCGTGAAAATACAATAAATAAACGAAAATTGAATTCAAAGAAAATTGTCACAGTACGTATACCAAATTTAACAATTGATGATGATCAAACATCATCATCGACATCAGTCCTGCCAGAACCCACTAAACCGCAGTCTCCATCATTTAGACAATCAACAGTAGAACGACGACGATCGGCACGACTTAATGATAAAGCAAATCGTAGTCAATTGTCAACTGAAAGTATCAGCAGTAGCCCAGAAAGTCGAATAACACAAACTCAATCACCATCAGTATCATCAATAGCATCAATAAATAATAGTAGTTTTTCGTCAATGATTTCAAATCGAGAAAGCTCAATTATTATCGAACGCGAACAAAACATTGGTAGAAATAATGATGAAAATAGTAGAATTACATCCACGCCAACGGATAGATCACGACGTTTATTGATGCGGAATCGTCAAAGATTTACAAAAACATCGGCAACTAAAACCTTTAATATTTCATCAGTTTTATTCGAATTACCAGAAACCGATGATGAATAGATTATTTGGTTATACGGATATAATAACAGAATGGATTACATATATATTTGATCCACTTTATTATTCCCGCAGGCACCCAAAATATTTTTTTTTTATTTACACAAATGATTTTGAATTGTATTGTTATATTTTTGTTTTATATATTTTTAAAATGATTTGTTTTGTTTTAATTTTTTTTTTTTTCATATTACATCAGTGATACCAATAAACAAATAAATTACGGCGAATTATTATTTAATAAAAATGGAGAAGTGACAAAGCGAGGGGACGGGGAAGGACACATTATTTATTTTGTTTGATTTTTTTTTGCTTTTGTTTATCATATCACTTATTTTTTTTTTTTGTATTTCTTTTTTAAATAATTTAATTAAAAATTGTTCCCAATATAAAATTTTATATTATTAATCTTATTGTAATATGTAAAAATGATAATTTGCTAATGAAAATAAAGTTATAATTTAATATAATTAATTCTAAATTTGTATAATGCATTTATTCATCAGAAAATGGTATGTAAAAAAAATTAAAACACTTGTGAATATTTTTTTTTGATTGATTTGTTTTTTTTTTAAATCAGATTTTATAAATTTTATGCGTAAATTAAAATTATTGTTTGTATGTTTTTTATTAATTTATATTTAATAGTGTATTTCGTATGTATGAATGTTTGCTGTTTATTGTGTTAAATAATTTAAATAAAAAAATTAAAATAAATATGTGTTTTGGTTGACGGGTGCGTACGTGCTCGTAGTGATTATGCGAACAAAAACCTTGAACATAATCATGTAATATTTATTCAAAAAATAATGGTATAATTAAGAATTTGTTTATTTTACATTAAAAAATATATATATATAGTTTTAGACAAAATACAATATATGGAGGTATTTTATTTACAAATCGTTTTATAAGTAATGCTGAAATTGCAACAGCCTTACGACCATTTTATTTTGTTGTACATCCCGATTTATTTGGACGTTTTCCACAACAAAGGGTAAATCCAAGCAAAATATTGATCATTTTATAATAAAGTTTCTAATTTATAAATGAAAATTTATAATGTTAATTTAATTATATAGTCAACGAATGAAGAATCCCTTAAACATTTAAGTGCCCACTTAGAAGCAATCCAACACCAAAGAACTTTGTATTCATCACCAAGAGAATTAGCATTTTATGTACGTGATTCAAGTATTGAAAATAGAGGTATGTATATATATATATAAATGAAATATAACAATTATAAACTTGTTTTAAAATTTATTTTTTTTTTGTTAATATATATTATAGATAAATTTAAACTAGTCAAAATTTATTTGGAACGTGGTACATTCGATCTAAAATTAATAATTAAAAAAATATTAAAAACATGTAATTTATCTACAGAATATGTTGATAAAATTAAAACGAATAATTCATCGACAACAACAACAACAAATAATAATGAAAATTCATTTCGTGGTGGTGGTGGTACAACTGGCCAAAATGGTAGTAATGAGGAAGCATTTTATGGTACACCATTTAATGATGAATATGAAATGTATCATATGCGTGTGGAAAAGGCGAAACTAGAAAGAACTTTAAAATCATGGTTAGATGGAAATTTATCAATGGCATACGAACGATCGGCCGCACTGGAAACGCTTAAAGAAGATGTAGAAAAATTACAAAAATCATTATCACAACGTTTAAAATTAAAAGATTTACAATATGATTGTGGTTGGAACATTGAACATTATCGTGGTTGTTTAAAAAGTTTTGAACGTCTTGTGAATATGCATGAAAAAGACATGAAACCTTTAGAAGGTAAAATTGTGTAAGCTTATCTTTTATATTGGGGTTGCCTGTTGTTTTTCAATTAGAAATTAAAATTTGATAAATAGTATTTAAAAAAAAAAAAAGACAAAACAATTAATTTTTGATTTATATATTTACAGATCGTATTTTGGTATTTGCACCGATATCTGGAGTAAGTCTTGAAGGTCACATTATGTTATTCACTGGTGATGTACAACATAATTGGTTAGATGTAATTTTGATTTTAATTTTTTTTATACTGAATGGAATATAGAAAAAAAACCATAATTCATTAAATAATATCGTATAATTATTGTTTTGTATTTTGATAAATACGTTTGTAGTTTATAAAAAATATATCGAAACAAGATGAATATTTAAAACGTATACCCGCATATGAATCCGCATTATCACAAGTTTTGCGACACATTCAAATAAGTCGTCGTAAATTTATGCCAAAAGCGCAGGTTGTTAATTATGCCGCTCAATTAAGAAAAGTGACAACATCAATGTTGGATTATTTAACATATAATTCATCTTATCCAAAATCATGGCCGGATAGTTTATCTAATTTTGAAATTGTAATTGAATCGTAAGTATATAGAATAAAATTATTATTATTATTATTAATATTAAAGAATAATCGATTGATAATATCTCACAGTGAAGCTGGCCCATTAATGGTAAGCCCAACAGGACAATTTATTGCACCATCAACGTGTCCTGGGTCAATACTAGTTGATTTTTTAACAACGCATTTATCAGAGGCAACCGAAAAGGCAGTTGCATATAAAAAGTATGTTACTTTATGTAATTATATTTTCAATCAAATCTATATAATAAAATTGATTGTGAATGTTTTATGTAATGATATTAATTTAAATTAATTACTTATATAATATATGGTTAATTTACAGAAATAAATATGTCGAACGTGAATTACATGAACGCTGCCATAAAGAATTACTATTAAATGCGTTGACCAAAGACGATTCAATTGATCCAAATAAAATGATTCAGTGTTTGGAACGCCTATTAAATGTCGGTATTAAAATGAATGATGTTACGTTAAATATAACACATTATTATTCGGTGCTTAGCGATGGTACGGTATGTATACCATGGGATTGGACATTAGAATAACATTCGTTACGAAACAAAACATATTATATATGTATTGTGAATAACACAAATTAAAAACGATATACTACGAAAATCTTCCAAGTTAAAATGTATAAAAATAATATTTTAAATTTAAACTGTAAATATTGTATCATAACATAATATTGGTGAAAATACAGAAATTTTTTATTTTTAAATAAACTTATTCAAATTCAAAATTTATTTTAACGCCTTATAATTCTGCCATCTATTGACTAAGCTATACCATAAAAATATATTCGCCTAATTTTCGGCTGCCAACCCCCACCCATCTCCCCCGAAGCGACGTTAAAATTTGGTTGCGTTTGTTGCGTTGCTTTGGAATTTGCCCTTCCACATTTTCTTTTTCGTTTCTCGCCCATTCACGATTTTGTAGTTGCAGGCATCGCATGTGTGAAAAAAAGTCAAAAAATTTACAGAACAAGAAAAAAAAGCTATTCAAAAAAAGTTGTAAAAGTATCAAGTTTTAGTATATTAATATTATTATCTATATATGTATAACGAAAATTGGTATGTATAATTTAATTTATTTGTAATTATAATAATTTGTTCATGTGCAACACTAAGAATGTTGGATTCATTTGGCCTTACGGTACATTTCAAATTAAAGTATGCAAACGTGTATAAATTGGATGTGTGAATGTGTGCGTGTGTGTGCGCTTCGCTTTTTTTTTCTTTCATAGAAAAATTAGTAGGCCATCTTTGATTTTCCCTTTTTCAATTATCTTTTTTATTGTCCAGACGTATATTACAGATAGATTTTATTATCTATGCTAAATACACGAAAATGCAACAACATTGTAATATGCAGGCAAAAAATAAGTTATAACGGTATTTTTATGAAAAAAAAATTGATAGGTTATCATTACCACGCATTTTTTTTAACTTCAAACTGAAACTAACTCAGCACACACGCACACAGTCATAAGTGAACACGTACAAAAAAATTTATTCCACATTTCGTTTGCGTTTCTTTTCTCTAGCTTCATTTTTCTTTTTTTTTAACATATATTACTACTACTACATTTACAAAATTTAAAAATAAATTATAATCAACCACAATTTGGTCAGCGCAGAACAAATCCTGCACCGTAAAAAAAAAAAGAAAAAAAAAGCAAGTAGAGAAAATGGTGACGCTCTGTATTTCATTAATCGCGTGTTTTTATTTTAAAAATTCGTTTAAAAATAATTTTTAAGGGTTTGCATTCATTTTATGGCGATCAATCTCTGAAACAGAAGAAAAGTTGAAAAATAACTGTATGTAAAAAATTTCAATATCTGTAATTTAAATTACACAAAATTTCAAAACTATATAGAATATTGTCTTTATTCTGTTGCACTCGTGCGTGTGTGTGTGTTTTTTTTGTTTAACCAAAATTTTATTTCAACAAGTTTTTTGTGTAATAATTTGTGGTGGATGACCGAACGATCGATCCCACAACCATATCCTCTGTTTTAATTAAAAAAAAAATCTCATATTTTCTTTGTTGCATTTTTTTTATGTTCATATACACATAAAAGCAAGATATGATGATGCATATAATAGAATAACGGCATATTAAATTTTACATTTAAAACTACTTTTTTTTTTTTTTTTACTTGATTTTAAACAATATATCAATTCAATTTTAATTATCAATAGTTTCCCAAGTTAGTATATTGTTAAATTATTGGTGATTACATTTTATGATTCATTTTTATTTTATTTTTACCCAATCAAATTGTATTATACAAGGTCAGTGATTTTTGGGTTGATTCTAATTTTAATTGATTCATCTTTTATTTGTGATATTTTCATAAAACTTCTATAATAATTAAAATTATGTATTGTGACTTATAGAATAGTGTAGGATAATATTAAAATAGGGGAGATTTTATTACTAGGGTGAAAAAAAAATATCAAATTTTGATCAAATCCGATTTGCTATACGATTCGTTCATATATCGATAATGCAGAAAAATAAATGAAGGTTTTTTTTTCCTTTTAAATTTTCAAATTCAATTGTAAAAATGAATCACCAATGGGAAAAAAGTCATTTAATTTCTGCTGCCGATAGTATATAAAATATGTGAAGAACATTTAATGATAATGAGTTTTGCCTTTGTGTGTGTTTATAAACATATTGTTCATTCGTATATGAGTGCCCACCGAAAATAAAATCAGTTGTTAAAAGGGAAGGGGACGAGGTCCATTTTTGAAAATGTGTGAGCAATCAATTGTGAAAATAAGCCGTAATAAAAATTAACGCACTGTCCGATTGGGACCATCAAAATGTAGCACTTAGTAGTCAGTGGCTTTTGTAATAAAAATACCATTATTTTTAATTCCACTTACAAAAATATATTTGTGTTTTTAACGTTACAGAATACCGACAATCAAATATCAATATAACAATTTAATCAATCAACAATAATAATAATAATTGATTGTTATAGTCGTCGCGCCTACTAACAACGGTTTGTGACCCAGCTGATGTGTGTTTTTTTTTATATGTTTTTCTTTATGAAGGAAATATAAATCAGAATAAGAAAAACCAAACAATTGAGATTACACATCTGAAAATATAAGCAGATAGAAGAGATTAAAATAATAATATGATATTCTAAATTCCAGAATATATAAAAATTAAGTGTTAAAAAAAAAATTAATATGTACAAGTTATAACAAAAATAATTAAATCGCTTGTTTTAATTAATATAAAAAATACACAAAAATAAAAAGAACTTAACAAAAAACGAACAATAAATAAATAATTTGTTTTTTTTTTTATGATTGAATACTAAGAATTCAAAAAATAAATCATTAAATAAAGAAATTTACAATATAACAGAAAAAATAATAAACTTTATAGGTTGAATATTTTTAATCAAAAAATTTAAATTTAATGTATATTATATAATTCATTAATAATAATACTATATTAATAATAAAAAACAACAAAGTGTGATATTAAATATAAGTGAGTGAATTATAAATAAAAAAAAAATTATTAGATTTATAACGAAACCAAATAAAAAAAAAGAAATATATTATCACTGTGCTAAAACATTTAAGAAAGCGATTGTACAATAAACAACAACAACAAAAAATATTAACTTTTGACTTATTCGTCGTTATATATCTTTTTTTTTTTTTAATTTTATTCCTAAATATAATTAAGAAATCTTAAAATTAATAAATTGTATACAAAAGATTAGTTATAAAGGTTCTTGGTTTTTTTTTTCATTGAACCTTTTTTGTGATCGCGTTGAATTAATTTTTTTTTATTATTATTTAATTTATTTCTACATATAAGTTTTTTTTATATATAATTATATATAAATATATATATATAAAGTTTACATATACCTTATTTTGAAAATATAAGAAAAGCTTCAATATTTTGCAATTAGTATTTAATAAAATTTCCAATATGATGACCGAAAATAATACGTCGGTCAACACCAACAACCTTCATTTAAATAATAATCATGGAAATACGAAAGGGTAAGTTTTTTAAAATTTTTTTATTTATGTTTTATTATCATAATATTTAATTTTGTCTCTCCCTCTTATTCAAATAACAGTGAGGTAAAACTAGTGACAACTGACGATTTAGGATGGAAATCGAAATTAAAAGTTCCGCCAAAGGATAATCGAATCAAAACAAGTGTAAGTATTATTTTTTATTTAATTTTTATCACGACTTGTTTTTTTTTTTAATTTTAATTTCTATTTAAATTTAATGGTATTGTGTGAAATAAATAAAATAGGATGTAACAGACACAAGAGGAAATGAATTTGATGAATTTTGTATAAAACGTGAGCTGTTAATGGGCATATTTGAAAAAGGATGGGAAAAACCATCACCAATTCAAGAGGCAGCCATACCGATGGCATTAAGTGGTCGAGATATATTGGCGAGAGCCAAAAATGGTACCGGTAAAACGGGTGCCTATTGTATTCCTGTATTAGAACAAATTGATGCAACAAAAGATTATATCCAAGCGTTAGTTATTGTACCGACTCGTGAATTAGCCCTTCAGACATCACAAATTTGCATTGAATTAGCTAAACATTTAGCTATAAGAGTTATGGTAACAACGGGTGGCACAATACTTAAAGATGATATCATGAGAATTTATCAAAAAGGTAAATTATTTATACCCTTTCAATTGAAATTGAATTTAAATACTAAATAAATAAATGGTATAGTTTTTTTTTTAATGTTTTACATTGATAAATGTGAAATTGTAATAATAAAAAAATTTGTTTATTAAACTGTTACAACGAGACTTGACAAATTTAATAAACAGATAATTTTTTTTTACAATTTCACGTTTAACGATTAAAAAAAAAAAATTATATCATTTCATTATATTATGATGATATGTGGATTCCCCATCATTTAGAGAGAATATAAATGACAACATCCCTAACTGATTATTTATTAATGAAAAATAATCCAATAATATTTTTATTTTTTTATATTTATTCAATGTAATAAAATTATTTGTTTTTTTTTTTTTATACCATTTATTGTAATATAAACGTTTATAGTACAATTGATTATTGCAACACCGGGACGTATTCTTGATCTGATGGATAAAGAAGTGGCAAATATGTCACATTGTAATACATTGGTATTGGATGAAGCCGATAAATTGTTATCGTTGGACTTTCAGGGAATGTTGGATCATATTATAATGAAATTGCCAAAAGAACGTCAAATTCTATTGTTTTCAGCAACATTCCCGTTAACGGTGAAAAATTTCATGGATAAATATTTACGTGATCCGTATGAGATAAATTTAATGGAAGAGTTAACATTGAAGGGAGTTACCCAATATTATGCATTTGTACAAGAACGACAAAAAGTGCATTGCTTAAATACATTATTTTCCAAATTGCAAATAAATCAATCGATTATTTTTTGTAATTCAACGCAACGTGTCGAATTATTGGCGAAAAAAATTACCGAATTGGGTTATTGTTGTTATTATATACATGCGAAAATGGCACAAACACACAGAAATCGTGTATTTCACGATTTTCGACAGGGACTCTGTCGTAATTTAGTATGTTCGGATTTATTTACACGTGGTATTGATGTACAGGCTGTGAATGTTGTTATCAATTTTGATTTTCCAAAAATGGCTGAAACATATTTGCACAGAATTGGTCGTTCGGGACGTTTCGGTCATTTAGGTATTGCAATCAATTTAATTACCTATGAAGATCGTTTTGATTTACATCGTATTGAAAAGGAATTGGGCACCGAAATTAAACCCATACCAAAAATAATTGATCCATCGTTGTACGTTAGCAATGCGCTATCCAATGATTCAAGTTGTAGCAATGATGATGGTAATGTAAGCAAATAATAAATTTTTTTTTTGTTTTTTTTTTTTTTTTTTTTATAATTAAATAATATAAATTTAAAATTAAGATAAAATAGGGTGATATATATCTTCTATATATATATATGTAGATATATATTTATATATATATATATATTTTGTATGAAAAGAGAATATAATTTAAGATGTGATGAGTGGTCGGCGAACGACAACGACGACAATGAAAAATAAATAAATATAATTGTGTATAATTTAAAAAAAATTAATAATAAAATAATTACTAAAAAAGAATAAAATATAAAAACAACTAATTAAAATAAAAAATACCAATTGAGTTTTTAATAATACAATAAAATAATAATAAATAAATAATTATTTAAAATATCAAATTAAAAAAAGGTGTATTAAATATTTAAAAAAAATAAAAAAATAAAATAAAAATGAAAAGAAATTTGTATTATAATTAATATTTAATAAAATGTTTTTTTTTTTTTTATAAACTAAAACAATGAAATATATAAATATAAAAATAAAAAATATTTATGTTATATATAAAAAGTAAAAAAAAACAATAAATGAACAATGAGGAGAATTAGAATTAAAAAAAGACCATTGATTAATCTGATTTTTTGTGTATTTGTAAATGAAAAATAAAACAAACAAAAAAAAAAAATATACAAAATAAATACTATAAAAAATTAATAAATCAACAAAAAAACATTTGAAAAAACGAGGTGGTGAAAAGAAGAAAAAGTGTAGCAGAGAGAGAAACATAAGATTAAATAGTAAAATTATTTTTTGTGGTAAAATTAAATTAATAAAACAAAAAAAAAAAAACCACAGTTTATATATATATAAAAAAAA
Source organism: Dilophus febrilis (assembly GCA_958336335.1). Classification (NCBI taxonomy): domain Eukaryota; kingdom Metazoa; phylum Arthropoda; class Insecta; order Diptera; family Bibionidae; genus Dilophus; species Dilophus febrilis. The sequence goes on from OY284471.1 coordinate 35,359,219, forward strand.
TCAAATGAAATGTTTATTAAATGTGGTTTTTATTTATTAGAGAAAATAAAAAATAAAATTCAAACATTTTACCACAATATATAATCATCTCTATAAAAAAAAAACAACAAAAGAGATTCAAATGGGATGATTTGTGTATCGTCAATTCATATAATTACTACTGACGACACAACGCACACATCATCAATTTCATTTTTGTTATCATAACATTTTTATTTTTTAAATTTTATTCATTTTACGTTGTGTCTATAATTTTATTTAATTTTTTTTTTTATTATTATTATTATTATTATTATTCATCAATCATCGAAAAACATCAGGTTTTTTAATTATTTAAACAGCAGATATCAAAGTTTTAAATATAAACAAAAAAAAAAAAAAAACAAAACAAAACAAACGGATAACAAATTATCTACAAATATATATTTTTGAAACACAACCATCAAAAAGAATACACCAATTATGTGTATCCAAATATGATTAATGTATTTAAATAGTTTATTATCATTAAACAAAAGAAGAAAAAACAACCAACAACAATCATCATCATCTCAACATCATCCTCAAATATTATCCATCTATAAATTATCATCATGATCATCAATATATTTGTGTATGCCATTAAATATTACAGTGTTTTTATTATTATTATTATTATTATTATTACTACACATACAATTTAAAACCGATTTTATTTATTCAATCAAAATGTTTGAAAAAATATTTTTTGTATTGCCTAAATTTTGCCTATAACAAAATTTAGTTATAGAGAGAAACATTTTTATTACGGATTTGAAAATCTAAATTTATTTGTGTGTGTGTGATTTAAAGAAGACAAAAAAAACCAAAATTAATTCAATAATAATATTAAATTAAAATTGCATGTTTCCCCAACAATAAATTTACAAAAAAAAAAAAAAAAAATTAAGAAGAAATTAAAAGGAAAGATTAAAAACAGAAGAATATTAAATGATTTTTTTTTTGTTGTTGTTTTCTCTAATTGTGTAAATAATTTAAAAAGAAAATATCAAAAAATAATGAAAATAAATTAAAAAAAAACATCACCAACCACCCAACAACAACAACAACAACAACAACAACACCACTTTAAAGAATCATTATGTTAAGAAAAAACAATTTTTTTTTTATATATATATCAAAGGATATTTTCATATTGTGATATTAAAAATTATAAAATAAAATTATTAAAACATATATTAAAAAAAAAAAAACAACATCATGATCCAAAAAAAAAAAAAAGCAATAAAAGGCATATAATGAAACCAAAGTGGGGGGACCGCGCGAATGTGTCACACATTTCTATATATATAAAAAAAAACACAACTGAAATGTGATTTTATAAATGAAAATGTTTCATATTAATTTTTTTTTTTTTTTTATGTTATGATTATGATTAAGATTAGCTGCTACTACTACTACTCAGCTGTAATTTGTGTATCTAAATGTTAACACTATATTACAATTAATGCTTTGACCATTTTTTTTTTCAAAAAATAGTCTTTTTTTTTTTTTATTTGGTTTATAAAACCCAATTTTTTTTTATTTGATAAAAATTATTAACTTTTTTTTTTTTTTTATAAGTCAAAGTATTAAAAATATATATAATTTTTTTTTTTTTTTTATAAAATATAATTTTTGTACATTTTTCTGTTGTATTTCGCTTTTGTAATATTATTCCTCAAGAATTAAAGGAAATTCTTTATTAATTATCGTTCATTTTCAATTAGAGATTTATTGTTAAAATCAATTTTTAGATGAAATGTTTTATTCATATTCTCATCAATAATTAATTTATAAAATTATTATGGAATTTTAATTTATTGTAATATTTTAGAATATATTTTTTCATGTTTAAAGAAAAAAACATCCTTAGCATTATTTTTTATTAAAAAAAAAAATTCCATATAAAAAAATGACAAAAATTTGTTTTAATTTTATCGCACAACAGAAAAATGTACAAAACATTTATGTATTTTTAATTTTTTTTTTCTTTTTTTTTCAAGAGAAAAATATGTGAGATTTTACTTTTTTTTTGCCTTGTCCTCAGATACTATTAAAAATATCATATTAATTATATTAATTAAAAATCATTTGGTAATAATCAAAAAAAAAAAAAAATTTGCACAAAAGATTACCGGCCGTCTCCGGGGGGCCTCCAGTTCATATTCAAACGTTCCCAAAATATAATTTTGTTTATTTTATTAATTTTTGTCTCTTTTTACAAAAAAATATATAAAAAAATGAAAAAAAAAAAAAATTATTAAATGTTTTTTTTTTAAGACGAAGAAGAAGAAGATTTTTTTTATATCTACAGTTATAAAATGTTAAAAAAAAATTAAATTTTTTTTTTATTTTATGAAATTTTGTTCTTTAAAAAAAATTTCTCATTTTTGAATATTTAAAAAAAAAAATAATTATAATGCATTTTGAATTCAAAACTAGATTTTATTATAATATAAATTATATTTTTTATGGGATTTTTTTTTTAAACTATCAAATTATTTTACGAAATCCTTCGGTTATAATTACATAACGGTTATAATAATATATAATTTAATATTTTTACTTTTGTGCCGCCGCGTTCTCTCATTGGTTTATTTATAAAAAAAAAAAATATAATAAATTGTTTATAGTTTTGAAAAAAACATATAAAAAAAAAAAAAACAGAAAAAAAATTTAAAAAAAATACAAAAAAAAAAAATATTCTTTATATTTTCTTCTATATAATTTTCGTTGTTATTCCTTCCATGCGTCGTCCGTATTTTTTTTTTTTTTGTTTGTTGCGTCTTCTAAAATTATAAAACACAAAATTATTAAGGACATAAAATTTATTAAAATAAAGTTAAAATGTTGTCCATAAGTAAAAAATAATAATATTGAATTTTTACAATATTTTCGTTTTCGTTGTGCAAATTTTTTTCTATATTTTTTTTTTTCCAACAATATTAAAATTTATCTATTCAAAGAAAATCTCACATATTTTTTCTTTTATTTTTTTTTTTTTTTTTAGTTTTATATTATTTAAAATAAATAAAAAAATAAATGCCATTCCTTTTAGAAAGATATATTTTCCTAAAACGTTTCTTTTAAAATCGAAAAAAAAAAAAAAAAAAAACAAATACCAAAAAAATTCTTTTCATCTACAAATAAAATAAATTTTAAATCAATTTTTATAAATTGATAAGTAATAACCAAATAAATTATTATTTTCTTTGTAGATGAGATAAATTTTTGATTTTATTTATTAAATTAATTAAAAATATATTTTATTTTTATTTAAAAAAAAAAAAAAATTAACAAAACACAAATGTAAAAACATTCTTAAAAAAATGTTTGTAAAACAAATTGATCAGATCAAAAATACAAAATTAAATAAATAAAAATATTTATATATATATATATATATATTAGGAAAACAAACAAACAATTAAATAAATTAATTTAAAATTAAATTAAAAAAAAATATTAATTAATTAGCCTGTATTATGTATATATAATATAAATTTAAATTTGAAAGAAAGAAAAATTAATAATACAAAGAAAGAAAGAAAGAAAAATAAAACATTTTTTTTTTTTACTTTTACTATGAAAATCATCATCCCCCCCATCCACCCATCCACCCACCCACCCACCCACCACCATCACACAATAAAATAAAATCAAATTTTAAAATAATAATCATCATCAAATATGTGGCCTTTTTTTGCAAGGCAGAATTTAATATTTTATATTTTTTATTATTCATTATCCATTATTCTTAAAAAGGAATAAAAAATTGTAAAAGAAAAAATGTAGAATAATTTAATAGAATCAATTTTGTGAGATGATGAAATGAAATCAAAAAAAAAATAAAAAAAAAATAATGATTTTTAATTTAATAATTAAAAACACAATTATTATTATTATTTTTCAATTAAATTGAAAATTATACAAAAAATAAAATCATCATCATCATCATCATATTTTAAGTGTGTTAGATAAATTATATATAATTAATTATTTTTTTTTAATGGTATTTTCAATTCAATTACAAAACGGTTTTTTTTTTTTTTTTAATTTACTTTTCCATCTTTAATATATTATTTTTTTATTCCTCAAAAATATAAATTAATTTAATTATAAAAATAAAATAAACCGGTTGCGTAAATAAATTATTTTTTAATGTAAAAAAAAACAAATCTCCAAACAAAAATTAAGAGGATAAAAAGAATTTAGAATATTAAAACTACTTAAAAAAAAAAAAAGTAAAAAGCATTAAAGAATTAAAGAAAAAAATTCTAATTTTATTTTTTTCTAAATTAATTATTAATTGTATATTAATAATTTTTCATGTATATAAAATATATGAATTTTGATTTAAAAAAAAAAAACAAATTGTAAAAAAACTTATAGAGTTTATTTATTTTTATGTGTTTGCCTGATCCGTGTTGTTTATTGTGTTGGTATTTACCAAAATGAAATTTTTTTTTTTTTTAAAACAAAACATCTAAAAAAAAAAAAATCTAAATAATGAATCTCTGAAACAATATAAAATGATAAAAACACCTGAAATTAAAATAACACGGACATAAACGTAAAAACAAAATCAAATTTATATAAAAATTATTCAATGTTATTCCTGTAATATTGTTTTTTTTTTTTTTCGCTCTTTATTTTTATTTATTTAAAATCCAATTAATTTAAAATCTTCAAATCGTCCTCTGTCCCCCCCAGTAGTAAGTAGTAGTAATACAAGAAAAAAAAAACAAAAAACATAATAATAATGAGCTTTTGAGGTGAATAAATAATTAAATAAATTAATTAATAAAAAAAAAAAAAATAATAGTTAAAATGCTTTATTATATATTGTTTAAATAAAAAAAAAAAAAAGAAAAAGAATTTATGTTGATGAGTTATCATTATTAAATGTCAATATAAAAAAAATAAATACAGCTTAATTAAAATTTGAATTAATACAATGTTTTTTTAAGAAAAGTAAAACGAATTATAAATTTTGGGGAGACTGTAGATTTATTTTTGTTTCTAATTACTAATAAAATTTTTTTAAAGAATCATTCATAAATAAAATGAAAAACATAACAATTATTTAAAAGAAATTTCCAAATAAATAAAATAAGAAAAAAGAAGAAAAAAAAAACACTAGAATTAAATCCTTAAGAAAAAATGATTTAAATTTTTTATTCTCTATATTTCGGTTATTTAATTATATGAGTGAAAATTAAATTAAAAAAAAATTATAATTTTAAAATCATTTAAATAGAAATTAATATTAAAATTTTACTTCGAATTTATAACACAATTAATTTAAAATTTTTTTTTTTTTCAATTTTCATCATTTTATTATAATCTATTATTGTAATTTATTATTTGGGTGGTGGTTTATGGGTGGTGATGGTGGCCACTTCCATTTGCGGCGGTCTCACATTTCATTTTCCATCGCCGAAATCCGTCCATTTCGTAGAACGAACGAAAAAAGGTCATATATATATATTTTGTTGCATGATTAGTATCCGTATTTTTTTATTTCTTTTTCATTTAATGTTTTTTTTTTTAATCATTTTGGTTACATTTAAAAAAAACAAAATTTGATTAAATCTCAATAATAATTTCCATTTTTTGAAAACTTTTGAAAATAATTCTAGTGTTTCGTTTGTTTTTTTTTTTGTACAATATTCATTTTTTTTTTATTTTAAATTCAATAATCATCACACACAAAGACACACACACACACGCTCATTATCAATATTATATCATTTTTTATTTTATTATTAAAATGTAAAAAATAAAAAATGTGTACTTAAAAAAAAAAAAATAATAACTAATTCTGTTTTTTATTATCAATATTCAAATTTTTATATTTTGTTTTACTACAATTTTTTTTTTTATTAAACATATAAGAAAAGACAAAAAACAAAATAAAAAATTATTAAATTTTGACAAAAACATAATAATATAAATACAATTACAAAATGATTGTATTTAATTAAATTATTTTTTAATTAATATCATTCAACCACAAATTGATAATAAATGTTTTTTTTTTTTTTTTTGGAAAGAAGCAAACACACGCAAAACAAAAATAAAAAAAACAAGAATAGAATATTAAAAAAAAATAAAAAATAAAAAATACAAGTACACAAAATTTGTACCTGCCATGTCTAATAATTAATTTTATTATCATTAAATTATAATTAATATATTATACAATAAAAAAAAAAAAAAACATCAACAAGAACAAAAAAAAAAAACACTCACAACAACAACAACAACAACAACAACACTCACATTCTCTATATATATTTTTATTATAAAAATAAATTTATATATATAAAAATAAATAAAAAAAAAAATGAAATATAAAATAAATAATAAATAAATTAATTTATGAATGACAAATAATAATCATAATAATAATAATTAAAAAAAAAACATCCTTAAGTGCAAATTAAGTTGTTTTGTTGTTTTTAAACAAACAAATAAACAAAAAAAAAAAAGAAAAACATAATTAAATTTTTTTCTCCATTACATTTTCGAAAAATTTAAAAATTTAAATAATCAATTCCATATTCAATTTAAATATCGCTAATCTAATTAATTAATTAATATATAAACTAATAATTTGCGAAAATGTAATGAGAGAAAAATAAATGATTAAAATTAAAAAAAACAAACCAAAGCACATAAGAAAATTATGAAATTAAAATAATATCAATTTAAAAAAAAAAAAGAAGAAAATTTCATAATTTATAACAAAAACAAAAAAAAAAGTGTAAAATAAAGTTAAGATCATGTGAACAGAGCACTCACTACTCATTCATTGTAATGAGAATCGAATCGACACAAAGAAATTAATAACACACATTCAATTTCAAATCATAGTTATTATTTATCTTTCATTTTCAAACATCAAATGAAAAAAAAAAAAAAAAAAAATTGTGTTTTATAAAAACTTAAAAACACACACACACATACAATTTTTAACAGCAATATTTTTATTTTATTTTTCTTTAAATAACTATGATTTGATAAAATCGAACAAAAAAAAAAAATTATTATAATAAAAACTATATATTTGAAAATGTTGTGGTAAAAAAAATAAATAAATAAAAACCAACAAATTAAATAAAACCAAAAACAATTTGTTTAATTTGGTAAATTTATATTTTTAAGTAAGTCATTTTTTTTTTTATTAATTTTTCAAAATTTTACATTTTACAAAATACTAACGATATTTCTTAATTTTTGACAATCTTCAGTATACATTCCTCAGTACGCGACCTTTTCAATTCCGTATTTCAAGATGGGAGGGGGGATTAATTATTATGAAAAAAAAAATTAATTAAATTAATTTTAATAAAATACCAGAATGTTTTGTCCCCTCGACGCCATTTTTTTTTTAAATGTATTAGCAGTGTGAATTATTTCGTGTGATTTTAAAAAAATGATTTAATTAGCATAATATTTAATTAGCATAATATTCCATATAATATTCAAATATACATTTTGGAAGCTATTACGGCACGACTATTCTTCTTCAATACTTTAACAGAAAAGTGCTGCCGAAAGCTATCATTGTATTTTAGTCGAAGGTGAAGAACGGTAGAAATTATTCGACCAAAATTCATGCCAAAGACAAGAAGAATTTACAAAAGCTTACCGTCTTATAGTCGTCCAAAATTGGCGCCTTTTGATTTCTACTTATTCCGATTCATGCAAAATGCTCTATCCGGCATAAGATTCACTTCCGTTGAAGATGGATCGATCCATTTTTGCCTGGAACAGTTTTTTCGGATGAAATCCATAAATTTCCAGATAGATGGGCTAAAAAAAAAATGGTATGGGATGGACAGCAACACTTTGAAACTAGTTTTTTTTTTACAATAAAGTTTCAATTTTTGAGCGAAAAAAAAAAACGCAAGAATTAATTCACATTTTTATATAAAAAAATAGCTATTTTAAAGCTATTTTTACTTAATGCTTTTTAGTTTAAACTTTTTTATTTCTATCATATGTTTGATTTTATTTTCAAAATTTCATAAATTAATCGACATATTATATTAAAGTTTAGCCACTCAAAATTACTTAAATGTATTCAACGCATCACCGAGGTTCATCACCTATGATTAAGTGATTTCGTTACGGGCTCACGGCCGTAGTAGAATTCTGAGGTTTTACTATACGGCCGCTAAACTGATTTTGTCGTAGTAACGTAGAAGAAAAATAGTAATTATTTGAAAATCTTTTGGTTTTAAAGAATTTTTCTGTTAAACTACCAAACTCAACCAAAATCCCGAAATCGTCTTATTTTTGAAATATAAAATAAAATTTTGTGGCCATTTCATGACGAGTTCTGAATGTATTTTTATTCAATTTTGACAATTTTTCATTATGGAAATATATATTTTCGGTCCCCCACAAACTCAATTAAATTCAAAAGAAATCGAATTTACTAAATTTAATTTAACTTTTATTTTGTAAGTTTAGTTTAGTATTACCTCTTTTTCTAATTAAACTTTTTAAATGAATTTCAGAATTTGGAAATTTTAGTATAAATTAAATCACTCCATCTCCCCCGGCCACAGTCAGTCAATCTTCTTTACAATATCTAAATTTAATAAGTTAAAGCAAAAAAAAAAAAAAATAATAGTAAATACAGACTCTCATAGGTACGGGGTCATTCACTTTGTGAAATTTGTAAAATTTATATTAAAATATCACATTTGAATGGCTTCACACCTGTGCCAGAGTTATTACGGCGACGATGACGAATTATAATTTATTTAAATTGTTTTATTAATTGAAAATTTTTATCAAAATTTTGTAATATATATATACCAACATTTTCAAATATATTCAAAAATAAAAATAAAAATATTGCTGTTATTAAAAAAATAATATTAATGAATGGGCAAATAAATTAAAAATAAATTCTATCAAAATTTAAACCCATATTCATTTTGATAACAAAACATCATAACATACCAAAAAAAAAAAAAAAGAAAAAAAGTTCTTCCATTTTATTATAATGATTTGTGTGAATTTTTTTCGTAAAGTTTCACTAGAAAAATTTTTCGTTTTTATTCTTAAAGTGCGAATTGTTTTGTGCTAACTAACAGTAATAAAAATTACTGCTAACGTGACATTACATTCGACAATTCACAAGAATTACCAATACCAAGATCCTAAATGAGCATATGCATTTCATATCGGAAGTCCATTGATAAATGGTTAATGACTCTGCCTCTCGATTGTTTGGAATCTGTCAAGTACTTCAAAATATATTTTAACAAAATACACGGTATAAAGCTCAAGAATCACAATAATTTCTGCTGGAAATATTGAAATCATAATTTTGATTCATTCAAAGTTATCCCAGACCGGAGTTTTATTATGTAATTGAACATAGCATTTCCAAAAAAAAAAAAAATTTTCAAATATTTCGAACTGTGTTGTGAAACTTTTACGGAAAAATCAATCAATTTTCATTTAATATTATCTTTGATTTATTATCAATAAGATCAAATAAATAAAAAAAAAAAAATTTATAATAAAATACTCTCTTAAAATAAAACTAAAATATTAAAAAATAAAAAAAATTAAATAATTTCCTTTAAAAGGAAAAGAATAAAAAAAAAAAAACTAGCCAATTAAAAATCATTTTATTTTTAAACAAATCACCAAAATAATTTTACTGATTTGTATTTTATTTAATTTAATTTTTGGCATGCAATACTGTGATTTTATATACATATATAATTTTAATTAAATTTGTTTTATAAATATTTAATCTTAATAATTTATTTGGAATTTACTGCAAAATTGCATTTTTTTTTCTTAAAAAAAGCCGTTTTTTTTTTTTTTTTTTTTTTTTCGTTTGTGTTTTGTGCACAGACAGGCAATCAACAAAAATTCTATTCTATTTTTCAATAGTATTTTGTTGTGTTAGTGTTTAATAAATTATATTTTTAGTAATTAATTTATTTTATATTTATTATTATTATCAACAAAATAAGATCAAAAACAAATTTTTGATGTAAAACCCAAATGTTTAAATTTTATACAGAGATTGAAGAAAAAAAAAAAACAACAAACAAAAAATAAATCAAAAATAAAATATAATAGAACATAAAAGAATAATAAAAAATAATAAAATGGAATGAAAAGAAAAAGAAATTTTGTATTATTTTTTTTTTTAAATCATCTAAAATTTTATGATTGATTGAATTTCCCCCCTATTTTGTAGTGCTGACAAAACTGATCTTGATTATAATAATTTTTCGCTTACCTACTTTACTTTCACCCCGAGGTCTTCCAAAGCTCCTTGATCCACCTGGCTTGCTGTCAAGCGTTTTTAACGGTATACGATCGTCATCCATACGTACAACATGACCTCAAACGACCAATCTTGATGAATCGAACAATCGAAATCGAAAGTCTCGGGTTCGCCATACAATTTATATAGTTCGTGGTCGTATCGCCAACGGCATCGTCCCCTTTCCTTTGTCGGTCCAAAGATGAGGCGTAGTGCCCAAGACGCCGTTCGTTAGCTTGTGTTAAGTACCGCGTTTCATAACCGTAGGTGACAATTGGTCAAACCACTGTTTGATATAACTTTACTTTCAGTATTTTACTCAATTTCTTCGATAAGAACATTTTTCGCAAACCGTAAATGGCGCCTTGTTTCCTGAAGCAATCCGGGATTGAACTTCCTCAGCTATATAAATTTCACTGTTTATGCCGCTTCCCAGGTAAGTAAAAACCTGTCCACCGTTTCATATTTATTCTGACCAATTGATTCGCTTTCATGTTGTGCGATCATATACTGCTTGGGTTTCTCCCCATTTACCTTTAATCCTATTTTCGAAGCTTCACGTTCAAACAGAAAGAACGCCCCTTTAACGACACCCATATTTCTACCCACTACGTAAATGTCATCGGCCGAGTAATTGGGCAGAGTAGGTAAAATTTGTGCTGTTGGTGTTTGTGGTCGTCCTCCATATAAATTTTTCCAATATCAAGTTGATAAATAATGTAGCCAAATGGTCTCCTTGCCGAACTCCGCGAATGGTTTCAAATGCATCCGATTTGATCCCTCTTATTTGTACCAGAGATGTAACTTGCTTCAATGTTAGTTTTGACATGGCTATCAATTATTGTGGGAATCCAAATTCCTCCATCGTGCGCCATAATTTTTCCCTAATAACAATGTCGTGTGTGGCTTTAAAATCAACAAATAGTTGGTGTGTTACTACGTTGAACTCCCTATGCTTTTCCATTATCTGTCGTATGACGAACAGTTGATCAGTTGTTGAGCGATCATTAAGGAACCCACATTGGTACTCACCAAAAATGACTTACTCCGCATATGGTAAAAGGCGCATGCTATGTGTACATTTGGTACAATTCAAATGCTACATTAATTAGCTTTCGTTTAACATACATTTCGATAATCTATCTCTAAAGTTATTCACAATTAAATAAAAATTTAGAACATTTGAATTTAATTTTATTTATTTTTTTATTCAAATTATGGAGATTATTTTTTTAAAAGCTAAATCTTATTGTTCTTGAGAAAACACAGGCGATGCCCATAATTATGTTCAGACACATAAATCGTTGTAAAATGTTATTAACAATCGAATTATCATCATTTGGAACTTCTAAATTTATAACTTACAGTGATTATTTATGAAAAACCTTCTGAAGACATATTTTTTATGATTGAACAATGGGATATTTGGGAATATTTTGAAAACGGCTTGGGATAGAATTATAAAATGTGCAGCCTCTGAATGATATAAGAAATATCCACAAAACGTAACTTTCCCGGTCTAATTATCTCAAGCATTAAGCAAGTTAGATAACATTTCATCTTTGGGAATTTCATCTCGGGGTGTAACTTAGATAACATTTCATCTCGGGTTATGCAAAAGTGTAGAATTTTTGGTTATGCATTAAAGATTCATATAGGATTAAATTCATTAATTTAAAAATTGATCCCGAGTGTTCAAAAAAAAAATCACATTAAAAAATATTCATCAGGTTCCAATCTACGATAACCCTTAACATTTATAGTTTTGTTTTCAAATAATTCGCCGATGTTCCAAACCTCAATTTAAATTAACCCTAATAAATGTTTGGCTATTATAAGAAACACCAACATCTAAAAGAGAAAAAAATAATACAAGAACAACAAAAATTGGTAGTGTCATATTTTGTGATTTTTTATTTTGATTTGATTCAATTTCTATTTCTTTTTGTTTATAATCAGATTTTTTTTTGTTTTTTATTTGTGTGCTATTTAATTTATATTTTTAATAATTAATTAATAAATCCAAAATATAAAATTGTTAAAATTAAAATAAATAATTAATTAATTATTAAAAATAAAAAACATTTCACAATACCAATAAAAAAAAAATAAGTATATCTAAAAGAATGGCAGGATATCCACCGGCAGGAAATAATGAATATTGGACTTCAAATCCACCAAATCCACAACAGCAACAACAACAACAACATCATCATCAACAGCAACAAACCCATCATCAATCGAATCAACAAAGTTATAATTTTGATATGCCAGAAAGTTTTGGACATGAATTGTAATTAAAATGTTTTCTTTTCGGAAGCAATCAATGAATTTTTTTTGGTCTTCTCCAACTTTGTATATTCTAATAATATTTCCTTATGCTTTTTTTTTTGTTAAAGGAATTTTCAAACATTTGATCCAAATCAATCGGGTAGTCCAACAACAGGATTTGTTGCTGGTTCATATTATGATCCGAATGCATCATATACTGGTGATATTTATACACCATCAATAATTGATAAAACAACTTATGCCGCCGGTAATGGGGATTTTGATGATGAACCACCACTGTTAGAAGAACTTGGTATTAATCCCAGTCATATTTTACAAAAAGTGAGTACCATTTTTTGAAATATATTTTTATATTAATTATATTTTGTGTGTATGAGAAAATTACCGTATAGATATCTGGGTTTTTGTATTATTGTCTTATGTTTTAATTCAATATTACATTAATTCAATGTGTGATTATTTTTAATATTACACCTATTGAAGGTACAATTGATTTAATTTTTAATATATTGGTATTACCGTATTACACAATTGATATTGTTTCATTCTTAATTTCATACGAAAAAATGAACAAAAGACTATAAATTTCCGTAGTTTGGCATTGATAAAGCAACTCTTTGATTGTATTTAGTTGGATCACTAACCATGGAAGAGGTCTAACAGCAAAACTTAGCCTATTTTTTTTTTAATATATGCCAAAGTCGTTATTTAAACTTTTGGACCTTTTTTTTTTGATTTTTCAAAACAGGAAATTCAAGAATATACAATTAAAAAATTTCGATCTTATGTATGATAGTGTATTCTAAAATTAATAGTAAACTTTCGTAGGATTTTTGTTTAATTAAATTGTATTTTGGGTTTCACGCTAAATTTTCTATATTGAAGATTTGAGGAATCGGTTGGTGGTATTAAACTGTTTCTTTTTTGGTTCGAAGATTTGAAAGTGAACTTATAAAATTTTTGGAATTGGTTTTTTTGTACCCGGTTTGGTTGATTGGTTCAGTATTAGAATTAGAATTAAATTGGTTCAGTAACTACTGCATGATTTTTTTGTGATTATGAATGAATTATAAAGTGTAAATTTGTTACGTATACAATAAAAAAGGGTAATACTACAGAGTACCGGCGAACGAACCAAACTCAATTTTGAGTATGCACCTTTGTAGAGGGTCTTATCCTGACAAACTTTTCTTTTTTCTTTCTTGGACTTAGCGGCGGACTCTTTCCCTTTGGGCTGGGAAAGGGGTCAACATTTGAATGGGAAAATTTTAAATTTACGATGTCTAAAATTTATCACAATTAAAAAACTCTGCCAGGCTAATACCCACCACACAGGCAACAGAATGCCACGTAAAGGGGTTGGGGGGGGGGGCATAAAGGGCCTTAAATTTATCACCAATCAATCAATCAATTTTTAATATAAAATGATGTGCCACACTAATATATTCAAATGCATTCCCAAGAACACTATTGGATTTGCAAAAGAGCTCCTGGATGGGTTGGGAAGGGCTCGGATAAATTTCCGGGATATGTAATTTTTTGCATTTGGTACTAAACCCCTTTCTTCATGGAAATATACGAGAAACAAAAAAGTCGATAAATTCGGAACATTTGCAAGGGAAATGGAGACACATCCCATCTTCGAACTTAATCAGCTCTACATAAAAAAACTTATTATAAAAATTGCAAGCGAACGAACGAGCGGCAGAACTACTGCACTTACTGAAAGTACGTACTTAATACAATTGAATTGAAAATAGTGCAATTGTATGTACATCATTAATAAAATGTATTGATCAGGCGTATAATATTGTAACATAAGTAATAAATTCAATCCAATCAAACACTAATTATATATTATTTAATTTAACACCGAATGATGCTTGACAGCGTTTTTTACTTATTGCGAACAAAACAAATTTACTGAACTTATGAATTAATATATTGGTTCAACAGAAAATGTTAAGTAAAGTACAAATTTGATGAATATCAAAGTGAAAAGTGGTTGGTGTGCAATAGTTTTGTGGAGGTTTGATGAAAAATGAAAAACTTTTATACCGAGATATCATCATATTTTTTTCTAATTACACAAATTTTTTCTAAGTACCAGCAACGGGTTTGCCCGTCGGCGTTGTTTATATTTCTCAAATCAAAACATCTATTTTAAAAATTATTTTAAATTTAATTCTAAAAAAATATAATAAAAATTAAAAATATATTAATAATACATACACTTAAAGCGTACATATATCCAAATAATATTTAATAGTTTAACAATTAATATTAATTTCTTAATGTGAAACATGTTAAAGTGAATTTCATTGATTATTCATTTTAATCTCTAAATATTTATATATATTATTTACAATATAATTTAATATATGTTATATCATCATCAATAAATAACAATGACAATTTACATATTTACAATTGAATTTTCGCATACAAACTAATTGATTTAAATCGTTTCGTATTTATTTATTTATATATACTATACTATCTAGAGAGAGTCATGTTGTAATTATATACTATACACAATCTACATATCTTAATATATATATTTATAGTTGTCTTCATTGGTTATACGCATAATTGACCATGTCATCTGTTCAGTCCATCATCATTATTTTATCATCATGTATACATAAATATCACAAATAAATAATGACATGTTTCTCTGGTTAATTATACATGTGTTTTGTAGTATCCTATTATATTGTATAATTGATGTTCACATCGAAATAAATAAATATTTATATATTGATTTTAAAATGGTATATGCATATAAAATATCATAAATGTTTACATATATGCAATGGAAAATTATTTTATTTAAATTTATTTGTATATATTCTTGGATATATTTACAATTTATGTGATAAATACTTACGGCCTACAACCAACAAACGGTGGGTTTAGCGTTCAACAACATTCTTTTACTTTCACTATTTAATCCCTATTAATCCCGAAGCTTCACAACACGAACGTTTTATAAGCGGCATGCGCACATTTCTGCCCACTACTTCGCAATGTAATCCGCATAGTCAAATAATTAAGAAGATGAAGTAAAAATAATGTTGCTGCGGTATTAATGGTCGTCCTCGTTCTTATACATTTTTCCAATGTAATATGAAAAACAATAGGAGAGTCAAATCGCCGTCCCCTTTGCCGAATTCCATCAATGGTTTCAAATGAGCGGAAACTTCCTGGACTTCCGGAAAATGAATGTACCTTATTATATATTACATCCAGCGGAGTTCACATAATCCATCCTGTCGCCCTTCTTCTATATTGGCCCAATTACAGCAAACTTCCACTCATTTGATATAACTTCATGGTTCAAAATTAATTGTGCATAACTCGTGTGGTGCGTATATCATTTCACAGAACATCCCAATCATATTGTAAGAATTCACTCGTCAGATCCCCATGGTCTTTCTATTACTGAACTTCTGCCACATAATATGGTTCTGAAATTAGTGATTGTTCAGTATTTTGATAACGAATTCCGTTTATTGCATTTCTAGCACTGGGTAGTTGCTTGATGTAAGTGTATCGGTAAAATACTCAGAGCACCTAACAATACACTTTTCTGCATCCGCCACTATCTCTGTTTTCTTGTTCCTCCACACCTGTACAAACTCCACCAATTTATCCTCGTACAGTTGTTTAATCTCTTTGCAATATTTCCTTTTGGGGATTTACACTGACACAACATCTGAATAGAGCTTTTACGAGATAATACTCAGAATTAATACTATCTTATGCATCCAACATGTCTGGATATAAGAATGTAAGCCGCATGCCCGATGTCTATGAATACCATTTGGTTTCTTGTATTTGTATCCAGTGAAGATTATGATATTGATATTGTGAATGGTTTTGTGTGGAAAACGTGTGCTTTTATCTTATTGTTTGACATTAAAGCAAAATTCCGCATTATTATGCCAGTTTTAAAGCATTGCTCTTAATCCATAGTCTGAGTCATTGGCGTTTTTCCCGTGCTTGCCTATTAGCCATTAATTTCATAATTTGTTGTTTTACGGTGTCCGTAATTTGCCATACGATCAACCGTATGTGATGCGGCTTGAAATTTTACATTGAACAATCTGCTATGAATCCTCATTCACTTACCGTTGGCTTCCACACACGGAAGTAAAGTAACCATTTGATCGAAGGAATTCAACAGTTGCGACAATTGTTCAGCGACCACTCGCGCAGTTATTAACGCAGTTATTAACATAACATAATTATTAACATAAGTGATTTACTTAATAGTAATAAAAATTAAAACCATTCAAAGTAAAATCAATTTAATTGTATATATATGACTTATATATGAATAGAAGATATGTATAATTATATATATTAATTTACAAATACTCGTACCACTCCGCCGTACTAAAATATTCCCATCATATATCCCAATTCCACATAATATTAACATAGAGATTTTTTTATAATCTATATATCCGTAAATGTGTATATCCCAATCAATTTAATGTAAACATGATATGGCAGTTTTTATATTATATTTTTTCTGTATTTTTTTTTGTTAATATGCATAAAAAATTCTTTTGCACACCCATATTTGTTTTTGCCACCCTTAAATATCCAATTTTTGAATTCGATTTTTGTCACGAAATATTTATCATCTATATATATATATATATATATATAGATAGTTATAGGGTAGTATATAGAGAGGTCTATATCTCTATATCTACTACTCTAACGATATATAATTCGGACACCTACTATTTTATCCGTATGTTCAATTTTGAGATGCCGAGAAAGGACTTTAAACAATAATTTTCCAATCTTTATTTCATAAAATGAATGACATTTTAGTTAAATAATGGCCGAGAAAGAAGTAAAAACACCTTTAAATTCAATTAGTTATGGAACTTATTTTAAAATGATACCGTTTAACAAAAAGTTCGGACATTTTATTATAATATTGAATAACGTTATCTTTGGCCTTTATCGCAGCCTTCATCCTCTTAGACGTGATTTTTACTAAATTTTTACATTCATCCGATGTTATTAAGTTCCACGTTTTAATGATTTTTCCTTCCGTGGTAATTTGCCGATAATTTCATAACGTTCTTTTTATTGATGCCCACAAACGATTCCATTGTACTTTGTAATCATGACTTCATGATTGAAATGTGTAGTAAGTGTCCGAATTATATATATATAGCGTAGTATATCTATTCGATTCCATTATATTTTCATAGAATTATCTGCATATATGAATAAAAAAAAATAAATAAAATTCGTTTATAAATAAAATAATAATAATAATAATAAATGCAATAGGAAAGAAAAATATCAATAAATTTTTAATATCAGATTAAAAAAAAGCAAGCAGCAAACAGAATTCTTTTTTAAACAAATATTATTTATTTACTTTATTCTATTTTTTTTTTCCTTTTTTTTTATCGCATATAATTTTTGCATTTTTCACTTTTTTTCCCATTTCATATTTACCATATATATGTATATAGAACAGGATTGGAAAAAAAACCCAGCGATAATAAGAAACTTTGAAATAAAATCCTTTTTATTGGTGCGTTATTATTATATTATGGGCTTTTATTTTCTCGTTGTTTTGTATATTTATTACGTATCTATATATAATATATATAAATATAAACGATTTCGTAAACAAACCCTTTTTATTCCTTTGGTCTTCGTGTGTTTTTACTTTCTTCAAATATATAACCCATTTTTATGTATAATAGTTTTGAATATACAATACATACATAATTTCTCGAATTATTAGAGACGTTAAAATAGGATCAGGAATTAATTTGAAAATTTCGTTAGAATTATACACTAGGTTTATAAATGTCTGATAAACCAGTGTTAAATTTTCAGAATTGGCGAATGTTTTGGATCTTCTTGAAACCCCAATACGAGTAGCCTCCTTTTTAGCTGCAATAATTGTAATTTTTTTCATGTTAAATGTTAAATTAAATGTTTGTTCATGTTTTCATGTTAAAATGGTTGACAAAGACATTCCCATAATTAATGGGGTCCTTTAATTGTGGAATAACAGTATATTATTCATAATGATTATATCAACATTTATGGATCTTTTGTTTGAGAACAAACATATGCCTTTGTTTTAGATGGATTAAATTCCACTAAGTTAATCCTTCCCCAATTAGATATTAATTCTAAATCTTTGTTAATTGAAGAAATCATCTTCTCGTTAGCATAACAGGTTTTCTGTTTATTGATAGAAGAACGTTGATGAAAATTAAAAAGAGGGTGGATGATACAGAGCAAAACCCTGAGACACCCCAGAATCGACTGGATAAAGTTTTAAAGTAACTGCATCTATAGTAAAATCGTAATTATTCTTAATTAACTAAAAAGTTTGCAATCCATGTACAAAATTGTTTATTAACCCGAATGAATAATTTTTTGATATTAATACCTTATGGGTATGCATGCATACCCGCTATCAAAATTTTCTCCGTATAATGCTTAGTGAATCAACTTGTGTTTCATCGAAATTTGTGATTGGTGAATTATTGTAAAATAAATTGGTTATGCTGGCTGGTGTCATTTTTTCGACCATGGCCAACTTAGACCTCCGATATTTCTTAAACCAGTCAGCATAAATTGAATGTTTCCAGAAATTATTGAGTTTAACCATCGTATAATTAACCATTATACGGGCATGATAAACGTTTTCGAGAATCGAGATATAAAAAAAAACGGGTGGGTTTTATCAAGCTTCTTTACAACATAAGATTTGAAAAATTATTATGTACTTGCAGTTTTCGATATATAGGCAATTGATTTACAAAACAAATACCATATCGGCATCGATTTGCAGTTTTCTATAATACATAGTAATTTTCATAAATTTTTCAAATACCCCATAGAATTTAAAAAAATAATTATGAACTGTTACTTTTTTAAAGTTTTTTTTTAACCAAAAGGACTTAAAAAAGTACCACATCTACATAAAATTTTGCTCCTATGCTGGAAAAATCACAATTTTGAATTGTTTTAAAATGAAAATTTTCAAAAAATGCATACGTTAAAATATTTTCCATTTAAAAAAAATTTCACATTACATTACCAACAATACACATTAGAACATTACATTCGGTTTTAGCGCCCACAACAGTCTCTTTGTTCCTGGTTTCTTAATTTCTCGCTTTACAGTGTCTGTAATTGGCCGTACGGGTACGACCAACCAACCAACCGTATGGGCAAATATGCAAAATCTGTGTTAAAACTCAGATTCGAAAATAACCGAAATTTTATGTCTGCAGTAGGATTTGAACCCACGACCTCAACATTTTGTAAGAATTTTAGTTTGGCATTTTTATCAATTATACCATAATGGCATAAACATTTCCCATTATAAAGAATATTTTTTACGATTTAAATACTCCTGTCCTGTCACCTTGTCAAGCTGGATCGTGGTTATTGTTGAATTTCCATTTTTATTTCCTTTTCAACAACAACATATATTTACCATATATTCGGTTATACATTCTTGATATACTAAATTCAAATTTCAATTTTAACATAATAATGAAATTTTTCTCGATGCTGAAAATTATACGTTTTTGAATGATTTAAAACTGAAAATTCTGAATAAAATCGAGATAATAAAAGTAGATAATTTTAAAAAAAAAATCGAGATAATAAAAGTAGATAAAACGAGATAATTTTACATATATGAATTATTACATATACTAATTTTCCATTAATTTTCCAAACATTCGAATTGAACTGTTCTTCTTTCTTCTTCCTATATTGACAAAACTTTAAAAGAAATACCATTTATAATAAAATTTAATTAAAATTTATTATGAAAGTAAAACTCTTTTTTTAAAACAAAAAAAGGCTAGAACGGAGTTGTTTTTATTACTTTTACCTTTACCTTTATACCTTTACCTAATATATTTAATTCTGCTTGCAAATATATTTGTCATTTGACCTATTTGTAAATATATAATAAAATAAATGACATACAATAAAATATTAAATATTATACAATAAATAACATATTTTATGTGTAATCGCTGACATATAAGTATATTTATTTTCTTCAATTCATTTATATTATATATAAATACCATATACATTTATAATAATATCCATTGATTTCATCATCTTGGACATAATATTATCGGATTTATATACATATAAGTTATATATAATAATATAATATATATAATGTGCTAATGTGCTGAAAATTGAAATAGCCAAGCAAAATAAAAAAAAAAAAACAAAATAAAATATATTCAACCGTAAAATTTTTTTCCTTTTTTTATGGTTCAAGAAATTCAACAAGGACATGCAAAAAAAATATAAAATATACATAATAAAATAAATTGTATAATAATGGACATGTATATTTTAAAATTTAGCTAATGTGTCGTTTCACTGCTGCTTGTGTATCGAGTATATATCCAACACAGAAAAGGTTTCATTTTTTCTATATAAATTCATTTTAAAAGAAAAATTTTGTATTTTGTTATTCAAACCAAAATTTATTTATTTTTCATTCATATAATATATATAAATAATGTTTATGTTTTTTTTTTTTTCAACTTGATTATTACTGAACTTTTTCGTGAATTTCATATAAAAATCCTAGATTTTATTTTATTTTGTTAATTGTCGATTTTTTGTAAAAATTATACAATCTAGAATTATTAAAAAAATTTGGAATTGAATTTTTTTTTTGTTCGTTACTACGTCAGAATCGGTTTAGAGCCCGTAAAACCTAGGAATTGTATTGCCGTGAGCCCGTAACGAAATCAATAAATCCTATGATGTGTTGAATACATTTAAGTGATTTTGGGTGGTCAAACTTTAATTATTGGTGGATTTATTTATGAAATTTTGAAAATAAAAGCAAACATATGAGAGGAAAAAAAGAGTTTAAACTAAAGTAAGTAAAAAAAACTCATATATTTTCAAACAATTGTCCAAGTTGCACTTTAGGAGGATGAGTCTTTAGATAGGATAAAATGGTTAATTTAAATGATTGAGTCATAAGAAGGGAATTGCCCTACTATTAGCTCTGGGAGACTGTTCAATAATCTTGATATTCTTGGAAAAAATGAATTTCCAAATCTGTTGTATCATAATGAAGACTGTACGTCTATGATCCAAGTTTGGAATTTGATATAATTTCATTTCTGATCAGTGGGAACGCGTTCGATCATCATTTGATCCTGTCAATTAACAGTAGTGTAGTAATTGATGAACCCGCACATCTGTAAGAATTGTATTCTAAAAGTGGTCTTATAAATGCTTTATAAACTATGGTGCTAAATTTCCATTGAATTAAGCAATTCAAGGGAATCTTCTTAAAAATGCAATGCGACTAGCCGTCTTTTTTATCTGCAATAATTATAAATTATTGTGCCATGTAAAATTATTTGACAAAAACATTCCCAAATTTAATAGGTCCTAATAGTATTGTTCATAAAGATTGGATCTACATTTATGGAACTTTTGTTTGAGAACAAAAATGCCTTTGTTGGATTTAATTCCACTAGGTTAATCCTTCCACAATTAGATATTGATTTCAAATGTTTGTTAATTGAAAAAAATCATCTTCAGATGTGGTTCGCATTATGATTACGAGATAGTTCACGATTTACTATCTTCTCGATTATCTTATATAAGGTATGGATGTTATTGCTATTGGACGATAATTTGAAGAATTGCTAAGAGTACCCCCTTTTGAAATAGTTGTAGCATTGGCAATTTTCCAAGATGACGGAAATATCCCAATCTAAAATGATTTATGAAAGAATTTTCCTAGCCGGTGCATTAACGAGAATGCACATTCTTTTAAAACAATTGGTGGAATGTCATCTGACCCAGTACTTTTATTAATATCGATATCTCTAAGGATTTTGCATACAACCCTATCACTGAAATATATATCTTTCATTTGACATATTTCTATCGAAAATTCCACTTTAGAATCGACTACTGAATTAATTTTAATAAAATAGAACCATTTTTACTTAAAATAAATTATTCAAAATACCTAATAAGTTAAATTCATTAAAATGCTGAATGAATTTCATTGAATAGAAAGAGTGTTCTACTTATGGGTTGAAATTCTTCACAAGCCAATGAATTTTAGTGAACAGAAAACATTCTACTTCCGGATTTTTTCATTTAGAATTGATTTCTAATTGTGCATTTTTATCAAATTTTACTTACCCTTAAACAATTTTAATTCCAAATCAACTCCTGAACCATTTGAATGTAAAATAGAAAAAAATTTTTATTTCCACTTTAGGAAATCATTTTCAAAATGGACTTTAGAAGGAATTCCAGAGAATTCCAATAATAGAAGTAATAATCCGAAATCTGAATATAGCGATTAAGATTTAACAGTGAAAAATTAACCAACTCTTAACGGATTTGCGTAATGCAGGTGAACTTTTTATTTTATATTTTAGTTCTTATCTACATTTTATGATATATTTGCAAATGTGTTGTAATATTCTATGATAACAATGTAAAAATATAACCAACAAAATATATCAAAGGACAACCACAAATGAAAAAAGCTATATATTCATTCATTTAACGAAATAATTTGTTTGATCTCACTTGGATTATAACATTATGATATATATATATATTTCAGGTACAAAGCAATTATATGATTATATATAAATGCAAGTATATTAAAATACGATTATTGTTTAACTAACGCTACCGATATAATGGCAAAATGTCGACGTATACATTCTATTCTATTTACTATTGTATATATACATTTATAATCATAATAATAATAATAATAATAATTTAAATATAAATATATACTTATATATGTTATATATATTTTAAATGTATGTATACAAAAAAAAAACATAAATTGACATGATGATAAAAACATAAAAACATAACATAAATTAAGTATAATATAATTTCTATGTTTATAATTCATCTTAAGTATAATTTAATGAACTTAATAATTTTTACCACTTTCTCTGCTGTATATAAAAAAAAATCACTTCATCATCATACCTCACTAAATGCTCCTCGTTTTACATTATAGATTATGTTATTATTTAAATATCAGCGGCAGTAGCAGACCATATTACTTTCATAAAAACCAACCAACGTTAAACTGCACATTAAATGTATATACTTAATTATACTTATAATCATATATATCTCTAAAACATAAACAATAAAATTCTGTATAGTATGCAAAGGGGGTTCGGTGAAAAAACTTCACGATATTTTCCATATTCTGAAAGGTACACCGACCATTAGCTAATTTATGGAGAGAAATATAGTTAAGCATCATACTAAATTTTCCCGACAAGGGATTGTTCCAAATTTTGAATTTTTTACCCATAGTTTTTATCCAATTTTCATTATCTTTGCATTATTTATAAATTCAATCCATTTCTGAGTGATTTTCATAAAAGAAAATTTTCTAAATAAACATATCATAGCCTTTCAGAATGTCACCTCGTATTGACAATGTTGTGAAATTCTTTTGACGCACCTCCTATGATAGTATGGCTATAAAATCAAAGTGACTCTGTGTTGTAACTTTGTGACTTTGGTATTGTGGCTTCGAATGCCATTGAAGACGCACACAATATGTTTTGTGTTTTTCGGTTGGTTTTGAATCGGAATTCTCACTCACTCAGTATTGTAAATTTTAAAATATATAAAAGTGTAAAAGCAATAAATTATTAAAACAACAACAGAAAAGGCTGTTGTGTAATGCGAAAATTATATCTGATGATATACTACTCTAACCATATATATTTCGGACACCTGCTATTTTAACCGTATGTGCTCGATTTTGAGATGCCGAGAAAGGACTTTAGATAATAATTTTTTAATCCTATACTAATTTTATTTCATAAAATGATGATTTTAGTTAAATAATTGCGGATACATAAATAAAAAAAACTTTTAAATTCAATTAGTTATGGAATTTATTTCAAAATGATATCGTTTGGCAAAAAAATAAACAAAAATGTGACCATTAAAAGTTCCGACACTTATATTATACGCCACTAATATTGTGTACCGTCACCTTTGGCCTTTATAACCGCCTCCATTCTCTTAGACATGGTATTTTCTAAATTTTTGTTTTTATCCGGTTTTATTATAAGTTCCACGTTTCAATAACTTTTCCTTCAATTAATAACGTTTCAATAACTTTCGTAATTTTCCTCCTTCCTTCCTTCCTTCAATTGTAACTTTCAGATCATTTATTAACTATTGTTTTATTAATGCTCACTATGATTCTATTGTGTTTAAATCAGGATTGTATCGTTCTGTTTAATCTTATTATTAGAAATCATTGAAACGTGCAACTCAAAAACACCGGATGAATGCAAACGTTTAGTAAATAAAATAGCAGGCGTCCGAAATATATATGGTTAGAGAATAGAATTAAAAGAGACTAGAACAGCAGTGTCTTGAATTCTGCAAGAAAATGTATATACAATTTAGGCCAACATAACTACTTATGCATTCGTGTACATATACAAAATGTAACCAAAAACCACTACATGGCGCTCGAGTAGGAACGGGAGTTCGACCAAAACTGACTAGGTGTCCCTATTAGTATTTACCATGTTGTGAAAAAAATATTTATAACTAAATATTACTATTTTCAATACAATTTTATGCACATTTTCTATATATTTTAATATAATTTAATTAAATTTAATGTGATTTATAATTTCAATTTTAACGAACAATATAATATTGAAATTTAATTTTAATTTCTTTTTCACAATAACTTTGTTTGTTTACGTTTTTTTTTGTTTTTGTAATTTTTTTTATGAGATTTATTTGGCATTTTCGATCGCCATTTTAGGAAAATTTGAGAGATATTTATCAAATTAATAGATATAAGAGTTACTAGATAGCCAGTCTCATTTTCTTTTCATTGAAAATTTGAAAAATAAAATACGAACATTACATTATTGATATATATATAAAACAATAAAATAAAACAGCTGGGCGGTGATTTTGAAGCGCCAAGTTTTGTAATTTTTTAAATTTATTTATGTATTTTGTAATCTTATATCTATTATATAAACAAATCGGTCCGGTCAGCTGATTTATTTTAAGAAAATGAGTGAAAAAAATTTTCAAATGTTCATACTATCAATTTAAAGAGAGTAATAATCTAGTAACTCTTATATCTATTATCAAATTAATACATCAATACATTTTTATGGTGGCTTATCAATTTTTCTCTCACGATCTTTCTAGTCTCTTTTAATTCTATTGGTTAGAGTAGTATATGCACATTAAATCGTTTTGTTTTTTATTTTTTCAAAACAATAGCATTTTTTTTGTATTTTCCAAACATATATAGAAAAGTTTTTTTTGTTATGTATAATAAGAAAATTGTGCATAAAATAATAATAATAATAAAAAAAGTTAGAAAAAAAGCACAATTAAAGGAAAACAAAATGCAATTGAGAAGTTTTTTTTCATTTAATAACATATATACAGATTTATTTTTTTATTTATTTGCTCTTATATACCTTTAAATATTTCCCACAAAAAAAATTTTCTATAAATTATATAATTGAAAGAAATAAACTTTTCATTCTAAATAAACAAAGAAAATTTTATTTTATTTGGAATATTATTTAATTCTTTTTCTTTTCCTTTTAATTTGGTGCGCTTTTATAAACGATAATATTTATAGTTTATTTAACACGTAATAATGTTTTTGTTTATTTTTTTGAGTATTGCTTTATCACGATTGGGTTTTGTAATTAATTTATTATTATTGAGATTGTATTTTTGTTTGAGATTTATTTTGGTTTGCGAATTTATGGCCATTATACATTGTTTAAGTTTATTGTGCTATTTCAAGATAATAAAGATGTCTGTAATATTGACTGTAGTAAACCGCATCGGACAACCTTGTAAAATGAATCCTTGTTAAAGTGTCATTATTGGCGTTTCTAAAAACCAGTATGTGGCATTCATTGAAGTATAAACGTTGACATAATTTTTTTGTGTGTTCTAACCATGTCAACGTTTATACCATCATAATACAATTTACCGAGAAGAATTTTTTTTTGTTTTAATTTGAAGAAAAGTGCAACTGATGGGCATTGATTGCTATGTGAAGCAGTTGGGAAACATGCTCCATCAATAAACACTGGTGATTACCTGTTCTGGCATTTTAAAAGTGTTGATTTTGTCACCAGTGACAAAAATTGCGAAGGGTAGGCCAGTTATTGAGTCAAGTCAAGTTATTGAGTCAGTTATTGAGTCATGTCAAACTTAGGAAGTTCTTTGAGAATGAGAAAATTGAGAAAAGTTGAAAATGGACTCAACAAACGATTTTAAGCCGTCCCAAGATCATTGGTATATTATACAAATTCCAGGTGATTGGTACCTGTATGAACCAAAACTGAAAGAGACATCGAACAGCATTTTTTTTAAACGACCCAACAATTGCTTCGAAAACAAAATCGGAAGTCATGTTTTTTGCATCGAATCATGGTGAGGGGGATAGAAAGTGTATGTATTATGACAACAAACCAATATCATTCACTGCCGCAATTAAATTATTACTTTTGTTTGTTACCGTATCATCTGACTGAATTATCCCGGTACTCATACTGAAGGATACACCTTTCACAGCATTTTCCGGTATAATGTTTTGTAGCTCACGTTGTGTAGCTCCTGCAGCTCATACAGCTAAACTTTTGCATTCAATTGGATTTAAATTAAATTTAATCTCTTCCAAAACCAAATTCAATAGTTTTTTTTATCAAATAAAATTCAAATAAAATTTAAAATATTTACAATTTCATTAATTATGAGTTATTTAATCATTTACCAATACATTTTTTAACCACTGACTTAATCTTTATTTTACTTATTTCATTTATTTTTATTTAAATATAATGGTGGTTAGTACTCCTGTACGACTGTATTTGTTTGTGAACTATATTAGTACTTACTACAACCGACGACCGTTATTAGCTTTGTAATTAATTACGGCTTTTACGGTTTCGGTAATCAGCCGTACGAACAATCGCATGGAAAAATATGCAACTAGGTGTGATAACTCAAATTCGAAAATAACCGTAAAACACAAAACATTATTCAATGTCTTTAGTAGGATTCGAATTCATGAACCCAAAATTTTGTTAGAATTTTGGGTTTGCGTTTTTACAACATACAACACAGAGTACGATACACAAAAAACGATATTCTCAGTTTATGTGCATTTAAAAATTCGAAAAATTAAATTCCCTTGAAAATAATTTTTAAATAAATAATAGTAATAGTTTGTATAAAAACTACTTTTAAATTTTCCTTTATTTTATTATGTATTTGCTATGTCATTATAATGAAATTCAAAGTGTAATGAAATACAACATCATAAAAATAATAATACTATTTAAAATTTGTTCATTTGTACACTCTACATTTTTCTTCTTTTTATTCCGTATAGTTTGGTTTGTTTTCGGTATATTATTTTACATTTAAATAATATATTTAAAAAATAACTAACCACAACAATTTTTTATGTACAGGGGGTTTTTTAATGTACCACACATGTATCGTTAGTTGAGGGTTAAAACTATACTTTAGGCTTATACATTTCTAGATATAAAACTATAATTTCTAGAATAAAATTCATCCGTTTTCAGTAAAGTCTAGGACCCATTACTCCAAAAATGATTAATGGTATTGAAAGCATTTCTATATAACTGATAATTAAGGAATTTTATCGTTTACAATATATTGTGTAAATAAATGTTTTTTATATTTCTTTACATTCCCGTGATAGAGTAATTTTTCTGGTAATACGATCTCAAAATTAAAGATTTCGCGATATTTCAACTAACAATAAGAATTCAAACACAATAATAAACGGGGCTCTATGACTGGCACCTCTTAGAGCACGACGTATAAATAAAAATCCATTACATGAACGAACATTTATTGTATATATGGTATATATAAAAAAGAGTATAAAAGGACAACTGGTGTGTTTTTGTGATTGTCCTATTTATTATAATGTTATAATTCTATATATATTTTATTATTTTTTAAGTATGCAATTTTGTTGGTTGGTGGTTTATGGTTACAAAAGTGGTGTAAATATACTTCATGTATAAATATGTATATATTTAGGTATGTTTCATGACTCTGATCTTTATTTCATATCATATTAAATAAATAGTAGTTTAAATAAAAAATAAATGAATAAAAAACAAACCAATAAAATAAAATACTTGAAAAAAAAAATTTAATTTTTAAATACCTACGAGTATACACCATTTTGTTGATGATATAAACAACATTTAAAGGATGATGAGAAAATGATTATTATGATTATTATTATTTACTGTTCACATATTATAAGGTCGTTTAAGTGTAATAATAAATTACAATTTTAAAATTGCATATTATAAAATAAAAAAAAATTCTGCCAGCCATACACCTGAAACGGAAAACAAACAAAATTTATAACCAATCAATTCCTCATAAAATTTTAATATACAACGATGGGTAACACTGATAATATATTCAAATTCATTCCTATTTCATTTCTATTTGCATCAAACGCCAAGATTCAAAATTCCAGTCAATTCAGCTTAGAAAGAGAACGAAATATCTCTAATAATTCATTGAATGTGGAAGCTTCTGAATGGGATGCGATCAGAAAAAAAATCATCGAATTACAGTTTTTTTCATTTTTCATCAGACTTCCAGATCTAAAATTTACAGCGAATTGGTTAAAAACAGAATGAAAACATCACAAAAGTCCGCAAAATATTTTTGGATAATCGTAAAGTGAAGTCGATCGAGATAACTGATGCTCTAAAGATATCAAAGGAACGTGTTGTGAATGAATATTTGGGTATGCAAAAGCTTTGTACAAGGTGGGTGCCGCGCGAGCTCACTATCGACCAAAAACAACACTGAAAAAGGATGGCTAAATTGCATGAATTGGGCTTCGAATTACTTTCGCATCCCCCGTTTTCTCCAAATCTGGCCACCAGCGTTTTTTTCCCGTTCATCGGAAAGAAATTTAACGCCGATGAAGAGGTAATCGTCGAAACTGAGACTTATTTTAAGGCTAAAGACAAATCGTATTATAAAAATGGTATAGAAAAATTGTATGAACGCTATAATCGTTGTATCGCCCTCGAAGGCGATTGTGCTGTGATTGCGAATAATAAAATCAAATTTTATCAAAAAAAAGTTAGAAAACTATGTTAGCCTACGAACTTTTCAGCTTAACTGTTATATGATATGTCAGTTTTCCTTTTGTTTTCCTTATAATAAATACATCTAATTCTTTTTTGCACAATCAAATATAAAATATAATCTTTAATCATTATTGGTTTTTTTTATTACATATCGCATTCAATCAATAAACATTATATTTTTATAAACTATAAAGTATTTATAAAATGTCAAAAAACACCCCAGAAACATAGTATTTACTATTTTGTAAATTACAAAATTTAATGATAATTGTATGGACTCATATCGGCATTTCTATTTCGAAGTTGCGCATCTATCCAATCTCTGAATCCAGCCACATTACCATAGGCAGCTACAAATAAATAAATAATATAAAACAATCAATATAACTGATAAGTGTATATAATAATTACCTGGTATTGGATCACCACAACCGATACCCCATGCAACAATACCCGCCTGATAATACCGATTTGTTGTACCATCAATTGGACAAACTAACGGTGAACCACCATCACCTTTACACGCATCTTTACCACGTTCACCACCGGCACAAATAAAACTTGTATGCAATTTAAATTTGTTTCCCAACCGTGTTTGACGTAATGATCGTTGACATTCGTCACGATTAACGATTGGCAATTCAATACGTTTTAATATTACCGAATACAAGTTTTCTTTGGCAAATACACCTTTACCCCAACCGGTAACAAAACAACGTTTACCGACGAACGATTGTGATGGCGGTGGTAAACATATTGGACTAATACTTGGTGATAACACAAAAGCCTTTTCCAAAAATATTAATGCAACATCATTGTACAGTCCACCTTTATAGTAATTTTCATGAACCACATATTCAATGGCATTACGTTCTTGTTGTTCAAATAATTCAAGATTTGTTTGTGTATCCCATTCACCAGCACGCACCACTATCGTTGATACCACTTTGCCTGAAACACAATGAGCTGCTGTTAGAATGACGGATGGTGTAATCATTGAACCACCACATTGATACGCTAACGATGGTATTCCTGGTAGTATTTCTTCACGTAAAACGATCGCCACCATCCATGGAAATTCACCTATAATATAATAAAGCGTATATTAACCGGTATAGATTTTTTAAAAAGCATATATATTTCAAACATTGCAGCGAGACTTGGAAAATTAGCATAAAATACTTTTCTATTCCCAAGCGGTTGGTTCGTGCGGATATAGTTACCGTTAAAAACATCCAATAACAAAAATATCAATCGAAGACTGCGCTGTCAGACGCTTTTCAAATCAACCGTCGAATTTTATGAATATATGTATATATGAGAATGGGCAATAAAATTAATTAACTTATTATAAAGCAATGATTACCATATTCAGCTTCACCATTTTTATTGCCGGTAATTTGAAATCCAACACCATTTGCGGTTCGATAACCACAACCGCTGGGTACTTGTACATCGGGAATAATTGGTGTATCGGTGATCGATGAACAACACGTTTCAAATACCGATGCACATGGATTTACTCGATTACCATTTTCATCGTTTAACCGAATATCAATGATACCGGTTCCATCTGTATTTATTTGTCCATTTATACAAAGATTTGACGTAACACATTCTTGTCCCCTTGGGCATGCCTATATAGATATATTTTATAATAAGTTTTTTTTTTAGCCATATTCAATGCGTTAATCCAGTTATAGTATTAGAAGAAATTTATAGATTACATTATTAGTTGGTATTGGTACTTTACGGGTTGATGCTGTTACTGGTGATGGACAATTATTTAAAATGATACAATCGTAATTTTCTGTAGTTGTTCCACTAAATTCAGCATCTACAAGTTCTTCAAGTGTTAGTCTGCTATCGATGTCTAATTGGGCCATGGTCATTGCCAATAGCAGAAATAAAACAGCGCTTATTAATTTTATCATTATTATTCCGTTCGTGTGGTGTGGTGATGAAATATCTTAAAGAGAAAGAATGAAGGAAACGCATAATTTGAAACATTATAACAAATATTTTGTTTTATAATTTTGTCCACTTTTATTTATATACCACATGAACATATTTTATAAATTTTAGAGTAAACTGATTCTTTTTTTAATATAAAATTGACCTTATCATATATACCATATATATATATATATGTATATAATAATCTACACGAACAATATCGGTTTAATTGTCGTATATACAAAAAAATATGAACACCACAGTATCTTATCATTTTCTTCAATAGTTTAAAGGTTAAATCATTACAAAGAATTATTTTATTTCATTGTAAATTGTAAATGTGAATATTTAAGATGTTGAATGCTTGCGGGAATATATTGTGGATTTTTGAGAGAAACTATTTATTCAAATTTATTGAAATCTTTATGCTATAATTAACTTGCATGATTTCTAAATGTATCTTTATTTATTTTGTATATATTATTTACCTATTTTTTGTTTTTTTATATTTATTAAGCTCTTAATTTCACATATGAAAATAATTATATAAACACAAATTTGGTATCACAAATATTGAATTTTACCATTTAATATATACGGTCAACCAAAAATATATAATCTCTGTTACTGGTTTCACGAGAATTCATCAACTAAAATGTAATTTATGCAAAATTTATTTTATATTTTTTGTATAAGATTTATTAATTTATATATATATACGATCGCATAACAAATTATTTGTGATCGCATTAATTTGAGTATAGTACAGTAGTATAGAAATTATAAAGTAGAGATTTTTTAACTGAATAACATTTTCTTTGATTTCTACATCCCAATAGTTCAATACCGAACCTATATATATATTGTAAATTCTTCTGGAGTTCACACGTTCTTCACCTTTTAATGATTCAATATGAGATATATTTGTCTGATAAACACGAATAATTTGTTAAATGATTGTACAAAAACATTTAAAAAAAACCCCGGTTTTTACGTTATTAAATACAAATATTTTATTTTCGTTGACTTTTTTTTTGTATTATATTAACAAGTTTAATAAAAAAAAACAAACAAATCACAAATACAAATAATAAAAAGATAATCTATACTGAAATAAATAATGATTCAATATATAATAATAAAAAACAATATATAATAATATATAAAAATACAAAAGTATGTATTAAAATAAATAATTATTTTATTTTTTTACGTATTTTGGATGTTGGGTTTATACAATAATAAACAGTTGACCATTGAATATAAAATAGTATATTACTTGGAAACAATTGACATTTTGTTATTAATCAATAATTATTTTCCGAGTATCATAATATCTTTATATAAATGTATTTATTTTACTATATACATTATGCAAAATACACAGATAAAAATCGACCAAATATGAGGCACTTTTACTTGTTTTAAGGCTCATACAAGTTGGATATGTCTCTATGCCGACATAGACATATAAAACATTGATAACATAACATTTTGGGAGTAAAGCTGAACTATTTCTTTATCGCCATAGCAACGCAATCAAATTTTTCGTTCTATTTGTTTATAGAAAAATTCAAATATTCTATTTGTTTTATAAATTATCACATTATGTTCTTATCAGTTTATCACGCATTAATCAGAAAATAAAAATACGTATCATAATTTTCATTTTTGTTTGATGCATGAACAAAAAATATAAAAGAAAAAATTAATATATCAAATTCAAATTTATATACAATAAATAATTACATACAAAAAAATCGACCGTTCCATTATTATAATTAATATTCATCATTATATAATACAATGATAGGTTTTATATGTGTTTGTATCAGCGGCGAAGGCTGAAAATATTTAATCAAATTGTTCAAACAGGATAGGATAGGATATTCCGAAAACCATATGTGATATGTATATAGTAATTAGCTAATTTATGGAAAAAATCTGGGCGTTCAACTAACTAAATTTTCCGGTAAATCGATTTTTCTAAATTTCCTTTATTATGGATTTTCAATTTATTCTTTGAAAATAAACATTTGAAAACCAAACCAGGTCCTTAATCCAAAAATAAAAAATTTAGAAAATTCGTTTTCCGGAAAATTTAAACATTTTTTTTTCCATAAATCAACTAATTACTCATGTGTCTTATGTAATAACTGATTCTTTCGAGAATATGATGAACATTTTTCATCCTTCGTTTCTCGTTTGTATGTTTGTACAATTTAAATTAAAAATTATAATAATTATGAAAATGGAAAAACTTTTAAATAATAATAATTCGATTAAGGAAAATTAAAATTATATAATATCAAAATATATTTTTATTATTCACCATTGAGAAATTTTTCCTAATTGGTTTTTATATTTAAAATTAATATATACAATAAATCATTATAAATCAGCGAGTTATTAAATGTGGTTATATAAATTATAATAAGGAAAAAACGCTGACATACTAACAACTGTAACAGAATGCACGTACGGGTCGTCAGGTGGGCAAATGGGGTTTAAATTTATCACTCATAAAATTTTAATATCCAAAATTCCAAATGGAATTTAATATTCAGATCCAAAATTTCTCGTCATTTGATTAGAAACAATACGAGATATATCTTAAGGTCTCTTGGATTTATATGAGAGCTCTTGGATGGGATGGAAGCAGAAAAAAATTCCGGGTATGTAATTATTTAGCATGTGGTTTACCGAACCTCTATATTAAAAATTTCAAGCAAATATCTTCAAAACTGATTGAGATATACAAGAAAGAAAAAAGTCAAAACATTCGAAAAATTTGCAAGGAAGGGGTTAGAAGGAATAGTCTTCCAGCGATCGAGCGAACAAGCGGTAGAAATCGGACACATTTTTATTTGATTTTTCACGATAAAAAAAGTTCGAATTCATGCAGAACAGTGATAAAAAAGGTACCTTACATTTTTTTTCCGAAAACGAATGCATAATTGCAGAACATATAAAGTACGAGCATAAAAGTAATGTAATTCAAAAACTTTTTATATATCAGTCAAATATCATTTGAGTATTACTAATATTTTAAGATATTTTTTCCTTTCCTTCCGCTGAAAATCAAAAATGATTAAATCCCAAATGACTGAAGAAAATTTCCTTTTTGAAATAATTTTAGATTTGATTATTTATCTATATATGATAAATGCATGTGTATATCATCCCTATTTTTTATTATTTCCTATTCAAGATATGCGAAAATAACAAGAAACATCAAATATTAAATCTCTATGTATCCTTATATAAACATCTCTAATTATTATACATAAATCAAAATCCATAAAGATTATACATTACAAATATAAAATTATGTTATGGAAAAACTTTTCCTCATGTATGTATGTATGTCACATATTATATATTCTTGTATGTAAGTTGTCATATTATTAATATTATTATTATTATTATTATTATTATTATTATTATTATTATTATTACATATACCCTCTGTCCAACAAGTTTCCGAACTTGTTAAAAAATATAGTAGACATAATTTTTATTGTGCTTCGAAATATTCTCCCTCAACTTCAATACAACGATTTACATGCACGCACAATAAGAGCAAAACGATTTCCTTTTATGGCCAAATGAAGTTTTGGAAACAAAAAGTAGTCGCATAACAGGTGAACGGCTTAACACGAAAATGTTGTTGATCATAGTACTCACAAAGTAACAGTGGTTTTCTGTGGAACACGTGAAGAATGATTCTTTTCATATAGAAACAAACGAGCATTATTTTCACTTTTAACCGATATTTTCATGTTTTTGTTGGAATCGGATAATCTGGAGACGACCATTCTGGGTCGACTTGGACACTTCGTTTCTGGACCATAGTCAAAGCACCATGTCTCATCACCAATTACAATGTTATACCGGAAATTGTTTCATCGCTACGAGCTTCACGAACTCTTCTAATTTTTTTATCATTTGTTATAGATTATGCGGAAAAATCTATGTTTAAATACGATGAATGTTTGGTTTTGATATACCCAATTGGCAATCCATGTATTTAACCGATGATTTTGGATTTTTTTCAATAAATCGACATTTCTGTTTAAAAACAACAATAATACTGGCACTTTCTATTCCTTCTTTAAAATGTATTTAAACTTGTACGTCCCAAACACTCATCTTTATCATAAACTTTTTTCATCAACTCGTACGTTGATGACGAAAATGTGTTTCCAGTTTTTTTGTGGCTGTTTTCGACCGTTGTACCAAATATGCTGTCACAGTTCTCGCTATAACTTGGCTTGTTATGGTTCGACCATAAATTTAGACAAAATGTCAATAAAATATGCATTTGACAAAAAACAATGTCACAACTAGGGGACACCAGAAGTATATCAACACGTTGATGCTAGTTCTGAAATTTATGTGACAGATGGTGTATATTTAGAAAAATTTCCCATGTGGCACAATAATCAGAAGATCGCAGAAATATATGTTATTTGTTATTTTATTATATATGATACACCTCTCCTCTGTGTAACTATTTTTGTTAACGAACAAAAAACACTATGTATTAAAGAACACTAAAAAGTTCTTATATAGTTCTGTGTATCATCTCATAGCATCAATTTTAGTAACACTATATACATATAAATACATTTCCGTATATATACCGTTTATATATATACAAATGTTGCAATTTTTTACTATTATCATTTTATATATTTTGTTGTCATTTATTTGTACAATATATAATACATAATAAAATATTTGACCTGTATTTTAGGTGAAGTGATTTTTTGTCATGTTTTGATTTTTTGGTGTGTTACAAAAAACATATATAAGATAATCTATGATGTTTATTATTTTATTTTGACAATTTCATTTAACATAATACATAGTAAATTTTTTTTTTTTGTATATCAGATATTAGTCATACAAGAGATTTATCTGGGTAATTTATACAAATATGATAATGTTTTAGTTGTATTATTCATTAAAAAAATAAATAATAATAAATCGCATAGTTTAATCTCTTCGACGCTTCAATTGGCATATACATATATAAATATTAAAAGATATGAATATTATAGAAAGCGGTATTTGGTTATACATTTTGTATACACATTGCATTAGTACTTGTTAAATTTATACATATATATGATTTATTTTTAAACCATCATTAGGTTTTGATGGAATTTTCTTGAATACGCGAATAAAGTTCGTTTTCTAGCTCGTAAACCGAATCGTCAATGGGATTTGTCTTCTAATCAATAAATATAATTGTATATTATATATAGATTGTTGCAATATTATGATAAGATTATATAAAAAAGGGTTATCGCTAGTGTATAATCCCTAAATTTCCTATAATTCAAATTGTTATGATATATTACTTAATCATATGCAGTGAGTAATCAAATATTTTATATACTTGTAAAAAAATATTCGAATATCTTTATGAAAATTTTTTAATACTTGTTAAGGAATTGTAATTGGAATTGTTAAGGAACCTGTTCCAATATATTTTATTCAAAGTATTGTCCATCGTTGATTAAGATTTTTTCCCCATCTTCCGGCCAGCATATATGAATTCCGTCTTCGTAAGCTAAGAGACAATTGCAATTTGCTTGTTGTGCCATTTATAAAGTTTCAGCAATCTTTAAAAAAACTCTTCTTCAGTCTGATATGAATTTTGGATCAATAACCTCTCAAAACCTCAAAACTGATTTCGTTTCCTATTTTAAATGGTTTTCTTTATTTTTATTAATGACTGGTACGTGTTAGTGCCCTTTTACACAAACATTGATTGATTGATTGTGTTTAATTAATTATGGATACGAAAAATTAATTATGGATTTAAAAGTAAAATCCAACGCATGCAAAATGATGCACAAATACGTAAATTTTAAAAAGAAAATTGAGTTTGATAATACAATAATTATAAAGTTATTAAAACATTAACAAACTAAACAAAAAAAATCAAAATATAATCATTTAATACAAATATATAGTATTGCAACACAAAATATGTAACAAATAATTCGGTATGGTATAACTAAAATGTTTCTAATATTAGCGTCCAACTTTAAGCATATATAAATTTGAAAATAATATATAATAAAATGTATCTATACGCATTTTCAAATATATCTGCTTTAATCTAATTGACCATTAAATAATATCTTTATAATTCTATCATTCTATGTCTGCATAAGTTTGTTTAGATATATGTATATATATATATAATATCGATGGTCATTGAAGTGATGGTATGTATGATGAATTCGAGATATATATAAATATATTTTAGATTGATTGAGATAAAATTTTACTTTTGTATTATTGTGTGTGTATATGTATCAAGATTGACGTAAACATTTTATCCATTTACTAATAGCATCATCCGATCATATATATTTATATATATATATATACTTTAACAATCTGAAATCTCTAAAAAATAAAACTAGATATATAGTAATAAAATTAGAACTTGAGCAATACCAATATATATATATATGTATATAGGAGAGGAATTTAAAAATAAGATTCAATATATAAAAATATAATAACAGACACAGAAAATATATTTATTTATATATATGAAATGTATATTTCCATTTCGGATTGAAGATTTTATATAAACGTAAAAGAATGTACATATATATAAGAATAAAAGAAAAATTTTAATCTCGATATGAGTTTGTTTGTATCATCGCATATAAGAATATATTTTTTTTCTTAAAAAAACATTATGATACAAAATTACAAGGAATTTTCACAATTTTTTTTTTATTGTTAGTAAAAACGGAAAATTTATATTATTATCTATAATAATTGTATTTTTAAGGGGTCAACTATAATTATATATATTGTGCTACGGTTCCCAACGATTTTTTAGCAATCTATCCCTTAGCCTTTTCTTATTAAATTTTTTTTTTATAAATGGGTTAAAATTCCTTTTTTAATATTTGTTTGCCAGTTTTTAAATTTTTTTATTTCTGTTCTATTAGGAAATTCTGTTTAATTTTCTATAGGAAATTCTGTTTAATTTTCTATAGGAAATTCTGTTTAATTTTCTATAGGAAATTCTGTTTAATTTTCTATAGGAAATTCTGTTTAATTTTCTATAGGAAATTCTGTTTAATTTTCTATAGGAAATTCTGTTTAATTTTCTTTTCAATGTGGTGAATTCTGTTCAAATTTATAAAGGAAATTCTCAACAAAGCAACAGAGCTATTTAAAAAAAAACAAACAGAATTCAACTGCAAAGTCATCCTCACATACCAAATGGCCAAATATTTAAAATGTGAGTATTAATGTGAGGGCTCCCGGATTCCAGTATTTTTTTAGTTTAATGTAAAAATACATCATTGCCATACTGTATTGTATAGAGATATATGAAATAAGATATTAAATAGAATGTTAAGGTATATATTTTTATATACATATATCTAGACATGATATAAGTAAAAAGAAATGCATATATATATATTATATATATATATATATAAGGTAAAAAGGCCATATGTGAATATATATTTTGAATACAGAAAACCATTTCAAAGATTCTTATATATGTATATAGAGAGATCTATGTATATTCTATATATATTATGTACATATATACATGAAATTTGTATAGACGATCTTTTGCACCATATAGAAAATATCTCATATTATATATGATATGATAATATCGCAAATATAAAAGTTCAAACAAAAATCAAGTGAATTTTGTTGGTTATTTTTACGGATGATTTTGTTGTATATATACAATAAAATTTATATGTATATAATATATAGAGATAAACCAATTGAATTGTTGGTCTGAACATAATAAGATTTTATGTTTATTTGCTTAACTGAAAAATTGATTTCCTTTTTATTTTATTTTATTTATTTCGTAGAAATGTTTGTGAAGTTTTTTTCTTTTCTTTTTTTTTTTTTACTTATCGTTGTTTGTTACTTATTGCAAAATAAAAATTATATTATACGGTACTTGTTTATCTTAAATAAAATAATACTATAACAAAATATACAAGTTCTTTTTTATTTTCTTAAATATATTATGTATTTTATCAATTTGTAGATATATAAATAAAGTTTTTTTCTTTTGTGATTAAATGTTTAAAAATAAAACGAAAAAAGAAAAAGGAATAAAAATAAATGTCAAAATATGTCTAGACCAAAAAAAAAAAATAATATATTATATATATAATAAAAATATTTGAATTTTATTTATTTTATATTTTTTTTTTTTTGTAATATTTATAGACATTATCTGTACTTAATCCATTCCGAACAACCGATCAATCAATATTACAAGATACGGATATGGCTGGACCATTGGTTTTTGTACTAACATTAGGTGGATTTTTATTATTGGTAAGTAAAAATTTGTAAAAATATCCGAAAATGTGATCCAATTGGCGGCTATATTTAATATTGATGACATTGAATTTTGTGATGATAAAAGAGACTTCTTTTTTTTGTGGATTGCAAATAATAGAGTGGAAAAGTTACATTTTCATATATTTATGGAATTGGTGTTATGGGTTGTTTAGCATTTTATGGATTATTATCGTTGATGGCAACCAAAGGAACGGTTACATTAGGTGCTGTTATATCCGTATTAGGCTATTGTATATTACCAATGGTTGTTTTGTCTGGTGTTAATGTTTTAATAACAATACAGTAAGTTTATTTATTTTTTTTTTGTTAATTTTATTATATTGTTGGTGCAGGGACGAAGCGTGAAAAATTTTCGAAATATTTTCAAAAGACTATATAGACTATTCCAAAAGGTACATGTAACACATCGCTCAATAACTTCGTGACTAATAAAGCAGCAACGTTTAAACAAAATTCGGCTTTATCCATCTACATAGTCTAATTCAAGAGTGACAAATTTATTCCTTCTCTAACATTTCGATGCATTTTTTGTAGAACGAATTCTCTTTGGCTTCAAATTACCCATTTGTCTTCGTTTCATTCTATGCTGCCCACTCAGCTGACTATCGATTTGACCCCGGAGTGTAGTGATGGATCCATGTTTCATCCATTATCGTATACTGCAGAAAACAATTTTTTTTATTGCGCTGAAATAGCTTCACACGGCGCTCTGAATGGTTTGGTTGTTTTATCGGCGGTGAGAAAAAGCGGTACCAATTTAACAATACAATACATTGCCTTTTGATGTCTTTACGATTTCAGAAATCTAACGCAATTTCAATTTACGATCGTCCAAAATCATTGTGGGGACTTTTTTTTTATGGTTTCTGGAAGATCTATCGCAATTCGGATTTTTCAATTATTTTAAAAATTACAAAAGTACCATGACTAAAATCACTGTTATTTGTGAACTAGACAATCGATTGATATAATGGACCGCATAGTTTGAAGGTGGGAACTTTCTAAAAGTCATAAGGATTTGCCAATTATATCATATAAATTATAAATTATATGTCACCCTATAAATTTATTGAGTTATGTTTTATGTAATTAGCAAATTTATGGAAAAT
This sequence comes from Dilophus febrilis, assembly GCA_958336335.1. Taxonomy (NCBI): domain Eukaryota; kingdom Metazoa; phylum Arthropoda; class Insecta; order Diptera; family Bibionidae; genus Dilophus; species Dilophus febrilis. The sequence continues at coordinate 35,400,552 of OY284471.1, forward strand.
CGATATTTCTAAATTTCCTATTTTTTTAATTACTGATATTACAATGCGTATACCAAAAATGTGATCCCTTTTTTAGACGTAAAAATTAGAAAAATTTTACAATTCGCAAAAATAAAAGTTACACTTTTTAGAAAATCGGGGTTAAATCTTTTGAACCGATGTAATAATTTTCATTATTATCTTTTATGATTAAGTTTTCTATAAATTTGCTATTTATACCTGTACCTTTCCGCTTTCGCAACAGTCTTTATTGTTTTGACAATTTAACGAAATTTATGTACGCTTCATCCCTGCTTTTATGAAACAACCTCTAAATAAATTAATCTACTAAACAGAATGAATATCTAATACAATAATCCATAATTTATTGAAACAGAGGTACATTGGGATTAATATTTGCTGGAATTTGTATATTATGGTGTGCAATGTCAGCATCAAAATTATTTGTAACAGCCTATTCAATGGATCATCAACAAATATTGGTTGCCTATCCATGTGCATTATTATATGGTGTATTTGCATTAATTACAATATTTTAAATATTTTATTTATATATATATGGATTGTTATATTTGATAAATGTCAATGAAGGAAAAAAATGAGATGTTTAAAAAAAAAATGGATGGTTAACTATACTATTATGTAAGTGAAAGAAAATTAGTTTAAAAAATAAATATTATATTGAATATATTGGATTTTTGTATAACGAAATTCATTGATTTTTATTTTATTTATTTATCAATATCGATTATTCTCTGGATGGGGTTCTATATACCTATGGAAATCTTAAAATATTCATTCTGTTTATAAGAAGTGCTGAAATTGTCTATTAAAGAAACAAAGAAGGAGTTTCTTTAAAGAGAAGGTTGAAAAACTGCCTTTATTGTTTTATTTTTAAATCATTAAACAATTCATCTATTTTATTTTAATTCATGAATGGAATTTATAATTTGATTATGGAGTTCGAATGAATGAGTGTGTATATATAGAACAATTATTCTTTATATAAACAAGGTGTCCCAGTATAGGGTGCCAACCCAAAACAGGCAGGTTCTACACCTCATTTCCAATTAAAAAAAGTACTACGACCCCATATCTATCTCGCTTGGATTTCGAGATAGCTCAATTCGAGCTAGGCCATTTACCATATCTCAGTCCCCACTTATCGTAATCTAATAATTATAACCTTCTTGGAAAGGTATTTTAACTATTTTTAACTCTTTCTATTAATATAAACATCGGCGACAACCCGTTTTCATGCTATACCTGGCCAAACACAAGAAATTTCAACGGATTTAAATATTTATGTTATTTTGCAAGTCTAAAACTCTAAGGCTTATGGTAAATATGGGGGAGATATGATAAATAACATTTACTCACTACCTTGAACTTCAACATCGTTTTTTTTGGCTAGCGCGAAACCCAAGCGAGATAGACATGGTGTCGCCAAAAATCATTTAATTGGAAATGAGGTGTAGAACCTGCCTCTGTTGGCTTGGCATCCTGTACTGGAACACCCTATATATATAAATATTTAGAAACTTGTGATTACAAAGCACCGTATTTTTCATATTACTTTGTATATACGAACTTTTATTATATTCAGAATAACAAAACAATGGTGTCACCAACAAAACAAACTTTATAAATATTGTATATATGTCAACCAAACACAACGATGTCAACGAAATATGGGTTTTTTTTTTAATATAATATATACCTATATACTATATGGTATTTTCTATTTTCATATTTATATTATTATACGTATATATGGAATATAGAATATTTTTGGTTGGTGGTTATAAGAAATATACAAAGTTAACTTAATTTATGCACTGTTGCTTTCATATATTTATAAAAGTAAATATAAAATAAATATATATAAGAAAGAATAAATAAAATTTAATAAAATGACAACGGAATTTTAATGTTATTTAGAGAAAATTTCACATAGAATTCGACTGTGTGATATATATACAATTATACATCTATAGAATAGAACGCAGCTATAGTACAAAAAACAATAAAGCTACTAATTTATGATTTAATTAAGGGTGTTTAGTTAAGGATTTGCTCATCATTTAATTGACTGGCTCTTATGAATGTAAATTTTTTTTTTATATTATTTCTATTTCATATTCATATTTCGGTGGTATTTAATTTTATAAAATATTGTTCATTTGTTTTTGTTTCCATATATATTTTACATTGTATAGAAATGTAAAATAATATATTTTATTTGTATAATAATATACACACAGTCAGACGAAGTGAAATAAATATTTCAATTTATTTATGAATTATTATATATATATAAAGAATATATATAATTTAAAAAAAAAATATAGATAGAATTTACGAATATATATTTTTCCACATTGAAAAAGTCTTTAATTTTTTTCCATATAAAGTATATTTACATCAAGTGAAATGAATATACGTTATTATATAAGCGGCCGCCGCACGTACAATAAAAGTGTGAGTATATATTTTAGAATATATATATATATATGGAATATAGGCATTTTGTTATATACATATGGTATATATTTAAATGATAAAAAAAATTGTAATAGAAAATAAGAAGAAAAAAAAATGCAAAATGAAAAGATTTCTTTTTTATTATATTGTATATAGAAATAATTAAAAAGTTTTATAATTTTTTTTTAATAATATATTATACATATACGGAACAACCAAAAAAAAAATTTGAAATGGTTTTGTGGTTATATCAATATGTATAATGAAATGGTATGTAGAAATAGTGTGGTACCAAAAACTTTTTAATTTAACATTTAACATTGAGATATGCCAATGCGTATATTTATTAATAATATAGGTCAAAACAAATTATTTGACCTCATAATTTTTTTGTTTTTTAGGGGTTTTTTTTCATGTATAAAATAGTTTTCGATTTTTATATCACACCAAGAGCGATATGAGAAAATATATTCGAATTAATGTATGGAATTAATGCTAAAATTTAAGTTTTAATGAATATGATTTAATATAATAGTAATAATAAACCAAAATTGTTATAAGAGCATATCATCAGTGTAAATATTGATGTATGACTTTGCCGGCACTTTTTCCGATCGCCGGAAAGAAGGATTGAAAAGGGTAAATACACCGGGTATTGTTTTTAATATTTGTTTATAAACTAATTTTAAATGGATAAGTAAAAAAACATTTTATTCAAAGTATTGACATTGTTTTCTATACATTATGATCACCTTTATGTCAATTTGTGGATGTAAAATTGGTTTTCTTTCACGTCTTTGAATCAAAATTTCACAAGTATTTTTTCGATTTTCCATCTGTCTTTGGTTCGATTGATGGGGCACTCATTTTTCACACTTACCCATAGATTTTAAACGGGCAGAAGTTGTCCGTTGTGCAACATTTAACATTTCTGCCATTGATTCAAAGTGTCATCTTCACCCAATATTGCTTGTAATTCGGCGTCTTCAAACTTTTTTAGTGGTCTTCGACGTTCTGTATTTCTCACATTAAAATCATTATCTCTGCACTGTTGAAAACATTTTTGCATGTTGCTTCTGATACAGCATATTCACCATGCATATGCATCGACAAGCATTCGAAGCGACTCGGCAGCACTTTTCTTCAAATGAAAACAAAAAATCAATGCTATCCGCAATTCATCATTTTCTGGTACAAAATTCAGCATTTTAAACACGATGAAGAAATATGATATTGTTTGAACAATGACTTGGACTTTGTTAGTTTGGTGCTGGTTTTTGCCGGTGTCTTCATAAACATTTGACTGTAATCAATTTAAAGGGAATGCAGTTATTTTCTGTCTTCAATGGCCGCTGCTAACTGTTTACGCAACATTGCGGGATCCGTTGTTGTATTTGAAACTGTATCGTTTGTTGTTTAAACAATTGTCGTGTTTTTTTCGATTACTATCCGGATCAAAATGAAAAAAAAAGATATATGGATCAACTCATTATTAAAAATATTTTATTTTATATGTTTCTATAGTTTCCATGTATATGTTTTTTTAAATAAATTATAAATTTCACTCAAAATTGTTTAATTTCCTTACCGTTGCGCAACATCTCGTGTTATATAGATGAAACTTACCGGAACAGGATCATTGATCCAAATAAATATGTGGATCACAAGTGTTGTTTTTTTACATGAAATTTGAAATATCCAGATACCGATAGAATCGAAAAGAACAATAGTCGTGTTCTTTTCGTTAAATTTTTCATCCACTAATTTATCTTCATAATCACTTTCAGATTGTTCTGTCGTTGAGCATCATTGTTAGTATTGTCACTGAATAACCTAATAATAAATTCTCTGCCTATACTCTAATCAAATTTTGACGCAATCGGAAAATCAGCATTTGTATATTCAGCCGACAAGAATTTTGGGGTTTTTTAAATATTTCGTTAACGAAATCAAATCTATATTTTTTATATACATTCATTTATTCGTACTTTTATTACTTGTAACATTTCAGTTGAAATATTTGAATATTTATATTATAAAGTTTTATATAGAAATATTAAAATACCAACAGCAGTAATTAGGCTTGCGTCTCTTCTTTTTAAAGCTTCTAGAGCTAGCTTGACTGACTTTAAGATGTTTATAAAATTTCGCGTATTATAATATAATAACCTGATCATTAATTAAAATAATTGAAGCGATATAGATCTCATCAGGCATTTAACTCTTCTTTTTAAAGCTTCTAGAGCTAGTTTGACTGACTTTAAGATGTTTATAAAATTTCGCGTATTATAATATAATATCCTGATCATTATTAAAATAATTGAAGCGATATAGATCTCATCAGGCATTTAATGTGACTCTGTGGGGTAATTTTTTTTTATGTTTTAAATTTTTACATAACTTTGCAGAATTTAGTTCTTTACTGTTGAGAAATTAAATAAACCGGAAAATGTATATGTCGCTATACTCATTTATATAGCGCGATGTTGTATCTAAATTTTAATTATAATTGTAAATTGCATCATCACTACTGCTCACTATCACCACTGATAACGATTTTCGATTTCCAGCTTGTTATTGTTACAGATAATATCAAGCGCAGACTACATCATGTTTATTATACTGCTGATGATAAAATGACGACAAACGCCCACATTTTGACATAACAGATACACCATGAGTTGATGATGCTACAATATCGTTTGACATGACACCCGAAGCTTCTGTAAGCTCTGCATAAACTGAACTCAGAATTGCTTCACAAGGGCACCACTAGTTTCAATTAGTCCTAAAGTGATTTTGGTTCCTCCAACCAATTATATATCTGCGATAGGCTAGTCCATTCATCTGATGTCCTATTAAATTTGAACTATCGCGGTTATTTGAATCGTTTACGCATTTTTGCGTTTGATCGACTGTGAGTACAAACGGTACCCATTTCGAACAGAGCTTTCTCATCCTCATATCTTTTTGCAAAATCGTCAATACACAGCATTCTAATCATTTTAATATATTTGAGGTGTCAGCTATCTTGCGAAATTTCAATTTACGATCGGCGGGAAAAGTATACAAAATACAATTATATAATAAATAATTTAAGTCATATATAAAATTAAGTATTCATTAAGTTAATGCGGTATATAGTAAAAAAGATAAAACATGAAACCCAAGATAATATTCAAAATGTTTATATTAAAAATTGATATATTTAGGATTTCAATTTGATGATTGTTATTTTTTTTTTTATTATATTTTTATTTAATTCAATACCATAAAAGAATGAATCATTTATATAAGGTACAAAAAAAATATGAAATGCAAAAAATAAAACATTAAAAAAAGGACATTTATATATATTTATAATAAATTCAAATTGAAATCAAAAATATATATTCTTTATTTTTATTATACATACCTTTATACAACATTTATCGTATATACCATATAAGTATAAATAAACACAACCAACTCAACAATATCGCATCATATTTATAGTATATAAGGACACAAAATACACATTAAAATGAAAAATAAAATAAAATATTTAAATTTTCATCGATTGAAATATACATTATTTTATAAATACATCCTTTCATCAAATGTATATAAATGTATATATACATATATAGTGAAAAGCAATTTTCACATATAAATTACTTTAACAATATAAATATATATTGTATAATATATAAAAATACTATATTTATCTGGAGAGAGGATAAATGATTTTCTTCTAAGAATCAATACATATTATTCATATACCATTTTTTTTGTAGAAATAAAAAAAAAATCAACCAAAATAAGATGAGTAAAAAAAAAACACAAGGAATTTATTTAAATCAGAAAAAAAATCTTTCTTTTTTTACATTCTGTACCTATTTTTATATTTTTGTGCTGTTGATTTTCCAATTTCTTATATATTTATACCACGCAGAACATATATGTATATGTATGTATATAGATATCGAAGCTTTACACTTCGACTTCTATAGATATATATTTATACATATAATAACCAAAACGAAACGATCTGAAACGAATACAATAAAATAAAGGTAAGAATATCATACCAATATACCGTACCTCTGCCGCATGTGTATCATAATAATATATAAAAAAAAAACGAAAAAAAAAATATAACATGTGCCAATAAATTTTCAAAAAATCACAAGTTTTGTGACATAGGTATATGTCTTATGCTCTTATATAACCTAAATGTTTTGCCCGTATTATATTTATTTTTTTTAACCACGTACTTCCAATATGTGACTTTTATGTTTAGTTTTCGTATAACAAAAATTTAAGGCGTTAATATTTGGCGTTCACTTTTCGAGACGAACTAGGAATTTTTATTGATGAATTAGAAGAAAATTTTCCGTTTTCCTTCACTCAAAACGGTTGTTTTCACTTTTCACGGAAACTACTCAACTTTGCTTTAGATATATGAGTCAAATTGTAATAAAGTTACAAAGCAAATTTGGAGTAAATCCAATAGAAATTGAGAAAATTATGAGAAAAGTTCATTTTCGACGCCATCTTGAATTTAACCTCAAAAACTGGAAAATTGAAAAATTGAAAAAAATTATTGTACTACTACGAAGTATCAAAAGCTCATTACAATCGGACATGTGGGTTTCAGAATATGCCATCATATTGATAATGTGACTAACATTCCTTCAAACCCTTCCCTTACGTATTTTTCGACATTTGCGTTTCTCTCAATGAGTTTAGAATCTATTGAAATTTTTTATGCAGGGGGCCGGCACGAAGTTCAATACATTACATATCGGTACACTTTTTCTGATCCCATCCCCTCCAGGAGCTCCCATACAAAGTCAAGGAGTTATTAGAAATATTCCGTTCGGTTTATAACCAATTGACTTGAAATTTTGGATCTCGAGGTTTGAGGAACAATTGGAATACTTTTATATCGGCGAATTTAAAATAAAATAAAATAATTTTACCCCCTTTCACTCTATATGGACACAAATACGTGCCTCCTGTTTCAGATATCTGCCTGTCCTGCGTTTTTACTTTTATTCGTTTATATATACATTATTTTTCGTTAAAGGATTTTTATATATATATGGTTATAGAAGCGGATTTCTCTTCGTAATACAATTTTTTTGCTGTTTTTATATCCTTATTTTTATTATATACTTTTTATGGATATTATGGGTCTGTAAATAAACTCTTTTTTTTCTATATTTTCATTTTATTCTTTATATATACTCGATTTATTTCGAAATACATATATATGTATAATCTTTATAAATGTTTATATATGTTAAGGTTTTTTATTTTTTATAAAATATGGGTAACCTAAAAACATGAAGCTATCTGTTTGTATGTATTTAAAATTAATTAACTAAATGTTATATATTTCCACATATAGGTTTTGTTTAACATTTAACAGAATATAAACAAAAAAACAGGAGATATTTAATTAAATATGTCCATCAATGAGAAGAAAAATAAAATATCCACCTGCTGTGATTCAGTGAATTTTTTTTATTATTATTTTGAAATTTATACAGGTATTAGAATTGTTTTGTTGGAAGTTGCTTTTCATTATTTTTTTAAGCATATATTCTGAAGTAGATATTACATTTTTTTTGGCGCAGACTCGACTAAATTCTCTCAATATAAATTCGATTTCTTATTTTATGCATCTACATTTAACAAAATCAATGTAAACGGATTTTGTGTTTAATAAATGTAAAATTTAAATTATATTTAAATTTATAGTAATACCCTATTAACCAAATAGGAAAGATTGAACGTTGTCAGTGTTATTATAATTAATGTGTTTCATGTATGCTCCTTATAAATCGATCCGATCGTTTTTGCTGTTTTATACGTCCTAAATCTCCCATTTTATTTCCGAAATACCTGATTTATGTAAATCTTCCGTAATGACCTTATTATAGGTCAAAATAAGTTTTTTTTTAATTGGACCCCTCTTGTAAAAACCATTTTTATTTTATGTTTCTGAAAACTGGTTGTTATTCATTATAAAAAGTGAACCTGAACTTTTTGATGTGTCACGCATGTTTCTGTGTATCATACTGTCTATGATCGAAGTAGGGTTGTATCCATTTATAACACTGCTGTATGTTTTTAATATGGTAATATTCCACTCTGCGGTTTTTCACATAAAACAGTAAATTACATAATTTATAACATGTGAAAACTGCCAACTTATTGTGCTGCATCGTACATGGAAAATTCAATGTTTTAGATCTCAACTTACTCGTATCTTTATTATATAAATGACAATTTATCCAATCGTTAAATTCCTATAGTCAAAATCCAAAAAATTCAACTTACTGCCCTACTCAATGTCTATACCGTAAATTATTAACTCGGATATTCGCTGTAAATTATATTGAGAACATCTGTCAAACGTTCTTTACTCGTTATTGGAAATACATCGCCAACATACCTCCATCACAATCTATATGGGTAAGTTCCTAGGTTACTAAGGGGAGAGTTAAATCCTTCTAGGTCATGGTGATACGCATTCAACCATCCTCAAGTGATAGTTACACCTTCACGTGGTGGCAACGGAGAATGCATCTCAGAATACAGCTAAGTAACAAATGCGAAAACAAAAAGTAATGGAGAACAAAATCATAGGATTTAATACCCTTTATAGAAAACTGAATATATCTGTTACCACTCTATTACCTTCATTGGAGGCTATGAAGATAGGTGAACCACCGCAATGCAACTTAACATATAATCTGCGAAAGTGGACTAGAGAGCCGAATAAGGGGGAACGAAAACAACGGCAAAACCCTACTGGGGTGGGCAGTGGAAAGCAGGTCGAAGTGGTAACATTAATCTGTTCAGATAACTCCACACCGGAAGGAGGCATACAGAAGAAGAGTTGCAAGGTAGCAAAACCAGTTACAACTTTGAATGGCAGCACCGGACGGCGTTTGGAGGTATTGTGGAGAGAGAATGTTGGACCTTTACGGTCTAATGCACCCAAACCGCAATCAAAAACACATGAGAACACTATAAAACCAGGGGAGATGATGGTCCTAATTCATTCACTTGATCACATTTAATGCAATCGATTAAATGTGGTCAAGTGAATGAATCGAGAATGTGGTGGCGTGCGCTGTGATTTAGAGGGTTATGACTCTTAGGTTTGTGGGACCAGAACCATACACTGCAATCAGTAGGAGTATGGCGAAGGATCAAGTGTATTATTTCCGAACATTAGAAACGATTAATGAAGTAAAAGGACTCAGACAGAATATTCTCGAGGATGGCACATGCAGACAAGATAAAGAAATGTCCGGATTAGACAATATAGATTTGAAGTGCTGAGATTCGATACCTTATTAATCCAATTAAAGGGTGGTTTTAATTTACAGTATTACTTATGTATGTTGTATATATGATTGTGCGTTTCTTTGTTCAATTATTTGTAAGTCAAATTTATATTGGGTGTTTTATCAACTACATCGCTATCGGAGTCACAACAGTTCCCTATATACATATAATAATATATGTTAAATACAAAATACATAATTGAAAAAAAAATCAAGTAAATCCCTTCCTATATATTCGATAGATAGAAGTGTATCTCCTTTTTTTTCTGGTGTATTTGAATTCAATACAATGTTTTTTTTTATATGCAAAATATAAATTGTATTATACACACACACACATTTTATATATTTATTATTTAATTTTTAATAAAATAAGCTTTGCAGATATATTTTATATGTATATAACAGAAGCGATACGATGCGAATTCATATTAATACTATATGTAGCATATCATACTTCTTGGAATTATATGTATATTTTTATGTAAATAAATATAAAATCCATACATTTATATGAAAACACGTTTCTATTTATAAATTGCTACAATCCTATTTGTGTACTCGCGAGCATATAATACGAACTTGCATATTAAATTAGGATATTTTTATGACACAATATATACATATATAAATAGAAATATAATTTTTTTGTTGTTGTTGTTGTTTTGTTGTGTTATCAACAAATATACCATATTATTTTCAAACGTTTTGGAAATATAATGTGTGTATATCTATAATGTGTATAAGATATTATATACATACATATATAGTAAAAATAAAATAGGAATTCAATTTAAATATGATAATATGAATCGTTGATATATATATATATATATATACAAAAAATATACATGAGAAGATACAGAAAAAATAAAGAATACGTATATATTATTGTATATAAGAATATAAGACATCATATACTGTATGTGCGATGATACATCTCATATAAAAACGTATACATCATAGCAGCAAAGTAGACAAAGAAACAGAGAACCAGCTACATACCGAGCAGCATTTTCCCCCTTTTTTTGGTTGCGACTCGGTTTTTATGTCTACTTTAAGAAACAGTATAAAACATAGGTTCATATTATTTCTTTTTTTTCTCCTTATGTTTAGTTGTATATCTAAATCGATGCTACTCGGGATATGGATTATTAATGGAATAGTCAATTTTTTAATCAAAATTTAAAAATATGAAGATGTAGGTTGCTTGTATATAAAGTATATTCCAGCATGCAAAATAATTCGCGGATGATTCGCCCCTTATAGGGCGAGGAAGATTAAGTTTATCGCGGAAGATATCATCTTCTTATTGAATTCGTAACCTCATCCTGAAAGATTGCGTCCCAAACGCAGGGAATACGAAAGCAATACGCCAACACATGTATCACATATATGTATAAATAAAAGATCTATCGGAAAAAATAGAAACATTTATCATTTAGCATAGTTGGTTGTAAACGCATTTTAAAATATAACCTTCGGAATGCTTTTTTTGGTTTTGTTAGAAATACGAAATTCAAGCCGATGTCTCTCTGCATGTTATTTTCTTTGTGATCTTATACATATGATATTTGCATATATATACTTTATATATATATTCAAACGTTAAGCTCGCAAATGTAATATATAGAAATACAAAATATTTACGTATTTATAATTTTTTTTTCTACAATATATTCGCTTGGCACACATATATATTATATTACGTATATATTTTCTATCCTATAAAATCCGCAATTGATATGAAAAGTGTATAATTCAAAAAAAAAAAAAAATTATATACCTGATTAAAAAAAAAAATTTGTTTTACCAATTTATGTTCCTATATATATAAAAATATTATATTTATCTCGTTCCTTTTGAGCCTGGGAATTTTGGAAGAGTTTAAAATATAAAATCAAAATGTATTTCCTTGTTACAATAACTATACACCATATACTTTCATATAATAAAATAGTCCATATTTATATATGTATTCAAATTTTAATACTAAAATTATTTATTTGTTAATTTTCCAATAAAATGCTATGGAAATTCTAAATTCAAAATGTATGTATAGAAAAATGTCTGATGTTGTGCATTGAAATGTTGTTATTTTTGTGGGTATTATTGATTTCTGATTGTCATAAGGTTTAATAAAATAAAAGTCAAAATAAAAAAGGAAACTTAAAGTAAAAATTAAATTTTTGAAATAATCTCATATAATAATAATATAAAATTATAAACAACGCTGCCAGTCAAACACCTGTAAAAGTAAGCACTTGGCCAGGGGATGGGGTGGGCTTTAATTTATCACCAATCGACTACCCGTCAAATTTTAATATAAAGTGATGTGGCACCTTTAATATATTCAAATTCATTCCAATGGATGGGATGGGATCAGAAAAAAATTTTGGAAACATAATTGTATATTCTACAGTATTGTATATATTAATGTTATGAAACATATATTATATTATTAATGATTTATCGACCGTTCTTATTTGTATTAATTTTAATTAATATAGCTATCGATCATAATTTTGAAATTTTGGATTTACTGGTTTTGTACCATATGCAAAAAATTACACTCCCGGACATTTTTTCTGATCCCATGTAATTCAGGAGCACCCATTGACAAAGCACCCATTGACAAATGAAACATAAAACATTTGTGATATGATTAGAATAATTCAAAGATATTATATTAAATTAGTAAATCAATATATAATACAATTTAAAGCTAATTCCTGAGCCAATTAGCTTCTCTTATAATTCGAGAAATTCACAAAAGGCTCATTCATATTCTGTATCTATCAGTTTTTTGCGAACAAACAGATTTGGAAATTCATTTTTCCCAAGAACAGCAAGATTATGGAATAGTCTCCCTGAACTAGTATTTCCCCCTACTTTTGATTATCAGTTATTTAGATTAAACATTTCATCTTATCTAAAAACTAATCCACCTAAAGTGCAACTTGGACAATTGTTTGAAAACATATGAGTGATTTTTTCTTATTATGTTTTAGTAAAAGTTTTTTTTCTCTCATATGTTTGCTTTTATTTTCAAAATTTCATAAATTAATCCACATTTAATTAAAGTGTGACCACCCAAAATCACTTAAGTGTATTCAATGCATCTAAGGTTCATCACCTGATTAAGTGATTTCGTTACGGGCTCACGGCAATAGAATTCCGAGGTTTTACGGGCGCTAAACCGATTCTGCCGTAGTAACGAACAAAAAAAAAATACAAAATTACAATTGCACAAAAACAAATTGCTCTAAAAGCAGTTCTTTTTTATTTGGGGTCCTTAAATTGATTATTTTTCAGAAGTAGAGTGTTATATTTTATCTATATACAGAAATTGTGTATCTATTTATTATATATAGACTTTGCCTACACCCACACATGATATAATAAAACTTTTCTAAAACATGAACTTTTCTCTTCAAATAAAACTGATTACAAAGCATATATATATTTATATTAAATTAAATCATACATATATAATAAATTATATATGTTGTATATATATATAATACATAGATATGAAATTATGAATATATTATATATACAATACAATTCCCAAATGTATTGATAGTATATATATAATATATTAACATGACATATAGAAGCAAAAAAAATATGTACTTGTTGAATACTTAATTGAGGGATAAACGTTTTTGAAATATTAAAATCATAATGAAGAATAACAACAGAATATAGATATATGATTAAACTATTAATGTGTGCATTACCACGATTTCTTGAAACAGAATAATGAAAAAATTAAAAAAATTAAAATCAACAAAGAGATTAAGTGATAAGAAAATGATGTAAGGGAAGTATCATGTATTCTTTTTCTTTTCATTTTTTCCCTTGTTTGTTTGTTTATATAAGATAATAAACATTGCAATTTTTAATTATCTGTATTTTTATATATAAAAAAAATTTCATTCATTTTCATTTATAGGTTTTACACTCCAAATTCAACTTTGTAAAAATCGAATTGAACCTTATATATAACAAATTCAACCATGTATTGCAACATTTATTGCAACATTTTTTTTAAATATGTTTTAATTTATTATAATTAATTTTGTAATACAAAAAAGGCTTTACTAAATTTTAATCAAATTACGAATTAAAAAACATATAAAAAAAGTTGTAAACAAACCAAAAAGTATTTTATACTAAATGGGTAGTTTTAAGTCAGTCGTGCATTAGTAAAGGCTATACCAAATAACAAGTGAAAAGATTTTAATGTCAAATCACCCAAAAAAACAATGTATGACATTTGTTAATTATTTTGCAACAAATACTTACCAAATTCGTGAATCTATTACATTCGATGGTTAGTAATAGTCATAATGAATATTTCTAACCAATATTTAATGTGGATTCTTGGTGGGACTTGTTGTTAAGTTACAACTCGAGAGTAATACAAATGATCGGACATGCCGGGATAACCTACGTATTCACAAAGCAATTCAAGATAGCGATATTATAATGTAGATGAATCGTTCCCTTATGTTCACATCACCGTATTTGACAAGACTAAATTGATTGAAAAAGAATTATTGTAAATCGAAATTCTGTACAAAGACACTGTTATAATCGAAAACAGAAAAATAGTTTTTCAACGATCCATTTAAAACTTGTGTTGTTCTGTGGATGCGTGAGTTATCACAAGCTCTAGTGAGGCATTTGTAATGCCGTCGGTCTCTAACTTAATAAAAAATTCCCGTAGCATTCAAAAAAACATTACTATGTATAGTGTAGTTTGAAATCACTTTGGTAAATACCAATCCATGAACATTCTTCTTCTCTTCGACGAATATTGCAATATTATTTATAGAATTGGTTGAATTTGATTTGTAAAAGGTTGGACTTGAATTGTAAAACCTATATATATATATTCGTAGTATATATATATCTATATACAATATAAAAAAGTTATATATACATTTTCTTATTATACATATATTTCTTTATTCTCTTCTCTGCATCAACACCACTGAAGTGATTTTTCTATTCAAACATTTTTACACAATAAAATATAACATGGATAAAGAAAAAAGACTCAGTCTTTACACGAACAACAAGATATGATAATGAAAAGAAATGATGGGGTAAAAAAAAGTTATAGCGATTTAATAAGATTTAATAATAGAAAAATATCTTCAATCTTCATAATAATACACGATATTTAAAATCACACCTCTTTTATAATCAACCCCATTATTATTTCTATTTTATTTTGTTTATATTTATGTGTTTTATATGAAAAACAAAAATAAAAGTTAATTTTGTAAAATAATTCTAAAAGTCTTTTTGGTTTTTTATACACAAATTTGTCGCATGAAAATTTCATTTTAATATTTCGATATAATTTTTATTAACATCACGGCATTTATTTTTTTTTTATATATTATTTTAAAATGTTCATGACTTCATGCGATGAGTTTCTACAAAATAAAATATTATATAAACAATAACATATTTTTATTCATAATTTGTAAATTAATTATATTAAAAAGCATTCCATTCAATCATTTGTTTATTTCATACGAATATTATATCTGAAATTGCAATGAAATATTTATACGCTTTTGAATTTGTATAACATTGTAGTATATTTAAATAATGAATGTA
This sequence comes from Dilophus febrilis, assembly GCA_958336335.1. Lineage (NCBI taxonomy): Eukaryota > Metazoa > Arthropoda > Insecta > Diptera > Bibionidae > Dilophus > Dilophus febrilis. The sequence continues at coordinate 35,416,022 of OY284471.1, forward strand.
TAGAATTTCAATGAATCAACAAGATATATATAATTAATATAAAAAAACGCTTCCAAATAAACACTGAAAGAGGCAGTACGCCTTGGGGAACAGAGTTGGGAGTAGGCATAAAGAAGAGTGAAATTTATTATTAATCAATTCCCTATAAATGTTTAAAATAAAATAAAACATTTGGGCTTGTATGAGAGGTGATGGAAGCAGTGTGCCAATTGGTTAAAAACGGAATGCAATATCTGTCATAATCCCTTGGTGGTTCTGAAGGGAATTTCCCGAAATGTAATTTTTTCATTTGATATTAAAACCATATATTCAAAATTTCCAGCTAATGTTTTCAAAGCTCTATAATTAATGCGAAATCAAAACTAAACAAAACAATCTTAAAAAACCGGCAAGGTTTTATAAATACAATATAAACATAACCAGAAACACCCCTTAATTTACTGCCAAAAATCAAGCATTAGCATTCCAAAAATTGAATTCTAATTGACTCTATATTATATTTTAATTTTTTTATGTTTGACATGACAACAAAATTCTATCCAGCAGGCATTTTAAAATTTTTTTCATATGCGGTGGATGAAAACTATTCAATGATAAGTCAAAATCCAAGCTGCTCACTTGCACAAGATATAGGCTACGATTCATCCAATAATCGTGTGCTACAAAGATTCTGAACAGAAGTTACAACATTTTTTAATTTATTATTTTATATAATAATTATTGTATTAATAATTTGTTTAGTTTTTCTCATCCTTTTCAAATCAATATTATTGGTATAGATTATTCATACTGTTATCGAATTATATTATATTATAAAAATATGCAGTATATATGTTATAGAAATAAAAGAACATTGCAAAATGCAATGAAAACAAATCGACAAATACATACTATATTCATATATTTTTCAACTATCAATTACTATACTATATGTACTCTATAAGACTACAATACATGGATGTAATAATAATATTATTATTTTTTATGCTTAAATAACATCATTCTGGAAAAAAAACTTTTCTCAATAAAATCAGAAGCGAAAAAAAGCTAAAAACATTTTATTTTCGGATTATAACAACATGTGATATATAGAGTGAATAAAACATAAAATAAAATCGGTATATTAGAAGCGATATAAATATAACATAATATTTGTATAAGAGAAAATTTGCAGTCAATAAAATCAACAAAAATGTAACTTTTAAATAAAAAAAACGTGTAGTGGTTTATTTAATGTTTTTTTTTATTATATATTTGGCATTCACCATACAAATAGCTTACCAATGCGTTTAAAAATTTGTATATTTTGATTTTTGATGAAAATAGAGGAAAAATCTTTCCCTTTGTTCCGAAATGATATAACCGTTTTTGAATATTAATCTGGAGTGAACAGCAAATATGAATTGTAGAATATTTGCTGTTCATGTCGTTCATGTATTTTTGAATATTTAAAGTTATCAATCGAAGTCCAAACTGATAAATATAATTTAAAGAAAATATAATTATAAGAAAATAACTCTGTTGTGTAAATGTTAAAAATGCCAACCTAAAATTCTAACGAAATTTAGGGGTCGTGGGTGCCTACTGAATGCATAAAATATGTTTTGTGTTTTCGGTTATTTTTCGAATCTGAATTTTAACACAGAGTTATATTTTCCGCTTGCGGTTGGTGGTACGACTAATTACCGACACCGAAAAAACCACAAATTAAGAAACTAACAACAGAAGGCTGTTGTTGTTGGACGCTAAAACCAGATTGTTGGTTGTATAGCGAAAAATTTATTTTTTTTTTTATTTTTATAAGAAAATACAATAATCATAATTTTTTAAAACTGAAACTAGAATAAGTCATTGCTGTTTTCTAATGTTGTCAGCCACTTTTGCATCAGAATGTACTTGTTTTAATTTCGTCGTGAAGCTCCATCATGTTTGACCACCGAGGAAGTAAGTTTCCCAGTTATTATCGTTTTCATAATATCAGTTTTTTTTGCCATTCTTTAAAGAATCGCACTGTTCTGCATGTGTTTTATCTATCGTACTCTTAGCATTCTTCCTAGTCATACTTACTACTATGGAAGAATCAACACTCAATTTTGGTTCTTCTAAACGCCAAGCCAAGCGATTTTCCGCTTGCGGTTGGTTTCCGCTTGCGGTTGGTCGTACGGCTAATTACCGACACCGTAAAAGCCACAAATTAAGTAACTAATAACAGAAGGCTGTTGTTGGACGCTAAAACCAGATTGTTGGTTGTATAGCGAAAAATTTATTTTTTTTTTTAAACGCCAAGCGAAACCTTCAAGAAAAGGTGTTTGGTTGTATTTTAAATGACACAAGGCCAAATATTTTCCCGGCCAGGGGAAATACGCCCATGTGCGTATAACTTCATTATCCAGGATAAATAAACTTTGTTTTTTAAATTATATTTTGTTTTTTTTTTATAATATAAAATTTTGTGTATTTAATTAAATTAAATTTATTAAATTCAAATACAATGCGAGAAACAATAATCATATTATTATATTATTTAAGGGAATCCGGCATTATAATATTTGTTTTATAAAGTTTGTTATCAGAATATAAGATTTTCGTATGCCTGCTTATTAAATGCAAAACCATACATAATATAGAAAATAAACTAAAATTGATATTTTCACAAACACATCCAAATAAATATAAATGTACTCACCTAAAAACGATATCAAAATTACATAATCTAATATACGAAAAATGAAATAAAAATTAAATAAAATAAAATAAAACCCATTGAAAAAAGAATAAAATAAAACTTTTCATAACAATTCATTTCATATCGAACAAATGTTACATTGACCCTATTTACCAACGTGTTGAAAATAGCTATTTATGTAATACTTGGATCCCATTCTAATACATATAAAATACGACTATGGAAAATCAAATGGTTAATTTTCCGATACGCTATATCCTTATAATTTTGCTGATGATGACAGACAGATGTTTGTATCGAATGTTTTCCAATTGTAATTTTTTGTTTAGACAGATTCGTTACGTTATGCGGCATTCGTTATATCCAGTATGCCTCTATGGAGAAAGTTCTGTTTAAGGATGTACCTTTCTATAGTGTGTATACTATTCCAAAATATTTAAAATGTTGATCATAATTAGTGCTAGAAGCAAAAATCTCGAATTATTTTGTAATAATCCCACACTCCCCTATATTAAGTTAACCAAAATAATAGTAAATTAAAAAAAAAACCTATTTATTGTCGGCTTCGAGCCGGTGACATATCAACATGAATTCAAATAGATATCAAATAACAACTTTTGGAATTTTTGCAAAGGGAAATTCTATGAATTCCAATACATTTGGTCAATAGGGCTAGATACATTCTCAATACTATAAAGTAATGTACAGATTATAATATACGTATACATAGTGTGTATAATATAATTTACGTTTATCATTTTCCATATATATATATACATATAATAAACGTATATAAGAAGAACAAAAAAAACCAACATTGTTTTATCCAAAACAACTGTCATTATTTTCTAAAACTTTATAATAAAACCTGCTATATAAAATGTAATAGAAGCAAAAGAAAATGAAAATGAAAATGGAAATGAAAAAAAAAACAATATTAACACACCAGATGCTTAGTTCATTGTATTTACAATTAGATTAACGTGTTATATATATATCTAACTATATATGTTTATGAATATATATAATATGTAAGAAGTATATTTTGGTTTTAATAGTTTTTTATACCCCATTCTTATACTCATGAAAATTACAAAATTGTGAAAAAAATATAACAATAAACTAAATTTCGGATATAAAAATTAACAAAAAGGGTTTTTTTTTCTGTTGAAACCATTTTATATGTGCGGTGGGCATATATAATAATATATATTTTTAGCAAACCATTGTATGTATATAAAGCGAGTATATTAAATAAAAATTAATGATTTAATACCCAAAGTTTTTTTTTTATATATTATATGCGATATGTAAATTTGTTCGCGAATGTGAATATTATTTAAATTTTTCTTAAATATTATTGCTGACACAGTCAAAAAAAGAGTAAAAGGTCAAGCAATTTAAGGAAATTATTATGGTTTTTATATGATGAATATAATGAACTCAAATTTATGTTGTTAAATTTATGTATTTATTTCTATATGGTTTATATGGTATATAGATGGGGAACGCTTATGTTGAAATCAAATATATAGATTTCATTATACATTTACAGGATTCATTCTGTATTAAATATGTGGAATCAAATATTGTACATAAAGAAAAGAAATAAGAAATAACTACATATATTAGATATACATAACATAGAATATAGTAAATAAAAATGATTTATCGTAAAGATTTAAGTATAAATGGCAAGTGGAAATTGAGTCATGATTCACAAAATTGTTTTATTTTCTGCTTTTTCTACATATATTTATATTATCCCTATATATATATAAATAGATATATTCCATTTTCCATCTATATGTTATATTGATATGATGATAATATGGATGATGTGCTTATATGGATGTTTTTTTTTCTAAATTTGTTTATATATACGGTATATATGTTCATAAATTGGTTATATATACTATATATGGTTCTATTGACTGCGTTGCATATATATTTTATGGTTTATTATATTGCCTTGTATACGGAGTGTTCCATGTAAGGCATTTCATATTGCCGGTAGTGCTCGAAAGAATCTAATTTTAATTCGAATGATAATAACTTGTTTTTTTTTGGGTGAGAAAATCTTTTTTATGACTCGAACACTACTCTCGTTACCGAATGAATCGGCCTACCAACTAAAACGTCAACAGTTTAAGGGAAGGTTGTGCCCGTGAACTGCGACCCATAGGAACTGTTGTACTCCTTGAATATCATTACAACGTATTTAAAAATGTGAATTAGTCGCAAACATACGCGACCGCCGGACTAGGGATGCGGTAAGATACACATCACTTTCTTCGCCTTTTTGTTTTGTTGAGGTCCATACAATATTGTTAGACTTGTAACTGAGAAAGGATTGATCAGCCATAACAGAGCCCCTTGCTATCGTAAGGCTAATACTCCCAGAAAACGCCCGGTGTCTGGGGAGCTGGAAGTTCTTAGTGCATTGCTAACCGGAGGCTTTTCTGATATGGGTGTCCCAGTCCGTATATCCCCTCGGTTCATTGCAACCTAAGCGATTGTACCATGTCACGGGATTTCTGAGTGGGAGAATTAGAGAATTCTGAGCAAGATAACTTGATTCGTGAACAACTGCCATTTCCACAATATTTTACACTTACCCATTTTGTTTCCTAAAACTCTCTTCAACATCACACCGACATCGACATGAAATATCCTTCATATAAAATATTTATAAATTCTTACTTGCTTATGTATGCGTCTTTCAAATTTTATTCATTATACACAGAAAATATATTACATAGATGAGATGATATTGATATATATGGTACAAATACCACATACAAATAAATTGTCGAGTTGTGGTTATTATTTTCATAAAAAAAAACTACCATATATCTATAAGAAGATAAATTTCCTTTATGCTGCTCAGAAGATAAATATATAAAAAATAAAAAGCATAATAAAATATTTAATATGTATTTTAATAATAATAATATTTTCTATAATAGAATTGGATTTTTTTTTAAATTATGAAATTAGCAATAATTGCATGATTTTATTGATATATATTTTTATATATTTTTATTCTTGCATCTTTATTTTCTTTGTGTTCATTTTTATATAAATAAAATTCGTTATATTTATATATGACAATTACGAGACTATAGACATAATCTTCGGAATTTATACAAATAATATAACGTAAAAACGGAATTTATACAAATAATACAAATAATATACAAATAATATAACGTAAAAATGATAAAAAAATGTTAGTGTTTTGTTTTTATGATTAAATCTCATTGAATTTACATTTGTTAATAATTTACACTTACACCACATATATTTGAAGAATTAGAATTTTGGAAATCAATGTATTATATTCAGATAATATAATACAAGCAATAGATTTAAACATTTTTGCATTCACAGTAAGTTGCGGTGATATATAATTAAACAGAATTGGCTCAATCTGACTACCCCGAGGTATTTCAAAATATCAGAACTAACAATATGAATAAATACCATATTGGAAAAAACATTCTAAATAAGAAACCAACTAACATATAAAACGTTATTTAGATGCAAGTTTGGACATAGTTTAAATAGTAAAATTAAGTATCTATCAAAGGTTTCCGATCGCAAATTTATTTGTACAGTAAGTAGTAAATCCACCCAAATATGTAGTCGTTGAACGTCCCATTCGTGAAATCATGTTCGAAGGGAGAGAAAAAGATGGAATAAAAAACGAACCTTCATTTAGAAGTTATTGCCTCATATATATATGGAATCGCAAAGAGCTTGACAAGGCAATTGGCCGGTAGGTATACAAATAATAGTTCTGCAATTAGATTGATAACAATTACAAATACTTTTTATTATATAGTTAACTTTAAACAGTTATTGCCTCAGCTCAACAATGAAATAAATTAACAACCTATGAAAAGTTCTAACGACAACGGTATCGCTTGTCATAAACGAAAGATGGTCATTATATTCCAACTGATAGGATATCACTTTATTATTATTGCGTTTCTGTTTGTATCACATCTTAGATGTTTGTCATAAGAAAAGCATTTAACAAAATGGTCATTGAGTATAGTCTATTGGTAGAAAAATATCTTCTTATTGTTAGAATAAAAAATGTTAAGGAGAGATTTCGGATTGATTTTATGTCGCCAGAAAAGTGTTTTTCTTGTTCCAAAATATTATTCTATAAGAACGAAAAAGGTTATTTTTGCCTAGAAATATCTAGACCAATGTGAAAAAATATCTATCATAAATATCTAGAGCAATTTTGAAAGTTTGTGAAAACACCGTTTGACTTACACCGTGCCACTTTTTCACACATAATTTTTAAAATTAACATTGATTGAGAATGATTTACACAGTTTGCTACGGTCATAGTTTTGGCCGTGTGAAAACCGTGTTTGGAAATTCAGTGCAAATTTTGTACACAGTTTATTTTGTACACAGTCGGTGTATGAAAATTTAACTTTAAAAATAATTTGTTAAATTCATCATTTTTTTATAATCACACTACAAAGAGTTTTTTGCCCATACAGGACAGATTTTAAAAAGTCTGTGTAATGAAAATTTGGTCAGTGAATTTACACAGTGTAGCAAATGTTTTCACTAAATTGGTTTTCTATCGGTATAAACATTTCTTCTTATGAACAAAATTGTTTGTAATATTATATTCATTTTTTCAGTTTTTCAGATTAATATCCTATATCATTATAGAAATTTATAAATATAAAAAACATGTATATATGCGATAGCTAAATAGAGAAGTGTGTAGGAGTTTTTGATATATTGAAACCTCTTTTGTTGGCTGTGTACGACACAATTTTAAAACAAAAAGTTCTAAATTTCCATAAAAATAAAATCGATTTTCATGCAATCGTCAAAATTGTTATTAACAAAAATAAGTATGCAATATAATAATAAAATCCTACGTATTTCTGTAAAGAATGTATTTTTTAACGAGTAACGAGACAATCATTGGTATATGAATTATGAACATATATTGTACTTTCATCATAACTCTTTTAACATATATATAACATATATACGTTTGAAAGATGAATTTTATAAATATTATGAAATAAGAATATATACATACACCCAATTTCAGGTTTCGTCATCTTACCTTTTTAATTTTTTTTGAATGGTATATTTACTGAGTGCCCCAGATCCCGATAACAATAGATCCTGATTTAGGTTCTTTGGCTCATTTGGAGTCGAAAACGATCTGAAAAGTTTTTGTCGACTCGTCTTTGTTACGAATTTAAACCGAAAAAAAAACAATTTTTTGAGACCCATGTTTTACACTATTCTGGGCCACTTATCTACATAATTGGTTATTGTAAATGAAAGATCAGATAAACTATTAGCATTAGCATTAAATTACCTTTAAATTAAATTTAAAATTATGATAAGCTCGAAAAATTGGTTCTCTAGACATTTATAGAAACGTACGTGTGTATAATACACATCTTATTTTTTGGATGCCTCTGTGGTGTGATTTATAAAACCTAAAATTCTGACAAAATTTTTGGGATCGTGGGTTCGAATCCTACTGAAGACATAAAATATGTTTTGTGTTTTCGGTTATTTTCCAATCTGAATTGTAACACAGAGTGCGTATTTTTTCTTGCGGTTGGTCGTACTGTAATAAGCGGTAATGGTGTTCGGTAACAGATTTATAAAACCTAAAATCCGCAAATTAAGAAACTAACAACAGAAGGCTATTGTTCGACGGTAAAAACCGATTGTTGGTTGTAATGCGGCAATCATTTTTTTTTATTTTTTGTTCTCTAATGTTTGAGGTACATATAAAATCGAACAACTTTTTTGAAAATGTTTTCAACTCTAAATGAGCCACAGAACCTAAAACCGGTGTATTGTGTTCAGGATCTGGAACACCCTGTATAGCAATTCCAATTTTGCCATATTTGAACAAAATAAAAGAAAGGCAAAACGCGTTTATCAGAATATTGGTTTTTACATCAATTACCTATATATGTCTATATATTGTATAATACACCTATGCATGTTTAAAAAAATTCTTTTTGAAGATATAATACACTAATTATATGTAAATATACGACATATGTGTTGGCGTGGGCATATAAAATAACATTTCCTATTGTTGATTGGTATATACATAATACATGTATGAATACTTATATGTAGGAGAAGTGAATAGTGATTTCGGCGTACAATATGCATTACATTGCATTAAGAAAAATATGTACAGACTCAACAATGTATAATTCATTAAAAAAACATTATCGTAGATAGATTATTGTCAGATTATTAAAATATTTTCAGACACTTAAAAATCGGCAAATCTGTAAATTTGTATATTATACACAAATAATTTGTCTAATATCATTTGTAATTTTACAATTAAAGTAATAAACAGTGACTATACACCCAGTATACGTAATTTAATATACATATATTAATTGTTCATCAAAATCAACGGTACGTACGTTATTTATATATCATTTCTGGCAATGGAATGAGTTTTTTTTGAAAAAGTAAACCCAAATATTTTACCACATTTACCTACGGGATCAGCCGATTGTTTAATACAACTAGTGTTCGTTAAATTACTTTCTCCGAAATTTCCCATCGGATCCACCACTCCCCCATATATATCTATATCTAAGGTTATTATAGAGATATCTCGTTCGCAGTTTCTAAACAGTTGACTTACAATTTTGGATTTAAAGGTTTCAAAATTCCTAAATCTATGATAACGGATAATTTTCTATTTTTGTAATGAACTCCCATACAAATTCAAATGATTATTAGTGATATCTCGATCTATTTACACCATTATATTTATACCCAAATGACTTAATATAGAGCTTTAATGGAGAATGAAAAAATTAATTTATTTTGGGAGATATTTTCTGCTTCCAGTTAGGTGTTCCAATACATATGCATGGGATGATTAGAGATATCTCGTTCGGTTTCAATCACTTGACTTAAAATTTTGGATCTAAGTGTTTGTCAGTTTCAGGTGCGTTTGAATATAACGTTTTTTATTCTACTTTATTTACTTCATGTAAAAAATAATAATGAAAATATATAGTGATCATAATAGTATATATATTTTGAGAAGTTTAATATATATCATATATATATAAATTGCAATATTGATGAAAATCACAAACCATTTCACCGCATATATGCTATATATTAATGTCTTTCTATATTATGGTTTTCCCATCATATATCGGCGCCGTTTAAGTTTCTTTATGGAAAAATTAATTAAGCATGTTTATATATGATAATAGTTCGAAAAAGTTAAATATAAGCGATGACACCCCTTTTTCTTTTTTTTTCTTTTTTGGCAATAGAAAAGATTTTCTTTTTCATATTCTATATGCTGCGATAATCGCATACTTCAAATAATATAATAATGAAAATGCTAAACGATTGTTGAAATCTATATGTATAAATATTCTATGTTCTGTTTTAGCTTTATAAAGTTTTGGTTATTTTGTTAGTATTTTATTATGACTAAACTTTGTCATAGTATTATTGTAATCATTCGTTTGTAACTTTTATATATGGTATATTTATATATATGAAGAATATTGTTTGTAATATACACTATATTGATATACATAATCTTTATAACCATTTGTATTGTATATATATGTAATATATATTAACATACAACGGCAGTATCGATTTATTTTATTTTGTATACAAATCGTTACATTATGTATACTATATATACACCATATATACGACAAAGTATACAACAACGCACAGCTTTGAGGATAAATATGCGAAAAATGTTTGTATTACATCAGACGACAAAAACTATATATCTACCCATTTATATATACAATTTGAATCTAAATCGCTTAATATTTACTTCTATATTATATATTGATAGATATATGTATTTGTACATATATACAAATATATATCCAAAGGGATGATGATGTTAGTATATATGCAAATATAAAATGTTGGAAAGTAAAATTTAAACGAGTATTTGTGTTGCTAAAATATATAAAGTTTATAGGAAAATGTATTGGATGCTGAGATGATTACGTTATTACTATGTATTGTATATGTATCTATCTATATGTATATATTTTATATAGTTGTGGTATTATTCTATGTTTATATTATACGATATATATACATTACTTTATCTATGTAAATTTTTCGGTATACATAGCCAAATATAATCCTCTATGGTTGTTTTTCCAAGACAATAAATTGTTGCATTTTTATTATCGCATATATTTTGTTTTTATTTTTGTGTCTTTTTTTTTTACTATGGTTTTAGAAAATAAGAGTAGTATCGTGTTCTAAAATAATGTTCTGTAATGTTTCATATGCAAATGTAAAAAAAAAATTTATCTTTTGTGGTTAAAATGAATATATACATATGCATATATATGTTTTTTTTAGACTAATATAATATTATATAAGATACTATTAGAAGTATATAAACGGATACCATGTTGATATTGGATTTCATTAACATTTATTTGGAAATCCACAACTTGATTTAAATGTTGAATCTATAAATATATAAGAAAATTGTTTTAATGCAGTACCATATTATTTGGTTTTCCATATAGAAGTTATAAATGCGTTCCTTAATTGTTTTTATATTAAATACTGAATTTTTATAATCACATTTGCATGAATGCTTGTAAGTTTTGATCTCGTTTTTTTTTCTAACCAGGCAGCTTAACTAAAAAGAACAAAACCTCAGACTTACAATCACGAGAAAAGTTTAAATATTACATTAATTTCATTAGCTAAACATATTAGTTATTCGTTTTCCTGTTTCAACATTAATATTATGACGTTTCGCCAAAAGATTGTATATTGATTTACGAATTCTCTAAAACATAAATGTAGGGATTGAAAATTAGAATAGGAGAACAAAGAAATATACGCATGAATATATTATATATAGTGCTATCTATAATGCTCGTTTTGAAAAAAGCGCATATTAATATATGTTCCAATCTAAGAAATTGTTAGCCACGTTTGATGTTTCCAAAAGGATGGGATATTCTGAAGATACATGTATAAATCGATAATTTATTTAAAAAAAAAATTAGTTGTGCACCGAACTAAATTTTCCGGAAAATCGACAAAAAACGCCCGTTTTCTATATCTCCAATCTTAAAACTTTGATTATGCCAAATGGTTATCTATGATTAATATATTTTATATATATTATTTTCTGACAAGTGTCAAATGAAATTTTTTTGCCCGAATTGAGATCCTACCAGGATACGCATTTTTAGTTTCGAATGTTGAATATTGATATGTTACGTTACGAATGTTGATAGAATATGGCGAATTTAAAGAATTTATAAAATATTGTATGCATTTGCAAAATGATCCTCCCTAAATAAATTAATTAATAACTTTATGAAATATATTTATGAATAACTTTAAAATTTGTTCTGCGTGTACAATTTTTAAACTGTTTCCCATATATGCATAAAATAAAGTAAACACTTTAAAATTATTTTTTATCTTTTCCATAAGTAATAAAATATTTTCTATTAACTTTCCATTCATAAATAATCGTTGAATGTAATTTTTCACTTTCTTACTGAACATCGATCGCCGATGGTTTTCGGATTTCGAATTTATAATTATTAAATTTGTGAACCTTTAAAAAAAATCACTATAATATGTCCATTTTTAGAACATTTTGATATTTTTTTTTTGACTCTTTTATTACTAATTATATTAAAGTGCGCACACCAAACTACCCTGTATTATAAAGAAAATTAATTTGTTGAGCTATATGCAGCATATAATAGGAATACATTATACAGCACTGTACGAGTACCCTTTTCGGATTAAGTATTTATGTATAATATGAATATGAATATATTAAAGGATTTCATTGTACCAATTTATTTAAACAATAACTAATTGATATTTAATGTGCATAAAATATATGTATATATTTTACAATACGTTTACATGAAATAATAAGCTTTTTTAAGATTCATAAATATTTTTGAATATAAATTATTTAATAATATTGTATTACTATATATCTTTATAAATATAAAAATATTTGTATGTTAAATATGCTGAATTTTATATACATTAATTAATTACATTTTGGTATTCGACAGGTATGTATATATGGTATATATATGGTATATATATATAATAAATAAGGTATATTTATGTTCTTAATAGATATTAAATTATATATAAAAACAAAATATGTTGTGTGCGTTTTGTTAAATAATTTCAAGAAATTGTATATTATTCATATATAAATATAATAAGATGTAATATTATATCATTTTATTTGTATATATTTAGAGACATAAATATGAATTATCTATACTCTACATCCTTGAAATTATTATCTTTCAAACAATTTGGTTTACAATAATTTCAAATATATTTATTTAATTTAGATAATTAAATTAAATAAACATTCATATATAAACAAAAAGTAAAATACATATATACAATTTCATCATATATCTAAAAATATTTTGTTCTCCTTGAAAAAAAATGTATGTATAAGAATATTTATTCATGTTTTTGTTGTGCGATAAATGTCATCTGTTTGTATCGTATCTATATACTTACTTTTATATCGTTGCCTTTAAATAAACATATACGCATTACATATATGTATATATAATAAAAAGATGTAAAAGAAAATAAAACAAATTAATTGTGTGCGGTTATTTGCATTTCATTTTAATTCAATTTATTCATAATAATTTTTATTTTCTATATGTGTAAAACAAAAACAATGGAAAAGAGACATAATTGTTTATGCAAATATAAAATAAATATTATGGAAAATGTTAAAATATGCAGAAAAAAAATTGTTTATTCTTATTCAAATAATAAATAAAATTTGTTTAAAAATCAACGAAATTATGTTTCATTTCATCCCGAATGAATAATATTCCATATCAAATAATTTATATAAATTCGGCGTTTTTGTGAAGAATACATTTTTTATTTCATATACATTAAAAAAAACCTGCCATGTTAACACTAGCAACATAATGCACGTACTGGTGGCCAGGTGGGGGATTAAAGAGGGCTTTAATTTATCACCAACCAACTATTCATAAGATTTTAAAATAAAATGATATGCCACACTAATATATTCAAAGTCATTCCCAAGAATACCATTTGATTTGTATGGATTGGATATTATTAGAAAAAAATTTCCGATGTAAAAGTTTTTCCATAATTCTTCTAACATCTAGATTCAAAATTTCTAGTCAATTGGTTAGAAACAGAATGATATATGTTTTATAATCCCTTGGATTTGTATGAGAGTCCCTGGATGGGATAGGGGCAAAAAACATTTCCGGGTATGTTAACATAGCTCCACATAAAGAAAAGCTTATGTTGGAAATTTCAGTTATATCGGTCGAGTAGATTCCGAGAAAAGGTGAAAACAACCGACCACCGAGAGAACCGAGGCAATTTTGGTAAGCGGCAAATTGTTTTTTTGTGATATTTTACAATAAAAGTACAATTCGTGAAGAAAAGTAATAAAAAAGACATTTTACATTTTGTTTTCGGAAACCAATTTCGGAAACCAATGATAAAATTGCACAACAAAGTACCTGGATAATATCTGCGGGTAGTTCTCATCATATATATGTTAAATGTGAAATGTAATAATTTTCCTTTACCAAATAAATACAGTACACCCGCGATTTAAAGAACAATTGATTGCAGATGGTCGAAGGTTCCTTATATCTTATTCCGTAAAAAATGTTAAAATAGCTTTATAACTAGCGATATCTATCAAACGTTGGAAAAAAGGTTAAAATCAAATGATATATATTCAATTTCAGCCAGTATTTTTGAAAAACAATGGAAAAACATTTCTATTATTTGGTTGGAACCGCAAACGAAATAAAAATTATCAATATATAAATTGCACATATAAAGCCAATATAAAAAAAACAATATATATATATATATGTGAAGCAAGTGATCGAATAGAAAGGTTTCGAATAACAACACGTGAATAAAATACACCGATCGTTCTTAAGCGGATATCAGACAACAGAATATATGTTCTAAATTTTTGTGCTTAAATTTTAATATAGGATTTTTTACAAGTAAGAGCGGAATGGATATAAATAAAAATGAGGAGGATGTCTGATGAAATAATTGTTGCACTTAAGAATATAAATTCTGAAATTCAGAAAATCATTTCTACATTCTTGCACTTACATTTTAAGAACAAATTTTATCAATACAAAATTTTTATTTTCAAAATTGCCTGTTCATTTTTATTGCAGATGGTAAGAAAAATAAATAATATATAATAAAACAAGAACTTTTTATTGTAATTTTTATATTCATATATAGTTCTGTATATTTCACACATAAATGGTTTCGCTTTTTCGTTTTAGCATAAAAATTAGAATATATATTCTGTCGTCGAATATCCGTTTTATATCGAGGTTTTGATTGGTTTAGCGTTCTTATTTAAAGGCTATAATACAAAATTTGGAGCGTTCCTTCTTTCGAGGTTTTCTTATTCAAGGGTTCCTTATATCGCGAGTCTAATGTAGTATCGAAATGTATGTATATATGATGGTAATAAAATTATCTAGATAACATATACACTTTTTAACAATTTCTTTTTATTTATATATTTAAGCATATTCTATAATATATGTGCCTTTTAGGGTAAGTTTAAAAAAAAAAATCAAATAATCTTTGTTCACCTTGCTTCACAAATTTCGGAAATGGAAAAAATAACTAAAAGGATTTCGGTTTTCATTCGATCGCTTGGTTATCTCCATTTTACCTCGGATATTTTTCGACAGATTTGTCTGAACAGTTCTACACTATTTCTTTTCTGATAGAGCAGATTAAAGATATAAGACCATCCCTTATACCCCGAACATCCCCTACTTGCACATTTTCTATAACTTACCCGACTTTCATGTTTCTCGTATATCTCAATGCGTTTTGAAGATATTTGCTTGAAATTTTAGATATATAGGATTTGTCACCAATTGCAAATAATTTAATTTCAGGAAATTTTTTCTGATCCTATCCTATCCAAGTTCAATCCAAGGGCGAGTGTAAAAGATATCTCGTTCTGTTTGTAACCAAATAAAATGAACATTTGGAGATTGATAAAACATGAAACAGCTTTTATATCAGAACATTTTTACTAATCCCACTGCTTGTACTTCTACGCATTGGGTTGGAATATATCCAAGTATGTTTTTATGAAATGAATTTAAATACATTAACGTGTAGCACATCATTTTATAATAAAATTCTATGAAGAATTGATGGGCAATAAATATAACTCCCCTTAAGCCACCCGACGTGTTTTGTGTTCCGTGTTTGAAGGGTTTGTTTTGCACCGGCTTATTTTTCTATTACATTTTATTCGTTCAGGGGCCTATTGCACCAACAACTTATCACTTATCATTTATCAACTTATCGAAAAATGATTTTTTTGATAAGTGTAAATGATAAGCGTTGCCCAAAGAGAAAAAAAAAATCACTCACTTATCAATTGTAAATTTATCAAATTTTTGCTAATGATAATTGATAAGTGTTTCTCCAAAAAAAAATTACTTTTAGCAACATTTGCTTTTTTAATTAAATTGATAAGTTCGTTTTGTTACTGTTTTTTTAATAACAAAAGCCATTGTGATTGTTGCGTTTGTGTGTATTATATATAATAGAATAGTGCTCCATTTCCAAGCCAATGTAATGTGATGAGCAATTGCTGCAGTGGACTTAACGGGTTATTCCTGTCACTACAACGCTCTAACCTTCCACCAATTTTTTCTAACACATATTCTATTTGAATTCGTGTTAGTCGAAAATTTTCTAATGTATCACCATTAGTTAATGAAAAATTAACACGCGGATTTATTACACGATTTCTTCGCACTTCTTCATTTTCTAATAAAAATTCAAATCGGAACATTTTTTTTATTATATCCACCACTAAAACTGAATTTATAATGAAAGTTATTTAACAATTTATTTGATATATTAATTTTTTCTTAACAAAATTTTTGATAAATTTATCAATATTTGTTTTGATAAGTGATAACTGAAAATGTTTGTGCAACCAAATGATTAAAAAATTGTCAAATTCTTATAACTTATCAGTTATCCAAAAAAAACTTATCAACTTACATTTTACAATTTGATGCAACAGAAATTTGTAAGTTGAGTGCTTATCACTTATCATAACTCAATCTTTTGCTTAACACTTTCCATTTTGATGCAACAAAAATTTATCAAAAATTTTGATAAGTTGATAAATAATAAGTGATAAGTTGTTGGTGCAATAGGCCCCAGGTTAAAGAAATTTTTTATATATATTTTTATTCATTGAGTATTCTATACATGATTATTGAATTTTAGAAGTTTAAATCGCGCAACAAACATCGCAAGAAAATCAATCATAGTCATTGAACTAGAAATTGTTATTTTTTTTGTATTGCTATTCGGTTTTTATTCGTATATATATGCTTTTGTACGCATCGCATATAATATTACTTTTACTGTAAACATATATTTATATGTTTCCTTGTATAAAAATAAGTACATACATGTATGTTGAGGTTAATAGCTCATAATTTTTGTTATACAATTTGTATTTGAAATGACACGTATATATGTATATATAGAATTCTGGATGCTGCGTGAATATTTATAAACATATATAAGTGCATATGTATGAAAATGAGTGGAGTGTGATGATTATATTGCTAAATTTTGTATTTTTATTTTTTGTGTAAATATTGTATTATATAAAGAAATAATATCAATGTTAAAATTAAGATAAAAAAAAGAAAATTTACAAAGAAAAATATCGGAAAAAAAGAAAAGAAAATATTTCATTTATCGATGTATGTCATCTGTGTATTATATGTATAAAATAATATAAGATTAACTCTTTTATGTATAATAACTTTTTTTTTTAAATCTTTGTTCATAATCTGATACGGTTCAAATGTATATTAAAACTGCATGTAATAAAAAAATAATATATATACATTGTATTTAATAATATAACATAGTATATATGAGATATACGTGATCAATCAGAATTACTTTTATATTTTCCCTTACATTATATATACGGTTTTATAAATATTATGTATTATATACGTCTTTTGATACACACATAATGTTTAAAATTATAAAATATATACATACATGATAATTTTATACATTTAATCTGTATAATTTTTGATATATAGGTATATTAAAATTTTTTTATTATTTTTTATATATAAATCAGAAATTTATATTTTTCCCATGTATAAAATGTTATATATTACAAAATATAACCTTTTATTATACTTACTTATATATGTATGGAATTGATTACATGTTATGATAGTCTCTGTAAAGCATGAAGTTTCTTTTTTAAATAGTATACAACGTGGAAGGAATTGGAAAATGCCTTCTGCGCGCAGATAACCCCCTATGGATTAATACTATTATTATAATCCAATCTACAGTTTTGTTTACTCGATTTTACTAGGGGTTCGAAAAATAGAGAATCGAGCTTTTTTAAAACTAATACATTGTTCTTAAAACCCACTCAATTGCAAAATTCTATGAAGTGTTTGCATAACAACACGTACTATCTACTATACCAGCTTTGCACCGTAAAAGCCACAAATTAAGAAATTAACAACAGAGGGCTGTTGTTGGACGCTAAAACCGAATTGTTGGTTGTAATGCGAAAAATGTATTTTTATTTTTTTTGTAAGGTAAATAAATATTAACCAGGTGAATGAATAAATAATTGTGCCGACAAAAAATAATCATTGCGTTTCTTAAATGGAGTCTTATGTGTTTAATTTTTTCTATATTATTTGTAATGGAAACTGAATTAAAATGTATTACTGCACCATATAATGTGCATATAATAAAATAACTATATATATTCGGTGCGGTGTTGCAATACAAAATATATATACACAATTTCTTATTTTACCTTTATTTTATTTATTCTGTATTTTATTGTTCGATTTTGTTAACAAAAAAAATGTAATAATATTAATCTATAAAGCAATTGAAGAATATAATAAATACATGAATATATATTTTGCAATGACTAATAATAATATAAAATAAGTGATTTATGAATACTATATCAAAGCATTATATTTATATAAGATGTAAAATGATATTTTATTTTATTCAGGATGCACTAAAACTCTAAAGTCTAAATTATATAATTGATACCATAGTTATAAAGCGATGGACATTTTATGATAAATTTAAAGTCAAAATTCCTATACAGTCTTAATGGAAATTGGAGGTAACCGAACCAGAAAAATGGCTTAAAATTTGAAATGTATATAAAGGAATGCAAATAAATGGATTATACAATAATGTAAAAGATCAAATTTCTAAATGATCATTTGATAAAAATAATGTTTATGATATTTTCGTTTTTAATTAATGATGGTCATGAACTATACAAAATTTGAATTCTGTTAAAAAACTATCAGCAGTTTAAATTAAATCAGTCAAAGTTCATGATGAAATCACTATAAGGATAGTTCTCTTAGAGTACCCTTTATCTTTAAATATCAAATATATGAATATGCATCTATTATTCTATACTTATATATACGCATATTGAATGTATAATAAATTTTAGAATAAATATTTATAGATATTTGAAAAATTTATGATACTTCACTTTGCTAAGGTTTTTCCATATAATTCCACATTCCATATTATAACATATATTTAAATTTATCTATATTTATATAGTATATGTTGTTTTTATATTTTATAGAAATTTCTTTTTATATGTGAAAATATTTAACCTCATTTGTTTTACAATCAATCGCAAACAATTTTTAAAATTTCATATTATCTATTTTGTCTTCGATGAAGTTCTGGCTGGGAAATCTAAATTTTCCATATCAAAAATTTATAAATGAATATCATTGTTTGAAATACGGCATTTCTATAAACCTTAATGAAGTAAGATTTGCTTCTATAAATTATATCCAAAGAAAATCAAATCTCTTCCCTGGAATCATGAATCAAATTTGTTTCTTAAAGGCTTAGTTTTTAAAATCCAAATTTGCCTTACAAAAATTATAAGAATACAGATGAATCTTGTTATACTTAATAAATTCCAACAAAAAAGCGATATTATAATAAAAAATAACTATCATACTTGTATTTATATCGACAATTGCACAAATTCGGTGTTTGCACCAATCACAAGTTTATATCAGTGCAATTTCCTTAAAAGAATAAATTCCTCTACAATATAAGTATATTTTAAGATTGCTCCGTATATGATGGTGCAAAAAGCTAAACGCGGCTAATGCGTAACTAATGCGTAAACAACTTATTATTCATTGTCAGATGCTCATTGCCAAACTATCAATTTGGAGGACCTTCACGTAAAGTTAGGGACAACAAGCTCAAACCGCAGTCACACTCACATGGAGATCACCACCTTTTCCGGAGTCACCGAGAGCTACCATCACATAGGCGTCGCGGCAGACATCAAAAGCGGGAAAAGCAGCATTGAAAAACTTTTGGATTACCGTTACCATATTTATTACGGAACATCAGAAAAGATGTAAGGAAGTAAAAGGACTTTAAGAATATATAAGATAATACTTCTGAGTTCATAGAAGGAAACATTAATATGGGATTATTCTCACAATGAATAATTCTTGGGAAATTGGTGGCTTTGACGACCGGACAAACAGATGTCATCTTGTGTTGTATGACCATTTTCAAAGACGACGTGTACAGCCTCTGGATAATGGATGAGGAAACGGATGTTCACATTGTGTGAAAGTGCCCGGTTTTGGAGGGCATTCGATTGGCTTTGTGGTGACTTTTGGGATGCATTCCCTTCAAAGAAATACTTGAAACAACGATGGACACTATGTATATTCGATGACCAATCGGCGTAATCTGTGTTTGACAAATCGGTTGTCAATCGCGGAAGGTACGAAAAGGGGCTCTAAATATTTGGGCTTTTACGAGAATACCGCGTAAACCGCCCAAACGCGCAATCGAAGGGTTTATATTTAAAAAAATAATAATATTAGGATAAATTTAGTCATATAAAAATTTATTTAACGAAATAATTGTTGTTTTTCCTATATAGATTATTTATTATTTTTAAATGAACATTCGCATTAAATCCGTTCCCCAATAATCGCATTCGCGAGCTAACCACACAATAGAATGTACGAATCTTTGCGTTAATCGCATTTCCCAAAATGTTATAATATCCCTTATAAAATATTTGTTATAATTATTAACCAAAAATTATTTTCAATTTTAAATTAAAATATGTATATATGTAGGTATATTTATTTATACATAAATATAGACAATAAACGAGCACATCATCTTAAAAACAAAAATAATAATTTTATAAGCTTATTATTTAAACGCTTTAGTATATTTATATATATATAACTATATATAAATTTGGGTATATGTCGCTTTGTAAAACTCGCGTTAATATTGTGTAATATATATTTTTATTGGCATATATACCGCATATATACAATGTGCAATTTATATTTTATATGCGAATAATATACTTCATTAAATGTTTCACGCTGTTCTTATACACATCTACCATATCTATATTTATAATATATAGTATTAATCAGTTTGTGTTGATATTTCTAAATATATAATAAAGTACGTACAGTCAATATATGTATATATATAGTGAAAATAGAGGGTTAAATAGGGTGAATAAAATTATTGTTTGCGCTAGATTATGTAATATTTTCTATTATATTTAGTAAAAGGTACTATATATATATATATATATATAACATATATAGGTACAATATATTCACACAACATTTATACAGCAGAGTTATAGTATTATATATACCATATACAATATATAGTCAGATTTCGATTCAGATTCACACACATACATTTTGCATATTATTATGATTTTATTATTATTATAATTGCTATTATATATAAATTCTATTCAAAGTTATATAGAGATATAGGTACTATCGTACTATATATAATAATAATAATAGTTATTAACTATATATACATATATATGATGTTATATAAATGAAATAACGAGAATATGTTTTGCTTTTTAGAATATAAATTTTCTAGATTTACATACTTATATATAAATGATATGTACGTGTATAACCTACATATAATATATATATTTATAAATACTCGTATGTTTCTATTATATATATATGAATGGTGGAGATATGATGAAAAATATAATGAAAATCGATAAAATAGTTTGTTTTGCAGATGAGAAGTTTTTCATTTTTTCCTATTTTTTTTTTAGTATATGTAATATTATACACATTAAAGGTATATCCTATTATGCTTCAATTCCATATAAATGAAAATGTTATATAGAAAATTGAAAACATATAAATATACATATATATTTGTACAGTGATGTCTCGTAAAATAACCGAACATTTGATAATCCCTATATATAATGATAATCCATACGCTGCGTAATCTAAAGAATTAAGTAATCTGTAATCCGGAAATGTACCATATAAAATTTAGTTGACTTGGTAATCCGGTCAAATTCATTTCAATTTTACACAATGCTTATACAATTATACATGTTACATTATATGAATGAATTTAATTTGTAATTTGCAATAAAATACTTAATATTTTTCGTTTCGTTTACTTTATTTTTAAATTTAAATTAATGATAAACATGCAAGTAACCATAATAATAACATGTGTCCTGACTATGGAGTTATTACTTTATATATATATATATATATGTAAATTTTCTAAAAACTATGTATATATATATATGTTTTCTAAAAAGTTTCAACAGATGTGACAGAATTTTTAACCATCGCATGTATACACAAAATGTTAATGTTTTATTTTTTTTTTAATTTAGTTTACTTTTTATTGTATTGAAATACTTATGAAAATGACATTTTTTATGTGAATATATTGGGACACATGGTTTGCAAATGGATTTCCTCTTCCAAGAAAAAAAAGAACGTAATTCTAATAATTTCTGAAGATCTCGCCATGGATGTTCAGGTACTCAGGTAATCGGTGTAAAATTTCTTGAAGAATCGTTTAATCACAATTCATAAATTAGAAAACTTAAACATAATCTAATGTTTTAACGTGATTTTCTATTAAGGTGATTTTCCTAGAAGAGATATTTTTGGGATTCGGAAATTGATTATTTTGGAATATCCAAAAAACCAAATACAATTTTCCAACTTAACCAGTTCTATTTTTTGAGTAGTTTGAAGGAAAAAGTATAACACAATTTGAGTGGGCGACCGAACGAAATAATTCGCAGCATTTTTTCTCTCAATGCTTAAAATGCTTAAAATGCTTAAATGTGAAAAAAATGATGTAAAAATTTTTCTTTTTCCAACACTAACATAAAATGAACTTTTTAAATCATTTTAATATCCTAGAAAATTATTATACATACTATCTCTTATAGAAAGTTTAATTTATACATTATAATATAAAAATGTGTTATTAAATATATAATCTGTGAGATAATAAATTAATTTTTCAAAATTAGTATACAATTCTTTATAATTAATTATATAATTTTCTGGTTAAAAACATAAATACAAAAAAGAATCTGTTTTTTATTTATTCCCCATATTTAAGTATTATTGTGATGGTCGTTGTTAAATTATAAATAATTAAAACAAAATATTCATGAATTATTGAAAATTCCCAAATCTCTTTAGTTTTTCCCATAATTTTTTTTTATTTCATTTTATTGTTTGTTCCGTTTTTTTTCGTAACATATATTTTTGTATTATATTATTCATGTATTTGGAAACGGATTTTTTTCCTGTATATATAAATTCATATATAAATGTTGTTACTTATTCGTTAATTTATATATACAAAATATTTGATAAGAGATAATATATAAAATCCATATTTCTTTGTACAAACTTTTGAATCATTGTCGTCAGTTTATTTTACAAAGATTATTTATATTAGATGATTAACGTTTAAAATAGTTTACGATTGGTGAATGAAATATGTTGCCCGTAGTTCTTTAAATAATATTGTTTAAATGTTCAATTTCTTAATAACACGTATATTATTTTTGATAAAAAAAAATCGTATAGATTAGAACAAAACTGGGGTGAACTACAACTACAGATTACCGACGAATATAATCGTTTTAAAAATGTTATTTTTGCAATTTTGGACACATTTTTGATACCTTCCCCTGGTCATCGGAAAAGTTGGGACGACTAAGCAAAACTTTGTATAGGGATGACCTTAAACAATTTCCCCATACAAAATTTGAAGTCGCCCCCTATCCGAACGAGGCCTGGCGGTACCTAGTTCCAAACCAAAAAATGTTTGTACAGACTCCGTCTTCAGGTACTAAAACAAAAAATTCCTGGGCGTAATTGTTTTTGGATTTTGAGATTTTCCAAATGTTTGATCTCCTCCCCTGGTTGGAAGAGAGGGGGGATCGACTAAGGCCCGAACCAAAGTTGGTCAGGATAGGACCCTCTACAAATGTGCATGACTAAAATTGAGTTTGGTAATAATTCTTTGTTTATATTATGTAACTTATTAAGTGAAATTATTAAGGAAAACATGGAAAAAATATTATACAAATTAAGAAATTAAAAGAAAAATTAATTTTATTAAAAAAATACAGTTGTACATTAAACTCGCTGTTAAAATATAGCATTTAAAAAATATTCCATTGTATTTTTGAATGTATCTTTAAATAAAATTTAATTTAATTGCTTCATTCGTAATTTTTTTGGTACTTCTCTGAACATCGCATATAATATATTTATACATGTGTTTTTGGTGTGTGTTTGTGTAACACGTGTTTCATAAGTTTTTGCAGCAAAAATTGTCAATTTATTTGTCAGTAAATCGTCAATTTATTAAATGTATGTATGTAATTAAATGTATGTAATTAAATGTAAGAAATTAAAAGAAATGTCAACAAACTGATAGCGGTCCATTATTTTAATTTTTTTTCAGCATTTTTTCGTTTGATACCTTTAACAGGTTGATCCTTAGTTTGAGCTTCCCATTTTAGGTTATCAGAAGTAATGTCCAGGTTCCTGCAAAATAAAATATTTTTCGTCGTTTATGATTCCTTTTAAAATGATGAAGGCGTAAATTCCGACAATTTGGAACATATTGGAGTTTTTTTACCTTTTCTCTATTTTAATTCATTTTTCTTCAAATCCCAGTGAATGGTAGCATTTGATACTTTAAATTCGCAAACGGCAAGTTGACGCACCAAAAGCATTTTCTGCAGCTTTGAAGACTGGGTTGGAAGATTCAATTTCAAAGGCCCGCCACTTTTTTTTTTAATACATTACAAATGATTTCTAAAATCTTTTAATCTGATATTTATATGGTTCTTTCACTATAATATTTTGATTTTTGAAAACCTTTAATATTTCACATGTATACTCATACTTCCAGCAAATTTATATATGGATTTTATTTCGGAATTCTAATTTATACGACGAAGAGTTGCATATGCATGATTAACGGATAATGTTTTTTTAAGACTTATGATTTATATACATATATTAAATTTGTTGCAACAACGTTTGCATATTTTGCAAGTTACAACATGAAAAATTGTGTTCAATTTACTGCAAAAACTTATGAAACACGTGTTATATCCAAATTTATCTGTGTACGTACGTATAAAACGAAAAACAAACTAAAAAGTATATGGATATAATAATAAGAAAAATCACATATCACATCACCATACAACGACGTATAGTTATGGTACACAACAAATGTATAAAAAACGAAAGGATTTTTTTTTCCTCTTTTTCCGTTTACATATACATATACTTCGTATAATACACCCTTGTACCTATTTCATTTAAAAGATGCTTTTGGGATTTCAGTATTTTTTTTTTAGAGAAAATATGAAAAAGATAAGCAACTAAAGAAAATAAAAATAAATAAATAAAACATACAACGACAACAACAACAACAATAAAGTACATTATAAATAGCAAAAATATGAAGAGTTACATATGCATATATTATACGATATACGTATGTATAGTTATTATAGATATAGATATCCTTTTTATATATTTCATCTATATAGTTAAAAGAGTGACTAATGTAAAAGATAAATAAATATGTTGTTTTACATATAATTCTCTTTATATACATACAACATCATCATATATTTATATGTATATATATATAATATTTAGAATAGGAATATGTTTTGTGTCAAGTTCATAATAGGATAACTTTATTTATTACTTTTTGAAGTGGAAAAGAGTTATAGTGATTTAGGAAAACAAAAAAAAAAGGAAAAGATTTCATATTTTGATGATATATTTATATATATATTTTATGATATATGCATACCCATATACGAGTTATACTATATATACACATACATTTATTTTAAATTTTTTTTTGTTTTCTTCAGCAGTTCTTTACGCATGAAAAAATTATATTATTACCATTTTTCATTCTAATATTTATATATTTATATCTCTTATCTCTACTATTACCCTATTTATATATGTATACAAAACATATATATGAATTATGATTAATAATATAAAAAATATCCTATTATAATAATAAAAACCAAAACAAAACAAAAAAAACATTGAATGTGTTAATTTTAAACTAAAATTTTTTTCCGTTTTATTGATGGGTATATAAATGTTTGAATTTTCTTTATTGCATTGTTTGGATGTTTGTCATCGCATACTAACATACGTTTTAAGAAACTACCTTAAAATGATTCACCAATTATTTATCGTTAATTTTACAAATTTATTTCTTGGTTTATTTCCTTACTGGCGATATAATGCTTTTTAAAAAATTTGCTTAAAAAAAACTTCAAAAAGCAAATATGAAATATCATGAATATAATCGTTAAAAGATTGACTGGCCGAAGGTGCCCCACGGCCGAACCCCTCCTGACTATACCCTATATGAATTTTGATTATTATTGAAAAAGCAATTGATATTACATTAAAACGCCGGTTCATAATGTTGTTTGGTACTATAGGTTTAGGCATAGTAGCAAATATTCAAACATAGAATTTATATGAATGTGTTCACAATTCGTATTTATTTTTTTATTCATATGCAAACGCCATTTAATTAATTGAAAAAAATGAAATATTTTTTTGATTAAGCGTAATTTTTAATGTTATTGTCTTTTTGCATTTGAAGCCAAGTTCAAATTTTAAGTATTTGGTATTTTTTAATTTTCATTGTGTTTTTTCAATATTTTGTGGTTAGGGGAAATAAAATGTTATACATCTTTATTAGCTTATGTATAAAATCATCGATAAAATCTAAAAAAGAATGTGAACTCGAGAAATTTTTTTAAACAAAGCCAATGCACAATACAAAAACTATAGGACTAATACTAATCACAATGAATCGGCCATAAAAATATATTTGGAAAAAACTTAAATATATATTTGATAAAATTCATATATCATTTATATTATATTATAGATTATTATATATGTATATATAGAAAACAATTTACATTGCCTTGTTTAACGTGATATGTTTATTTTAAATATATTTATATTATAGATGGTTAAATCTATTATGTTTCATTGTGTAATATATGCATATATGTATATAATCCTAGATGTGTATATAGATATAGATATATGTAGAAAATGTGTCTATCTCATATCTATCTATATATCTATATCTATCTATCTATATATATAGTTAGTTATACATAAATGTGTATTTTATATATATATTATATGTGAAGATATATAAATTATAAAACATTATATGATTATATACAAATTGTATATATAAATACACTATACACATTATCAAAATGTATATCTTTTATAAACGAATGACTATATATACACAGCCATATACAGAGAGAGGCTTTATTTATATTTACTGTATACCCTGTATAAGTGTATATCCATATATTTTTTTATCAAATATAGTCTTGTACACATGAAAATAATTACAACGAAAATTTAAAAGTCTGCGGCTCGTTACATTACAGTTCGTAGTATTGATCAAAGGTCGATTATTTCCTACTTATTTTTTTTAGGTAGTCCTTCGGGGACATTTTTGCTTCAATTTTTGTAAGCCGATAGGATATTCTGAACGAGACATGTCTATTATTTTTTTTAAAAAAAAGTTTGGTCGTGCTCCGAACTAAATTTGCCGGAAAGTCAAATTTTTTTTTTAAACCTGGCTTTTTTTTATTAAATATTCGTTCTTCTGTCCTGTGCGGGTTCTGTAAAAAAAAATAATAGAAACATAAGAAAATTGGGATACAAAGTACCAAGAACAAATTTTTGTTGTGGTTCATTGATGATTATAAATCGAATGTACTTATTCGTTTGAGTCGTAGTATAATAAC
Source organism: Dilophus febrilis (assembly GCA_958336335.1). Taxonomy (NCBI): domain Eukaryota; kingdom Metazoa; phylum Arthropoda; class Insecta; order Diptera; family Bibionidae; genus Dilophus; species Dilophus febrilis. Next base: position 35,444,107 of record OY284471.1, read on the forward strand.
ACAATTTTTCCTTATACCTCGTTCTCCATCCGTTTTAGGTGGGGTTATTACATTGCTGCTATAACTGACTGACATTGAAATACCTCATTTTTTTTAAAAACAAGCCAACGAGCATTTTATGCAACCATTTAGATTGAATTTTCTTGATTCTAGAAGGTTATATTCTAGAAGAAATATTTTGATGATTATAGTCATAATTTATGCAATATTACCCATATCAGAAGATAAAATGCTAATTTTATATATGTGTAATTACACACATATTTTCAGTACATACATTTTAAGGAAAAACGGTTTTTTTCACTTTTCTTTTTCACGACCTATAAATTTATGTTGACAAAAATGGCAAAAAATTTTGGTTTTTTTTTGATCGCCCGGTTGTCACCATTATTACTCGACAATAATTAGACCGATTCCAAACAATTAACTTCAACTGGAAATCTGGGTAGGTTCAAGAATTGGCCTTGACCCATTTCGCATAAAACTAATTAAATTTATTGCATATTTTAGGCAATGGAAATCATTTGGATGATTTGGTGCGACATTAGATGGACGTTTACAAAGTTTTATCAAACGATTAACATAAAATATAGATACATTCATTTACATACATTACGGTTCAAAGTATTTCTATTAGCAGGAAATGAAAATATTGCTGTCAATTTTCTATAATAAATTGTTGACGATTTAGCGTAATAAAAATAGTTATTATCTATACCCCTTCTTTATAGGATGCGAATGTTTTGTTAAAATTTAGTTAGAATTTTATTGAGGATTTGGTAGAGGATTATAATATATGCTATACAAAAATATAATTTCGATTATTATCATGGAAAATGCTGTAAAATGTTCCGGATTTTACTATTATAAACGAATATAGGATGTACATGCAAATCGGATGGATATAAATCGTTTGCTAAATGAATATACGTATTTATATATTCATACACCTCTATATCTATCTATTTTTCTATATATATCCAAATGGCATATATAGTATAGTATATATATAAATATTTACTCTTTATACAATATATATGGAATAAAATAGTATATAACCATATAACATAATTTGTATATAGAATATATATGGAATCCGGTGTATACAATGTGCACTTATATTTTTATATTTTTTTTATTCTTTTCTAGCATTTTATCGTTCTGTACAAATATATTTATTGTATATATAGATATAATACAAATATTTGTATATAGAACATATTTTAAATTGTAAAAAATCACACAAAAAAAAATGTAGTGTATGCTATCTATAAATGAACTTCTATGTAAATTTTATTTATATTTGTAAAAATGTATTGATAAAAGTATATATGTATAAAGGTATGAAATGATAAATACATTTTAAAACGAATTCATTTATACGATATATACAAAAATATTCATTATATTGTTAATTGGTTCGGTGAACTGAATTTGTACACTGAATTTGTACACATGTACACTATTTTATATAATAATTATCATAAAACGTATATGTATTTAATATTAAATACAAATAATTTAGGAATGCAATGGTGTAATGGCCCTGGATTTATAAATGATAAATGTAAATGAATTTTTTATATTTCTTATATTAAAATTTAGGGCTAAATAATATATGATAAATATATAATTTTTAATAATCCAATTCATTTATTTCATACAATTTTTTGTTCCCTATTGCATTATATATTAAACAAAAATGAACACAATGACTTAAACAACTAAATGAACTCGATTTAGGGGCATGGTCACTTGAATGTTTCCCATACAACAAACCACTCGTACCACCACACCATGCCTGCCTCCACTTCTCTCCTTACTTCCTTTAGCCATTTTATTCCCTCACCATACTTTCCTTGTATCTCTCCATTTCCAATATTACACCGGCTACACACGTTCATCCAATAACCCCCCTATTATATCCCAAAAACCTTCCTGACAATAATTCCCTGACCTCTTTCCTAGTTAAATTCTTACTTGTACCTTTCTTACCTCCGCTCTCGATCTCCTATATTACTTATCCCTTGACTCCCAATTCCATTCCATTTCACATTCTACTACCTTATTCTTCCATCCATCTCGCCAACCTTGCATACCCTTGACCTAACATCCCAATAACATATCTCACATGTAACTTAAAACAATACACCCACTGATTAATATTGAATTGAATTTGATGATAATAATTATAAAAAAAGTTTATCTATAATCGTAAAAAATCGGTACTGGTACAACGTGTGGTACAACGTGCGAGGGGAAATTTGATCTGAGATAACTTTTTTTTTAAGAATTTTATGGGGAAAAAGGAATTTTCATGTGCATGTGCGCAAGTTGTTTTCGGGTACAACAAACCTCCATGATAAGGGTAAAATTTCGGCCGAAGGAGAATTAATTAATTAAAATAAAATTATGTATGTATAATGATTATTAATATCATTATATGGTAATTGGAAAATCTTGCCCACACGTTTATCTTAATTATAATTTTTACTTATAGAGTGTTATATTTATATTTTTTTCATACCATTTTGTAAACTATATACCTGGTGCTACAAAATACCTGCTGTATAAAATTGTTTTCCTTATATTACACTATTTACAAACATTTTTTTTTTGTAAAGTTCATCAACATCAAAAGTATATTACATATTTTGTTATTTATCGATAGAATTTCCACATAATATATTTATATATATACGCGCTTTCCAACATTCTTTTCTATGATAATACATCTCTTTGATTTATATATGCATTGTGGATGAGGTTACGGAGTTTTTAATAATGATTTAATATATGTATATTATATAGTTCGTTCAGGAAGTTTATAAGAAAAGTTTTTAATAAATTGTATATATTAAAATGATACTTTTTTTTTCTTCAGAAAAAATTAATTAAAATCTACTGTCATTAATTCAGCAGGTATTTTAACCTTCCTTTTACCAGAAAAATCGCTTGTAACTTGCCGCCAAAACATATATAAAATAGTTAAAAAATATATTTTTTTTGCTTTGTTCTATTAATATTGTATTAACCTAAATTACAGGTTAAGGAACATTTACAAATTTATTAGTCGCCGTTGTGGTGCCCTCCCAAAAATATTGAAATTGAATTGAAAATATCATTCAACCATAGCATTTGTTTAGTTCTTAGCTGTCACGGAGTTCGAAAAACCATACACGCATCGTAAGTGTAAAACTCAAAAGTGTTATCTAGCCGGTAGAACGAGGGTTAATTAAAATATATAACATCGTATATAAAATATATACATTTTTTTTAGGTATCGTATATAGGTATTATAAATATTTATAAAATTTTATATAATTATATTTTGCCCTTGTTGTATAATATATCAAATATCTCTTTTGATTAAATGATAAATAAAACAGAATCAACATTGTCGGCGTATAATTATAAAATATTTGTAATTAAATAATATAAAATCTTTATTATAGTTTATTGGATCAACAAATGACATTTCTTTGTATTTTCACGATGAATTTTTACTGATATATAAGGACTAAAACGCTGCCAGGTTAACACCTGTAACAGAATGCACGTATGGTTCGGCAGGGGGTCGGAGGGGGCTTACTAATCACTACTCCTCCTAAAATTTTAATATAAAATGATGAGTCACACTAATATATTCAAATACATTCCCAAGAACACATTTGTATATGTATGGGAGCTCCTGGATGTGGTGGGGAGAATAAATTTCCAGGAATGTAATTTTTAGCGTTTGGTATCAACCCCTATATTGAAAATTTCAAACAAATATCTTCAAAACTGATTGAGTTATTCAAGAAACAAGAAAGTAGAAGGATTGAGTTGACATGCCCTATCTTCGAACTAAACCAGTTCTACATAAAGGCATATATTAAAAATTTCAGTAAAATCGATCGAGTAGTTTCCCATCAAAAATTAAGATAACCTCGTTTCCCATCAAAAATTAAGATATGCTCAAGGAAAAGGAAAAAGTTTAATTTGATTTTCCACGATAAAATGTTCTAATTCGTGGAGATATTCGGAAACTAAAACATTAATGCCATAATACTACGTACGTGCATAATTGAAAAAAAAATAAACATCATTTATATAATTTCTAACAAATTAAAATCTAAAATAATTTATTATATTAAATTCAATTGATAAGATGATTAAATATATATATAAATACTATATATGAAATATAAGAAAGGAAGGAATTATTGTTTTAAAACTTGCACAAATATTTTTGTTTATCTATAGAAAATATTTCATATGTATATATATTTATATTGATTTATAAATATTTGAAAAGAAATTTTGACACATTTTTATATCATAAGTATATGGATAAATGACTGGAGTTGAACCAGAAGAACGTGTGCTGTTAAAGCAATTCTTATATTAAAAAAATAATAGATGTAATATTAGATTAGATTTTTGTGTACATATATACATCTATCGATGTCATTGATTACCGTAACTTACAAAATATTTAACCCATACACAATATACACAATATAGAAAACATGTGACAAACGGTAAAGAAAAATTGTATTGATATGGGATATTATTGGTTATAAAAAAAAAGTTTTGTTTAAAAAAAAGTAAAAATAAAACAGTGATTATTTAAAAAAAGTTTTGATACAATTCTCAAAATACAGATAAGTATATATACAAAACTTTTTTTTTAATGAAATCTTTTTCGAACTTATGGGAACGATCAAACGATAAGTGTAAATTTTACAATTTAAAATTATACATAAATATATATAATATGATATTTACGTCAGAAAGTGGGTTTCCAATAATATTCACAATACACAAGCTTTATCCAATTGTTTTTTCTTCCTGTCAAAATATATGATATACCTAAAGTTTGCTGAATTTTATAGTGATGTAAATAAACTTAATATATATATACACGTTTTATATGTTGTATATTGGAAATACATATATCGATATAGGGAGATTTTATTGAATTTTCATCTATTAACTGCACGTATTCAATACATATTTATATATAAATGTATATATATATAACCGACATAGATATATATATCTAAATAAGAGCTTTTATACAATTTTGAAGTGAAATTTTTCAACGTGCTTATGTCACAATCAGCCGGTAATATCAATTATATATATATTATAACATATATATATATATATTTCTGTGTACATGTAAATATCTAATATATACTGGGTTAAAAAACATTTAATATTAAATGTATATATGAGACATATTTCAATTTTGATAAATGAAATATAAAAAATTTCTACATATACCCTTTGCGTGAAATAAGTACTGTAAAAAGTAACATATGCAATTTTTATGATAACCGATAGTGCTGCGATTTATATAATGTATATATGGAAGTACTGACATATATTTCAATTATATACAATTTTCATATATCGATTAATATTATATACTTTATATTATTATGGGCTTTGGATGATGAAAGATTAATTGCAAACTGTGCGAAAATGAATTGAACCATTCTAAGTTCAAATTCATATGTCTAAATATATGTTATAATATTGTGGGGTTTCCATGAAAACTCTATATGAGTAACGATAATTTTATTAAAATTACTCCAATTTCTTTAGGAAATTTAAACAGCTTTCTATAATTAAAAAACTACACCCTATACGGCCAAATTTTAGTTTCAAGTTACTATTTCTGGTTTCCGAATCTAAAAAATGTCTCTTTGGTAAACAATTTTCTTCAAAGGATTATTACTGAAACTAAATTTAAATGCACCGATTTGTTATTTCGATATAAAAAGGGATGCAGACTACACCATCGGTCGAACGGTCTTGTAATTGGTCGGCGTACCATTTGATAATTAGCATTTAGTTTGTTAATGTGTAAAAACTTTTAAATATATGGACGAATGGTGTAATAAATTCCATGCCAAAAGAATTTGAAGACCCAAAATTGTAAAATTTCATAAATGTATCGAGAGTCGTTAAGCAGTCTGCGGTTAAGCAGTGATGTATATAATTAGAAATTAGGATATTAGGATATTATGTCAAAAAAAATCTAGGTAAGCACGATACTAAATTTGCCGGAAAATCGATGTTTCCGAAATATGAATCTTCCGAATTACAGCCATAGTTTATCTCCAATTTTTATTTTTTTTTCTTGTTATTTGAAAATTCAAGCAATTTCGTAAAAGAAAAAAAATTTCGTAAAAGAAAGTTTTGAAATCTACCAATTGGTATAAAAGGTATCGGCAATGACATTCTAGGCACAACTATTACAGGTTGCTTTTTGTTTACAGCAGGATTTAAATCATGAATTCATTATTGCAGCGCTAAACCGTTTAATTATTGATGCGGATTTGGACATCAAGGGTAAACTGCCTGTTGATGGAAATTGTTATATACTTTCGTTTAATGCTATTAAACTATAGGAGGGAGATATATATGTAGTAGTCGCATTATAAATTTAATTAAATGTGTGACCCTACATTCTCCTTCGTGAGAAAATAATTAATGAAAATAAAATATGTATAATATATGGGCATCAATCAAACCAGAAGTAGAATAGCATATTGTACGATGGTAGTTACAAATTGAATGTTAAATGCAATTTATGTTTGTTAATTTAATAAATGGTGTTAATATTTGAAGCGGTAATTTTTATTATAAGGATCACACAAACTTTTGAAATAGAACTTAACACTGTTTCTTGCCTTTAGTTTAATTCGAATTCAAGAACTCAGAATTTTAAAACATTCAACTATAACCTTTATTATAACCATTTATTCGGTGTATTCTTTTTATGAATAATAATAATAATAATAATAATGCCATATAAAAATACATGCCAAAATTATCTTTCATTTTCACACTTTCACTATATTTTTTTGACTTTCCTATATTTAGGGATTTTTTTTATAAATCCTACTATTTCCTATTTTCGATTAATTATGGCTTTATATATTTTTACACATACTTTACATATCCGCATATTTACAGATATAGAGATTGTACAAAAATAAGTATTAAAATAAATAAATATTTCATATCTATACGAGTATGTAGAATAGAATATAAAAAAAAAAGATTGTTGTTTGCTCTATGTTAAAAAGAAAAATTTAATATAGAAGAACAAAATTTATACAGTAAATCCTGTGTAAGTTGGATAAACGGTCAACTTACACAGATGGTTAGGTAGGCCTAATATATAAATATGTATATTTATTCGGACGTGACCATTCAAAAGGTCAACATTAGCAGTTGGTCACGTTTTAAAGGTCGCCAATTTAGCAGGTTTGACTGTATATACATAAAGAAAAAAATATATATATATATCAAAAACTGTACACGTATAAAAGTCCTTATCTATATATAGTATATATATTGATACTATTTATTTTAAATATATAAAATGTGAAACAAAATATTTATATATAGGTTAAATTGTGAAAATTTCGTATATATACTATTTTGTAATGTAACTGACATATGAACGGCCTTTTTAAATTGAATTTAAAAATGTGCGGTTCTGGCATGTATACTACAAATATATATAAATATATATTATTTTTTCGTTTTTTATTCTATTAGCAAAAAAAATAAATAAATACAAAATAAAAAATAATATAAAATGCGGAAAATAAAACGCAAAATAACTACACCAAACAACTAATATATAGTATAATGTACAATACAGAATATACATATATGGTTGAAAATTATATCAAAAATATCCAAATACAGAAAAAATCGGCCACAAAATCTAATCACCATTTCTTTTTTTTTTTTTTTAAATAGCCTTTGGGGACGTATCTTTACGATGAAAAACATTCTGTTATTAGATTTTTTTTTATTCTTTGTATATATATATATATATATATATATATATGGTATATATAAAATTTAATATATATATGTGTGTGTTCTTTTTAAAAGGTACAAATAAACTTTGAAATTGAAGCTCGATATGTAGATATGTATATATATTTATGTGTGGTGGTGGTTAATCTAAATGTATCTTTTATTTGGGATAAGTCAACGAAGAAAATTGAAATATTATATCAGCCATATAGTTTTGTATGTTATATTTTGGACTATAAAATTATGTATTGCATTTGACATTTTAATATAGTACATATATATATACGTACTATAAATATACGATTTCCATTATGATTTCAATTTTCATAATACAAAAATAAAAACTGTGCGATAATTATCAGTTCAATTTTTACAAAAAAAAAAAAAAAAATAATAAAATGCTATAACTATACAATATAGCAAATATATTTGGATACATACATTATAAGTTTTCCAATGGATTCGTCAGAATTGGAAAATAACCAAAGTGTTCATTTAACCAAATTATATTTTATAAATATATAGTTATACCGCATCATATATGACATGACACATGAATTGTTTCCGTGTGTAGGTAATTAATGGGGTTTTTTTTTTGAAGTAATTTATAAATGTGTCTTTTTGGATATTTTGTGTGATTCACAGCATATAGTGCATTATATATGCATATATATATAGTTATAATGGACTTTATAAAAATTAGTACTTCATTATATGCAGTATGTATTAACAAAACAAAAAAAAAACAGTTCCAATTCGAGATTTTTAATTAAATTATAAACTATATGATATGATGATATATAGTATATATATATATATGGATGATACTATCAACAAAAATATCACCATATCGAGTTTTATATGAATTTATAGACATTCATTTTATATTTATATATAATATGATAATATCAATATATGTGTTCTACATGCTCTGTAATAATATATCTATAATTATATCATTTCATACTCGCATATATATGAAATATACACAAAAAATAAATGAAAAATTCAACGGTGCGTGTTTCATAATATATATTTTTGTATATACAATTCCAATATAAAGGTAATAAATATATGTGAAAATACTAAACAAAAAAAAAAGAAATGTTAAATCGATTCATGATATTGATATATAAATAAATGTGAAAATTAAAATGATACTTTTTTAACACACACACACACACACACACAGCCACACACTCGCAAACACACCATATACATTATAAACACATTTTGAATGAATATTAATTATAGAAATATGAATGTTTTACAATTAAAAGCTCATATACACATTTCGTAAATCTATTGACAATCCTCTGCTGTATTATATTATATACATATTATATACATAATATATATGTATATATTTATTTACATACAATATCGAAAGAGTATTTACATTCCTTTTTTCCAATTTTTTCAATTTTTTTTTTTTTTTACATATATTAATTCGTTTGAAGTTTCAGTTTGTTGCATATCATTGATATCATGATACCATATATGCTAACAAAAATGTATACAAATATATGTATAATATATACAAATAATACATATATGTACTTATATAAATATATATAGTTCTGTTATTGATATATGAGTTATAAATTTGAAAAATGTTTAATCTTTAATGCGATTTTGTTTGTGTATAAATATATATATATTATATATAATAATGCTAACGGGTTATAAAGTTTAAATAATACATTTGTTATGGGCAAATGGTTTTTTTTTCCTGATCAAATTCGAAATGCTGTATAAATAATTATTGCGGTTTTAAAACAGAGCTGTAATATATTGATTAGGATTACAATTAATATCATCAACACACGAGAAGCTTAAACATGCGCAATTAAGATCACATTCATAATTAAGTAGTGTTAAACACGTAAAATTGAATGATTTATTAAATTATGAAGCTTATTCGTAATTAAGTCTCAATGGACTAAACACAAAAATTGTGTTAAATTGGTTAAATGTAAATGGGATAAATACATTTTGGAGAAATAAAAAATTATGTGATTTTAGAAAGAAGTTTTGTGTTGGAAAATGGAAATAAAACAATATAAGTACCTATCATTCTAATATCTAATATACCTAATATGATATATCATGTATGACGATCCAAAAACAAAACTGTATAAACGGTGGACCTTTTTGACGTAGAGACGTAGATGAAAAAATCGTGTTTGGATTACTTTGCGATTAATTTTAATTCGTTAAATAACCTAATTACTTTTAGATGAAGTAATCGTTACTTTACAGATTTGTTGTATTTGTTGAATTTATATTCATGTTTACGTATTCGGATAATTAAATAATTTTTATTTATATATATCGGTGGGTACTTTAATTCGCATTCAGTAAAAGTTTTGACAAAAGTGCGAATCTTCAGAAATGTACCAATGTGCAATGATATGCTTCTATAAATTGTGATAAATGTTTACAGAAACTTGAATAAGTGTTAATAGAAATGTTTAACTAAGGTTAGGCTCGAGGTTAGGCCTAAGACCAAATCTAAGGATAGATTTTTCTTAGATTTTTATAGCGTTAAATCGATATTTTTAAAATAAAAATTAAAGTAAATATAAATAAATATTACTCATCCAGTTTAGTCAAAGTTTTTAGAAAAACCTCATTTCTGAAGCGATTTGATGGTCGATTATTAAAAATAGATACTAAAATAAAATGTATTTTTTGCATATTACCATCATTTGATAGGAGGTAACCAATTTCAATATTCAACCTTCCGGTCCATGCATTCATTTCTTACACCAAAACGTGAATTTGCGTTATATTTCATTAAACAAACTATACTTTCCCGAACAACAATGCCGATATATGCAGACCAATATGAATAATGTAATCCAGTGCATTTATTGGGAAAATTACGAATATATAAATTTTTATTTTGGTGCCAGATAGAACCACACTATATTTATGGATTAAATTTCGATATATTTATATTATTTATAATTACTATATAATATTTATAATAACTATATACATTTATATGTATATATACTTATATAATAAAACATTTGTTGCTAATATGTACATTTACATTTGGTTGCGTATATAAAGCCCTTTCCAGTTCAAGTTTTATTAACTTTATTCTTTCGTCATTTATGTATATTTATTATCGGAGTTTTAATACTTGACGAATTTAATATAGAAAATTTAAATTTTCTCTTGATTAAGAGATGACATTTGGTATACATTCTTTTATATAAATTATATGCGAATCGAATATATAATGTATATGTTTATGTATAATTATACATACATATTCGAATGTGTTAATTAAATTTTAAATCGAAAGTTTATGGCGACAAATTTGACATTCACATTGTTTGTTGTTGATTAAGATAAACAAAGTATATACTTTATAATATATATATGCATATGTAAATAGCATGTAAAATGCTGTATGATATATGAAAACCTCGAAAATTTAAAACATAATGTTATTTACATATTTGTTGACTGTGTATACAGGGTGTCCCAGATTCCAAGCTTCGAAGTAATTCACAAAAACCATGATGATACACTGATAAAACGTAAAACATGTGGTCCAGAATAGTGAAAATCATGAACATCTAACAAAATCGGTATTTTTCGTTTAACTCCGTGGTAACGACGCTTAACCGACTAAAATGTTTTCGACTCCAAATGACCCATAGAACCAAAAACCGACGTATTGTGGTCGGGATCTGGGCCATTCTGTAAATAGATTATATCACACATATTGTAAAATAATATATAAATACTTTATGTATGTTTATATACATAAATATGTATATAAAATAATCACATCATGTATATTTCGTATATAATATTTAAATTAAAACATAATGTAATGTGTAAGGTAAATAATAACATAAGGAGTATATTAGAAGAAATATCAAATATTTTCGCATGAAACTCCTTTTTTTTTGTTAAGTTTATCGTTTTGTTTTTTTTTATGGTTATAATTTTATAATATTTTTTTTTAATTATGTGTATAGAGAAATGAGTGCAATCTTTTAAATTTGATTATAAAAACCATGCAAAATTTTAAATAAACGACAGAACAGAGATTTCAAAAAAGCATCTGTAACTTTTATAAGATGATAAAAAAATGTTGAATTAAATCTCGGTTTAAGTTATAGAAAGAACTCTTTCAATAGTTTGACTATTATGGGACGTCCACAAATGTTAGATGGTGGACAGTTTTAGTAGTTTTTTGTTTTCATCACGCAAAAGTGATATTGCATGTTACAAAAAGCAGTAAGGAAACATAATATACACACCAGACTTTTGACTTTTGACCAGATTTTGATTATTGCTTTTGATTATCACTTGTTCAGGTCTTCTGATTATCATATTGTTACAAAACCGACTTTGTTTTATCGAGAGCATAGCGCAAAGTTTTCTAGAGAGATTTGAAAAAGGTTGTAGAAAAGTAGGGGGAAATACTTTGGTTGAAATAAATTACAAATTATTATATTCTTTCCTTTTCAGGAAAGCAAGGTTCTAATATATAAAATGTTTATACTTTTCATTGGGGTGATTACGGTAGCGGTATATGAGAAAATTAATTCTGGTGTCTTAAAGACACGATATGCTAAAAATGCTATTAATTATACTACAAAAATTAATATTTTAAAGAACCAAACTTTCGGGAAAAAAATATAACCGTCGGGTTGAAAAGTTCATATGCTAACAGAAAAAATCTTTTTTTTTGATAAAATTTGATTTTATATTTGAATATAGTTGCCCTCGATACAACGATTATAGCGTTCATACAATTTTTCTATACTATTTTTATGATACGATTTATCTTTAGTCTCAAAATAAGCCTCAGTTTCGGAGATTACCTCTTCATCGGCATTTATCTTCATTAAATTTCTTTCCAGTGAGCATTCTCTTGAGGTCTGATAACATAAAAAATCACTGGTGGCCAGATCTAGAGAATACGGTGGATGCGGAAGTAATTCGTAGCCCAATTCATGCATTGTTTTGTGGACTGTTTTGATGTTTTCGTCGGTAACAGCCTCTTAGTGGCGTCCACCTAGTGTATGGTACCCTGTGCTCATTTCGCCTTGTTTAAACTTAAACCACTTCTCAACGGTTGATTTTCCTGGTGTAGAGTCCAAATAATGTTTATCAAGCCAAGCTTTGGCTTTAACAGTATTTTTTTTTTTTTCACTCAAAATGCTATATGTCCTGTTGATATATGTTGATATACTGATGTAAATCAGTTTTGAAGGAAAAGGTTTCTATATCAAAATAATCATGATAAAATTATAGTAAAAATTGTTTTGGTTTTTTGAATTAAATAATATATCATTAAATGCATTTATATATACTGTACATATAAAAGCCTTAATGCATTTTAACAATGTTTAATTTAATATATACTCGTATAAGTATAGATATACAAATATAGATATATATAAAAAAAAACCATCAGCATTAAATATACATTCAGTTGGCAAAAATATTGTTTAAATAATATTACAATTGCATGTGTAAAGTTTTCTCTGCAATTTGAAAATTTTTCAATTCAATTTCTATATTTTTGAATTCAATATCAACATTCCATAATTTCAATTTATTTTAGAATTTAATGAAAATTAGTATGGAAATTGTATTTAAAAATGTTGAAATTCAATTGCGAAGAAATTGATTCGTAATTGTATTAAACATTCTAGAAATTGAATTTAAAAATAATTAAAGTTGTAATTAAAACTGTCGAAATTAAGTGTAAAATTTTTTAAATTAAATTAAAAAATGTAATAACGGAATTAAAATTTGTAGAAATTGAATAGAAAATTATTGAAATTGGACCGAAAATAGTGTATATAAAAATATAATTTCAAAACAGTTTGTTTTATTTTATGGTTAAACTTTTTCTTGGCTATTCCTAAATTCATATAAACATATAAATATATACAAACTTCTATAAATAAATTTTATTTGCTTATGGCAGAAACTTTCAAATGTATATATTATTGTATAATCGTGTGTTTTTTTTTATATATTCTTCAGAAAAAAAACTAGAAGACTAAAATAATTTAATAAATAATTTATAATACATTTTATTATATATTGTATGACAATTTATGTATATTTACATATCCATATAAAGACAAAGAACCTTTTAATACAAAAACCAACCAAAATCAGGACCTAATATATATTTAATTTAATATACATATATTGTGCGATATATTCTTTAAAATGGAAACTTTTATATTTAGATACATTTCTAGTTGCTATTTTCAATTTAAACAACATTGGAATTAAAATAGATTTAGATTTACATATTTAGAAAAAAATACCGCTTCCAAGATAACACCTGTAACAGAATGCACATACTGGTCTCCAGGAGGGTCTCCAGGAGGGCTGAAATTTCACCAATCCCCTCCTCATAAAATTTTCTATGGACGCTTCTGAATGGGATGGGATTAGGAAAAATGTTATGGATGTAATACGATTAGAAAAATTCTCCGATTCAAAAATTTATCCATTTTTCATCAAACCTCCAGATCAAAAATTATTAGTCGATTGGTTAGAAACAAAACGGGATATTTCTTATAATCTCATGGATTTGTATGCGAGGTCATGGCTATGATTTCATCAGAGAACATTTCCGGGAATCTAATTTTTCGCATTTCGCAATGAACTCCAATGCCCCACATTTGAAACAAAAAAGTCGGGAAATTCCGAACATTTTCAAAGGAGGGGGTAGATGGGAGTTGCTGACATAACCCACATGGTAACTTAACCACCTCGACATAAAAAAGCCTATGTTGAAAATGTATGCCAAATCGGTCAAGTAGTTTCTGAGAAAAAGTGGAGACAACCGAGCGAGCAAAGTAACGAGCCCAGGAAATCGGAAAAATATTTATTTGATTCACGATGAAAAGTTCCAATACGTGGAGAACAAAGTTAAAAATGTACCGTCCTTACTAATAAACGAAACCAATAACAGAATTGCGAAAAAGTACGTGCATAATAATAATCAATTATACATTTTCCATTATACATTTCGTTAGGAGATTTTTTCTCCATGAACGTTTCTATTTTGTATATGCAAAAACATTATAAATATGCATTGCATTAAATCCGGTTTTAAGATCCTTTGTATAACAAGAAAAAAGATCAAATAAGTGCTGTTATCTATATATATATATATATATCGTTTTAATAATGTATTTTCAATGTATATACCGCACTTAATACTTGTATATTTTATAGTAACTTTATTCTAATTTCTCAATTAAAAATTAAAAACATTTAGTTTTTTTTTAACATATACACGAATTAAACTTAAAATAAAAATTATCTTATTAATGCACATAATATTAATTAAAATACAATATACAAATAAACCGAATTCTATCCCCATTGACCAAATCATTGATATTTCCATGATATATTACAATTCATGTTGATCAGGGTTCGATTTAAATAAATATATATGTTATTATTTCTAACAGTATAACATGTGATGTTGTTATTGTAAATTAAGTTGCAACACTAGCGATGTGCTCTACCTATATACATATTACGATGTTTATTTTGAATAGACTTTTTTAAATGATACAGCCGAAAACATTCCATTCAAAATGCTTGAAACATATCGCGACATGTATTCCATAATGGAATTGTTTATGTATCGAAAAAGCAATAGGAATATTTTTAAATTATCCAACCATTTCAACTATCAGCTATTTCCATATAGCATAATTTTGTACATCGGGGTACATCCAATAGCAATAACATCAATATTTTCTAGGATAGTGGAGAAGATGGTAAATCGTACGATTGTACAATAACTCTATGATAAAGCACTTATTAGTCACTGCCCATATGACTTTAGGCACAAGATATCGACAGGTTATCTGCTAAATTATTTAACCAAGAAAGTAGGTAATAGTGTAGGAGCCACATTTTGTAATTGGATTGGCAACTTTTTAGCTAATAGAAATATTACGTTTGTACCAGATGGAATTAATTCAGATATATATCCTGTCTATTCTACTAAATGTGTACTAAATGGTTCTGCTCTATCACTCACCTTATTTCTAATTTTCCTCAATTATCTTTTATCAGTAAAAGGAAACCCATTACACTGTTATGCAGACGATGGTACTAAATTACTACACTATACAGTTTAGTGACGGTATCGATAACAGATTTCGAAATTAATTTTTGCCAAGAAAATCGAGATTATGGAACAGTTTCCAAGAGCTAGTATTTCTGCTTCTTATGACTATCAATCAATTAAAATAAGCATTTCATCCTATCTAAAGACTCATCTATCTAAAGTGCAACTTGGAAAAGGTTTGAAAACATATCAATTTTCTTATAGTTTTATTGCTTTTCAGGTTAAATTTTTTTCACTCAAATGTTTTTTTCAAAATTTCATAAATTAATCCACATAATATTAAAGTTTGGCCACCCAAAATCACTTAAATGTATTCAAAGCATCATATAGGATTATCACCCGATTAAGTGATTTAGTTATGGGTTCATGGAAATAGAATTACGAGGTTTTACGGGCGCTAAACCGATTTTGCCGTAGTAACGAACTAAAAAAAAAATTCGAATCCAAGCTACTATTGTTTTTTTCCAACGTCATGGTCAATAGGGATTCTATTTAAAATTTTCTTTATTCATGAGATTAATGAATCGTTTTATTTGCAATATTCAAACAAAATTAAACAGAAAATATTCATGTACCACAAAAAAAAGGAATCGTTTATAGAATTGCCATAAGAAAAAAATACTATATATGTATTTCAAGTGTATTATATACAAAATTGTATTCTATAAATTTTATGTAAATATATCTAATATGTATATATATATACATTTAACCATAACCAACCAACAAATCATTTTATCCTTTCACAGCGTGTTATCATCATCGTATATGTATATAACTATAAATGTATCTATAGATATAGCTAGCTTCCAATATAGGATATACAATAAATATACATAAATGTAAAAGGAGAAAGTTTTTAAAAAGAATAAATTACCATATAATTTTAATGATTCAACTGAATTATTACAAATATATTTTGTAATAATGAAATTCTTTTTTTTTTTTAAATTTTTCTCTGTAATAAAAATTCTTTGCTAATATTTTATTATATATTTTTTTCATATTTTATCCTCAATTTAAAACAGTTTATCTCTTCTTATTATTTAGATCTGTTTTTTGTTAGCTGTGTGTGAATGTGTTTTCAAAAAAGTTATCGAATAAAAGTATAATAAATATATAATATGACTTTTTTTGACAAATTAAACAAAGAAACATTTTAAAATCAAATTAGAGTATATGGGATATAAATAGAATAATAGCATCATCATACAAAATAGAATCTAATAAAAAGAAAAAAAAGATATAAATTTAAAAATACAGGTATGATACGAGTTTTTTTATTTTAATATTTTTGAATCTAATTTTACATTGTATCATTATCTTATATCATTATAAATATAATAGGATTTTAATTTTTTTTTTTTTTGGTTTTTGTGATCACTGGGAATTGATTGTAAGGAAAATAAGGAAATTAAAATATTTATCATTTTAAGATTAAGTAAATTTTAAAATAAAAGAAATAGTAATTACGTTTTCGTTGGTAAAATTATATAGAAATCAAGTCATTTCAAAAATTTAGTTTATGTATTTTTATCATCAAATGTTAAAAATAAAATGCATGTTTACAATCGAAGATTGGTTTTATCATTCGACAACAGCTTTATTATTATTTGTTTGGTTGGTTAAACAATTATGGGTTTTTTTTTGGCGAATTGGCGCTAATTAACCATAGGATAAAACGCATTGATTATTTATCTAATACTTAGTACGAGATTCAGTTTCAAAAATAACAAAAACAATGAAAAATCCTCTGATGACTTTGGTTGTACTCGAATTGACACCGAAAAAAAAACTTTTTGCGATAAGTGTAAAGTGTAAAACCCTGTTATTATAAAGAAAAACTTCTGTCCGCGGTTTGTTTAGATCATAAAATTAATTTTAAGTAGAATTGTAAAAAAATTTAATATTTAATAGAATCGTAAAAAAAAAAAATTTACATAAACCAAATATTTTTGTTGTTTACTAAACATATTTGAAATTCAACCGATTATATATATATTATCTTAAACGCTTTACAAGGAAAAAAAGATGTTTCTCACTAGTAATTGAAAATTCTGGTAATTTTACATATCGTTCATTGGTTTGTTGGATTTGTTTGGATTTTCATTTTGTTCGTGTTGGTTTGGATTGGTATCAATAGGGTAGACCATGAATGCGAATCCGATGGAATACTATACTGTGCGCGGGCGGTTTTAAAACTCTGACGGATTGCTTAAAAACAGGTAAACTGGACATAACAACAACCCAAGAAACACGGTGTTCTGGAAAAAACATCCTATCCTATCTTATGGGAGACGGTAACGTGGAATGAATGTAAAATGGCTCATGAAGAACAGAACCAAGCGCGTTTATTTTGAGTGCGCCAAACGAACTGCCATGAATGACTACCGAGCCAAAATTATCCATTGAACGCAACTATTCGGAAATATGAAAATGATCAGACAATTATGCTGGGTATAGACGGGCTGCCTAGCATGAATGAAGGTAAAAATATGTTCAAGCGCATAGGATTCGTAACTAGCGGACTTATACAAAATCTCTTTATTTGTATGTAAGTGAATCAATTCTCACAAAATTCTCGTGGTCGTGAACGCTGCCATTGGCGGTACGAACATTAACCGTATAAAATGTATTTCGAACCCGAGATTGTTCGGCTTTTTCAAAATTGGTCGCTTGAGGGCGTTGGGTCAAAAATGCTGCACAAGGCTCAAGGATTGTTGGAAGACTACAGGTTAGTTGGAAAAATAAAGTGCACACGAACATTCTAACTAACTCTTGGCTAACTCTGGGCTTTTCCGGCTGTCTGACGTTCGCGAAGGAAGGTTGTTGAACGCTAAAACCAATTGTAGGTTGTAGCGGATAATAGTAATCGATTATATGCTAAGAGTGCCTTTTTTTTGTCTACGATACTAAAATTAGCCTTTACTTATCGTTTTTAAATATATTTCTTTATAATACTTATAAAATAAAATTCGTAATTTTACATGTATAAAATGTATTTTTAAAGAATCTTCAACAGTTTATCTTCAACGAAGACCTAATCAAAATATAATAATAGCACATCCTGCTTCTTTCTTTACAACAAAACTGTAATATCATGATTACGATTACTTTTTATTTTTTGATTACGATTATTAAATGTAATCGTAACCGTTATATGTAATGCATTACCAAAAGTAGTAATGTAAAAGTAACGATTACTTTACAGGTTTGCTTTAACCCTTGTCCTCTGTTAAAAAATAATTACACAAGACTGGTCTTGGGTCAATTATGACCCGGAATACAAAATATGTATTTAATATATATAAAACATTTTAATTCGCATTAATTCACAGTAATTCAATTTATTTAACAATGATATTAAAAATAAAAACAAAAAAAACAATCCAATATCAAAAAACAATCGATCTATTATACTAACAATAAGTACAACTATTGCATTTTTTAATTATGTTTGAATGACTCGAACACACAAATCGCTTGCATTCATCACATTTGATGGAGTGTTTCAAATCATTTTTACAATGGTGGCATTTTCCTCTCTTCGGTGCTCCTGACATTGATGATTGTAAGGCGCTAACCACTTCTGCTGTTCTGCTTCCTCCAGGTAATCGCTTTCTTCTAACTATTTGTTCTTTTACCAAATACTCTCCAAGTTCTGCTAGAAATAGTCGTCTTTTATATTTTTTACCTTCATTATATTTTGGATTTACTTGGCAATATATAACAAAAGCATTGTATGCTGATAAATCCAACATGTGTGAAAATAACGCCATCGGCCATCTATTGACTTTTCTCTTACAGGTGTAATTGCCTAAAAATGTATAATATATTATATATTATACATTTTTATATATACTATATATACAAATATTCAAATATAAATTCATTAAAATTACCTATTAATTGATCCAAGGAATCAACTCCAACTTTGGTCTGGTTATAAAAGTGTATTACCTCCGGCTTTTTTTGGGCATCATCAGAAACCTTTTTATCATGGTGATAACTGCTGATCAGCAATACAGGTTTATTCCTATCTTTTCCTTTATATGAAACCAGTAGAATATTATTTTCTGCATTATAAAGGAAACGGGAAGAATATTGAATCTGTGATTTTACATCCAAGATTATCGAGGGTAAAAAGGTTTTGTTCCTTCTAACGGTTCCAACCATGGTCAATTTTTTTTTCTTCAATTCTATGGCAAGATCCATTGAAGTGAAAAAATTATCACATGTAATGTTGTGCCCAGTCAATCCCTCAGTCAAATCAAGTACAACTCTTTTCCCTTGATTTATTTCAGGTCGACAATTTCTTGCTTTTCCCGTATAAACCTAAATTGGAATATCGATATGCATACATATTATATTATGAATTGTACCACAACAACTGTTTTCTGTCTCACCTGTAATCTCCAAGCGAACTTAGTCTCACCTGTAATCTCCAAGCCCAAATTTTTATACCATACTTGGCCGGTTTATTTGGCATATATTGTCGAAATGGACATCGACCACGAAAGGGTACCATTTGTTCATCGACCGTTACATTTTCATACGGATGAAAAAGTCGACGTAGATTATTTTCCCATTTATCCCATAAACACCGTATTGGTGCCAATTTATCCCGTTCTCTTCGTTCAATTCTAGTAGATCTGTCGTCGAATTGAAGAACTCTAGTAATCTCCTGAAATCGCTGCAGTGACATTGTGGCTCGGAATATTGGACGTCCTTTCAGGTCATCCCATACACCCGACAGTGATTCGTGTTTTGACTTGTAAACACCAGATAGAATCAGGAACCCGATGTACGATCTTAGAGTAACCGTATCTAATGTATGCCATTTGTCCCCATATACTAATGTTCCTTCAACGTTTGTGAATTCTAAAACAATGTTTTCCATTTCATTATTGAAACATTGTTGAAACGATGTATGAATAGAATTCACTCTTGAAATCGTATATGTCGATACACCTAAAATGATAAAATAGTTGGATTACGTTCAAGTTGCATAGGTCGTATTTGATATTTACCTAAATTTGCTGATATTATATTTTCGGCTTTCGCTCTTCCCGTTCGTATTCCAGGGATGGTGTCAACCCATTGATACTTTCCATCTTTAGACAAAAAACCGTCCCTATCTTCTTCTAAATCGGCTTCAGAAATGTCCGAAGACTCTGATACTACGGATACATTATCCAATTCGTTTTCAGATTCTTCGTCTGCTACATCTGATTCCGTGTTCTCTAATTCTTCAGCGATTTCAAGATTTGTTAAACATCGTATCTAGAAAGACAATTTGAAATTTTCGATAATTGTTATTTATATTGATTATTATTCTTGCTTATAACTCACCCTTGATGACATAATTAAAAAACTCATAAAAAACTGCACAATTTTAAAATTACTTTTCAAATTTTGAAACAATTATAAATAATAAAATAAAACAAAAAATTGAATAACACTTATTCGCATTCAATAACAGGAAATATTGTGAAAAAAACTAATTCTCCCCACCAAAATATTTACGACAAAATTATAATATGCGATCTAATTCGATACTACACTTATATCCCCTCTTCTTGCAATTTGAACAATAGACCATTTTCCAAAAAAAAAAATGACAGAAAACATAACCTATTTTTCAATCCGTGGGCCAAACATTGCATTTTTTTTTGTTATTTAAATACATATTTCTTTACAAAAATTTAAATTTTTTTGTTAAATTGTGTTTTTTATTGTTTAATTATTAATAAACAATAGTAAAGTAATTGTGATTATGATTATTTAAAAGGGCATTTAGACACATACCGGGTAAATATGCAAGTATATTATATAATTACATATAAATGGTTACAAAAAACATAAATGGTTTCCTAATATCTCTGATATTGTTGTTTTTCCTGCAAATTCTGATTTTAAATACTGGGACAGCCAAGAAAATTACATTTTCAAGATATGCGGAACAACTGGAAGACATTGAAAAACAACAATATATAAATAAAATTCATATATTTCAAGAAGATCCGTATTTGATGAGCAGTTACTTTCCCAAATGTTTCTAGTGTAGAAATTTACAATTATTTGGTAAATAACAAATCACATTACACATCAAGTGAATTTAATAAGGCATTTAAATCATTGGAAGCATACCGATTCTATGATGGTGGATGGGTAAAATATTTGTCTGGTAGATATCCAATGTATATTGTTTTGGGAAAAGTAATTTTTAGAAATACATGGTAGATTAATCATGAAATGGAAGTGCTTATTTAATAAATATAGTATATGTCTTAATAATACACAGGTTCTGCATTCCCAATCGCTGAATTTTAAACCATTGCAAGCTTGCATTCATTTGCCACCATCCCTATCTTCTCCCATTGAACAATTAACAACACAACACTTATCCGGCATTTTTATCACTATTATTATTTTTATACGTTTAATATATTATAAGATAATTAATATTTAAAGTATAAAAATATATTTTTTTATCAATTAAAATATGTGAACATTATCAAAAGAATTCTGAAAATAATTAATTAATTGTTTTGTAAAATAATTGAAATATTCAAAACTATTTACATATAAAAATAAAGCATTTATTTATTTGTTTGGCCCACGGATTGAAATTTTTATTTTTATTTTTAATTTTGACAGATAAGTAAAATGCTCTATATCTATTTCTATACATATACATGCGTTCATTACTTCTGAGACATTTCACTGATGCATGCGATTTATGAGAGTGTGTTTTTTTTTTGTAAGGAGAAGTATATACAAACAGAAACTTACCAGTTCCAAATGGCATATAAAACACGTTGGGTCGAATTTGACCCAAGACCAAGCTTGTGTATAAAATGCTGTAATTGTCTAATTAACAAAGAATTTAGAACGGATTGTTTATTTATGTATTATTTGAGTGTAAATAGGAAAACTAATAAAGCCGTTTTTAAAAATACCTCATGGTTATGGAATTATTTTAATTTAAAAATCATTTTGGGTCAAATTTGACCCAAACAGAGGATTAGGGTTAAAAATATTTTTTATGCAAACAAGATTTATTGATGTAGAAAAATTCCACAACATTCAACATTGATTCAAACAACATCCAGGAAATATTAAATAATAAATCTATTTTTTAGTCTGAAAAAAGATTAGAAATTATTCTGTTTATCTAAAACATTTGTCAAATTTCGTTTTCTATACTAAATGGACTTTTTTGTTTATGGAATTTTTTGTTTATGTAATTATTCTGCATGAATGAATGATATATAAGTCTAAAAGTATTTACTTGAAATTTCAAGAATTCAGATTACAATTTTTACTAGATTAAACATTTAATATTTTATTATTTATATAGATAGAAATGACCATAATAAAATGTAAATTTTCTGAAAAGTAAGTATTAAGAAAATATCATTAAAATTCCGACAAACGTACACTGTTAATTGGTAAATATTTTGAATACTTTCATGTCATTAAAGATAATTTCAACATATCTATGAGCCGGTTTATGTTACCAAATTATGCGGTACCAAACCAGTTTGGTACAAATTTTTGTTATCGTTTAAGTTACCATAATATCACAAGTGTCAAAACAATATTTTCTAGAAAAAAAAAATAAATAACTATTGAATATAAAAACGAACAACAACACAACAATAAAAATAAATGAAATTGTAATTAATTAAAATTAATATATAAAGCAATCAAAAATTAATAACCCCAACATGATTGAAGATAATCAATTAATTGCCATGATATGCAGGCGACATAAAAAGAAAAGAATTTCGATTCGCAAAGCGCATAGGAATATTATGAGGTTTGAAGTGAATCATATTATTCAGATCATGTATGTAAATGCATAATATTAATTACTTTACTTATTTTTCAGATTAACTTTGAAACATTATATAAACAATACCAGAATAATATCAGATGTAGTGAACGCTGCTATTGTAGAAAGGGCACCCATATTTCGGTCCATTCCAAATCATCCCAGAAGTGATGATTTGTGGACAAATATAATGTTAGGCGTATACACCGAAAGCATGTGGATCGAATCGTTCCGAATGCCAAAATGCACGTTCAACAATTTATGTGTAGAACTGCAGCCATATTTGAAACCAAGTAACCACGTTTTGATCAAACACATTCCCCATTGCCCTGTAGATAAGCAATTGGCGGTAACTCTGTATAAATTGGGTTCCTGTGCCGAATACAGAGTAATAGGAAATGTTTTTGGCATTGCGAAATCTACGGTTCATAACATATTTTATAAAACAATCACGGCAATTGTTCAAAAGTTAATGAAGAAATACATCACAATGCCAAATGAAGAAGAAGCCGTTCAAATATCAAACGAGTTTGAATTAAATTGTGGTTTGCCACAGATAATTGGGGTAATAGATGGAACGCATATTCCCATTCTACCACCGGGAGAAGGTTATCGGGACTTTATAAATCGTAAAATGTGGGCTTCGGTTGTTCTACAAGTAGTGGTAGATTCAAACCTAATGTGAGTGTAATAATGTATTACTATTACTTGAAAATATATTGGTGAATGATTTGAAAATTTATAAATATTTGTATACTTTAGATTCAGAGACATTTCGTGTAAGCTACCAGGGCGTGTTCATGATGCTGTTGCATTAAAGGAGTCCGCGTTATATCAGAATTGTTCAACATTGTTGCCAAAGGTAATGACTTATTAGAGGTAATATTTAAAATTGTGGTAGGCTATCTAAAATTTAATATCTTTTATAGAAAAAAAGGAGCATTAATGGAATTGAGATTCCGTATTACATAATCGGAGATGCTGCATACCCCCTTCTTCAATGGTTGATGAAAGATTTTCCAGGACAAGGTAGTAATGGAAAAGAAGAAAATTTCAATACTAGGTTGAATTCGGCTCGAGTTAAAGTTGAAATTGCGATAGGTCGTTTAAAAGGGCGAATGAGAATGTTATGTAAGCGAACCGATGTAAATTATACATTTGTGCCATATGTGGTAGCAGCCGCTTGTGTTCTTCATAATATTATTGAATCATCCAAAAATATATTGCACCAAGACTTAAACTTTCGTGCAACAAATAACGAATGCGAGCAGCCGACAACAACAATATCGTCACTTGAAACTGTAGATGGTAAAGAAATAAGATTGCAATTATCTGAATATTTATATAATAAGTTCAATGTATTATAAAATATTTAATTGCAATAAAAAAAAATGTTTTATGAACAAGTATAAACAAAAATAAAAAATTCCAAATTATTTAGTATGGTCAACATAACACCATAAAAAATAAATAAAACAAAAAATATTTCATAAAAAAAATCAAATATTTGTTATAGGGAATTCAGTCAATTTTCATAATTTTCAAAGTAATAAATTGTATATTGAAAAATCAACTCCAAATACTTGATATAATATTCTTTGAGTTCCTTACTCTTACTTTGAAAATTATGAAAATTGACTGAATTCCCTATAACAAATATTTCCTATAAATAATATCAGTCGTTATAATAATATATATCTAATAAAAAAAATCAGTCTATATGCACTTTTATCGGGATGGTATTGTTAGATATTAGGGATGCAATACATAAGTGATTGTTCTTGTTGGTGTGTCACTTCGTTGTTGTGTATTATTGACTGTATGCAATCTGTTGGAATTTGAAGATGCCAATAATGACGTCAAAAACTGCCTATCCTCATTTGCCATTTTTTCCTCAAAATTTTGTTGTTGAATTTGCAACCTTTCTTGTTCTTTTATGAATTCTTGATGTAATTCATGTTGGTCTTTTTTCCAATTTTCCCGGAATGTTTCCAGTGCCTTACCATAGGCATTGCGTCCTGAAATAATTTAATTACAATATTTAATAAATGTAAATTATAAGATAAATAATAAGACATATATAACATACCACCGGATCCACGTTTTCTTTTTAATACATTTTGCAATGGCTGTGTTTGCGAATCAACATCAATATCAACTACCTCTTGAATATATGCATCCTCATCTTCAATAAGTTCCTCAACATCTACATTTTCTTTAAAAGCAGATGAATCAATCCCAAAATCATCTGCGAAGTTCAAAGTTGGCCTACTTGAAAAGAGTTCTTCCAATTTGGAATGAAACGGAATATCAACACGGTCGTTTCCACTTTTTTTATTTTTATTTGTTTTGGCCTCAAAGTTATATTTTAGTTTTTTATATTTCAAAATTAATTGTTCTACTGTTTTGTTTTCATATCCTAATTTGTCCATTTCAGTTTTGATAGTTTTAAAAATTTGTTGATTCCTGAATTTTTTCCCATCCATTAATTTTACAATGTTTAGTTCTATGCAAATATCCAAAAAGCAACTTGTTTCCTCATATCCCCATTTAGATTTTGGTGTTGTTGCATTATCTTTTTCCATTATTTTGTATTTTATGATTAATATACTACAATTGAATATAATATAGTGTAATAGTATACAAATTGATAAAATTAAAATTAAAAAATTTAATTTACACTTACATTATTCTTTTTATTTTTTATAATTCATACACAATTTTAATTTCTTAATATAAAATCAAATAATACAAAATTTGTTTAATTTTTTTTTTATTTTGCTTTAATTTAAAGTTAATAATGTGAGGTTATGCAAGATTTATATTAAATTTGACATAAATATTTGTACCAAACCTTTTAGTTCGATACCAAAAGATTTTCCAGTTTGGTACAGTACCAAACTGAACGACGCATTTATGTTACCAAAAATGCAGTACCAAACTGGTTTGGTACTGCATAATTTGGTAACATAAACCGGCTCTATTTCTACTAAATCTTAATTCATTATAAATGTATTAAAATTTATTTTAAAAATGGAAAAGCGTACATTTTACTTTAAACTTATATTGCATTCGTTTTTATATTTATTCATAAACAAAATAATTAAATAAATAAAATATTTAAAATAATCTACAATAAATAGACATTATGCATAATAATAATAATAATAATAATAATAATAATAATAATATTAATAGTATAATAAAATGAATAATTAAAATAAAAAATATATGTATTATATTATATAAATAATTTCAAGTTACCCGAAAACTTTTGTTTGCAATATATATGTACATTTATAACTTTTTATATATATATTTTATTTATTGTTTAATCTATGTTTTGTTGAATTTTCCAAAATATTTCAAACATATAAATAAATAAAATATATATATTTGTGTGTGTAATACTTTTGTATCACTTTATTACTTTTTATACTTATATTACTTATTATACTTAATTATAATATACAAATTTGAACTAAAACAAAAATACTTTTAATTCATTTAATTAATAGAATCGTTTGAAATACACTACGAATATATAATATGGTTATATAATATATATACAAATATATAATAATTGAATACATATACGTACGTTAACACTATTTTATTGATAAAAACATTTATTTACTATTTTAATTTAAAAACATTTACGTATATATAGAATTCAAAATGTATGTAATATTAATTTAAAATTATTTAGATATTAAAAAGTTTTAAATTTAAGTTAAAAATTCATAATCCAATAAAGTTGTTAAACCATAACATTTTAAAGAAATTATTATTATAATATACTTTTGTCATATTCAGTAATATACAATTTTTTTGAAATTAATTATAAAATGTTAATCAATTAATTACGAATTTGCTTTGTATTTATTTAAAAATGTGTTTCGCTAAAAAGCAAATATAATTAAAAAATATACAAACTTTTAAAATTGATTATTTATATACATATACAGTTTTAATTACAGATTTCATTTATCAATTGATCTTTGTTAAAAAATTTCGTTATTGAAATAACTAAAAAGAAATTAAATTTAAAAGTTTTTATACAAGAAAAAATGTATGTATGTATAATAATTGATGGATACAAAAAATAAATAAGAAAGATACTTTTTCTTTGTATTTATGCGAACGAATAAATAACAAATTAATATAAATATTTAAGAAAATGTTCGTTTTCTGATAATATGAACGTTCAATGTACTTTATATAATATATTTTTTATTATAATTTTACGTTAAACAATTTTTTTAATAGATATTTTTTTCAGTTTTTCTTTTTGTTTATATAATAAAATAAAAAATAAAAATATATATCAGACAACGATTTTAAAAGAAACGGTATATGTAAATATTATATATAAAAAAATAAAGAATTATTTGTTTCGATAATAATCGGTTAATGAATTTAAAAAAAAAACAATTGTTATTCTTTACATCTTTTAAATGTATAGTAAATCAGAATATAAAATATAAGCACAAAAATAGGAGAAAACCTGAATTCCACATGAAAAAAATTTTCAGAACATTAGTTAAATGTTGAGAATACCAATTTCAATATTAAATTTTAGCCATCATAAATTTACGCAATAACATTCTGTGTAATTTTGCGTCTTAAATTTTGGTTATTATGTATGTACTTTTTTATTTATTTATTATTTCAATTCATAAAAAACACGGGTTGTTCAATTAATTACCATATTTTGCCATATACGACTGACAACAAATGCCATACAAATTTCTTACGGGTTCAATGTCATTTTAAAATATTTTAATCAGATTTAGATAATAATAATCCTCTCAATAAAGTTGTGGAAATGTTCCGAAAGGCACTAATTAGCTATAATTTCTGCTACTAAGGGATGCTACCTACTAAATTTTTTTATTGGATAATAGCCCTGGATTTTCTCAGTGGCATATTAAAATTCCATAAATCTCTGATAGACTGTAAAAACCAAAAATGAATTATACAGTTAACAAAAATGGGACAAAATTTTTGTTACACCTTTTTTTAAATCTGATATATCTTTTGAACCAATGGGGTGATTTTTTAATTTTCTTCTATGAAATGTGAAGATTTTATTTGAATTGGCATTGATCACAAATAAACTAATTCAAAAAAATCTCAATTTTATAAAAATTGATTTTCCGGAAAATTTAGTTGGGAGCATACTTGGATTTTTTTCATAAACTAGGTAATTAGACGAGTGTCTTTCGGAATACCAACTGGGTTTGACAGTTTCGTGAAATTTTTTCAAGGACCGCCTTTGGGATCTAATTTAGTATTATCTATTATTATTTTCTGGTTACTACGTTAATAAATCACAAACCAACGATAAAAACATCGACAACCAATTAACATAATATTCCATTTACATGGATAAAAAAAATACTTTGTTTATTTGGTTTTTATAATCCCTATAATCTATTTATCATATAACTCTGTGGTGTATATAATAAAAATGTCAACCTAAAATTCTAAATTTCGTCGGTTCGAATCCTACTGAAGAATATGTTTTGTGTTTTCGGTTGCTTTTCGAATCTGAATTTTAACACGGAGTTGCATTTTCACTTTGCCGTTGGTCGTACGGCTAATTACAGACACCGTAAAAGCCACAAATTAAGAAACTAACAATAGATGACTGTTGTTGGACGCTAAAACCAGATTGTTGGTTGTAAAGCGAAAAATTTTTTTTTGTTTCTTACACTAAAAAATTAATTGTATATTAATCACATTGATATGTTAGAATCATTTATTCATATACATTCGAGCAAATAATGCTAGAAAATTTTACAAATTTTTTAAAGTAGTAGCCAAAGCGTTAAATTAAACAGTCCATACCAGAAGGGTTAAGACTGAACCCCCATATCTACCCTCCAGAATATTCATAATTTACTTTTTTATAATGTTCTCATCTTCTTAACCATTTTATATGTTCTTTATCCTATAATATGATCTTCATAATAAAAAAAAGGATTATGATATTATACTCAGGCCTCGAATATAACTATAAAAATAATTGTACACTATACAACTATTATTTGGTAATTATATATAATTTATAGTTTATTTGAAGATATCCATAATTATTATTACAATAATATTAAAAACAAATTTAATGTATAAAATATGGAACTTGAATAAGTTTTCGTGTTTTACTACACATAAGTATATAGCGTTTTCTTATAGACTTCTTGCAAAAACGGAATTCAATAACAACAATTCAACAATATTAAAACTAGCAACAGTTCATAATGCCCTGCAATGCAAATAACCACTGTTTTTTTTACATATTTTGAGAGTTTCATTGGGATATCCATAGTATTTACAGGAAAATGTACTGCACGACTTTTGGTTTGAAATTTTATCATATGTTGTCAGATAGTTGAGAGAAAATAGTGACCGTAAATCAATGGACAATACTTTCTTTTAATTTTTTTGTATGTTACTATAATCTTTCATTTGTGGAAAAAACCGGGGTGAACTTTTTCGAAACCCCATTATATAAAAAATTATTAATAAACTTAATACTTAAACTAATTATATAGGAACGATAAATTAAAAGCAAAGTTTTGTTACCACCGAATATGTCTACGAATTCTAAAGTATATTGACATTTACAGCCTAATAATAATAATAATAATAATAACAGTATAATAACAATAATAGTAAAAATAATAATATTAACAATAATATAGCAATTGTAAAAATAATAATAATAAAACAGTCTGTTTTATAGTATATAATAATGCAGTCTGTTCTGTATATTCAGAAAAAAAAACAATTTTGTACGAAAAAGAAATATTTTTTAATATAAATTTTATTCTGAATTTCAGTTATTATATATATATGTACATACATAAATTAATATAATATATACATATATATGTTATGTATATTTACTTATAGTTGTAAATATATACGTATATATGAGTACCTGTATCATATGGGAACATTACATTTATTGTTTGTAAATTGTATAATATCATAAAAAATTGTATATTTATAAATATACATACAATATTCTATTATTATATAAGGTTATTGTATATATAGGAGGACTAAAGCAAATTTGAATGGTTTTTGATTATGTTGATAAAAAACATGCAATCAAAAGAAAGAAATTTTTATTTTTCGTTTTATACTAAAACTCACGCAATTATATAAAAAAATATAACGTGTAACATTTATTTTTATATAAATAATCAGTCTTTGAATTTTATATATTTACAATATGAATGTACTATATATATATAATAATAATATGATAATCATAATATGTATTAAAAATAAATATAATATAATATTATTGTATACCGATATGAAAATGTAATATATATATACAGTGGTGATTAACTTAAATGGATTATAAAAGTTTATTACATATTAAGCATATATAAACAAAATGTGAAACATAAACTTCAAATTGAAAAGCAGATAAAAGGTTCATAAAAAATGGATTGCTATACAGAATTTATTAACGACGCGTAAATATTATTGATAATAATTTACATTCTAATTAAATATACCCCAAAACTATACTTGTTTGATCACATCTCTATACTCCTTATAGATTGTATATTATACAGTAAAAAAATTATTTGTTTAATCATAAAAAATTTTTTAGTATTACTTATTTTCTATACTGATTTGAAGATACATTTTAATACCATGATATTGACTAATGTGAATATTTTATTTATGTATAGAAATTTTGATATATATAGTATATTATATATTATTGAATGAATATATCAAATTAACTCATTTTGGCATATATAAAATTTAAACATAATTTATTCTAATTCTATTTATAGTATATTATATTGTATACTATAGTTTGATAAAATGAAAAGAAATTAATCGGAAAACTGTTATACGTTATTAATTGCCTTATATATTACCATATAGAATTTTTTTTTGTAAATATTTAAATTAAAAACGATATAATTTTTTTTATTCAGTTATAATTCTCTTCTTTTTTTTATCCAAATTAGAATGTATATAACATAATACAATAAAGTATATTACAATAATAAACACAAGAATAAACAAACAAAACTGGTCTTCGATATGGTTCTGTCCCTTTTCCCTTGCACATTGGACTGTATTACGCACTCCCTTGTATACCTTTCCTTTCCCATTAAAAATCTCACTATTTTTTTATAGTCACACCGCTCTCCACTCTTCAAAGCCCTCATCGCCAATGGTACCCCAATGGTACCCCAATGGTACCCCCTTACCTTCCCCCTTGAACTCCGACAGCCACAACAATTTCTTTCTCACCTCCTTCAAGAACAGGTAAAGCCTATAAAATGTCATACGGTTTCCCACTCATGCCTATTACACAACTTATACATCTAATTATCCGTCGGTCCCCAATGTCTTGCATTTAAACCTAAAAAATCTCCTCTCGCCCGCAATATCGCTCTCATTTCCCCATACACCAAATTTCCACCCAAGTACTCCTGCTTGCCAATACCTTATTCCAATATCGAATATATTCTATAACTCCTCTCTGTTTTTCCCTCTTCTTCTGTTTTTCCCGACATTGTTCCTCCATCCCTTTTAACAAAGCTTTTGATTTTTTTAAATACATTACATTCCTTGAATCCCAATCCCATTCAATTTCTTATTCAACCGCCTTATTCTTCCATACCTCTATTCATCCCAATTCATCATTACTGTCAAAATCCTACTCGTTAGCCTCTTCTCTCGTCCTGGGATCCCAATAACATACCTCACATGAATTCTTAAAAATAAAACACCCACGGTGGGCACCTATTAAACTCCATGTACACTATAGAATCACGCGCCACCCGATGCAAACCCCATATACCCTTCAATATATTTCTGTGCATTCTCTCCACAATCTCATATTCTTTTACTCCCGATATCTGGCACCCATAACACACCGTCGCTCTAAAACAAATTTCATGAAATTTTCGATTTTCTTATCAACATACACACTATAATTTATATAGTCAAACAATACACAAGTTTTTCTTAAGAAATTTTATATCTTGATCTTATGGGATCCAATTTCCGCCAAAAATTATTTACATTCATTTTCTCTAATTATTAATAATTAATTTTTTTCCGTGAGCGAATTTCGCAACGCAGAACGAAAGCGCCAATGAAAAATAAACGATATATTTTTTTGCGAAGATTTCGTCTGGAAATGTCAACATGAATGGCAACATTAATTCTAATGGCAAAATAAATTTTGCATACTTTACGTTTTGTTCAATACTAATTGTAAGTAAGATTTACAATTGAATTAAAATGTATGACAGCGAAAACTACAACCTTTGTAGATATTTCAAGTAATTTATGTATTCACTCTTTGTAGAAATTTAGTTCGTCGGTCGCGATACAATTATTTAGTAGAATTTTGATACTTAGATACTTTGATACCTAGTAGAATTTAGTAGAATTTTGATACTTGCTGTGTTCAGAGTACAGAGTTTGAAGACAGATCGAAACGTGAAAGGTGTTAAAAAATATCCAATACGACAACCTAGAACTCCAAAATTGTGATTTATAGCATAACCTAATTGTTTAGGATCTGGCGAGATCAGTTCTGAGTGATCTTTACACTCTTCTGAGTGAGTGATATACTAGAAGTGATATACTAGAAGCTGGAGAAGTGCTTCAGTGCTTCTAATTTATCAATTTGACGGCTAGTTGTAGCCATATTCGCGATGATCTAACTATTTTTTTTGTCATTATTTGTTTAATTTAGTCATTTTTTCTCTAATAAAAGTTCTTTTTTGTCCTTTTTGAAAGTTTAGACATTTTATAGTTTTTTTTTTTAGTTCAAATACCATTTTTCGCCAGATTGAGTTGACAAAACTGTTGTGCTTAAATACGCCCACAATATGACAAAAGGCATGAAAAAGCGGTCTTTTAGAACGACATCGCAATGCAACATATTTCAAAATTCGACAAGGACAACGACTTTCAATGCGTTTCAATGGGATGTCCTACACTACCCGCCGTACTCACCCTAAATTTCTGCTTCCAATACCACTGGTTCAGGTCGATTACTCATGGTTTGATCGAGTTTCACTTAAGTGCGTACCAATAAAATAAACATTCTTTAATCGCCTCCAACGATGAGGAATCTTTCTACGCGAAATCCATCTGCTATCTGAAACGATGTGAAAATGTTATAATTATAGTGATGAACATTACTTTAAATAAAATACAATGTACCTATTCCCCTGAAAAAAATCTTCGGACTTATAAAGGAAACCCTAAAAAATTTATTTAACTAATATTAATATATAAAACAAAACTTGAATTATTTACAATTAAATTAAAAAAAAATTCTGCTATAATTGATAGATAAATCAATGTAATGCACAAAATGTATAGATAAATTTACATTGTTTATATTTATACGTATATATACAATACAATAAAATAATTGAAACAAATATTATACAAAATGAATAATGAAAAATTATCCAACCGGCATATTAAATCGTACACCACCAACAATCACCTATATATATTCATTTATAAATTGGCCAATATATATATATATATATATATACCATATATATATTTACAATATATTACTTCTTTATTTGACTATACATTTATTTATATATATATATATATAAATATACAGTACAGTTAAAATAGATTGTCGTAAAAGGAATCCATAAATAGGGATAATAAATCCTTATATTCGAATATTATATACAATTGTATATAAGTAAATAAAAACATTATAAAAGAGTTTTGGAGTTATTTCTGTTGTTGTTGCGTTTCATTCTTTATTTGTTCTACTATCTATCCCCATTGGCCACGGCGTTGGAAAAAGCTATGAACGCCTTGGAATTTCCAATGTATTCCGATGTATATAAAAAATTATATTACGAACAATGGACACACAATTCGACAATATAGAAAATCAAATTGAATATTTGCCGATATGCGGCAAGCATATAATTTGGCGATTTGATATAGACATTTTATATGGAATGTTTTCCAATCTGATTTATAAATTCGTAATTATTATTTATAAAGTTGCAAGTCAAAATAAGAAGTCAAAATTTCAAAATCCAACAACAAACACATGCGTAACAACTATTAGAAAATAATAATATTAATTAACAATAAGTTAAAAAATTTGTATTATCATAAACGAATCTATCTTCTTGTTTTCCATTGTAATTTACTAGGATAATGTCCGTACTTATTCCAATTTGAAAATATGTTGGAAATATGGAAAATATTTCCTATCAGAAAATGCCCGCCCCTTTCATATGGGAAATTAGTTAAATTTCCGATGGACTTGCAGCATGGAAATCAATTGGGAACATTTTTCTTAAAGTACCTTGGAATTTCATACAAAATTCCAATAATGTTATGGTCAACAGGGATTCTATTTTATATACCATACAATTGAAATTGAAATATTTCCAAATGTGTGTGGTTTTTGGCTGCGCTTGATGGTGTTTTATATATTTTCTTAATACACTACTGTACTATATCATGAATTGATGTTTCTTTTTTTTTTTGTTTTGCCTTCAATGAATGTTACACGGTGTGATTGAAATAAAATAGCTTAATGTAGGTATACATATATATACAGTATGAGAAATTGCCAATATGTTATAGATATACACACAACTAACTCTACATTTTAGTATATATTTTGTATATGAAAAGTATTATATTATATAATGTTTGTTGAGGGAATACCATAAATATATATAATGTGTTATGTAATTTATATATATATATATATATATATGTTTGTATATGAATATGTATATAAAATAAATTATATACTTGCATATAGAAATGGTATAATATTTACTATACACATATATGTATATATAAGAAAGTTACCTCAACAATATTGCTTAGTTTATTGCTGCTGTTGTTGTTGTGGTTATTTTGTCGTAAAATGTTAGTTTAAATTGGCTATCAACTCCTTTCCATATATATGTGCTGTGCTAGCACTTTATTTATATATATAAACATATACAATATAATAGAGAAGAAAGCTAAAAGTATAAGTTTGAAAGGAGTTTTTCTTTTTTGGTATATTTCGATTTTCTTTTCTTTAATTTTATTTATTCTATTATTCACCTTTATTATGTATACACACCGCTAATATATAACAAACTGTCTATAACAACAACTATATGTATATGTATATAATATGTATATCTATATATAAATGGAAGTACATTTTTTAATGTAATATAGCTTATTAATGATTTTTTTTTTAGTTAAAGTTTTTTTTAGTTTTTTTTTGCAATATTGTATTGAATATATAAATTGTTTTTACAATGAACCAAATAGGGGAATTAAGGTATAGATAAAAATAAACATACGTTTTCTTATTTTTGAAAAAATAATAAATAAATAAAATGATAATGTTTATTTAACTTTTACATATAACTATAATCTGTATCACCAAATTATAAAATAATAATAATATTTTCCTTTTTTAGGATTTGTTAAATTAGATGTATATGTTAAATACGTAGTGTCGTAGTGTAATTATAGGTAGACTTTTGTTTATTTCTGTGAACGTTACAAGTGGCCTACTATTATAGGAATCATTTGCATACATAATTTATACATAATACATTTTCGCTTTACAAAACGACTAATTGTTTGTTTGTTTGTTGAGCAACATTTAACATTTCTGCCATTTGTTTTTGATTCAACATTGAGTGTCTTCAAACTTTTTTGATGGTCTTCCTCTATTTCTCAGATCAAAATCATTATCTCTGAACCGTTGAATCTTTCGAATTTTACTTCTGATTAAGCATGAGCACCAAATGCCTCGACAAGCATTCGACTGCAACACCTTTCTTCAAATGAAAACAAAAATTAATGCAAAAAGTAAGTATATTTCAGCACGGGTATTATGGAAAGAATATATATATTATATTGTTCCCCAAAGAATAAACAATTCATGATTTTTTGGAGAACAATATAATATAAAAGGATGTAAATTCGCAGTAGTGCCCTTTTATGTTAGTTTTGAGCAAACATAAGTTTAATGTTATTTTTTTTCACTTTTCTCCACGAATTACGAGAGAGATTAATGTTTAAAAAGTTTTTGTTTATATCCGACTGTTTATTATAGATTTCAGTCTTCGGATGTTATACGTTTATATCATAAATATTTGCGTTATGGACAAGGGAAATAATCAACAACACAAAACATCGATTTAATATTCCAACGTGTCGGCAAATTTATTACCATCTTCAAAGGAATGTATAATTAAAACGAAATATAAAACATTAAAAACGATAAAACAAACGTAACATTAAAAGGAAATTGTACATTGCTATATGCAATATGTACTACATATAAAACACAAGCAAAAACATACAACAATATGTAAAACGTTTACAATGAAAACAGCCCTTGCAAATATTCCAACTTTTTTTTATCTCACATATCAGAATGTGATTTAAAGAGATTTGTTTCAAATTTTGAATGACGGTGTTTGGTACATCAAATGCAAAAATGTATGGGTATTAATAATCTTAAAAACGACAGTGTAAATTCTTGAAAATAAAGTATTATTGCCCCGAAAGTTCATTCCAACCAGGGACTCTCATACAAATCCAACGGATTATTAGAGGTATTTCGTTCTGATTATGACCAATTTCACTGAGGATCTCTGATCCAGCTGCGTCTGCACCCACTCTAATACAAATCCAATGGTGGTTTTGAGAATCAGTTATTAGTATGACACACCCGTTTATATTAAAATTTGATAATGATTGGCGATTACTATATAATCATCCTCTCCCTGACCGGGTCACGCGCTTACTGTTTCAGGTACTTTCCCGAAAGCGTTTTTATTTTATATTTAAATCTTTCATCAAGTTGATAAAAGTTTTGTCAATGAATAATATGTATCATATTTAATACATATTTATATATGTATGCAGAAGGAAGGAACCAAAAATAACATCTGTCAACATGTGTAACAAAAAAAAACAACTTTATCTATAAATAAACATGGTTGTATAGAATTTTTATATTAAGATGTATATAAATGATGGACATCAGTATAGAAGCAGAAGAAGAAGAAGATGAAAAAAAAACTTGTCAATTTGCGTACATCCGTATATTATTATAATAATCATCATAATGTGAATATTTATATAAAAATATATATTTATTTACAGATAGGAAATTGAATAGATTTTCCATGATAAACTAATAATATTATTAATATTATATAACATATATATGTCTAAATTTAACTTATATCCTTATATACATGTGTCATGCGTGTATGATAATATATATTTGATATATACGCTCACGTATTTTAAAAGAATAAATATTAAAGTGAAAAACACTATACCCTTTATTTACGTATATGTATAAATATAGAAAATAACTTTTAACATTATATAATTTTTTCATCTTAATGGGCAACAAAAATAAAAAATTCATTGAAAATTGAAAAATATGTTTGCCATTTTCTTACTATATATTTTTAACAACCTATGTGTGTATCTTTAAATATTCCATATACACCTCTATATATACGTTTATTTGTATATATACATTAGTTGATTTACTTGCGAAATATAAATAAACAGAAAACTGAAATAAATATATAATCTTAACCTCTAAAATATATTTATATATTTGATATGTGTATTACCATCAGGAAGCAAATATACATATATATTACTTAAATGTAATACACAGCTTATGCATATAGTCATATATATGTATTGTTGTATATATAATGCTGGTTAAACAACTTGTATGTATGTCCGTATATCGTATAAACTATTGTGATTGTATAGATGTTGAACATATGCATGTTGTTTGCTGTAGGTATCTATAGATAAATATATTCCTATAGATAGGGGTATAGAAAATAAAAAGGACGAAATTTATACATGTCGTATTTTAGTTATATATATTTATACACATACCCATAGTAGATATATATAGAATTGAGAATGTGTCAGTATAAATAGTGTAAATTTTCTATATAGAAATATGTTTCAAGAAGAAATCCATATTTACAATATACGTTTTCTTACATTTTATATAACATGATTCTTTATATACCGATACATTTATTTATATATACACAATATATACATACGTATATTCATATATGGTCTAAATATGTATATAAGAAGTATAAAACATATGCTACACTATACACTATTTATCAAAACCAACAAACTTGTCATAAAGGAATTGTGGCAGTAATTCTTGTTGTTAAACATATGTTTATGTTATGGAAGATATATTTATTGCAGCATATTCAACTTACACCCAAAACTTACACAATATATATATATTTATATGAATATATAAAATGAATAAGAAAATAATTTGATAAAAAAAAACTATATATAAGTTTTAGTTGTTTGCTTTTTTTTCTTTAAAAATATTATATGCTATATTAGTATTTATTAGGTTATGGCTTTTTCCTTTATCCGATATCTCAAACGCATGTATATATTTTCTTATAAATTACTACTAATTTATTTTCTTATTTTATTTTCTATATATTTACAAAACTTTGAAGAAACATTTTTAGTTGACACATTTTTGTTTTCACTAAAAAGTTTCTTCTTTTTTTTCGGTTAATTACATCAATGTATTTTCCTATATGTATATTCAGGTTATTGTGAATTTTTTTTACAATTCATCTAAAATATTTATTTTTATCAAAGATTACAACAGATCGATATTTATCTATCATAAATCTAAATTAAAAACAAATACTTTGATTTAACTATATACATATTAGAAAATTATAATAATTTGTTCTTCTGTATAATTAGTCCCCGCAAGTCCGCATTTTATTTTAAATTATTTATTCTGATAAATGGTATATAGAAGATACTAAAACTGAGCAAAAAAATTAAATAAAAAATAATACAGATTTTTTTGAAGAAATAAGTTGATGATTTTTTAATATACTTGTTTTTAATCCGATTGAACTAAAAATGACAGTGAATCATTTATTAAAAATTATGATAAAAAATGGTCAAAATTTAAAAATAATCCATTCACTGTCGATTGTAGAAAAATAAATAAACATTTTCAAATTCAAATCAACATTGTCATATACATTAAATCAGAAATTACTTGAATGTAAAAGTAACCGAAATTCATCAACATTTGGACGGATTCACTTTTTTCGCTTGACCGATTTCGTGGATCGTCGGGCGCATGAACTTACATTTTCAATTATCTTTCAGAAAAAAATATATAGTTACTGAATTTTACGAAAAAATGTCATCATAACCAGCATACCATAGCTTTGGAACCACGAAACCGATTTTACTTATCTATATGAACTTAATCTCATTTTTTCGATAGCCTTTCAGGAAAACAAAGGTTTTTGAAATACCGTTTTAGAATTACTCAAGTTATCCGAAGGGCAGACATTTATTTTCATCGGAAAACCACCTATTGGCCTCTCCTATACCTTCTCCCCCAAATGCCATAGCCCAATTCGAAATGTTACTGTAATAGTAATTGACGATTGTAAACACACAGTTATTTATTAATTTGGTGTTTTTTTTTGTTTCTAATTAATCGCATCTCTTGTATTCATTTACTTACTGTTTCGGTTCGTTTTTTTAACTTGTATATGCAGTACCGGTGCTTTACTTTTTCACCTTTTCCACATCATCCATAAATAGACTCATAAGGCGTTTTTTTGTTAAAGTATCTCTTTTAGACCTAGACCGCCGGATAGCGTTTATAATTAAATGTTTAATATGTTATAAAAAATATTTAAAGGACATTAATTTTTCTAAAGCATTGCAAGTTTTTTATGCAAGTCGGTGAATTAAAAGAGGAATTCGTCCTCCTAGTTAAAAAAGCGCCATACTAAAAGAAGGGCTTGAAGCAATTGCAACGTTTGCATGTACGCCGGACTTGTGGATTTGTAGCTTGTGTATATAAGTTATTAAGTAATATCCGCCAGCTTTTCGTCCGAAATATCATATATATTTATACATTATTCTCCTTTTCTTTTTTTTTATTGAGCAAACCCGAATTTTCCTCTTGACGATTTTTTGTGAAATTTTCCAAAAATTTGGTATTAGAAATTTCACGTTTGAATATTGGTCAAGTTTTCTTATATACAAACATATTTTATACAATGTTTTTATATGTAATGTACCATTTTTATCTATGCTGTGACTATTTACAGAAAACTGACCATATTTCTATCTTAAATTTTTTATTTTTCTGTTTGTTAAATAAAACAAAGCAAGAAAGACTGATTTATTACTTGATTCCGTATCTAAAAGATGTTTCGCTGGTAAATGATTTAAGTTAAATTGATAAAACTAAACCATATTTGGAGAGTCAAGAAATATCACTTAATTCACACATGAAAAAATAGATAATAAAATTGTCAAAATAAAAGTGTTTTATTTGTTATCAAGCTTGCTTTCGAAGTTGCTCTCGTTTATATAGACATTGGAATCTATAGATAATATTCCAAAAATCAACATTGAATGGTCTCTGTGAGCTACTAATCACTGTAACGTTTGATACTCGTAATTTTATTACTTAAAATTTTATAAAATTCACCATTAAACATTAAAAATTGTTCATTATTTTCTATATATAGATTAATACAATTATTTATTTAATATTTCATCATCAATAGCATATACAGCATGTGTACCAATTTTTGTGTGTTAAAACAGGTTTAAACCTACGCAATATTTTTGTATTTTATTATATAAATGATACATATTATCGTATTATACTGAAGGATTAAAATTGTTTATTTTACATACACAAGTATTACAAAATGTGCGGTTTTTCTTCTATAATAGAACAAGATGTACTTCAATTTGAAACACAATATAATAACGCGTATATGATTATTATTGTATATCTACTTGTATTTCTATCTTTTATATCTGATACCGATATATCATTATGTTACGCATATAAATAATTGATTAACTATAAATAAAATTGAATATGATATAATTATTGGATAATATTTCACTTGATGTATTTTATTATACAGGGTGTCCCAGTACAGGGTGCCAACCCGAAACAGGCAGGTTCTACACCTCATTTCCAATCAAAAAATGTATGGCGACCCCATGTCTATCTCGCTTGGTTTTCGAGCTAGCCCGAAAAAACGATTTCGTTAAAGTTCAAGGTAGTACGTAGATGTTATTTACCATATCTCAGCAACCACTAATCGGAATCCAATAATTATAACCTTGTTGGAAAGGTATTTTAACTATCTATAAATGTTTCTGATAACACAAACATCGGCGATAACCCGTTTTCATGCTATAGCTGGTCAAACACAAGAAATTTCAACGGCCTCAAATATTTTTGTTATTTTGCAAGCCGAGAACTGTAGAACTTTTATGTTTATCAGCTGTCGGTTTTTAGAAAAACTTCTTTGATGTTTTAGCTTTAATTTGATGTACAAACTTTTGAAATATGTCAACTCGTCTTAGAGATATGACGAAAATAATATTGAAATATGACCAAAATAATGCAAATTTTTCAAAAATTTAACACACATTTATTACATTGCAAAGTTCAATGTTCTGTTGTTATCGCGTTATCTAGGTAACATAACTTCCAGGGATTGCAATTAATTTAATGGTTACTTAGAAATAAAAACAGTTAAATCTATTACCGTCATAAATTCATTCAATTCTTTTGTTTTTTGTGCTACATCTCTTCGGCATTTGTACGTTGTTTTACGTTTAATATTCATTAGAAAATTAAGTTTGTTTTATAAAGAATAATTCGGAAGTTTGAAACGGTAAAAAACAGTAAAAAATAAATTTCAAAAGCAGCCATCCAAATTGGTGTAAGCAAAAACTATGCTTGGCGTGCAAAGAAGGCTGCTGGTTTACATTCTTATCATTTGCAAAAAATTCAAGCACTTAAAGAAATAAACTACGTCCCCCGAATAACTTTTTGTGATTGGGTGATTCGTTGTTATGAACAAGATCCCAGGATATTAAATCAAATTTTATATACGGATGAAGCAATGTTCACACGTGAAGGGATATTTAATACTAAAAATAATTATCATTGGTTAAAGGAAAACCGGCATTCAGTTCGGCAACACGCATTTCAGGAACGAATAGCAGTCAATGTATGGGCAGGAATGATTGCAAATCAATTAATTGGTCCATACTTTCTACCTGGGCGGCTGGATTCAGATTCATATTTAGCTTTTTTTGCAAAATAGGTTATTCGATTTACTCGATGATGTTAATTTAGCTGATTTGCGATTCATTCATTTTCAACATGACGGTGCACCCCCACATTTTGCACGAAGTGTAAGAGAACACTTAAATGACACATTCGGTCAAAGATGGATTGGAAGACATGGCCCCATTAAATGGTCACCACGGTCGCCAGACCTCACACCATTAGATTTTTATCTATGGAGGTTTGTAAAGACATGGTTTATAAAACACCAGTAGAAGATTTAATGAATGGCATTAATAATGCGTTTGAAGTTTTAAAAAATAATCCGAATCAAATTCGATCGGCTACTAGGGCAGTATTAAAACGGTGTCGATCACATAATGGACACCATTTTGAACAATTTTTGTAGTAAAGATTTAAATTTAATTTAATAAATGTGTTTTAAATTTTTGAAAAATTTGCATTATTTTGGTCATATTTCAATATTATTTTCGTCATATCTCTAAGACGAGTT
The DNA here is from genome assembly GCA_958336335.1 of Dilophus febrilis. NCBI lineage: Eukaryota > Metazoa > Arthropoda > Insecta > Diptera > Bibionidae > Dilophus > Dilophus febrilis. Next base: position 35,487,659 of record OY284471.1, read on the forward strand.
GACATATTTCAAAAGTTTGTACATCAAATTAAAGCTAAAACATCAAAGAAGTTTTTCTAAAAACCGACAGTTGATAAACATAAAAGTTCTATAGTTCTCGGCTTGCAAAATAACAAAAATATTTGAGGGTGTTGAAATTTCCTGTGTTTGACCAGCTATAGCATGAAAACGGGTCGTCGCCGATTTTTGTGTTATTAGAAAGAGTTAAAGATAGTTAAAATACCTTTCCAACAAGGTTATAATTATTCGATTCCGATAAGTGGTTGCTGAGATATGGTAAATAACATCTACGTACTACCATGAACTTCAACGAAATCGTTTTTTCGGGCTAGCTCGAAAACCAAGTGAGATAGACATGGGGTCGCCATACATTTTTTGATTGGAAATGAGGTGTAGAACCTGCCTGTTTCGGGTTGGCACCCTGTACTGGGACACCCTGTATAGTGGGTATACAATTAATAATTATATTTATAAAAAGATTTTATCTTGAATTTATCGCATATTTATATATTTTTAATACAATTCAATAGATGTACAATGTACATATGTATATGATAATAGAAACCGTATACGTTATATACGTATAAGTATATATAAATAAACGATATACAATATGTATTATAATTCTATTATAATTTTAAATTAAACATGTTATATAAATTAAATTCCATATATAATGCTTATAATTATAATTACGATATGAGTGAGCACACTGTACATAATTATTGTTTTGAAAATAATGTCATATAAATATAATATATTGTAGATATACCATACATATATCATATATATTTATAACTGACGACTTATTAAATTAATTACATAATGTTATATTATGTATATATCGAAAACAGATAGAGGTATACCCAGTTAATGAAAATGGAATTACTTTCCAAACAATATATTTAGAAGTCGTGCACTAAACCGCATTACAAAACCAGCATTTAGAATTCAAGCATTCAGAATTCAAAGAATTGATATGCAGAAGCACCCTAAATGATGTAAAATTAGACAATGAAGTGTTTATGTATTCTTATTTATGAACAAAGTCTTCTTTTTTATTTGGTTTTTTATGTAGTAGAATCCATCTCTCGGTTGCATCGTAAAGTTTCGTTTTTATCTGAAATCTTTCATTTTTGTTATTCGATTTTCTTCATTCAACATTTGTTATTTCCATGGATTCATTTTTTTTTCGTTTTTACTCCTAGACTATAGTCCAGTAATGAACTAGTTTGTTGTTGTTCTTGGCGGTTGACCCGAATGTTCGTTATCCGTATTCCCATTTTGCATAATATGCCATTTGATTTGATTTTGTGAAACTTAGATGCTTGCTGCTTTTTAGATGCTTTTTAAAAAAAATACATTTTCTATTGCTCGAAATTTTTGAAGCGTCTGTTATGTTATTTGGAGAAACAATCTCATCCACTGAACTGAGGTAATCCATCAGGTTTAGTTCTTTTTGTTCATCCAATATTATAGCAAGCTATTTTGACTCTGTGGTGTAAATGTTAAAAATGCCAACCTAAAATTCTAACGAAATTTTGGGGTCGTGGCTTCGAATCCTACTGAATGCATAAAATATGATTTGTAGTGATGCCCTTTGTTGAGGTGGGCTATTGTTGGATAACGTCAGAATGTAAAATTTTGTTTCAAAATAAACTTTTTTTTGTAGTTTAATTAATTTATTTTTATCCATGTACCTTTCAGAATATCCTCTGTCACCGTTTAGGTCATCAGACCAAATTTTTTCACACCCGCCGCTACTTATTGTGGCAATTGTGGAATTTTAACAATTGTGGAATTGTCAGAAAAATTAAACGAATTGATATTGAATGCCACAGTGCACTGCCTCTAAACATGTTCTTTAGGAACAACCTTCCATTTTCAATGGCTGGGTAAATATATACAATAAAAGAGACTCATTTGGTGCGTAATAATCACATTTTGTATTGTACATATTTTTTTTTTATAAATTTAATTAGACAATATATATGATATTTATACACCGTTGATATAATTGGGAATTAAGTGTATTTATATTATATACAAGGTGTTGTTTTGTAAATCGGCATTTATCAATGCAAATCGAGATGGTATACGAATATTCGCGTATAGCTTATTTGCTATATGGTTTTTTTCTTTTTGGTTTTTTTATGCCATATATAGTTCGTATGTTAGCGCAGATGATATTTTTCTTAATGTAACATTTTATATATGCTATAATTTTATAATTTTTTCGAAGTATTTGATTCTTTAAAGAATTTATAATGAATAATTAAGTATGTATACATTTAAGCATCCTGTTTAATTATTGTATATACATGCATTTGTATTTATCTGTATATATATATTATTTATACAACACATATGACACATTTTTGTCTAATTTTTTTTAATTACAAAAATCTATATATACCTACCTGAAACTATACCTCCTACCTTTCATAAATAAAATCATATATATTGTATACAGTTATTATATACATATAAAATAAAATTAATTTAATTATATATAGGATATAGATCAAGAACATTTCATGTGTATATTAAACATAATAATTGATACCATATATATAGATTAGATAATCGGATTATTATTTGAAAACCTTTTTAAACAATATTAAATTTATTGTTATCGGCGAATTTAGTTTATAAAAATATTCCTACTATATATTTTATTGATTCTATACCCAAACAATACTATAATATTATATAGAGATTTTTTAGGAAACTATGCAATATAAATCATAATTTTGAGAATTGTTTATAATTTGTAATTCAGAAAATTTTAGCTGTATATACGATTTTAATGTATATATAGGAAAATATTCAATCTTCAATTCAAAATCTCCTTATTATTGCAATAATAATAATAATAATACATTTAGGTGATTAAGTATGCTCGTGTGTATTTTACTTAATTTGATACAAACTTATTTATAGAAATAAGAGAGTTATATAATATATACGATGTTATATAACAAAATAACGTAGATATACTTTTAAGAAGGTAGCTTAAAATATAAATCTTTTGAGTAGATAAAAAAAATTAGTATAGGTTTTCACATATATATATATTTTATGTAATATATATAATGTATATATAGTATATGTTTATGTATATGTATATAGTGTGGTGCATGTATGTATGTAATGTACAATATCACCAAATATATGCTTTATTATATAAAGATAAACAAATAAAACATTTATATATTTTTGTCCATTTGTGTAAAAGAACATCTTCATCTTCTTCGGCTTATCCGCAAATACATCTCATATATATATATATATATATGCTATACATATATAAACTAAATTAAAACCTACTTTATATCTGTCAGCTTTTGAAGTAAATTGATTGTCAGATGCCTAAAAAACCATTTGTCTTTTTCAAGTATCATTCATTTCGTTTAGTTTTTTTTTCGTGTCTATATAAACATATATATATATATATATATATATGCACGTGCAGTGGTGTAATATATAAATGTACGTTTGAAATTTTTAAGCAAACCAGTATTCAATGTGTGCTTTCTGTTATCGTTTTGGAAAAAAAATTTTAAAGTACCTTTTCATCACTTTTAACCAAGAATAAGGAATTTATTTCTATCGATAAAAATGAAATAAAAATTTTCAGTTCACTTTCATTCGTCCGGTTGCGTAAATCTATCTGTCTCGGAAATCTATCTGAAGAAATTTTCACAACATTAGCTTTTTTTTTATGATAGAGCTGGTTAAGTTCGAAGATGGGATTTATCGCAGCACCTCCTTGCACATTTTTCGAATGTTCAACGGCTTTCATGCACTCTTATATAAATCCAATGCAAGATTGTTTTTGGGAATTAAAATGAATATATTAGTATGGCACCTGGCCCGTTTTAGCTCATGTATGGGTCTGTGGTGTAAATGTTAAAAATGCCAACCTAAAATTCTAACGAAATTTTGGGGTCGTGGGTTCGAATTCTACTGAATGCATAAAATATGTTTTGTGTTTTCGGTTATTTTTCCAATCTGAATTTTAACCCAGAGTTATATTTTCCGCTTGCGGTTGGTCGTACGGCTAATTACCGACACCGCAAAGGCCACAAATTAAGAAGACTGTTATTGGACACTAAAACCAGATTGTTGGTTGTATAGCGAGAAATTTATTATTTTATTTTATGGGCCTGGATCAAAGAATAAAATATAACGTCCTAAAAATAATCAGTAAATGCGTAAATATTTTTAAGACAATTAAATTCCAATTTGTTAGTTCATTTATCAATGAGTTTGAATTAAATATTTACCACATTAGTTTTCTATTTCTTGTTAATTTTATTATTTAAAATATAGAAAAATATTCAAGTTTTTTGGTAAATGGAGTTTAATTGAGGACTTCGTATCATAATTTCCGTCTTTATAAATACTCTGCCCGTAGGTTTTTGTTTCAATTATTGCATTTAGAACAGAAAATTTATTATATATAAATAAGGAAAATAAGGAAATCTTATTTAAAATATCTAATCGTTTTAAACGGCTCTAGATAACGGCGCCTGATATAGTTCACACCAATATCTTGTATATAGTAACGGTCATGTAAGGCACATTATTTTATATTGAAATGTTATAAGGGATTGATTGGTGATAAAATTAACCACCATCACAACTACATGCTTTCTGTTTAAGGTGTTGGACTGACAGCGATTTTTATATTTATTTTCTATAATATACGTTCATATGTACACATGTAAGTTTATATGTAATTCAAAATAAAGAAGCTTTATATTTTTAACGAATTGATATATGTTTGTTATTATAAAGAATGTGTAATGTCGTATAAATTTATATAGAAAAATGTTCATTCATTTTTCCTCACATGTTTTCCTTATTTATATATAATAAATACATTAAAAACATATATAATTAAAAAATTTTCTTGAATTGTGTCTTTATTTTATTTATAATTGATAATAAAATTGAAAATTGTTTTGGAAATTAATTGCTAACATTTACTATAGTTAGTCTGGACATTCATAGAACTTCATATAGTATGCTAAAATTATTTTAAAACAATTTCAAAAAGTTACCAAAATATTCAATTTATATATAGTTGATTATTGTTGCAATGATGATTTTAAACAATTATGAACTTGCTATTAACTTGCGCTATGATGATGTGGTGTAATTGATTGTAATATGTGATATATTTTAAATATATCATTTTAAAAATACATTTTATTCGAGACGGTTCATTAGAGTACCGTCACATGCATGGATTCCACAGATTTTGCTGTTTTTTTTTTTTGCTGTCGGTATATTTATTTTACAAATATTTTTTAAATAAATTCTATTATATTAAACATTTGTATTTGGATTTTCATAAAACAATTTACCAAAAGAACAAATCTTTGTCACTTATTCCCATAAATATATAGTGTAATGAGACACTTTAGAACATTTATTTTTCTTCAATTGAATATATATTATTATTTTTTTTTTATGTTTCGTGCCAACTGTAAATGAATTTAGGACATATAAGTATATTTTTCAATTGTATACATTTTATATAGTCTATCTGGAGTATTCGCCATTCATATGTATATATCAGTGACGTGCGGTCTTAAGATTTAATAGATTGATTGAATCTGTTAGTAAACGGACAATCAGGAATAGATTTTGACTTAAAATATTTGAACCATGTTATTGCGTCCACAGGTCACAATTTAACGGTTTGTCCATGATAAAGCTTAATCAAAAACAAAAATTGCTTGATAAATGACTGAAGAACGTTTCTATGCTTGATGAAAAATAATTTTAATTTGTACATCTAAAATTAAAAAAAATTGCCACCATAACTTTTTCATTGACGGTTCCAGTCTAGTGCCTGTTTAGTCCCGTTGGGACGTCCTAAGGCATGTCCGATCCATTTCCATTTCTTTCGTTTTATTTGTATGTGAATCCGGTCCTGCTCCGTCAGCTTTCACAAGTCTTCATTCTTAATTCTTCTTGGACAGAATATTCAACATATTATTCGTAGGCATTTGTTAACGGATACCTGTAGGATACCTGATGTGAAAATTTTGTTGACCATCGATGTTTCTCTGCCATATAGCAGGACCGATTTTACACATGCATTATATATTATTATATAGATTAATAGAACATAAAAATGAAATTGGAAATATTAGAATGCGAAAGCTCTATTGCAATGCATCCGCGTTTTGTAAAAAAATTACCCAAAATTGATATTATGAATATTTTATAAAGCTTCGTTACTGGTATCATATATAATTCTATATTTGGGTTTTTGGTTTTATTTTTTTCAAGTTTCCCGTATATTACACATATATAGTATACTATATATTTTTCATTGAGAGAGTTTTGTTTTTAAAATATTATATTATAAATAAAATATATATATAACACTATAATAGATTAATGTATATTATATATATACATATATATATAAATAAAGTATTTTTATGTAAATAAATGGTTATATCTATATATGGATATTATAATATATGAAGATTTTTATTTATTTTTTTTTAACAAATTGGATATGTGCCCAAAATAAAAATATAGTTGTTTTTTATTTCCATTTTCTATTTATTTATTTTATAGTTTTAATAGGATTCGATGTATATGAATATTTCGTAGACCTGTAAAACCTGTGTTTCCTGAACCGTATTAATAGAAAATGTTGTTAATGAATGCATGAATGCAGCCTAGTTTCTGGCTATTTTTTCGCCCGGTTCAATTTATGAAAAGATCGCCCCTTTCATATAAAGCAAAAAACATTTTCACATCACATCACATCACATCAAATTTTCTATAAAGTTTTCCCACAAAATTCTAATCTTAGGTCTCCTTTAAGATATTAAATCAATTACTGGCATAACATTATCAGGCATAATATTTGTAAGACGTTTGTAGATGTTACATATTTTTTTTAAATCACTTTACCTGCTTAACGCACGATCCAAATCGCATATCATAATTTGCCATTCAGTTTGTTGGTTTTTCATGAGCAAACAAAAATATGATTAGGTATGACTTTTAATGAAAAAATATAAAAAAAAGTGGTGATTCGCTTTGTACCATTGTTGTTGTTTTTTAAAGGAATCTTGGAATAGCAAATGTGAGTATGCATTGGTGCTAAAAGGCGATTAATACCATTCAAAAAATATATTCAATTTAGATGGAATTAACATTATATACAAAAGTTATGATCGAAACACGAAACGTGTTGCGATATGTACCACTATCCCCTATATATATATTTATAAGTTTTATAAATATACATATATATATATAGGTATAATAGATCTCGTACCTATAAATTGAAACATCATATGAACAATTAAAATTATCTCATCGTAAATTATCTTTCTTTATTTCTATTTTTTAATATACCTATAAATACTATTATACAATAAATTCAGAACATATTTTTACAAATGAGAATACAATTTTTATTTCATTGTTCTGTCACAGCACATAAATTTCATTCGCACATTGCACGTGATTATTGCTGTAAAAATGAAAATATATAAAAAAAAATTGCGAAATAAAAGTATTTATGTATATAATATATATATAGGAAAAACCAATTTAAATTATATACTAACTGATTTTTTATTTCGTCGTTACACACACCACCGCCGTCATGTATGATATATACAGATAGTTATGATATTATAAATTTTATTTATTTTTTTTACGTATATGTTCCTTTTGTAAAAACTTTTTATTTTAATTCTATTATGAAAAATAAAAAAAAAATATAACATTTTTATGCGTATATATAACTTTTTTTTTTTATTATTAATAACGCTTTTATTTTATTAATATTATTATATATGAATGTTTGCTAGAGACAATTAACTTTTATGACGAGAGGGAATAAAAAAAAAGGTTTATTTTCATAAATGGTTATATATATTCAGACACGATATTCAGGCATAAAACAATAATAAATAAATAAATATAAATGCTGTATTGCTGCTCAAACACTATAGTTATATGTTTTTATGAATGAATATTGTATGTATAAATTAATATATAATTGTAATAACTATTTTTATGATATGGATATGGAAATAATATTAATGTGACATTAATTGAATGCAACATTTAAATTAATTTTTAGTTTTCATAATTATATGCATATATGTACGATGTATACATAAATTGTTTCATTAACATTTATTTTTAATAAGCTTTCGACAAACCTTCGTAAATTTATTTTTATATATAATATACATGTATTGTGGTGTATTTATGGTTATTATATTGATTAATTATAGTAGATATTAAATGTTGAAATTGATTTTTGCACATTGACTATTTGACTATTTAAAAAATTAATTTAATTATTCATTTTGTGTTTTTTTTCATATTTTAATGTTCGATATATAAAAATAAAATCATGATTAAACCAAAATGAATTTTATTAATATACAAAAAGCATATATTTATTAATTACTATAAAAATTTAATTTCTCAATATGCTTATAATAATGAAAAATAATAATATGGAATTTATATATAATTTTAATTATATACATAATATACAAGGCACAAATTGCAATCAAATATAGAATAATAATATATTATATCAAATCATTTACACTATATAACATATTTCACCTATACAATGTATATATGAGCATATCTATATACCGGCAAGATATCCCAGATCATGTAGAGGTTGAGGTTCTGTGAGCCACATTTGAAGTCGAAAATATTCACAAACATTTTTATCAATTTTCACATTCTGTTTACGACTCCTATACCACTTACCTCCTATAACTGGTTATTATTATTGAAAGATCAGATACACCATTAGCATGAAATCACGTTTAAATTAAATTTAAAATCATCGCTAGATATTTACAACTGGTTCTCTAGATATTTAAAGAAATGTCTGTATAATACATATCTTTTTTTTTGTTCTCCGTATGAAATTTGAGGTATCATATCTCGAAAAGATACCATGTAAAACTTTCGCTCCAACATGCTTAAAAACTTGCTACATTACATAGCTTTCATTTGCCATATATTTCAATGTGCTACCAAAATGAATAGACCAAACTGTTTGAGAATGTTTTTGACTCCAAATGACGACTCTGTATAACCTAAAATCGTTGTATTGTGGTCAGTATCTGGGACACCGTGTATATTGTCGTATCTGCAGATTTACATATAAAATCAAATATCATCAAATGGCAATGCTTTGATGTTATGCCAACCCTTTGATTTATATATAGAAAATTTCATTATATCGAAGTAACCTAATTAAATTAGCAAATTCATTATTTAAATAGAAATGGAAATTATGGTTTTTATATATACAATTATACATATATGCAATATTGCAATTATAATGTTCGGATGTTATAAATTAATAAATATTTGTGTATATAAAAATTTACGGAAATAATGAATGAAACATTTTATTAAAATTCCATGTATTATATACAATAGAAATATTTTTGGGACAAATATGAGGAAAAACACACACAAAATATTTCTTTTATAATGACACACACCTTTCAGCAATGTTTAAATTAAAAAAAAAAATGTCACATTATAAAAAGAATTTTGATTTAATTTTCAAAATTGCAATTTGCATAAAATGCAATGAAAAATTGCATTTCAAAGCTTTTCAGAAAATCGAATTATAATTTATAATTTAATTAATTTTTATTTTTAATGTATATAATTATATCATTAAAATAAAGAATACAATACATAAAAAAAATATTTGATATATTTGCTGATGTTCAGAGAAATTGTTATTATAAAATAATTTTGATTTATTTTAAAATAATAATCCATTTGTTATTATATTGAAATACACAATTTGACCTTTTATTTTGAAATTATAGCAACATTTTCAATAAACTTGAAAATATAATAATATAATAAAATTACATTGTTCGAAACATATCAGAAGTATTTATACTAATAATGAATAAATTAAAATTTCTGCATTTCTATAATTTAATTATGTATACTTAATAGCGATTTATAAGAATTTCAATACGATAAAAATACGCTGTCACGCTAACACCTGCAACATAATGCGAGAACTGAGGGCTAGGGGTTACATTTATCACAAAAAACTTCTCATAAAATTTTAAAATAACCATTTATGTGGCACATTAATGTATTCAAATTCTTTCCCAAGAACGCCATTGGATTTTCCTGGGAGCTTCAGGATGTGATGGGATCAGAAAAAAAACAAAGTGTTTCCATTTTTCATCATATATCCAGATTCAAAATTTTAATTCATTAAAAATGTAATTATTAGCATTTGTTACCAAACCCATATATCCAAAATTTCAAACAAATTTCTACAAAATCCTTGAGGTATACGAAAACAAAACAGTCGGAAAATTTGCAAGAAGAGGTGCCATACCTCATGTTTGAACTTAATCAGCTCTACATCGAAAAATGCTTATGTTGAATTCTACCAAATCGGTTAAGTAATTTTGATTTTCTTTTAATATTTGAAAATTGAATCAATTTCGAATTTTTTATATCAGAAAATTTGGAAAATTGTGTGTTCTAAAGATATTGCCGATTTTCCAAAAAGTGATTTTTTTTGTATAATAATTGATGCAATCCCTTTAAAATACCTTTAAAATATACTTTCGATTATGCAGTCATTAGGATTAATATCATTCATGTCATCGTTTGGTATGATCATCAGGATGCTCGCATTGATTAAATTTATCATCGATCACGTTATTTTGATATGAATTATTTTTTATAAAGAAATGATTTTATAACGAATATTTAAAAGAAAATTATTCTTAAATTATATAACTTTATAGGATATCTGCATGCATAATATTAAAAATTAAATTTTTGAATATATACATACATACAATATAGTTTTATTGTATACGATTAGTAATTTATTTGCTGAAATACATGAGCTAAATGTCCATGTGCATGTATTTATTATACATGTTTTATAAGAAACTGTTATTTACATATATAAATTTGACGAAAAATAGACAAATATATGATAAAATGCACTATATATATATGTATAAGATAAGTATACACATTTGAATATAGTATTTAGAATTTATTTTGATATATGTATATATACATTGTATATATAAGTTGCATATTTAAAATATTTATATCCGCATAAATGTTGTATTTAAAGGTGTATACATAGTATTTTATACACTTGAACTATTTTACAAAATATACATTTTGTACGCTATATATTTGTACATATATATGATATATGCAAATGTATATTATATAAATAGACGTAAACATCATATGCTATAATATGAATGTTATACATTTGTTTACCTTTGAATTCGTACATTTATCATATATATTTTTGTTTGGGTATATCTATAAGTAGTCTACGGATATATGACATATATGAAAAATTCTTGAACATCTATTTATTTACTTTTTTTCTTGGTTTACTCTTAAGTCTAACAAATATATATATATATCCCTGCATCTCTTAATGTCGCAATACGTCTTTATTCTGATATTAATCAAATAATAATAAAATATGTATATGTGCATATCCATGTCATATTTATTACGTGATTGAATCACAATGATTGGCCAATCATTAGTAGGTTTTATATTGGTTTTTCAATTGCTTTACTAATAAACTGCATCCGATTCAATCACGGTTCCTTCATACTCTATTGTTTAAGCCAAACAAATCTGGAATAACTGAATAAATTTACTGGAACAATTCACACTATATAACATAGAAATGTTTTCATATGAGTAAATTTCAACCGTTCACCCATTTGTCATAAAATAAACATACATATTAATTCATAAATTGCTTTGAAGATCGATTTCGATAATGCATATACTAAGTAACCGATCAATGTTTGGATGAAATTATAATTTTTTTTGCCCATCTGCGAACTTAACGGCAATTTTTGATTGTGTTTTAGAAAAAAATATATTTTTCATGATGAGTTAAAAATTACTCAATCCGACAGACAAACAATACCTTTTTTCATCCCACTAACACGTCCCAATTCCAAATGTTAAAATAACATGAGAGCCAGCCCTACATATCCGCAGTATGATTCTTACGGGTATAAAAACATTTATAGCGAGATAATATATAGAATTAATATTACTTTATGTATAAATTATACCGTATAACTAAAGGAAATATAACTTGAAATCATTATTTAGCCATTCCATTAAGATTTTAGGGTTAAGATTAAATAATAAACGATACTTGCGATGTAATCGATATTTCAATCATATAATTTTCATATATGTTATAAATAATGAATATTATTAAAATTCTTCGTGTATTAATAATGATATAATAATAAATTAATGTATATATAATAATATTTAAAAAATTTTTAACCTATCCCTATCCCTATCTGATATCGTAATATATATAATAATGCATTCGTGGAAATGTTTATTTCTCAAAAATAAAATAATATATGTATGTATAATAGATACTATAATAGATTATGCATTTTGAAAATTTATATAATAATAATATTCAAATTCAAAAATAAATGATAGAAACATGAACTAACAAATTTTCTCTTTATATATTTATATTTAAATATTTGTATTATTTGAACATATCACTATCAGTGCCGATATTTTGTAAAACCGAAATCGGCAATAGGTCTGCGGAACGGAGTATTTCGTATATTTTATTTAATGAGCTAAATAAAATAGGGGGTGTTTCAAATGTCAATCCTTATAACACATCAATTCCCTTCTTCTTATATTATTTGAGTTTACTTCGTCAGTCAGTCGTCAGGGAAAAATGGTTTACAACGGAAAAGATTTTAAGAATTTAACAACCGACTGATTCATTTCTATCGACTAAATTGGTTTGGTCAATTAAATCTATTTAAATGGTCAATTAAATCTATTTAAAACTAAGCAACAACAAAAATAAAGTCGTACATTTCATTTAGCACTAAACTCATAGTATATAGTATCACCTCATAGTACATAATATATAGTATTAATCAATCCTGAAGATAAATTGACATTAAAAATAAGACATGAGACCGATTTCGGCTTAAAAATTACACAAACTATTTCAATTTTCTTGCGATTTCAAATTTTTTTGGAAAGGACAAATAAAAAACTACTGGTAAATTTATGCTAAATGTTCCAGAAATGTGATTTTTACCTTTTTTGTTGTTGGTTTTTTTATTTTTTGCGTTTGTTGTTCAATCTATTATTGTTATTATTGCGAAGTATGGGTCACCAAAACGGAGTGAAATACGCTGATCGGAGCAAAAAAGACAGCGCTGATACCTATATATATATAATATAATAGTATAAACATCATATTCAGCTTCTCTATTATTTTATCATGCTTTTCTAAACAACAATGTATTTTAGATTTAGAACACAAAATATCACGTAATATAATATATAATACAGCAAATAACATATAAACACATTGCATGCACATTTAATTCTCTTTTTACGCGATAGATACGTTTATATTTCGAAATATCGCCTCGTTTTGAAAATATAGTGACATATTTTCAGCCCCCGTCCATGGTACATATGTGTATGTGTAATTAAAAAAATATTCATGCTTTAAATTTTTTTAAATCGAATTTTCAATCATGCTGGTTAAATCTTGCTATTTGAAATCCGCGTAAAAAGAGAATTACGCATATATATATATTTAAAGTAGATAGGTTCGTTCATTATTTCTCCGAAATTACACAGCCGAATTTATTTGCTAGACGTGAAGTCATGATTTGGTGAAAGAAATTATATACAATTAATGAAAGAAAAAAATTGAATCGTTCAAATTTTTAGTTCTATTGGATTAATACGTTTTACAAAAATAATATCTTAAAATAATATACACAAAAATTGTAAACATTGCACACACAGCCATTTATAAAATTTGTATCAATCAATTAAATCACATAAATTTTCTGGTAGATTATGGTTTAAATCCGTCGAATTAAGAGACACAAAACGGTTTATTTTATGTATTTAAAACCGTAAAATAAATGAACGCAATTACATATTGTTAGAATAAAATTATTCCGATTTAATCTGATGAATTAATGAACGAACCAGAAACATAGATGAACATCATTATCCGTTGATAGTAATACAATAATACAGTTAATGAAATGGTGGATCATCCCTTTTATTTAGATGCAATTCGAAGAATTTATGTTATAATGTTTTGTGGATACGTTATTTTGAATATAATGGGTTATATACTGTATATAATATTTTCATGGAAATTTATTTTTTTTAATGGAATTTCAATTACACAATGAACTGAGGTGACAATAAAGTATAGTATAATGCTGATTTTGATTCATTTCGAATTTTATTCATTACATTGAAAATCACTTTTTTTTAAATAAAAATATTCATTCTATTATTCTTCTATACCATTTGTTTTTAAAAAAGAGTTCATAAAATGATATCGTCGTTGAATTCAACAATAATAAAAAAAAGAAAAGAAAAATGTTTTTTTTTTCATACCTCTTTAAATCTAAAATAAAAAAGGATATTTATCGTTATTACAAAAAAAAACTGTACATGTATAAATAAAACCATGTATATAAAAAAGAAACATGACCTTATGAAAGTAAAATAAACAGAAACATAAAATTTTATTTGATGTGTATATTTATTTTTCTTCCTTTTTATAGCTATGTATAAAATACATATATTTGAAATATATATAGTAATTTACATTGGCTGTTGCTTTATTTATAAATGTATATAATATTTTGTGTTACGTAAGAGTATGCGGTATGTAAAGATTTTTTTTATTTATATGTATACATACATTAGTTATTACCATATATATACAGAACTTTTCTACAATATAATAAATATATAGAGCAAAATAAAAAAAATAAATACATTTTCTGCGTTTAGTTTATGACGGTATATCTATATAATAACTATATATACATAGGTGCTGGCATGATGATGCCAACACGTTCCGAATACTCAATTAATACACATTCAATATATGTCTATTCTATATATATATATATATATATATATAGATAAAAAACAATATATGTATAATATTCATTGACTATATTTATATTGGAAAAAGTTATCTACTTGATGAAACCAAAAATATTGTATGCATTACTCCAGGGGGTCGACGTAATGTATCCATATATCCATATATCCATTGTTTACATATATATGTTAGATATAGATAGATAGATATCCTTATACATACATATATAATACATAACGTATATATATATTTAATATGACGTTATCAAAATATTTCTCTAGAGGGTTATCAAGAAGTCATCATATTGTTTATACATTTATATAAATACATTTCTATTTTTATATATTAGTACGTATATATATATGTTATATATATTGTACATTGCATATAGAGATATAGAGTAATACACCCATATTATTTATCCAAAATAATATATATATAATACAAATAATATTTACAGACAATATAGATGAATTAAAAGAACTCTATCTTGAGATTTATAAATACTTTGATCCTGTACTATACATATTATATATTTAAGTGTAGATGGTATATATACTACTTATTGAAATGAGGGATACAAAAACACCGGATGAGTGTAAAAATTTAGCAAATACAACGTCTAAGAGAATGGATGCAATTTAAAAGGCCAAAGGAGGCGTTACAAAGGAGATTAGCGTTTTTTTTACTTTTGTCTGCGCAATTATTTAACTAAAACCATCAAAATCGAGCATACGGATAAAATAGAAGGTGTCCGATATTATGGTTAAAGTAGTATATATATATTTAATATAGGTATATATTAACATATTAATAATATAAAATGAAATTGTACGAATTTAATTTATATATTGTTTATATATTACATATAGGGATATATACATCTTTTTCTATTTCCTCTATTAATATAATATTTATATACACATTTGATTTATGTATATATAGTATTGTACTTTTATAATAAATGCCTATATACGGTATTCGCGATATGAATTGCATGATGTGTGGTCGGAAAAGTTTGGATTTTGACTAAACCCCGAGTTACAGATCAAGATAAACACAAATCATTTATTATATTATTAACTATACGTATACGTAGAATATGTAATATTTTCAAAATATTTTTAATTCGACGCGTTTAACAACAAAATTATAATTAATACAAGCGAGTAACAGTACTCCGCACTGTCCACATTTGAAAACATAACTTCAGACGTCAAACCCTCCAACTTCACAAACCTTTTGTTTATTCCATTCGTCCAAAAATGACCTTTACTTCTTTTCTTGTATTGGATTGACGAAGATAGGTGGTATAGCTATTGAGCAATATAATAAATGACATAAATGTCATCACCCCATTCAACTGACTGATTAACCAATTTGGTCATTCACAAACCCCTACTCCTAAATCTTCTCGACCCACGGTACATTCATAATTCCAAATATTACAATGGTCATACCTATAGGGCAAACGTTACGTTCCAATAATTCGTTCGGCGGTCTAAATATCCAATTAACCATAATTTTTCAAACATAAGGAAATCCCACTTTATTCCTAAGGTAATTCATAAATCGGATACTGTTTGTATCAAATGTGCATTCATTGGCAATTTTTTTATATTTATTTTCAGAAAAATGTATCCAAAACAATTTCGTATGTTAGTTTACCAGGGGTCGAATTCTGTCAGTCGATATCGAATACTCGATATCGAAATTAGTGATTTTTCGGATTATATGAGTCGATCAATCGATTCGTGTGACGATAATTTCATTCGATATATATTTTCACATCGAATGGTGTTTGTTATTGAGTTTGTTTTGTTGAACTTGTTTTGTTGTATGATTTGCTTATATTATTATTCGAAATACTACAATATATAAATGTAAAAGCTATAAAATTTATTTTATTGAATTGAATCATAATAATAATAATAATAAAAAAAACGAATTCCAACAATTGTTGGTCTAAATCGCATGTTATATTTTATATTGGAAAATCTACTACGATTCAACAAAAATTTCGATTCGATTGCAATCGACTTCCATGATCCCATATTTTTTCTCGATAAACGTGATCGAAATTTTTACTCCATAATTTATCGATTCATATAATTCGAGCCCAGTGCTTTTTATACCATTCCGTATCGTTATACATGAAAAAATCCCTGAGGACCCTTCATTATGGGTAATTGCAAAGTGAAGTTACATGAAACAGGTGACGTACCGCAAAGATATCAAAAGGCAGCGTTTTCAGTACGAATAGTTGGGTAACAGTAAATCAAGATTTTATTTCCTAATCGATGATTCAAACCGCTATATGCCATACGGTGTATGAATATCTTTAATTAACCAGACTATTTGTATCCGCACATTAAAATGGAGAAAACATGAATAAAACACAATGGATAAAATATAAACTTCAGAATTCCGTCAGAATTCCGAATTTTTTGATTCACAATATGTGCAATTTTTATTGACTACCTTTGGCCAAGAAAACAATTTGGTTTCACCAAGTCAATGGACCAATTCGAATTTTTTTCATGTTTCGCATTTACCGATTATACGCATAATGACCTCAGATTTATAAATTCTAGCGATAAACTTTGTATGTGGAACTTTATGACGCACAAAAGACATTAAGGTAAAATAATACCAGGATTACGTATGGTATTCGGGTTCAACGAAGCCAAACGGGACGCTTTGTATATCGTTTTATATTCAGTTAGTCTTTCTTCTGAAAATGTCAAATCGATATTTTATCTGACCAATGTTATGTATATTATGTATTATATTTTTATGTAAATGTAAAACAAATAAAATTTTAATTAATAATTTTTATTTTTTCCAATGTGTGTATGATATGATGTTCCATGCAGATCTATAAATTTTTATATATGAGTTGATTGCGTATATCAATGAATATTTATAAACTTTTTATATGTGGTATTGTTAATTAAAAATTCGATACAAATTTCGATATTTGTTTAATATACATCGATCTATATAATATATATAATCTATATAATATATATATATATATTAGATATATGTACTTATTATATCGTTATGTTTTTGTGGTTTTTATATAAAAAAAATAAGTTCAATATAGAATTTTTGTTTACATAATAATATTATTATATTTTATATATATGTGGTAGGCCTAACACTCAATTGCACGATAACATTATTGATTCAGAAATTTTGCGATTCATTTGATATATATACACATAATAAATATTATAAAAATTCAATATCAATAAATTATTTAATACATATTTTTGTATTCCTCTAGGTGAAATATTTTCATAGAAATCTGCGTGGGGTTAATGGCATTTTTACCTTATTCTTAACAATTAAAAATTACACAAATTTATGTCAAATAATATGTATGTATTTATATTCAATTCGATTTAATGGGGTTTTTTTGTTATCTACTCATAAAGTGGGTTCACAATGTAAATATTTAAAAACAAATCTATTCAGAGCACCACAGTGATTAAGTGGGTGTTAACTTGCACGGGATGGTCGTCAATAAAGTATTTATGCTTTCCCATTAACCATTCTTCATATATACGTTTGTCACAGAAAGCTGAAATTTGTATATAAAATATGAATTTTCTTATTCACTATAGTATTATTATTTACTTGACTTTGTTGTCCGAAACTTTATGAAGAGATATATCATTCTCTCCCCGTACGTCCGATCCCAAAATTCGATGCAATTTGCAATTTGGATATATTCTAATACCAGGAAAAAAATGTTGACTCATTTTTATCGACCCAAATGATGGCGGAATAACTTCTAAAAAATAAATAACACCCATAACTTCCACAATAATAAACCAAAATCCCATTTTTTGAGTCCGATTTCTATGAACTTGTCCGATTTCTATGAAAAAATTTTGTTTTTTTCTTTTAAAATACGAATTTTTGAGGTTCAATTCAAGATGATGTCCAAAATAAAAATTGATCATTACTTTAAGAATTTTTTATCGAACTTCCTTCAAATTTTGTTTGTAGCTATATTGAACTTTGACTTCCGTTTCATTAAAATAATTTATTGAAACAATTCCAAATGACCGGTTTCATTCAAAATAGCATTAATCGTACCCATTGCAATGTTACTTGAATTAGAATTAATAATTTAACCTATATATAATTGAAGAAGAATTTTTGAGATTTCAAACTAATAGTAACCACCAACCAAAATTTCGTTCCATAAAAAATAAAATAAATAAATTTATCGCTAAACAACCAACAATCTGGTTTTAGCGTCCAACAACAGCCTTCTGTTGTTAGTTTCTTAATTTGTGTCTATTACGGTGTCGGTAATTAGCCGTACGACCAACCGCAAGCGGAAAATACAACTCTGTGTTAAAATTCAGATTCGAAAAATAACCGAAAACACAAAACATATTTTATGCATTCAGTAGGATTCGAACCCACGACCCTAAAATTTCGTTAGAATTTTAGGTTGGCATTTTTAACATTTACACCCCACAGTTAAACCGGTTAACGGTTCCATTCCATATTATTTGCTATTTTGGCAATAGTTAATTAGCTGAATTCCAAGGATGAATTGACCGGTTGCCACCGCATGTAGGTGTAACTCACACTTGTCGTATTCTAAAAGGCTTTAACTTGTTAAATCCACCAACCTGGAAACTTTGACATTCTCTTAATATTGACAAAGCTTCATAATTCAAAGTCCAATTAACACTCGATTATAATTGCATGCATTCTCAAGTATCGAGTGTGTGTGTTGTGCTATTTATATATTTTAAATGAAAAATATATAATAACCATCCCGATATATAATGTTCATTATATTTGAAAATCACTATAAAATGTAACCAAATAACCTACCCTATAAAGATTTTGTTCGCTTATTCATGTACAATACAGATTTTTTTGTATTATACAAATTAATATGTAAAACTGGTAAAATGTATATTATGCGTTTCGTATTGCTGGTTTATTGTATGTTTATTTATATGGTATATTATACTAGGAATTGGAATTCCGTTTTTTTTTGTATTTAACAAAATATTAATTTATTTTCGATTTGTAAAATAAAAGAATCATCGTGTTTTTAAAAATGCCACAGGATATATGTTATGAATGTGTATTTAAATATAAAAATGTATATGCCTATATATTATATATTGTTTTAATGAAAATAATATTATTACATTGAGTCGATAAAATAAACGATTCGAAAATAAAAGAAAAAATAAAATAAAAATAAATACAACAGTTGTCGTTTTTGCATATATTTATCGTCCTATATTCTATATATACATATATAATATATACTGATAAATATAAAAAATAGAGGTATATATAGAACAATATGTGTTTAAAAAACAAATTTACCTTTCAATAGA
This sequence comes from Dilophus febrilis, assembly GCA_958336335.1. Taxonomy (NCBI): domain Eukaryota; kingdom Metazoa; phylum Arthropoda; class Insecta; order Diptera; family Bibionidae; genus Dilophus; species Dilophus febrilis. The sequence continues at coordinate 35,508,053 of OY284471.1, forward strand.
GAAAAGTCATTACGGTTGATTTGATTCAAAACTATCATGGGAAATCGATATTTTGTACATTATTTTGTATGTGTATTATTGTATATAACATACATATATAGATGGTTGTAATGTAGGTAGATTTGCCTATATGATATGAATATTATTATTCACTGATAAATATATCAGTATATATTTTATAAAATGTATTATACATTGTACATATATTGATTTTACAATATAAATAAGAATCTGTATATAAGCTTAACGCTTAACCCTATATTCGCCAACTGGCCGATTTCTCGACCATCTATACTTAAACATCACATTTACTAATAACCCTCGAACATAAATACTATATGGAAATGCAAATATGTATACATATATGAAAAAAAGTGTTTTATTTTTTACGCTCATTTAATGTAAGTGCATTTGATAAGATTTTCTCTTTAAATCACTATAATACTTATTTTTGTTGTTTTTGGTTGTGTGTTGTTTTTGTGTTTTATTTGCCGCAATTCCTTTTTTTTACCTATGCAGGTAAGTTTAATTTTTTTTATCAACCTGAATAGTTTACGTTAATATGAAAAAAATTACTAATAATTAAAGATCAATAAATACGTTTTTTTGATATATATAGATTCAAAATTTGTGTTGATTATAAAATACACTGACATTTTGAAAATTAATTGCTTTTTTACTGAAATGCACTAAGATATTAATTGTATCTCAGGCACATTATAAAATTTTGGTTAACGCCCCTACTAATGAGTTTATATGTATTTTGGTATTAATATTAGTGTTTTTAGAAAAATGGAATAGTTTTTTTAATTTTCAGCATTTCCATAATCTTTATGTTCGAAGGTAATAACTGATTTCGAAATGACCCACCCCATTAGCATCTTTACCTTTACCAATACGTAAATAATTTCCAAATAATTTTCCAAACATTCGCATCTTTACGGGAAAGTTTTCGTAAAAGTGGGTACCTGACGAATTGAAAATCAGAACGAAATATTTTGAGTTGCCCATTCAAAATCCTTATAAAATGTATATTCACATATGGTATTTATATAAATACATGGGATCAGGTAAAAAATGAGTGTTCGCAGTCGACCAAGTGCGAAAACGGGAGAAATCGACCAACAATGAAAACTTGTGAATTTTAGCTCTATATACTGAGATAAAATATGTTATCATATGAATATATAATAAACTGTGGTATTATAATAATAATAATTAATAAATAATAATGATGAATTATACTCTTATTCCATAATCTATGAACCTTTTAAATGTCTTCGACTGGCTTTGTCAAATTATTTTACATGAAACAGTAATATTACACATAAAAAGGCGGCTAGTAGTATTGCACTTTCGACGCAGATATCTTAATGGATATCTTATCATAATTGTAAAAATTTTGCACCAATTTATAAGGCTTTTATAAGACTGCTACTACAGTATAATTCTTACATATGGTCCGGTGCACTAATTATTACAGTTGAGAGACAGGAGCTTTTTCGCGGATGAGAAATGTAACTATAAGAATGTCATCATATATAATATATATATTCACTATTCAGTATACAAAACAATTAAATTAATCGATCATAGACGATCAGTATGACTTCATGCACATTTTATAAAAACCATCACGAATTTGAAATTAATTCTTTCACCTATTGACTTTTCTGATAAACTACGAAATTCTCAAACTAACTAAAACATAATTTTCTCCTAGATTTTGTCAGCACTTTGCGATACTCAACTTCAACCACATGTTTCCAGGAAAACCGTTGATATAAAAAAGGACTCAAAGTTTGGGAAAGTCATTTTCGCGTCTTAAAATGGTATCCCTAAAAAGCTGCGAAAAAATCTCTAAAACTGCATAGAACCAGCGAAAAATGGGTTAAAGCTTAAAATATACCTCTATATGTATACAAAATAAAGTATTATATATTTTCGATACCAATAAACTGTTATAGAGTTATTGTTTCTCTGTTTGAACCAATTCTTAAATTGTAAATAGATATACGAACATGTAATTTATGTATCTAGACATATATATATAGGTATATTTATATTGTGGTATTTTAAGAATTGTATATCTTTTGTTTAATATTACTATATATATATATTGTTTGTTTATTGATTGCTCCATTTGTTTTATGATTTTTGCCTATATCGATTTTATTGTGTGTATATAAACAAATATTAAAATACAAGTGAATATTTTTTTTTTATATATTAAATTCAAAATGATTTAGAATGGTATTTATAGTATATGAACTGTAATTTGATTCTTGTTTACCTGAAATACAAAAAAAAATTATTTGAATCTGACGAACTGTGCAAATATATATATTGTATTTTTATTTGATAATCGACTAAAAATATTTAAAAACTTAATGTGCATATAATTTATAAAAAATTGTATATATACATATATATTATAGAATATAATTAAATATTTTGATTTAATTTTAATTAAAAAAAATATGTTGACAATAATTTTATTTTTTATTCGTATATATATATATTAAGTAATTTTAGTAAAATTGAAACTTCACTTTATAATATATAGGTTCTGTAATTTTTAAGTGATCTATAATATATAATTAAAATTCAATAAAGAGTAAAACTTTCAATTAAAAACTTTTCTTTCATAAATTTTAAAAATTTTTGTGCGTTATCTGCTCTGTAATGTGCGAGTGCGAGTGTGTGTGTATATTCAACTCTTTATGGTTTATCGGCCACCGGCCACCAATACCAATTTTATCGGCTATGGAAAGAATACCGCGTCATTAAATGTTAGTACATATACGAAAATACATATCATTTTTGTGTATTAAATATGGTCGTATTTCTTTATTGCTATAGTATTATTGCTATTTTTTATGATTTCTATAAAAACAGAAATTCTAATTTTATACACCCGCATAAATACAATAGAATGTGATGTTAAATTTACCATTACTATTTTTTCACTGTACAATTTTAGTCATTCTTCGAATACGTTTATTGTCTTATATGTATATATACCATGTTATAATATTATCATATTATGTATACCAAATATATTTTCATCCATATATATTTATTTATATATATATGTATATGCATTTGTATATAACCAGCTTTTACACTTAAGAAAATTACACATTATAAAAGTGCTCTTTTCTAAATTGAATCTGAAGAGGTAAATTCACTTAATGTTTTTGTCAAAAGTAACATAAAGCAACATAACATATAATAAGTATACATACAGAAAATATATTATATACCTATACTATATATATATATAACTTGTTTGTGAATTTGATTTAAATGAATTTTGAGAAATGACAAAAGAACGTGAAATATATAAGCAAAAAAAAAGAAAAATCATAGATATTTTTGTATATGAAACAAAAAACAAATAAATTTTTGAAGGGACTAACAAAAGATGACATAACAAGCATTGAATAACATCGGACGATCTTTTAAATAGATTTACGATAAAGCGACATTGTGCTGGTTAAGGCCGTAAGCGATATCCATTCTCGGAATGGTTATGGAAACGAAACTAATCGACATATACACACATCTCCAATTCCGAATGAGAATGTTTTAAATGAATAACCAAATCGGAAAAGTTACTCATTATCGTTTCATAAACACTTTACGGTAAAATATAAACCTAAAAAACGTCAATCGTGATAAGATGGTTATTTTTATATATGTAAATTTAGGATTAATTAAATTAATAACGTAATTTTTTTAAATCAAACATTTTAAGGTTATGTTTCGGTTAATATTATCAAATCATATAAACACAAATTCATAATCATTCCCGAATGGATATCGTTTACGGAATAACCAGCACATTATTTCCCTCTGACGGTCAGTATGGGTCATACCGTTTAAACCGTGAAGTTTAAACAACATGCATTAATGCATATTGATTGCTGTATGAAGCATATGGAGAATATGCTCTAACAATAAATATATATGAGTTAATGTTTCGACGTTCTATAAGTGCCAATATTGACATCAGAGACAAAAAACGTAAAATGAAATCTGTAAAGTTTGTATACACTGAGTTCGAGACTGTGGAAGTGACCCATCAAGGTATACTTAACTAATTTTTCACTTTACAACCAACAATCTGGTTTTAGCGTCCAACAACAGCCTTCTGTTGTTAGTTTCTTAATTTGTGGTTTTTACGATGTCGGTAATTAGCCGTACTATTAACCGCAAGGCGCAAATACAACTTTGTCACATTGTTGGTTGTAATGCGAAAAAATTGTTGGTTGTTGGTTGTAATGCGAAAAAAAATAATTTTTTTTTATCATTTACACCACAGAGTTATCAAGGTATATGGTGTAAAAACAAGGCAAATTGGGTTGTGTGTGAACTCACATCAAACGGCGTTTTTTCCGATGCGAAAAACTGCTCTAAATATACAAAATTGATCAAAATCGGATGCTTGCATCGAAGTGCGTAACGGATGATGGAAAAGTGAATCCACAACGACACATTTGATACGCATAAAATCGTATCATATACATGGTAATTTCAATTTCATCAATTTCAACGGCCGACCCGAATATTAATAGAATCATTTTCTAATGCTTTGCATCTGGTGGAATCACTTCCGGGAGGAGAGATATATTATGAGCTACTCCAACTTAACCGACACCAAATATTTAATTTTTCTGCAAGTAATATTTCCATTATCTGTTTTGGATTTATTTCACAATTTTTCAAAATAATTGATAACAAAACCATTCGTGAGTGTTTCATATCATAAAGGGGCAAACTATTTATAATAAAAAAATTTAATTGAAATAAAATTAATTATATGTTAATAATTGCATCGCCCAAACAAAGTTTTATAATACCAAAAAAATACACCCTTTATATGAATTTGTTTATCATGGATATCATCTTTGTTGTAAATTTACACATTTTGTACAAATTTGGGTAATCCGCGTGTGGAGGGCATATATTTTAATTTTGTTTGAAAAACACTATTATTATTGTTATTTTTTATCAAGGAAGATAAATAAAAACAACAAGGAAAATGTGTAGATTTTATATTAGATTAAATTTATTTTTACATTAGATATTCATATTTTTCTTGTATCATCATACCTCTATCTGTATTCTTTATATCTACCGGGTGTCCAATATATAATAAATGCAGTGGTTTTTCCTCGAAAACCATTATGAAAATATTATCAGATTAAAGTGTTAAAAATAAACACTTTTTGTTACGGGTTAATTTTTTTAAAAGGCTGATTTAATTATTAAAATTCAAATTACAAACATTTTATCCATATAGAATATTTAAAAAATGTAATATGTAATATGCAATATTATTTAGAAAATAATTTTATATGGGAAAATTGTTTTTGATTTGAATTTTGATAATTAAAAATTAACCATTAAAAAAAGAACTACCCGGGAACAAAAAACGGCTTTTTTAGCTGTTTAATCACATAATGTTTTCAGAGTTAAGGTTAAAAAAGGGTTAAAAAATGTTGATTTGATCCTTAACCAAAGTATTTCAAGCTCCATAACGATTGTCATTATATACGGAACCCCAGAGAGCTTTACACATTTCAGCCTATGATAATTTCTTCTAAAACCCATTGGTTTCTAAAGTATTGGTTTGAAGAAAAAAGCCATTCATTTATTATATTGGACACCCAGTATATGTAGATATAGATATAGATATATAATTAATTGACAGCACAGAAATGCAGAAAATTAATTAAAATATTAATTGAATAATTAAAAATATTTTTTCAACAATACAAGAGGCACATGATAATTTTATATACAAACACATACATTTTATCATAAGCTAAAACTGATGTCTAAAGCTGATGAAATTTTTTAAAACACAAAAATTATTTTAATATAATATTTTAGTATTGTGCTATTTTATTTATTTACATTTTTATTTTATTACCCAGCCAACATTTTAGCCAATTTTTGCGATAAACTGATTACGTGATTCGCATTGTGTTTCACAGTCGGTTACCAGAAATATTTGTGTCCCACCAATATTTGGTAGTTTGGTAGTTCGCTGATATTCACTTATAAACGCACCGCTGAACCGTTTTACGAATATGCTGAGGTACATGCGTAAGTAATTGGGTAATAGTTTAAGTAAAGAGAAAAGGAATTAAATGGATATGTTAAACGCACGATTTTGGAACTGCCATTTTCTAACGTTTTCCAATAAAATTTACTCAATCGTATTGACAAGCACTCCTTCAGTTCAAAATACACTTAAGAAGGAGATTTAATTAATAATAGAACTTGCTTTTCCGAAATGCCAAATTGTTTAAGAAATGATAAAAGTTTCTTGCGCAGAGAATTCAGTCAGAACACCATAACAGGATTTAATCATTGAACAACTGTATACGCATAGGAAGGATATCATAATTTCCATTTGACCAACTGCACCAAACTTTATCTAGAATTACAAAAAAAACTTATACTTTTACGGTACAATGGGTCCTGGTAATAAAAAAAAACATTTACATCAGATGGACTTTACTATAGCGATTATACTAATTTTGAACTTATCGCAAAATGTTTAGGAGGATATATTTTTTTAATGGGACCTACGATTACTTTTAATTTTCTTTTTAGCATAATTTTTTTAAAATAAAATCTAAGTTATATAATAGATTAAAACTCATTTGAAACTTAAATAATCCTTATTTTCCACATTTTTCTTTAATTTTCATTTGTTTAATTTATATATATTGTATAATATTCATAAAATTATTATGGTATGAAATATATATGGCATGAAATATATATAATAAAAAACTCTCTTTAAACATTATATATCTTGCGCGAATGGATGCGGTAAATTAAATAAATGTTTTCCTTAATTGTATTTTTGATTTTTTCTTTTTCTTTTACTTAATTTGGAAAATTTCTTATGCATTTAAATTAATATTTCTGTATATATATTATATTATATGTTATATATCGAAATGGTTATTGTATTCAGCATATTAATTTTAATGAGTATCATTTTCACTTTTAAATCGGTATAATTTAACAATAATTTCAATTATATTTAACACATGTTCGTATTATATATAATTGTTAAATTGTTAATAATACTAAATATATAAATATTTATATATATATATATATATATCAATATGTATAATATTTATATTGTTATTATACATGCATGCATGCACATATAGAACTTATAATATGTGAAACAATTCCATATGCTTTCGTTATACTATATCACTATATACACCCATACTATATTTGATTGTATGCTTTAATTATATACATTGATTTGCAATTCAATTTCGATAATTTTATTACAATTTCAATATTCGAATAATAATAATATGGTTATTATCTTATTTCATTTATATAAACATTTGTGAATATTTTTATGTATTTCTCACTCATATATTATTGATATTCACCCCCACACATATCTTCGTGTATCTTATATAGATTGAGTTACTTTAAGGTTCTTAATCTTTTGCACGTACCATTTAATTATGATTAAGGAAAACTTTTATATAAATTAATTTTATTATTTGCAGAATATACATAAAGTTCGATAATGAATAAAATCCTTTTATTTTATGTATCAATCCATCTGTATGTAATAAAAAGATAAATAAAAAGATATATATATTATATATAAATGATATATATATTATATTTAGATTTACATATAAATAAAAAAATGTTGTATATATATACGTCAGTGGCGGAGATGGACCTTTTTTTGTCATATTACAAAAAGGATGTGATGTATGTCAAAAGGCACATATCTAAAAGCAATAATTAGTTATTTTAACATAATATTTTTGAAACTTTTCCGGAAAATTCAATTTTTCAAATTTTTAATCTTTCAAATTGCAGTAAAGTTTTATTCCAATCTTCATTTTCTTCGAATAATTTAAAAATTCAATAAATTTCTGATATTTCTGAATCGGCCCATTGGTTCAAAAGATATAGTATAGTTTTTCTAAAACTTGTTTGTAAAACTTGTCCCAATTTTGATGTGTTGTATAAAATGTTTGTACTATTTGATCGTTTCTTTTACAATAAAGCTATTTTCTTCGATTTTTCACCGAACTCGAATGGAAAATCGGCTATATCGTTTGCACTTATGGGACAATTTTCAAATTTTCTTCTATGAAATATTAAGAATTTATTGAATTTTTAAATTATTCAATAAAAACGAAAATTTAAGAAAAACTTGGGTTGTAATTAAACAACAAGAAAATTTAAAAAGGCGATTTTCCGACAAATTTAGTTCGCTGCATTACAATATTTTTTTTATACCATAAATCAGCTAATCAGATGTATCGTTTAAAAGTTTGTGTAAAAGTTTTTCCATAATTCAACATACATCCACATCCAAAATTTCTACTCAATTGGTTACAAACAGAACGAGATATCTATTATAACCTTTTGGATTTAAAGGGGCTGACATTCCGGATCTTCGAACTGAATCAGTTCTTAATAAAAGAAAGCTTATGTTGAATAATACCACTAATTCGGTCGAGTAGTTTCCGAGAAAACATAAATCTCTGTGTACTTTGCAAATAATTTAATCAAATGAACCATTTTTACAATAATTATTTGTGCGAACGGACAGTGAGTCACGGAAATTATAATATTGGATATTTTGTAAAAATGTTGTTGATTGTTATGAATAAAATACAATATGCTTGTAAAAATGACAATAAAAATAAACGGGAAACCTTAATATAGTATGAAATGTAAAACAAATATATAGTGGATATATCTATTATATATATATACTATATTAGTACCAAAATAATAATAAATGGATGAACAACAACTCAATATACATAAATAAAATACATTTTCGTACTATATGTATGTTTATAAATAACCAACATATATACAGATCTAAATTCCTATGTACATGTATATAACCGAGCAAAACCACACTCAACATACCACCTAGATTCATTTTTCTTTCATACATTTTCTGCACATCAAACCTAAAAAAATCGGTATTACCATATACAGTCTTTTTTTTTTATTTTTTTATTTTGTATGTTTGTTTACCCACCACCGTTTTATACATATTATTATTATTATCATTATAAGAATTACGAAATACATACTGAAATGCAAAAAAAAAACCCTTTGTTATATGTGATAATAAAAAACTAACAAAAAAAAAAACAAGAAAGAAGTTAAGCCTCTATATATGAATATATATACATATGGTAAATTGTAGTTTTATATATAAAACAAAACGTATATAAATAGATAAATAAATAGATAGATAGTCGTTCAGGCAGAATGTATTGTTGAACCATACCACATATATGTTATATATAGGCAATATGAAAATGTTTTATAAAAGGATGATCTCTCAATACATTTAAATTTATATATGTACTTATTTATATATACAATTCGCAAAATCGTACAATGCAATGAATGAGGTATATAGAAATATATATTTTTCTATATTATTATTATTATCATCATTTTTGTTACATATAATCATATAATATAATAATATAAATAAATAAAACAAATATGTATAAAACAAAAGTTATATAAGAATTGTTTTTGCTTTCAAAAAACTAAATATAAATATATTATTGTATACATTCTAATATTGTTTGGTATACATATATATATACATTTTGAAATATTTCATATAATGTAGATGATGGATACAGAATAGTATATACGAATGAATAAAACGATGTTGCAAAAAAACATATTTTCTAAGTATATATATAGCAGCATATAACATATATACAGAATAGGAATACATATATAGCATTTCTCATTTAGCAAAATAAATAGATGGGATGAACAGGAAATTTGTTTTGTTAGAAACTAAATTAGAAGAAGATTGATGAGTGTGATATTTTAACATCATAACGAAAAGTCGTTTTTATTATTATTTGTACTTTTCTCTAATTTTTTGGGTTATCTAAATATATGTATATATAAAATGCCATATATAGTAAAATAAAATACAAAACATCATCGCATTCATTTTGAATATATAGGCTTAAAATATATATATGAACATCTTATATATTGATATACATTTATTCATATATATATAAACACACAATTTAATTTTAAATAATGTTAAATGAATATACACTTTGTTATATAATTTGTAAAAATTCAAAAATATATTTGTTTAAAAAACGAAAATGTAGGTTAATGTTAAAAGTTTTTAATACATAAATGCTCTTTCTTTTAAAATGAATTGAATATGTTTTAAATCGATTAAATTTTCATTATTCCTTTTTGCATATATTATATATAATATATTAAATATATCATTACGATGACCAGGCGGATGCCTCTTAGATAATTATCATAATTAGTGCAAAATACGTATATAATCGGTATATATATAGAAGAAAGCTTTACTACTTTACACGCAAGAATATATTCGCTATTATCGTTTATATAAGTTTGCACATTCTGATGTGATTTGTTGATTTGAAGGAATCCATCATAATAAAATATTGATATAATGAAATACTGAAAGGCATAAACACCTGAAGCAGAAAGTACGTATACTTGTCACCAGGATGTGGGAAAGGTGGTTAAGTTTATGATTAATCAATTTGTCATACAATTTAAATGTTAAATGCTATTCTGGATCATTCTGATTAAATGCATTTTAAGCTTCGGTAAGTAAAATTAATTTTTATTATTAGTGAACAATGTGAATATATTCTAACGTAATTTTATCCATATAGGTATTTTTGAATATCATTTACTCATCCGTTGCACTCAGTGTGTAAGTATTATTATTTTGTGTTATTTTCATCGTATTTTTCATATTCATGATCAATAAAGATTCGTCAGTATATAATACTATGTTAAATTATGGTGGTGATTCCATAATGGTGTGGGAAGCCATGTCATGGCGGGGTGTGGGTCCAATATTGAGAATTCAAGGTCGTATGGATCAGCATGTATACCTCAACATAGTTTTAAATACAATGATACCTTATACCGTCGGATTTATGCCATTACGTCGGATATTTATGCACGACAATGGTCCCAAACAAACCGCACGTAGTGTAAAATCTATTTGGGGGAAGAGCAGATCAATGTTTTGGAGTGGCCAGCCCACCAGCTCACCCGACCTTAATCCTATAAAGCATTTATGGGGAGATATAGATATCCTTATTAAAGCCAAGAACCCCAAAAATTTAAATGATTTGTTGGAGATTACACGAAACGCATGATTGAACTTTTTTTTTAGTTTTTTATTATTTCATCTTCCAACACTTTTTTTTTTTAAATCGTATTTTCATGAAAAAGAAATAAATTGTTCTATAATTAAATGTGCATAATAAAAATTTGAATTGAATATCGTTATAAATATTATTTTGGTTATACAATTTTTTTTCAACGACAATGTTAATTTTCTGGCCACCACAGTATATACTTTACAATGAATTTACATATACAGCACATATCTATAGCTAAAAAAACATATTTTACCTTTATATCACACATATAACCGACAAACGCGATAAAATAAAAGTATATAAACAGTACATAGAAGATTTATAACACTCTATAAATTTAAGATGAAAAAAAAAACAACTATGTTTTGGGAAGAATTTATTATGTATATGTATTTTATGCAATTCAAAAATGGCGAGAATAAACGCTTTTTGGTGCAATTTATTTATATTTTATTTTATTATCCCATATTGCATTTAAATTAATACATAAATAAATTATTTACTTTTTTTTATTAATATATGTATATAATAATATATGGTTTAAATATGCATTTTCTAAATTTCCTTTGGGAAGACTTCATGATAATTTTATTCAATTTCGGTCAAACAGATTGCAACCAATAATTCAAATTAGAATTTATATTTGCCGTATGAAGAATTATGTAATCAATCAAAAAAATTTCTATAATTTATGCGGAAAAAAGATTTACCTTCATTCACTTTTTGTTTTAAGTTCTACAATACCTCAAACTTTTCCTAATGGTTTTTCTTTCCACCCACCGGACTTTATATATGATATACATTTCTATTTTATACCATTTATATTTTAAAAATATAAATTGTATCTGTTTCATGAATATATCTTGTTGTAAATATTTTTTTTTAGTTATACAACAATGAATGCATAATTTTTTGTACGTATATAAATGTAAATGAATTTTATATAATATATGATCAAAAAAATAAAAGGAAGAAGAAAAAATAATATATTTAAAGTTAAAACGTATATAAAACTTTGATCGCACATTTTATCTTAAATTTATCGCAAATTTTACAATTTATGTTTGCTATTTAAAAATTATATCCAAAAAATTTTAAAGAATATAAAATTTAGTATTACATCTGCACTGCACTATATAGTGTTTGTGTGTATATGTGTATAAATAAATAACAACGCGAAAACGTCTATCTATCTAAATAATATTCATATATACGTTTTTCGCATATTAATACTAAAAAAAAAGCAAACTTTTATATTCAAGAAATATAAAATATTATAAAAACTTTCAAAATTTATGGTATTTCATATCGAAAAAAAAATAAAAAAATGAAAACAAATAAAAAAAAACGAAAGAATATAAAAATAAAATTACAAGTATTTTGTATATTATTCATTTTTGAAAATTGTTTTTTTTTTAATAAATATAGATTTTATTTAAAAATTTTGTAATTATACCCATTATTTTGTATAAATTATAGTAGTTAATTTTATGGCCAATGACATGTTCCGATATTATTATTTATATATAATTACTAGCTTTCGTTATTTATGTACCTTTCTATTTATAATTATAATTATTATTTAACAATAATTAAGTATCTTTTCAATATTTAATGTTTCTTATAATAAATAAATAAATTAATAAATTATTAAGTATATTAACATTATTATTAAAATTAAATTTTTTGCTTAATTTACTGCTTAATAAAATAGTCAACATCAAATTCTTACAAAATGTTGTGTTACTGCATGCCGGTTCGAATCCTACTGAAGACATGAAATATGTTTTGAGTTTTTGATTATTTTTGAATTTAAATTTTCAATTTTCATCGTTGCATATTTTCCCATGCGGTTGGGCATACGGCAATTACGCATACACCGTAAAAGGGAGATATTATGGACCAAACAAGGCTGTTATCATACGCTAATCATTGATGGTAAAAGAAAATTATATTATTTATGTTTTAATATAATTCATTTATTAAATCTCACATGATGTACCTTAATACAACAAAACCCGCTACGGCATTCATCTCAATTTCATAAATAAAGAACACACTCTCAACATACTTCTCTTCAATACATGGCTCTCAAACCTATTCACCCCCTCATTTGAAATCTCACATCCGTATAAATTGTACCTTAATAGTCCTCTATCCACACTGTCACACACAGCGTGCAAATCTATAAAAAAACCATAAACTACTTCACTTTCATCTTCACTTCCACAAATCCCTTTAAACTACTTATAGGTTCTATTGCTGCGAATATTGAATTGTAAACCAACCCTGACTTTCATTTAACACCCCTTCTTCGTGTATCCAATCCATCAGTCTATCATTTATTATATATCATTTATCATTTATTTATATATTATAACACTTCGTTCAATAATGTGTGTGACTGACACATAGATGGCGTCCCTAGAACTAAATCAATATTTTTTTTCGCATTTGGCAACCTTTTTAGGCTTACTGTCAACATCATATGTTAATCAGATCATTTGTTTACAAGTTACAGTGCTATAAGTGACGCTATTTTTGTGTTTTAAAAAAAAATGAATTCAAAGCAATTCCGTGTGCTGATTTATCATTGTTTTTTAATGAAAAAAAATACTGTTCAATGCCAGGAATGGCTTGAAAAACATTACTCGGACTCTGCTCCATCAAAAAGAAGCATTTGTTATTGGTATGCCGAATTCAAACGTGGTCGTACAGACACCGATGACATTCCATCTACTGGAAGGCCAAATGACGCTGTTATTCCGGAAAACGTTGAAAAAACACTGAAAATCATTATGTCCAACCGTAAAGTGAAAGTGAGGGAGATTGCTGACATTCTGGAGATATCAGCAGGCAGTGTACAAACCATAATACACGAACATTTGGGTATGAAAAAGGTGTGTTCCAAATGGGTGCCGCGTTTGCTCACACCGGAGCAAAAACAACAACGAACCGATGATTCAAAGAGCTGTTTGGACATGTTTACGCGCAATAAGTCGGAGTTTTTGCGACGGTACATCACAATGGATGAAACATGGATCCACCATTTCACTCCAGAGTCAAATCGGCAGTCTGCTGAGTGGCATGCAGCCGGCGAAAGCCGCCCAAAGCGACCAAAGACGCAGCAGTTGGCTGGCAAGGTTTTGGCGTCTGTATTTTGGGATGCGCATGGAATAATATTCATCGACTATCTCCAGAAGGGGCAGACCATCAACAGCGACTATTATATAGCGTTATTGGAGCGTTTGAAAGTCGAAATCGCAAAGAAACGGCCTCATATGGCGAAGAAAAAAGTGTTGTTCCACCAAGACAATGCACCGTGTCACAAATCAATGAAAACGATGGCAAAATTGAACGAATTGGGCTTTGAATTGCTTCCCCATCCACCGTATTCTCCAGATTTAGCCCCCAGCGACTACTGGCTCTTCGCAGACCTCAAAAGGATGCTCCGTGGTAAGAGATTTGGCTCAAATGATGAAGTAATCGCCGAAACTAACGCCTATTTTGAAGGCAAAGAAAAATCGTTTTACAAAGGCGGTATCGAAAGATTGGAAAAGCGTTGGAATGATTGTATCTCCCTAAAAGGGGACTATCTTGATGAATAAAAACGAATTTTGGCAAAAAAATGTGTTTTAATTAATTAGTCACACACATTATTGAACGAAGTGTTATATCATCGTGAACGGTTTTGTTTTTGTTTATTTAATTCTGTTGGTGATAAATAATTGCATAGAGAAAGAATATTATAGAATTTAATTTAACATTATTTAAAAAAAAATTCAATGTAAAATACATTCTAATATATTTTCATATAGAGTTGTTGTATTAATGAAATTAAAAAACAAAAAACTTATATTATATGTAATGCGGTTTGGCTATTTTCTATGCATTTCGCTTTATGTATGACATGCTGTTGTTTTCCTCTTTTATTCACCCAAGTAGTGGATTGTACTTGCTTACCCCATTTTTGATCACATTTTTTCTCATCTATTCAGGATTCTTGAAAATGATTCCTATATGTTCTTTCTATTTCCTAGTGTGTATGCCATTCTGCTACAATTATACGTATACCATGTTTTCAATCACAATCAGATTACGGGTGTTTGATCATTCATCATCAGGTCATATAACTAGTATACATATAACTAGTATAACTAGTATACTTTTAATTTAATGCACTACTTAATACGATAAGTCATTGACACTAGTCTATAACATTATCCGTACATAATAGATTTACCATTATTTTCCATTCATATATTATATATCACGCATGTTTAATGTTATTTAACAGGAATGCTGAGGATGCCTAATCGCCAATTGATGTTCGATAAATTAATACATTCTTTTTCACATAGTCCTGTGTAATTGATTTTTAATATGTGCATCGCAATACTCTTTTTGTATGATGGTAACATATTGATTAACCCTTCTTGTATTTAGCATTTTTAGTATTTCTGAAGTTAACTGTTCATGTATTTGGAAGCTCTGTCTCACACTTGGACACTTATATATATATATAATTATTGTTACATGATTTACGTCTGTATTTCACCGTATTCTTTGTTCTGGATATCTATATTTACCTATTAAATTGTGATATAACTCCTATGAAACATTTTACTGCAGGGTTCTATCATAGTCTGAATACACAATGCATGTTGTATACCAATATGTTGTTATATTTTTTGTCTGTTGCAATAACCCCAAAGCATTTTTTGAATTTCTCTGCATTTATTTATTGTTTTTGAATTTTAAATATTTTTATAATATTGAACAATAGCGAATTTAATTAGAAAGGTTGTAATTTTCAAAACGTTTTGCAGGAAAATGTTTTCAGGCTGTTACATATATTCTTATATATGGCCTTAAATTAAGTGATTTTTTTTATTAAATTATTGTACTATTATAATGTTTACTCTCAATTTATGATAAATATATATGTATAGATATAAATTACATTGAATAAAAATAAATAAATCTAATAAAATCAAGTCATTGTTTTGATATATTTTTTATATGTATATATAGAATATGTATATAATAAGTATAATATTCCATTAAATTCGAAAACATATTTTGAAAATATATATTTTATTACAATAAATTTATATATATATATATATACATAATATATATATATATATATGTATACAAATGAAATCAATTCAATTTTATTTTATTGTATTCGGAAATAATAATTTTTCTCACAGGTGCTTATTATATACGGATTTTTTTTTAGTTATTTGCTTTTTCTTTTGAATTAATATCTAAGGGATAAATACACCTTGTTCATATATATATATATTGTACAAATATGAAGAGGTAGAAAAATAATTCTTTGTATATTCTCAATTTTTTTTATATATATAACAAAAGTACTTGTATTTCATATCACCATAAATATATGTTGTATATGTATGTATATATTGTATACCATTAATATGTATATAAATAAATATATATTTTAGTTATACATTTATTTTTTATTTATTAGAATAGCCGTATAAATCAAATACAAAAACATTTCTATATACCACTTAAGGCAATATTTTCCTGTAACCTCAAGACACTTGTTCAAAAAGTGTCATAAATAAAACTTTTAGTTGTTTTGATCTCATATTATGTGTACATATATAAATATTTTCATTTTATATGATTGTATCCATCCAGATCCACATATACTTTATATATATATATATTACATACTACAAATATATTTTTGTATATATAATATGATTCTTGTATTGTGTTTTAGCAGTTTTAGTTACATCAATTTTCCGCCAGGCAACTTATTTATATATATATATATATATAATATCTATTTCTTTGTTTCTTTCTTATTTGTATATCTACAAAAAAAATATATATTTATATATAAACATACATAATAATATAAATTTTGCTTTTTTCCCTTTATTTCTCCTGGGAAGTTAAAGTGGATTAGGAAAGCATAAGAGCAAAAATATATATATAGAAAAAAAAATTTATATTTTCTCTATATGATTTTTATTTGTTGTTTGGATATATTTTATATCATATTTTTACTATAAAGCAATGATAAAAAAAATCAGTTTATTTATTTGTTTCTGAATTTGTATGTATATCATATATATTTCTGATGATTGTACTCGTACAAATGCAAAGAACTGAATATTTATATACATATATACGAAAGCTTAAGAAATGTATCTTTAGAAGTTAAAATTCTATAGAAAATTGTATTTGATACGTACATACATATGTAGATATATACATAACTATATTTTTTCCATTTTATATATAACATTCATTCATTTGGATGTTATTATACAAATAATAATATATTAAATTATATGCTGTATATGTACGAGTATATTATTATTAGATATAGCAAAATATATTTTATAGTATTAAAAAAACCATATTTTCTAAATATATTGAAATAAATAATGGAAGTAAATAATTTTTTATTTATAGTTTTTTTTTTTGGCTATAAGAATTATATAATTAAATTTATATTTTGCTTTTAAAATGAATGAAAAATAGTTTGTTAGTTTTTTAAGGAAACTGTGGAAATAAAAACATGTGATATTACGGGTACCGGTACTTATCAAAGAAGTTGTACAGTAAATCATTGTCGATCTAACAATGGGTTTAGTTTAAAAAGACAAACCAATTTCAACGGATAAATGAAGCAGGTATATATGTATATGTATATATATATACATATACAAAATATATATATAATATACATATATATATAGTACTTGAAGGCAATAAGGCCCAGGTTTTGGTAATACCAACTTTTCCGGGAAATTAGCCAGGATACATTATCAGTAATATTTTTTTTTTAATTATTCCTTCTTTATTCCTTCTATTGTAAGTCAGAAAACTGAAAAGTACCCTGTATTTTCTTCTAATTTAAAATATATACACCACTTCCAAGAAGCCTAAAAATGGCCCTTATTGGCCGTACATGAATATATTTGCATAGTAAATAATGAGCAATTTAACAGCAGTGGCGTCAGTTTAAATAGACAAAGGATGGAATTATTTATAGTGGGCGATGTCATCCAAACCAATTTCACCGGATAAATGAAGCCCATATGATATGTATAATAATAATATTTGTTTAACTATCTTGTTATTTATATCATTATTAATTATAATATACATTTAACTTAATAATTGTCTTCTTATACTTATATACTCATATATATATATATACATCATCTTAAGAGTGATTGCAAAATCATTAAAACAAATTTTCACTTTCACAAACAAATAATTTAAATCAATACAAGTTGAACGGTCAATAATCATTAATGATATAATATATGTATTATATCTTTAATATATGTAATGTTTAATATTTACTATATAAACATCATCTACTATTCTTTTATAATTTTCAAAGTAAACGTTTCAATAATACGAAAATACTATTTTAACTGGAAAATTTGATTTGATTGTTTGATTGTGTGGATTTGATTACATTTGATTACTGGTGATTTGTTCATTACCACGGCAGAATGGGTTTAGCGCCCGTAACGCTTTGGAATTCTAAATATGATGATTGAGTACATTTGGTGAAATTGCATACGAAATTAGATACAAGAATTGACATTTTTTTTAAATCATTCATTCGATATGTATTCCGCTTTTCAATGTATTCCACTTTACACTTTTCTGGCATTGGAATGTGATGAAAATATATATATATTTATATATGCATTTTTTATGATTTATAAAGAAAATATAAACCACAACCTATCTGTGATCAATCGAAGATGTGTTAACATTACAAAAAACAAAATATCAACCAGATGTTATAATATTATCTATATTTTATGTATATATAGTTTAGAGTCTAGACAAACAAAAAACTTTTTAAGTATCAACACCTTCTTTAAGTAATTTATGTTATAAAATTATTATGATGGGTTAAGTGAGATTTTTATAAACAAAAATTTATGAATAATATTTTCAACATAATATATATAAAGATATTTTCGTTTAGATAAAATACGAGGACCACCGCGAAAATAAACTCCCTATAACGCACTTTAATAGGGGTGGCAAATCTATATTTTTATTCACAAAACCATTCTATTCTATATATAAACGTCTTCAAACAAAATAATTTTATTTAGTTACTTTTTTACAGCGGTAGGAAGTAAACAATTATTGCATTTTTTTTAACACGAATAACAATAATTTCGTTCAGTTAGTCAACACTGAAAGGTTATACACCAAAACTAATAAAAAAGGGTTTGGATTCAGGTTGACCCCATCCATCAGTTTAATAATACTGATAACTTTACATAGTCATTCGTTGGATTCACACATTTCAATATATTCCTCCAATGTAATACGTCGGTAACACCCATATCACCAACATCTTCCAAAAGCTGGCAAGAGGTCTGACGGAAGGCACCCATCCTGGGTTCATCTATGAAGATGCGTCTATGCGTTAATTGAATGTGGCACCACAGATAATGTTTTAACTGAACAAAAATTATAAGAACAGTGATTTGAATTGCTCCACATCTGCCATACATTCCAGATTTAGATTCCTTATTGTAAGTCTTTTTTGTTTCCGAATTTAAAAAAAAATTCGTAAAGTGATGAAACTTAGACGGTTTAAAGAAATTGTATTTGGAAGATCGAATAAGAAATTTGAAAGTCCTTTACGGAGATGTATTGAGTTGGAAAGGAGACTATGTTGAAAAATGAATTATAAATTTACCAAAATAAAAATATTTGAATTTAGGTAGATTACTTTCGCGGTTACTCTATTGGAACATTTTCATTTCATACGTATATATGTATATTATATACAAAAAGTGAAAAAACAAAAAATTCTATAAATAATATAAGAAAAGTTTCTATATCTTTTATTTTAGATAGTATTCAAAATTTAAATAAATTTCCACATGAATACAATTCCAAAAATATACAAAATAGAAAGATAAATCGGTTTTAACAGAAAATATATAACCGTTTATGACAACTATTATCTGGAAAAATATATGGTAAAAGAAAACGTTACAACGTTATACAATTTAGCATGCATTTTATGTAAGCTTATGCTTATTATTATATATTTCACAATGGCAGCAATTATATTTTATTAATTTTCACATTTAAATAGTCATACATTTTAATAAAAAATATAAAATATTAAAAAATATACAGTCATAAAAAATATAGATTATTAGCATAAATAATTATTGTGCTTTGAAAAACCTCCGCATTTTGAATATATTTTTCTATGACTTCATTAGATCTTCCGGTGACCTCCACAGTCATCGGTGCCTTTCCTTTGTATCTGGGTTACCGGTAGCTGCAGCAAATGCGGGTTTTCTTTTAGACACGTTGGATCCGGTTGGAGAAGGCTGTTGTTGAACGCCAAAACTCAGTCTAGGTTGAATATAAGTAGGTAAGTGAATTAATTAATTTGTAATATATTATTAAATTAAAAAGAAAATTAATCAAAATTGTAACTTTTTTAATGTCTTTGTGAAAATGTTGTTATCAATTTTTTTTTTAAAACTAAAATTAGGTTATGATTTTTGTAACAATCCATTACACACAAGATTGGATAAAGTGTAAAATAATTGTAACACTACATGCTTACTGTTACACTTATTATACAAAAGAACGCCATAGATATAAATATTACTCCATTACGATACATATCAAAAGAATGTGTATTATTTATAAGTGGGGTTTACTGTAACGTTAGATGGTAATAGTAGATTTTGCTATTATTCTATGGCATTTTTCTATATCTCATTAAATCACCTAATCAATTCAGCTGCGATATTATATGAGCCGTTCCAAAAATTTCCCCTTTTTTTCGATTATTTTCATCACTAAATGAAAATAATCGGAAAATCGAAAAAGAGTGGCTGTTGAATTTTGTGTAAATTATACCTCAAATGTGCAATTAATTTTTTTTTTTTTGAATGATGAACAAAAAATTCAGTAAAATAATATTAATTGTTATATTATTGTTATATTAATTTAAGAAAATCATAAGGAAATATAAAGATATTATATAGATTTAAAATTTATTGAATTCTAATGAATTCTCAATTTATTAAGATAGAACAATAATTATAATTATTGTTATGAATTAATTGACAAATAATTATATTTTTTTTTGTATACGGTATATGATATATTATATACCATATACTCAAGAAAGTCATTGAACAATAATCTGTTGCAATTTGTATTTACATAAAATATCTGTATATAGATGATGAAATTAATTCTACACCAGAATGTTTTACTGATGTAAACGTATATAATTTATATATGATGATAAAGACTAAATTGCGATATACTTATTATTATAAAATGTATATATATATATATAGATAGCTATAAAATCATCTTTTAATTTTGTACTTGAAACTTTTTGAATCTAAGACTATATACAACACACGTATTATATTTCACTAATTAGTATGCAGATTGTTTTATATATTGCTCCATTATATATACATCAATTTAGATTATAGTACTCGTATATTGTTACTTTTGGATTTTTTGTTAAGATGATGTACTTCGCATTAATATAAGTGACACATTATGTGTGTATTGTGTATATGCCATTTCTAGATACAATATATATATATTTAGACTGCAAAATTAAGTACTATAGTATAGATATACATATATAGAGATTTATCATTGTACATTTGCTAAATAGACAAATTATTCTTCTTGTCTGTATATATATATGATATAATATTCATATTTTACTTATAGGTAATAGAGATTATGAATAATTCAAAGAAGTTTATTGACTTTATTTGTATATATTATACTATATTCAGATTTTATTTTTTACTTTATACAGATATTTTTATTTATGAAAATATACAAAATGGATTTTCATTAAGGTTTTTGTACGATGAAGCCATATTTATAATATTATATACATATATGGTATATAGATCTATTTTTAGTTATATATACATTCATGATGTATATATATATAAATTTACACATATAAATTGTATAAGAGCAAATATTTATATATACGATGTTTATGAAAACTAAATTTAAATAGTACAGTAAATTGTATTGGGTGCGTTGCTTATAAACTATAAACGCAGTCTATATTTTTTGGAATATTCTAGTATAGATTTAACATATATTAAACATATATACATATATTAAAGAATACCCGCATAGAAAAAGAATTATTCGATTAAAAAGGTTAAAAATTCATATAATTATTTAAATGTTAAAACATATGAAAATATTTATAGAACTTCCGCAAATGCTTTTTCGTGAACTAGAACGTTTTCTGTGTCTATTATATTCAATTATATATATATATATTTATATATATAGATTCTATAGAACGAACTATGGTATCCATCCATAATGCCATAAAATATATTCATATATATAGTATAAACCTAGTTGCAACGTGTATATGAAAAACAAATTTTCTATATTCAGCTTCGTTCATATATAATGATTATTTATTAGAAACAGATTATGTTATATGATACGGATATAATATACAAACAATAATGTATTTAAATACAACTATAATAATACAAATAAAAAAAAAAGCTAAAAATATTAATACTCAAATATTATGCTATTAGTTATAATTTGGTTGTTATTTTTTTTTTATTTTAATCATCTGAATGTTTGGGATAATAATTTTTTGTTTATTTTTGTTATATATTAATCGCGTCAAATATTTTGAATTTATTGTTTATAAAAATGATGTCACCTCCTCATTACAATGACAGACATTATCCCGAAATGGACGTTATTGCAACGAACAAATTAAGTTTATTTAATTATTCAAATTGTTCCTTTTATTAATAATATTATTATTATTGCATATATTATATTAATGATATAATACATAAATTATATCATTAATGCTTTTTTGACCATCATATTTGTATTACTTTAAATTGATATATAGGCTTAATGGGCTTAATAATTTTTTTAATGGTTTTGCAATCAACTCTTAATATGATGTATATACAGTGTCTCAAAGTCCTGGTTCAATGTTTGAAAATTTTCGTTTGAACTTGAATATACAAGTGAAATATCAAAATATTTTTAAAATCATATTTTTTTTTAATATCTTAATTATTTGTTAATTAATTATTTGTTATTTGTTTAAAAATATTTGCTTAATTATTTGTTTAAAAATTTGAAAATTATAAATTCTCTTTTTTATTAACATTTTTGCACAATTGCTACATTGCTCAAAACATTATTAAACCATTTAATTTGGTGACAAGTTGTCATCAGATTTGGAGGGATCAGTCTCGGAATCAGGTTACATTTGTTACCTTGTTAATGTTGTAATGTTTCCCACGGTATCATAAGTGTTTTTTTATTTAAAAGATTTAAAATTTATTATTGAAACATTCGTTGTTTCGTTTTTTCAAAGTGATGAGGATTTTTATCAGATCCTGTAATATCCTGTATCCTGTATTGTGATTTATGTAATCTGCATTCGGGCAGTCGATTTTACAAACCGTTGAATGGGTAGAAATTTGTCCGATGTCACGATGAAATTTAAACTTATCCACTTTATCATAAGATCTTAATTCTTTTGAAAGGAAAACGTGGGAACTGTCCAATTAATTTAAAGAACCAACCAGTTTCCAATATATGTATATTAAAAAATGCTGCATTTTGCCGGCAATCCAAAAGAAAATAAAATAAGATTAAATTGAAAAAAACTATAGCAGCCTAACTTTGAATAAATATTGCAATGACAATAGGCCATTGTCCATTTCTGTTCATCATAACATCACAACTACATATATTCAAATACCTTTCGAAGTAATTTCCATGAACCATAAAAATAACTAACACCAAATTCCGATAAAACTTTGAATCAGTAAATTCGAATCATATGGCGGACATAAAGTAACGTTGATGTTCCCATGCGTATGAAATCTATATATCCTGATGATGATGATCACATTTAAAAATATTGTCAAATTATCAAAGTTTCATAACAATTTAAATTAAAATGTAATTTATTTTATAAATACATTTAAATTAATTTATTTAAATTGACCTGATTATTCACTGTATATAGATGAGCTAAGTGGTTCTGTGGTGTTGTTGATAAACACGCCAACCTAAGGTTCTTACACAATTTTTGGGGTAGTGGATTCGAACAATACTGATAACATAAAATATGTTTTGTGTTTTTCGGTTATACTTTCGAATGTGAATTTTCACACAGAGTTGCATGTTCTCCCGCATCCGGTTAGATGTCTGGCAAGTTAAGGACACCGCCGAAAACAACATATTGTATGTGAGTAACAAATTGTGTTACGAACAACAAAAGCTGTTGTCGGACAATAAAACCAATCGCTGGTGGTAAACGAAAATTAAATTATATTATTTATTTAAACATGGCATAATTTTTCTATAAGTGTTAAAATCACAATTTCTATATTGAAGTTTTCAAAATGATTTTCAAAATAATGAATGCTACTAATATTTTTCTCTTTGTTATACCATAAATATATATAATAAATCAATTGCAATTATTTAAAATGAATTTAAAAGCGTGTGATAATCAATTTAATGTTATTTATTTTTGAATATTATATACATAAATATATTTAATTTAAATATTTTACAATAAACTTTTAAAATTTATAATGTATATTACAATATAATGTTGTCATTAAGTTTAAATTTTAATTTCATATATAAGAGTATATATAGGATAAAATTAAAATTAAAAATATAATGTATATATCGTCTATATGTATATATATATATATATGCCTCAAAAATATAGGATACAAATATATATATATAGCATTAAAACAGAATGAAGAATAAAGATGTGATGTGCAATATGTCTTCGCCTCCTGCAAAAGAAAAAAAGAAAAGTTTTGTTAATGTATTATATATATATATAATATAATATAATTTTATTAATTTTATAATTTAAATTATATTCAATTTCTTAATGGAATACATCAAAAGAAATTTTAAGTATAAATACTGAGTGAGTCTTATTGTATATATATATATATGATATTCAATCTCACTTATAGGTATAACTCGTGTTTGTATATCCACTTTATATTTATATTGATACAAACATTATATTACACGCAGTGAAATACGGCCTATTTCTAAATTGAAATTTATCATTAAATTTTCAAAACAACTTTTAAAATGCTATATAACAAATACATTATGATTATGATGAATGGACATTCAGTTAAATTTGAGTTAAAAAACGTTTGGTATACATACAATGCTCATGAACATTTCTCAATGAATTTAAACCGCATAGATCCTTTATTACATGATAATAAAATCTTAAATTTTGCTCAAAATGAATAAATTACACTTAATTTCTAATCAAATCGCTATATTATAATAATCGAAATCGAATATATATCATTGATTAATATGCGGTAATTTAATTAAACTTATTTCACTATAATTCATTATTATAGGTATATCATTATTGAGATTTGTATATATTGGTAGCTATTCAACCGCTTCGTTATATTCTTCTATTATAAATAGAAGGCAAAAAAATAGAAGATCTTCTATTTTTGATATTCTGCCATTATCGATACTCAAAAGAGAAGATTTTGACTACTGTATTGACTTATTTATGCGATCATAATATAAAATATACATAAATATTAACCCATTCACACCCATCAATCGTCTATCATAAAAGTGAAAAACATTCTCAATTCTATAAAATAGACGAAAAATAAAATAGTCTGAATAACTGAATTATATATGCATATATTATAATCATATAAATCATATTTTATATTATATATATATAAATCGATAGTAATTTATAGTATTATCGTATCATGTTCCTATAATAATATAAATATAAAATACTAAGATTTTGTTATATATAGATATAATATATAATTATTTAGTTTAACATTAAATAATACTCATCGTACATTAAAATATTATCAATATTATCTACGTACGGTTCTGTTTACCGAAGGTTTTGACATGAATTCTATGGATCGAAGTTCTGTTGAAAATAGCATTTCGAACCATAATCAATGGTATTTGTATATAGAAATGTTTTAATATCATTAATCGTTTTTTGAGTAATGTAATTGTGAAATATGTATACAAAAACGGTATTTTGTTCAAGAAATTATATAGTTTTACTCATCAATTTATGAAAAAATGTAACTGCATTTGTATAGGTATGTTAAACACCGCATCGGTTTAGGTATGTAATTAATTAATTTTGTTAATATGCCTATTAAATGGATTATACATGCTTCTTTTCCGTTATCCATCAAGAAAAAACGTCTTTTACTAACAATTTAGTCATTATCACGTACAAAAAAATCAAAATCTGTGGAGTCCGTGGATGTGGTGAATCGCGAGTACTCATGAACTGCGGCATACACGTAGAATTTTCACACTTTTATATGATAGACGCGAACATTTATACTATACTTTATATGCATTTTTGCATTTTTTTCGTTTTTGGCCGTGTCCCGATTGTATAAAAATCTTGTGAAAATGCTTTTTGGTAAAATTTTGGTGAAGGTAAGTGAAAATATTTATAATTTAAGCCCCAAATAGTTAGGTGCCCCAAATAGTTAAAAATATTAAGCATTATTTATTTATCAATATTAATAGAATATAAAAGATGTGCTTGCTTGTATTGTCAAAATTTTAATATATTTTTACGAAGCTATTTTGATGTTAAAATTTTTCCCCAGAAAAAAATTATCAAAATTGATGAAAACTATGCCAAATTTTTAAAGTTTATAAATTTTAACAAGATTTTAATACTATTGGGACACGACCTTTATGATAAAAAAATTAAATTGATTAACCTTTTTAATATCCTTGTTGTTCTTTCTTTCCATTATTCAACAAATAAAAACGCTCCTCATTCTTTTATTAACAAAATGTGTCTTTAGCACGAACAAAAACCAACATGTGTATACCTCCCAGCTTGTGTATGCCAGAGCCCGTCCCATGGCGAACCGTGGATGTAATGAACTCTGTCGGGATAATTGTACACAGCAGGTACTCGACGATGCATTACATCCACGGGTCACGACATGAGGGGA
Source organism: Dilophus febrilis (assembly GCA_958336335.1). Classification (NCBI taxonomy): domain Eukaryota; kingdom Metazoa; phylum Arthropoda; class Insecta; order Diptera; family Bibionidae; genus Dilophus; species Dilophus febrilis. The sequence goes on from OY284471.1 coordinate 35,535,405, forward strand.
TTCCACATATTTTGGTTTTGGTACGTGATAGAGCATATAATATAATATAATATAATCATTTTTATTTCAATACAAAAAAAACATAAATGATGGAAACGTCACATCTTAATGGAATCTTAACTATATACACAATAACAGTTATGAGATTAATTTAAGATGAATGTCTGTGCGAAATTTATAAACGAAAAAAAGGACGAAAATGAAACCTCATATTGATTTAAACATATATATTACACATTTTGTATATACGTACTTAAGTATATATTACATTAAAATAAAAATTTTTTTATTTTCAAATCGAATTTGTGCCATTAATAAATAGAAGAATTTATATTGTATGTAACACAAAACATATATTTAAAAAACAAAAAAAAAATCGGTAATATACATGCATATATGTAAAATAAAAAATAATTTTATATCAGAGATTTGAAAAACATAAAAAATAAAAAAAAAAAATAAATAAAACTTTTAAAACTTTACTGATAAATCTTTTCATTTTATTTTTATTTTCTTAGAAAATGTGTATTATACCTATATATAATATAATATTTTTTACTACTAAACCATATAAAATATATTTATTTATATATACCGCATATAATATAAGAAGAGGCTGTCAGTGTGTATTATATATTTATATATAGTTTGTATATGGAAAAAACCCATCTTATGAAAGTTTTTCATTTCATCTTATATATACATAACATATATATATTATATATATTATTTATATATAATACCAAATATACTTCAACAACATATTCGCGTGCTGTTAGAAAATAGATTTTTAATTTATTTTTTTTATACTTTTTCTTTTAGGTTAAAATTTTTTCCATCCCATACACACACAATATTTTATTTTATTTTTTTTTTGTTGGCTTTAGTTTTACAACCTTAAATTAAAATCACTTAACTTATTCTATGTTATATATATATATATATAGAAACAGAATATTTAGAAATATATGTGGCGATCTATATCTTTTATGTGGTTTATTATTGTTGGTGGTTATAGATACAGTGTCCGTGGTACGACTTGCACGACGGAGATATGTTAACCATGTGTATAATTCTGTCTATGTGTATAATTCTCTCTTCATGTGTATAATTCTGGTATCTAATGTTATTAAAATGTAATTTATTAATTTTTGTGATCTGTTAGTATATTTCATTTTATTCGTCTTTTAAATTGAACTCACTTTTTCGATTATATTTCAGAAACAGGCCAAATTATTCCTTCAACTATATGGCCTTAACTCACCGAACCGCTTGAACAATTTGGCTCATCATCGAACTTGAATTCATTAATTAAGAACTACTTAAGCTATCCGAAGGATTTACAGAATTTTGTTTCAACTTTTCGTTTCAAAACTACTTCTCCACCGACTCTCCTCCGAAATGTTCTCCACCAACCCTGGGGTCCTGCATCCAAATATTATCAACGTTAGGTCAAACGGTATGCCACAAAAATTCGTTTAACGATTCTTGGCGATACATGTCATTTTAATCATAAGATACGAAAAAGAACTTTAAAATTTGTTAAAGTGTGTCCACCTTTCCAATTTATACTGTGGATACTGTATTTATCTATAACCATTATATTTTAAATGATGGGATGGTATTCAATTAGACATATTTACAAAATTTTTATAAATGTGTTCACAGTACTATTTTGAAAAATTTATTGAACATTTTCTGTGTAAAAAAAGGAAAATATTTAATATGTGCGAAATTGAAAAGAAATATTTAATAATATTTATCTAATCTTTATACTATACATATATAGTTTTTGCGGTATGGTTATTTTTTGATAAATTGCAATATAAATATATTGAAATGCAATAAAAAAAACCGTTTATAATGTAATTAAAATAGTATAATACACAATAATATTTAAAATTGTAACGAATATAGATTACATATAAATGAGAAATTAATCAAAACTGGAATAATGCGATATGACATAAGAATGCGATAGCCAAATAGATGATTTCTATGTAAAAAAATTAATAAGGGGAAAAACATCTGACAACGAAATTCTCCAAATACAATTTTAATTATATTTCAACCAATAAAATTAATTACTCTAAAAATCATTTGTATATATTGGTAGCTATTCAACCGCTTCGTTATATTCTTCTATTATAAATAGAAGGCAAAAAAATAGAAGATCTTCTATTTTTGATATTCTGCCATTATTTCACGCAATATTTTTTAAATCGCAACTTCAGCACATGTAAGCACACCCTGATATATATGAATTGAATAAAATGGTTCTTTAAACAAAATTTCCCCTTTTTTATTGCTCAGTTGGCATTTTTTTTCGATTTCACTGTTACGGATTGCGGGATTGAACAATAACCTAAAATTTTTAAGCCACCGTTAATGCGAAAACGTAACATTTTTTTGTATTTTGAATATGAATATTTTACTTTGAATATAATTTTATCAACACGTTTTAACTCTGTACAGCAGTTGAAGTTAGACCCCGTTTGTAGAAGTTTTTGTCAAACATTTTATAAGGATTTTAATGTATGTGCCTACAAAAATATATTGAAAAAGTTTGTTTATACTTGAAATCATTGCATTACATTTGCTGTTTAAATTTTTGCAAATCAAATTCACTGTTAACAAACCAAACTTTGTTGATTAATGGAATGGAAAGTGTTTTCATATAGTATTATTGAAAAATCATTTTTATTATGTTTCTTTATTTTATTGATGCCATTAAATGCGCGTCTGTTATTTATTGTTTATTGTTCATTGTCGAAAATAACCGAAAAACACAAAGCATAATTTTATGTCTTCAGTAGGATTCGAACCTACGAGCTCCGAATTTTGTGAGAACTTTGGGTTGGCATTTTTGTTAATTACAAATCAGATTACTTTATTTATTCGATAGTCCTATAAATTTGAAACTATAATAATTTCGGTTAGATATTTAATAATTTGTAATAATAATTTCGGTTAGATATAAATTTAATTTGACAAAGTTTGAATTTGTCTTAAAAATATATAATCTTAAAAAATGCATGTGCATTTCAGTACAAAATCAGAAAAAAGTTATATGATATATATTAGATATGCGTAATATATATTTTATATACGGTACGGATATGCGGTACATATTCCTGTAAAAATTTCTGATACATTGATTGGTTCGTTTAAATTCCATAGGACTTATGTTAGATTAGTTTTACACTTTGTTTTTCAATGGTTAAAGCTTAAATTTCTACTATATTTAATTTAATATACCGCATAAGCCGGTTATAGCCTTAATTTTTATGAATATCTCTATATATCTAAATGTGAAAAGAATTGAATAATTTATTTTCAAATATTATCATATATGCTGCGTGTTATATAAGTCATATATAAAATTTGCATGTTAATGTATATTCCAAAATTCGATTGACATTGATAATAAGTTTATAATAGATCTATATATAACAAAATTTATATATATATAGTAAATTTGTTTGTGTTATAATTTCCTATTTAAAATTCTATTGTCGTAAATATCAATATGTGAATTTAATGCAATTATTTAGATAGTTTAAGCCGATTAAATATGTTATTTCGAATATATCTATTCTATAGTATATGTATACATATACACTTCTATATACGAGATATTTACATGATAAATAAATATATAATATATACATATGTACCATCAAAGTATACGAGGGCAACCGCGAAAGTTTTATTGCACCCTTTATATATATTTCATTAGTGACAAATGCATGTTCATACTAAACCCATTATAAGACGTTGGAAAAAGTTCATCAACAACAATTTAAAATTATTTTTTGTTACAGGTGATTGAAATAAACAATTGTCTTTTTTGTTTTAAATAGGGCAAATATTTCGAGCAGTAATTAAACAATTCCACATGAAAGTGTATGTGGCTCAGTGATGTGGTTTATAAAAATGCCAACCTAAAATTTTCACAAAAGTAATGGGGTCGTGGGTTCGAATCTTTCTGAAGACATAAAATATGTTTTGTATTTTTCGGTTATTATCGAACCGGAATTTTCACACAGAGTTGCATATCAGACAATATCATGAAATTTTTTCACGGATCGCCCTTGCCGACATCCTAAAAGCAATATATTAAGAAACCAACAACAGAAGGCTGTTGTCGTACGCTAAAACCGATCGCCGGTTGTAAGCGAAAAATTAAAAATTTTTTATATTAAAATGTATAGATCAAAACAAATCAAAGAAAAGTTTGGATTTACTTCCAGTTCATAAAGCACCATTAGTCTATACTGTGAATGTTCATGGGTAAACCAATTTAAAATTGGTTATACAAATATAGAAAATGAATATCAGGAAATAAAACCAAAAACAGGTGACTACTTCAAAAAATTATTTAATTAAAATATTGTCTTTGTATAAAGTTTCATGAATTTGCTTATATTATTAAAATATATAGCAAACACAATTTGGGAATACTTGACATGATGAAAGAACTTCACACGATGTCTGACAGATGGATACCAGGATTATTGAATTTTCACATAAGATTGTGTTTTGACTGAACGCAGATTATTGAATAATTACGATACGAAATTGCTCCACATTCTCCGAAGAGGCTTAACTCCAATATTGTGACGATTATTGGTTACATGTCTAAATGATTTTCTCGCGAGTAACAAATTTTTCGACAATATAATATTGTTAAACTGAAGCACATTTTGAATATCAAGAAAAATCGTATTTCGTATTTCACAGACGGAATTTAAAAAGCTTTATTGTCGTTTGCTGAATTGTTCGGAGGCTATACTTTCGCAGTTGCCATGATACATGAAAACATTTATCATATATAAATATGGTAACAACCTTATTATATTATTGTTGGAGTTTATCTATATTATACAGTATATCTCTATATATATGAATATTGCTGCACAAATGTAATTTTGAATTAAATACAACATATATATATATTTATATACATATAGTATAGTATATTTATATATATGTCTGTCATAATATACAATTATTAATTCTATATATACGATAGTATGTACGTACGCTATGAATGTTAAATATATTATATGATTATATATATATATATATATATAATGTTTGCTTATTGTATACACATATATATATATATATAGTGTTAAGAAAGTTTTAAGCACTTTCATACCATATATATAGAGCTGTATGCTATATCTATATATACCTGTCTATTTATATATATTGTTTATATTATGTATGCATAGTCAAATTATCGAATCATAAATATTAATTATTTAATTGCATAAAATTTTCATTACATAATATGAAGTATTTGGATTTAAATTAATAGTTTTAAGTTTTTATTATATACGCACATACGCCATATATTTAAATAAACCATTTTTATAAATGCAAATTATATCTATAAATTAAATTGTTATAATTTATACATACTATACAATATATTTACATCTGCATATTTATTTCAATTATAAATTTTAATCGATCATATATATTTAAATAATAATAAAAAAAAAATCAAATTACCTAAAATACATTTAATAACTTTGTTTTGAAGTTATGTATTCGAAGAGATTCTGAAGTGTAGAAGTTATTGACTTTATAATTTTGTTAAAATTTTATAAATAAAAACATTCATCAATATACCAGGTGTAGCGGTATAAAGTGATCGGATTGTTGTGAAAATAAAACACTGGTTTTAAATGAGAAAGTAAAAAAAACATGTTATTCAAGGTATGTACCATCACATTGTTCACATTTTGACCAACTTTCGGGCAATTTATAGATACGACGACAATAGAATTGTTCGTCGTTTTAAGAAAACCAATCACACACCCAATTTTCGACTTCTTCGTAAGATTCGAAGTGGTGATCAGCAATACGTGTCCGATCGATGTAAACAAATGGTAATCAGAAGTAGCCAAGTTTGATGAATGCGGTGGGTGGGGTAGCACAAATCAGCCAAATGCTTTGATTGTGTCTTGAACCAGTTTTGCTTTGTGGGCATTGTCATTGCGAATAATTACTTTCCCGTATCTTCTGGCCAATTCTGGTGGTTTTTCGATCAATGCATGGTTCAAATTGATCATTTGTTGTCGTTAGCGATCAATATGAACGGTAAGAACAGGTTTTAGGATGTCATGCTACACTATACCTTTCTGATTCCACCAGACGCACAGTCTTCTTGGCGCAACGATCAGGCTTTGCAGTCGATGTTGATGGTTGTCTTGTATTAACCCATGATTCTTTCCATTTAGGATTCTTAAAATAAATCTATTTTTAATCGCCAGTAATAGTTCTAGGCAAAACTGACATTCTTTCATGTCTATGACTCAAAATTTCACAATTGTTTTTTCGGTGTTCGATCTGTTTTTCATTTAATTCATGTGGCACCCATTTTCCACACTTTTTGATCCGGCCTACAGCTATTAAACGGTCAGAAATGGTTCGTTGGGCAACATTTAACATTTCTGCCATTTATTTTTCATTCAAAGTGGCATATTCATCCAATATTGCATTTTTGGTGGTGTTCCACATTCTTTATTTCTCATATCAAAATCATTATATCTGACCCGTTGAAACTATCTTTTGCATGTTGCCTCTGATTCAACAGGATGACGACATGCATTGATAAGCATTAGATGCGACTCGGCGGCACTTTTCTTCAAATGCAAACAACAATAAAAAAATTAATGCTATCTTCAAATCATAATTTTCTGGTACAAAATTCGACATATTTAACACGATTGAAAAATATGATGTTGTTTGGACAATGACTTGAGATATACTAAATATATTTGACAGATGTAATAACAACTAAACAAAAAAGTTAAAGTTCGTTCACCATAAATTTTCCCTATATCGAGACATTTCATTTCGCTATACCTGGTATATATTCTTTGCATTTCATTTTCATTTAATATTCATATTATCTACAAATAAAATATATAAATAAATTTATTTATATAACATACCTATAGATAGATATAAAATATTTAAACAACATCAAATTCATTAGATAAACAATAAAATGTTAGGATTATTATTGAACAATAAACTTTTTGTTTTGTAACTTTTTAGAAAAATTTTCTTGAAGATTTACCACCAAGACGCATTTAATTTGTTGTATATGGACATATACATAAAAGATGGATATTATTATTATTCTTATATAATAATAAATGTATAAATAAAATGGTGTTATGAAAACCAAAAATCATATACAGATCTATCTGTATATTATATTAAGTATATCTCGGTATCTATATTGTATATAAAAATGTATGTATAAAATACTTAATTTTCTTTTTTAACGATATATAGGCATTAGTATATATGTATATTGTATATAATATATGTATACATTGTTCCATCCATATACTTATGTATATAGTATATTTTCCTTATATTTATTTATTGCTTACAAACAATAAAAGATACATATATATTCCAACCCAATTGCGGGTGGTCACGAGTTCAAATCCTGGCCGGAAAATTTTTTCTGTGCTTTTTATGATTTGAATTCATGAACTAAGTCACCATTTATTCATTGGGATCAAATTAATGAATATCTTTGGTATATTGTGTCGGACGCAGCCAAAGATTTACAAAGTCTACTACACATACATATTCGCAATTATATATGAAAGTATATAACAAATACTCATCATCATTATTAATATTACATTAATAATTATAATATTAATGATTTCTAATTCCGGTAAAAGCCAAAGGCCCTGGCAGCCATAGTGCTTATTAAAAACTAATGTTGGCATTTTACATACATCATTAGTTGTTAAATAATAATAATAATAATAATACATATATATTGCTTTTAGATATACATATATAATATAATGATTTATATAATATAGCAAAAAATGTTTTGTATATATAAGAAAAATATTTAAACCGCACATCTCGTTAGTATGCGCATCAAATAAATATAAGATATTGATGATATTGATACCATCACTTTCTTATATATATTGGATATCGATAAAGTTTTTTTTTTGTTCTTATCTTTTCTTTATACTTTTAGTTTTTCTTGTTTGATATATATATATATATATATAATATATATATAAGAATTATTCTATATATAAACCAACCAACTTTTGTTGCTATTTTTATGTTGTTATACTGTAACACGCGATAAATGAGTAATTTTGTATTCCAGAAGGTAAATATTGAAATAATTCTAAGCACACAATGTGTATATTATATAGTATATGTGGATAATATGCATGTGTACCACAAGTTTACCACAGTGACGATACGCAACATGAAAAATGTAAAAGATGTGTTACATTTAAGAAATTATATATATTATAGAATAAAATAAAATATTTGTGTTATAGTAAATTTTTATGAGTTAATCAAAATTTTCAAATAAAGCGAGATTTCCTATTATCTAAATTTTTCCATACAGAAATCATCGATCGCATTTCAATTTGCCCTAATATATAAACCCTTACTAAAGGGAAACAATTTTCAAAATTTATTAAATCTCTGAATTTCACTGAATTTGAAAAAAAATACACCAATGAAAATTTTCTCATTCAAATTTCAATTGTTCTTATTGATGACGTTTTAAAAATTGTATCTACATTTATCCAATTAAATAGAAATTTATTACTAAAAATGTAATTTTCATAATGCGTATTGACGTCATGCCATTTTATTGAGGAAAAAAAGGTTGATTCAAAAAACAACAAAATTCAATTATATTCCTATAAAAATTGTGATGTGAAAAACAATTTCGTAATATAAATCCCTGAATAAGTTATTTCACATTATTCCATATAAATTACATTAAAAATCCAGAAAAATTCAGTGGAAATTCTCAATCCTGACCAAGTCCATTCAAGAAAAACCCATTAAATATTTTACAGAGATCATTTAGAATGCATTATAAATATCGTGTATAATTTTCAAAAGGATTGGTCAATGAATTTTGAAGATATCGCAGTCAGAAATTTATTTAGAACAAAATTTCCATATAAAATACATTAAAAATCGTGAAAATTCGGTGGAAATTCCCAATTCTGGTTAAGTTCGCCCAAGGAAACCCCATCTAATACTTAACAAAGATCATTTATAATGTATTATAAATATCGTGTATAATTTTCAAAAAGATTGATCAACGAATTTTAAAGATATATCGTACTCAGAAATGTATTTTGTAAAAATCGTTAAAATTCTTGTTATATTGAAATAACTTATTGAAATCGCTATATTGAAATAACAAACCCCACTAATAACAGACGAATATTTGCAATATATATATTGCAGTAAAAAAAATATAAATAAAGATTTTGAACAGTATTCTCTTTGGATGTTATTATTTTGCAATTGAATAGATTTAGTCCCTTTAAGTTGGGATTTTTCATATAGATCTTGATCGTAAAAATTATCCGGTCGTAAAAATTATCCTGAAAATTTCACAATTTACAATTGCATTTAATTTTTATTTTTATACTATATAGTATATATAACAGAAAGTTTAATATGCTTCTAAAATTAAATTAAATTAGAGTATAGTTTTCAAAATATGATTGAAATTTATATTATTCTTCCTGTTTGTTTTTCAGTTCTCTTTTATATGCTACGTCCCTGGTTTGTACCACATATACCTTTTATATATTACTATTAGGCGGTCTTGTAACCGTTAAATATACAGCATAAAACTGTTATAAACATATATACAGTATAATGGTAATGATTTAGGTGTTTAGTATACATATTAGAAAAAATAAAATAAAACGTTGTGGTTATATGAAAGTTTTTGCTTTGTTTTTTTTTTTAGAAAACAATAGAAAATCCAAATAGTTACATGTTTGAGGAAAAACTTTTACAGATATACGTATATCGTTCGTTATACATTCATTCTTATTCGTATATATTAAATCATTATTAATATATAAAACACAATAAAACCCAAGATATATTCAATATAAATATATGTTAAATATATACATAGTAAGGCATTTATAAGAAATTACCCAAATTCTAAAGAATCAAAAACAAAAACTCTTTTTTCCATATATAGATTTATCGCTGCACATACCAGAGGGAAACTTATCATGTATCGAGAATATTAAAACGAATTACATTTATCAAATTATTTTATATATACCTATATGAATTCGGATTTATTCTGATACATTTGTAGTGAGAAATAAGAATTATAAATCATAAAAACAAACAAAAAAGAAATAAAGAAAATACCTATATCATAATCTTAATTCTTTTATTTAATGATATTGTACCTATATACTTATGGTATGTATATATACTTATTTGTATATGGAGAAACTTTTTTTTTTTATTTATTTATACATAAAAAAAGCTTATTCATATTTTATATATGAATTTTTTTTTGTCTTCTTTTTTAGTTTCAGCAAAAATTAATTTTTTATTTTAAAATTAATCAGTATTATTATTATCTGTATACAGTTCCCATTTAATTATCAAAATATCAAAAAGTTATCAAAAAAGAATTTAACGTACAATGAACTAAATTTGCCTGCGATAGTGAACCTTATTGAATATTCAGTATTTTTAATTACTTCCCTGATTTTGCTTCAATTTAAATTTTTTCAGGTTACATGAAAATTTAATGTGTGCTTGCTCTTGTATATAGACGAACATTTTGATATCGCCTGCACATTGGTTAAAAAATATAGTCGATTTTTTAAACATCTAATACGTAAAAACTTGTCCCATTTTTCGTAAAACTTATTCCGTACAAAAAAATAATAATCGATATTTATAGAATCCATACATAATCTGTACATAATTTATACAGTATCTGTACAGAATTTATACAGATTTGTGGCGGTTCTGTACACCACAAACCACAAATACCGCTTCACACAAAAAAATTTCATTCCGCACACAAATACATACGCATATTTCCTAATTTTAAAACGACCAATATTCAAATACATAATTAACCGACAAGTGGCAAATTACGAAAAATATACGAGCGGGAGTTTTGAAAAAATAAAGTTTAAATTAAATTCAATTATATAAATTCAATAAATAAATTTAAAACTAAAATAGGTCAAGTGATTGATTTGGTGGAACAATTTAAATTTTAGATATCCTAAATTTTCTAAATATTATGTAAAAGAACGTAAAATAAATAGTGAATAAATAATAATTAAAGTTCGTAGCAGTTTTATTTTAACCACTTCACACCCCCATACAACCAGCCAAACAGTCATATATCAACAATCAATCCAAAACAACCAGTAACTAAAGCCGGCCTCCCGAAAACATACTCATCAACTACCTCAAAATTGGTAGCCCCGAGTAGGAACACAAAAAGTAGACAACAATCAAGTAGTCACTTCATGTAGGGAAATCAACAGCAGATTTTCAGCAGCAACAACAGAAAAACCCCAATGGATCATTCACTTCTTTTAAATTCAATGTCAGGCGTTTGCATCATTTTCGGACTACAGGAAATTCTTGATTTGTGTTCAAATCATTTTTTCAATCCTATTTTTTTGATATCTTTTATAGGTAAAACTAACATGTGTTTTGTTCACTACAATCGGAGTGAACACCCTCCACAACTCCGACAAATCACATGCTCCAACAAATCAAATTTTTCGCCAATTGTTTATGATTGAGAAATGGAATTTTTGATGTATATAATATAAAACATTATTGTTACTATTATATATGAATTTTAAACTCGGCGTTTCGGTCATGATAGTTTTTAGTGGTTTTGCAATTACTCTTACTATAATGTATATGAGTATACCATTAATTAGCTAATAAAAAAAAAATATTAATGATGTGATATATGTATTATATGATTAATATATTCAATATTATTGTTACGATATGTATATACGAACGTGACTATTCATTAATTATGTATATGATACATTACATTTATGATGATTATATCATATCATATAAAATATACACTTAATAATTTGTAATAAAAATTAAAATCTATATATATTTATTGCACTTCTTTTTTGTGTTTAATTATTTTCTTACATTATCGATTGCTTTTATAGTATTAATTTTATATTATATTATAAATATATCGAATAATTTTAATGAAAATTAAGTCATATCTTTTTAAATATATATAATAATATACAAACATAAAATATAATTTAAGTACATATTTAATATAATCGCATATTATAAAATATATTTTTATATTGTATATATATGTATTGTAAAAAGAAATGACAGTATTAAAAAAGATAAATTATAAAATTTCTTGATTATCCTTTTGATATTGCTGAGACAAACAATTAATGTACGTATATTCTTTAAGTATACATATATATATACCATATAGATACTGAAGTATATAATACATTTTATACATGTAACAATTGTATATAAATATATAGTATATATAAAATAAAACATAATATAATTGTACAATATATTTTACACCCTTTTCATCGCTTCATATTTCTCATTTATATAAATATATATAAAATTGTGTACACTTAATATATACATACTTATATATAATGGTTTGGTGGTTGGTTTTGGTAGTATTACTGATGATACAATGTAATTTCAAAAATGTAATGTTTGGAATGAGAGGCGTAAATAATGGATGTATATACTGTATATGTATATACTATATTATATATATATATATATATATATATATTTTAAAAGTTTTCAGAGACTTAAAGTTTGTGGTTTTGATGTTGTATATTTAATTAATTTAATTCACGTCTGGGGGATTTTAACAATTTCTAAGAGATGTTTATAATAAACAACATTCTATATATATATATATATGTACAATATATAATAAGTATAACAAGCGTATAGTTATATTATATATTTTTGCTTGATATATAAAGATGAAATCTTTTTCTTATTTTTTTTCTATCTTGGTATACAATTGTGTTTTGTACATATACGTATTGCTTAAGAAATTTATGTACATGTCTACATAATGTTGATATAAAAATAAAAGATAAATACTATTGTCTTTATATAGATGTTATATATATATAATCTATATATATATAATTATATATATATGTGGACTTATACTAAAAATAATTCGTGTACTCTATTTGTATATATATGTACAGAGAGTGTACATACATAGATTTAATTAGTGCATAGTGACAAATATTTTGGTATATATATACACAGTTCAGCTATATATATGTAATCCAAATATATATCTATATATTTTTCTTTAAAAGAAACAACATATAATATGGTTTTTTTTGTTGTATATATCGAACGTATTATTATAGACTTTTCTTTTTATGATTTTATTTTTCTAATGGAAAATCAAACAATAATATAACGGCGTTTTCGGATAACACGAATATAATAACAATTGCATGTACAAAGGAACACGGAAATAATTATTATACAAATTATGGCATACATTTGGAAAATAACCAAATGATTTTGCACCAGTCAAAAATTTTCGAAAAATATACAGAGATTGCTAGATGGTAAAAAGGTTTTGATCAATTGTGGTGATTTTAAGTATACAATTCTAGAAAATATTTGCCAAATTATAAAATCTGCTTGCCTAAAACTGTGAAAGTCGTTTATATAGTTCAGAAATAATAAACATTATACATATTTGAAAACAAATTTAGTCCATATAAATTACCGAAACATATAAACTATGTTTTACTGCCATATATTTTTATAATACATTTTTATATATAATTTTTTTATATAATTACATCATCATTAATCTTTATATAATAATCCCTAATCCCACTTGAAAACATTCATTTTATTGCGGTGAAACAACTTAAAACGGCGATCTGAATTGTTTACGCACTTGTTGTTTTTTGTCAACTGTGAGCAAAAGCGGTACCCATTTCGAACAGAGCGTTCCCAGATGCTCAAATTTTCATGAAAAACCGTGAATACACTGCCTTTTGATATCCTTAAGGTGTCAGCAATATAACGCAATTTCAATATACGATTGGCCAAAAACCATTTTGTGGACTTTTTTAATTTTTTCGGGATAAACCGCCTAATTTGATTTACCAGAATGTTCACCATCATCGGTGTTTGTACGGCCGTGTTCAAATCAGCGATCCACTTGTCTCAAAGGAAAAGAGTCGGAATAATACTTTGCAAGACATTGCTTTGCATGAACAGTATTTTCCCAATAAAAAGCCATGCAGCTGAACATAGGCAATTCAAATTCTTCACAAATTTTAAAAATTTCACAAGTACCATTACTAAAATCATTGGTACTTTTGAACTAAACATCAGATTGTTTTAAATAAAAATTTAAAACGTATCGTTTAAAGGTTGGTACTTTCTAAAAATCATATAGATTTAACAAAAGTTGGGCCATCTATATGTCATCTTACGAGTTTATTGAGTGATGTGTTAATAAAAAAATAAATACCATTTATTACCTAAAATTTTTATATTTAAATTCTATATGATTATATATATATGAATTGTAGTTTTACATATATATCCTTTATATTTTAATAGAATATATACATTTATTTATATAAAATGAAAACGATGGTTTTTGCAATCTGTATTTTTATTTACTGAAAAATATGTTATGTATTACAACTGTGTGTCTTTTTATATACTCTGTATAACAGAACATAAATAAAATACCAATTTAAAATATATGTACCTTTTTTTCGTATATTATATATACGGTTTTTTTTATTTAGTTAATGTAATTTAAAAAAAAAAAAATTTGTATATATATATATAGAAAAAGAACAAAATTTACAATCATATATGCATATCCATCCATCCATATGTATGTATATATAAAGAATATATAAAAATGGTAAAAGTTAGATAATGATATCCTTTTTAAAAACAGACCCAGAAAGCCACTCACAGTAAAAATGGTATTATATGTGGTTAAACAGTTTGTTATATATATAAGTATTATTTTATGTGTATAGTTAGATTTTAAATATACACAATATACAAAGTATAATTGGATATATGTATGCGAATATATGAAATTTAATGTATATTTAGCCATACAGATATATACATATATAGTTAAACATACATATATATTGTCTTAGATATTCCAAGCATACATATTATTATAAAAGCCCACTCGTTTAGTTTAATGACATTTTCAAATACATATAACAATAATATTATATATAATACATTATTTTATAAATACTTGGTATGCATATTATATACACATAATATTTATATTTTTGTTTAAGTGTAAATAAAATAGTATATATTTATATATGCGAAATAAAATAGATTTTAACTAATTTAAAAGTTAACAATGAGTATATATAATTTATCATGTCGTATTTGGGGTTTATAAATATATTTATAAATGTATATATAGATAAAGATATATATAATATATTTATGCTTTCAAAGGATGTGTATAAAGTAAATTTCATTTTAAATATTTTGTAAAACTACTGTATATTATTGTTACTAGTATATATATACATAATATATATATAAATGAAATAATGAAATTATACACGAATGCATATACGATATATATACATATATATAGCAATTGTTGAATATCCGCAAAAATATATAGAGAATATATTAGCTTTACAATCATATATATATTATTTGCATCTATTTATCGGTATATTTATACAGAAACAGAGATAGAGGGTAACTTTTATACTAAAAGCTTTATTATATAAGTAATTATTTATTGTCAAATGCAATGAAAAGAATTTCCAAATTTGAAATAATTTAAAGTATTTATTTAATGAGAATTATAGGAACATTTTCTATTATATGGCAATTTCAAATATAAAGTTGATAATGTAAAAGTATTTTTAAAAATGAGTGTGATTGGGGATATTTTCATGGTATTGTATTAAATTATCAAAACATTCGATAGGGGGGTTTAAAGAGAGATATAAACAAAAGCGTCTGTCATATATTATTATTTTATATATTTAAATCGAAAAAATTTTAAAAGAAAAACATCACCCTATAATATATATTATACATTTATACAAAATGTGTATAAATTAAAATAAATAAATACAAAATTTGATACAAATGGAGAAATTGAAAACTTTTAAATTATACACAATTCATTATTGAATATAATATATATATATATATATATATATACAATACAAAATATACAATGTATATATGGGATATAAATTAAAATTGAATGCTTATTTTCGTAAATAAACCGCATCAAAAACTATTTTATTTGAATATACATTTACCTTTAAATATATATTGGTGTATAAGTATATAAATTATTTATAAACGCATCTATATAGTGTTTATATAAATGCAGTAATAAATATATACATATATGTAGAGGATGATGATAACAACACATATTTATTTATTTCTGTATGGTAAATTTTATATCATATAGTAATATGTTTGAACATAATAATTATTTTATTTTCACATATAATGCGTAATTTAGTGATTAGGTCATGTATATTTAATATATAGTGAAGGCATAGAGGAAATTTTAGAGTTATTTATAAAATATTCGATTATAGGATTATTATATTATATTTACATATTTAATATGAACATGAACAAATGTCATTTTCGTCTAAATTTTTAAAATGGTATTCTGACTATTATATTCAGTTCATACCATATATGGAAAGATAAAAATTTGTTGTAAATTGAGTTTTGTTGATCAAATTCGAAAATATTGTAAAAAAAAATTAAAATTAAAATTAAGAGTGAATTCGAAACGAAATTTTGTAGAGCTAAATGGAGACGAATCGCTATCTAGTTTTATTTTTATTACATTTAGTATTTTTCATTTTATTCAGTTTTATTTTTTTAATTTTTGTTTTTAAATCCAATTATAATATAGTATATATAATTTAAAACAATATATAATATTAAAGTGCAAGTAAAAATAAAACAAAAAGTAAAACGTCTCTTCGCTTTAATCTTTTGATCATCGCCGCCGATTCCTGTCCCTTTCCCATATTAATTATACTCCTTTATCCAATCCCTTCTAAACCCTTCCATTTCCATATAAACTACACAATCGCGCCATATATTCCTCTGCATCCCTCCACATACTCATATTCTTTTATCCCCACACCTCACACCCATAATGGATCATCACCCTTAAAACTCAATGTCATTTTATTCTTCTCACTTTTGTCTTGGCTCGTCATTACCCACACCATATTTGTGCCAATCCCGGTTGGCTTCCAATACCTTCTTTCCAAATGCACCCTCCAAGTATCACCCGTCGTCAACCGAACCTATGCCCATTATCCACCTACACTTCTACTCCATTAAACCTTCTTCATCACTTCCCAACCTACCACCATTTCTAAATAACATTATCTTTGATAAGTACATCCAAATGTCATGCGCAACGATTTGATATATCGAATGGTGTGAGGAAATATACGAAGAATTAATATGAAATATAAACGCAAAGGGCAAGCAATAGTGTCAAAAAAATGTGATTTCAAGTTGAATAAAAAAAAGGTCATTATTACCCACGGCCCCAAAAAGCATATTACCAGAAAGCAGTCCCAGAAAGACATGTAACCATTGCGAACTTCTAAACTGTGTATTAAAAAATGGGTTACCGCTTTATATGTATTATATCGATCAATTAGGACTTTTGAGTACAATAAACAAATTACAAAAATATATTCAGCGGTAGCGTGGTTTACGAAGTTCGCATGGATATACCCAGTATGAAATCAACCGCAACGAGAAGGTTATAATGAAAATGCAACTGCAACAATACGTTTTTCAAAACCCTTATCGAATAGTAACATAAAAGGCAACATCATATACTTCAAATGATCTTTGGAAATATATTAAGGGACAAAATATTATATTGCTACACATAAATACCAGACTCCCAAGAGGAAAGTGGTATCTTTAACAAGATTTGAATGCACATAAATTAATACAAACAAATTGATACAATGCAATTGATTTTGAATAACTAAGTAACTAGGAAGTTGTGAAATTGTGTAACGTATTTGAAGAACAGATATTAAACATGTTCGAAAATAATCGTAAATATGCCCGGAGAGCGAAGAGATAACAATATAGGAAAAATGATATATGCAAGTAGAAGCACACTTAATAAACAGAATACAGTTCTGAATACTGAATGCAATTCATCTGGGTAAGATGAATGAATACAGGAAGGCCGGATGTTGGACCAACGACAATAATAACGACACCTTTATATATTATATCTGTAAAAACCATTATCCTCGCTTTACATTATGAATTATAAAATAAGTAAAATAATAAGAACATAGTTGCAAATTTTCCCAAGTGATTGGTCGGACGGGAAAATTACCGAGACCGTAAAAGTAACAAATTATGAGATCAACAATAGACTTTTGTCTTTTGTCGAACGCTAAAACCAATCGTCGATTGGAAGTGAAAATTTTTAAGATGAAATAAAGATATATAGTTAATTGATGATTTAAATTATTCAATTAATTTAAAGTATAAATATAATTGAATAATATTTATATATAAAATTAAATTTAATTTCAATTCAAAAATATTTATAGCTATAATCATATGATTTTGCCTCGAAGGATATATGTACCTTAAACATATATACTGCATGTATAATATATATTTCTTTTTCTTATATAGCAAAAAAAAACTTTTCTAATGAAAAATTTAAACATTATTCTAATAATAATTATTATTATTATATGCATATGCATTCATTGAAAATAATCATTTTAAATTAAATTTTAATGTACCATAGCCCATTTAAAATAATTATATATCGTCATATATACATATTTATATATACAAAATATATGATATGATTGTACTAAAAATTTTAATTTTCTATACATATTCGAGTATACATACATATATAGATAGACCAACATTACACATCATATAATATTTATACATGTTATATATGTATCTAACTATATATATATATGTTAAATATTTGCAATTTCATCTCTTTCAAGCATCTCTGTATGTGTATATATAATATAATACTATATTTATAACAATTTCTTTTTAAATGACAATAAAGAACATATTAAAAGTTGCAGCACGTTTTATATATATTTAGACATATATAAGCATTAATATATGCAATTCTGTGAATATAAAAGTATTTTGAATGAATTTAAATGAATATATATATATATATATATATGAGATATATATACACGCTTTCCTATATTTTTTATATAAATATATACCTCTTTAGTATTTACAAAAAGATACAAAAAGATTTTCTCAATGGTTGTCGGAATTTTCTATTATATATAGAGGTGATGTGGTGCTGCATTGTATATAGAAAATTATACATCTATATATTCAAATATCTATATATAAGTATTAAATGCACTCTAATGGTTTTTATTTTATTTTATTTCATGTAAGCCTTTTTATTGCATCATAACAATTTTCACTCAAAATTTTGAATTTTCTATATACACTTGGATCAACAAATACCAGCCCATGTGAAAACATGTAATATTTACTCCGTTTGATCACTGTAAATAATTATTTATTTATGTATGCATATTTAATTTTGTAATTATAAGAAAAATAAAAACAAATACTATTCAACACTCAAAAAACACAAAAATTTACGAAAGATCTAAAATAGTAACATAAAAGAACGAAAAGGATCCATTCGTGAAATTGCTATAGAAATAAAATTGTATAGTGAATCATCAATAAGAGGATTTCTTAGGAAATTTCAAGGTACGGGAAATTTGAAGATACGGGAAAATTTTGAACAGGCTTAAAAGGGTGAAATACAAATTTAGAAAATCGGTATATCAAAGACGAGGCATTAAAATAATGTTTGAAGTTTGAAGTTGCCATTAAGGTACGCGGCAATCAAATAATTTGCAATCGTGATCCTTAGGATTTTAATTGAAAAGACCAACCAAAAATCCGTTGCCGATGCAGCGAATAAAAAACAATTGCCTACATAATGGACCAAATACCATAAAATGAAGGGCTGAATAAAAGGTTATCTTGTTATACAAGGTGAATTTTTGTTTCGGTGTTTTATTCTTAAAAATATTTTTGCGTTGAATTATTATGTTATTTTCAATATTAGTAAAACAAAATTTTAATATGGACTATATATGGTCTTAAAATGCAATGAATCAACAATATGTGTGTTTTATTCAAAATTATCCACATCTGTATAACAACTTGTGAATAAAAGGAAATAAATCAGTAAGAAAATAATTTTTTTATTTATTAAAAGGTTAACAGCAATGAATTTTTTTTTATATATTTTTTTGTATTTTTTATGGATTGTTGTTCTGGATGGTTGTTTCATAAAATGTCCCTTTCCTTTTGTTTACACGTAAATATGAATCAGTTCCACATAAAATTTAATTATTTATTGAAAAAATATGAAAAATATATATTTCTAAAAATAATTTGGGTATAAAAAAAATTTGTTTATAAAAAAGAGCATGGATTACTAATATTTTTTGTGTGGCGGTGTGGATCAGTGTCGTTAACATTTAAATAAAAAAAAACAAATAAACGTTGTGACGTGTTTTATAGACTCCTAGCTACACATCATAGAACTAAATATCTTGTCTGAATCTTGTGATTTGAAAACTTATTCAAATCACCGTTCAGGCATTTAGGCAAAACTGTGACTAAAAATGCATCATAATTGACACGAATTGTTGACGAAATATAACAGCCACTGCGGTTGATTAGGTTTCTGGAAATTTCTTACTTGATTCTTACTTGATCGGAGATCTGTACTATTCCACCGTC
Source organism: Dilophus febrilis (assembly GCA_958336335.1). Taxonomy (NCBI): domain Eukaryota; kingdom Metazoa; phylum Arthropoda; class Insecta; order Diptera; family Bibionidae; genus Dilophus; species Dilophus febrilis. The sequence goes on from OY284471.1 coordinate 35,556,147, forward strand.
ACCGGAGCTATTTTGTATGTAATTTTTATTTTGAATTGATCTTGTCTGAAACTTTCTGTTATGTAATCAATGGATTATGTTCCACAAAATAGTTTCAACTGCTGCCATTATTAAGATGTTTTCAAAAAATATTTCATGCTGTCCGCGTTGCAAAAATGTCTTATTTTTTTCGAAAAATGCTATATATAATCAAAGCATTAAAGAATAATAAAATTCTATTCCAAAAATGAATGAAAATGAAAGTTCAAGTTCGATTTTCATTACTATAGTTTGGCGCGGATTTTAGTTGTGTAGAGTGTACACATTTTTGTGTAAGTTTTATTGCTCTCTACATATATATATTTTTAAATTTTATAACTAAATAAAATTAAACTGTCGGTTTTTTATTTTATAATTTCGGAATATGTTCTGTTCTGTATACGGGTATTAAACATACATATATATACATTATACATATATATATTTAGGTGTTATATGTAAATTTAACCAAATAATTTTATTTTTAGAATTAAAGAATATATAGAAAAATGAACACATATATAATTATTAAAAATACATTGTACTACAAAATTAACATATACAATATACATTATACATATAGACATAGTTTATATTTATACATATAGTAGATATATAATTTAGTATACATAATTATAGGTATTTATCTGCTGATATTATGTTACATTTACATTTAAATGGGAAAATGAATTTAGTTTTATTATACATCGTCATCATAAATAGAATATATATATATAAAATACTTGTCTTGTATAATACGGCGATACTGCTATAATACACAAGTTTTCAAATATATACGATTGATGTACATATATTTAGCTTTTTTATGTATATTTATAACATTACGTATATATTTTTCTATATGTAAAACATAAAAAAAAATCAAAATATTTTCACTTTATTAGAAATGTAAGTTGTCGAAAAAAACTTTTGCAATTAAGTAAAATGTTCACATTCCCTTATATATCCTTGTATAAAATATGTATATATACAAAAGGCTCTATATATAGATTCTATATGTGTAAATAGCAATATCACACTGTGTATCTATATATACTACTGATCCTACATATATATATATTTAGCAGCTATATATATAGTGATTTTGATATATATTATAAATTGTACAATGTACAATATATTAAATACGTAATAATGTATATTTGTGAAGATAGGTCAAGTTGAAAATAAATGAGAAATTCTTTCTAATAGTTTTGTTGTTTTTTGCTTTATTTTTTTTTATTTTGTTCATGTTTTTCAACTTTATCTGTATATACATATATTCGTTCAAAAATGTGCTTCATATACATTTACCATATATAAATACAGACAAATTGAACCGTTATCAACCGCGATTCCAAATATTTTTAAATTCCAAATCATTTCGAAAATAGAATTTTTTTTTCAATATATTTTATACAAATTATAATCAATATGTTCATTATAGAGTTGAATTTTTCCCAAAAACTATAAACGTCCGTAATATTATATTTTTATTTTTCTATATATGGTGATAGCAATGAATTTAATATCCATCCTGTAATATTTATAAGCTGGATATATTATATAATTTGGAAGAAACATGATAAAAAAAAAATTATTTACAACGATACTATGTTTAAAAAAAAAAAAACAAAAAAAAAGAAATGTAGTGAAAAGTTTCTTGAATCTATTATATATACAAAAGGATGGATATACATATACACTTTATTTTATATGCAATAATATATTTAAGTACAGATATAACATTTTGTTAAATGAATATTCCATGTTATTTATCACTGTCTGATTTGTCGAGTGTAATTCATATGTACATTTATTTGTTTGTATTTATATATTATATATTTTAGTTATGTTCATATATGTAATGTATATATGCGAGTGTTGGTTGTATACATCCTCTAATTAGGTGTATTTAATTTTTTTGGAAAACAAAATATTTGAAAATTATAACATTTCTCTGTGTGATGCAGTCAAGTGTGTACATTGTACATATATAAGAATGTTAAGTGTGTTTTAAACTATGTATATAAATATATATAAAAATAAAACAAATAAGAAAAAAAAATAAACAAATATATAAGGGTAATTATAAATGTAAGGAAAAAAAAGTAATTAATTATATAAAAAAATGAAATATATATTTTTTTTAAATAAATATACATTAGCCCATAGTACAAGATATATATGTTATGAAAATGCAATATTTATTTATATATTATTTGTGTCCCAATTGTTTTTCTATATACATACAGCAGTGTTCTCGAAACATTTTTCATATTATTTGTTTTGTTTTATAAATGTAATAAAAATTGATTTTATTGCTAATAGTAAAACTATATGGATTATTTATTATATGGTATAATGTTTCACCAAGATATATTATAAAAGATAACCCTCGTAACATATGTATATTGATAAAGCTTATGTAAAAGAAAAGAATTGATTTTTGATTATATTCCTTGATTTAATTGACACTTTCATAAGATTTCGTTTTTTAAACTGTGTGTGGTTTTCATTTAACGTTATTGTAACGTCTTTTAATTTAAACGATTAAATTGCATTTTTTTTGTGTATATGTGGAAAGGAATTCATGGAGTAAAAAAATAAGACACACACATTGCCGATTGCGTTTCGCGTCAAACAAATGTGTGTGACGAAAATATATTCCTGTTTCACATATGAATAACGTTGCATTGGAAATATAAAGGCATATTATTAATTTGTAACTTCTCACCTGAACGACATCAAATAACAAAATATTTCCTAATGGGCTCCGGCGGTATTTATCCCGTTCAGACCTGAAAAACGCGGGAATGTGAAAATTGCGAAGTCATTTGCAAAGTCAATGACGTTTTTAAAAATTTTACAAGAATAATAATTCCATCACTTTTATTAACTTAAAAAACAAAAATTAAAAAACACCGACTGATTTTCGGTTTAAAAGCCAAATTTGAAAAATATGGGAATACGTTCCTATTTAATATGCACATAATACAATCGTGCTAATATGGGGTTTGAAAGGGTATATCGAATCTCTTTGTCACGAAATGAGTTAAAGTGGACTCTCACACGCATCAGTGTTCAATCCACTTATATCCGAATTTTGGTTTTCGTGTTACTCTATTTTTTTAGATGGAAATATTTACATGCGCGTTTAGATTATTAATAAAATAATAAATAATATTGAATCAAATTATAATAAATACAAAAGACTAGCGTTTGAAAACAATAAATAATATCAAATCAATCACTTTGGAAAATATGGCTATTATAAAATGACAACCGCAAAAGAGATATTGAGAGCAAAGTTGAAAATACCGATTATATTCATCGACATTTTTTATATATAATAAATATACATTATTAAAAAATGACGCGAGAACACGAAATGAACGATTATTCCATTCAAATGCACTGAAAACATTTTTTTTTTCGCTGTAACCGTAGCGGTACTGAACGAACACGGCATGGGATGTTTAATTTTAATTCTAATGCAGAGTACAGTTATAATTCTTTCAATGTCTATACATTTTTACACTTTTTAGCCGTACATTCTTATGGGTTTTTGTCAATAACTTTGAGACTATATTTGAGGTTAAAACGGTATGTTCATAAAAGGAAAAAGGACAAATAAAAAACTAAAAATATTAGAGATGACGTGTAACGAAATGTGTGTCAAACCAAAGATTATTAATGTATAGCAAGTTTTAAATTATGTTTGATGTAAAGTTTTACGGGGTGTCTCTTCGAAATCTGATACCTCAAATTTTAGGGAACAAAAAATAGGATGTGTATTATACGCACGTTGCTTTAAATTTATAGAAAACCGTTTGTTCGATTTACATAATTTTTAATTTAATTTAAATGTAATTTAATGCTAATGGTGTATCTGATCTTTCAATTACAATAAACAGTTATGGAGATAATTGATCCAGAATAGTGAAAGACATGAAAATCTAAAAACATCGATATTTTTCGTTTAACTCCGTTAGACACCTGAATCGGGAAAATCCTAAATATAAATAATGTTTTCACAACTACGTATGCGTTTGATTTAATTATAATAATGTATATGTGAAAACGAATTTCGATTGTAAATTTAAATTTAAATGTGTGTATATATAAACTTAAAATATGTTACAAAATAACATCGCAAATTTATTATCATGCGATAAGAAACAAATAAGTTTGCCCAAATGAGAGAAAAACGAAAATGAACGTTTTTGAATAAAACAAAAAAAAACTTGAAATAACTTTAAAAATAAAATCATATATTAATAAATATATATAAGTATATTGTGTATATATAGAAGAGATTTTCGTATATACTTTAAATATATATTTAATATATGTTACTTAACAAAATTAAATAATAAATAATATTTTTTTAAAACTTTTCAGTTTATATAAACATATATAATATGTAGTAATACGTATATTTTCTTTTCATTATTTTTTGCCAAGTATATTTTACACATGTATACTAACGCATACACACATTCGAATACATTTTTTTTAATGAAAAAACAAACGAATCTTTTATACATATATTCCTATTAAAATGGTATATATTCGCGGATGGCAAATTTTATAGTATATAGATTGTACAAAATATTTTGTTAAATCTAATGAATGTTATAGATATATATATATTTAAAATCTCATTGTATATAATATATTTTTTATTTAAAAGAAAATAATTTTTTCCGATTTAAAGAAAAGCTATTTTTAAAATTTCAGAAAGTTTTAATTACATTAAAAATGTATTAAGAAAAAAAAAGAAGCAATTTTTATCCCTGAATTTTCTGTTAATATTTTTTCATATGTCCTGTTTTTCTGTGGATCTTAGAATTAAACTGAATTAATAGTGAAATGATGTAATGATTTTGTAAATACTGCTCATATAAATAATAATAATAATTAATATGTTTTAGTAGGACCTTAAATAATTACCGCAATATTAGATAGAGATATAAACGGTTTTAGAACTTATTTCTTTTCATCTCTAGAATAGTATTCTAGTTTTAGTTATGACATTTCGTATTCATAAAATGTATGTTTAATAAAAATTAGAAAAAAATTTAGTTAACACATGTGCTTCTATTAAAAACAAAAGTGTAACAGAAGCTCAAATCGATTCATCGGATTATGTTTCGAATTATGTTGTGTGAGCTATATCGCATATAATATATCTAAAGAGTGGTATAGACCCGAGGTACTTAACCGTTTTTGGTCGTAAGAGGGGCACTCTTAGGAATGCGATTTTTCGTTATTTTTCGATATTTCGTGAATTGCAAGCAGCTGTTTCCAAACATTTAAACAAAAGATCTTAATGATAGAAAAAATTACCACGACATGAATTATCTTAAAATATTTAAAGTTATCTGTTATTTTGAAAAGATTCTTCGATTTCAATCATTTTGTATATTATACAAATAATATTATATGAAATTAATATTATAAAAAATATTGCATACCGACGTGATAAATCAAATATGAATTCATTAAATTATTTGAAATGATATAAACAATATTTTTGTAATAAAAAAAAACTTGTGTATCAACAAAAATAACATAATAATCAACAATAATTAAATCGCATAAAGAAACCCAATTCTTAATAAATCTGCACATCCACATGCAATATAAATATAATTCAAGGAGGAGTAAACGCATATGAATTTTTTCTATTCATCATATCTCTCTCTATATATGCTTATCTATATGAAAAATTATATTTGTAACTAAATCATTATCATTATAAATCTGTGTGACACTACATACTAATATATATTTGTATCAACATTATAATATCCATATATATCGTTTATATAAAGTAATATATTTGAAAAATCAATATATTATTGACATCACGTTTTGAATATTATATATATATGTATACACAAAGAATTCCAATCGAAATAAGTGATATATGTATATAAATATAACTATATATATGTTTCAAATACATAATACATCACAAATAAATATATAGAAAATGTACGAATAAAATACGTGCACATTTTGAAATTGCTGCGCTCTTAAATCCATGAAAGAAAATATATATAAGAAGTAGGTCAAACTAAATATCAAAACATAAGTATATTATATGATTATATATGATATATATATTTATATACATGTATATAGTAAATAAATACATCACAATTATTATTGTAAATCAATTGACTTGATTTTTTTTCTATATATTCATTATGTAGTTGAAGTATTTTAGATTTTCACCATTCAGATAATTTTTCATATATAATTATGAACAAAAAAAAATTTAACTATATATATTTGAAATCAATTTTATTCAATTCACTTCCATATTTCCAAATAAATAAATAAAACGCCAATGAAATATATATTAAATATATTCGTTGAATGCACAGAAATATAAAATTTATTTAATTCATGGTATATATATATGGTGTATATGTATATGCATTTATCAAAAGTCAAATATATAGAAGTCTATGTATAGTATAATAATTTTCCATTAAATTAAACATTTTCATTAATGTTCACTATACTATATATATACTAAAAAGTATAGAGATATGTAACTATGTAATATTATATATATATAACATATATCAAATGTAAAGAGAAAGATATACAATCACAACACATAATTATTTTCAAAAGGATGATGCTGGTATTATTATATACCATATATACTATACTATACTATATATGATATGCATATATATACGGCCATAACGACGAATCCTAAGTGTAAATGTATAATGCAGGATACATGCTTTCTCGAACACTTTGATTTTGATTATTTATGCATGGTCACGTTAACCTCGTCTAAAGTACTTAAAGACTTTTATTTATATATTTTTGTATATATATATAAATACATATATACAAATTTGAACATTTTTTTTGTAGTCGTATATATGGTATTTATATGCATATTTCGTTGATGGGTCTTTTCTTCGTTGACTTGTATATATACATATATATATGTCATGTATCCTTATTTTAAATTCTTAACCACGTCTATTGAAATTTACTTAAATGGGTTGTTATGGCTTAATTCTTGTTAAATTATTTTGTCGTTCATTGTATATATTTATTATTATATATAAATATACATTATAAATACATTACAGATTTGTATCATCACGGCCATTCTTTCCATAAATAATAATAATATTCATATATACGAGTATATATAAAAGTATATATAATAGTTGTTATGTCTGCGTGATCATTTTATAGTATATATATATATAATTTTTTTTTTTATAATTATACATATATGTATACATATGATTAATTTCATTAAAAAAGGTTTACCATATCGCTTTTAATTATTATATATCGCATATTAAAATACATGTACTTATGTATGCATAGACAGGTATATATAAGAAAGAAAAAATTTATCAAATATTATGTTACCATTTAATGTTGATGTTTAAAAGTTGACAGGAGATTTTTACTGAATTTATTCAATTTTCTATTTTATTGAATTATTGCGGAGATTTTATTTAATTTTTTCTCTTATAATTTTTCTCCCGAAGGAAATTATTAAGAATGAAGTGTCATTATTAATAGAAATATTAGGATTAAAAAAAAAAAGAATACCTTTTAAAAACCATAGTTGAAGATTATTTTCGTTGTATATATATACGTAATTTTGTGTTTTACGTTTTTTTTAGGAATAGGAATAAATTCTTTGTTAAAAGAACGAAATATTCGAAAAATCAATTACGGATTAAAATTATCGAACTAGAATTGGAAAAATGTAAATTAACATATTTATTTGTTAATATAGAAAAGCTTATAACCTAAAAAATTAAATCCGACATCGTGGCTAAATTATTTGAGTAAAAAAATTCATCAATTTTGCATCAATTTTCATATGAATAGTATAAAATAATAATGTAATATTTCCATTTTTTTATGCTTTTAGCGCGGTGGCACATTTAGAGTTTAGACTTGGATTTGGTAAAGCAATAATAATGGATTGCTTGGTATAGTGAATTTATGCTTGATGTTGTATAGTTTTTGTGTCTTTAGTTAAAATAAATAACCCCTATTTCCATTAATCAATTTATGTATAAAATACTTCTCGCCGAACATGTAGACGATTTATTTCTTTGCATTGATTAAGATTTGATGGATTTCACTCAGTTTGGGAGGTTGATTGTTGTAGTTGCAATGATTGGTGGATGGTTCTGGATGCACCGGCACTAATGTGAGGGGAAAATTAATACACACAATTCATACTGTTTGCACCTACGTCCTTTTACCAATTGTTTAATTAACTTTAATTGACGATAAAAATTTTTAACAAATCAGTTTATGAAATTTAATAAATCCTTTAACTTTCTTTATTTTACATTAATTATTTTTAATTTTAAATGTATATATTATTATATTTTGATTTCCAAAGTGATATTCCCGAACGACTGTTTTTGTTCACTATCTTGTTCACTATCCTGTTTATATAACTTGTTTGCCACTTAGGCGTAGATTTGTATTTGAAAAATGACAGTTACATTTCATAGTGAGTATATTTGTGTAGTGAATGCGAAGTTTTTGTGGAATGCGGTGCGTGTGAATTATGGTGTCCAGGACCGCCACAAAGGGAAAGATTTACATTATGACTAGGTTCCGCAACTAAAAAACATTTATATTGGCAAACTTCGTTTAAGTTATGCTTATAACAATAAATATTTATAGAATGACTAGTAAAATTATATTATTATATCCATTTTCTATATTTTTATTTAATTTTATCTGGTTGAAACGTTTTTATTTTTAGCCATCATATTATATCCAACATAATGGAATTCGGCAAACTATATGGCAACAATATCTGATTCTATAGCACCAAATAGAATCGATACGATAAACCCTAACCTTTAACTGTACAATTTGAATTGAGTTATTTGTATACATATATATATATATAAATATATAATTTTATATTACAAAGTTAAATTTTCTTTTTTTTTTAATATTTTTTAATTTTTCTCAATAAATTTATAAATTATACATAATTGTATATAATACAAAACAAAATATAATAAGAGATTTAATGACGAAAAATTTTATATAAATAGTATATCTATATAATATTCAATGGAAATATTTATTTTAAATTTAAATATGCGGAATAAAAAAAATAATGAAAAGAAATTTATAGAAAAAAATAATAATATTATAAATATAACCGAAGAGAAATGAAAAACAAAAGTCATTAAAAGCGCATAAATCATTCCACCAGTCATAATTTTTTTTTTAAACAAACAATGAAAATCTCTGTTCTAAGATAAAAACTTTTTTTTTCTTATACTTATTTAAATATAAGTATTAAATTTTTCTATATATTCAACATATTTCAATATATAATACTAATAATTTGTATATACAGAAATTGTATATGAAAAACAAAAAAAAAAAAACAAAAACAAAAAATAAAATAAAATAAAATATTTTTCACATTTCTTTTAACCCGTGTAATTCATAATCCTGACACGAACTAGGGATTAATTAAAGTTCCCTTAGGATATAAAAGTTACTTTGGTTATATAAGAAAAACAACAGAAAAAAGGTATAAATACGTAATATGAAAAATAAGTTATAAAAGAAAATGGAAAATAAAATCATTAATGTATGTAGTATATATAGTATATACAATTATACATATATCGTTTCCTAATACTATACTGACTTTTGTTTTAAATACATATATAAATTGTATATTGTAATTTATAATATGAAATGTATATATTTACAATATAAGGAAGCTATTTATAATTAAAATTATTATACATTTAGATATCTTTGGTATAGAACGTATGAAATTGTATTTATTTAATTTTTATATGAATTGTTATTATGAATGAATGTTGAACTTTTACAATACAGTGAAATTAAATAATTCATACAAAATCCACGCTATCAGGAATGTACATAAATATCATCGCTTCGAGTGCAAATTATCATCAAATGAAATTATTGACAAGTGATTTAATGTAATTCGTTTTTGCGTTGCTTTTATCGAACTTTATTGTAATCGATTTCGGCATTTTCAAAATTTATATAAATGTTGGGCAATCGGTTTTTACCGATTTGGATTTATATATAGGATATAGTATAACTGCCAGTTGTAGTTATATTTGTAAAATATCCATTTTCAAAAGCTGATATAATTAAGGAGGTAGTGTATAACAATCCAAAAGAAGAAATGAAAGATTTATTTACTTCTATTTTAAAGTTTTTTTCCTACAGAAGAATGCCTTATTATTATACGACTTTACCTGTCCGTCTGCAAATTAGAACCACTTCCGGCATATACGGTTTTGTCTTCGTTGAGCTGATACTGTTCGACGATGGGTTGAAATATCTCGTTCGCCGTATCTTATCGATTGACTTGCAATTTTGGATCTGTAAATTCAGAGTGCGATATCTTGGCAGGGATATTTTGGCAGTAATCAATCATTTTGAAAATTAAAAAAAAATTAGTTCGAGATTATAGGGAATAGGTATCGTGCAGGTAAAAAGGTGTGTTGTAGCTTCATTCTTATAGATTAGGACAAGCTTTTTACTTTGCCATAGCATAAATAGATGAGTAAGCATCTGTAATCCACTTGCAGGGGCGGTGGGTGAGAAAATTTCGTCAAATGGTCTAATCAATAGGTAATTAGTTGATGTATGTAACATAAATTTGGTGAAGCAGCTCATTAAATTTTTCGGAAAATAGACTTTTGTAAATTTTCTATTTTATGACCTATCTGTTTTTTTAATTTTATTACCTTCAAAGAGTTTGAAAATGAAATAAATTGCATTGAAGAAAATTGGAACATCACCAAATTCCATTCAATGTCAGTGAAAATTCAAATAAATTTGTGACACTGTTAAACTGCCCCAAAATGGTACAAATATTTTATACAGTACCCAAAAATTAGGACAAATTTAATGATACACTTTTTCGAATATTTTGAACCAATGTGCAGATTTTCAAAATTTGTTCTATGAAATATCAGAAATTGATTGAATTTTCAAATGATTAGAAGAAAATAAAATGTTTTTTTACAAAACAGGATCATATGCCACAAAGTAGAATATTTATAAAAGTCGGTTTTCCGGAAAATTTTGATGAACGACCACGAAATTTTTTTCCATAAATGAAATAATTACACATGTGTCTTTTGTGGTAACCTCTTGTTTAGGTTGCTGTTCAATTGTATTTTGCACCTATAACAATTCTAGAATAAAATTCTGGGGAAGGGATGTTCATTTGTATATAGAATTAAATTTCTTTAAACATATATCCTATTTCAATCATAATAGATTTACTACCCAAAATCACATCAATTACTTATTTAATACATCCTACATATAGATTCACCCAATTAAGTGATTTGATCTAAAAAAAAGCGATCAAAGAAATTCACTGACTAAATGAGTATTTAATTTACGAATACTCTTGGTAGTATATATGTATAATAGAAATAGGAAATAATGGCCCATATTTTCTCAGCAAAAGTTATAACGAATATTAAATAGTTTTTCGTTTATGCAATAATATGCAATAATATGCTATGTAACTTTGTATATTAAATATTCCTGAGAATAACCCATAATATATACATTCGGAGAAGTATCGCGGGCATGCACTTCATATAATCAGAAAATCATCATTATATTTTCCACTTGTAATAATAAGTAATATTAAAAATATAATATAGTATGCATTAAAACAGTACCTGCAACATATAAACAATATACATTGGGAAATAATTAATTATTTATTTGTTCTATTCTATAAATACTATAGTGGCAAATGAATATTCCATAATAATTTTTCTTTACAATTTTATAAGAAAATTAAATACAAATTTTTCTATATAGTTATATTTAAATAATAAATAAAATGAAATGAATAATATTATTGTTTATAAAATAAATTATATATTATACAAGTACGAGATTAAATTGTTATATAGTCAAACGTAAAGTATTTATCTTAATATTGCTTCTTATTTAAACTATATATATTTATATAGCTATACATATTTTAAAATAGTGCCATTTATACACATTTCTATATATATATTATATATCATTATTATATTGTTAGTTTTAAAATGTTTTTGTTATTATTCTAGTACTTAACATATATGTATACTTGAAAGATGAAATCGTCCATAGTATAGAAAATGTAATTTTTGTAAACTATTAAATGCATTCTCGATTTATAATTACAGATCTTTAAATAATCTTTAAAAAATTAAAAATATAATTTGAATGCGATCGTGATTGATAGTGATTTTACTATATGTAAAATTTTTTCTATAGTAAGTATTTTTAATAGTTTTATATATCAGCGATCCACATATCTTAGAGAATCTATACTATACATTTAGATATATCATCAACATCACGACGGTAATCAGGGCAACTCCGAGTAAATTTGACCCAAATTGTATATTAATCACAATATAGGACATTCCGATTGGATTGGATTGGAGCAACAATTTTTTGGTATTGTTTCGTTCTAATATTAAAAACGCGAGTTTTATTATACTCCATTAAAAATAAGTACAAATATTGTACCAGCGAATATATATGTATAATTGAATAATTAACGTCATTTGTCAAAGTATATAATGGAAAATGTTACATACATTACATAGCATTCAACATTTGTATGGGCTCGCATACAAAGGAACCGATGAGGGTTAAAGTGTTTTTTGATTTGCTTTTATCATAACATTTTATGAAAACAACATTGCGTTTTTGATATACTTATTATAACTTCATGCGACCTCATTCAATTCCACGGCATATACGCCATTTATATGAATAAGGAATTCAGAAAATGGTAAAAACCATTGATTATAATAATCACCAATGCAGTTTTATTTTGTATATATCGGTGTATCTGCATATACATATATATATGTATAAATTTATCTATATACATATGTTTTTATAATTATTTGCTATTCCAGATATTTCTGTATATAAGTACATATAAATGCATATATTTTTTTATTTGTGCTTTATTAACATGTTACAATAATTATTTATGTTTTTGTTAGTTTTTTTTTTGTTCGAAAACACCATAAAACATTTTTGTAAATAGCACATATATATACAGTATAAAAAAATGTCATGTTTACAATTTAATAATTTTCTGTAGAAATATTTAACCTTAATAATACCACAATAATAATAATAATAATAATGATAATATTTAAAAAAAATAAAAGTACTTGAACATTTTGTTGTTTTTAATATTTTCACAAGTGTCATTTTTCATATATATATATATGATTTTTTATATCTCTTTTTACAAATCTATATAATTATGTTTATATTTCTAATATCAAAACTTTAATGATTTCAACATGTACATACAAAATAATACTATAAAAATATTTCTCTATATAATCGCTTATCGTGACAATAATTTTTATTTATGTTTTTTTGGAATAGTAAAGTGCAATCGAAGTTTTAATGTAAAATTACCGTATATAAACCATATTTTTAAATATATATACAATTATATGGAGAACATAATGAGATTTACAGTAAATTATAACAAATAAATGTATATAATTTTCATAAACGTATTTGAATTATCCTAGGAGGTTATACCAATAAAAAAACTCTTTTGAGGTTAACCGCGAAAGTAAAACATACTACTTTTGTAATTTTATTATTTATTTTTCAACATATGTTTCGACAAAATGCACTTCAAACACAAATTTCAATTTACTTTATTTCGTCTCATCATTTGCCGAACATTTTTTACTAGCGAAAAATTCTTTTTTTTTTCATATTTTCATAAATTCAATCGCACGATTGTTAACGTAACACTACCAACTATCAGCTAATAATAATGTAAATACTTGAATATTGATTTACAGAACTATTTAAATGAGTAAATGTAACGAAAATTTTTTTAGGATGCTATATAACAAAATCGATTGTTGACTTAACACACTCTTTCCAGCAATTTACAGTCGTTTTGGTTTCGGAGCTAAATCTAGATTGTATCCAGGTCGATATGGACCTGCCTCTCCGAATCGTATTTCTTCCAATTTTAGTTTAGTTAAAATCATATCTTAAGTGATGAATTCAATAATCGCTACTTACATACATCTGGCAACTGAATTCAACTCCTCATTGATTAATTTTGTAGTGTGTAGTGGTGTAAAGTTCCATTACTTTACTGTCTATTTGTTTGGGTTTAGAATATATTTACTGGTTAGTTTGAAAAAAATTAAATAAACTTTTTGCAAACTAGCATCGTTACCAAAATACGTTTGACTTTGTTATACTTAACGTTAGAACTACCCGAAATAAAATTATAGTTATATTTCAGGCCAAAATACAGTTAAAATGACTGATCTAGTTGTGATATAGTTCGTATGAAAGGGTTAAATAGCATGTGGCCAATTACCATTTGAAATAGTTTTTTTTTGGTTTTTATGTTTTTATTTTTTATGTTCTGTACTACGACAGAATCAGTTTAGTGTCCGTAAAACCTCCGAGTTCTATTGCCGTAAGCCGTAACGAAATCACTTAACCAGGTGATGAACATTAAAATAATTTTGGATGGCCAAACTTTAATAATATATAGATTAATTTATGAAATTTGTTCTTGGGAAAAATGAATTTCCAACTCGGTTGGTACGAAAAAATTTAATGCTGCGAGTGTGCGGTAATTTGAAAATTTCAATACAGCATTTGCATCAACAACATAGAGCATATTTATAAAATGTGAATAATGAAGCTACTGTATACGTCTACGATCCAATAATTCAATGGAATTTGTTATATGGTTTCATTTCTGCACAGTGAGAACATCCTGTCACTAAACTATGTTGGGTAGTAATTTAGCACTATCGTCTGCATAACAGTGTAATGGGGTTTCTGTTACTGATAAAAGATCATTGATGAAAATTAAAAATAGGATAAGTGATAGAGCAGAACCCTTTAATATCACGGAATAGACAGGATAAAGATCTGAATTAACTCAATCTTGTACAGCCTTAATATTTCTATTAGCTAAAAAGTTGTCAATCCATTTACAAAATGTGGCGCCCAGCCCAAAAGATTAACTTTTGGATATTAATTTGGGAAGTTGGGCCTCATGCCAAACTCTGTCAAAAACTTTAGTAATATCTTGTGAAACAACTTGGTGTTCACCGAAATTTGCGATACTTTTGCGATTTTTTTACATTTTTTGCATAAAATTGAAAGCAAACGGGGACTTTTTGAGTTGCCGGCTGGTGGTGAATAGGCCAGATTGGAGAAGGTTGTTAATGGGCGCCAAAACCGATTAATAATTTTAGGTTGTAGGCGCGGAAAAGCAAAAGTAAAGTAAGTACAAAATAATTTTCTGATATTATAAACAAAATAAGAATGCTCTTATTTGCAAATAACAAAATTAATATAACTTAATACAATATATAAAAAATTGCCTTAACAAACTGCAAATTTAAATATTAATTTACATAATAAAAATATTCAAGATTAAAATATATATACTATTATTCATATATCCTTCATATATAGAGAAAATTACCTTTATTCAATTAATTAATTAATTTGCTATAAATATATATATATATATATATACAATATATAAATTCTATATTTACAAATAATGAATGAATATACAATTACAAATAATTTATTATTATTTCAGTTTATATTGTATATTTGAGAATATACAAACATATTTATTTTATAAAATTCAATTCATCATTAATAATATTTGTCCTTTCATTAATTTAGTTCTTTTTTTTTTTTTGGATTTCATCATACATAAATATTTTGTTTATTAACATTGGTTTGAATTTTTTTTTTATCGAATCGAATATTTATATGTTATTTCATTACATTTTTATTTATATTTGCTTTGTTTAATATTTATTATTATTTTTATTACATATTCGTATATTTATATTAAATATCTAAAATACAAAATATATATATGAATTTTACCCCTATATATATATATGAATCCTTCTCGCATATGTGAATGAAATATGTACATATATGAAAATAAATAAAACTTGAATGTAATTTAATTTGTTGATATACCATTCAATCCATTTTGTGTTGTATATATGAAATAATTGTATACATACACATATATACATTTATGGATATACTTTATATAGAAAGAAAAAAATTAAATAATAATCTCAACAAACAAATATGAACATACATTTTATAGGAGCGCATATAATAATAATAAATTTTGTGATAAACCAAAAATGATAAATTGTTTTCGTTTTAATTGATGACAACATGGATTAATATAAGAATGAAATGTTCAATTTAATGTAGTAATTTTCATACATATCTCTCTACATATACTATATTATATACATTTTCCATATTTATATCTATCTATTTATATATGAAAATATAAATTAATTTTTGTTGTATTTTATTCGGTATAGATATAATCAAATATATATTTATGTATAGAGATGAATGAATGTTTTTTCTGTTATATATTGTACTGTACTGTAACTATACGTATTCAATGAAGTGATAAATTATTAATACAGATTTATTTGATTGTAGATTTTCATTTCAAAATTTTGTTGAAAATTGTATTTGATTGTTATTATTATTATTAAATAATGTTTATTATTATGATTATTGTTCAATTTTTCAGTTCTATATTATTGTTTAATATTATATCTCGTATATTGCAATAAATTTGTATATATGTGTTTATAACAAAATGTGTTATTTTTTGTATATTTAAATTTGATTTTTACATAGATATTGTGGAAAATAATAAACGTAAACAATTATCCGTAGTTTTATTAATATAAATGCTATGTGAAAGATATCTAAATTCATTGGTTCCTCATTTGATTATATTTCAATCGCATGAACTGGAAACATTTATTTAATTATTATGTTCATTCACATTAAATCATTTATAAAGTATAAAACAAAAAACAATTACATTTCAACTTGAAATTTTTGTTTCAGACAATTTGTAAATAACAAAATTTGCATATATGTATGTACCCGCAAAACAATTAATTTTGAAAAAAAAAAACACTTTGAAAAAAAATTGTTTATAGTAAACATTTTAATATTGGTACAAATATGAAAGGTGCTAAATTATAACCTAAACAATGTAAATTGACGTAGTTGTCGCAAACCCGACTTATGATTACAATAGATTGAAGCCAACAAATAAAAATTTCAAACAAATGATTTATATTTTACCAGAAACAATTGTTTGGTTTAAACATATTTATAAACAAATTTTATATAGAGACAAATACAAAGTTTAATTTTGCAATAAACCTTTATTGCTCACAAAAAAATTTCAAATCTTATTTTTATTTGTGGTAAATGCTATATGGTTTTAACTACCAGAATGATATTTATTGCTACTATGAATTTGGTGTGACTGTTCAATACAACTATACTTTTTGTTTATGGAAATCATTTTCTTGTTTTTGTTAAACACTATACAGTGTATGTAGGTTACAGTAATAAAATGATGTTTCACGTAAATATATTTAAATTTATTCCCAAAAACACGATTGTATATCAATGAGAGTGGGTGACAGCAGTGGAATCACAAAAAAAGACCGGTTAAAAAAGTTTTCCATTTTCAACATTTCCAGATCGAAAATTTAAAGGCAATTGTATAGAAACGCATCGAGATATCTCACATAATGTCTTGAATTTGCATGCGAACATCGATTGCGCTGTGATCGAAGTAGACCCCTTGGAGCCCCTTTTCCTACATCACCGCATATACAATTTTTACCTAAGCATATATGGCCCGGACACATATATTAGAAAACAATTTCGTTATTTAACTATTTATGGCCGAAGCATTTTGTGCCAAGGCGTTTACCGACCTTACCCGTTACCATAGTAAGACTTATACGTAATATGATCGAGCACCAGACACAGCTCGTTACTTTTTTTTGGACACAGTGCACGAAATTGTTTTACGGGTCAATTTGCAACTCTCTGATTCCATAATTCAGATTCGAAATTGACTGAAAAATATCAAACATATTTTATGTCTTCAGTTAGGATTCGGACCCACGATCCCAAAAATTTTGTGAGAATTTTGGGTTGGAAATTTTTATCTATGAGACCAGTGATTTTAACCTTTTTATACTCGCGGCCCCCCAAATGCTTCATACTTTTTTACGGCCCCCTTTATTAAATAATGCAGGCATCTAATTGCAATAGATTTCGTTTCTAGTTTTTATGTCCATCATAGTTAAGTACTCATTTTCACATCGTTGTTTGTATCGTTATAGCTTCGATTTTGTTATGCATATTAAATATGTTTGAATGAGGCCCTTATTCAAAAACTGAATTTGGCGTTTTATTTACATTATATCTTTTGCATTGCCTATATATATCATCATAACTAATATTTTTTTAATTTTAGTCATACGTCAATTTTCTTCTTAACATATTCTGAAGACATTTTGTACAATTTGGCGGCCCCCAGGTAAACTTAAAACGGGCCCGGCCCCCGGCTAAGAATCACTGTATTAGACCACAGAGTTAGTAAAAGGGATGATCTGACATGCTGAACTTTATCCGCTATATCATAAAAACCCCTTATGTTGAAAATTTAAGCTAATTATTTCCGAGAAAAAATAGAGACAACCGAGCGAGCGTCCGTTTACACACTATAAGTTATATCCTGATAATACATAAAAGAAACAAGGAAAATCGATCATTAAAAATAACTTTCGCATTTATATATTATTATTTAAGTTCGAAAAATCATGTAAAATGTGTTTATATACGAATCCAATGAATTTGTTTATATGCCCATATAATTTATAATTTGAACTTCATTCTGAATTACATGTATATAATGATAAATTACTTAACGTTGTCCTGTATACATTTATATAAATATCCTGTTGTATGTTTATAGTTTAACGATCTTGTATTGATATATAAATATATAAACTGTAAGTACATAACATAATATAATACATTTACGGCATATATACATTATAAAAATTAAATAGAATTGTATAAAATTAATCTTAAATCTGACATTATTATTAGAGTTTAACTATTTATACTATTTTTTTTATACATGGTATATGTATACCGATTTTATAGCAACTCTATGAACTGTCTCTATATACTCTGTACATTTTATTTCAATTTCTTTTTATATTTCATTCACTATATATAAGCAGTTTTATACTATATAGCAACTATATATGTATATATATATATTTATTAACAGAAATATATATATATGAATAGTTGGTATATGGTATAATATTATTTTATCATATTTCATTCATGTAGAAAATTTTATTTTCATTATTTTCGATTTGAAAATAATTTGCCCTAGATTTCCACTTTAATAATATATATATATATACAGAATTATGTATGTTGTATTGTATGTATAATACATATATATTATTCAATAAATAACGAATGTATACTTCATGTATATTTATATACAAAATGTATTCTGTAAGAATTATTGTACAACAAAACGAATATATATATGAAAATAATTAATGTATTTATGTTTGAACAGTCACATTTTATATAACTATATATATACAGGAAAAATATAATATGATTCAATTTAACATAATAAATGTCATATACATTGCATCAAAAAAAATCAAATATATCTATTCGTATATGTACTGAAAACCAGAACACAAAGAATAACACATTTATTTATTCTATACATACCCTATACATTTATATATATATATATATCATCATGTATATATGAATTGAAAAGATAACAGCTATATATATATATTTATTTTATATACTATATACTATATATAAATTAGAGACACGAATACAAATCTATGAATGAACATATGTAAAAATATTTGGTGACAAAACTCTCATTTTAAAAATGACGTCGACAATGTTATAAAATCCATAACATAACATTTTTATTTTTTCCATATTTACGCCATTGTATAATAATCCTATATATGTAATAAACTATTATACAGATCTATATATACAGAAGAATCTCATACACGTGCGATAAATTTATATATGATATTATTATGACCATAATATTTCAGGTTGTCTTTTCATTTTTTCCATTTTTTTTCATCCAACAAATGGATTTAAAGTGGTAACTGTCACTAAAATGAATTACATTATTACATTATATGATGTGTGTGTCTGTTGTCTGTTGTGTTTGCCTTATATCATATATGCGGTACATATACAGCTTTAGAGATTCAGATAGATAGATTGTAACATTTATTGTTTAACATTATGGCAAATATACGAGATGGTGGTTAATATTATTATATTGTGTGTATCTGGTAGAGGCTGTATAGGGTATAAAAGCATATAGTTTTATATTTATATATATAACATATATATATATATAAGTAATTTTTTATTTTTATAGTGTGTTATAATATGATTAGATAATAATTTTTGAAATATAAAATATATAGCACCATCCATATCTGTACAATGTACACGTATAATTGTATATACTATATATAGTCATGATAGATATACAATATTGTTTTAATGATATTTAATTGTGCATAGATCAGCAACAAAATTCGCTATACCCCGCAGAGGGATTTTATTTACAATAATAATTTGTTAAAACCAATATACAGTTGGTGTCAATATTGAGTGTACAAATAGTAATTAATTGTCAATAGTGTTGTGGTATACTTAAATTTCAACTATTTTAAAATTATTATTTATAGCATCGTTCAATTATTATTATTGCTATATAGGTAAAAAAAGTATTGGAATTAAAATTTATACATTATACATTTATAATAGAATAACACGCGAAAACGCATATACTTTTATCCATCAAAATTGTATCAAAATCGAGCGTACAATATACAGTGTGTCCCACTTGACTCACTACCCGTACAACGCGAATATCACATAATCCTGTAGGACTATTTGCAGTAAAAATTCATGAAGTTAGAGTTCGCCATAAAAATTGCATCGCTAATGTTCATATACAGGAAAAAATTTTAAATAAAGAATTTTTAGCGTAAAATCTACTTTTACGTTAAATGGGACTTTTTCACTTATTTAAGACATAAATCTAATCAATAACATTTATTTTTTTTTAAATTTTTTTCGGTTTCTGTTCTGTTTTGGTGTATATTGTATACACATATAACAGAAACGGAAACAGAACTATTTCTATTTCAGTTTGGTTTCTGTTGTATAGCTTTAACTATACGCATTTAATATTTTGTAACCAAACAACTATGAACAAATTGAAATTTTCAAATTAAAAAATACATACAATAAATAATAAAAAATGTAAAATTAAACATAAACAATAGAAAAATAAATAAAAAATATAGCATAATTCTATATAGCAATTTTTTTAAAAAGTCCATTCTCAGTAAATGGGCCTTTAGTTAGCGGTCGTTTAAGGGTTTTTCCGTTCATGTGGGAACAAGTCTTATAAATTTGAAGTTATTGTGTATAATCATGAACCCTCAAAGTTAACATGAAACATAAAAAATATGAATTATTGATCAATTTAAAATTAAAAATGCAAACTTTTAATTAAATAACAATTTTTTTGAAGTTGTTCAAATTCTATTTTTTTCATGTTTCAATATATATTACTGCGATTACGCAATAGTTATAAATATTTTAGTTGTTTCGATATACTTCGAATGGCCATGTTAAAGGCAACTTCACAACGCACAAAGTTAATGGAGGTGGGGCGATCAATCGCCTACCGTACCTGGGGCTCAATTCTTCAATCAGACGCAAAATTAAGTGTACGCAACTTTGCGTGTGCCCGAGAAGCGTATACGCAACTTTGCGTATACGACTTTGTATTCTTGATTACCACACGCATATTTTATTCACCTCAGACTCAAATATTGTGAAATCACTCATTTTTGTTGTATAAATGAAGAAAAATACAAAATATATAATAAAATTAATGAATCACTCACGAGAATGAGAAGAGTTTGTTATTATTAATACATACGCTATATAGAAAAAAAAATTATAATATTTTATTTTATGTAATATTTTCAATAATACGATATTATACTCTATTATTTCTAATATCTCTATGTTGATAATTAATTTTCTTTTAATTTCGATTTTTTAATTATAAAAAAATTGAAAATAATTTTTTTTTTATTTTTCCTATACATTTTTTATATAAAATCACACGCAAATATCTTTGCGCTTACAAAATAGTAGACTCAGTAGATGCGTGTGAAAGCATACGCAAAAACTATACTCAATATTTCAAGAATAGCTATTCGTATACTTTCAAACTCAAAAATGGTATTTGCGTGCACGCAACTCTTGCGTGTGATTCAAGAATTGAGCCCCTGCAGTGATTCTATAGTACAATATTTGTGACTAGAATCGCTGCAGGAAAGGCACTGTTACAACATGAGACGACAGGCGATTTTCAAAAGTACAAACATTTTACACCCAACAGACTGGTCACCCTTTTCAATATGCCAATCAGTGATTCCCTGACATCCACATACAGTGCGGTTGGTGGGCTTAGATTAGTTGATAATAATAAGGAATTTAATCAAAAGTGAAATAAAATTATATGTAGAAAACAAATGAAGTAATAAAATTAATAAAAGATAATTAAAGAAACAAAGTGTAATAATCCTTAATTAATAAAACGAACGGACAGCTCCGCACAGATAATACAAATGTTTATCATGAGGATTTCGCGAAAAATCAACTTTTCCGAAAAAAGGAGGTTTGATTTTCTACAATGTAGAAAGAATGCCTTGGCCGAACAACTCAGTTTTCGTGTGGTAAACTCTGTTTCAGTCTGTTGATTAACAATTAAAAAAAAGTACACTTTTATAATAATGTTTTAGGGTTCATTTAACTATGGTCAAGTAACTTAATTATAACGGTATTGATTAAATCGTTAATTGGCCACACTTGTTGGTGTCTCGTGATCTATAAAGATCTCACGATTAAATGTTATTAAATGGTGCGTATATCGGTTTGCGTGTATGTGTGATTCGGGTGTGTGTAGGTGTGTGTTTGTGTGTGTGTATATGATTTCAACCATTTGAATATTCGCATAAATGAAAATAGCAAAAGTGATGCAAGGAGATTTATCGCAATCTTTAATATATTTTTGTTAAATAAATAGATTTTGGTCTTCAAATTTTATTCATAAGAGATTTCCTACTTTATCTACATATATATAATATTAACTGAATGATAGATATACGTACATTTATGGTATATATATAATTAAGATAATTTTGATATAAGAAAACCAGATCTATATTTATGTATATACGAACAAACGTTAATTAAGTATAGTATATTAAACAACAAAAATAAAAAAAAATTAATTAAAATACTCTTTATATAATGTTTTGTTTATCGCTTAAAAACAAATGTAGTAGTTTATGCCGTATATATAAAATACGTATATTTGTAATAATATATAAATATATACTTATATATGCATATAAGTGGTTTATTATTTGTCTTTAATTAAAATTCTTCTTATTTTTCCATTTACGCGAAGGCAACTATACTATATATATATATTTATATATGTATTATGTGTATATACTATATACAAGCAAGTTGATTATGTTAAAGAAAAAGTTCTTGAAAATAATGCAAGAAATTTTTAGTTTTATATGAAAAAAAATTATTTTTTCTTTTCGGTCGCGTATTATATGGACGATATATGCAGGATTGTGAAAACGCAAACATTATTTTAAATGATTACTGTATATTTGTTATTATTGTTGTTATATCATATCATAATATGAAGACATACGCGTTTGTTATTTTATTAAATGAAATATTAATTATATATATGATAAGAAAATGCCTTTGTAAAAAATTGAACTTACATATCCATGGGGTTCTTGTTTTTTGTTTTGATTTTGTATCAATTCAATTACTTAATAAAAATATAATAATAACATTTTATTATTGTATTAAAATGAAGCAACTATGATTTTACTTCTTTTTCCTTTGTGATATAGCATTCGTTTAAAATCTGTAAGTATAATTGTTTGAAATATATCAATCAGGCGGAAAATTACAACGTGAGAAAGTGAGAGAGAGAAAGTAAGTGCGAAATTTGCGATTCCGAATGGTTTTAATATTGTGATAAAGTATTAATTTTTTTATATAAATGAAGAATTTTTAAGCCATTTATTTCATTATAACAATTCTTTTATATGCGGAGTATGCCTTTTAGATAACGCTTTCAAATATAAAATGTAATATAAACATATTCATCCCCATACTAACAATATATATAAAAAAATTTATCTTTTTTTAAGCAAATGCGTCAAATTTTCCAATCTATTGGTTGTTTTCATGCCTGCATTTGGCCCAATGAAAATTGAAATTTTTCCTTAGATAAAAGTTTTTGATATTTTTTATCAGTTCGATTCAAAATAAAAAAGTATTGATAGGATTAAATTATTGATTATAACAAATAATATTTGCAATATTGATAATATCGAAATAATAATGATTATATAATACACTTTTAAAATAATTTATCGAGACAATATAATTTTAATTAATTCTCATTATTCGCATGTCATATTTATATACAGTAAAATGCATTTAAAATCACTTCACATGAATTTATTATGAAATTACTTGTTCATAATAAAAAAAAAGAAGTCAAAACTACAAAAACACATTGTGTATAAATACACCATGAAACACGTACAAAATTATTGTACCTATATCTAAATATACAGTGGAGGTGGAGACATTTTTACCAATTGAATAATTTCTTTTCGTATCTAATGATTCAAATGACATCTATCTGCATTCAACGCCAAAGAATTACTGGGGCATAGCGTTTGGCCTTCCATTAGCTCAGAGTTGGATTAAAGGGTTTAAAGGAGGAGGCGGCTTATAAAGCATTTTGGGACGAAAATAAACACTTTTAGTTCTTCGGATAACTTAAGTAATTCTTAACTGATCTTCAATAACGATGGGAAAAATATTTTCAGGTTCGAAGATCAGCTATATGGTGCAATAGGTTCGGGGAATTATGGCAGTATGAAGCATTTCAGTAACTATGTCTTACTTTGTCTGAATGCTAATCAAAGCGGGTTTGTTCAATTTAAGGGATACATAAAATAAAAAGTAAAAATCTTTTAAATCTTTTATCATTTCTGAATTACATATATTAAATATCACAAAAATTAATATATGACAGTTTATTCAATTTCGTGCAATCGTGCAAATTCATACCGCGGACACTGTATGTTCCGTATTGCATTGCTATTTTATTTTTTCAAAACAAAAAAAAATAACTAATAAAGAAAATAAATTATTATTATTATTGTTGTTTGGTTAAATTACATTTATTTTATTTCATGTTTAGTTGAGTTTATTTCTTATTTAAAAAAAAAACGAAAAATGTATTGTATTAATAATGTTAACGAATGGAAAAAAAATAAAATATATAGTTTCGAACAATTTAGGTTGTTATAGTCTATTGGTTATATGTAATTTAAATATAAAAGTAAAGTTATATATTTACAATTTAGATATACACGAGAATTTAGTCAACCATGGCTATACGTATATATAGTATACTTACAATTCAATATTATCATCTATTTATTACAAAATTCGTAGCACTCGCAATGTACACCCACCGCCTTAGAAAGATCACATTTGACATTATTGGCATTTACATTTATAATTAATTATGAAATAAACCAAATAATAGCAAATTCATTGTTTTTGTTGGTCCTTCTCGGCATGTTAATTAATTGTGGTTGGATGGTGTGGTTTTATTTTTTCTTCGTTATTTGCCAATACCCATTCTATATGGCAATATTATAGTTGCGACTCGCTATAAGGCGCTGAGTGTATATACATATATCGTATGATATGTACTTTACAATATCAAATCAATTTTTTTTTATCTAGGTAAATCGCTATAATTTAAATAATATATATAAGTAAAGTTAATGTGTAATTGCTTTACATATATATTTTGTAAATATATATCGAAGAAACAATAAATAATATATGAAGTCGAAAAAACAATTGGATTTATTTTATAAAGAGCTATTCTTCATATATATGCATTTTGAATATATGTATACTTTTTATGTCATATAATATAATGTAATGCAGTCAGTAATATAATACATATTGTAAATATATGTATATATATATATGTTTTTAGTACAAATCATATATGAGGAATATTTATATTTTCATATATGATATGATAATTATATATGTATAAAAGAACAATAAATATTGTTTATTTTAAAGTTTTAATATTTGTACGTACACTGAAAAAAATATTTGTGTTGCCGCAAACAATAATCAGCAAACAAGAAGGAATTATTACCGTTACTTCCAGACCTACAGAAACAGAACGAGATTTCTCTAATAATCTCTTTCATTTGTATGGGAACTCCTAAATGGGATGGTTTCAGAAACAATTTCCCGGAATGTGGGCCCATTTTATATTTTAATATTCATCGCTCAATAAATTATAAATAATATTCAAAGATGGATTGTTCTTCTAATCGCATAATATTTTCTATATAAAAATATAAATCCTATATTTTCTTTTATAAAAATATATTTTTTTCAAATTTGTTTTATTAGTGGTCATATTTCTATGTAATACTATAGAAATAATTATATAAAGAAATACAGATTTAGATCTAAGAAATACATTTATTATTGTTTATCGCCCAATGTATAAATTTTGATTACATTACAGAAATTTATATGTTTTAGATTATAAATTATTAATCATCATATACTAGAGCAATCGCAAAAGGTAACCTTTTGATTAAAATAAATCTAAAATAAATAAATTAAATGCATTAGCGCCACATGGACAAAATCTAACTCATCCTCTGCGAATGAATACTCTTGGTGTATAACCTTTCATATGGTATTTAATCATTGATCGAAATTAATTTTGTTCTATTTAAAAAAAAATTAGCCAATATTTATTTTAATCACATGTAGAAAATGTTAAATTAATGTTTATAAAATATTTACAGAAATCTTATTAAGGATGTTACATACTTTGTTCCATACGGAACCAAAAAATTAATTTGCATCTAATGTGACGTAAATGGGTGATTGGGATTTTCGTTTTGCGTCTACGCTACTAATATCTTAAATTATTATTAATGCGACTTTGTAGTGCAATTGTTGAAAATGCCAAACCAAAATTCTTACAAAACTTTGGGGTGGTCGGTTCAAATCCTACTGAGGACATAAAATATGATTGATGTTTGTCCATTATTTCGAATTTGAATTTTCACACAGAGTTGCATATTTTCCCTTGGTCGTACGTCTAATTACCGACACCCTAAAAGCCACAAATTAAGAAACCAATAACAAAAGGATGTTGTCGGTCGCTAAAAACAATTGTCGGTAGTAATGCGAAATGCTTTTTTACTATTACCCTAAAACATTATTTAAAATATTTTTACATCTAAGAATAAATATATCATCTAAACTTAGATTATAACAAAATTTGTCACAAAGGGAAATTTGTGATAAAATCTTTCAATTCTTTAAGAAAAAAGAGTTCGCTTTCATATCGTCTATTGGTTTCTGTAATTAATCTTATGTATGTAATTTTAATTAATCTTATGTACAGCTCAATTGCATCCGAAAGCTATATGTAACGAATGCGCAAAATTCAGATTGGCAAAATAACAAAAAAAAATGGTTCACGTTTTCTGGTGTAGGATTCCCTAAAACATTAAAAATTCGCCATTATTTTGAGTTTGCATCAAAAAACCAATACAAAATCTAACCTATACACGCCAGAGTTACAAGACGAGGTTAAATAGAGCATCTATCGAGGTGTATGGATCAGTATATTTAACGAAAATAATATTCTTGATATTCTGTATGCATATATAGTATATTGATTATATACCAATATACCTATACTGATTTTTTTTTTCGCTTTACCATTTTTGTATTGTATTTGAAAAGCGATACAGGTTTTAAAAATATAATTTTATGATAAATTTCAACTTATACTAAATTTTAATAATGAACTAATTTAATTCTGCACACAATTTGTTTAATATTTTAATACATAATTATTATATATGCAGACATATTTCAATGTTCATTTACATATATAAAGTTGTTAAACAGAACTCCTCGCATGGCAATTCATTAATTTGAATATGTAATTTGAGAGATATTGTGTATTTGTTTATTTGAATAGTATATATATTATAGTTTATTTTATATACCTATATATGAATAATATTTCATATATATACCAATTGCATATACATTTATTAATACTATATGCACCCTCTTATCTTTTCTATATATATGTTATTTTACAATAGAATTATTTCGCATTCATTTTCTACTATATTTATATGATCATTCTAATTCTAAAACTATATATACATAAGTAGGATTTCGAAAATATATATATAACACTATGTATATACTATATATGTCTATGCTTTTGTTTATATATCTATATTTTATATGAATATATAGATTTAATCGTTATCATTATATAATATATATGTACATATTCATTTATGATTATCTATATATTTATACATATATAGCTTCTAAAATATATTTATGTATTCAATGCACATCACATAAAACGTATATATATGTACATACATATAATATAATATTTTAAATGGCAAAGAAGACATTTGACAGTCAAGAGATAATTAAGGTGATATGCAAACTGCATTTATAATATAATCTTTATGACGATGTTGATGATGATGATGATGAATATAAATGTTTGAAGTTCTTATCAGATCGAAATTTACTATGTATGTTTATAAACTAAAAACAACTATATGTATATATAAACAAAAAAAATGCATATATCTATACCTTTTTTTCTATAAGCTATACCAAAGAAATGACAATTTTTCCCATTAAAATGTGTTACAAAAGTGGCAGTATTATAGAGGTGATTATACATCTTTTCATCTTAGTTTTATTTGTTTTTAATTTTTTGTATATGTGTATGCCTCCTATTTTTTGTTTGGTTTTGAATAAAAAGTGTATACACACACATCATATACATATAAATAATGTATTATACGTATATTATGCGTTTTTAAATACAATTTTCTATATATACGATGAATAAATAATCCCTATAGATGCGGATTTGAATTATAAGATTTTATATTTTAGATAACATGATGTATGTATTATGAAGTTTATCTATTTTTAATTATGGTGTTTTTTGTTTGAATATATGCATGCATATAACTTTTAAAAATTATCCATACAACTGTTATATACATACATATACAAAAAGTTTAGATATACATATATACATAAAGAAAAGTAAATATTTAAAAAAAATTAATTATGATATATACAAAGCAAATTCTAAACCATTTTTCAAAGATATAAATGATAACCCACACATTTGTATTATGTGTTGATCAAAAATATAAAAAGAGGGGGCGCCAGAATTTTATGAAATATTATTTTAATTAATATGTATTAAGGGTCTTATAAGGTGTAATTAAACATTTTCGGGTATTCCACATCGCTTTTTTGGATTTTTATTATGGTTCGTACGAGCTGTTTGAGGGATGTAAAAAGATCTGATGTCTATACATGGGATTAGCAATCACATGTAGTGAAAGCGTTATCGTTAAATATAACGACGCTAACCTTTTATCGTTGTACGTAACAGAACTAATTCGTGATGCAAAAATCTTTTACATCAATCCGCTACTTAGTTCGTATTTGAATGCTATTAAATTTTGGTCCAATTTCGTTCATTAATGTTTCGATTCAAGATGTCAATTCCGCATTCACCTTAATCAAATCCAATAACGCTTCATTTAGCACCATATATTTATTTCAGCAATCATTCGGTATTGCCGGACTTTTTGGAAGATGCCTAAAATTATATATACCATTCCCAAAATATTTTACAGCTGACTAACTATCCAATTAGTAGTTTGCATGTGCTTTCGGTTGAGCGCCCGGAAAACCGCGGAATTCCATTGCCGTGAATCTCTAAAATAATAAATTAAACTACAATAGTAAAAATAAAACAGAAACAACAAAACTGGTCTCCCACATGGTATTTTGTCCGTCATCGCCAAGTACTGTACTTTTCCGTAAGAATTATACTCTTTTACCCCGTCTTCTAAATCTTTCCATTTCTATTAAAAATCTCCCTATCATTTTCCACTCGTACCTCTGTCCAATCCTTAACACCTTTTTCCCAGATAATTTAAGTCCCTAACCTCCTACTTCGTTAACTCCGACACCACCAAAGATTTCTTATTCACCTCCCTCAACATCGGACAAATTACTATAAAATGCCATACACCCACTCATTCCTGTTACACAATGTACCCGTCCATAAATATCATCCGGCTCCCCCTACTATTGCATTCAAAACTAAACAATCTGCCTTGATCCGCAATATTGTCCTCATTTCCCCAAGCACAAAATTTCCATCCATGTATTGTATATCTATCTGTCTATACCACACTCTAACTCCGAATCTATCCCATCACTCTTCCCCCTTTTACTAACTCCATCCAATAATATTGTTCCTCCATGCCTTACGCTTACGCTTTTATTTTCCAATGCATAACATCCCAATTGCATTAAATTTTCAATTCAATCGTTTTCCATATCACTGTACCAACCCACTTTTCTTTTCACCATTTCCCATTAAATCCCACTCGTTATCCTCTCTTCCCTTCCTAACATCTCACTGACAAACCTGACATGCCAAAATACTCACAGTGGCAACGTACCAAACTCCATACAAACCGAATAACTATGCGTCCCCCGATGCAACCCTCTTCAATATATTCCTCTGCATTTACCATCTGCCCCCCCCCCCCCGTCCATCTGACATCCGTGACCCACCATCGCCCTAAAAACACCAATAATAATAAATAATTATTTTGTTTACACATCTGATTTTAGGATTGTTAAACAGAACTTTTACGAAAATAATGATGTATTTAAAATTATTCTGTAAAAAATTTCATTCAATTTAATGACAATTTGGAAAATTTGGTGTGATAACTATGGACTGTGTATAGAATATACATAGTTTGTTATAAGGGATCCTTCTCAAATGCATATTATTTGAAACAAATAAAAGCAATGTGGTAAACTATTTAGTATAAATTTCTTGCATTTCATTTCTGATGGTGGTATTTACCTATATATACGTACATGTCAAACTATTACTAATCACATAAATATGGTATTTCACAGAATATAATAATTCATTATCTTCTATCTAAAATTCACTATTCACATAAATATATTTTATAAATTCTACATGAAATGGAAGCGTATATAAATGGTAAAATAAATATATATATATATATACATACATATATACGGTATATTAAACAAATCCATAAACAATTTGAATATATATGTACATATTTTAGGAATATATGTAACTATATAGATAGGAAATAAACAGAAATATTTTTTTTCTATACCTACGTTATATTGCTATACTACATATATACAAAAAAAAGGGATTAAAATGTATAACTTTATGTGTATATATGTCCAAAAATGTATATGATTATTCTAACAATGATTTAACAGATATGTACATATTTTCCATATATATATAACACATATTTATTTGTAGATATCTAACTATATATATATACTACACAAAATATAGACATAAAACATTAAAGACATAAAACATTAATTGACTGATATTGGCAGGACATGCGATGAATAGCAAAATTCATTTTGCCAATCAAGTGAAACAAATGCTTTTCTCATGCAAAATTGATGTATGACTATATAGAATATGGAATTTATATAGATATATAGATGTACTCGTACACACGGAAAAGTTCTAAAAGAACATTTACACAGCTATATTTCTATCTAGCTATATATATGTATTATATGATTATGTACACCATATTGATAGATCTATCCATATCTATATATTATATACATATCATATATATATATATAGAAAAACATTTACTTATAATAATGGGCTCGTATATTCATTACATATATATATTTGCTCTATATGCTTGTTCATAAATACAAATATATATAGATAAATTATTTATTTAATATAAATGTTAAATGGATGAAAACAAAAAAAAATGAAGAAAACTATGCCATTAATTAAAATTGAGGCAAGATATATTTTTATTGTCTTTATAGTAGTTGTAAGAATACATATCTGGAGGGATAGATTGATGGCTGGATGGATATATATAGATATATTAGGTTGTCTAAAAAGTATTGATAATTTGTTTTTACAAAATTCAAACGATTTTTTTATATATTTCAAATGAACTTTATTAAACCAAATATGCGCCGTTTTGATCGATTACCCTTTGCCATTTTTCTGGTAAAGACATTATCCCATTACTGTAGAACTTCTGTGTATTCTGGGCAAAAAACTGTTCCAAGTGCATTTTGCAGTCCTCTGCGGAATTTAATTTTAAACCATTAAGGGAGTTCTGCAGAGACCGGAACAAATGATATTCTGAAGGTGCAAGGTCCGGGCTATATGGTGGATGCATTAAAACTTCCCAGCCAAACTCTCTCAGTTTCTGCCGAGTCATTAAAGATGTATGTGGTCTGGCGTTGTCATGATGGAACACAACACCCTTTCGATTGATTAATTCTGGACGTTTTTTTTTAATCTCGTGCTTCAATCTTGCTAATTGTTGACAATAGAGATCGGAATCAATGGTTTGACCGGGTGCTAGTAATTCATAATGAGCGATTCCTTTCCAATCCCACCAAACAGACAGCATTACCTTTCTTGGTGTTAATCCAGGTTTTGCTACTGTTTTAGGAGCTTCACCCTTCTTCACCCTTCTTGGGTGATCCATTTTTCATCACCTGTAATCATTCGCTTTAAAAATGACTCGATTTCGTTCCTTTTAAACAGCGTTTCGCAAATGGAAATTCGGTTCATTAAATTGTTTTGTGTTAATTCATGTGGTACCCAAACGTCGAGCTTTTTCTTGTATCCAGCCTTTGTCAAATGGTTTAAAACTGTTTGGTGATGGATGTTTAGTTCTTTAGCGATATCATGACTGCTTACGTGTCGATTTTCTTCAATTTTTGATATGATTTCATCGACTTTTTCAGTGATTGGTCGACAAGAACGAGGTGCATCTTTGACATCAAAATTACCGGAACGAAATCGAGCAAACCATCTATAGGCTGTTAATTTTGATAAAGTTCCTTCACCGTAAACTGCACAAATTTGTTCATGTGCCTGCGTTGCATTTTCACCTTTTTCATAATAAAATTGTAAAATGTGTCGAATTTTTTCACTAATTTCACTCATCTTTAATGCACTACAACTTTTAAATGAATAAACAAATTTATTATTTTTTTTTTTTTTTTAAATGTCATCTTTCGAACATATGTTAGTGTTACCTGATCAGATTAGTACTACTTGAAATATTCAATTATAATGACATCTATTTATAAAAATTATCAATAATTTTTCGACAACCTAATATATGAACTAATTTCTAAACATATTGGCTGGATAGACTTACTGGACATTTACATTTCTTAAACGATATTGAAAAATTTTGTATACTTAAATTAATAATGTTTGTGATAATTTTGAAACTCAACACAATTCCGTCCACGTGCAAATTTTGTAACATATATTCCAGTCTTCTTGTGATGGAAAACATGTATGAAAACATTAAGGAAAACATTTGTTCAATATATGAAAAAAAAAACATATAAATTGTGTCGTTGGAAAGGTATATTACGTCTAGGAACCGTCTAAATTTGAAAATTTTGCAAACTAAAAGGGTCAAACTATAACTTAAAAATCCTTTGGAAAAATATTCACCAATAAGGTATTGCGAATTAAACTTATATACTCATATATACTCATATGCGACAAATCACACATACCGTATCACACAAAAATATCGCATTTCCCACACAAATACGCTCACTCTACGGATATTATTCAAATACATAATTACACGACAAGTGGCAAATTACAAAAATTGACTCATTTGTACTACACCAGAAAACAGTCGTGCGCGAGTAAAAAATTAATTAATGTAAATAATAAATAGTATAGTGGAATTAACAAATATGTATAAAATTAAGAACTAAAATAATAAGTGTGAAAATAAGTAAATTATGATAATTAATACAAAGAATAAATAACACGCACTGAGCGTGTCTCATTGTTAGTGAACCCATTACCAATTCATCCATTCACACTCACTCAACATCAATCAAACATCTACAATAGCAATAAACTCAGCCGGCACATTCAGAAACCCCTACAACGGCCTTCAAACCTTTAACACTTATCTTATATAAGGATCTTGAGATAATACTAAAAAAAAATAAAAGATGGAGTATGTTGATTAGAATCAATTATTATTTTGTTATTCTGATTCTACAATGTGTTTGATACAGTTGGTCATGTATTATTGTTCAAAAAATTAAGTCTCCAATTCGGGTTTTCTCGGGATATTTTTTTTTTCTCTAGGGGTTGATTTAACCGGTATATATATCTTATTCCACACAGTATTCATAAATTTACAAAATTAACTTATGTTCTTCCTTCATTTTTATATTGGGATATCGGTTTATCTCCATTGAATTCTGAAATCAGGATTAAACTACGGGTGTTTTCATAATTGTAAAAGAGATGTTCATCACCTATACATTGGTTTAACCATGTTTCCCAATATCAGACTAGCGCCTGAGAACTGAAGTTCGAAATGTTTTTAAATATCGACATTTAGGTGCTTCTTTTATAAAATAATCCTTTTATAAATAAGGCATTTTTTGTCATCAAAATGTTACTAAAATTAGTTATTCCATCTATCTGTAATTATATCATAATTTCATTGTTGAATGTCGAAGCAAATGCATTTTCAATATGTATATAAATAAATATATACAATCTGGTACATTTTTCTTAAGTTTATTTTGATTTTTTTATAGATTATACATGGTACAATGGATCATTGAAATGTTGGGATTCAAAATAAATATGTATATTATATTATAAATATGTATATATTTATATATATCCTAATTTATATATTTCGAAGAAATCTATAAGCTAAAACTTTGTATTTATATACTTACATATAAAAAAAAAATAATAAAAATTGTAAGTCATTGTATGAATATCGCATTTTGAAAATAATCAACTATATATGTATGTACATCTATATACAAAAAATATATATTTATATAAAGAATCTTGTTCTTTAAAAAAAAAATGTTACCACCGCGTGTAATTAATTAAACATTATATATATGTAATTATGCACGATTCATTTACATAATAAAATCAATGATGTCATGCATATATATATATATATACGTTTTTTATACCGCACGATACAGGGTGAGGCAGCAATAGAACCGGGGCTGTGATTCCATATATATAAATGATAAGTTTTAGGGCGAAATTACGGATGGGATATTTTTCTATTTATGCATTTAATTTCCAAATTTGTAATATTTTATACTTTTCTTTTTGTGTATGATGTCGTTTTTGACATTGTTGTTTAAAGAGTTTGTATATACTACTCTAACCACTATTATATCGAACACTTGCTATTTTATTCGAATGCTCGATTTTGAGATGCCAAAAATGGACTTTAAACAACAATTTTTTTATCTTTCATTAGATTTCATAAAATGATAGTTTTAGTTAAATAATTGCGCAGACAGAAGTAAAAAATGTTTTAAATTCAATGAGTTATGGAATTTAATTCAAAATGATTCAATTTCACAAAAAAAAACCATTATAATATCGGACACTTATATTATACGCCACTAATCTCCTTTGTAACGCCTCCTTTGGCCTTTATAAAAGCATCCATTCTCTTAGACGTTGTATTTTCTAAATTTTTGCATTCATTCGGTGTTTTTGTATTCCTCATTTCAATGATCTTTCCTTAGAATTCTTCACTCCTTCAATAGTAACTTTCGGATAATATATTTTTAATATTTTTACTTTAATTATTATGCATCCTAAGGTTAATGATCAATATTATTAAAACCATTTCTATGAAGTATATAGAAAGTAATTCTATTCCCTTCAAATATTGTCTGTGTATATTGTTATTTCAAAGTATTTCAAAGATATAGACCAATTTTCAACGATATGAATCAATTTATCTGTTGTAGGAATATATTTCAAAACCACCTTTCCGTTAGAGGACTGAATAAAAAAAAATACCAACAAGTAATTTCATATGAGAATTTATCAAAAAGAATCACCACCTCCTGACCATATAATTTGTACCTTTAGTTGAACATCCTGTAGTCAGCCTGTACAATAACCATATTCTATATATAAGATATACGTCCAAATAGACGAAATTTTAGCTGATTAGCATTTAATTAAAGATTGTTGGTAAACAAATTATACATATATATTATATATATGTATATATATATAAGTATGTTTGTACCTATATAACTATGTATGAATATATGCATCAAACGAATATATACGACAGTATTTTATACAAAAAAAAGTATCCTAATATTTATTTTATATACAGTAACAAATTGAAAAGACTCTTTTTTTTCATTTGCTTTTGTGTTTTTTTAAAAAAAAAAGAAATTTTTTTAAAAGCGTTTATATTTAACAAAAAGCGATTTTTCATTAAGATGAAATTTTCGTTTTGCCTTTCTATATACAATATATATTAATATTTTTTATGATATATACACAATATATATAAGAAAATATAATAAATGGAAAATAAACAACTGAAATGAAATAAAATAAAAAGGGTTATTTATATATGTATATATATTTCATATAAGTTAAGAATATTTTAAAATCAGTTTTTCTCAACAATAATAAAGAAAGGGTGTTTTCAATTCGTTATTATTTCAATATTTGTATTTTCTCTAACTAAATATATATATATATATAAGACATATGGATAACAATTGCAAATTTTTGAAATATTTATATATATATATGAGTCTATGCATAAGCTATATGCACGATTTAATTATTTCTCTTTCATTTGGCTAAATATATAAACTCAATGATAATTATAAATTAATATATACTTATATATATATTAGTTATTTTATTAGAAGAGAAAATTTTATTAATTTTATTCAAGAAAATTCACCCCATAATCTAAATATATATATATATTTTTAAATCATAGGTATAATATATGCAAAGTTAGTGAATTTTTTGTTTGTTTACATGGATTTCAATATATAAAATTTTAATTGTCGTTGTTAATTTGATTTTATAAATAGAATTTAATATACTTTTTGATATTATATAATAAAATTTTATTTTGTCATCCGATAAAAGTATATTTGAAATCGTTATTATGTATACGGCGAGTGCCATGGCGAATGTAAGGTCCCTATATTTCTATTTGTTTGCACTATATGTATATTTTGATTAGTGACAAATTTATATTTTTGTGCAGTGTAGGACCTTTGTAGACGTTTGTCAAAATTGCATAATCATAAATTTAGTATTTTCTTTGTTTC
Organism: Dilophus febrilis; assembly: GCA_958336335.1. NCBI lineage: Eukaryota > Metazoa > Arthropoda > Insecta > Diptera > Bibionidae > Dilophus > Dilophus febrilis. The sequence goes on from OY284471.1 coordinate 35,593,719, forward strand.
AGATTATTTGAAGTAGAAAACCGTGACAAGTTTTTTTAGTGGAACAAAAGCAATTTCGTGTTTTGATTAAACATTTCCGTTTAAAGGTTTTCCCACAGCGATGGATTTATATTAAATGGATTTATACTAAAAATATAATTAAAAATAACAGAATACGGTTTTCTGTTTGGTGGCCATTGTGGCGTACGCGGAAGGGCAAGAAGGTTGGAAGAAGAAGCGCTTCAGATGCCTAATAACAAATGGCTACGGGACAACTGAAGCCACGAGACTTTCTAGTATCGCCATGAAGGACTTCAAGGTACCTAAGAGGGAGAGATTGGAAGAAGAAACGACGCCAGAAGCTGGGTGCCGCAAAAGTCAAAAAAATGATAGGTTCCGGGAAGAAGGTGGTAAGAGGGACACAAACATCAATAAAAAAAGGTAGGATAAAACCTCAGAAAACAAGAACAATGATCGGGTAGTCCTGAATCCAAGTGTTGAGAGCAATAAGCTTACCTATAAAGATGTTCTACAAGGATTCAAGATACCATTGCTATCGAGGGGCTACCCATATGACTTGCTAAGCACGGAGCAAATGGAGCTGGCTGGGCAAGATATATAACAAACTATTGAGGATCAGAAAGGAGGAGTTATAAAGCCCAAGTTCCTAAGATCCAACTACTAGGCGGGGTATATCTTGTTCCATTGCATGGAGGATGAGGCTCCAACACAATTTGTAACAGCCTGTATTGAAAAATAATAGAATTATCATTACCAAAATCCTCTTATAGTTTTTAAAATGTCAGTTTAAGTTTAGTGTAAGTTTTATTTTATCTCATATGTTGGCTTTATTTTCAAAATTTGATAAATTAATCCACATATTATAATAGATTTATCACCCAAAATAACTTAAGTGTATTCAATGCATCTAGGGTTATCACATCACCTGTATAATCGATTTCGTTACGGGCTCACGGCAATGAAATTCCGAGGTTTTACGGGCGCTAAACCGATTCTGCCGTAATAACGAATAAAAAAGAAAAATGTATAAATTGTTTATTTAAATATCAGAAGAAATACCAGAAGTGTCCTTTATTTTTGGATAATTTTTATTTTTATGATATCCAATTAAGTGGTCACTATGAAAACTAATCATAATGCCGATGAGAAATATATAATTTCCCATGATATACACCATTGTAACTTTAAATAAGGGATCTTAGTTAGAGTTAAATCTTTATTACACATAAAAGAGAATGGTTTTTTTTCTTTCAATTTTTCAAATAAAACATTAAACATCGTTTGCAAATACGTAGTTCGAGATTGATAACTCAACTAAATGTATATATCGGCTTTTTGTTTATATGCATAAATATATGACAAGCATCTCTAAATAAAAAGTGTAAATATCGATTTTTTTATATATGCATGCGGATAATGACAAAAAGTGTTTACGTGTATTAAACATCTATATAGTTGAATACACATCGTTAAATCTTTTACTTTCATCACACACGTTTAATTAACTTTTATATTTATACGTATATAATATATATGTGTTCATGTATTTTGATTTCTTTTTCCTATATGAAATATTTCATATGAACTCATATATGCACTCTTTATCTTTTTTCTATGCATACTTGTCTGGTATATATATATATATATATGCATATACTATACAAATATGAAATATATAGGATACGATGTTTATCAAATCCGATTACCTTCTATAACATGTTATATGTATATAATATATAGAAATATAAGTTTTTTCCAATTGGAATAAATCCTTATACATATATACATGAAATATTTCATCAGTTTTGATATAGCAAAACTATTATATTTTCTGCCATTTTCATATATATATATACACATATACACTGATATAAATTTGCAGATATCAAAATATAAATTGTTTGTGAATATATGGAATATATATATATATACCTTATATACATATATATACTATTGAAGGTATATATCGTAAAATCTATATATAATTTTATTTTTATAGAAAATAATATGTATTGCATATATACGCTTTCAATTTTCACGTATGACATTTCAATATAGCATATGCGACAGAATTGCAATTTTAAACCAAATGCATAAATGTAAATGTATTTATTTATATACATATTTCTACCCCGCTGTATATTACACTATATATTATAATAAAAATTGTACAAAATGTATATATTTTGTTTAAAATGTGTAAATTTTGGTATAAATATATGAGATTGTATAAAAAAATATAAACTCATGTATTGTAAATTTCATATATAAATACATTTATATATATGAAGTGTTATAAAGATAATGCAAGTCAATAATTCAAATTAAATTTCAATGAATTAAAATACTTACTATAGATAAATTAAATTCATAAACTTACAAAAATCATCTATATAGATCTAGATGTATAATTTTGTGGATTCCATTTTAATTTTTTTTATATGACTCTGTGATGTAAAAAAGCAAAAATAATTGATAAAAACGTCAACTTAGATTTCTGACCAAATTCACGACCTATTATATATCACCTATTCTTCGTATAAATGAATCCAAAGCGAAACTCACCAAAACATGCTCAGAAATTAGTTGTTTTAATAAATAAAATGGTGTGGGAATTTAAATAAATCCATAAGTTAATCAAACGCTCCTATTCCTATTTATGATTATACATTTTCTATTTATCCTATTTATCATATTTATCCTATTTATGATTATACATTTTCTAATTTAATTCAAAAAAAAATTTTCTTTATTATTAATTTTATAATATAAATTTAAAAAAATCAAAAAAAATCTTGTACTACCATAACCACGAAGTGTTCAAAAAAGACTCTCATGTGACAAGTGCCCGGTGTCCGTCTGTACCCGAGTAATGTTGGAGATAAGGCTGGACACGGTCGTTAAACCCCTTGCCACAAGGCACCGGGCACTTATTGACAAATTCCGGTTTATTTTAACAAAATAATTTTAAATTGTTTTACCAGAAAGGTGCCTGTAAAACAATATATGTAAAATAATTAAAAGGGAAACAACTTAAAAAGGAAACACATTCACTTGTGAATTATGGAAGGTTTCAACGGCTTCAACGTGACCTTCTCTGTTACAAAACATTCCAAAACTAGTTCTGCGCTTGAGAATCTACAGTGGGCATTGCAACGTAGGTTACGGATTTCTTTTACCTTGAATCACTTAATAATGTTGGCGGTTTTTTATTATATGTATACATGCTTTGTCATTTAAGTTATATGTATAAAATAATGTGTTTTTTTTCTTTTACCGACCATACCACCGCCGCAGCTCAAAGAGTTGCACAACTTTTTTTTACATTTTTAGCATTTGTTCATGAATATTGCATTTAACTACTTATTTTTATTTAAAAACTTGTTATTTAGTTTACCGTCTAAAAATGAATTAAAATCATAAAATATATCCGCATTTATTATTAATTATGAAATGAACCAATTGCAAATTCATTAATTTCCTTGGACCTTCTCGGCATGGATTCATATAATTTTTGAATGTAATTTTAATCAAATTCATTCTCGGATACCGGAAAAGCGGTGTTGTTATTGTTGTATTGTTCCTTCATTATCTCCCATACATTCTATATATAACATTAATCTAGTTGCGACTCGTTCTAAGGCACTGACTGTATTATAGTGTTATTGTAATATCAGTAATATTCATCTTTTTTTGTTATTTTTTGATATATTCCTATACCTGTTTCAAATATTATTTAAAAATGAACCCTGATTATTAATGAAGAAGATATATGTATAAATATTCATGTATGTTATGTTTCATTTTATTCATTGTTTGATATCTATTAAAATATAAATATATTCCTAAATGATGTATACACAATTTATACATCGTAGAGCTATAGATATACAAATACCTAGATGGATAGATGGTATATATAATCACATATAATATAACTTTTATACACATACATTTACACACATAAAATTTTGTATATTTATTTAAAATTTTCAAGCACATATAATAACATACATCCATAGAGATAAAATTGCTAAGGGCTAAGTGAAAAATTAAATTTTTCATTCAATTAGTTTACATTGTACATATATAAATATATAAATTTACCTATGCATATAAATATGTATATCTATAAATTATCCTATATTATAGGTATATAAATATATAAAAAGTTACATTTTTTAATGCTTTTAATACTTTACATCTCGTTTTTGTCGTTTTAATGCTGCGTATTTTATATATAATATCTATATACTATAATAAAATGAACCGATGAAAAGAAGCTTATATATAATATGTAAAGAATAAAGAAAGGTAAATATTAACAACAACATTCAACTGCGTATTGTAAGAGAATGTTTCTATTATATTATATAAATACAATTAATGATAATATAATTTGTTTTTATATAGTTTTTCTTTCATTTATCCATTATGATTAATATAAGAAGCAATAGAAAGTTTCTTTTTTAAAAAATATATATTTTTCCATTTCAAAGATTTTTTTAATCATTATCATTTTTATATCAATACAATACATAATAATAATAATTCCAAATATAAAGAGTTATTCTAGGATTCTGTTGAACAACGATCCTTTCAGTGAATTTTTATTTTATTTTTTTATAAAGTATAATTTTTACAATTTTATAATTATAATAGTTACAATGTTTTAAGGGTAATTTGTAATTAAAGGCACTGAATACAAATGCAATTTTATATTTACACACCTGATATACACAGTATATAAAGAAAAGTTCAAAAATAAAAATCTTCATAAAATACAATAAAGAATAAACTCACATCAATTCAATTTCACAAGAATCATTTTTAAATTATTTATACAGTTAATTTGGGTAGTTTTTCAAAATTTAGTATTGTTAAATTACAATAGTTTCTAAAACAAAATATATATATCTCATAAAGTGTATGCCAGGAATTAAAAAAAAAGTCTTTAATATCGTATTATACAATATATCATATATGGTAATTTACAAAAAATGTGTATTAAAAATCATACCGGAAAGGTAAATAAACTTATATATGAATTATAACTATTTTTTTATACCTTTCTTCATTATAATATATAGAAAAAATTCATAAATTCATTGTTTATATATAATTGTTTTAATGATAAAATTCCGTTTCTTTAACAATATATGTATATATGCGAGAATATCATTATTATACAATAAAGTTGAATAATCTATATACATATATTTCATATATATATTATATATATATCTTCATCCATGTGTAGTGATTATTGCTATATATTTATTATATATATATATATATATATATATATATATATACATTAGTTAGATATACAAAAAAAAATAATACAAACGACTTCGAAGATATGTATATAATAAATGAATATCATACAAATAAATATATTATAAAAAGAATAAAAATAATTGGACATTTTTTTTTATTTTAGTTTTTATTCAATTTCAACAATATTTTATATTTTCTTCATATTGCTTTGCTTTGCTGCTTCTGTTTGTTATGATTATTTGTTTATAGCCTTGGAACGTGTTCAAGTGACATATTTCAAGTTTCATAATTAATATATGAGATATGATTGTTTTGGTTTACTGTATATAAATAAAAATTTGTTTGTAGAAATCATATAAGTCTCATCTCATCATCTATATATATATAATACATTATGTATATAGAAGAAGGCGACAGCAATTATACTTTGTTGAACTTGACAAGTTGATAAATTGTAGCAAACATTTCTTCAGCAAAGTTGAAATGATAATGATGATGATTATATTTACATATAATACAGGAGTATTATATGATGTTAGTATTAAATCAACAGTATTATATATCTGCGAGAATATGTCCTATTATCCAACAAATAAAGGGAAATTTTCCATTCAACATATTATAATCCATGTATTTTGACAGATTTTATATATGTATATACATTTTGTAAAATACAGCTTAATTCTTTTACATATTTGCTTATATTGTATATATACGGTTTGGATGTAAGGGAACAAGAAATCATTTATATACAAAAAATCTGCATATAAATATGAAACATTCATAATATCCTGTATATGGGAATGCGAATTACAATCTACATTAAGAGAACACAAAAAGGAAATATTTTTTGAAAAAAAAAACATACATATATATTATGAAAAAAATAATCATATGTATATCCATATAGTATTTTATATATACTTATAATAAAAAGGACCAGACGATTGCCTAAAGCATTTGAGTAAAATTAAAGTATACCAATATATTGTTATATATTATAATATATAGTATAGGTATAAAAAAATAAATGACAATATAAAATGTGTACTATGTAGGATTGTTGTATTATAATATAGCTTTCTAGATATACAGGCCTGTTTTAGCCCATGTATGCGCCTGGCTCAAATAATAAAATAAAACCACCCGAAAAAATAAACGGTAAATGCGCAAATGTTTATAAGACAATTGAATACCCATTTGTTAGTTCATTTGTAAATGCCTTTGAATGAAATATTTACCACATTAGCATTTTACATTATAACAGACATTTTATATTATTTAAATTATTTAAAATATCTAACTGTATTAAGCCCCAGATAACGGGCCGGGTTTCGTTCGCACCAATATCTTGTCTATGTTGTGGCGGCCCTGTAGATATATAGATAAAGAGTTTCGATTTATAATTTTTATAGCTTTAAAAGAATTTAATATAAAATATAACACATCTCTCAATATTTTCGTAGGATGATTAATAAAACTACAACTTTTAAGCAAAACTCGGTTTTATTCTTCAACATAGTCGCATTCTCATTCAAGTGTAATACCTTCATTCTAACAGGTATTATTGTTTGTGTACAACCATTATATATTTCATTTTTTCGGCATTGACAATATGACACAAAGTTCCTAGTTTCCCTACACGTACTTTCAAAGTTATGGATTTATGTATATATTAATTGCATATTTATCCTCTGTCGAGTAACCCTTTTTTACTACAAATCTCTGACTCTTAGCCGTTGATAGTTCCATTTCAACAGGCTCATCAGCCTTACATTGAAAACTTTCAGAATTGGGTGTTTTTTATTCTTTTTGATGCTTTTCGACTAGCATCGCACTCAATTATTGTTAACTTTCCCTACAACGATAGATGTGAAACGTAGGCATTGGTGTTTTTATCAGACCGGGACCTTTTATAAGACTACATTACCCTCAGAGGATGTCCGTTATGTTATGATAGGTATTGTTCAAGAGCGTCAGTTGCCCCATACTACCCGCTAATCTGTAGCACGATACGAATTACACCTTGAATTTGAAGGGAGTTAATCACGGTTGTTTACCAGCAAATCAACAGTACTAACACTGAGTCATCGACCGTTCATAGTGTCTACACTCCAAATCCAAACCAACTCTAACTCGCATCATATGTTATTGTTGGAAATTTTTAGATTATTATAGTAATTAAAAATATAGAATTTCCATTTGTTATTAAGGTTTGATAAATATCTGTTTCATCGGATCGATTAGTTTTTTTTTCATTTGGTCGTCAATAAAATTCCATTTGTTCTGTAATGAAAAAACATATTTTGTTTAATTTAAATCCTTTTACATCAAAAACAAAAAAAAATCTTTTTATAACAATTCGAAGCGCAATGGTAGTTTTATTTTTTTATTTATAAATTTCGTTTAATTAATTTCGTAAATCAAATATTGTATTTGTATTTATGTCACGCACGCACACAAACGCAAACATATAAATATATATTTTATTTTATTTGGCATAATAATATCGAAGAAATCCCATATAAATTGACCATATCCAATATATAAAGAAAAAGAAAGTCATTAAATATATGGGCTAAAATAAACTGTATTATAGGTTTTTGTATAATGCGTTCAAGGAATAACTTGGACGATAAAAATAAAAATAACAAATAACTTGATTATTATTCATAGTCGACGGTCACCAACCACACACAAAGACATCGTAAATAATTTGGATGTTTTTTATGTAATGTATGGATCCATATATATATATAAATAAAGCTATATATAGTTATATAAAAGTCGTAAAGTACGCGAATGGTATCCTTTTTTTTTTATAAACATTAATTTTTTATGACAAATTTATTACAACAATATAAAGCATATCATTTTGATATATCCCAAAAATAAAAATGAAAATGTTTTCTATACACAACACAAATAACCACTAATACCAATACTACACTATCAACGATATGAATTGGACGATGGGGAAATTGGATAAAATGAATAAATAATTCCCTCTCTTATGTTATGATTAAAATCGCAGTTATTAATGTTTTGGAAAATTATAGTTCATTGGTGGGGCATAGCGTTTGGCCATACATTTGTATGATTTCGATTTTTGACCTTAGAGTTGGTGCAGAAGGTTTATAAGGGGGGGGGGGGGTATTTTTGATTGGCAAATGGAATAAAAAAAGGTTAATGAAGCTCTGAAGGCTCTGAAGTTTTGATTTAAAAGTGTACAGTGAAGTACCGTTACTCGCTTGTTTAATAATATACTTGTTTTGCTAAACGTGTCGAATTAAGAAACATAATTCACATATATCATTTTCTTGTATACTCAAATAATAAGTACTTTGTGTTTTACCTAATGTATTACTCGCGAATCAGTCATACAATTCTTCATTTTACGCATCATTAAATTTTAAGTCTAAGCATTTGAAGGAAAATCCTTTGGACATTTTATGCATAATGATTTACATCTACTAAATATCACAACAATTGATAAATGCCATTTTACTCATAGATCATACATGACGGAATTATATGCTTTGTTCTCCATTGGGTATCATAGCGCGGATACTGTATTCACCTTATATACTTTCATACATATATACAAAACGATTAGAATATATAGATATATATAACCAATCCACCTACGACTATACTGTTCAGTATAACATTCGACCATATACCATATATGATGATGATAATATATATTTTATATATGAATATAAAAAAATTTATAATATTTTTTTGTTACCGTTTTAGTACTTATCTTGAGTTGTATTCCTTTTTTTTTGGTTTGTTTGTGTATTCAGCGGATTTTCCTAGGACAAATAATAATTGTAATAAAAAGAAAGCGGTACACGACCCGTATACGAATTTTATTAGACTATATACGATATCAGTGCGGTCACGTTTGACTAATAAAATTATGACATTATATCCTCCCGATAGATAAATGACAGGGTATATATAATTCTTTTAAATATATATTCATTTTCATACATATACACAAATATATGCTGTTCAAAATAAGAAAATATATAATTGAAGAATAATTTCGTAGAATTATTCATTTTTTATTGTGTTAATCACAATTTTAAGTATATATAGTATATATATCATCATCTTGCATAATCAAATTTTTTTATGTGAATCTATTTTGATTTTATTATTTGAAAAAAAAAATAAATAAATAAATAAATTATTATTAAAACACAATTCATCATCACAAAGAGCTTGTATATAAAATGAAATAAATTTTGAAAACGTATCTCTATACAGATATACATATGAAAAATAAATATTTTTTATTGATAAATTATGTTGCGGTTGAACATACGATATTTAAATAATTTTTTTGTTTTTTATATGCCGAACAAATAATATTTTGTTTTTTTTTGTATATATCATTTATTTAATAAACAAATGTTCCCATGTGCATTTATGAATTGAACTATAACAATTTTCATGTATTCATTCATTCATATATAGATATAAAAAAATATCACTGATTTTGTTAAATTTGTAATGTATATGTATTATTATATATTGTGTCAGGCCGCAGTTTATTGAACAACAATTACTTTAGTTTATTACCATTATAAATATATTTAGCACTATATGTATGTACATTTAAGTCATTATATATATAAATAAGTTCAATGTATCGTTATGAAATTTATGATGTCAATCTATTTTTACTGTATACAGATACAAAATATTTATGTATTATATGCAAATTATTTATATATAACCATATCATATAGACACTGAAAGTCATAAAAAACATAGCAAAAAATTATTATCTTTTGAGTCTTTCCGTATATGGAATACCGATATTGTTAGTGTCTTCAATATGACTTGATTCCGGAATCTGATTTATTTCGACAATTAGTAAATATTGCCATTAAATAGACAATTAAAAACTCACAAAACCGGCCATATGTCATGAGCTGCTTACAAGTTTTTTCCGTGCCCTTACAATAAGATCATCTAAAACTCATCTTATTATACGTACATCTTCCTCTGTTATATTTCGCGACCTAAGCCTACTTGCATGTGAGTTGGGTTGGGTATAATTTTTAAGTTTGGAAAACTCTGTTAAATTTTCAGGCGAATTGGTCAGAAATCGAACGTGTATGGAGTTAATAATATTTATAATCACTTGAGGGAGTGAATGAAATGGGATCAGAAAAAATTCCCGGAATTAAAATACTTTCCATTTTTCATTTTACTTTCCAAAGCCTCAGATACAAATTTTTAGATAAATTGCTTGGAAACTGCCCGAGAGATCTTTAATATCCATTTGATTTGTAATAGAGCTCATTGGTCTAATAATCGCAAGGATATGTGTGGGAGAAAGGTGAGGAATCCGTTAGATCAGAAAACATTTTGAGAATCTAAGTTTTCGATTTTGGTACCCCAAAGCTGTATTCAACATTTTAAATAGGTAACCTAAAAAGATAAAGTATACAGATTGACAATAAAAATGGATTTGAATTTATGTATGGTATGAAGATATTTTTATACAATGCTTATAAACATTCATAGATTACATGTAGCCAATAGAGTATCAGATTTATACAAACCCTGGAGGCTTCAGACAATATATTTACCTCGTGCTCGTATTCCAATTTAGAATATACTCTTATTCGAAAGTTTACAAATATCATAACAGTGTTATATATAGTGAAACGTTGAGGTTAATGTATTTAATACGAGCTGTTTCGTTCGTTTTACACGACGGCTAGTGTACCCAATATATGCTGTATATATGTACATTACATTTATATGTTGATTATATCATTCATATATGCATTATATATTTATATATGTAATAAATATTCAAAAAAATAATTGTATATTGAATATTTATATAAATAAAGTTTAAAATTGAACTGCATCAACATGATAAAGTGTATATCTATCTATATATATGCATGATATTATATTTATATACCAATTTTTGAGTATATTTTTTTTATTATTATATTAATAAAATGTTGTAATATCATGTATTATAAAATATTTGAATAACAAAAAAAATGTATTGATTAAATAGAAAACAAGTATCTCTGGCAGTTCAGATATTCATATATAGTTTTATATTGAAATGGATTAAATATATTGCAATGAAAATTTAATGTGTTGTAATAAAATTAAAAATTCATTTTTTTTTAAATAACTTATTGATATGCTATTAACTCTTATCACAACATATGCAGGAAATGTCTATATATTATATATATAAAAAAATCATTTCCATTGTTTTAAAGATAAATTGATCTGTGATGAAATAATATAATATAATAATGAATTCATATATTTTATTATAGTTAATCATTTTATTTATATGTTTGTACGTATTTTGCATAGGATATACTATAGATTAGGTTGACATATTTGAATTAAATATGAATCTTTTATGAATATATTTATAAAAGCTTTACTGTTTCGTCTACACCATATAATTTGATTGAGGTAAATATTCATTATATTTATGATTATTTATAAGTGATGTAAAATTGTTATTATTTTTCAAATTGAAATGGTATTATTGTATGATATATTATGCATGAGTGCTCTATCATATGATTGATCTGAGATTTATATCAATATCCTTTCGTCATTGTTTTTAAATTCAGTATCACCAAACTATATAAATTATTCGAGTTAATGTGCACGATTTAATTATCCTTTGTATAGTCTTATACTGATTATATAAAGAATTAAATTATTATAAACATTTGGTTTAATACATACCAATGCCCAAAGAAGAAATCCACCTACCTAATCTTGTAGTAGTCGAGAAGTAAAGCGACCCATAGATGGTCCCCTTTAATTTCTCTTTAAGGAGGGAAATTCAATTTTTTATCTTGAATGATGTTCGCCGCCATTTTGTCACCCGGGGTCTAATTGTTAGTAGCTCTTCAAATATGAGCCTCCAATTTTTGATACTATATCACGAATACATACTGAATGCGACAGGGTTACAATAACATACCTTTTCTATGCTTTATAATGCATGCGATATCGAGAAGTGTTTGATTAAATCACGAAATATAAAAAGAATGGTTCGGATGGCGTTCATTCTGCCATTTAAATGGGTGCTTTCAATTGTCTATCTGCACCACTTATCGTTCTGTTTAAGAAATCGATAGCTGAAGGTTGTTTTCCACCGTTATGGAAGAAATCGATTATAATTCCCCAGTATAAAAATTGTGGTAGAAATGATGTTAAAAATAATAATTATCTTTGAAAATAAAAAAATTCGAAAAATGGGGTGCCAATTTTCCTGTAGGTAAATAATTGAAAAAATTACCGCACTTGAAACTTAAATTAACCCCCGTGGATAGAATAGATTTTTATCATAAAAATTTAGAAGATCATATAGTGGTTAAAGATAACAGTTCGGGGTTTGATTCATTTGAACGGCAACCTGTTTGTCGCCCCCGTCACCATTTTTCACCATTACCATCATTGCTTATGGTAATTATTAACCTTAAGTGTATTCCCAGTGGTTAACGGTTACAGGTCGGCGGTCCTAATATATAGAGAAATACATGAAAATAATATCGGTTTTATTTTATGGTTTAGATTAATATAAATCTATTAGGAGAGAAGAGAACTATATAAAATAATTATGTGTAAGCATTAGTGAGAACATTACCTCAAATAAGTATCTTATTATATAGACCTTACCGAACTAGAAAATGGATATATTGATATTGAGCAGATATTTCTCATGGATTAACTTCAAACGGGTATTTTAACCTTTCAATATAAATAGTTGTTAATATTGAAAGGCTAAAATATTTTTTAAATTAATATCGGCTATCGGTCATAAACATTTTTGAATGGTTTTGCAATCAAGTCTTAATATGATGTATTTATATATGTGAGTGTACCATTAATTAGCTAGAATATCACATAGATTCAAAGTCAAATGCTGTACAGAATTGCATTTGACTTTGAATTGAATTTATTGAATTTTGAATTCTTATTAATTAAGTGAGTGATTGTAATGATTTTTAGTTTTAATTGGGGATTATTTGAAATTACAATTGAACAAGTAAGAATTTGATTTTTCGTAGTTGGATCGATTCGTATTCGATCGGTTCGTAGTTGGAATCGAAACCAATTACATTTTGGTTCCTCATCAGTGGTCATAAGTACTTTAAAAACTATATCACTGTAATGATAGACGGCAACTATAAATAATTCTCTTGTAAGTAAAATCATTTTTATTTAAATAAAATATATAATTATAAATATAAAATTATAAAAATATATAATATATTGATAATGTGCCAAAATTATACCGAAAAATGATATGTATGAGTAAATACTTATTTTTTTTTATATATCATACATTATATTATATTTTCTATATTTAAAATATCACCTTATATATATATATGCGAATTCATTTATTCTAAATCTATATTATATTTTAAACACAATACATAGGATGTCTCATCATTTATTGTATATATACATTATATAAATAAATAAATTTATATATAAATAATATGATGATGACACTACACTATATACTGAAGATAATAAATAAATAAAATATTGTAATATTATATTTATATAATATATTATTATATATATTATATAGAGTATATATAGATATAAAGATAGATAAATATCTATTTATATAAAAGATAAGATATAAGATTTATCAGGATATCAAAACAAAAATAAAAAAAAATAGACAAAAAAAAAAGCCAAACACCATTCAATAATATGGAATAGATAGAATACACAACAAAAGCATGACAGTTTTCTTTTCTTTTTTTTTTATATAATATAATACCATTGAATGTATCATATATATATATATAGACTGCCGTATATAGATCTATTCTATAGTTTATAAAGTACATATTTTATTTTTTTTTCTTTTCTTTTTGGAAAAAAATATAATATATATATATAATAAAAATAAAAAAGCATATATGGTATGTATAAAAAAAATGAAGACGAAAAAAAAGACAAAATTTGAAAACCATCCCTATTGATGTTTTTATAAACCAATTTTAGCTCTTTAAGCATCTTTTATGGCTATAAAAACAAATAGGTCTAAAAGAATTTTTTCTTTTTTTTTTTTATTTTGGCAAAAAAATATACTTGCTATATATGTTAAGAAAACACTATATATAGTTATAATAAAAGAATGGATTTTTTTATATAATGTTGTTGTGTCATTGTTAAGGGTTAAGCTTTTGCATCGCTTTGCTATATAACCATTTTTTTTTGGTTGTGCTTTGAATCATCTTTTCTTTTTATTTCGTTTTATTTATACATTTATGATAAGATTCTATTTTTAGCAACGCATTTATGTTGTTGACGTTTTTTTTTATTAGTGTAATATACATATATATATATATATTGGAACTACTATATAAATAAATATATATTTATATTGAATGTACATTACATGTAATAAAAAGCTCTTGTAAAATGTATAATAATATATAAACAGTTTTTCATCGATATATTTCAGATAATAGAAATAAAAAGAAACAAAAACATATATATATATATATATTGATTTTATTTTATATATTCTTATAAAGTTCTCAATTTTTTCTTGTTGCAATAATTTATTGATAATGTTATATATATTTGGATTATAAATATAAATGTTTTAGTATGTGAATGCAGAAAAGTATATAATAGGCGTCATATTATTGTATTATAATGTTTTATTATATTATTTCATGGAATATATGGCATATATTAACCCTAGGATGCATATAAGGGTGTTATAATGCACAATGGATTTTGCTTTAAAAAATTAGTTTTTTAGTTATGTCCATGTCCTTTGGTGACATCTTCGAATATTCAATTCTACCTGTAATGATTCAATTCTACCTATAAAATCTGTAATGAACTTGTAAACAAAGTTTTCAGAAACATGACCATTCTTGTTTTTACAAGACACCGCGGATTTGCATTTTCTGAGTCTAATTATAGCCATGATTAAAAGTTAACGCCGGTTTTAGGTTCTGTGAGTCATTTGGAGTTGAAATCAGTCTCAAATATTTTCTCCGTTTTTGAATTAAACGAAAATAATTAATAATAATTAAATTAAATTAAATTAAATAATAATTAATTAAACGACTCCGTTTTTGAATTAAACGAAGATACCGATCGAGATTTTCGCGATTCGGGAGCACATATATTAATTGATTATTTTAATTTAACTATCAGATACACTATTACCATTTAATTACCATTTAATTACCTTTAAATTACATAAAATGATATAGATCGGACAACCGATTCACGGGATAATTCAAAAAATCTTGTATAGAATATAAATTTTATTTTTTGTTCTCTAAAGTTTGATGCAACTTATATTTCGAAAATACACCCCTTAAAACTTTCCATCCAACATGTTTAAAAACTTGGTCCATTAATTAGCTGTCGTTTGACATACATTGCGATACGCTATTTCTAATAGTTTCGCAGTAATTCACGATTAAATAAAAATATAGAACATTTTTAATGGTAAATGTGAATTTTATTTTATTTAATCAGGCAAAAAAAACAATTTTATTCGTTTTTTAAGTTAATTCTCATTATTACCGAGGAATCAAACGATGCTCAATTATGTTGATATACTTAAATTGGTTAATACCAATCGATTTATCATTATTTGGAAGTTATAAACTTATGGTTTAAAGTAATTATCCACCTGGACGAATTTTTATTCGCCAGAAAAATGCCAGAAAGCATAAATAGCCCGTTTAAATTATCACAAGAATCAAGGAGGTTATTTAACATTTCATCTCTGGGTAGAAATATACCCGGTTTATGCAAAAGTGTAGAATTTGTTGTTATGTAAGGGTTAATAAAAATTGATTAATTTTTTATTATTTTTATAAAATAATGCTTAATATGTTAAAATCCATAATAGAAAAAGTAACTACAATAATAAATCAAACATTGACAGTTTAAAATATATCGTTGAATTACATATATAATAACACATTACATATTTTCTTTGATTATAAAAACCAACAATTAATATAATATATATTAAAATAAGTCTATTATACTAAGGACTAAGGAGATTTATAGTAATTTTTCCTGTTGTTTTCCTCAATATTCAATGTTCAATACAATATAAATATTCAAGGAGATTTGTGAGTTTTCCTTTTCCTCGGCATGGATTATTATAATTTTTGAATGTCGTGTTCATCTAATTCATTTTCCCATACCATGCAAATATTTTTTTTTAATGCATTTTAATTGTTGGATGGTGTGTTGTTTTATTTTTAATATTTGGATATATGGCAATATTGTAGTTGAGACTGTTCTAAGTCACTGGGGTGTATAAATTAAAATTACATATTTATTTTCTCTATTGTAATAATGGTTATGTTTTATTTCCCGAATTAATTTCGATACATAATTAAATTTGCTAAAATATAAGCATTTATATACAAACCATTCAATAAGTTATCGTTCATATCCAATATCTTTAAAATGTTAAATTGCGACATACGCATACTAATATAATGGTGTTTATGATGAAGTATATTTGAAAAAAGTTTTAATGTAAAATAATGTTACCCGCGTTGAAATAATTAATTTATCTATCAAACAGATTAAATTTATATTTTTCTGTAATAGCATGCATTTTATATACAAATATAGAACATCTCTATTGTAAATTTTCAAATTTATCCACAAAGATTTAATAACATCATTTTTATATATATTATACATACATATATTATTGTATAACAATGTTTTTATTATATAGTTTATGCATATGCGAAAGAATTAAAGTTTATAATTAGAATTAATTAAAAAAAAAGATAAAAAATTTTAACTGCATCGCGTCGTATAAATTCGCATATCATCATAAAATAAAAGTTTTACGTATATAAAATAAACCAAAAAATATTGGATTAACTATATCAAAAACACACCATCTCTATTTAGTAAACATATGCGGTTCAATCTAAAGTATTTTGTTGCATAAAAAATATATACATATATTTTTGCAATAGCTTTAAAGTTTTTTTTGTTATAAAATATTAAGTGTATATGCAAATTTTTAAATTTGGAAAACAGAAAAATGGGTAATCAAATAAAGAAGTATATATCTTATTCTAAAATACCAAATGTTGGTCCCCTTACTGCATATGAATGGCACGAATAATGTAATAAGTGTTTATAGATCATATGTGAATTTTCATTATTATATATATAGTACAAATGAGATAATTCAGTTTATTCACGAAGTCGTTATACCAAAAAATGAGGATTATCACTGTTATAATTGACCCAAGCTATTAAATTACAAATCGTAATCTCTGCATATATGTAGTTCGATAGTATAATTGTATACTGTATCACTTTTGCGGATCATGGGCGGAGAAGTGAAAAGTAGTTTTCCAGAATCAAATTTCACAAAATCCAAAATTAAATAATTTTTAAATAAAAATACCATATATATCAATCGTTAAAATCCTTCAAATTTGATTACCCTGAATATCTATTCATTTTTTGCATATAATCATATATTATACTTTTTCAACTTATTGTATAAAAGAAATTTTTATAATAATGTACATTTATTTATTTAAAATTTTCGATATATATTTTGGTTAATACTGCAATGCTCTAGGTTCGATGATATGTATGTATGTCGTTATTATAATCATTTGAATCGTCTATATATTTATGTGTGAAAATTATGTAATCATTTATGATTGAAATAAATCCGTGATTACAGTATACAAGAGGTATAAAAAAATGTAGGTACAATTTTTGATTTATTGAGAAAAACTTAAATTTTTCATTTGACGGACCAGAAAAATTATATACAATAAATGAAAATTTTTTATAAACATGTTAAATAAATGGATAATTGAATTAGCCATGATTTGTGATAAAATATGATTATGATTAGTGTAAAATGATGGGTATAAAATATGGAGGTAAATAAAAAAAACCGGCAAAATTATTTTAAATTTTCTAATATTTAATATTTAACAGAAATTTAACAGATAACAGAAATTTGAATGAAACAAAAAGGGTTGATGGAAAGTTATTTTAGTTTTTATCCAATACAAAACTATTTTTAAATTGCATAGATATTTTTAATATTACATTTATATCAAGTGGAAAATATCCGAATATTTGCGGCTGCCAATTATGTATTTTTGAATAGTAGCCGTTATTAATCTGGTATTCTACAAAAGTTGCTGCGTTTGAATTATGGGTCAATTATTATTTATTTGAATCCTATTCAAATAGTATTTGGTTCAATCCTTCAATATAGAGCGGCTACGCGCCAAGTAATCTGTTCAATCGGATTGATAAAAGACCGGACCGGCCTTCATGCCTCGTTGCTTTCTATAGTGAATAAAAAATTACAGTCTATAATTCTAAATGAGGTCGTGGATTCGAATTCGGTAATGAAGACATAAAATATATTTTATGTTTTTCGGTTATTTCGAATGTGAATTTTCATACAGAGTTGCATATTTGCCGTTGCGATTTTCCTAACATCGTAAAATCAAACAACAATGGTTGGCTGTTATAAGACATTAAAACTAATCGTAAATATGAATTAATCAAATTAATCATCGAACAGTGCGGTATAAAGCTTTGTATATCGACTGCTTAGTGAAACTTAATATGTATAATCAATGCATGCATATATATTTGATAACTATATTTTTATATATAGAACCCAATATAGGACACAGTGATCGAATACATATTGAACTATAAATATAAATATATGCACGTATAGATACGAACTAACCAGAGATTATATATATTTGGATAATTTTCTCCTATATTGAATGTGTATAATTAAAATAGTTTATTAAAATTCTATCGATGTTCTATGAATATATAATCTGAAATTATACAGATTAAATGTATAATCATATCACTGATATATATTCTTCATTTACATATGTACAAATAATAGCTTTTCCATATCGTGTTTATGTTTATATTACATTATATTATATATATATATGTATAATTGTATATATAAAACAAACACCTGTGTATATATTTTATATATTACGATATTACGTACATAAATATAATATTGTACATGGAATATCTTATCTTAAACTAATTTATACATATATATACATATATTTAGGTAGAAATATAAACATTACATGTATTTGAAGTATATATTTTGACATACATCTATACATTACTTATGTGTACATTAAAAACATGTTGTAATATTAAGATAACCGAAAACATATTTGAAATATTATAGTTGGTATATATAATAAATAGATATATTCTATATATATTTTGTCTAATACATATTGTCGCCGTATTTCATAATAATACCCATAATATATGTAAAATAGTAAATATATTTCATACATACTCTATATACCTGCATATGAAAATCATGTTTAAGATTCTATAACCTCTTTATTTTAAATATAGGATCGAATTAATTAATAAAGGGATAACTCGTCAAAAGAACCTTTCTCATTACGAACCTACCTCTTATGGGTAATGCGGAAATGGCTACTTTAAACGTTATACAGGGTACAAATATTTAGACTGCGTAGAGCGTGAAAAAGTAAAGGACCGGTCCTGCATAAGTGGAATGATATGACATTGTCATAAACAATATTTTGAACAAAACAAACTCGGCATTCGGAATTCGGAAAAATAATACGTGCTTACAATTTGAAATTACAAAAGTTAAGTCTCAGACAAGTTGGATAACAACTCTATGCTTATGTGCTTATGTATTACGTTTTTGGTCTTATGTATATTGTTGTTTGTTATTAACACCAAAAATGTGTATATTGCATTTCTTTCTCACTATTTACTTCGTTTTAGGTTTTATGTTTCAACAAATTAAAACATAAGCACAATGCGACCAAATAAAGAATACAAACATAAGCCATTTCGGTTAAAATTTAGTAAAAAATCTATTACTTTTTCGGTTTTATACGATATTTTTTATGAAATTTTTGTTTATGATATTTTTTTATGAGAGGAAAAAATATTTATATATTTAAAAATAATAATATATATTTCATATATATGGTTTGGTCATAGCTACCCAAGGAAAATTGAGGTGATATGATATTTTATAAAAAAAAAATAAGAAATTTGTAAATGATTTTTCATTATATGGTATAAATATTCTATTACTACACAATACAGCAAGACTACTTTTTGCGTTGCATGGATTTAGACCATTTTCTTATGTTTTTTTTACATAAGATGTATGCACAGAAGCATAGAGTTGTTATCCAACTTGTATGAGACTTAATAGTTGATTTAAATATCTGTTGATATAAATACTAATAAACTAATGAGAAGTACATATCACATGAAGTGTAAAATTGAATTCTAATGATATAAAAAGAAACCTCAACATTTGACCGCTTGTATATATATGGTATATATTTGGGATGTGTTAAAGAAAGTATCTGCTGTTATATATTTATATCTACTTTCTGCATTGTAAATACCATACTTTCGTTAAAACATACAAACATACAAATTAGTATATACGAATAAACAGATTATCAGTCAATCGCACTATATTCTTTGTATGTATAATTTTAACTGCAATGCAATGTATATTTTATTTTGAAACTTTTTATAAATGTACCGGCAAAAAAAAAATTATCACAAAAGTAATTTTAAAAAAAAACCCACATTTCGAATCTAATTAAAATCGCATGAAATTACAATTTCAATGGATAAAATAAATTTATTATTTATTACACATATTTTTTGAATAAAAATCAATTTGAGATTTTATTTTATTTTATACCTTAAAGATAACGAATTCATTATAATTTGGTTGGATGTGAAATTTATATGAAAGAACTAAATATGTATATATACTATACATATAATCAATCTGATGTGTAACATTTTGAACGAATGGATGTCGTCATATATATCAACAAAATATATTTAAATAAAATAGTGATTGTGATATTTATAAAAGAAAAAAAGTAATTTTGTAAAATAAAATACATTTTTCGGTATATAAATAGATTGTCAATCGTTGAATATTCATATCATTCCAATAAAGAATCAGTCAGTGTAAAGTTGTAAAATAAAAAGCAAATAAAATTTAACAATTTTTTTAACAGAAAACATTAAATATGGCCAAATTATATTTTACCCTATTTATAGGGATTTTAATATTTTATATAATAACATTTAATGTTGTATCATCGAAATCGGTTGTTAAACAACAAACGGATGATGTTGTTGTTGATAATGATGATCATGATGATATGATGGTGGCTGCTTCGGGAAAAAGTGAAGATTGGAAAAAAGGTGGTGGCAAACAACATAAATCCGATAAACATTCATCGCACGGTGAAAAGGGAGAAAAAGGTTATAAGGGTGGACACACTGAAAGTAAAGGTTCAACGGGACATCATAAGAAAGCCGGTGATGCTGGACATCATGAGGCTGATGGTGGTAAAGGTTCAAAATATGGTGATGATGGTGGTTATCATCATGAGAGTAGTAAAGGCGATAAAGGTGACAAAGGTTCGGGTTACAAAGAAGGCGGTCAATTTGATGGTGGTCACAGTACAAAAGGTCAACACATTACAAGTAAATCCGATGATTACAGTAAAGACGTTACTTTCTATGAGGAAGACGGTGATGGTGGTTTTGATGAACACGATGGTTATTTCCATGAAGATCATGGTCATAAAAAGGGTGGTTCCGATAAGGCAGGACATTCCAAAGGGCATTACGATCACGGTGGATATGAGAAAAAAGGTTCAGACGATAAGGGTGCTCATCATGATGATCATTCCGGTCATGATTATAAAAAGGGTTCTGATGAACATTATGGCGGTAGTTCAAGTAAAGGTTCCAAAGGTGAAAAGGGTTATAAAAAATCACATGGTTCCAGTGCACATTCAAAAAAGGGGCATTAAAGGTGGACTATATTGCATAAAAAGAAATATATATAGATTGAAGTTATGTAACTTTAAAAACTATATACAAATATTTGGATATTAATTGTTTATGTGTTATTTTTTTAAATTAAAAAAAAATCTGTGATATATATTTTTAGGTTGATCAATTAGAATTATAATATTTGTATTTGATGATGGGTTTTAATTAGGTATTATAAATATAATTATGTTATTGTGCACACAATTTTTATATTATAGGATAATTGATTAAATATAATTTTTATTATATAGTAATTTTATTGTTTCTCTCAGAGATTTCTTTTGCGAAAGTTTATTACACATCGAAAAATAAACGGTTTATAATTCTATATAGATTAAAACAAAATAAATTGTCGAAAGAAATTAAAATCTTATTTTTAATTCGTATAAACTATATGTCCCAAATCACATATTTAAAAAATGATAGAAGATTTGGAACATAAAACATTTTTCATAAATGAAATTCAATAAATTTTAAGTGGCTGCTTTTCAAAAATAAGAATCTTAAACGTTTATAAACATTAATAGTAAAACATTTTTGACAATTAATTTTGAAAAAAAAATCGTTGTCTTTTTGTATTGAAAACATTTTGTTTGCAACATAGTAAACATTTTAATGTTTCTACAAATATGAACTGTGTTAAATTATATGCTAAACAATAAACGTAAATTAAGGTAGGGTCGCAAACATGAATATAGAGCAAACAAATTAATATTTCCTACAAATGATATATATTTTACTAGAAACAATTATTCGGTTTAAACTTATTTATAAGCAAAGTTTTGCAATAATTTGCAATAAAACACTTTTGGCAATGCTTTTTCATATCAAAACCAAAGTAAGCTGATTTCAGGAATATTTGTCCATGGCTTGTCATTCAATTACTTTTCAATTACTACTCAACTAAAACCACACAATACATTTTATAGTATCAAAATGGAAAATTTAAATGCACACCAAAATCGGCACTGTAAATACATTTGATGTGAGATTTTGAAACTATTTGCGGGTCGATGGTAAAAAAGTGAGATGAATAAATCATTAACATAGTTTCAAACTTGTGTGACGTATAGCGAACTTGACAATTCTTAACACAGCTTACATTACAACTGATTGTGAGTCAAAAAATGTCATTATATAATATTTTTGTATCTAAAATCTAAATAAATCTATATTTAACACTATATTTAATAGAGTATCGTCAGTATTCACACACCTGAACACCATATCATTTGATTATTATTAAAATATATTTATTATTTATATAAAGAATATATATGCGACTGACTATATATTATATTAATAAATTGATCCAAATATAAGTGATGACGGGCCTATCTATATAATATGTGTAACAACTATGATAAATGTGTCACAGTTAAAATTATATTATATTATAAATAATAAATTCTTATGGAGTCGTGTATATTATTTTTGTGTATTTGCGCTATATATCTTCTATTTATATATAGATATCAAGGGTATTATCAAAATATATCTACGTTTAATATATGAGCGATGAGATGATGATTATGTTACAAAAATAAATATACACAATATATTTTTGGTCACGTTGGGGATATTTTAATACATGTATATAACAATCCATTTTTTTTTTGTATATTCGTTACTCAAATACATAAAATATTATTACCTTTCTGCCTATATATGTATATATAGAATGAATGTGACAAGAACATGTCCTATATGTATATTGATAAATGGTAATTATATAACGTGAATGAGATTTATTCTAGTATAACTTATAATTCCTCATTCTCAATTCATTCTCATGTTTGCACATTCATATTAGTATAACCCTTTTTTCGCATTTACGAACCATGAGTCGAACTTGACGACATTTTACCTACTAAATCCCTCATTACCGTTACGATTTATTGTGCCCCCGTTTCCCCTTTGCTCTTCAGTAACTTGATTATCATCCTGCTCGGGCAAACCATACAACCCATGGTGGTGAAGAGTTCGGTCCGGTGGAAGTATCAGTTTATAAAAAATAAAATAGTATTTCTCATTTGTTAATGTAAAGAACGAAAATCACAAGAAACTGATTATGTATCGAAGTTTGCGAACTCAAAATTACCAAAAAAACGCCAAACAAACCAAACATAATTAATAATGATACACTTACCCATATACATTTTTTAATTAAAATATTTTTTTTGTTAGTATATAATTATTTACATGCATATTTTGCACTAACTTTTAACTGTAACACACACACACACACACTCTAACACATTTTAAATAAATAATTGGGATCATAAATTTTTTTGATTATAAATGGTATTTGCTTTTATCTAAGCTCACTACACGAATGTCTAAATATTTTTATTAGTCATATTGGAATATTTTCCAATTCATTCTGGGATTGAATGACATATAGGAAAACCTTCCATTTAAAATTCTTATGAAAAAAATTATTAGACATGGGAAACCATATGGGTGTTTTTTCGACTTAGACATATCGTATAATGGTATAATATTCCATTTGATTTTCCCAACTGAATTTCAGGTTCATCGGAAATACATAAAGAATATTTTCGAATAGACTCCATTCAAAATATTCCAACTGTTTTTCCGTGAAGTTAACATCGGAAGATATTGGAATTCCAAAGTATTCAATAATTTTTTCCATCTTGTGGTCAATAGAGTAGGTTTGCATTTAATACTAATTGATTTAAGCAATAAATTTTAAGTTAACAGAGGTTTTATTTATGTAACGAAATATAGTTTAAAAATTAGTTCTAAATTTTCAACCGTGCAATTTTCAGCAAATTTTATTTAAAATAATAATAATAATATTATTTTTATGATGACAATCGATGATATTGGTTAAAAGCCTCCGACAACGTCTTTCTGTTTCGACAACCGTATGGGAAAATATGTAAATTTTGCGTGAAAATTGTGATTCGAAATTACAAAACATTTTTTTATATCTTTAGTAGGATTTAAACGGATGTCCTAAAAATTGTAAGAATATTAAGTTGAAGTTTTTTTCTACTTCACTCTTCAATACGCAGTGTCAGAATAATAATACTATATATATAATGTATGTATAGAAATACTAAAGAAAATAATATAGATAGATTTAGAAATAAAACTGAAAAATACAATTGGTAAAATTTAAAAATGTATATATCTGTATATGGTAATAATAATAAAAAGCTAATAACAAATTTCTCATTATATGAAATTTCAATGAAATTTTATATTATATAAATATAGGGATGAAAAATGGGGTTAAATAAATAGACATTTCTTTTTTTTTGTGAACAAATACGTCGTTTCTTTATATCTCGATACATAGATACATACTTTTTTATACCACTTATACTTTTCATATATATGAAATGTATATAATTATATATATTATATTTCCAACCACATATTTCTCTACATATCGTTGTAATGCTATTTATACGCATATGTATTATTGTTATTCAATTTCCTATACGAATTTTAAAATTTTGAATGGAATTGTAAAAAATTAAAAAAAAAAAGAGATGAGATATTCTTTTGGATATTTGTCGTATACGCATATATATGTACGGTTACACGAAAATTTTAAATGTTAGATCATTAGCTTAATACCCGCCCGAAAAAGATTTAAAAAAGTTTGTTTCAATCAGTGTTTTTTCCATCACTTTTTAGAAACCCTTTTCTATTTTCCTTGCAACTTTGCGATACCACATCGATTTAAAAAACATCGGCATTTTCGATGGCTTTCATCAGCCCGTAGTACATCAATCTTTGCAGATCTCATCAGATTCAGACTAACCATGACCGTGATTATCCCTTGTGGCTATAATGCTGATGATTGTCATTGGTCTACCCATGATTTTTAAATTTTCGATTATAGTTCACATTCTTCAAGTAATCGATGTGAATATCATACGTTCAATTTTTCACAAATAAGTATGTATGTTTTATATTTTTCAGCCTGGAATTAAGTTAAGGTCCTAATAGTTTTTCGTATTTATATGCGGTTAATGTTAATGGAACTTATTTGACAAAAAAAACGAATATATATACGACTATACGACACAATAGCAAAACAAATATAATTTATTATTAATTTATTCAAAGAAATACATATATATACACAAAATACTTTACTGTTGAGTATATTCTTCTAAATACATTTTCTCAAAAGCATGTATACATTACATACGTTGTATTTATAAGTGAATGTTATGACGAGTACAAAATGTACAATACATAAATTAAAAAAAATAAATAAATATGTATTTATATATAAAACATATCACATCACGTGTAGTACATATATGTATGTTAAGGAAAATTGAGGAAAAATAAAAAGAATATTTTTTTGTTTGTTTGTTATGTTGAAAACCTTGAGGCGTTAAAAATATTATTTATATTTTTTTTTCACCAAAAATTATAAATGTAAAAGATATAAAGATATAGAAAAAATTAACATATTTGCGCTCATATAACGAATAAAAGACGTATCCATATATGGATATATATTTGCATGTGTCGAAGAATTCCTGAACACCTGAACTCAACTTTTTAACTTAAAGTCATTAATCTTACTTCTTGGTTGTTGTTTGAAAATTTGCAATAATTTCAAGTTATATAAAAATTGGTTTAAATGAAAAACAAATTTTATATATATTCATCATTATATAGTATATATACAATATACATAATGCATATATATCATATATGATTTGTATTAAAACATATATACAATTGTTATATAAAATATGTATAAAATATATATATATATCTTGGTGTTTTTATATGAAAAATTATAATAAGCAGCTTAAGAATTCATGTCATGAATACCCGACATGTTTTCTTTTCATACTTTTCGTTTTGCGTTTGTGTGTGTTTTTTTTTGTGGGTGAAGAGGGGAAAATAGAAACTGTATAAAAGATTAACATTTTTTTTATATTTAATTTGGATGAGTTTATATTTGGCACGTGGCATTTAAAGTTGATGTATAAGCAATGCAATATAAAAGATAATGAATTCTGTGTGTTTTTATCCCCACTTTTATGTTTAAAACCAAACAATGCTTCTTTTAGGATATCGAATATCGTAATACCTAGACTTGTTACTAATAGATTTGGAAAAAAAACTATTCATATAGGTTAATTTCGGATCATTTCGTTTAAAGAAATTAGAATAATTTTTCCTATTGAATTAATGGTACTTTTGATTTCTAAAATAATGATAAAGTATCAGATCAGGGGAAGATTCCGGAACAAAGTGAAACGGTGACACGGTTAGGGGAAAAATAATATCAAGTTGTATTCTCACTGATGAGTACGAATTCGCAGTTCCACAGATTTCACACTTTTATATATCATACACGACAAAATTGAAATGAATTTATTGAATTTTTTTCGATTTTAAGATAAACAAATTAAATTATTTATTAATTTTTTAAATATCATTATTAAACGGATAATACTTCTTTTTCTTTGTCCTGCAAGTTAAACTCTTATAACAAATTATTATTAAGCAGGTACTAAAACCAAAATCTGTGTAAATGCGAACCCGTGGAATTACGAACCAGTTCGCTTCTCCCTCACATAGGTAAATATTGCGATTCCTCAACCGAAATCGAATAACATATACAAAAAATGATATTAATGTCGATAACTGGGGAAAAAACTACACTAAATGTCAATTGTTCATGAAAAAAAAAATACGAAATTATTAATGCAGAAATGGTTTGTCACGCACAATAATTTTTTCTCAACATAAAAATGATGTTGCTGTTGATTAAAATTATTAAAATTAAAATGTTTTGTAATTATATTGTATGTTTCAGATTTGAATATCTCTATCGTCTTGAAGATCCGTAATCGAGTAACGAGAATCTTATTTCGTATAACTTGAATTCTCTATAAATTTTGGTCCAAATATATACATTTTATCAGAATTACCTCACCATTCCATACGGCGGGGTTGTTTTATGCCCTTACTTAAATTTATAACAAAAAGAAAATCTAAACCATAAATTTAAAAAAATTATTTTCCAACAAAGATATTCATTTTTTATTACTAAATTCATATAAACATTATATGTTATGAACTAAATGATATAATAAAAGAATTTTCATACTGAATGTTTAGCAAAAAATATCTAATATATATTCATATATATAGTTATATGATTGAATGTATAGTCTATTTATGATTCGGAAATGTTTATATGTATTCATGGAAAGATGAAACTGCAAAATATCATTATACAATATATTATATATCAGCATATCTCTAGTTATCGTTTTTTTTGTACCTTGTTGTTCATTGACAATAAATATATACAAATATGAATAAAGAAAATTATCTGTAGAACATATTTATAAAAAATATACATAAATAACATATAACATGCACTATATATAAATAATAGAAAATGATAATACATATGTATGATTTATTACATCGTTTTGTTTGTACAAAGTGAAGGATTTCTTTTCTTATATAAAATATATATATAAAATAAAATAAATAAAGTAAAATATTTATATACATTTTCTTTTATTCAAATGCAAAAGGTATATATCATTCAATATATAGATTTTGTAATAAATTTTCATGGAAAAGCTTTGTATATATATATAAAATATATATATATCTATATATATGTACAATAAAAAAATATATACGTATTAGGACCTCAACTTAATTCCATCTCACAAATATTAGTTTTAATACTTTTTTATTTTCATCTCTGTATTATTTTTCTTAGTTTTCACATTTCTCAAAAAAATGTAGCGGACGCTTATGGATAACTTGAAGAACGTTATGGTGATCAAGCTCCATGTTATACAACATATAAAGAGTGTTATCGATCATACAAAAGTAATAAAATTGGTAATATCTAAACGATAGGAAAATGAGTACCACATGAATCGTCTAAAAGTGCTATTCATAACCGCTTCAACATCGCGATGTATTTGCTATTGCTTGTCAGTCAACGAAACGTTTTCGGATGAGAATTGATGACTGGCGATAAAAAGTGAATAGTTCAGTATTCTATTCACTTTTTATCGCCAGTCCCAAATATCCCAAATATCCCAAATATCCCAAATAAAAAACCATCAACATTACAGCCAAAATGCAACATCCACTGTCATAAGGTAATGCTCTACATTTGACGGGATCAGTAAGGAGTGGTGTACTTCGATGAAAGCGAAAGAAACTGTTGTAGCCTATGTTAACAAAAATCAATCAAACAAATTGGATGATCCGCTGATGCGAAAAAGACCAGCAATAGTGTGTAATAGCTCGATTGGGAAACTCTACTTCAACTAACATATTCACCAGACGTTGATTCGATCACTTCATTGAATTAACGAATGTATCAAAACCGACTTTGTTTTAACGAGATTGTATCGTCTAATTTCGAGATAGATGTGTAGAGATTGTAGAAAGAGATGGAAATTTTTTTGATTAATATAAATTGCCCATTGTTGTTTTCTATAATTTTTTTGAGCGAAAATTAAGTTAAGATCCTAATATTTATTTGAATCACATTTATTTATTTTTATTTTATTGTTGGTGGCCGTACATGTCTATGTAAAATTGTAAATATTTATTTAATGAATGGAAAAATATGACATTAAAAAATATTTTATTTTATTGTTGTATTTGCAGAACATTTATCGATTTTATAAAAATGAAAAAAAAAATCAAAATAAATTCAAATCAATTTTATAAACAATTTGAATTATGAATTAAAATATAACAAAAAAAACCACAGGTATTGGAATTTCTTTTTAAAAATTATTTTGATTTATATATTTTTCTTTCTCGTATTTAAATATAAAAGAAATTAAATTTATTTATAAAAATAAAATATAAAATTTATTTTGTTTTGAATGAAATTATATTATACTATTAGATATGAGAATAATCATCTTGAAAAATTTCAAAATAAAAAAAAAACAAGATTTTTCAATTTACGATAGAAACTTTTTTCAATATACAACACATTGAAAAACAGTTGCCAGGCAAACTTCTGAAACACCAAGCACATTATATTTATCACCATTCAATATCAATCACTCTTAAAATTTTCGTATAAAACAATGTAATATATTTAAATTCATCCACACTAAATATTCAAATTCATTTACCTAAACACCCTTGGAACTCTATGGGATTGGGTAGAAGCAGTGATATAAGAAAAAAAGCACCGATAAGTTTTTCCATTTTTCATAAAACCTCCTAATCCAAATGTCATGTACATTGGTTAGAAAGAGAACGAAATATTTCTAATACCCCTATAGTTTTCAATGGGAGTGACTGGAACAATGTAATTTCGTATATATTCGTATAGAGAAAAGTTAACAAAGGCACCTTAAAACTTTTTCCAAAACTATTTAAAAAGGCGCATTTCGAATGAACATTCATAATAAGTAAAATTTATTTTGTCTTTGTATGCAATTACATTATTGTCATTTTGAGAATATATCATATAAACATTCATTGAAAATATAATATATAAATGGCAATTGTCCAGATAAAACATAAATATGTTTTACACATTTTTCAATGCATTTTTGATGTGCTGCAGTTTTATATATATCCATGAGCAAACTTATATTGTACAGTGTGTTCCTCATAAGTCAGCCAATATTTTCGAAATATCGACGAACCAATATCTTCGAAACCAGATGAGTTATCACTAAATGGATGTTAGAAGACCTCTGCTAATCGCATGCGCACGGCTCCGGTCCAACGAACTTATTGGTCGTTCCGCCTTTTGCCAAAGCGTCCGCCCTGCCCCGAAGCTGCCATTTTACATAGATCCGTCCGTGAAGATTTTTATCGTTTCCGACCCCACTTCAGGCAGTGATCCGTCATCTATGAATATCTTATGGTACATTTCCTGTACCACAACTCTCATAATCCCATCCATTGGCATGTCCATTTCCCTGACTCCCTTGACAAGAGCCAGGATCCTTCTGTGCCCGCATATGGTGTCTTTCTGGTACCATGTTTCGTTTCGCTATATGGTTAATGAAGACCTATATGGTTAATGGGGATAAGCTTTTAAAAATCAACTGCAAACCATCATTTTTGTTTTACCTGTTTTGCAGAGAGTGATTAGAAATTAAAAAATATCTGAGGATCCCATTGGGGATGTTTTATAAACGGGGTTTTTCATCACTGGTTTCGGTGATATTGGGCTGGTTAGATGTATGTGAGACACGCCGTATATAATATGAATATACAATATAAATTAATACATATATGTATATAATACAATTTTATATTATACATAAGAGAATAAAAAATTAAAGTTTTTCTGTTTTCAACAAAGAATTTAATTTATTTATTTATATATAAAATTACAAATAAAATATTATATTCGTTTAGGTTTTGAAACAAATTTTGATATATTGTTTTTCTTAATACTCATATTACTTGTTTATGCATATTCATACAATATACATAATGTAACATTTGTCAAATATTTTAGTTAAAGGCAATGTACAGACTTTAATTTGAAAATAATATTGATTATCATCCGTTTTTTAACAAACAATAAATATTGTAAAATGATTTATCGATAAGTGGGAGTGATAACAAAATATATATATGATTTTGTTACTTTTATAAATTTGTGAATACATTTTTAAAATCATTAAACATGTTTATTATAAAATTTTAGCCTAGATAATTATCTATGTGGTGGTATAATGATTATTCATTAAATGGAGACTTTTTTCATGTGTTTCATGTGTCGATTTACAATTAAAAAAATGTCTTAGCATTCATAATATATACAAGCGTTAAACAAATATAGTTTTAATGTCACCCTTTAACAACATTTTTGATATTTACATTTGTTATTTACCATATCTGTGTGTCTTTTATATATATATATAATATAATAATATATATATATATATATATGTATATATGAAAAAATTTCGAAGAAAATTTAGAAATATAAAATCTCAGACGCATATACTGTAAATGTTGCAAACAAATCAGATTTTACAGTAAATTTATCTTTTATGTTTTTATACCATCAATATATCCACGTTTAAATGAATAAAATTTATATAAATGTATTATTTTTGCGTGCATATCGAGTCTGCTATACAGATATACACTTATATACGCGTATTGTATACAATTTTATATTATAACAGCTATCTATATGATTATTATTATTTAAATATAATATATATAAAATTTAAAATTATATACATATATATATATATAAATAGAGTTATTCAAATATATATGGAGCAATGATTTGATATTTAAAGGTTTATGAAAATAACATTTGGCACCGTCAAAGTAATGACGAAAGAGAAATTCTTATCTTTATATATACAATTTATATATATGATATGCTCTCGTATAATATATATATCACATATACTAAATCTAAGCACTGCAGCATTGTCTTATTAAATTCATATATACAAAAACCATAATATAAATTTTTAGATATACACACTGTTGTGTTTTATACAAAATAAATAATTTGTATCAAATATGCTTAAATAAATGTTACATTATATGTCATAATGTATTTTATATCACATACGTATATCATATACATCAGCGGCAAGCGGTGAATTTTTTCGTAACGGATGCTATTATCATGACACTAATTAAATGCATTAATATTGTAATATTTAATTTTTCGGGTTGTAATACCTATAGTGGGAATTAGGAAGTAGGAAGTAGTAGAACCTAGAAACATATAAATTATATAATATAACGAGATTCTATATTTCAATTCAATTCTACGTTCTTTCTTAAGCGTATATCAGACGACAGATTATATATTCTTAATTTTTGTGCTTAAATTTTAATATAGGATTTTTTACAAGTAAGAGCGGAATGGATATAAATAAAAATGAGGAGGATGTCTGATGAAATAATTGTTGCACTTAAGAATATAAATTCTGAAATTTAGAAAATCATTTCTAAATTATTGCACATACATTTTAAGAACAAATTTTATCAATACAAAATTTTAAATTTCAAAATTGCCTGCTCATTTTTATTGCAGATGGTTGGAAAAATAAATAATATATAATAAAAAAAGAACTTTTTATTGTAATTTTTCCATGCATATATAGTTCTGTATATTTCACACATAAATGGTTTCTCTTTTTGATTTTAGCATAAATATTAGAATATATATTCTGTCGTCTGATATCCGCTTTAGTAAATTCATAGATGATTTGTTCTTAAGTGTCGGTTATTCATGGTAAGAATTTTAATTTTTGCTTTTCTATTGCAATTATAGCCAAGTCAGTTGGTCTTCCATCTTCCATTGAATTTCATACGCATGATATGATTCTTTTCCAGAGTTGAAACCTCCAAATGCAAATCAATTTCAAAATCCCAAAAACCAGTAAAAGAATTGCCCAAGAAATAAATTTTATTTAGTTTTGGTAATATTTGACTTATTTAAAGTTCCATATAAATAATGAATATTGAAATCATTATGAAATGAAAACGAAAAAAAAATGCTATAAATGATATTCATGCATATACCGAAAACATAGTAATAAAACACACAATCTTTATATGGTATATTTAATATATAAGCTGTATACTTATCAGCTTCTATAAGAATCCATAAGAACACAAATTGTTCGCATAGAAATAATAGGCCGAAAATTTCGTAACTTCGCAATATAAAAAGAAAATTTTCAGTATTTTTAGGAAGCAATTCTGCAATTTTAAGGGATGCAGAGCATTCGTGGCGTTATTGAACCGCACGCCCTTGATATACATATATATATATATATATATATATAGACTTAAAATATGATATGAATATATATATATATATATACAAGAAGCGATGGTTTTACGAGAATTTGTATTGTGTAAAATTTTAGGAATTTTATGATTAAAATGAATGGGTTTTGTAATAACAAAACATAAAACATATATATTTATCTATATTATATAAAGAACGCATTTACATGTTCTATATGTATGTTTATATATAAAAGTATATTATATATGTATTTTGAAGGGTTATATACTGCGTGTAAAAAGATTTAATAATATTATATAAAGCAAATCATATTGTATATATTCGTATATGTACCAAAAAAATACAAAAATTATTAATATCATAAAAATAATATATACAATATTGTGCAGCAGTCTATACGGTTATATATACTAATTATACTATGTATAATTATATATATATATATTATATATCCTTTCGTTATTTAGCGTATTAAAATGAATATATAATTGTATGTACGTACATATATGAAAAAAAAAAAATTTAAATTCATTTCATGCAATTTTTGTTTAAAAAAACATGTCAATTATTTTAATTTATATATATTTAACTTAATTTTAAATTTTACTAAAAACATATACGTACTTATTTTTATATATAAAAATTTATATGTATGATAATTATTTTACTATACACAACAAATTGTATATTAATGGTGATAAATAATCATAACACGTTTTTTATTAAAAATTAAAATCATCAAATAAATACGGTATATTTAATACTTCGGTTCCGATATATTAATGTATAAATGAAATATTTTTACAAATTAACGATGTGAAATATATATAAACTAAGAGTCTAATTTTAAATATTTATTTCTTTATTTATTTACTCAATCAAACATTAAATACTAATGTACACAATTTTAGGCATTATGAATTAAATTCCAATGAGAGCGATTATAAAATTTATTGTTATAAAAGTTATATTTTTAACATTGTTAAAGAATGTAATGAAGAATGCATTTGAAAAAAAATAATAAAAGCATGAAAACATATACATAAAAATACATCAAATTGTTCTTAAAAATACTTTGACATTCATATTATATATTACTAGGCGACGCTGACTTATGACTCTGTGGTGTAAATGATAAAAATCCCAACCTACAATTCTAATGACATTTTGAGGTCGTGGATTAGGATTCGAAGACTGAAGACATAAAATATGTTTTGTATTTTCGGTTATTTTTCGAATCTGAATTTTAACACAGAGTTTTATTTTCCAATGCGGTTGGTCGTACGACTAAATACATATAATTATATATATATATAATTTAAACAAAAAGCAACATTTAATTTGTATAAATATGAATGCGCATAAATAATTAAAAACAACTCACCACAATCAACTAAATTATTAATAAATAAAATTTAAAACTTTATATTCTGAATAACAAAAAACAAGAAAAGGAAAACCACAAAGCTGACCAAAAAGTTTTTGTGTTTTTATTTTGTTATCAAATTTTCTATATTATATAAAATAAAATACCTATTTGCAAATAATATAAATTGTATATATAAAAGATTCATCCCTATAGCCAAATATCTAGACTCTTTATATTGAGCGAGCATTTATATACTATATATTCTTATAGTTATTGAAGGTAGAAAAATATAAAATTGTTATAAAATTATATATTTTTTTACATATTATTATGTGTGAGTTATTTTGTATCAAATTTAATTTATTTATATAAATAGCTTGAAAATCTATATAAATATATAAAAAGATAGATATTAATGTGTTCTATATACGTATATGCAAAATTTAGATTCATAATAGATTTGATGTATTTTATAAACATATATGAGATTTTATAATGTAATGAAAATTTACAAAGTATCATTATATAATAAAGCTTTGTCAAACAAATTTGAAATATTAATATTGTATATATAAAATGTATAACATACAATTATTCAATACTGATTTATGATGATGTCCTATATATGTTATGATGGTGCGGTTCATATTTATGTTTATGCTTCATTTACACAATAAACCAGACTCTATCTGCATGTACCATATATATTTTTTCGCGTATATCCTGTAATTTTAGTTGAATTTATTATTGCAAAATATATGGAGCATACTATATTTATTATTATATTATACATTTCGAATTTATATTATAGAATATATATCGGGTTATGTATACCAACTGAACGATTTATGTTAAACCGACTAAATAATTATAATCACTTTGTTACTCTCTCTATACATTTAAATAGAAATGCATTTAACATAATGATTTATTAAAATGTATACTTTTTGATATCAAGATATTTTGGTTGAATTATATAAATATATACGTATAGAAATGCAATTTTATATATATATATATATATAGTTTTAAATACATTATAGATAATTATACTTAAAATATATATATACAAATATTCTATATACTTATATATATTCACAAATAATATAATTATACAGACTTTTCATTGTTCATTTGAAATTACTTTTGATATTATACTTGCATTAAATGCAAATAAATATAAATCTTCATCTTATATATATTTAAATAAATACTATATTGAAAATTCTTTTATGTACACACAAAAATTTTTCTTTTCAACTTTACGAATTTTAAAGAAATATTTTAATTATATACGGAGGTTATTTTATGTATTTATTATTTAAATCTTATGTATAGCTGATGCGTTGATAGAATTATCTTATATTAATATTTAATGCTTTTCATCATAATACAGGATGTCCTCTACTTAACCCCCTATAAACCGAATGTTGATACTATTTCATCAAATAACATCAACCACTACTGAAATACTGGGCGTTGAAATCAAATCATGAATCGTTAACTCATAAATTCTTAACTATCAAACTTAGAATAACCAGGGAACACTGGATTTATATAGGCAAATCACTTACATATTTTTCCACATTTTTTCCCGATTCACCGTTACGGATTACACAATGAATTCAAGTTTATTAACGACAGCGATAAACTTTAAAGGGTGTTTCTCGGGGTGCAGCATCTGCATCATCCATTTTGGATTCCTCATCGAACGATTCATTTATGACCACACTAGATTTCCAATTAATAGTATCTGCTGCCGCCGTCTTCATACAATAATTCAATCGATTCCAAATATATAACTTCACATGTTTTGTTGTTGATCCATAACTGTTCGAACAATTAACTCTACAAATTTATCCTCCTACTGTTGCTTTATTCTCCTGCCATTTTTAAGAGTTGACATATTGAATCGCAATGAATGTTTGGCGATTTGCACTAACACCCGTTGTTTCCCGTTGTTATGGCAATATTTATGAAGGCTATGATGACCAATTGCGGGCTAATATACAATTTCTCCATCCGCCTGTGCATTAAAATCACCAAGGACAAATGTAATGTCAATAATGTGCTAGGCCCTGCCTTTGGTTTCTTAATTTGTTGTTTTTATGGTGTCAGTAATTAACCGTACGACCAACCGCATGGGATTCGCATTTATAATTTTAGCCTGAATGATTCGAAATGAACCCTTCGGTCCCGTTGGCAACCACGTGGTAGTAAAGTATTCACTTGATAATGAATTAAAAACAAATTAATAAAGAATACGATATAACCATAATAAAAATATAACGATTTTCATAATACCGTAATTGTCATGCAATTTATTACTTTCTTAACATTGATTTATGGGAAAATAATAATAACAGCTGATTATTTTATTTCACTTTTAATGTTTATATTTGTATATAATTTTTATGTATAATTTCGATTACTTATTAAATATAGAAAGATCTCTAAATTGATCATAAATGAGCCGTATCAAAAACGTAGGTATATACGATAAATAATCTTTTATTTATATTGATATATAGTATATCAAATACATAAAATGAATTTATAACCTTCACGGATTGATTTAATTACATTTGTTTTTTTTTTTGGGTAAAATTTTTAAATTTTTATACAAAAGCTATTTGTTAAAAATTCCACATTGTAATGTTACATAATGGATATTTTTCGATTTTTTTTTTGTGAATATTTAAATTTTTATGCTAAATATAGTTAAAGATTAACTTTAAATTTTAAACTAACGCAATTAATTTTACGTATATAAATATATTTAAAAATATATGTTATGTAATGAAATGTAAAGTCTAATAGGTTTTTTTTTAAAATATATCTTTGAATTGAATTTGTTTCAATAAATTTATTAGGTAATGTAATGCAATAATTGTATTATTATATTTATTAGCATAGTTCATTGAACAATATATATATATATATATATATATAATACAGGTAATGAATGGAAACAATTTTGTTTTTTTTTCACCACAATATATTGATACATTTTTTTTTTGGTATTTAAATTATTGTGTTTTATTATAGATAATGATTACAAAAAAAAAGATATACATTCGCATTTAACAATACTTTTTATAATTTCTCCTTCTGCTTATACTTAAATTTTGAACAAAACACACATTTTTTCTAATGAATTGTTAGAAAAAATTTCGTATTAAATGTTTTCCTTGTGCATTTAAACGCAACCAGTGTAAATTTAATTTGTAATGTTAATTTTTTTCCAATAAATAAGATTTTTTTTAATTTTTCAATTTGCATTTTGTTGTAAAATAATAAAAAATTTTTTTGTATAAATACGACAATGTTCAATTGGAAAAAGTGTCATTTCATTTTAAATAATCGAACAGTGTAGTTTAGTTGAATATACAATTAAAGTGATTTTTAATATTTAATTATATTAAAAAAATAAAAAAAAATGGTTTCTAAATTAACAGTGGCATTGTGCTTAGGCATATTTGCATTGGTTGCATTAAGTGCTGATGCACGTCGTATCTATGATGATTTAGATACGGCTGCATCTGGTAAACATGAAGATTGGAAACATGGTGGCGGTAAAGATCATCATTCGGATTCGCATTCGTCGAAAGGCGAAAAGGGTGAAAAGGGTTATAAGGGAGCACATGGTTATGAAAAAGGAGAAAAAGGACATCATGACAGTGAAGGTCATAAGGGATCGTATAGCGATGATGGTGGTAGTAAAAAATCTCATTTCGATGATGGCGGTTATTTCCATGAAAGCAAAAAGGGAGAAAAAGGAGAAAAGGGATCCGGTTATGATGAAAAAGGAAGTTTCAGCAAAGGTCATTCAACAAAGGGATCTCATTCAATACACAAAGCCGATGAATTCAAAAAAGATAATAAATTCTATGATGAAGATCATGATGAAGGTTTCGATGAAAAATATGGTGATTTCCATGAAGATCATGGTCACAAAAAAGGTGGTTCCCATAAAGGTGGTCATCATAAATCTTCTCATGATCATGGTGGTTACGGTAAAAAGGGCGGCGACAGCAAAGGTCATCATCATTCTGATCATTCTGGGCATAAGGGTGAAAAAGGACATGATGAACATCACAAACATAGCTCATCGGGCGGCAAAAAAGGCGGTAGCGATCACAAAAAAGCATGGGGACACAAAAAAGCATCACATCACTAAACGCACAAACGAATATCAATTCTTCACAAAAAATAAAAACAAAGAAAAAAAAACATGAATAAGGATTTATTGTTTTTGTCTTATGGATATACTTATGTATATTTGATATACACTGAAATATAAATTTCGAAATGACTACACATTAATTTTGTAATATAAATATATATAATTATGAGAAAAATATAATTAAAAAAAAATTTTTATATTTTTTAAACACACATTTACAATTTTTAATTTTTTTTAATGTAATAATATTAATAATATAATGATAATAAATTAAAAGGTGAGACAATTTATGTGATATTATTATTTTTTAATAAAATTATACTATAAAAATAATTATATAGAAAATTCTTGTCTTATTTTGTGTACTGATTATTTTTGTATACTTTATTAACAACAATTTGTAACATTATAGTAATATTGTAAGTTAACGATATTTTGCAGTCCATAAAAATCCACAGAATATATTTATATATAATTATTATAATAAATAAAAGTGAAATAAAATCAACTTTTAAAGTTTATGTAAAATGTCTATATGGTTTAGTATTTGCCGGAATTCAATGGTCAAAACTTAAGGCAAATCGAAACAAGAGCGTATACAGAAAATTTTCCAGGGAGGGGGCAAGATTTTTTAATTGGACTTTACCCTGCACTGAAATATACATTGTAATAATATTTGTTGATATCTCATTATGTGCACCAAATATTGATGTTTCCTAGTTTTTTTCGTATTCATAATTCCAGTTTCTTTTGGGATTCTTCTCAAAATTTCACCGTTCTTTTCAATGCAATTATAGAGCCTTGTAGCATTTGAGGATACATTGAAAATCAGATAAGACAGAAATTTCCAGAAATTGAATTACACGAAATGTTAGGAAAATTGTAATATTATTTCTATAAAGTTAGATAAATTCTTATTAGATAAATCGTAGACACAATTAAAATAATATTATACTTTTCAATTATCAAAACGTATTAAATTGATTAAAAATGGTAAAGGATGTCCCGAATATTGAAACTCATCATCAAGAAAAAAAAAGTTCCTCCATTGTATAAATGCATTTAAATTTACTTCATATAAACGTAAGTCTTTTAAAGACAGCCTTTTAGTACACTTTTAAAGGTAAAGAAAACACTGAAAAAGTTAAGAGTACAATAACATTTTTATAACAATTCTTATACAGCCAAATATATAATGAAAATTAAAACAATAATAAATTTTAATATAAAAATCTCCGCATTAATATATTGTTATGTAATAAACAAAACTTATATTTTACATTACATTAAATACAAACTAATTTACATAACATTTCGTTTTTGTTTATATATAAATAAATAATAATACATTTTTTGTATTCGCATATTATTTTTTTTAATGATTTAAGCACGTAATTTTAGTATGCGACTTATACAATAAAGTGTTTACATTCGAGTGTAGCGGTAACATGATCTCTCCCAGATTGAAAAATCTCAAATGGAAACATCGAAATCACATTATTTTTTGTTCTCATGAGTCAACTCACTGCAATAGAATTACGAGGTTTTACGGATGCTAAACCGATTCTGCCGTAGTAACGAACAAAATAAAAAAAAATTTAATTTCGTGAAATTAATGGCGTCATAGTTTTATAACCCATTGAAAATGCCAAAAAACACGGACCAGAAAACGATCATTTGCCGCATGCATTGCAGTTGTTCTTTAATCAAACATCGGCTACACGAAACGAAGTCATGTCTTTATATCGAATCGTAACGGGCGACCAAAGTGAATATATTTTGAAAAAGGATTTGGTCGTAAGACAATGCCCTGTGTTTGGTGTGACCAGATCGGCGTCGTATATCAGCTGTTCATGCAAATAAAAAACCCTTGCTATAAGTACGTGCTTCTAGTTTCCGATGTTTTCCAGTCAGCACTTTTATTTTACATACCTATATAAGTTTCCAGATTTGTCATTATGACCTAAGTAATATACCTATCAAAATTGTAAATCAACAGCGAAACACAAATAAAAAGTAAAAGTTTTTAATTTACTCCATATAAATGATCAAATTTCTGGTGCGACAAAACCACCTCGAATATACCTGTATGTATACTGCGGATGAAAGGGCTTTTTTTTTAATTTCGGTTTACAATCACCTACAAAATGATTTATTTGGTTGTGAATTTATACCACTAGAAAAAATTAAAAACAACAAACAAAATTTCTTGTTTCTTGAGAAACAATTTAAAATACAGGTAATTAAAAACATATGTGTGTAAAATATTTTGAAGGTAATTTAATTGCGTTTTTTCTTAATAATACTATATATTATTATATGACCAAATTAAAATAACTTAATCTATATGTGCGAATATGTTACACACATATTTTCCTATAATTTATATTTTGTTCAGGCGTAATTTATAATTTATATTAATATGTTATCATATATATAGAAAAACAAAAAAATATATGTAGAGTTATACGGTTATACATTTAAGGTTCTTATATATTTAATTTCTTAAGCATGTATTTTGCTAGATAAATATGAATATGCTGCATACACAAGTTAGTATATCTGAAATGGGTTTTCTTTTCTTTTCATTTGTATATACGCATTCTTCTTCATTATATAATGTATATAAATGTTAACCCGATACCTATATAATCATTATGCCTTTATATAAATAACAAAACTTTAACCTCTTTTAAATATTTAAAATGCTCATTAGGTTTATTTCATAGCATGTATTGTAAAATATATACTGCTGTGTACAAATATGACCCGGCATTTTGTTTTAATTTTTATTTTCTCTTTTTATTTTTCAAAATCAATTTCATCCCCTTCAAAATAACCCTCCTCGGCTCCAATGCACTTCTGCTAACGGTTTTTCCATTCATCAAAACACGTGGAGAAGTCTTCTTACGGTATGACCATCAATACCTTATTTGATGTGGCTTTAATCGCTTCTATCGTGTCAAAACGGTGTTCCCTTACGGTATCTTAAACTTGACCGTTAGTCAGAAGGCACGATCCAAGTCCCATCTCCAGTTATATGATGCGTTTCATTTTGTCTTGATAGTCGAAAGCATTGATTTACACACTTCAAAGTGACGCTGATATTCCATGAAATTCGGCATTTTTGGCACGGAATCGAGATTGTACTTTTCTGAGGCACAAAGCATCTTTTAAAGTGGTGTTGACTGACCCATTTGCAATTCCCACAGCATCAGCAAGGTCTCTAGTAGATGATTTTGCAGCACCAATTCTGTGATTTGCATGGTGTGATGTTCATCAGTTGATGTTCTTGGTCTTCTTTGATGTGGTTCGTCTTTAACGCTTTCACTTGTGTTTTAGACATGGCCTGTTCACGGATGGCCATTTTTACCAAAATGAGCGTCACTGTTCAATTAATGAAGATATTTCCATGAAACTTGATACAGATGTAAGTAACATACCTAACAACTTAAAAATAATAAAAACCCCGCAAAATTTAAATTGAAGAT
This sequence comes from Dilophus febrilis, assembly GCA_958336335.1. Lineage (NCBI taxonomy): Eukaryota > Metazoa > Arthropoda > Insecta > Diptera > Bibionidae > Dilophus > Dilophus febrilis. The sequence continues at coordinate 35,636,783 of OY284471.1, forward strand.
TCCGGGTCATATTTGTACATAGTAGTATATATATATAGTATATATATTATATGTATATATATGTAATTATTTATACGAATATAAACTGCTGATATCCTTTTATTTTCGCATCACTCTTTTTTTACCTCCATCCATCCGTATATATATATATTTATATATACACATATATATATATAGACTATTTATTTTATGAATACTTCTATTTATTGTTATTATTATTATGATATAAAGTTTAACTATGTGTATCCCATAGAATAATTAATATAATGTATAATTTTTATTTTATAATTATTTCACATGTAAAATGCAGAGACTTATGTATATATTTCTATATATAGTTATTTAGTTGGAACAAACAAAAATGTCTAAAACAATGTATGTATATTTCAAAAAGGATTTTCATATACAGAAATGAAAATGTTTGTTTGTAGGCTTGTTTTTGTTTTATACATATATATATATAATTAATGTAATATAGGAAAATTCATGGTGGAAGTAAATAATATAATGTGAAAATATTTAAATATGTGTATTGTGTATACAATATTTATTATAGAAATATATAACATCCTATGCGATGCAAATCCTTTATGAATATAAATGAGCAGCACAAATATATATATCAAAGCCCAACAAAAATGTATTATATAAAAAGGTAAATCGTTCATATAATGCATATATAGATAATTAGTTTCGATGTAAATTTAATATAAAATCTACATCTATTTGGTATATTTTAATAAAATATATATACCATCGGCTGTTCGTCACTCCATTCAAGACTATTTTAAAATTTCAATATAAATTTCTTAATAAACAGAAGTTATGGTTAAAAATTAATAACACTATGGTGGTTATGCCCAGGAATATTTAACATACAAAGTGACACAGAATGTTATTGCAAACATTTGCTTTAAAATTTTTAAAATTTAGTGTACAAACAAAGTTTAGTGTACAAACAAGATGCATTGTAAATTTTGTTGTAAATCCCATTCAAAAAGTGTATTTTGTTATTGTTTAATTTTCACAGATAGTACTACACAATTTACAATAAATTAAAAATACAACACAATTTACAACGCGCTCCTGAGAAAACAACGCAATTTACTACGGAGATATATAATCATTTTAATATCTCCTTTGTAAATTGTGGTGTTTTGAGATTTTCTTAAAGTGTGATTATATTTGTTACTCTTATTTTTACTGATTTTATAAATACAAGACACAACAGCAAGAAAAATCGAGTGAGCATTTAAAAAAAAACGATAGAAAAATAAAATGGAAAACCATTAAAAAATGGTATATTTCTATTGAATTTCTATAGAAAAATAATTGTTTTTCTAAAAGAAGAGATTGCTCTTTTATACTGCATGTGAATTTATATATTTTCGCAATACAGCATCAATTTACAAAAACAACATAACAACCAACAGAAAAAGAAGAATTCTGAACTCAGGGTTAAGAAAAACCACATGATTTTAATATATCACATTTACGAAACATTGTTAAAATTTGTGGCTTTTACGGTGTCGGTATTTAGCCGTACTACCAACCGCAAAGGGAAAATACAACTCTGTTTTAAAATTCATATTCGAAAAATAACCGAAAACACAAAACATATTTTATGTCTTCAGTAGGATTCGAACCCACGACCCCAAAATTTCGTTATTTTTATCATTTACACCACAGAGGTATAATACTATCTGTTGATAAAATCATATACCTCACAGATAGATATTTCCTAGTGAAGCTTCGAAATGAATACACTACGGGGGGTTCCACAGGGCCGTGTGATGGGATCGATATTAAACTTTATATATACGGCGGACCTGCCAACAAATTACCAAACAATGGTGGAAATAAATTTAGCTATACATTTCGATATACTGGGTATATATTCAGATAGGCGACTAACCTCGAATAAAAACATACGGGTCAAAAGAAAACAACCTGCCTTGAAAATAAACCAAAATGTATTGGTTGATGGGCTACAAGTCTAATTTGTCAATAAACAATAAACTGTTATTTGTTAACAATAAGTAGCATTTAAGACAAAGTGGATGAATGGAAATAACCCTAGGCAACGGCAAGAAATTTGCATATCGAAATACTGCCAAAAATAGTCAAAAATATTACGATTATTTTACGTGAACCATGGTTTGTTACCAATGAAGTTATTCAATCGGACTTACAAATGCAATCGGTACGATATGCGATAACAATCTATCCAGTAGCAAGTATCAACATAGACTTTTAAACCATCCAAACAGGTTGGCTAAAAATCTGCTGAACAAAACATCAAAAATTATATGACACCCAATCAAAAGTACATTTTGTTGAAATGTGTATATGTTTATATACAGTTGATACAGTACACTCGGGATATGATAAGGAACTATATTGAATGTTAAAAGTTTTACTTGGGGAATGCTTCAAAAGTTTGTATTATAACCTTTAAATAAGGAACGTTAAAAATAAATAAAAAACCCTATTATATTAGCGTGTTATATTTTTGTTTTTTTTTCAGTACACATTTAAACTCTGCGTAGAGTTTAAAGTGAATTTTAAGATAAGCGGTAGATTTCTGGCTTTTAAAGAGTCATGCGGAAAACACAACAAGAGCTTCAGCTTCAACTTCGATTTCAACCTCAGCTTTGACATCACTGCATAAAGTTGTGTGAAACACAATACAGCGTCAGCGTTGGCTTTGCAGAGATTATAAAATGTATTTTATTATTATGTTGTTTGTTTTTTTGTTTACATTAAGTAGAAAATAGATCCACTCGAGCATTGCTTCAACCTCAGCGTCGCCTTCACCTTTGTATTGGGTTTGGTTGCATATACGCCTCATGAACTGATCAGCTGAAGCTCTTGTTGTGTTTTCAGCATAAAGCTAAGCTTTATATTATAAAATCACATAACATCACAATATCATTTGAAAATTTTGTAAAAGAAATTGTTGAATTTGTATTTATTTATATATTTGTATTCATTTGTATATCAAATCATAATAAATAAATAGGCGAAAAAGAAGAGCCGCGATTCTATTGAAAAGTGACTATTTTTAGTGAGTGACTTCGAAGGAGTCATAATTATTGTGAGTTCATTCGAATAAGTCACTGGTATTCTGTATGAAAAAGTGACCTTTTTTTAATGATATTAATTATTAATATTATCAATAAACCAAAAATAATAATCAAGCCGATTCTAATTCATATTGCTATGCTGATAGCAATTGCTATTTGCCATCGCAATGGGTAAATTAAGTTTTCGTATTCTAAACTGTATTGCTATTATGCTATCGGTCGATATAAATAGCAATAATAACAATATCAAATTTGCCGGTTGCTGTTTTTTTAGCAATTGTTATAATAGCAATATGAATTAGAATCGGCTTGATTATAATTTATAATTTATTATTATTTAAAATGTATGCGTATATGATGATTTCATTAAAAATAAAATATATATTAACTCACTGACAACTCACACATTTTTATTTTAGTGAATTTTTTTTTTTGAAAGGGGACTTTGAAAGGGGACTTTCATTAATTCGAAATTAAAAATTCCCAAAATATGACGAAAAAGTCATGTCAATAACGAGTCGCTTTTCAATAGAATCGCGACTAAGATTGTATATAAGACAAATATTAATATATTTCAATTCACAATTGATGTACGATAACTAAAATGATTTTCAAAACCTAAATTATTCACTCAAATCTGTAGTTTAGGTAAAAGTGTAAGTTTAATTTATACTGAAAAAATGAATCGGTTTATATCGGAGGCTTAAGCTGTTCCTCAGGTTTAGTTAAACTAGAGTTTAAACTCGCACTGTAAAATCGGGCATAAGAAAACTTGTCCTATTTCAAATTCCACAATAATATTTTCATAATATCGCACATAAATTAATATCATAAACACTTATAATAAATAAGTAACAAACAAAAAATAACCTATTCAAATATATATTTATATTTTATAAGAAATATTCTGAGATATGTTTAGTAATTTATATTGGTAAATATTAAGTAATTATAATAAGTTTTATATAGAGCATATGTACTTGTAAAGAAAAGTAAACGATGTACAATGTAGATATACATTCATATATATAAATTATGTATATACATAGTTATATATAGTATATAGATATATGTGTATAATAAAGCTTTTCACATTTCCATTATTTTATGAAGATTTAATTAAAATTCCGTTATACTAAACTTTCTCTGGCATATTTATCACTTTTATTCCGGATAACACAATCCCACCATAAATCAGATAACTCAATATAGTAAATGTACATGTTGAACTGTATGGTATATACACATATATGGGAATTGTATATGTGATATATCTAAATGCGTGTATGTATGCATATGAATAATGTGAATTTGTATATATCTATTATTAGTATTATTTATATATACTCGTACTTTGTAAATGTATAAATGAAGAAGTGTTTTGTTATACTTATATATATATATATATATATATATATATATATATATATTATATAAATCCATATGAATATGAATTTTCTTCTCTTTACATATATCTAAATGTTAATTATAAATCCATATATTATATACGCGGTTGTAATTCACTTAATTGATTAAAGTTTTAATATCTTAAGAACATCTATATAATTTTATTTTTATTCCTTAAGTATTCGTTGTACATACATATAATGATATACATCTATATAGATTTCGATGCGAAAATAGAATATATAAAATCTTTAGATGAGATGTATTTATCTATCTATATACATACACGTATTATATATACTATTATATGGAAATTAAAGAAAATAAATAGAAATATATACCCTTTCAAATCATTATAAAATCGATTTTAAAGCATATGTACTATCCCTATTGAACACGGCTTTAGAAAAAGCAATGGACGCCTTGGTTCCAATATATCTCGTAATACTGGTAATATATTGATTAGATTAGATTAGAAACATAAAGAGAAACATCTCCAATCATCCCTTGGATCTATATGGGAGCTCCTGCATGGGATGGGATTCGAAAAAATTCCCCGAATTAAAACTTTTTCCATTGTTCATCAAATTTCCAGATCCAACTTTTCTAGCCAATTTGTTAGAAACAGAACGAGATATCTCTTATAATATTTTGGATTTGTATGGGATAGGATCAGAAAAATTCTACGGTGATCATTACCGGGTAATGTCATTTTTGTGCATTGGTACCAAACCCCTATTATCTCCAACTCTTGGAGAAAAGTGATAATAATAATGGTATACTATTTAAATCGGAAGTGTCCTGGCTAAACTCTTCTAACGTTTAAGTGCCTTGAAATTTCATACAAAATTTCAATGATTTTATCAATTGGAATTTTTTCTTGTTTTGTTTTGTTGTGTTTTTTTTTTGTGTTGGCTTATCTATTTAGTTTATAGAATACCTAATCAAAAACGTATTAGTGTATAGTGTTTTTTTATATGTTTTAAAATTAAATTATAGAAAATACCATCACATCTTTTCCTAATCAATACAAATTATAATTACTATTATGTTGTGTGCGAATTATTATATAATTATGGGGTAAAATTAAATATTTCATTGAATTTTATTGTATATATCGGTTGAGAATTTTCCATATACTATTATTTTTACCATAAATGAATATTTATATTCTTTAAATTCTTTAATACTAAATTATAAATATATAAAATACTTGGCGTTTAAAAACATTTCTGTATATACATATTTTAAGTAAAAATTTTATATATATATAAGTATCTACACAATATTTTTTTGGCAAAATTAATGTAATGTCAAAACGAAGAAATAGAATTATCTACTTATTTACTTATAATATATACATATATATATACTATATATTTTTATATTTTGCATGCGTACGGACGGGTATATATATTATATATATATATATATATATAAGTATAATTACATGCAAATTATAAATATAATTTTAATTTAATTATTATATCTATATATAATTATATATAAATAAAGCCTATATTTTAAATGCGTATATCAAAAAATATATCAGAGAGTGATGATTCATTTATAAAGATGAAGATGACAGGGGTAATGGTATAGATGTATAAATAAAATATTGAAATACTTTTTGAAAGTCACAAACATTTTAATTGAATTTTAGATATTTGATGCCTTTTCAATATAATTAATTTTGATGAAATCTATGTATATATATGAAATGAGTGTATATCATTATCATTTTATTCGATCGCATGTTACCGCATATCATCATATATGGTATATAAATACTCATCTTGATGTATAAATAAAAACTATATCTACGTACATATCTATAATAATATATTATCTAAAATAAGTTGAAATGCTATTCATTCACAATACTATTTAAAAGTATTATTGGAATAAAGTTTATTATTTAAACTTTCTAATTTTATATCTAAATTACGGTTTTGAGGTTTTTACAGATAAGCGAATTGAATGCATAATTTCTCGCTATATATATTAAAACTATTTTGAAAACATTCGCTCTAATATGATTATTTAATTATTTAAGAAACAAAAAATTTGATATAGATATTAAGTATTACAATAAATATAATATCAAGACATTTCAATTGCTAATAATTATATTCGGTTTAGTTTGTTGTTTTTACGGTTTTCTTGTAAATTGTAAAAAATTGTATTAAACTATTCGCGTTAATGTTCATGATTGTAGGTTGTAGTATTGTACAATAGATTTTACGTTTATTTAACAATCTATTGAGTTTGTTAATTTAATACAATCCCTTTTCAGTGTTCCTCTGAGATGTAATTGATAAAAATACCAACCTAAAATTCTTACAAATTTTGGGGTCGTGGGTTCGAATCCTTCCGAAGACATAAAATATGTTTTGTGTTTTCGGTTATTTTTCGAATCTGAATTTTAACACAGAGATGCATAGTTTCCCTTGCGGTTGAACGTACGGCTAAATACCGACACCGTAAAAACCACAAATTAAGAAACTAACGTTGGACGCTAAAACCGAGTGTTGGGGTAATGGGATCATTTTTTTTCAGTGTTCATTGTGGAAAAAACGCAATTTACAAGCAAATTATTAAACAAGGAATTATAAACGGCAAAGGAAAAAGAAAAGAAAACATTGCCATTTCAGAAATTCAAAATGTTATAAAAAAAATACATTTGATTAAGCTATATATATGTGTGTAATTTTGATTGGTCTAAATTTATAATTCAATATACATATTCTTCTTTATAATGTAATATAGTTCAACTAAATTTGAGTGATAAAAATGCAATATTAGTATCTATATATTCTAAATATACATATATGATGTATGTATGTACCACTATATGGTACTATGTAGGTTGACGAACGACCAAATATAGAATTTGTTTTTTCATAATTAAATTATATTCCAATATCCATCGCACTATAACTATAACCATAACTTAAAAACATAAAATTTAAATTCATTTATGTATACGAACAGAAAAAATAATTATTGTAAATATTTATTCTATTCACATATACACAAAATATTCAAAAATAATATTCATTTGCATTTGTTCAAAAATAAAATGTTTATTTCATTTCCATATATAAATATTTCGATTTTTATGAATTTAGTTTTAACACAGAATACAGTATAACCAATATTGTATATTGTTAAACACCCTTCGTAAAAATTCAATTTTTGGATGATTTCATGTGTATATATGAAGAAAAAATGCTGAGCTGTAAACGATCAAACGGACACATGTGTGGTTTATAGATAGTTTATAGCACATAGTTTATGGATGAGATGGTTTTACTAACCAGATGCTTCGATAGTCTTAATGCTTCGATAGTCTTAAAAAATATAACTGGAACTTTATTTTTATGTACACACATGAAGTCATCCTAAAATTGAATTTTTACGGGTAGTGGTTAACATTATTTTGGATACGGAATATAATATTATTATAAAATTCTATCTATATTTATAAGAGATGCTCAAAAAGGTCATTGGAGTGTTACTATGTTACTAGGATGGATTTTAAAATAAACTTTAACCTGTAACGTTTTATTCCTTTAATTTTTTTTAATTATCTATGTCTTCAATTTTGAGATATGCGATCCTGAAATAAGAAGTGGCCTTACACTATCTTTATAGTACAGGGTTATGAAAACTTTCCAAATTACAATAAATTCTCAAAATGTTTTCATAGAAATTAAAGTATTTATTTGAAAGGTTTTTCTGAGTTAATTTATCTCGTAATTACAGAGGGTTAATTAAAATAAGCATTACAGAATACTTTCGAATAAAATCCATGTTAGAATCACGGCTTCGGTACATCTTTTACATCACCCCGTATATGCAAAATTTTAATTTATATCTCTATCTATAATTCTATATAAGGTTTTAATGTCTATAGTATATGTATACTTATTTTATTTTTTTGTTCCATTTATGTTTGCATACATTTTATACAATTTTGATCTCATTTGAACGAATATAAACAAAAGAACGATATGTGTTTGTTTAACCCGTAAACGATATCCATTCCGGAATGGTTATGAATGTGTGTTAATGTCTATTGAAAATATCCGACCGAAACATAACCTGAAAATGTTTAATTTAAAAAAAATGGTTTAATAATTCAATTAATTCTAAATATAACAATCATTAAAATAATGATCTTATCAGGATTGATGTTTTTCGGGTTAGGTGTAGGAACAATAAAGCGGATTTTTTGGCTTGAAAATGGCATTTATTTGTATAACAAAATGTAAACGTTTGCCAATGGTTGTTTGGTCGACATTCAACTCTAATACAAGCTCTTGTTAGTGTATAGAAAACGAATTCCAACTGTGTTAGTGTATAGAAAACGAATGACATGAGACATATAGTTCAATTATGTATATGTACATAACATTTAACAGAACAATTATAAAAAAACGCTACCAGACAAATATCCGAAACTGGAAGCATATGTGAACATTAATATATTTAAATTAATTCCCAAAAACACACATGGATTTCTTAGGGAGTGGATGAAAGCGGAAGGTTAAGTAAAAGTTTTTCCAATTGATTAGAAACAGAACGAGATTTCTCTAATCATCCCTCGGATTTGCATGGTATTCCTGAATAGGATGGTAATTAGGAAAATTTCGGCAAAATTTTTTGCATTTGATATCAAACTTCTAAATCCAAAATATTAGGCAAATCTATATATAACTATTTGATATATTCGAGAAACAAAAAATCGAAAAAGATACATCCGAGTGACCGAAAAATAAATGTAGCATTTCTATTCCATTTTTGTCGATAAAAATTTCCCATTTGTGTAGAGGAAGTGATAAAAAATGTACCATTCAACGATTTCCATAATGTTATCTTGGTACTTTGCTTAAAGTATGTGATTAATATGTATTTTAAATTAATTTTATTCCTAAAATAAATATATATTTTATAAATATAGTAAATGAACATGGCAGTTGTATAAATGCATTTTCATAAATAGTTTAAAATTTATCAAATTTTTATTTTTTATTTTTTTTTCTGGTTAATATAAAGTAAATCAAATTCAATTCTGTATAACACGTATTAAATATCATAATTGTTGTAATATAAATATTATGTTAATCCAAAGAAATATTTTTATTTATTTGAATACGGAAATATTTTATTTATTTGAATTCAAAACTTTTTCATATATACATGTTTGAAATGGATGTCGTGCAGAAAACTTTAAATTGGCCATATGCACGAAATATAAACTGTCGTATTCAATTATCATCATATTATAAAATAAGTGGGTATATAAAAATTTGACCGCGAATTAACTATACCAACTGTAAATTTATGTATAAAATATAAATAAATATAATAATGGTAATATATACATATATAGACAAATAAAAAATGTACATATGCATGATAAATAATTTTACATGAAAATGGAAAATGCGTGTTTCTTCCAATTTATAATCTTAAACTTTTTTTTTAACCTTCATGTTTATATATAACTATAAATTCACATCAGTATGCTACAAAATCCGCATATATGCATCTATTTACATATTTTCCATTTTGACCAATATCCATATATATAAAATGTCTATGTTTGGTAAATTTCAAATTCAAACCATGACCTGATTAATATAATTTGTAATTCTATATATAATCTATAATAATATATGATGTTATGTCAAAATATTCATATCAAAAATATGAAAAATATCATATAAAGGTTTTATTTTTATATTTTTGTTATTATTATTATTATTATTATTATTATTTATATTTTTCATAATGCACATATGTAAAATAAAGTTTTCATACATATATGGTTTAATAATCACATGTAATTTTGAATCATATGATATTTATAAAATAAAAAAATGATCGAATCTAAATTTGAAAATTTACCAAATATACTATACGTAAATGTCATCCTCTCTATATATAAATTCTTTAGGGCAATTTTTGGAATAAAAATGTTATTGACAAAAGTTTTATTTCACAAATATTACATAATTTATGGGTAACTATAAAAAAACTATATATAATCTATAATAATATACAATATAATGGTGATTTTATCTCTGTTATATAATAGTATCATTTTTTTGATAACGTTTTATCGTATATATATGTGGATGATGAATTGAAATAGAAAGATATATTGGTATATACGTATTTTGATAGTATATAACGAGATGCATATTCAGTGAACCATGATAAAAGAAATGGAATCTTGAACTTTGTAACGAGAAAGCTTTTCAATTTTTATTAACCCACCTTTTTGGAGCGGTACATATACTATATAGATTTTAATCCATATCTTAATGTTCAAATGGAATGCAATATGATTATATATTTGAATGATTCATTTACTATAAATAAAAACACCATAAATTTGTTTAATGGATATATATATATGTATAATAATTTTGAAAAGGTCACAGTAAACACAATTTAATGTATATAACCCATATTGAGTTAAGTTAAATATTAATATTCAGCCGGCATCCGTGTCGGAATTAAATCGGAAATACAACCAAATTTCATATGAAAGGAAGCCTTCAGAAACTATGGAACGGATTTTAATGAAATGTCAATTTATAAGCTTTTGCGTGCCGCTGGTTGATTCTGTACAAAAATGAGCTCCCTCCTACCACTAATTCCACCCCTAAGGGTCACAAAACCCTAACCCGAATGGCCACAAAAACGTGCTTCCAGTTTATTTTTAAATTATACATCTCTATAATATTCTCGTAAAATCGTGGGAAATGATTAGGTAGGCCTTACATATTAGATTCACACATTTTATATACAAAATAATAATATATAGTATAGACATTGTCAATATATATTATTATCATTATTATTATTATTATATTAATAAACATTTATTATACATTATTACCGTATTACCATACCTAAAGATATATTATAACTGAATAATAATAAGTTATTATTATAATATAGATAATTTAATATCCAATTAAACAGTTCGGAAAATATCCATAAAACAAAACGTTTTTAAATGTAAACGAAATAACACCCGCGAACATCACTTACACATTCATAAATTACATTTTACATACGTGCACAAAGTATAATGGATTAATGATTAAATTTAACTTTAAAAACCGTATTAAATTAAATTTTAAGTTTTGAGTTTCAGTCATATTACATCCCTTTATAAATATTATTTATTTTATAAGGAAGAATATTTATATATAAAGGGTGATTTTTTAAAAGCTATAGGAAAGTTTTTCAAAAAAAACACATAAAATTCAGAAAAATGCATGAAATCTTTATTTGAATCGATAGTACGGTCCACGGTATATTTCATTTGAACGATTCAAGATTTCCCTCTAATCGTCACATCGTGTCATTTCGTATTGTAAAAAATATTAAAATTTTTTTTTTTTGCTCTACTCATATTAATCATTGTATCAATAAAATTTAAATTGCGGGAAGCACTTAAATTGGGTATTAAGAACGCAGGGGTCGAATTCTATCGGTCGATATCGAATACTCGAGATCGAAATTAGTTGTTTTTCGGATTATATGACTCGATCAGTCGAGTCGTGTGACGATAATTTCATTCGATATATAATTTTCTATCGAATGGTGCTTGTTATTGAGTTTGCTTTGTGATTTGCTTATATTGCTTTTTGCTTATAATATATAAATTTAAAAACTTAAAATCTATTTTATTGAATTGAATAATAATAACAATTTTACAATGCAATGTTGCTGATTTAAATCGCATATATCGATATATATATCAGTATTTTATATTGGAAAATCTACTATGATTTAACAAAAACTTCGATTCGATTGCAATCGACTTCCATGATCCCATTTTTTTTTCTCGATAAACGTGATCGAAATTTTTACTCGATAATTTATTATTCGATATCGGTTCATATAATTCGAGCCCAGGTATTTTAAAACGATTGCTGTTATAATCGTATAGTGAACGGGTTCTGGAATTCTAAACGTCGTGTTTTGAAAATAGGGCAGTACAGTTTGAATATGCTGAGTTTTAGGCCCTTTTGAACCAAAAATGATATCAAACTCAAGCGGCAGCTGGTTTACATTTTGGAATTCATTAATTAAACGATTTCCAGCTGTCTTAACGATACAGATATGGTACAAAAATTAGGAACTTAGGTTCGGTATGTCAAAAAATGTAGAACACAGTAAACGTTCGAAAAACTGTTCTAAAGAAAATATTGTAATAGTTTTTACACCGAATTATCGGGACGAACAGTTGACCACCCGCAATAAATCAAAGCGCAATAATTCGGGAGGTAAGTATGGTCATGCATCAACAGCAACGGCTCTTACCGATTATTAATAGCAAGAAACTAATACAGTACAACTCGTGTTTATTCTTTCGGAGCGATCTACTATAACCCCATCCAGCAGAACAAACCCTTCACTGAAGAAAATTATAAATAGCATTTAATGTTGATAATCCTAGCATTGAAACTAAAACACCCACACTATTCCAAAATAACACAAACGAAAGAATGTGTTCCGGTCAATCACTCATGACCCAATCGTGCTGCCGCTCGTTCTTTACTGCCTGAAATATGGAAAAGAGTTGCAGCAAAGAGTTGCATATGCGATGGATAACAATATACTTTAAATAAAATACATGTTCCCAATTTCTCTGAATAAAGCTTCGAAGCTACAAAAAGAAACTTATTTGTACTACTAATACAGATAATTATAATTATATGTATATATATTTTATTATACCCATATTGCAAAATATTTGTTTCATCCTGTAAATATATACCAAACATAAATAAATAAACCACAAATATATACCACATTGGTATCAAAAATATAATAATATAAATTAATATATTACTACAATATATATTTATATATGTATTATGGCATACATACATTATATATTATCTGAGAATTTATATTTTTTTCGTGACCTACCCCTATCAATTACAGTAACTTTGCCATTTATGTTGTCATCAAATGTACTTTGGTCTTATCTTCCTTTATTTCTTTTTTTTTTATTGATGTATTTCTGAATGTTATATTTCGTATTCTATATATTATGTATTATTATATAAATATATAGGACATTACTATTTTTTTTGTCGATATAGATACATATAATATACTACATATATATGTTATGTAAAAACCAAATTCATCTCCTCATTGAATATGCTATTAAATGACTATGAGTTTTTGATATAGATTTAACCCAATTAACCAAGCATGAATTGTTTGAGAACATTTAGATTTACAGACTATAAAAATCCATTTAAAACAAAATTCACAAATCATGTACGAAAACAATAATATTTATAAATTGAAATTTGATCTATGAAAATTTCGTCGAAATCTACCAGATTAAATTTTTTTTCTTTAAAGAGATTAAAGTAAGAAATATCAAAGGGGTTAGAAGTACAATATGCGTGTTTAAAATTGATAGAAACAATTAAGAATAAATCTGAGCGGTTATATCATAAAATAAAAAAAATAAAAATAGAAAATAATCGATAAAGTAAAGAGTTTTTACGAAGTTCAACATAAAATCGTATTAAACAAAACATATATATATATATATATATATATATATTACCAATATCTTTACCGATGTTTTAATTTTTTACTGTTGATTGGGTATAGTCAATCGATGTATTAGTCAATTGGAGACTATATACACTTGTTTATGGATATAGGCTTTAGGCATTTATAGCTTATACTATATTTATATAAATATACATATTATCTCAATAATATATCTTATATATACAAATACAATTCATTGTTCATGTATTTTTTTTATGCATTTTTTTGCAAAATGATGTTATATATTTATATAAATCTATTTCTGTATATAACTAAAATAAAAATAAACGAAATATATCCCGTACAGTACGCGACACACTATGTGATAAAACACTATATGATAAAACATATACATTTTTATTCAATTATTTTACATTATAAAATTAAAAGTTGTCAACTGATTTGACAAATGTTTTTGCAAAAACAAAAAATGTACATTATACATTACGTAAGCATATTTATTACCATATTTCTCCTGTCTGCATAAATGCAAGCGTGGTCTTCGTTCATCTATTTTACAATAGTACAGGATCGTTGCATAATGCAAAAAAGACATTTGTATTTTTAAAAACAAAAAAAATAAATAAGGATTCTAGAATGGCCGCCACACTGAATTTAACGCCAAAGAAAATGCATGGAAAATTTAGTGAAATATAGGATTCATAACTATCTGCTGAACTTTCGATACGTTTTGCTGATATTACTAATGATGAATGTAATAAAAACTTGTTGACATTACTCCTCAAAGAGGTGGTGGGTGGGAGGGGCGGTATATAAAATATTAAATAAAGGCATATATATATAAACTGATTAATCGTACCTTGAAAATTAATAATACGGAAAAACGTCTTAATTAAAAGTTTGTTACTTTTTTTTGTTCGTTACTACGGCAGAATCAGTTTGGCGCGCGTAAAATTTCGGGATTTTACTGTTACATAGGATAGAATCAATTTTATGTAAATTCAATGAATTCTTTAAAATAAAAAAAAATTCAAAGTTCCAAAATATCAATCTTATGTATATATAGAGTTCTGTGTCTCATACTGTATATATATATATATATATATATATTATTTATAATTGAAGCTTACAAGGCTTACAAATATTTATATATTCTATAGCTAAAATGTTTAGTGTATTATGTATTTATTACATTTATTTTTTGGAATTGTGTAAATACTATACAGTATATATAAAGATATATTTGAATAATATAAAATATTAGTTTACCGCAAAAAAAAAATGAAACGTTAACTATATATTTCATTAGGATTCGCGCTCACACATTTATATATGATTTAAAAAAAAATTGTTATAGAGATTGTTGTTATATTACAATATGGTTATGGTTTTTTTAAAATTATTATTATATTTTGAAAAATATTGTTAGTGGTTTAATGTTGTATAAAATTAACAATTTAATCAAGCGATTGATAACTCTCTATAAAAATGTACATTTAAAAGATTTTGATCAATTTTTTTTTTGTCGGTTACAACATTTTTTAGTAATATATGTAAAGCTAAATTTATAGCGAAATGTATAGCTAAATGTAAAGAAATAAATTTTGTTCAACAAGCGTTTTTTATTTTAAGTATATACATTTTGCATATAAAGCATATAGTATATATACAATTTACAATATATAAATGCACATTTATAAATATTTTAAAATCAAACGCTTTGTATTTTATGTATTCATTCAGTATAATAAATATATGATATATCAGAATATATTTTACATAAACAAATATCTTTAGATACACTTTATATATATATGTATATAGCTTGGTATATGCTGTTTTCGTTTCCTTTTTTTTTTGCTCGTAATTCTGCATTTGAATGGCATCGTTTTTCTTTGAAAAGGTTTTTTTTCGCACGTATATTACAGTAGTATATATTATAGACATACAATTGTAACTTTGTACGTGTACAGATTTTATTCTCATATTATTTTTTTTCTCTTTACGTATATTAAATACATATATATATATATATATATATGTTTATATATATTTTGTACATGTTTATATATTTATATATATATTCAAATGTACATTTTATTGTAAGAAACATTTTCTTTACCAAAAAAAAAAGAAAAGAATATCAATGTTGCATATCGTACAATAAAGTGAAAAAAAAAAGTAATATATATAATGTATATGTACACCGAGTCTTTGTCAATTGGGAATCTGACTCACAATTTTAGTTTGTTCGGTCGTTTTTGCAGACAAAAACTTCCCTTGGTGAACTCGGAATCTTAATAAACGATACGTATAGAGTGTTTTTAGCTGTCATTTCTTTACCATTCTCGATCACTGGTTTACACATTGAACCAGAAAATCAATTTAAAAGTATGTGTGGCAGTTAATTGCATACGGACACGCTGTATGGTAAAAACGAATAACTTTCTTGAACGATCGTACATATATATATATATACATACTATATAAATGTATGTAATATTTTTCGTTTCATCTTAATTTTTTTCCACTTTTTTTCACCACTTTTTGCAATTTTCTTTCATTGAGATTTTCATGATAAAATATGCTGACGTGATGCACTTTGCTCCTTTTATGCACCAAATTACCTTTATATTTAGAATATATAAATATGTGTATACTATATGGATATATATATATATATATATATATATATATATATGCATATCTAAATATACATATATTAATGTAACATTATATATATGTTGTATTGGTACACGTGGCAACTATATATATATTTTACATACTTATGTATTCATTTTAGATTGTTAGAATATTCGTTGTCAGAGGTTCATATCGAGTATTATATTGTATAAATGTTTATATATAAAGTTTCCTTTTTATCTCCACATATATGAACTTTACATACTAACTATAAATATATATGTATTTTAAATGTAAAAAATCGTATATTACGAACATATTTATATTCTCTTTTATCTCCATGTATAATGTATATAAATATATACACTTTACCTAAATATATTGTATGATTGTATGGATGGGAAAAAAATCCACAGAACAAAGGTTCATAATATATATATATGTTATGTATGATGTATTTTATATAGCCTTTCAGTATAAATAATATGTCTAAAGTGTATATTATATGATATATAGAAGATAAATGCAAGTTTAAACAGTAAATGATAAATATACATCATACTAAATATATATTGCATTAAAAATTAAAAAAAAATTAAGATAATTTGAAATTGATTGTTTGATATCCACATGATAGATATATAGTGTGCGGATTTTATCAACATATATATTAAAGTATATTGTTAATAATGTTAATTAGTCGTAGTCATAGTCCTTATTATTTTTGTCGTTGCGATAGTCTAAAAATAATTTCTGGTTCGTCATACATTTTTTGTCGCATATTTTGTCTTATTAAAGAATTGACAAATTTGAATTAGAATAAAACAAGAAAAATATCAAATAAATAAATATTTATATATACAGCATTATTATTATTTAAAAGGGAAAAAAATTATTGTAATTAAAAATAATAAATATTAAATAAACCAAAATTAATAATTATATAAACAAAGATTAATAATATAATAATAATCTTTTTTGAAAATATTAAACTTAATAAATTAGATTTTGTTTAATTGAATCTTAATTTCATAAAATTCAAAAATTATAGCTTAACCAAAGACTAGGACTAATCAGCATTAACAACCATAGACTTAAATGATAATTATTTTAGCAGCGTTGGTCCAGTTAGTGTTTCAATCATTTTGAAGTAGCTTCCATAACACAATTAAAAAAATGTGGCTTCTAGAGCGTTCGTTCAAACCTGCCCTACGCTGCACATTAAAATATAAATCATGTCGTGAAAATTTAACAATCGCATGTTGAATCGATTGATATAAAACACTTCAATTAATCATTATATTTAGCATTTTAATTTCAATATGTATATAACCGCTCCTTACAATCAGATAAAACTTTTTTATTTTTTATCGTATTCTGCTTCGTTGTCTATGTAGAAAATTTCAATCACTTATCTTACGGCATCATCTATTTCACAATTCATATTATCATTGAATTTGGCAGGAGCTTAATTTTCTTCGGTTTCTCCATTTGGTTTAATTTATTTTTATATAATGACCAATGCCTTCAGTTTGTTTACGGTATGATATTCCTTATTTTTACACTATTTCAATCAATCAATCCAGTCTTATTTTGTCGCATATATGTTATTCATTTTAATTTTATATACTAGTCTAACCACTATAATAAAGAACACCTGCTATTTTATCCGTATGCTCGATTTTGAGATGTCGAGAAACGACTTTAAACAATAATTTTTAATCTTACTAATTATTTTTCATAAAATGATAGTTATACAGTTAAATAATTGCGGTCACAGAAGTAAAAAAATATTTAAATTCAATTAGTTAATTGAATTAATTAATAATTAATTCAATTTTTCAATTTCAAAAGGATGAAGTTTATCAAAATCAAAATTTGACCATTATAATTTTGGGAAACTATATTAAACCGATCTAATATTGGGTTATATCACCTTTGGCCATTATGACGGCCTCCTAGAAATGGTATTTATTACATTTTTGCAGTTATCCGGTGTTTTTGAGTTCCACGCTCACTGATTTTTCCTTGCAATTATGCACTCCTTCAATTGTAACTTTCGGATCATTTTTTACTTTGTTTTTTTTTTGGTTCGTTATTACAGCAGAATCGGTTTAGCGGTAGTAAAACTTCGGAATTCTGTTGCCGTGAGCCCGTAACGAAATCACTTAATCAGGTGATGAACCTATCCCGTGCAACATTGCGATATAGATTTCGTTAAAGATCTTTAAAGACTCACGTCACGACCGATATCGTAATCTATCACGTTTTTTATATCAATCGACACCATAATTACTAACGTTATCTATAACGATTATCTATAACGATAGATAACGATAATTCGATACGTTCCTTTACTTTACTGGGATAACGAAGCGCCACCTTAAAAGAGATTTTTTTTGTGTTTACATACATACATACATACATAAGAATGATAAAAAAAACCTAAAAAAAAAACACTTTTTCTGATAATGAATTTTTTTTATGTTATTTTTTTATTTTATTTTATTTCTAGTCACTAAATTTTGATATTGAGAAAATTCCTTTTATTGAAAAATTTAATTTGTACTTTCCTTTTTTACTTGTGTCCAGCTTTGAGCTTCGAACCGCGGCACCTCGCAATTGTATTAATTTCTGTATCCTATTTTACCAACTTGACTATACTTCTCATGCGTTTTCGTTATCGTATATAGTCAAATAAACTTTTTACATATAATATAGTCAAGACGCGTTAAATGAAGATAACATAGATTTTTATAGAAGTATTTATAACGTTAAACTATAAACAACGACAACGCCACCTAAATATCATTTCGTTAATTTTTAATCAATAAATTACGTTATCAATCGTTAACGATAGATAAAGGAAAAATGTTAACTTTCTTTATCTCGAGATACTGTTATTGCACGATATATAGCGTTATCGCAATATGCGTGGGAAATCGTTATAGATACGATTCGATAGTTTTCGTGACATAACTTTAAAGAAATAATGATACCTATCTTGATATGGATATCTGCGTTATATATCTTTAAAGAACTTTACAAGATAACTGACGACACATAACTAAAGTTAAATTTCTATACAATTCTTTAGAATTCGATATTGAAACCTTCATAACTTTTAACGATACTTCACGCAATTGCTGCACGGGATGATGCGTCGAATGCACTTAAGCGATTTTGGGTGTTCAAACTTTAATTATATGTGGATTAATTTATGAAATTTTGAAAATAAAAGCAAATATATGAGAGAAAAAAAACTTAAACTGAAAAGCAGTAAGAAAAAATAATTCATATGTTTTCAAATAATTTCCCAAGTTGCACTTTATGTGGTTTCATTAAAAATTTTGGTTTCACTAAATCTTGAACCATTGTTAATGTGCTTGTACTGCATTTAAATTTGAATTTAATCCACATATATTACAAAAATCAAAGGTGAACCCGGTTCACGATAACTTTCTATTAATATGTATAAGGGCACTTTCTATATTTATTGAATATCGGCGATCCTTATATTCAAATATAGAAAATCACCAAAAATCTTTATATATATGGTATATATAAAAAAAATAAAAAAAAAATCTGAAAAACAAATTTTTAAATTTTATTTATTAAATTGAAAGCAATTTTACTTGTTGTCTCCTTCGATTCATTTCATATTTCGTAATGAATCGATATTTCGTAACTTTGTTTTATTAATGAGCCCAATTATTCTATGGTACTGTTGTATATTACCACTTTATAATAATATCAAACCCAAACCCATTTTTGTCTCAGAACAGTGGTGGAAGTTTATAAGGCGATTGCCTAAGCAAAAAATGGTATTTTATAAGCGCGTTTGCCAGGCGAACACCGGTCGATATTGGCGTTCGCTCAATCACATTCTCGTGGTATTAAATTACTTTTATTTTTTTATTTCTATTGATAAAACACCACAACCATTGAAATAAATATAACTAAAATGTAAGTTATAATTTTATATACAAATAATGTTAATTTATTTATATTTTATAATTTTATATTTTCCAATTAAAAGTTCTTGTGCTCGTTCGACTTACAAATTCCCAACACTGATGTCAAATACAACCCAAAGTGTTAAAATCATTCATCATATAATTTGCGATTAATTTTAAAATTGAATTTTAATGAGTTTCATCAGTTAAAATTAAAATTCATGCATAAATTCCTTACTTTATTTCGTATATTGTTATATAATTTTCAAATAAATTCTGTGCTGCGGTCATCAAAATTCATTTTTTGTTTATATCAGAAATACTGAAAAATTTTGTATAGTTATATTTATATGTTGATAATATGATTGTTGAGATTTTGTTCCTTGTTATTTCAATTTTTTTTTTAATTGGAATTTGACATAAATTATATTCATAAAAAATATTTAATTAATTAATCTTGTTCATTCCTTCCTTTATTTATCTTATATACAACATAGTAAAACCAAAAAAAAAAAACGAAATAAAATGACAATTTTTTTACCAGATATCTATCAAAAATCAGTAATAAAATGTTATTGTACTCACACCACCGCATATAACGTTTACAAAACCACAATTACCTATATACTTTATATATTCTATATGTACATATATACAATTTATATATTTAATGTTGTACTTAAAAAAAATATTCATTTTTATGTGTGGTTTAACATTAAAAAAAAAAAAAATCTACATATAAAAAATATCCACAGAAAATTTAACTATATAAATGTTTGTTGTGAATAGAAAAAAAACACATTCATTTTGTGGAATAATTGAAATTTTATTATTTAATATAAAATTTACTTAGGATAATAATAATAATAATAACGTGTATATAAGAATAACAGAAAGAAATCATAAAAATTCCATTAAATGATGTGATATTGTGATGAACAACAAACAACACAGTTCATTTCTCATTTACATATATCTATAGTTTATATGCATATATATATATATATATATATATATATATATATATAGTATATAGAAGAATACAATAGAATATTTTCATTTCGTTAAATTTTTCATGCACTTTTATTTCTCTTATCTATACAGATATATTTTTTTATATATATAAGGTATATATCCTAATACTAATACTTATCACTTATTTTTAAAATGGATATATCGCAACCACCAACGCACAGAATAACATCCGTTTGCGAATATATATGTAAATAAGGAAACGAAAAAAAAAAAAATAAAAAAGAAAATAGAAAATAAAAGGGAAAATGTAAAATGGCATTTGCTTTTCTTTTTTTTTAAATAATAAACACTGAAAATAATAGAATTAACAAGACAAATAGCGAGTGTAAAAATAAGTAGAGAATATGAAATGAATGCAAAATGAAAGTTTGAACAAAAAAAAAACAAATAATATTATATAAAAAGAATTTCATATACTATGATCAGGTCCTTATAGAATCAGTCTGTATTACACTATATATGTATAATATAAAAAAAACAAAGTTTTTCACATTCCTCTCAAGTTTCGCGTAAATATTTTTGTATTTTATATCTACTTTACCATACACATTATATATATTTACAATGAGATATTATACATATACATATTATAGAGTTTAAGTTACTATCATATGTTTAAGATTTAAGTATATCAAAGTTCATGAACTGCTTCTTCTTTTTTTTTGTATTTCTATACAAAATATTGTATGTAATAAAAATAAAATTTAGATCTACATTCATACATATATGTATATGTATGTACATTTTACATAGATAAATGAACTTTTTAAACACTGTTGAGGGCAGTTACTTTAATTTGATGGGCTTTAATCCTATATGTTTATGTTATAATAAGCGACAAATTGTATAGGTATATATTAATACATATATATTTATATATGCGAGTATTTGTTATAGGGGAGAAAAAGTAATAGACGTCTGTATAGTATATATATATACTTATTTTATCTTATGATTTCTTTTTTCCGTTCAATGCTTTTATTATACACATTATGTTTTCATCTGACTGTATACATTTTAGCATACGTTTTGTCAATAAATATAGCGAGTTGTATTAGAGTTGATATATAATTAGTAGAATACCATACAGATATATATTCAAAATTAAAGCAAAATATAATTTAAAATTAAATTTTAAATCATGACAATGAAAAAATATATCAAGGAATTGCAAGCTTTTGTTTGATGTAAGTAAAATAAGAAAAAAAAACGTATTATACGAATTTTTTATTGGAAATTGGAAAGATATATGTAATTATAAATATAAATTAATCATTATAATTTCATTCTACCATTGATATACAGATAAAACGCAAGCCATTTTATTTATATAACCTTTTAATAAAATACGCGCTTTATATAAGAACGACGTTGGGGTTTAGCGTTAACAATAACAGCCTTGAATTGTTGGTTTTATAATTTATTGGTATTTACGGTATGTATATCATTATTTGTACGTCGTACGCAATCAATCTTATGGGAACAGTGTAATAACTTGAAACTGCCGTAATAAAATATTTTGAATTTAAAAAAAATGTTTTGTATTCCTTATTGAGAGAATCAAAATCTTAAATATTTTTCCTTTTGTCCTAATATTTTAATTTTCTTATTTCCGGCTGATGGTGGAATATGATGGTATTGGTTCCGGCATTAACATTGTCGTGATTTTAACACCAGTGCCTTAGAACGGAAATGGTAAGAATTAAACAGTGATTTCAAATCGTCTCAATACCATTGATATGTCTTGCAAAAACAAGGAAATTGGGTGATAATTAAAAGTGTCATTCCATTGAATCTCATATCTGTTTATTTATTTTAGATTACAAATTTTAAAAATATTTCATGAATTCATCAACAAATCTTAAGTGAAAAGGACAACATCATTGGCTGACAGGAATAAAAATCGCGGCTTAAACCCCAAGATCTTTTAAGTGTTTCTTGATTCCTGTTCTTCTTGTGTTAAATGTTCGTATATAAATTTCATTTTTATAAATGAGGTAATATCTATTTTTTTAACAGAAGAAATAACAAAATTAAATGACAAACTAAATTATACTGCAAATGTTCGTATATAAATTTCATTTTTATAAATGAGGTAATATCTATTTTTTTAACAGAAGAAATAACAAAATTAAATGACAAACTAAATTATACTGCAATTTCACATTATATATTTTGAATATGAATTTATTTATAGACTGATTAAAAAAGTTACGGGCATCATATTGTCGTTCTTATCTAAATATTCATCATATTGAGTTGCTTATTTTCCGTGCGATTGGTTGGTTGTACGGCTAGTAACCAACAGTACCAACACCGTAAAAGCAACAAATCAAGAAAACAAAAACAGAAGGCTATTGTCGGCCGCTAAAATTGTTTGTCTGTTTAGTTTGGTTTACCCAATAATTGAGTTTAAACTATTTCCAAAGAAATTCAGAATGATTTCTATACAGAAATTTGGAAAAATTTTAAACTTGTATTAAGATTCATATAAAAATCATATAAACAACGACAAAATTTTACAATTGGATTTATACATTTATAAAACAGATACAATTTATAAATCAAAATTCATTAAATTGAATTAATGCAAATTTTATCCAATCAAATCCAATCAAATTGTTTATATAATATATATATTATTTGTGTTATGTCAAGATTACCATCAAGTTCAAGCAAATACATTTTTTTCATGTATAATTTCTTCTAATAAAAATTTATATACGTACAGATTTCTTCACATTCCCTTTTATTAATATGCCTAAAATAAATATTATGACAGATGTTTTAGTAACAAAATACGATAATATATACATAATATTTCATTTTATCACTCAGCTATAGATTCTAGGATTCATTATTTATTTCTATATGTGCATATATATATATATATATATATATATATATATATATATATATATATATATGTTTATTGGCATTGCATACAAATCTTTAATACCGCATATTTGTATATCTACTTTTTATACTATTATGTATAGGGTTTTAAGCTAAAATAATAAGTAAATTTTATTTGCTTTTATAATAAATAGACAAGATTTGAACGTTTTTAACGTCGCGGTTCAAATTTGTTTCTATATATACATTACAAAATGATTTTTTCTTCTTCTTCTATAAGCTTATTCACCATTTTTTCATATATTCACTAACAAATACTGCCGCATATATTAAATAAACAATTTTGTAAATATTTACACCACATCTTTATTTTTGATTAAATTTGTGTTTATATAGATAAATGAATCATGGTGTTATTGTATAGCGGTGATGTTACATACATATATATATTAATATATATTGTTGGTGCGATGTTAGTAGTACGGGTGATTTGTCTGTCGTTATTTTCTGCTCTAATTTCCGGTACTTTGGATTTCATCACTTATTTGAAGGTATAATAAAAAAGAGAAGAATTTATGATCCTGTACAATAAATTGAAATAACATAAATTTTAAATAAAACAAAAGTTGAGCTTTAAAAAAAAGGATGTTTTTATATGTATATATAGAGATATATTAATATTATATATATATTAATATTATATATATATACCCTTATCCGCATGTCATTGTGAAACTTAAAAATTCAAATATACTACATCTGTATAATTGTGTATATACATTATACACTTCACATAAATGTTTAAAATTAAATGACAGATGTATGGTATACATAATAATGATTTTAAATATAATATGATGAATAAAAAAAAATCTATATGTATATATTGTATATATGACAACGCACGCAATAATGGAATATATTGAACACGAAAATGGAATTCTTATCATCGTTTGATTGTAAATAAATATACCTATATACAAATATACCAACCATGTTTTGACCCAGTATAACCATATATATATCGTATTTATATATGTTATTATGTTTATTATCAGAAAAAAAATATGCGTTATTGTCGTCTCTATTAATATGAACCTACATTTCACAAACATCATATAACACTTCGTTCAATAATGTGTGTGACTGACACATAGATGGCGTCCCTAGAACTAAATCAATATTTTTTTTCGCATTTGGCAACCTTTTTAGGCTTACTGTCAACATCATATGTTAATCAGATCATTTGTTTACAAGTTACAGTGCTATAAGTGACGCTATTTTTGTGTTTTAAAAAAAAATGAATTCAAAGCAATTCCGTGTGCTGATTTATCATTGTTTTTTAATGAAAAAAAATACTGTTCAATGCCAGGAATGGCTTGAAAAACATTACTCGGACTCTGCTCCATCAAAAAGAAGCATTTGTTATTGGTATGCCGAATTCAAACGTGGTCGTACAGACACCGATGACATTCCATCTACTGGAAGGCCAAATGACGCTGTTATTCCGGAAAACGTTGAAAAAACACTGAAAATCATTATGTCCAACCGTAAAGTGAAAGTGAGGGAGATTGCTGACATTCTGAAGATATCAGCAGGCAGTGTACAAACCATAATACACGAACATTTGGGTATGAAAAAGGTGTGTTCCAAATGGGTGCCGCGTTTGCTCACACCGGAGCAAAAACAACAACGAACCGATGATTCAAAGAGCTGTTTGGACATGTTTACGCGCAATAAGTCGGAGTTTTTGCGACGGTACATCACAATGGATGAAACATGGATCCACCATTTCACTCCAGAGTCAAATCGGCAGTCTGCTGAGTGGCATGCAGCCGGCGAAAGCCGCCCAAAGCGACCAAAGACGCAGCAGTTGGCTGGCAAGGTTATGGCGTCTGTATTTTGGGATGCGCATGGAATAATATTCATCGACTATCTCCAGAAGGGGCAGACCATCAACAGCGACTATTATATAGCGTTATTGGAGCGTTTGAAAGTCGAAATCGCAAAGAAACGGCCTCATATGGCGAAGAAAAAAGTGTTGTTCCACCAAGACAATGCACCGTGTCACAAATCAATGAAAACGATGGCAAAATTGAACGAATTGGGCTTTGAATTGCTTCCCCATCCACCGTATTCTCCAGATTTAGCCCCCAGCGACTACTGGCTCTTCGCAGACCTCAAAAGGATGCTCCGTGGTAAGAGATTTGGCTCAAATGATGAAGTAATCGCCGAAACTAACGCCTATTTTGAAGGCAAAGAAAAATCGTTTTACAAAGGCGGTATCGAAAGATTGGAAAAGCGTTGGAATGATTGTATCTCCCTAAAAGGGGACTATCTTGATGAATAAAAACGAATTTTGGCAAAAAAATGTGTTTTAATTAATTAGTCACACACATTATTGAACGAAGTGTTACATATATGTATATTGAGAATTTATAGATGTGCTATTGAAAATTTTATATGATATACTTATAAAAATACACGACATATACCAATTTCGCCCCTTATATATTTTTTATATTATTATAAAATAACATGACAACGACAAAGCGTGAAATCATAACTGGTACACACATCAATCATTTATCATTTTTTTAGGGGTGGTTTTTTCTCTAATTTATTTTATTTTTTTTTGTTTTGTATTATGTTTGCATTACACAATAAATAATATATATAGTACACTACAGTATGACATGAGTTTTGTCAAAAAAAAAAGAATAAAATTTAAGAAAAAAATAAAACGTGGCCAGGCAAACACCTTAAACGGGAATCACGTTTATGCCACTAAAATATTCAAATACATTCTTCAAAAACACTCGTGAGTTTGTTTGGGATTGGTTGGATGCAGTGAGAAAATCGGCAACATTAAACAATTATATTTTTTAACAAATCTCAGGTCAAAATATTCCATCATTGAGCTTATCAGTTTACACATAAGAGTTTATTTTGAAAATTTTAGCTAAAACCAGGTGAAATGTTTTTTTTTCATCATTCCTATTTCCGCACATAAAATAAGGTATCATATAACATTTCTATTCCCAAAACGATCATAATATGTCACATACTGAGCTGTTACATACTTAATAAAATTATTATTCACTACATATTTTTATTTTATTATGTTATTTATGTGTTTATTAATACGAAAAAACCAATATATATTTGTTCAAATACGAAAAAACCAATATATATTTGTTCAAATGTTATGTTTTTTTTAAATATGAAGTAATGTAAGGTTAAGATTGTATGTAAAATTTAACCGAACTATTGTTAGTTTGTATTTTTCGTCATTACAATTTGATAATCCACTTTATTTACCCTATATTGACATTAAAAATAAAGTTAATGTTTCTAATAAGCAGGACAAATATGAAGGCAGGAATCTTGATGCGGAAATTAATACAATGTTTTATATTATTTAAATATATTTAAAGGAATTCTATATAAAATAGCAGATGTTAAGATTATTGTGGGATATCAACCGATATCCAATTGTCGATAACAAGAATGAATTAGCTTTCGCTTAAAAGTAAGGGGAAACAATCAGAAAATGGGAAAATGGGTACTACATGAATGTAATGAAAGACAAATGGAAAAGCGAAACTTCACTTTTGAAATGCTTCTTCAGCTACACGAAAGGAAATCATTTCTTTATCGAATCATAACGGGAGATGAAAGGTCGATATATTTTGAAAATCCAAAACTCTGGAAAATCCAAAATTACATACTCTGTGATGTAAATAATAAAAATGCCAACCTAAAATTCTTACAAAATTTGGGGGTCGTGGGTTCGAATTCTACTGAATACATAAAATATGTTTAGTGTTTTCCGTTATTTTTCGAATCTGATTTTTAACACATAGTTGCATATTTTCCGTTGCGGTTGGTCGTATGGCAGTAAACCAAGGTTCAGTGTTTGGTGCGACCGTATTGGCGTGGTGTATTATGAGCTGTTATAACGCGGTAAACGGTAGCGTAATAGTGAACGCTAGCTAGCGACAAAAAAATGATAAATTGGAATAGTGCGTTAGTCGGAAAAAATCCAAAATGAACCCAGGGTACATGGGAAAGTGATAACGAGCCTTCTTATCCATCAAAATCGGTCAAAAATGTCTTAAAATCACTTGGAGCGGACGCGCCGTCGTACCCGCCGTATTCTTCGGACCTTGCCCGGTCCGACCATCACCCTTTTACATCAAATTGGCACGCACTTGGAGCCCAGCACTACGATAATTTCGAACAAGTTCAAAATTGGCCATTTGAATGGTTTCGCTCAAGGGACGAACAATTTTATTTGGACGGTATTCATAAATTGCTGAAAGATGAGCAAAATGTGTAGAATCAAATGGACATAAATCACATATTTCAATTTTTTTTGCAGAAAATTTGCTAGTTTAACATAAAATTCCGCTGTCATATAGATTTTAGGTTCTACAGAAGTGAATTTGGGGTATTAACAGTTCCTCTGCTATGGGTAAAAGGGGTGTCGCTTGGTTTTAATTGGAAATCTGTTTGTTCTATGTTGACCTTCAGCAGAACTTAGTTCTGCTAATAGCGCAGAAAATGTTTTTCAGTGTATAGAATCATTGATCACAAAAGGCTCATTCATATCCTGTATCTCTTAGTTTTTTTCCAACAAACAGATTTGGAAATTCATTTTTCCAAGAACAGCAAGATTATGGAATAGTCTCCCCGAACTAGTATTTCCCCCTACTTTTGATTATCAGTTATTTAAATTAAACATTTCAACTTATCTAAAAACTAATCCACCTAAAGTTGGACAATTGTTTGAAAACAATTTTTTTTTTTCCATTTATGAATGTACATTTGGATATAAGGAATCATTTTAAAAATATATTGTAAAATGTCCGAGAATAGATCTGGTGGATTATGTCATTAATGAAACCGGATAACAAGACCATCTCCACAAGGTAAGTATGCAAGTAAGGATGGTAAGGATGGACAATTCTCTTTGAGGAAATGGAAATCGAAAACCAATTTCCAATTGATTTTAATGATTACATTATTGTACCTTTTTTTAACTCACGAATTAGTTGCCTAACCCGTTAATCAGGAATTTATATTGGATTTTTAATACGCACTGTTTAGGATAATAGAAACACATTTCGAAGGAAAATACATTAGTCATATATAGAAACTGAATAATTGACATTGAAGCGCTTATCGTAATACTTTAGAATTTATGGAACGAATTACAATAGGGCATATATACCGATATATAGATATATATTTATAATATATATAGATATATATTTATATATATTATATATATACACTATATTGTTGTTTGTATTATTTATATTCAGATTATTAATTTAATAAGCTTTTTTATATTTCCATATATTTGTATTATATTTCAACAATATATTTTCATTTTATATATTATATCTCAACTCAATTCACATATATGTATGCCCTGTATAGAGATATACATATAGGAATATATCCGAGTTATATATATGCTTAACTTACGTTATTACTGTACAACATATATTCAAACTGTATAAAAACAACAATATAAAAATAAAAAGAATAGGAAAAAATTTCAATGAAAAATAAAGTGGTTATATATTTTTATATAAATATATTTCTATATATAACTAATGCAAAGTATTTTCTATTATATTACGATATTACTTCTATATATTTATATACATTTTTTTTTATATATAAACAGTGGTTGGTGATCAAATGCAGAATATATATCCATATACTAAATGGAATGAAAAATTTCTTGTGAAATATTTAAAAAAAATAAAAATATAATTGTTTTTCTTTTTTTTTCAAACCTCTTTCAGTATTTCTGAATTTTATTAAGAAATTATCTCATTATTTCCCGTAATCATTTTTCGTGTTATCATATATATGCTTTTATAAAAATATATATCTATATAAATATCGTTTATCAAAAATAAAAAAAAAGAATTTTGTATGCTAACGAGATATTTTTATATATTGCATATTGTATGTTAATTACGAGTGGTATAAACATAAATTTAATCGTATATATTGAAAATGTCCCCAAGTTTCAATTTCCTTTTTAATTTTACTGAAAAAAAGAAACTTTTGTTCCTTGTAGTTAAATTGGTTATTCGAAAAAGAAAAACTAAATATTAGACTTGCGTAAGCCATTAAGTATTTTCATACATAAAGCGTTAACTTATTTAAAAAAAAAAAAAATTTAAATAAACTTACCTATAGGTATAACTTTCACAATGTAAAAATTAATTTTTTGGTTTATATAAACATAAAACTTTTCAATCTCAAGTATAGTATAATGATTTTTATACATTTATTGAATTTATATATGGAATATAAATATATATACTTTTATGAAAACTCGAATATCAATTTTGAATTGACCCCATTTCATATCCAATTTTATTTTTTGTTGTATTAATGTATATATATGTATATAGAAGTGTATACATTTTATTTTTCCATCAATCAATTTGGTTGTCAGAAAATCTATTATACATATTATATATTTTTAGAAATCAAAACAAAAATATTTGTATATAAACGTATACATTTCTAAAATATATATGCTTTTAATATATGTCTGCAACTGCATATATATTATTAAAATTTATTGAATCGACAGAGTATATAAGTTTTGTTTTTATATTTAAAATTGTATAATTAAGTGTTATTATATATATATATATATATATTTATGCGGTTATTTAAGTATAAATCAGTTTTTCTATTTGATTAAAATATAATTTATTATTTATATTTATAATATTTTATTATTAATTATTTCCATTATAATAAATGTCTCTTCTTTTCTATTTTCATACCTATATATACTTTACAATAATACCTCTATATATAAATAATAATTTGATTGATATTCCCCTTTTTATTTTCGGAAAATATATATTATAAATGACATTATTACGATAATGTGTTGAAAATATAATCTATATTCACAACAAACTCTATTTTTATACGTATTTGAAAACTCAGGATCCGCATAATATTTTCTAACGTTTATACACAAATTTATTGTATATACTTATTTTGAATTCAAATGTTTTTAATTTTTTATGTCCGGTTTACTAAGCAGATTATTTAGATATTTCATATCTATCATGGTATTTCATGGAAATTGTGGACAATATCTTAAATTTTACTACGAGTGGCATCTCATTTTTACATGGCGTTTGTGGGACCGTATCTAGTTATATCTACCGTGTAAAAAAAGAGCTGAATGTATTTATAAATATTTAAAAGTAAATCTATTATTATATTTATATATGATTTTCTATGATATTTTCTAAATTTAAAACTTGCAAATACGACTAATAATGGGAAAAATATTGCATATTTCAAATAGTTAATTCATCCAAAAGCAATATGTAAATATATATTTATATTTATTATTTATATAGATACATTAAATTTTTAAAAATGAATGGAATTTCGGAATATTTATATAAAAATAAATATCCACCCCATTATTCGATTATATAATTAATCAATCAAATTATGTATATTTTCTATTTATATATATGTATATTGTATATCATATATACCCTATTCGAATATATTATACGTAGGCGGTGGTATTTATTTATCGGTTTTTATATGCAATCAAAATATGAATCAACTATTATTTTTTTTTGTAACACATCAACCTATCAACTCTTTAATGCTTTCTTCTTAAGATTTAAAGTTATGGAATTTCATGTAAACGGAATGTGCTCCGACCTCCGAGTATCCACTCTCGTTAAAATTCATATTCATTGCTGCATACCATATTTGCAAATCAAGAGTAATAACTTTTTCCTTTTTTTTTGATATTAGGTTTAACTCCCGGTTACACAAATACAAATGCAAGTTAAATTAATAAAATAAAAGAATAATCAAAATTGACGTTTGTTTAATTATTTGTGCGTTACTTTCAACAAAATATAATTTATGATTATTATTCATTTATTTATTTTTTTATTCATTCCATTAAACATTAAATACTAATGCACTTAAGCATTATGAATTAAATTCGAATTAGAACGATTATAAAATTTATTCTTAAAAGTTATATTTTTAACATTGTTATCCAATAAAAAAACACTACAAATCATTATTAAAACATCAAGTGGGTTAAATCGGCGGTAATCGGTATGATAAGCACCCAAGTAAAAAAAATTCATTAGTGCGGAGAGATTTAAAATTTAGTTTATCCAAAATGAATGGGCAATCAACAATGTATGTAATTTAACAAATTACATAAAAATGACAAACCTATTCTTCTCTATGCCTTTCCAAAGTAGGCATATCTAATAATGCCAATTTATGAGAATAACTAGGTAATACTATTGGATCAGTCCGGGGAAGGGATTTCAGAGCGAGCCTGAGAAATCTTCTTTGAACAGATTCAATCCCAGCTTTATTAATAGAGTAAAATGGTGACCAAACAGGGTACGCGTATTTAAGAATAGAACGAATCAGATAATAAAATAATAAACGAAGACAATACGGATCAGAGGTTCCCGCGACATTCGAAAAATAAAACCCATAATAGAGTTAGCCCTATTAACAATGTAATCAACATGCGAGTTAAAATTTAGCTCATTGTTCAAGTACACACCAAAATCCAGTGTTTTTTCAATGTTATTCAAAATAATACCATTAAAATGGTAATCAAAATTTAAAATTGAATTATGTTCATTATTACGATTCAGTAAGATTGGTTGTTATTTAGTATAATTAAATTTTAAATCAATTATTACTAATAATAAGACAAACAGATTTGGAAATTCATTTTTTCCAGGAACAGCAAGATTATGGAATTGTCTCCCTGAACTAGTATTTCCCTCTACTTTTGATTATCAGTTATTTAAATTAAACATTTCATCTTATCTAAAAACTAATCCACCTAAAGTGCAACTTGGACAATTGTTTGAAAACATATGAGTGATTTTTTCTTATTTCGTTTTAGTGAAAGTTTTTTTTATCTCATATGTTTGCTTTATTTTCAAAATTTCATAAATTAATCCACATATTATAATAGATTTACCACCCAAAATCACTTAAGTGTATTCAATGCATCAAAGGTTCATCACCTGATTAAGTTATTCGTTACGGGCTCACTGCAATAGAATTCCAAGGTTTTACGGGCGCTAAACCGATTCGGCGTAGTAGTAACGAACAAAAAAAAAACTATAAAAAATATATTAAAAAAGAATAAAAAAAATAAAAAAAAAAAATATTAAAAAAAGAATAATAAAAACACACAAATATAATAAACAGAACATATTAAAAAAATGCATTGCACAAAATGCACAAGCATTGAAAAGGCTAATAATTCTGTATAGTTATATCACAATTACATGATTTCTCTTTTCGTTTAAGCATAAATAATTGAATATTCTATCGTTTGATCAACATATTAAAGTATAAGATAAATATTAAATGGTTAAATATTTTTTGAATTTTGTTTATATATTGTGAGTACAGAAAAGAATAATTCGTTCATTTATAATTTAGAAAAACATTATTGTTGAATAGAATTGATGAATAAAAATTAAAATTTCACCCGCCCCATTTTATTTTAAATCAAATAAAAATCCTAAATTTATGGATATATCTATATAGAGGGTGAAACAATTTTATAACTGCCAGTTGAATATTGTTATTCATTTTTTCAACAATTTGGCTTACCCATAGAGTATAATGATTTTGTGTTTCTTCTTTAAAATAAATATTGAAAATTGATGGTGTCTATATAATTGAATTTATTTTTATTTTATAAATTTTA
This sequence comes from Dilophus febrilis, assembly GCA_958336335.1. Lineage (NCBI taxonomy): Eukaryota > Metazoa > Arthropoda > Insecta > Diptera > Bibionidae > Dilophus > Dilophus febrilis. The sequence goes on from OY284471.1 coordinate 35,671,129, forward strand.
TCACAAGTTCATACTGTATTTTTTGTATACATAAATAAAACGTGTATATATAATTAAAAATCGCGTGAATTAGAATTTTTTATTAAATTTTTATGAAAAGGTAAATTTATAAACCAAATATTAAATATTTACTCAAAATCAGGAATAAATATTTGTATAAACAGTGACCTTTTTTTTCATTAATATTATTTTTTCTGTTAATTGCGTAAAGTATTCAAATTTTTGTTATATTGATAATGATTTAATTTTACCCCTTTGTATACATCCATTTTATATATAGATAGGCAATATATTTTTATATAAATAAATATGAATAATAAATATAGAAATATTTCACGATTTTGTAGATTTCACTAAATGTATACAAATACGCGATGTATACAAATAAAAATAAAATTAAAATATTATATGAATTTTGTTTATCTTATAAATGAAAAAAAAAATTGTATAATTTAAAAATACGAATATTTGTATTTGATTTTGTTTATTTTATTCCTTGTTGTTTTTTTTTCTTTTTTGTTTTTTATTTCACATATGGTATATTATTTTTTATTTTATTAGCAGGATATATAGAATTTTGTTGCGGTTATTATATTCATCAAACCGCATTAAATTATTTAATGTATACTATAAATATATATATAAATTTTACACGCTGTGTATTTATTTTTCTTCTTCAAAGTATACATACAAACATTAATATATGTTATGTGCGCAAGGGGTTCATTCAATATTGTATATATAGAAAATAATGAAAAAAAAAACTAAGGGTAAAAAATAATATTCTAATTTGAATATAGATAATAATACAAAAAAAATTTCTATATATAATATTTATTCTTTACCATTTTATTATATGTATTTGTTTGACAAAGAATTAAATTGTATTTTATGTTTTGTAAGTTATGTAACAAAATAGAAAAATATTTCATTCATTCGTCAAAAAATCAAATTTCGTTAATTTGAATAATATATATAATTTCATATTCTGTCTATTATACAATATTTTATATAAAATATATTTGTAAGTTAATTTTATTTGTTTTCATTGAAATAGATTTAGCCTATAATTGCATTTGTATATATTTATTATATTTTAACCATATACGACGACAAAAATATACTAACTTATTTTAAATAACATTTCAATATATAAATATTTGTCGTAGTTTTCCTTAGAGAGTATATACAACATATGTACTATACAGTGTGTCCCAGCTAAGTCTATCCAGTCAATATCTTCGAAACAACAGTTTTTGAACAGCGTGACGAGAAAATAAAAATATTTGGGGGTCCCATGGGGAATTTTGCCACAAATGGGGATTTTCCAACAGTTGAAAAATGTGCGAAAGGTCGCTAAACCTCTATGAAAACATGTGTTGTGATGTATTAGAAAGTGTTTCTAGGTTGAAAATTAAGGGGGCGGCCAAACATCCCAAGCCCCCCCCCCCCCCCCCCCGTTTGGATGGGGAAAACTCGAAATATGTATTTTTTAACCACTCGTCGCTCTGCTCAAAATAGGCGAAAAATAATATGGGTTTACAATTAATTTTCCAAAGTTGATTTCCATTAAGCACATAAGAGTTAGTGTGAAGAGGACGGGGTTCACATAAAAATGTAGACCACTTGAATCTAGGGGGTTCTCTAGCATCATATTAGTGATCACTCAACTGGATTCGAAATATTGGCTCGATATACTTACGTGGGACACCATGTATGTATTTATATGTGTATTATTTGTTTATATATTTGGAAATATTTAGGCAATATATGTAGTTTAGGTATATATATTATTAAATTACGTTTATTATATTAAATATAGAAAAATAGTGAAAATTCACATAAATTTGAACAGATTTCCTATAACCGCACATACATGGGGTTGTTATATGCATTTTTTTTTTTTATTTTTTTTTAATTCGGTTTTATTTCATTTTTTCGTTTAAAATATACAAAATATACCTAACCTAATACAAATTAACAAAGTAACAAACAAAAAAAAAACTTAAAACAAAACCGCTCCACCGGCATGGTCATTTGACCGTCGCCGTCGAGCCCAGTTCCTTACCCCTACCCATTATACTCCCGTACCCATTCCTTTCTATAACTTTCCAAATCCATTATAAATCTTCCTACCAATTTCCACTCGCACCTCTTTCCATATGCATTTTACGAATGAAATCTATCAGTGCGGGCTGTGGATAGATAAAATATCGTGGTAGAATTGTATATTTTTAAATGGAGTTTTTTTGATAGTACATATATAATTTTATTTCCATTATTAAATGCAGGAAACTCTGTAATTTATTTTCTTACCATATAAAAATCCTGAGTATCAAGTTCAGTACCACTTTGGAAAAGAGCGTTAATTAAAATGTGAATATGCAATGATGTGCAACTCTAAACTATTTAAATTTATTTCCAAAACAATCATTGGGTTTGTATGGCGAAGCGGCGGGATTAGAAAAATTGCCAACATATCGGAATTAGATATCTCCAAAATTCTCTTATATTCATATGGAATATTCTCCGATATATGCAGCAAGTTGGACAAACAAAACCCATATTATTTCCCTTATTTAATAATTTCGTATGTAGGATTTTTGAATGCAAGAAGACCTATGTCATCTCAGAATGAATTGGAAAATATTCCGATATTATAGTATAGTAGTATAAAATAATTGTGTTTCGTAAAACAATGTGGTTAAACAAATCTAAAATGTTAACTTTCACTACAATTGTCGTAGAGTAAAAAATGTAAATACCTGTTAAGAAATTTAGTTGTGGCTGTGCTTGTCAGTTTGTGTGTGTGGAAACCTATATGGTTAAATTGAGGTCAACATCGGAATAAACCTAGCAAAACTAAATGAAAAAAGCAATATTTTCCAATCTTATGAAAAAATTGAAGTCAAGATCTGAATAAATTCCATAGGAAAAACTTGCGGAAACATCGCACATTTTTTTTCCAATTGGAAAATAAATCGGATATATGTAAGAAAATAAACATCGGAAAATCGGAAGAAAAGGGACCCCTTTATGTAGTAAATGTTAGTGAAATTCCGTCGGATTCTAATTTAAATGGAAACCTTTCCATAAAAAACACTGAAATTCAATCTAAAATTCCAACAGTTTGTACCATGTATCCACAAATCGTACCATATATCCACAAGCATATCCCATTTTTGAATGTAAACAGCGCTAGTATAAACAAGTTTATGGTGAAAAGGCTGAACCATAAAATTTTGTATCCGAAAAGAAACTAACTATAATAATCATATATATTATATTTATTCACTCCGTGATTAACGCGATAGCATTTCTGTATTAATATACCTAAATTTTATATTTATTTAAATATGAAAATGCTTAATTTAAAATATATTTTTAAATAGAAAATAAATCCTTTATACCATATTTTTTAATGCATAATACAAAAATATATATCTATATATAGTTTAGGAAAAGAAATAATGAATTTGTATTTTAATGTTATATGTATATATTTATATATTTACACACAAATAAAATATTCATGTAAGTCTATTATGTATGATTAAATTCCTATCAATAATCATCCTTTTTAACATTCCATGTACATACATATATATTTATATATATTATGGTTTTATTATTGTTACCTTATTGTGTAAAACAAATATTTTATTGAATGATATATAACATATTATATTTATACATTATGCATATATTATATATATATATAACCTATATCTTTGTTTGTATATATAAACAGGTAATAGATTTTGGTATGTTAACAAAATGTCAATATACAATACCTCAACGGTAATTATTATTTCAATAAATGGTTTATCAAACAAACAACATAATTATAAACCATAAAACCTCAACAGGATATTAATTGGATACAGGTGAAAAATAGATACACCTAAACATAATATAGATATACCTATACATATATTTTTGTATTCATACCATCCAATGTAAGTATGCACTGAAAAAACGAACTGGTATAATTTAACAAAATTGGTATATATATATATTAAATATATTCAGCCATTAGAATGTTAAATTAATATATAATATATTAATCATTTTTTTGTTTTTAATATATATATACATATATACATTTTTTTGTACAGTGAGGAAACCCTATTTACGTGAACAGAGTTCCTCGTCACCGAATGTAACGTGCTACCGACTAAAACCTCATCCCGGGGTTGTCACAGGTATATACCGCCCCGTGTACTTTGCTCCATGCGGAATCTACTGTACCTACTGTATCTACTGTCGTTAGCATCATATTATATTTAAATCTGGAATTTAAGGTTCAGATCCCGATTAAGCTAATGTTATTTTCTAAACAAAACTTTTCAGCATATTTAATAATTAATTCATTCTACTGTGACAGTCAAATGGATTTATAAAAAAGTATATATGACTCGACGATTGAGCAGTAATAAAACCGCCTATTTAAATTAAAAGGAACTAAAAATTAATAAAATATCAATCTCCAAACTGTTAATGTTTATTTACATTCTTTGAGTAATGGTATTATAACTATGTTAACAATAACCTGTTGATCTTAATACTTAACAAGCTTGTTACTACTTAATATTCGCAATGTTTGACTTGATTGTCGACATTGTTAAATTTCAAACTTAAAAATTTACTGCAAATTAAAGAATTTTTTGTTATTGTTAATTTCAAAAGTATACTTAGCATGAAAGTTACAGTTTTTAATATTAACTTAACTCCCAATTTTGATTGAAATTATTCTGTTCATTTTTTTTTTGCCGTGAAGGTTGATCTAATTAATAATTGTTTTTTGATATATAATATTGCAAAGTTCACCATCAAACATTATAATTTTAAATATATGTTATATGTATAATATTACAAAATCATAAACCGCATACTTTCCCAATATATATTTATTGTAGTGCTTGTTACATTGCATATATAATTAAGGTTGATATATTAACATATATGTTATTTATGTATATATGATATATATATTGAAAAAATTTGAAGAAAAAGTTAAATTATATCAAAATTATCATGTTTCATCACAATGAAAAATTTGCTAACCACGACAAAATTCCATAACAATGTTATTATCATCCTAATCAATATTAATTCATATATACTCTGAAAATTCTATATGTATGTATTTATATATACATGTTTTTATATAAAGATTTAAATATGTTTATGTACTATACATATATTTGGATATCACACAACAAGCCACCCATAACATAACTATTAACACTTTCTCTATTCATAATCATATGTAAGTGTTTTATATGTATACATATATAGATTATAAATATATACATAGGATCTTTCTTGTATATACACATTATTATAATATCCTTTCTATATATATATAGATATAAATATATATTCTTATGGATCAATATATTAAAGTATTAAAAGAGAATAAAATACTTTAATATTACACTGATAATAGATTATTTATATATATATACTGTGTATAGATAATAAATATATACATATAATAAGGATTCTTGTACTAATATATATTTGAGACCATATTTTGTGCGGTCCGTATATCTGGTATATATATTTTATCAATGCATAAATAGATTTAATATATAAATTCTTATAATAATAATAAATTTAATGTACAATATATTACATATATATATAGACTGTATGCGTATTACTTGTACATATTATAATGTATTTATCGTTCATTTATTATACAATACTCTATATACACTAATATATACTGCATGTTTATATGGGCATGAAGATGGTTTATCATTTATAGTTTTTGGCTTCCAATGTTTTGTATTATATAGAAATACATAATATTATATTTACATTTGATTCATGAATAATTTAGAGAGACCATTCATTTCATTTAATTTTATAACGATATATATATATATTGTTGTGAAGTATGTATATATATAAGGACGTGTTCACAAATATTGACTCCCCGTATATATTTTCATATTATATATGATTTCTGAAAAGAAATTTACATGTATATGCATTTGTTTTGCGTTTTCAAATTTACTGCGATTATAGAATTAATTATTTAATGGCATTCGTCATGTGATGATTCGCGGTGAAAATTTATTGAAAATTCTACATAATACTTGACTTACGATATAAGAAATTGTGCGTATTACATCCTGTAAAATAATTAGACACATTGTGATCACTCGCCGATGAACGAATATTTCCATTCCGTCCTATGATAGACGAATTTTTCCCAAGTACACGATTATAGTGGTTACGCTCATCGGCAATCAACCTAAAAACAAGTATCAATTTGCGGTTAGTAAATCATGGTTGCAACTATAGAAGGCGAAATTTTGTGCGGAAATGGTTAAGGCCTACACCTCCCGAAACCTTTGTTCTGAACTTAGCCGCCCCCCTATCCTGCGAGGTGTAGGGGGGGGGGGGGGGGGTAAAAGTTGTTAACGCAAAAAAAGCGCGTCCGCAACTAATGACAATAGTTGAGCAGAATATGGTCTTTAACAATATGTTATCGCCAACTACCAAAATAACTAATAAAAATATTTGTTAATATATGTGTTGCCAGAGAACTTTCATTTTCGTATTGTCATTATTTTATTCGTTTGTTAAGCCAACTCTTCAATATGTCACCTTTCTATTCAAATGTCAAATCGATATTTCAAAGTTATATAAGATAAAGTTTAGCTTCATAAAAAATAAGCTAAACTTTATCTTATATAACTTCTTTCCTTTATATGATTGTTAAAATACGTTTGTTTTTGTATATATTTTATATTAGTTTATTTTTTATAATTATCAATTATTGTTTTAGTATAACAATAAATTACATAACACCCTCTATACTAGTGATACACTAGTTAAGTGATAGACTGATAGTTTAATGTTATATGACAACTAGAATTTAGCTGTGATAACGAAATCCATAATCAATTGTTATGCATGGATTACTGCATAACTGCATTATTATATGCCGACATATCAGATATATCATCACTTTTATGTTGTTAATGATGTGCACAATTTTAATTATATAAAATTGCCCATAAAACTCTATATCAATATATATGATTGCTTATTCAAACTGCTAAATATATATATATATTTTACATATATTTTTTACATATATTTTACATATATTTTTTAACCCTTTTTGTGAAGCAATTAAAGTAACCAAACTGACAAACTAAAAAAATCCCCAGTTGGATATTTTGATATCCCTTATATTAATTGTATTTTTATTCGTTGGCTGTTTTATTGTTAAATTATGCCAAGTACAAATTTATGCATACGTTCTTTTGTACTAAATTTACATATATACTTATATATATATATATGGAGTATGGACACACTATTATTTTGCTGTCTTTATAAATAATGTGATATATATATGCTTACAAATAAATTACTATATAAGTATATATATAACTAAAATTGAAATTAAAATCTTAAAATCTATTGTATTCCGAAAATGTGTATACACATCTATAAATGAACGTATAAGTGTTTACATATGTATGGTATATGTATACATTTTCCTATAATATGATTTTTTTTTAATATTTTTCATATAAATATATAACCATTTGATGTATCGTAACAAATATTTTAATATATTATTTATGTATATAAACAAATAAATAAATATTATTTGTATATATATATATATATATATATGTACGTTTATTATTATTTCTTTCTTTGGAAAACATGAAAAACTGTTGAAGAAATATATCAATTTAAATGGAAAAAATTAGATGCGTGAAATAATAAATAAAGAACCATCTGTTTTGTATGTTCTTTGTTTGCATTACGTTGATATATAAAAGGGATCATAGAAAAAGATATATAGAAAAAGTTGATATAAGTGTGATATAACTGAAACAATATATATATATATATTTAAACATATTTATTTGTATTAATACCACACACCAACACCACCATCACCACCACCATCGCCATAACCAACCAGTATAACGATTACCCATATAAAATATATATATATATATAGTTTTGATTAATGTTAAACAATTCATAATAATATTGTTTTCTATATGTGTTTATATATGCTAAAAGAAGAAATACATTATTTATCTTTTCGTATATTTACACCATATATTCATATATAAATAAATGTTTACGTTACAATTCTAATATACATATGTATGCCATATCTATAGTTTTTGCCTCTATATATATAATAATACGAACATTGAAATATTTTCTAATTTTCTTTTATACATGCATGTATCTATATCTATATATATAAATAAATATATATCTATTTTATTCTTATATATACATATTATTTCCATAAAGTGGTGTATTATTATATTTTTCTACATGTATATAACATATAAGAATAAAATATATTAAAATAAATTCACGTGTTAACTTTTATACATAGATTTGTGTTATTTTTGTTTTTTTTTTACATCACAACGATTCATTTATAAATAAATATATCTACCATATATACGAAAAAAAATTAAATAAAACAAAACGGATTTAATATTACAAACAAATATAAAAGGATCAATCCTGTTTAGGTATATATAGTATGATAGTATATAGTGTCTGATAGAACATTCTATATATTCATTCATATTATTCATACATGTATAATATCAATCGCGTTATCATGTGGTTTATGTTATTTGTTTTGTATTGATTTATGCACAAACATATACCTCAAATTTTTTATGTTAACAATTGAGCACGATATGTTAAATCTGATTAGAATTGCAAATAAATCGATTGTTTATATATATATTCTAACCAAAAGATGTTTTATAACATATAATTATTATTATTATTATTCAATATAATAATATGTTCGTATAAATATATGCATTTATATAATATATGTGTAGTGTATACAATTGTAGTATATATATTCTTTGATTCAAACACAAAGATAATAATCCATATATTTATATGAATATAATATATTTTGCATCATTATATAATGGTATATAATTAGTTAATTTAGACATCAAAATGATGAGCTGATTATAGTGTATATAAATAGATATACCATATACGTATATATCCAATTATGTTAACCCAAACAAACGATAATAAAATATTCTTTTCTATATAACATTTATTTGTATATATATATAAATTTTATGATATATGGCAAAATTGATATACTTGATATACTGCCAATATCCATTTATGTTTTATCCGAACAATTGATATATCTCAAAACATTGAATTCGATCAACAACCAAATCACATCTCCACACTCACAGCTCATATACTTAAGATAATAACCCAATTCATTTGAGTTTTTTGAAAATTTGGATGAATTTGTCAGCCATTATTTTTTTATTTTCTAAACAAATTAATCGTAAAATGTATATTTTAGAGTTGTATTTTTTAATCTATTTTCAAATTGACAATTGACAAGAGTCTGACACAAACCTTTGGGTATTATGAGAAATGGAATAAAATTTATTACATATTGTATATATTGTTTTTAATTTAAAAATTAATTTTGTTTTCGACAATTGAAGAATAATCTTATAATTATTTTGGCGAACATTTGTGATAATACATATTATACAAGAAATGAACTAATCGCTTTCGTATAAAGGATCCATATATAAAATCGGATATAAAGGTAGGTAGACAGGCAGACAGACAGACATATATAAACAACGATTCAATATGTTGACATGTTATACGGAACAAATAAAAATAAATTTAACTCCTATGACGGCAAAACGAAACTTACTGTAAAAGTATGCATATCCATTCCTGCGGAAGAAGAAAAAACTAAACTAAACTAAACTCTAATAAGAATGAATAAAAAATAAACGCACGCAAAAAATACCAAAAAAAAAACAGAATTTTTTTTGTTTCTTAAAATTACAAAATCAATAATATAATATATTTAGAATACATTACATAACATATTTATATTGTATATTATATATAGTACAGAAAGTGGTTTTTATTTGTTTTTCATGTTGAATTCAGACTATATATATGAAAAAATAAAACGCTTCCGGGTCAACACCTGAAATTGTAAGCACGTAATTGTGGTCAGGGGGTGAAAGGGGACAATCATCACCAAACAATTTCCCATAAACTTTTAATATAAAAAGTGTGTGCCGCCGCATACAGGCCCATTTTAGGCCATGTATGCGCCTAGCTCAAATAATAAAATATAGCGCCTTAAAACATGAAACTTAAATGCGTAAAAGTTTTTAAGACAATGGATTGGAATGAAATGTTTTCCACATGAGCACACTTATTATTAATTTTATTATTTAAAATATATTATAGAAGAGTATCAAAGTTATTTGGTTAATGGAGTTTAATTGAACAGTTCATTTTTTAATTAATATCTCTCATAATTTTTTTTTTTATAAAAACTCTGGCCGTATGATTTCTTTCAATAATTTTATTTATAGAACAGATATTTTATAGTATTTAAAATATCTAATCGTTTTCAGCGCCCCTACACAACGGCGCCTGGTTCGTTCACACCAATATCTTGTAGTGGCGGTCCTGGCCGCATAATAAATATTCAAATGCATTCTCAAAAACACTTTTAACTATATCTGGAAGTGTATATGGACCTAAGGGTTAAGGAAAAATTAACTGTTATAGAAGTTTTTAAATTATTCATCAATCTTAAAGGGTGAAAATTTCTTCTGTAATAATAATTCCTGATTGGATTTGTATGCGACCTCCTGGGTGGGAGAATGTAATATTTGGATAATTTTGGATTAAAACACTCTATGAACACTTTCAAGCAAATATCTTCAAAACTCATTCAATATCTTCAAATATTTGAAAAGTTGGAAATGAGGGATTGAAGCTTGAAGGGATAGTTTGACATGGATGCACTTACTCAGTTTTATCATAAGAAAATCTTTGGTTGAAATTTCAACCAAATCGGTTGAAATGGAGACATGAAAAATGGAGACAACTGAACAAGCAAGCGAGCGAAAGAAAACGGTAAAAAACAAACCGAATATAAAAAGCAACGCATTGAATAATGTACGTGCTTAATACATATAACATATAGCCGGTCTGTAGATATAGTTATATATACATATAGATAGACCGCCTGATGTGCATAGAAATGGTTCTTGACTGATAAAAAATAAAAATAAATAAAAAGAAAGCCCAATGGCGTGAAGATTATATAAAAGTACTTTCTATATATAAATATTTATACATACTATACTGTAGAATTATAGATATTATATAGATACATATAGGGTGCAAAATATTCTATATATCTGTATTTTATCGTATCTATTACATTTATATGTCTTATATACCATATATATCTAAATATATCTATATATATATATACGATTAGTTATGTAGAAATTTTTCTTATTATTATATATACGAACAAATATATTTTTATTTTTTTTTTGCCGAATAAATTTCTTCTATGGAAAGCATATTTTATTTTCATTTTCGTTCACTTTTTTTTTTGTTTTGCCTATGATGAATCTAATAGTTAACAACGGATATTATATATTTTCCTATATACATTTTGTATTAACGCCTTGTGATTTTCTTTGATGATTGTGAAAATTATCACAAGTATGAATTATAAAGTAATTGAATTTTTTTTTGTATTTAATGTTCATATTGCAGGAATGTATATGTATATACTAATAGATTTGTATATACATAAAGAAAAATGTTTTGCCATATCAATTAGCGCTTTTTGCTGTGGAACGAATTTATGTTTTTTGCTGGTTAAAAGTTCGTTTGTTAAAATAAAAAATCTATAGCATATATTTTAAATTTAATTTTGATTTTCTTCTTTTTTTTTGTTTGCGGTGAACAAAAAACAAAATAATAATTTTTTTTTTTTTATTATATTTTCGCAGCAATATTTTATATGTATATTTTTATAAAATATATAGAGAAAGTAGAAAAAAAAAACAGAAAATATATAAAAATAATTATTATAATTATTTTTATATGTACGTAAAATAGCAAAAAATAAAAAAGGAAAATTGATTGTAATTTTATTACTAATATACTATACTCTATATGTATATGAGGTACAGATTTACCATACTAATAAATATACTATGTTTTTTTTAGTATGATAGGTATACAATACAATCATGTATAAATAAATACACAAAATATATACACACACAATTCCATATGGATTAACTATAAAATGTATGTATCTATAACTATATATATATATATATTAATATAATACTGTAAAAAATGTATACTAACATAGCATAATTGAGTTTTTTCGTGTAACAATATTTTCATTATATTTATTTACTTTTTGAAAATATGTATCATATATTTTTTTTATAAGGTATATAATTAGGTAAAATTGGTTTCTAAATACTGTATAGTATTATGAATATATTATTGTTTTTTATGCTTTCTATTTATTCATGTGTTCCATATATATATTAATTTTTTGTTATGTTTACATATAGTTAATTTACTATAATTATATTAGATATGTATATAAATATATATTTTGTCCATTTGTTGTGATTTTATTTATATTTGCTTTTTGTATATTAACGCTTCTTATATACTCTATTCTATACTAATATATAAGTAAATATTTTTGTCCTATTTCATTTCAATTGTATACAACATGCAACTGCAAAAAAAAAAATATTTATTTAAAGTTAAATGAATGAAGTTACTTCATTTTATGAATTAACATGTATAACCTTTTTATTTTCTAAAAATTTCGTTTCAACATAAGATTTAGAGTTTTCGGGCGATCATAATACCATACGGTGACCGGATAATAATAAAACACTTTTCTTGTGAGTTAAAATTTGCTGAATGCCATATTGAATTGAATATTTTAAAAGTGTTTATTTTAGAAAATATATATAAATAAACATTAAAGTTTTTCTTTTGCAAATTCATATATTCGGTTAACAAAATATGGATGCCAATTTTTAGGTTGATACCATATAGAATATCGTAAAGAAATTGTATATAAAAAATTAATCTAATCGAATTGCGCAATATAATAAAAACAAAATTACAAAGTTTTTCAAATCAACATTAGAAGTAACACTCGCTAAAGTGCACGACCAGTTTTTTTTATCAACTAATTAGACATGTCCATTTCAGAAGCTGGCTATCAATTTCCCAGCTCTGCCTATGGGGGTTTCCATAATCGCTTTTTGTTCATTCATTTTTCATAAAATAAGTTGGTAAAGTAACTATATTTGATCGAAAATTCAATTAAATACTTATAAGAAGAATATCATCCAATTTCACTCCTTTTCAATTTTATTAAAACGTAATAATTTGATGACGAATAATTTGGATTAAGTAAACATCCCATGTTATATAATTGTAAATGAAAACATACCGCGTGCAATTATTAAATAAAACATTCAGCCTTATTATAATACTTCAGCACTCATAGAGGATAACATAACATCACAATACGGGAGGAGAGGAAGTAACAGCGCCACCACCAGCCTACGGCTAATCGAAATTGTGGAGCACATACGCAGCGCACCACAATTTACGAAACACACCATAAATTTTACCGGATAAACCATCTATATGATCATCCCAGGTGAGGGAATTATTAAACGTCAAACCCAAACTTTTCACGAGTTCACGATATTGAATATTAGATGAACCTAACCGGACCGCGGAAAAATCGTGTGTTGGGATGCATCCTATCTATATACTGTGGATTTGCTAATCATAATTGCGATAATATTTCATTTTCGTATATAATCCATAATAAATTCCTTTACAATTAAATAATAATTAAAAATTAATTGATAATATCCTAATGGTTTTTTTTTTTCATTAAAAATCATATTTTATAATAACACTTTATAATATTTAATTAAACGGAAAAAATAAAAAATATAATATACTGAAAAATTTATTATTTATCGATAATATTTCAAATGATGATTTCTGGAAAAAAAATATCCGATATTAATTGTACAAATTGCATTTTCACAAAAATTCTCTGATATATAAAATTTATGATTTATCTATTTTTTTCTTATCCTTAAATTTTTATACATATAGTATCATACTATATGCATATATCTTTATTCATTTATTCATTCGTATAACATATATATATATATATATATATATATATAATATATTATCGATTTGTATAATATAATTTTGTTGGATATACAGAAGAATAGAAAAATAAAATAAGAAATGGTATATTATTTACAATGTATGATGGTATATTATATAGTTATCCGTATATAATACATCTATCTACCTACACAACACACATGTATATGTATATAGTATATAGATGGATAGATACATATTTGTAGAGATTTATTTAGTCTGTAATTTTCATTGTAAAAATATTTTTCCGATTTTTCTTTATAGAGGATATGAGTTGTGTATATAAAATACACAATATTATTGAATCGATATATATATATACAGATAAGTATAAATATATGAGAGAACACAATAATATTAATATATACAGTAAAACTTCTTATAACCTAGGTTATGTCCATTGGGATTTATTTGATTATGTTGATATAGAGTTTTTGCAATTTATTTAATTTTTGTATATATTTAAAATTTTGTCTAAATTTTGTTTGTTAAAAATGTCTTATTTAAAAGCATATATTAAATATATAGAAGTAATTCAAGAAATATGCGTTTGTCTAATAATCAGTGTGATGTTTATACAAATCGATATTGTTTTTTTACTTTTTTAAACTCTAATATGAATAGTAAAGGTTTTCCTATATTACTTAATATTTATTATATAACTTATAATATATTATGGAATATGATAACCAATTATAAATATGGTTCGATCGTTAAAAATGATCAGCGTACACAGAACAGAAAATATTGAAACCGAAGAGATTACTGATTACTGACATTTTTAATCACATATATTCAAAAAATATCCTGGAACATATAATATATGCGTTATTAATTTGAATAAACAATTAATTTTCTTTTCTTACTTAGATAACTCTGCTGAAGGATAAACTGAATGATGTCGAATGATGGATAAACTCGGACATTGAATTATTTCCATTAAACTGTATATATATGTATATAGTTATTGTATATGTATAAAAATGATACATCAAATCGTATAGAATTTATATAACAAAATAATGTATAAGAATATGTATTAAAATCAAAAAGAAAAAGGGAAAAAATAATAATATGTTTATATAGGTATGTATATAAAAAATAAAAGAATCATTTAGTCGAATTATATTGTGATTTTATCTTGAATGTTATTGATGATGATCCAACAAAAAAAAATTATATCTTTTATATATACATATAGTAAATAAATATATATGCATGAATATACATATACTACATATATGTATATAGATAGATAGGTTTGATATAAATATGTATACTCTGAACAGAGTAAAAATCCATTTTTTTCACAGAATTTTCTATACACATAACAATGTTTTCATTTCTATATATTCAGCATACATATATGTTCAAATAAAAAAAAAATTTATATTTTTTGATTGTAATATAAATTAGATTTGTCTTAAAGGTGCACAATTATTTTACTAAGAAATGTTATTATGTACAAAAATGTACTTTTATACATAAAATATATATAATATATATGTTCATACTGTATTGTACTTTGAATCTGATAAATTAGTAGATTTGAATTATATATGATTAATATAAAATAAAATACATATTTATATATATGTGAATGAATATAGAATTATGTAAATAATCTATATATATAACGTATCATATTATTCGATTTGATTATTTATAGTATTTTGATTATATTTAGTGGGAGTTATAATATTACATAATAATAATAATAATAATATTTGTAGTTGTAGATATAATAAATCAATTCTTACGCAGAAAATATGTTGATAAAAGATATTACAAATGAATCAAATCATTTAATCATTAGAATACGATGAAACGGATTTAATTGATATTTTGTTGCTAATTTTGCGTTCATTTATTATATAGATGCTATTGAACGCAAATTCTTAATAAAAATTTTTTTTAAAAATCATTCATGAGCAGGAAATTTTGTGGGATATACGAGTTAACTGTGTATGTTTGGGACCATTAAGTTATACCAAGTGAGTGCGGTATAGTAAGCTGTAAATGAGACAATTAACAAAGAGTGAACACGGATGTATGGTGTCAACTATTTACATCGAGAGGTCAAGTGTTCCACGGAATTAGAACCCAACCCAATTTATATAATCCATGACATATAAGTGATATAAAGTATTTGCCGCTGTATCAACGTGAAGTTCGTAATGATAGCTCAACCACTGATAACGACTTTTAATTGAAAAAATGTAGGGTAGAAACATATTACCTGTAGTTTATTGATGTTAAAGGCTTATAGAACCGTGGATTAGGCAAACTTTATTAAAGAATTTGGTTTCACGCAAAAATTGAAAGCAATTTCAAAATTACAGCTCATTTGAAACCATTGACACAATTCGGCAAGAGGATCCTTTGGTTATACAATTTTTCAGTATTGCGCATTGGAAAAATAAATAAAGGGGACGACCATTAATATAGCAACACAATTTTGATTTCATTTGCCCAATTCGGCTATGTGGACGAAATTGATTTGGTGGGTAGAAATATGTGTGCCGTTAAAGAAGCTTATTTTGGAACGTGAAGCTTGGTAAACGGAATGAAATTTATACGATGAGAAAACCAAGTATATGATCACACCAAACAAATATTAGATTGATTGCATCAAAGAATAACAATTTGTGAGACTACGAAACGACGGACGGGTTTAGTTATCTTT
This sequence comes from Dilophus febrilis, assembly GCA_958336335.1. NCBI lineage: Eukaryota > Metazoa > Arthropoda > Insecta > Diptera > Bibionidae > Dilophus > Dilophus febrilis. The sequence goes on from OY284471.1 coordinate 35,687,915, forward strand.
AATGCGACGAATAAACGGCGAACAAGATGTTGATGACAATGTTCAATTCCGGATTACTACAGCACATAAAGAGTTTTATGGTATTATAAAAGGTTCTTCGCGAAAACATTGAATAGAAAATTGAAAAGACAGTTATATCAAACACTGCCGCATAGAACATACTTAGAAATTACACTTAGATATTCGCACATGATGAAAGTTTAAGTAAGAAATTTTTGGTAAATAAATTTCTGTTATTCTAATATATATTGATCATTGATAATAATTTTTTTTTTGTTTTTCACATATATTATGACATAATATACATCATTTATAAATATTATATATATATTTAGTTTATTTATGCGATTCATGCATATTCATATATTCATATATATATCTAGAATAAAAATCTATTTAGAAAAAGAAGAAAAAAACCACATGAAGATAAAACCAAAAAATATATTCATATTTACCAAACAGCCAAAATAATAATAAAATAAAAAAAAAATCAATATAACTAGATAAGACAATATGGAACGGATTAGGATATCCTCTTTGTCTTTAAGTATTTTTTTTTTGTCATTTTGTTTCCTTTTCATTTTTTTCTTTTTATCAATATCATGATTATCATTTTTTGTGCTTTCTTTTTTCTATATAAGCGTGTTCTATGTATATATTTGTTTTTTGACATTCCGTAACGTTTTTTTTTTTTTGGTTTTTGTCTTCTTTATTTATTTATTTTTTTGAATATATTCATAAGTTTATCAATGTTATATGCGGATATAGAATATAAAAAATATACATGAATTACCATTTATATCGTTTTTTTTCGTGAAAAAAAAAAACATTGTTGTATTTTAGTGTATAAAATATGTATATATAAATGAAAGACGCACAATCTATGATGTGATTAGAAATATACATATATATAATTATATATATAGTGTATTATATGTGGAAGAATTTTTATATAAAATATGTATTATAGTATATACGTATATTTTAAATATTTTATATCCCTTGAATGTGTAAGAAATGATATAACATACAGAAGCTTATACTCAATGGAAAGAATGGAAACAGAATGGAATGGAAACAGAATTCACAAAGACTTTTGAGGCTCTTGAAAGTGAAAACGAATGTTAAAATAGAACATTTAGAAAAATGTAACATTTAGAAAATACATTACAAACAATGTGAGTGGGTTTAATCAACATTTTAACATTCACAGTCACTTTCACATTTACTTTTAATATGAATTTGAAAGTTTGCAATTTTGTTTTCGTTTTATCAAAATGTGAGATGACTTTTTCAATTTGGGAGAATAAACATAGATGTTTATTAGTTTGTGTTAGTGGTATAGATTTATTTTGATATAATAATAATTATATATGCTATAAATAAAATAATAAAAACTATTTTATAAATGTCATAATTATTATATTGGGAGTATGCATTAATTCGTTTGGTTTTCTAAGAGTGGGCGTTACTGGTATTATTTCGCGTCGTGTTCATCCGTGACTATATGCATTTGAAAGCTACAGTTATTGCGCGTCTTTTTTCAGTATATGTCATTTGATTGAAGCGTAAACAACATTTTTTTTTATTCATTTGGAACATGTCGGACTTTGTGCCAGAAAATGTTTTTGCGGGGAGTTCTTCTTCATTACTTTAACATGAAGAAAAGTGCTACCGAAAGTAATCGTATTTTAGTAGAGGTTTATGGTCAGCCATGCTCTAGCTGAAAGAACGTGCCAGAAGCGGTTTTCACGGTTTAAGAGCGGTGATTTCAACTTAGAATACGATGAAACACCCGGACAGCCAAAAACGTTTGAAGATTAAGAATTGGAAGCATTCCTTGATGAAGATGCGTGCCAAACGCAACAAGATCTTGCAAAATCATTGGGAGTTGATCAAGCAACCATTTCAAGACGTTTAAAAGCATCGGGATTCATCCGAAAGCTTGGAAATTGGGTGCCGTATGAATTAAAGCCAAGAGATATCGAACGCCGGTTCTGCATGTCCGAAATTTTGTTTCAACGCCACAAAAACAAGTCATTTTTGCATCGGATTGTCACTGGTGATGAAAAATGCATTCATTACGATAAGCCCAAGCGCAAGAAATCGTATGTGAAGCCCGGCCAACCAGCAACATCCACGGCAAATCCGAGTATCCATGGTGGCAATGTAATGCTCTGTATTTGGTGGGATCAGAAGGGTGTGTTGTATTGTGACCTGTTGAAATCGGGTCATACGATCAAAGGGGACCTCTACCAAACACAATTAATTCGTTTGTAGAAAGCGATTGGGGATTTGATTCGATAAAATAAAATCAAATTGCTACTGGCGCATACACTCTTGATTCTAGAAGATGTTTAAATATATTATAGAGAACACATTTTTACCACAAGTATAACGAACATATAAAAGTATAAGAACGTATAAAAAGACGTAGAATTCTCATAGAAGGGGGGATTCCATCGGTTCTTTTACCACTTACAACTTTATTTAATAAATCGCTAGAAACTAGATGTTTTCTCAACCTATGGAAACAATCATTTACCATTCCACTTTATGAACGGGGTGGAAAAAATGATGTTATAAATTATCCTATGATTTTTGAGAGTTTCATTAATAACGTTCTCACTTCCAACACACGATCTGTTATATGACCAAAAGAGCATGGATTTATCTGTGTTATAAGATCGACTTCTAGCTTCTAGATAGACTTAAAGCTATTAGAATTTGTTATCTATTGCTTTCATAAATTTGATTCTATAGTATTACCGGTTTTTGTAAAGTGTTCCATTTAAGGTCACATATTATTCTTTTGATTAAAATATTGGCAATCAGTTTCGGTCATAAATTTGTTTATTGGATTCGTTCATCGTACGTTTGATCGTACGGGTAACCTGTTATACACTAATGTGCAATCAGAAAGTTTTATTGTTAGGTCTGATGTGCCACACGGTAACCATTCGGGATCTGTTTGATTAGTGTATTTTATCAGAGACTTGTCTACTGTTATTAAACATTCCGAATGTAAACTTTATAACAATGATGTTAAAATTTACAAACCTGTTAAATTACTCTTGATGATGCCAGGGCATTACAAGTTGATCTTTGTGCATTTTACGAGTGGTGTTCTAGAAATTATGTTTTTAAATATTGACAAATGTAAAAATTATGCGTTTTAAGCGTAAGCCAGGTCAAACTTACATTTAAATCATCAAATGCACAAATCATTTAAAAGCAGCAGTTATGATAGCTTTTAAATGGTTGCTCTGCATTTTAGTGTAGTGTTTTTAATATTGTTATTGACTGTTATGAAACTATTGTCATATAATATATAATGCATTAGAATTTAATGTTTATTAATACATATAGATGTGTCTTAAAAACAAGAAATGGAAACAAGAGATGGAAATGTCGCAAAACGTATTTTTTATCTTGTTGTACAAGCAATTTAAATACGCGTGATCGCAAAAGATTTTGTTCACATACTTTCATCTTGATCGCAAATGTAATACTGGTTGAATATGATTGTTGAATACTGAGAGGAATCGCAAAAAAAATTTGTAAAGATTGAAGCTTGTTTGCTCATGTTTCGCCGCGTTTGAATTTTGTCCAGCTACGTTTAATACATACATTATACAGATTACATAAAGTTATTGTGGATTGGAAATAGATCTATACTTGAACGTTCATTCAGTGTCGGGTTCGGTTTCAACTTCATCAAAAATTACATTCCATGTTATTTATCAAATTGGTATATAGAAATATTTCGTGTGAATGGATAACAAAAACTATAAAAACAACCCTTGGATTCCGATCATGTCTTAAAATTCTATAGTATATATATATTTAAAAAAAAATTAAGAATAATACATTAAATTTATTTTTATTATATTAATATATTTCTAATTCACATAATTGCTTATTTTCATTAACGCACAACGTAATAATTCAATCAAAATGTAATTCTTTTAATAATCTTTTTGAATATATTTACTTTTATATACATATACATATTTATATTATATATATACATTCACCGTCGTTTATATATTATAAATTTACATGCATAAAATATTAAATAATAAATATACACTATATACTGTTGTAAATAGCTCCCTAAATAAATAATTTACATAATAATTTTTGGTACATAATTTACCCCTATTATTATTGTATATATAAAGTCTTCTATATATAATATATATACCATAAAATATAATAATATCTACATATACTATAATATTATATTCACTGAATATTTTTTTCCTTTCTGTGTTTTGCAAATGTTTTTTTTTATTTTTTATATATGCCGAGGTATTTGTATTTTTGATATTATAAGAGTAACTATAAAAAGTATCAAAAGTATATAAATACAAATAATAATAATAATAATAATAGAAATATATAATTTCTATGCGATTTTGAAAATATAAATATTGCCACACCTTTATCAAGAATCAGCTATAAATTATTTTTGTTATCGTGAGAATTTCCCATTAAGGATGAAAAACACATTTATTGCAAACTATATACAATCACTTATAAGAATATATATTTATATATAAGTACAAACGCATAATAAATTGTATTTATTCAATGATTATATATATATATATATATTAGATTAGTATATTATACTATATATAGATAGATCGATATATCAAATATTATTATTTTTTTTATCATATACATTGTCTATAATATTGGATGATCTAAGGATAGTTATTAATGACTTTCATTTACAACTATTCGAAATACTTAATCCGTGTATTTGGAAAATTCTCATCCAACATATATTCGTTGTCTGTTTTCTGGTAAAGCTATAATTTCAAGTTAAAAAAAATGTTTTAAGAATTTTACCAAGGAAAAATTCCATGTGAAATGAATTCATTCTTAAATAATATTTAACAATTATACATATAAATATTATTTTAAATACGCAATTGAATGTGATTTGCATTTTCAATATTCATTTTTGAATGTATATTTAATAAAATTAAATTAACATAGAGCAATACCAAATAACCCAAAGGCATTCAAAAATGTATGTAAAGATTATGAAGATAATAATAATTTTTTTTTACTCGTTCAATGAATATTGACTCAACATATATTTTAAATATATATAATTAGAATAGTGTACAATAAAGAGCTATATTTACAGAGACGTTTTGAACTTTGATTAAATGTATATGAATATTTTAGGTATACATATAAATTGATGATGTTCTCGATAATGAATGTATTATGTATATATAGTGATAATAGATCAAGGTGTGTGTTAAATATATTTAAATTGTATAATATTATGTATTATTCTATTGTAACAAAAATACAATAAAAAGGTTTTTTTTGTCATTCATTTATCGATTATATTAACCTTCAAGATTATATATACATTTTGTATTTATAATTTATTCGCTATCTATATATATATATATGTTAATAAAATTATTTATTCCGTTTATTGTTTTGTAAATTCATTATTATATTTTTTTAATGAACTTTTTTTTTATTATTCTCCCCGAATGAATTTCAAATTTATGAATTTTTATTGGCAAAAATGGAAAAAATTACTTTCCGTTTTGTTTCGCATGCTCTTCACTTTTACTCGGAACCGATTATGGCTTAATTGGAAGTTTTGGATATATGTATAGGGGGTTGGATCCATCATATGCAAAGAATTATATTCCCAGCCATTTTTCTGATCCCATTACATCTAAAACTCCCATATAAATCCTAGGACTTATCAGACGTATTTCGCAGTTTCCACCCTATTAAAATATTGGAATTTTAGATGGAACTCAAAGGTTATTTTTATGAAAAAGTTTAACATTCCAATTCGAATATTATGTTGGAAGTTCCGACGGATTAAATATTATAATAGAAAAATCGGAATATTTGCCAATCCTTTCACCTTCCATTCAAAATTCCTATACACGAAATTATTAGATATGGGAAATAATATTGGAGTTTTAATGGCAATAGGATATTGGATAGTGTGATGCTTGGTAATAGTATTTCACTTGATGATTTTGTTTCGTACTGATTTAAATATGTTTTTTACAGCTGCAGCATATCAGATATTCCATTTGATTTTCCAAACTCAATTTCAAGTTCATGGGAAATACATTCTAAATATTTTCTAATAGACTGCATTCCAAATATGCTAAATGTTTTTCGGTAAAGTTATCATCGGAAGATATTGGAATACCAAAGTATTCCATAGATTTTTCCATCATGTGCTCAATAGTATAAGCATGAAATTTAAATTTCCGACCTGGATCGAGGTTTAATATAAATTACAAAGTCTTTTACATCGGGAGTGGTTTTTGATCCAATACCTTCCATAGAGATTCAAGGGATTATAAGAGATATGCTTATCTTACCAATTTCCTAACTAATATAAAACTATTTGATTTTAAATAGTGGTAAATGTATATTAATAATGTGGTGAACCATAATAAAATTCTAAAATGAAATCTATTGAACATACTTTTAGAATAAACATCAATATATGCATAAAAATTGCGTATTGTTGTGGCAAATATTCTCATTAGATTCTATGCAACCTTTTTACGGAAACTATTTTGTCTATAAATGAATCAAATCCAAATGGCGATTATTAAAGATATCTCTTTCGCCCTTTGAACCGATTCAATTAACATTCAAAATGAAGGGTTGATGAAAAATGAACAAAATTGTGTATTAGATAATTTTTTTCTGGTCTTAATCATACCCACACTCCCATATACTAATCCTAAGGTGTTTTTGGGGATCAAATTTGAGATATTTGTGTGCCACATCATTTTCTATTAACATTTTATGAGGAATTGTTTGGTGATAAATTTAACCCTTCAAGTAATATCTATACTCATTTGTATATATAATTTAAGCATATATGGTATATTATTATGTATTATTACATGCGACATTTACATATTAATTTTTCATTTTAATATAGTATTTGTATAATTGAAAAATATTTTCCATCGGGAATAACATTTTCTTAACAGCTACTTTAGAAATGAATCGAAAAACCATTGTACATACATATATATAAAATAAACATTTCATCATCATATTATTTATGCATATATACCTGTTCTTGATTGCAGCAAAATGTTTTCTATAGACATATATATATATATATATATATATATATAACATATATATATATATATATGTTGTTTTTTTTATGTATTCTATATTTACAAAATTCTATATTAAATACATAAATTTTTTTTTATATTTTCGTCATGTATGAAATAAAAATTTAATAAATAATATAAACTTTAGTAAGATTGATAAAAGCAATAATATTACTATATATATATGTATTTAGACATTTGTATATTTGTGATTATATAGTTAAATATCAATGAATCATATGACAGCTGACAATTTACATGTTAAATTAAAAGTATGTCACATTCACTCATATTTATATATATATTATTATCTATAGAACGAAATATATATAGATATAAATATATACTTACAATAAAAAAATGTATTCATATAAAATATATATGCAGTAATATAGTGGTATAAAATATATAAAATACGTTTTAAAATGTACAATTTAGTTATAGATATCGAAAGATAAAAACTAAAACTTACCATAAATAAAATATATATGACATATACTCTATATATTAATATATACCATATATTCTATACGTTATTAAAGTATATGACCTATTCAATATTATTAGAGTACATGACCTATACATTATTTCATTCGAATTTTAAGCATCACATTCTTTCGCTTCGAATATCCGTATTAGTTATATCCGGACTTATTTTTGTAATTAAAAATGCTAATATTGATCCTTAAGTCATTGATACACGAAAGACTTGATAAACTGACCTAAAAAAATGATATTATAAATTATCGACCGATTGCCCATTTGTCGGTTATTCCTAAAACTTTTTAGAGTATTATTAGTGAAGTTCTCACGTTCAAGGCAAGAGCTTTTATAGATTGAAACTAACATGAATTTATCTGTGGTACATCCACTTCTAGAAACCTACTAGTATTTGGTAACTATTACTTTGATAAATCATTGTTATGATAAATTTTAAAAGATTGCTCTGTAATGGTTGTAATATTTTTTTTTTTTTTTTTATACTCCTAGCACTGTTGCGCCATATGGAGAATGGTTGTAATATTGTTATTCACGATTATGAAATTATGCCATAATAAAATCGTAATATGCAATGTATTATAATATAATATTTGATCAATTAATACATAAATAAATATTTAATAAAATACGTAATAGAAACACCATTGGATAATGGTTGAAAATTGTTTCTATTATTTTTCCAATTCGCTATGGATTTCCAAAATCCGACTATATGGAAAATGAAAGGAAATATTTTCCGATAGGTTTATTTACAATAACAAGTCATAAGTTCGAGACCAAAACACTTGCATAAGAAATATTACAAAATAGCAATATTATAAATATTAGAAATATTCAAATAAAAAATCAATTTTTCGCTATACAAGTACATACTATGAACCGTAAAGTACTTTGAACTGTACCACATAAAATTTATCACACCAAAACTGCAATACATTTGGTCAATATGTAGTGTAGGTTTTTTATTAGAATCAAGTTAAAGATATATTTTATTGTGCCATATTATTTTGTTATAAAGTGTATGATAAGAGTTGATGGTGAAGATACATTTTTTGTTGTATTCAAGAATTGTATTTTTGATACTAGACTAAATCATTTAATAAAACTTATTGAACGAATTAAAAAATTAATTAATTCAATAAGAATATTCATTCATAAACTGACACACATTTTCAAATACAATTTTTTATCAATCAAATTAAGTACATATATAAAAAAATTATGCATACTAAAGAGTTTGAAATTTGCTTTGTAATTTGATAAACAGATATATGATTACCAAAATATTGCCTATGAAATTTTTTATTCAATTCGTCATAGTTGTCTATATCAAGCTATAATTCTGCATATATTTTCAAAGGTTTCACATTCCTATATTCACCCTTTGTTATTGCGTTAAACGTTATTTATTACAAAGTGTATTGTCATGCGATGGTAATTGAAAAGTTTTTCGTGTGTAGGATCGTGTGTATTTGGTATTATCTATATTTATATCCTTAAGAAATAGATTTTAAGCCGCATAAAGAAAGAGGAATTGATTATATCTCGATGTATAGATAAATGAAGAAATCAAGAAAATGTAAGATAATAAAAAGAATTTCAAAAAAAAACTGATAAATGGTCCGATTATAGAACGTTGAAAATTTTTTGGTTTTACGTTTTTTTAAAACCATATTAACTAGTAACATCATGTTTAAAAATGTATCCAAAAGTATTTAATCGATACTTGTATATTTAAATGATTAACCCATATAAGAACTATATTACTATATATGTATTTATACACTCATTTTTGTTTTGTAAATATAGTAAATAGAAATTAAATTTTGATTAATTATATGTATTCATTCATGTGTTTATATCGATATCGATATAAATATAGTTCCAATCAACACATATCGAAGAGTCATTTTTATTATATATTGAGTTCACTATAAGCTATTTATATATAGTATATAGTTTATAGTATAAATGTAATATTGGTAAAATGAAATGTTTATAACATTTGGTATAATCGGTATAATGTATTTATATGTATATTTAATATAACCGGTGTGTATATTATCAAAATTGGATATAACCTATTATTATTATTATTATTGTAGTATATTATATTAAAAATAATAAAAGAAATCAATAAATTGAGTAAACACATATATTAAATATATAGTGTATATACTAAAAATACGCATAACAGACATATACAAGTTTATAACAAAATTAGATATAGGTAAATGCTCACATATATATATAATAAAATAAAACTATATAAAAAAGGTACTATTAAAAAAATCATAATAATTTGTTAATTAATCTAAATAGTGAATGGGGTATTCGTTACTGAATAAACATAATATTTTCATTGTTGAAAAAAATGTGTTCATTTTTTTTGCTATTTTTATTTTATTATATTCACATTTAAATGTCATAGTATATTTTGTATCTAAAATAACTTGAGTAAACAGTAACGATGTAATCACTAAAAAATAACAAATTCATTATTAAATGTTGATGTTGATTGTTGTTTCGAAAAAAGGTATAAACTTTGATTTTATTTTGTTTTTTTTTTGATTTCCATGTATTTACAAAAACATTCCTTAAATTATTCATAAATTATGTGGTCGAATATTAGCAGCGACATATTAACCCTAGTGTACAGAAGTTTACGCACATATTATTTCAGGATTTTGGGTAATTGAAACGCTCGATTTGCAATCTATAGCACGTTAAACATCTATAGCACGGCAAAATTACAGTATTTCCTTTTATGTTCCGTTGCATTCACGATAAATTAGATTAATCGAATCTTTTCGGTATTGTCTTCTTGATCCCACGACACTGTTACCTGGAAGAGGAAATCCATTTACAGACTGTGTGTGGGACTCCCGTCACTAGGACATCCTGCCGGCTAAAACTTGCCCCTGAATGTTGTAGTCCAAGATACACCCTCGCACTGCGACCATTAAGATCTATTGTGCCCCTCTATGAGTAAAGGATACTCATGAGTAAAAGAAATAAACTTTTACTCATGGGTAAGCCATTAAGAAATTGACAACTGCTTTTGGCGCACAGTTTTTATATCCACTTTCACCGAGAACGTCTTTTCCTAGATGTATCCTTCGTTTTTTACCTGGACATTTTGCGAGTATGTGTTCCATAGTCTCACTATCCTTATTGCAGAATCTGCATTACTGCATTTCAACATTTCAATTCAATCTTTTTGAGATGGTAGTTACACGCCACATGCATGGGTGAGAGCCCAGCCCAGCAGAGAACCTTTTGAGAATCCCACGACACTTAACAACCTTGTTCCAAAACATTGTCAATTTTGTAACAGGTAAGGACATAAATTGATCAGGTGTCGGATATGATTTGCTAAAAGGTATCACAATTGCTTTGTATTCGGATAGAATATGTTTCGCACTTTCCTATTCTGTACGACATAATCAAGAAATATCGTCTTTAAAAACTTTCATTTGTGCATTTTATTCTTTTAAAATAGATTATAGATTTCGGTTATATAGTGTGTGGAAATCTATTTTTTAAATTTATCTGCTTTATTAGTGTGTTGGTTCAAACATATATGGTTTGTTAAAGAAAACGGGTGCGCAAATTTCTGTGCACAAGGGTGTATATACTATAAAACGAATGTTTTTTTTTTTAATTTCACATGTTTATTTTGAGGGTTATTAACCTTATTATTTTTTATGTACGGTTGTTTATCTTTTGATGAAAAATCTTTTCTATATATATTTTTTTAATAATAATAATAATAATTCAAAGAAAATCCAAAAACTATCATTGTAAATAAATATAATTATTTCAATTATCGAAATATTTACATGTACTGACAACACGAACTATATACTATATTTGGTATGTTGATATACTTGAATAATTGAATAAATTATCGTTTTTGCGTTTTTCTTTTATTCTTTTATAATTCAATATTATATAAACGCATATTTGTAAATGATTTATATATTTTTTTATCGGATTTACGTCCACAATGACGTAAGCGCGATATAGAAACTATAAATATATTAATAAAAAATGTATTATTTATACAATAAGAAAAAGAAATAAAAAAAAAATTGTGTCATAATATAATAACAATTACGTTGTAACCGTGGTTATACCAAATTAAATTGTATTATCTGTTAATAAATATATTGAAACAATTGAATTCAACGCGTTTTCCAGAATATTAACCATTTATTTTATATATTAATTAAATTCTATTTTTATATCATTGAATACCATATTTTTATAAAAATAATTCTTCAGATCTTCAGAATATTAAATATGAACTACAAACAACTAAAAAAATGTTCAGTGATTCTATTATGAATTCTAATTGTAAGTGTCGAAATTACTTTTTTATGTTTTGTAATCGATAAGGCCTTTAATTCCGAGATATGATATTTGAGAATCGGACGCGTAGCTTTTTTAGGAAAATTTTAATACCTTTCATTTCAATTAAGAAATCTATATTTAAAATATAAATATGTATGTACTTATAGCATGGGCATATCAAAAATTTTACTAATTATTTAACTTATAAACTGACCATATGACTAAAGTACTGACACCAAAAATTTACTTTATAAATTCAATAATTTGTTTTACCAGACTTCCTTGAATAATTCAATTTGTTTTTAAAGTTGATAAAAATAAAAAAAAAATTTATTGTTTAAAAGAAAATAAATTACATTCTACATTACAATTAAATTGGCATTTAATTTCCAGAGAATGTAGGTAAAATTGTAAAACCACAACCGGCTTATAGTGGTTCAGCAAAGTCCTCCGTTGTCATTCTATTTATCTTTGGGCTTGCAGTTTTGGCAGCTTAAGTTTATGTTAACGTTCTCATCCTCCTTGTAAATGTGTTATTTATTGTTTTGCCTATCCCCCTCTTGGGTTCATTCGTTGACCTCACCTGCTATTTCCCTCGCTGCGATTAGTTCCATGTTTTGTGGCTCTTCCGGTGGTGAGGAAAGATAGTTATTTTTTCGCCTAATGAACCCTTCTTCTATACCTTGACCCCTTTTCGGATGTTCGATTGGGATTGCTTGGGATTAAGTAAGTTTATCGCAGGTGTAAATGCACCCTTGTCACCTAAGAAAGTTTTAACCAGCGGCACTGTGCACGGAGGTGTCCGAACGGTTATAATATGTGCTATTAACAATGAAAAGATTATATACACTATTCATAAATTATGGTCAATTATTGAGTCTGCTGACTCAACGGTACTCAAAAGTTGTTGTATATGCAATATAATATCATGTTAACTATTATCCATGTATTTCTTGGTCCCTTGAAAAGACGAGAAGTTGAAATTTCTCTGTATGTGTTTTTGTAGCTATTGAAAATCACAGATAAGATAACTTTATTATTGAAATCAATGCAGCTAATTGTTTTACCAAGAACGCGTTATCGGTATTTGGTATAATACTATTTTTAATTAGATACTACCATATTGAAATGGCGTTGAACTCGAGATGAATTAAAAACCTCATACTTTACTCGATGTGTGAAATAACTTCAATTTTAACATTAACATTAACGTAAATTTAAATTGAGCAATTGAAAATTGAATGTTTCGGGTAATTAGTATAAGACAAATATCGAGTATTTTTAATGAATTTATTGAATTGAAATGAATTGGAATTTACTGATTTATGTATATATAGAAAACGAATACGTTTTAATAAAATTATATGATAAATTCATATTAATTCGTATTTATTCGGAAACCATTTTACAAACAAGTTTTGTATGAATCCAACTCTAATAACTGCGTTTAAATATACATGAAAATTCGGTTCAATTGAGTATAATTTTGATTCTTATTCCGCATAACCAATTTAATTTTTTTAGTAATACTTTATTCCAATCAAATCAAATTACATTGAAGATATCCAGTTTTTAGCTTTGATATACATCTTAATTATTGACTAACAAAATCTAGAAATATTTAGTTTTTGTTATTACACAATTAGTATTTTATCATTATTATTTTATATTGCCCTAAATTAATATGTATCACATACAATCACATTATAATAATATAACCACATATATATTTAATAATTTTATAGGGAAATTAATTTTATTTTATATCACAATAACTTATACATCATGGGAAAAATACCATTAAAAATAAATACTTTTCATGTGTGCATTAAAAGCATTTTTTTTTCATATAATTTATAATTGATAAACTAATTAATATTTAAATTTGTAATGTCAAGGTTGTAATAATTTTCAATTTTGTATAGTTACATACTCTATATATAATTATAACTATATGAAATGAATGAATGAATGTTAAAATATAATATGTTTTATGTATACAATATACTGTATATCGATGGGTTTTAATGAGAAGTATCATATATACAAAATATATGAGGGGAAAATCAACAATCGCATATATATAGTAATGGTAATGCAATTTTTATTTATTGTTAGCGTGATAATTATACAAATTTATTTATGATATTCTTTACATAAATATTTCATATATATATATATATATATATAGAGAGAGAGAATTAAAAAGAATAAAGTAAAATTTATACATTTATATATACCATATATAAGTATGTAGATTTAGTGGATATATATACATTTCTCATAAATATTCATAAAAGATTATTTTATATAGTTGAACAGCAAATAAATACAAATGTATATATGGGAAAAAAACTAAAAGAAATATAATAACAATAATCATTTATAATCAAAACACAAAAAAAAAGTTATAACAATAATAATAATAATAATAATAATAATAATAATAATAATAATAATACAATAATATATATTAATAATCATATAAATACATAAATACATAACATATATGTATATGTTGATATAATTCAAATACATTTGAGATATTACGTTTCATTAATCTCCTTATACAACGCTCTACAGTCTGTATACAAAATATATATATTGCTTCCTCAATACGTTGTTTTGGTTACTTATAAATAAAACATTTCTTATATATAAGAGTACATGGAATTTATTCTTTTGTTATTATACAAATATATTTTATATCTATAAATAATAATAATATATTGTTTGGCTGAAGATCGATCTTTTTTATTCATTCATCCATTCAATATAAAGTTGAAGTATATATATACAATTTTAGATGTTGGTACAAATATCTATCTATTATATTTACGATGTTTTTCAAACTATACATACACATGAATATATTATATTATGTGTATTTTCATTACATAATATAATATAATAATAATAATATGTATATAACAAAAAAATAAATACAAAAACGACGACTTTTTGTAGTTATACATGTATACTTATCGATAACAGCGAATGATATATAATATTATGAATGAATTTTCTATTTTGTTGCATATTATTATTATGTATATAAATATAACATGGATGCACATGCATATATAACCAGAGATCATATATAAAACATATTTTTTAGTAGTTATTGTGGGCATTGAAAATATGTATCGATAATAATGTTTTTGAATGCTTTTCAACGAATTTACATTGATAATAATTTAAATAATATCAAAAATATTATATATCAACAAATGCAATAATAATACTAAATAGTAAGTATATAAAATTATTTGTTATCATCAAGTTTATGACTTATTTTCTATTTTAATTTTTTTCCAAGTATACAAAAAATCGAAACTAAATTATTAATATTTTATATTATAAACATTTTCGAATATACATAATAATAATAGTTATTATTCTAAGTACTTTTACGAATACTATTATATTTCATTTTCCTTACAGAATTATAATGCAAAACATTCTTGAGCGCCTGTCAAATATTGGTTCTTCATAAATTAATTAATTAATTTTTTAAATTGTGAATTGGCATTACAAATATCGAATGAAATTATCACAAAACTGTCAGACCTATAAGTACAGGTTAAAAAGTGATGTGTTGGCGGTTGTAGATTACGAGAATCTATAAGCGAGAAGAAAAAAAAATGTACGGTTAGAGATGAGAAAATAAATTACCAGCATCAGTAACTATATAATTATAAAAAATATATAAATAATGATAAAAAAAATTAAAATAAACTATCAGTTGACGAAAGTAAAGTTTTACGAATGCATGCCTTAAAGAGATTTCTGTATATGCATTAGGAAAACCTCTTGTAAACACCGCCTTACAGGAAGTATACCGATTTTCCAAAAATACATATGAATTGAAAATTTATCTTACATATTTCGTATGTTTTTTTAAACCTTCAAAAATATCATATACGCAACCTATGGTTAAATAATTTCACTATACAGTATATGAAACAAACATATATACTCTACATATACTCAACAAAATTTTATTCAAATTTGGAATTAATTATATCTAAAAATTACTAATTGTTTCATTAACAAAATTCAAACTAACATTTCTCTGAAAATGCATGTGTGACATTAAGAGGATTATTGTTGATTATTAATATAATTTATATGATAATAATTTTATGAATTATTTCAATTATGAGATTAAATTAATATTCTTGAACTAGAACTTGAACTTTTTCAACACAATTTGAACTTGAATTAAAAATCTTGAACTTTGATACAAAATTAAAACTCATATATACAACATACAAAAAACCACAATCTAAATTTTTTTTCTTGAATTCCAAGTAAAAGAAAAAAAATCAGGGTGTGGAAGAAAAAATAATAAATTTCAGAAATAAATTAGTATATGTTATATACATAGAGATTGAATAATAAATGTTCAAATATACCAATCCAGCATTCATATATACATTTATACATTTAGATGTATATAGTCATGAAATAAAATTGATTTTAAAAAAATATGTTCTGTATAAATACAAAAATGAAAATTATTGTGAGAAAATTCTGTATATTTCTAAAATTTTAAATATATCATAAAAGTGGAATGTAAATGTACATTTTCTCATATATATGCATATTGTACAAAATTTATGTATGACGCAATTACATTTAAAATGACAGCAATCAACTCAACTGTACATATGTAATTTATGATGAATGTATATATGTTATACATATATAGTATATATACGCAAGATTCATAGCATATTTATACCATCCATATATCTATATATATATATATGAAGTAAATCAATTTACATTCAATTTGCATATATGTTTAAAATGTATGCATGCATATATATATAATAATATTTATCTTATATAAAGATGAATAATTTTTGTATTTGAATCACAGCTTGATATGTAACTATAATATATGAAAAAATAGGTAATTTATTATTTAATAAAAATGACAATCATTGTCGATTTTATGTATGTTTGTATAGTTTTTACATTTATTTCAAATTTATATATGTATATATAATAGCGATATATATAATTTAATTGAATATTATAGTATTTTATTTACAATATAAAAAATTATTATATTTTAAAAAATTACACAAAATTTATAGTTTTATTTTGCAAAATAAACCTACATATAAAATATTCAAAATATGTTCTCCTCCCATTATATTTACATAACATATACCTGCAAAACTTTATGAATGATATCGTCGGTAAAATGCTGATTTTCTTAAAAGACAAAACAGATGATTTTGCGGTATATATAAAGTATAATATAAAAACAATATGTTTTTAGTATATTTATATCGTATATTTAGAGCATGTACTTTCAGTATGTGACTTTTAGGGTTGATTAAAACAAAATTACGTATTCTTTTCATTAATTCACTCGATCGCTCGGTCGCCCGAAATTTTCAACCTAATCCTCTTTTTATTAGAAAGCTGGTTAGGTTTGTAGATGAGTTATGCCAAATCATACATATACTACCCCCCTTTTGCAAATATTCTGAATTTCCAACTTTTTGGTTACTCGTATATCTCACGGATTTTTATAGATATTATGCTTTGGAAATAGTGCGTATGGGAAATTAATTTTACCGAAAAATGTTTCTAATCCCCATTTCTTTCACCCACTACCATATAGATCTCCGGAATAATTAGAGCTCTCTCCATCTGTTTCCAACTGATTCACTTGAAATTTGATGAAAAAGGGTCAAATATTTGTTTCGTTAAATTTTGATTAGTATACTATGTAAACCAACCAACATTAGTAAACCAATGGATGATTAGTAATATCTCATTTTGTTTTAACCAATTGAAATATCTCGTTATGTTTTTGCCCATTGACCATCCCATTGTTGACGAAAATTAGAAAAACTGATATATCGGAAAATTTTTTCTGGTCCCACTGCTTCTACCGAACTTAGCATATACAGCCTTAATTTTCAAATGTTTTAATTTAGCAAATATCTGCTACGAATAAAACGAGTATACGCATATAATATTAGCAGAAACCTGTGTTGAAATAAAAGAATATTGCTGTTAATTTTAAAGAAGTTTTGGTATATTAGTAAATGTTTTCTGATAATATTAGTTAAACTGATTCTGATAAAATGTTTTGCTCATAAACGTATGCAAATACGTTATTCCTATCACTTAAATGATAAAATTTTAAATATTTTGAACAATACACTGGAATTGGGTGTTTATTTTGATACTAAACTTACTTTTAAACCCCACATAGATTGGGTAACAGGGCAATACTTGGTTTTCCATACTTGGTTTTATTATGCGTGTTGGCAAGGAATTTTCGGATCCGTATTGTCTTCAGGCTTTATTCGCTAGTACGGTCGATTCTTGAGTATGCATGTCCGGTTTGGTCACCGTACTAATCAAATGCAAAACAAAAAATAGAATCAGTCCAAAAAGGAACTCTAAGATTTGCTCTTAGATCTCTTTCTTAGTCTGATTCAATTGTATTACCAAGTTATACCCATAGGCTTCGGTTTTTAAATATGCCTACATTTGAAAAGCATTTGACGGTCAGTCTATTTTTTTTGTTATTGCTTCCAATCATATCAATTATGGCCATTTTAATCATTTTAATTTTTTAATTATGTCATATAACTCTAATAGTTATTTATTAATTGACAATAATGTGGAAGGTTTAAATTTTAAATTGAATTTTTTTAATAACAATCAGTAATTTCAACCTTAATTGATTGTTTTTTATTTTTACTTTCACTATTTTTATATTTTAAATACTTGTTCTTAATTTATGTTATGTTATTAATTGTAATATTAAATGGATTATTCCAAACTTGTAGGAATAATTAACTCACATATGTACAAAATGGAAAGTAATGTTTCTGAATAAATAATACAGCAGAAAAATGCTGTAATTAATTGCTTTACAATTAATCCTTTCTTAACACTGTCAATCTGTAATAGAAGAAGGGTTTCTGCTATAAATTAGCAGAAGGCTGTTCTGCTTTATACGTAAAAGATACTTATTTTCAGTGTAATCATTTCTTTTTCTTTTTTAATAAATATAATCCTAAAATCCCTCTACTTGGCTGAAGTACATGCTTAATGTTTCAGATGTTTCCTTAAACGATTTTTTTTTCTTCTACTTCTTTTTCTTCTTCTTTAATTTAAATTTTCTCAGATAAGTATATTAAAATGCGGTATTATTTATAATTCATTTAATTTTATATTTTATTATACATTGCCTATTATTGGAATATATCTATCCAACTTATATATACATTAATGATGGATATATTTTCCCCACAGTTATCCAACAATACTTTTTTCTATATTTAACGAAAATTTAATTCACTAAATATATATATTTATCTCTTTGAAAAATTGATGTACTGTATAATGCAATATATAATATATAACAATATTAATAACAACAATAGTTAATGGTATATGGTTGGTATATAAACATCTACAATGGTATTCTGAATAGATTGTATAATATACATATATAATGGATTGAATAAATTTAAAAGATAGCAACATTGTTGGGGAAACCATACCTTTATCATGTCTTCTTAACAATAATATATCTATATCTATATTATATATACTATCATATGTATATATATAATCTATGTATAAATATATGTATATATATATACATTTTTTATATCACTATATATATATATACATAAATATTACCTGATTTAAACAACATTCTCAATAAATTGATTGTAATGTAATACGACTAAATGCTTTTCACATATATATAAAATAGAATTTCTAGATGCGATTCAGCAAAATAATCTATTTGTATATATAGATAAATAAATATATAAATGGGTGAACTTTTTTTTTGTCTCATTGATGATAAAAACAGGGAAAAAAGCAGTAATGTATAGATAATAACAGTAGGTATATCGTGCGGTATCCATATAAATTTGTATATAAACATTATATTTTGTATAGCAAAAGAGAGCAATCACTGCACTGTATCTAATATATGTAGATATATTATATATGCGAACACAAAGATTGGTATATATATTCAGAAAAAGTAAATCAATAAATTTGATTGTTATTGTATATCTATACTACGTACGTATATGGATTTAATCATACATTCATATATAGATATAGATAGTATATATAATCGATTCACATTATATATAGGTAAAAATATATATGCTATTTATTTGATATTACATATAAATTGTATATGTACGTTTTTCGTAATATTTATACCTAATGTTATATGACTGGATATATATATATATATATATATGTATAACATTAAACAGAATGGTGTGGTGGTAATATATATGAATTGATAACAATAACAATTTATATAAAAAAGTTTTTGTATATAAATTCTCAGTGTACTTATATTGATGAATCTGTACATACCAGCGACGTGACGACCTTTAAGTGTGTGTAACGCCTCATTCACCGGAAATAATCAACAAAATATCGAATATGCAAAACTAAATATAACAATTTAAATATTTTAAAAATTCACATTTATATGCTTTCTTATGTCTCAAATACATGATAATTAAAGCTTTTCTCACCCTGATAAATATTCGCACGAGGCAAAAAGCATTAATACATTCTAAATTCTTATATGCATTGCGTGACTACGATGTGACCCTAACAAAATAATTAAGAAATACACGGCATTCATTTTAACTCTCATAAATGATATACTGTAATAGTTAAAATGTTAACACTTGAAACAGAAGTGTTTTCTAAAAACTCTTTGCTATTATGTTCTTTGAAGTGAATCAAAAAATACATGCATTTAAGGGTTAAATACACAAATGATTTAAGACACAAATAATATCATATAAAGAAGTACTGATATTTTTGATATTGTACCAATTTTTTTTAATTTGTTTGCACATTTAATTTCGTTTTTCAATTCACTAGAACCAGCCAGATATTCAATTTTAGTCAACAACTAAATCTTTGGTTTTTTTTTGGCTTTCTTTTGTAACCTTCATTCTCGAATTAAAGTATTTTAAGTATAATAAGGTCCTTCATTATATAAAAGCGTGCTTGTTAAAGTAAAGTTTAAAAAATATTACTAACGTCCATGGGATTCAGTATGTGCTTCCGTATTTAAAAACACCACGCCGCGCCACTGATACATACGTAAGTATATTCCTTTTATAATATACCTATATATATATATATGAGATAACATTAAATTCTATTATAAGAAAATTCAGATTTACAAAATTTTGTTAGGTATATTTTTCTTTTATTTTATTTTCATTTTCTATATACTATTTGTAATAAATTAAATTTTATATAAAAACCATTCAAATACTATATGTATAAAGAGGAAACATAATCAAATATTTTCTCCAATATATTGACTATTTATTTATATTTGTATTTATGTGTATTTTAAGAACTATCATTTTATTTTATTAGTTTTTGGTTTTGATTATATTCGCAAGAAATTCTGCATTGTAATGAAGAACAGAAAACAATTCAAGCATTATCGATTTTGATCAAGTATAGATTTTTTTAATTACATAAATACTTTATATTTTAATGTCAAACAAAATAATTAAAAATTAAACAAAATATCCAAAACAATATGAAGAAGGCTTGCTTGAGGTCTCAGACATTCCCAAAATTAAAAATAAAATTTTTGAAGGTAAATAATAAAATACCGCAATCAAGTAAGAAAAAGCGTGAAATCATATTAGTGTAAAATATATTCGGGTGACGTGAAACTTTACAAATCTGTAAAGAGCTGCATAGAGCTGCTATACGACCTGCATTATATATATATGTATTTTGGTTATAGTAAACAAATCCTCATATCCTCTTAAAACTAAATCAATCCAATTTTCCATGATTGGACGACACCATTAAAAGTTTTATTTTAAAAATTTCAACTATAACCATAAAACAAATTTATGTGGAACTCCATTACTGCATCCGTGTGCGTATTTGAGATCTATATGAAATAAACAACATAAATTAATAAATAATTTACAACATTTATACATAATAAATGCGATTATTAAAATTTTCATTGCGCAATTATAGTTTAATGAATAATAAAAAAATATTAAATAAATAATGGATAATCTTATTCATATTCCTCTATAGTATTTATCTCAAATAACTTGGATATACCTGTATTTTTACATAATAAATATAAGCCATATATTTTTTTTGTCAATTTTCAAAAACAATCTAAATAAAAATTGCAATATATTTTCTATATGTATGTTTTTGAATCAAAATATAAAATTGTCCGCATAAATAAATAAAATAAAAAAAAAATCAATATATTAAATAAAAAATATAGATTTTTTAGATAATAAATTTAAATTATATTTATTATGACTTTAATGCAGACTCACCATGCCGCGTTGATATCGATTAATATTATTATTATCATTATAATTTTATCATCATTTATAAATCGACTAGATATATGGTACTATATAATCAAATTTATGCGGCCTATAATTTAGTGTATTCTGTTTAGTATATACTTTCCTTTTATTACATAAATATCATATTATTTTTTCCATTAAAAAGCCGCATTTCCCACATAAATATCCAAAAATAAACTCATATATTATACAACAAATAATAATGATTAACATATCATCCATACATCATTTATTCATTCATTCATCTTACCACATATTCATTATAAAGTATAATATGGCATCAGCGCTCATATTATGAATAACCGAAAAAAAACCGGTAATTCTATATTTTTAATCTCAAAGTAATGAATTTATTTTTAAGCGGATTAAAATCTCATCAATTGAATCATCATATATATTTCAAAGCAACAAATAAATATACATTCATACATAGTTTATCTTTTATTTTTTAAACCATATATCATACGGTGATCTATTATTTATATATATATTTATATATATATATATATTTATATAGTATTAACATTTGGGTGTTTCTATATATAGGGTGTTTCGCAGTGAGTTTACACAAATTACTAAAAAGGGAATATAGTTATTATATATATTAGTTATTATATATAGTTATTTAATATAGTTAAATTAATTCCATGAAAAACATCGTTTTATATACAAATTAACTGGTTAAAAAAATGAGTTTAGATTCTGAAACACATTTTCCCATGCGGTCGGTATTACAGCTAATTACTTAAACCGTAAAAACAGCGAATTATGAACCCGGATCACAGAAATCGTCGGTTGTAATGGAAAATCTATACATATATAACTTTCTTAAAAATTTATGATTTTTCGTGACTTTGCAGTGGCTCTTTTATTGCCCGACAAAAAATAAACAAAAGTCAAAAATCAAACGGTTGCCAAAGCATTGGTTGGTGGAGTAGCAGCTCCCAGCTAAGTGCTTTGATTGTATCCTGAACCAGTTGGGCTTTGTGTGCCGGTGCATTATCAAGGAGCAAAATTAGCTGCCGTGTTTTATGGCCAATTCTGGTCGTTTTTCGATCAATGCATGGTTCAAATTAATTTTTTTGTGACGGTAGCGATCAGCATTAACAGTTTCACCAGGTTTTAGGAGTTCGTCGCACACCAGACCTTTATGATCCCACCAGACGCACGACATTGTCTTCTGTTCGAAACGATCAACCTTTGCAGTCGATGTTGATGGGTGTCGTGGATGAATCCATGAGTTTTTCCGTTTAGGATTCTTAAAATAAATCCATTTGTCATCCCTAGTGAAAATTCGATGCAAAATTGATTTTATCTCTTGTCTTTGAACGTGTTTTTTCTTCATTCAATACATGTTTTACCATCGTGCTTTCATTTTCCACAATTTTTTTTCTTTTCATTTTTCTTTAAAATTTTTAATCTTTTCCATAGCTTGTAAACGGTCAACAATTATTCGTTGGGAAACATTTAACATTTCTGTAATTTGCATATTGGTGGTGTTCGACGTTCTCACATCAAAACCATTACCTCTGAACCGTTGAAACCATTTTTTTAGGTATACTAAATATGTTTGACAGATGTCAAAGCAACAAAAAAAAAAAGTTAAGGCACAACAAATGTTCCTTATCGAGACATTTGTATCCTGACTTCAAACCGCAACACCTGGTAGATTAATTGTTTTTTTATGTTTTATGTGGTTTTAAAATAAATTATATAATATAAAAACAGTATTCAAATACAATTAAATAGATTTCATTTACACGTTTTTGTATTTAACTCATATCGAAAAAAATTCATATGTAATCATAAATTTTCATTATTTTGATTTGGTCATTTTGTTTCAAAAATAAAAACAATAAATCAATAGGAATTTAATTTTTGAAAAAAAAAAATTATAGTAGCGTATTTTATACTTTAACCAATAATACTAGTATACCAATTGTAAATGTTTACAACTGGTATAGATTTCAGTTTAAAAGAATTAATTTGATATAAAATATCAATTTCCATCAATACATCAGCATTTCTAATCTCAAATCTTTTTGACATTTGACTATTTGTTATACCTATATAATATAATGAATTTATTTTGTTTTCTGCATATAAAACATTAAACTGTACCATAATATATATCTTAAACATGGGTAAATATACATAACATATTATAGTTGCTATATATGCATATACAAAATTCATCGAATATCCTTTTAAAAAAAAATTGTTATCCTCACGTCTTACTAAATATTTACATAAATGCTATACATACAAATATATACATACACTTTTATAAAATGTATGTAAGGGCTTATTCTAATACAACACAACGTGCGAAAACGAAGCATTAGTTGAGGAGGCGTCAAGAAATAATTTTATATTATTTCTGTGATCTTGAATTACCATATAACGGTACTATTGAAATATTTAGCAAAATATATTTTTTTTATAATATGGAGTGGTACCCGTCATTTTTTATTATGAAACAACGTACGAAAATAAATACAAGATATATGTATTAAAATGCATTGCATTTTAATCTTATGATACAATTTTATTTTATTATGATGCTCATATTTATTTTAAATAATATGTCTGAATGCTTTGAACTGCTTTAAGTTCCTGAATAATAATTGATTTGAAAACCTTTTGAATTTTTTCGTCATACCAATCAATACGTATTAAAGACCGATCAAGATATGGCAAAAAATAATCGAGGCATATTAACATCCGGTGATGGTGGAACGGTGTTAATTGAATTGAATCGCGCCTAAAAAATCCATCCGTTTGCGGAAGCCATTCATGAAATAACTTAGTAACTTTGGTAACGTTTAGTAACTTTGGCATAATGAACAGAAGTCCCAATCAATTGCGACTTCATATTACAACAAACATTCTTCTAACAATTTTGGAAAATCCTCAAATCAATTGAATTTGGAGGACGTCGATATTGGTGCTCTCTATTACACGCACAATTAAGTTTTTTGTTTGTCCAATATTACAAGTAGTGCGTATCTTTTCCATTACTTGAACGTTTCTGCATCCTTGCATAACACGTTTTCCTTGTATTTTGTTTCCTTGTATTTTGTTGGGATCATAAAATCAAAAATTTTTATCACCAGCTAATTGAATGTATTTTAATTCGCTTATCTAGGAAAGTATTAGGTTTTCGTAATAAAATATTCATAAAATCTATTTTGCTAAATATTTCAATAGTACAGTTATGTTACAAGGTTATTCAATTTTATAAAAATATTTCGCACTGTCTCGTCTAAAGACTTTTTTTTCCTAAATGCTTTTTCGCGTTTTCGCACTGTTGTGTTTTATTAGAATTACCCTGTATAATAATGTTTTTGCAATATCCACTGCAAATACACACATTTATTTACCTGTTTCTTATTCAATCCTTTTTCCGTTTTCACTATATACACATGTATAAATTTAATATATACGTATAGTCAGTCCCTGTACTAGTACATCAAATAAATTAAAGCTCGCACTCAAACAAAGTATTATAGGTCATAACATAATAAAATATTAAATCAAAATACTAGGAAAGAATTTAATACATTTGCATATATGTATATAACGAATATATATAGAAATATACCAAAACTCTATCTCATGTATTCATTTATAAATATTTAAAAAGTGTAAAAAAAGGATATGAAAATAAATATAATATACGTTTATATATTGAAAAAGTATAATAAAACAGGTGTCTAACATCGAAAATTCAAAAGTAATTCTTATGTACCTGCTGTACATTTGTATATCCATCCATACACTTTTTTTATATCATACATATTTAGAAATTTATTATATAGCAAATATAATATCGTATCGTTTTATTTTTTCTTACAAATCTCTCGTTTAGTTAGCTTTTTTACAAATTCAGAAACTCTATATATTATATAATATATATTGATATAGGCTATATATCGTTATAATAACAGAGCTGTTTATTACGTATTTAAGTGTTTATCTTATTGATTTTATCGAAAAAGCTTTAAATTTTACCTGAAAATGTTTTTTTTTTAAATATTCTGACAAATGTGTGTGTATTTTATACATTATCATAATTTGTATATTTGCCATATATATAACAAGATAGATAGATATATAGAGATATTCAAATACGCGTTATTATACCTATATTACATAATACAAATTTACATATTTATAAGCTTTAATATGTTACTATATATATAAAGATGCATATGCATGCGTATATAATTTAAATATCTATATCGATATATGGGAAGAAAATTCTCCTGATATTATCCTTTAGTTAAAGAAAAGGGTATATGTATAAATAAATATACAATTTATTTTTTATTTATTATAGTTATAGGATAAATATACATTTGAAACTCATTTGATATACGACGAACGAATTTGACTATATATAATGTTACAAGATTTGGAAATGTTTGGAGATTTGGATTCCGATATAAGAAATGTCAATAAAGTTAAAATGTATGTAATATATGAAACGAATTGTAACCAACTTCGCTCAAACAGATACGAGAAAAAGTAAACCAACTTTTAACATTTTACACAAGCAACGCTGATTAATGACAAATAAGAAATACCTTTTGTGAATTCACACAAAATGTCAATTCACGTGAATTCAATTCAAATAAATTTTTGATGATTTTGGTTACTTCATCGTCACAAAACTTCGATAAATATTTTTTCTTTTACATGAACTGCGTATGTTTATTTATTCTGTGTTGATTCTGCTCGAATTTTTATACTTATCCATCGTAACATACGTAATATGAAATTATTACATTTACTGCAGGAAAACCTGGTTCTTCTTTAATGAATAACAGATTGTCTTTCAGCTGAGTTTGCAGCTGATTATAGACGCAAATTTTGAGAATTTTTTCGTTTGTATAATGCATATTTATAGGAAACCATTCATTTATTTAAATCTCGTTTAAATTTCATTTCTTTAATTACGTCAACCGTGAAGATTTTACAAGATATTTGTTATATAATCCAAGTGTAATACGTGCTCATAAAAGTCTGTATGGAAATATTTTTATAGAATTTCTGTAAAAATACATATTTTAAAATGCAAGTCAATTCAAATTAAATTAACGATAATATTTCTAAAGGTTTAAAATATATTCTCACCATAAACGATTATGTTTGTTCAATAAATATATTTGTATAAATGTATATTTTAGCAAATAATAATATTTTATAAAGATAAAAAATTTTCATATATTTATTCTACTTTACACTATTGAAATTAAATTAAAGTTTTAAACAAAATAAATTAAAATTATGATACTGAATTCAATGCAGAAATTCACGTGTATTCAATTCTGCATTATTTTAATTCTATACAAAATGTTGGTATATTTTAGTAAAATCAGGTAAAATGTACACAATTCAAAAACACAATACCTATTCATTATTATATCTGCACCTACCACCTTAGAAAGAGTCGCACAATGACGTTTTGAAATTTGGTCATTAATATTGCATTTAGTGATTTATTTTTTTAAACTTGTTATTTAGTTTATATAGTCAAATATTAATTCTATATTCCTAAAATCATAAAATATATCTGCATTTATTATTAATTATGAAATGAACCACTAATAGCAAATTCATTGATTTCGTTGATCCTATTCGGCATGTATTCATATAATTTTTGTATGTTATGTAATTTTGTCGTATTCATTAATTATGGTTGGATAAATGGTGTTGATTATTTCCCGCATACATTCTATATGGCAATATTTTGGTTGCGATTCTTTCTTAGGCGCTGGGTGTATAGTATTATTGCTACCACCGCATATATACATACAATAATAAAGTCATTATTTATATAAAATATAAAGAATTTTGTTGTTCATATTATATATACCAACTCTTATATATACATAAATATAAATATCAAGCCATAATATTTATTAATTGTATATGGTCTGCGTGCACAAAACAGAATTCACGTACACAAAATACAGCCAAAATATCGCGTATATACAGTTATTTATTTTTCTATATACAGGGTGTCCCAGTACAGGGTGCCAACCCGAAACAGGCAGGTTCTACACCTCATTTCCAATCAAAAAATGTATGGCGACCCCATGTCTATCTGCCTTGGTTTTCGAGCTAGCCCGAAAAAACAATTTCGTTGAAGTTCAAGGTAGTACGTAGATATTATTTACCATATCTCAGCAACCACTTATCGGAATCCAATAATTATAACCTTGTTGGAAAGGTATTTTAACTATCTATAACTGTTTCTAATAACACAAACATCGGCGACAACCCGTTTTCATGCTATAGCTGGTCAAACACAAGAAATTTCAACGGCCTCAAATATTTTTGTTATTTTGCAAGCCGAGAACTATAGAACTTTTATATTTATCAGCTGTCGGTTTTTAGAAAAACTTCTTTGATGGTTTAGCTTTAATTTGATGTACAAACTTTTAAAATATGTCAACTCGTCTTAGAGATATGACGAAAATAATATTGAAATATGACGAAAATAATGCAAATTTAAAACACATTTATTACATTGCAAAGTTCAATGTTCTGTTGTTATCGCGTTATCTGGGTAACATAACTTCAAGGGATTGCAATTAATTTAATGGTTACTTAGAAATAAAAACAGTTAAATCTATTACCGTCATAAATTCATTCAATTCTTTTGTTTTTTGTGCTACATCTCTTCGGCATTTGTATGTTACATTGTTTTACGTTTAATATTCATTAGAAAATTAAGTTTGTTTTATAAAGAATAATTCGGAAGTTTGAAACGGTAAAAAACAGTAAAAAATAAATTCCAAAAGCAGCCATCCAAATTGGTGTAAGTAAAAACTATGCTTGGCGTGCAATGAAGGCTGCTGGTTTACATCTTTATCATTTGCAAAAAATTCAAGCACTTAAAGAAATAAACTACGTCCCCCGAATAACTTTTTGTGCTTGGGTGATTCGTTGTTATGAACAAGATCCCAGGATATTAAATCAAATTTCATATACAGATGAAGCAATGTTCACACGTGAAGGGATATTTAATACTTAAAATAATCATCATTGGTTAAAGGAAAACCGGCATTCAGTTCGACAACACGCATTTCAGGAACGAATAGCAGTCAATGTATGGGCAGGAATGATTGCAAATCAATTAATTGGTCCATACTTTCTACCTGGGCGGCTGGATTCAGATTCATATTTAGTTTTTTTGCGAAATAGGTTATTCGATTAACTCGATGATGTTAATTTAACTGATTTGCGATTCATTGATTTTCAACATGACGGTACACCCCCACATTTTGCACGAAGTGTAAGAGAAAACTTAAATGACACATTCGGTCAAAGATGGATTGGAAGAAATGGCCCATTAAATTGCCACCACGGTCGCCAGACCACACACCATTAGATTTTTATCTATGGGGAGTTGGTAAAGATATGGTTTATAAAACACCAGTTCATACCAGGGAAGATTTAATGAATGGCATTAATAATGCGTTTGAAGTTTTAAAAAATAATCCGAATCAAATGCGATCGGCTACTAGGGCAGTATTAAAACGGTGTAGAATATGTCGATCACATAATGGACACCATTTTGAACAATTTTTGTAGTAAAGATTTAAATTTAATTTAATAAATGTGTTTAAAATTTTTGAAAAATTGGCATTATTTTCGTCATATCTCTAAGACGAGTTGACATATTTTAAAAGTTTGTACATCAAAGTAAAGCTAAACCATCAAAGAAGTTTTTCTAAAAACCGACAGCTGATAAACATAAAAGTTCTATAGTTCTCGGCTTGCAAAATAACAAAAATATTTGAGGCCGTTGAAATTTCTTGTGTTTGACCAGCTATAGCATGAAAACGGGTTGTCGCCGATGTTTGTGTTATTAGAAACAGTTATAGATAGTTAAAATACCTTTCCAACAAGGTTATAATTATTGAATTCCGATAAGTGGTTGCTGAGATATGGTAAATAACATCTACGTACTACCTTGAACTTCAACGAAATCGTTTTTTCGGGCTAGCTCGAAAACCAAGGCAGATAGACATGGGGTCGCCATACATTTTTTGATTGGAAATGAGGTGTAGAACCTGCCTGTTTCGGGTTGGCACCCTGTACTGGGACACCCTGTATATATATAATAATTTAAACGAAGTGAAAATTTATTTTATTTATACGCAAACGTTTCGATTTACTTCTAAAACAAACAACATGTATCCAAAAAGAAAACGAATGGATACATTAAATGGAAAATGTAAAAATGTGAAAAGAAAAGCAAAATCAAGTAAAAAGGTTGTAAATTAATTTATATCACTATCTAATGAATTCCAATTACATTATCGATTCTTATTTATATATGTATGTGTGTATATAATGTATATGAATTCCATTTAGTATTTATATATACCGGGAAGTACATATAAATATTTTCGTACGAACTTATAGAGGTGTATATACATTTTTTTTTCTTTAATATGTACGTTGCAATATATGTTTTGGATTACTATATATAAATAGAAAAAAAAATAATAATACGTTTTTCCGTTCTTGGTTTAATGGAATTCGCACTTCTTGGATACAGCGTTTTATTGCATTTGATGATGTAAGAATGTATATACTTACGTATTGGATTTGGTGAAGTGAATACATAAAATTATATGTTTCATATTAAATTTGTTTTCTTCAATATACTAAAAGTATATTTTCATTTTACTATTCTCGTTAGTTAATATTTATTCAATCTGTAATTCTGATTTTTAACGAATTTTTTTTTAGGGATCGACTATAAAAAACATTCGTCGTTTTCATGAAACAATTTGTATTATTATATATAATTTGTTCTTACACTGTTATATATTTATATGCGTATATAATATTACAAATACTAAAAATATATATGAATCTAGATAGGAAAGTAATAATCGATATTAAGATGTCAAGAGGTAATTTAGAATTACGGATTTTTCATTTATTTATATTGTATTCGCAACATGTAACTGCATGCATATTGTGCCTGGGATATTTATTGTAAATATAATAATGATGATATTATATCAATAGCTTGAAGATATTGTTAAAAATGTCGTTAAGTTTTGGTACTTTCGATTCTATATATCAGGTCTATCTTTAGAATTAGGTTTTATTAACAAATAGGTTTTAATATTGAACCTTATATATTACGTAAAGTCAATACACTTCTTCCAGAAATCAAACTTTGATATCGTTGAAAACCGATTCTCTATACCAGTTATTCTTAACCGAGGGTTTTTGTTTTTGTTTTTGAATAAGGACCCCATTCAAACATATTTAATATGCATAACAAAATCGAAGCATATAACGATACAAACATCGATGTGAAAACGAGTACTTAGCTATGATGGACATAAAAACTAAGAAACGAAATCGATTGTAATTAGATGCTTGTATTATTTAATAAAGGGGGACCTAAAAAAGTATGAAACATTTGGGGGGCTGCGCGTCAAAAAAGGTTAAGAACCACTGCTCTATAACACAGCTGTTGATTAGGCATTTTTTGGGCTGTTGACTGTTTCCTTCACAATATTTTCTATGAAATCTATATCATTTTCGGCAATTTTGAAATCATTATACTTACCCATAACCAACGTTATCGGAATGCTGATCACGTAATTTTTCTATAAAATATCCAGTTTTTAATAAGGTTATCGCGTACTTATTTCAAACAATTTCCCAAGTTGCACTTTCGGTTGATGGGTATTTATAGATACGAAGAAATGTTTAATTTGAATGATTAATAGTGATAAAAAGGGGTAAATACTAGAACTCTGAGACTGTTACATAGTCTTGATGTTTTTGGAAAAAATGAATTATCAAACCTGTTGTTTCGAACAATATTTCATAGATACATGTAAAACTCATTTTAAAGTACTGTTTTTTTTAAGATTCTCAATGAGTTTTTTTTTTTTTACGTATATCTCAAAGACTATTAATGAGAGTTGCTTGAAATTTTGAACTTAGGTTTTTGGTACTTAAAGGTTAAAAGTAAAATGCAATGAAAAGTTTTCTGATACTATAGGTGCAAACACTCAGCATCCAAATTGTAGGTTTTAATAGAGATATCTCGTTCAATTTATAATCAATTAAATTGGAAATTTGGGTGTCGAAGTCACATGAATAATCTGTATATGAGGGGGTTTATTCAGATCTCATTCCCTATCCCATAGAAATCCATGTAGTTATAAGTGAGATCTATAGTTATGTCATACCAATTTACTTAAATTTTTTTAGTATGAATGCTTGATGACAAACCTAAAACTGTTATATCGAGGGCATTTTCTTTTGATCACATCCCATTCCATTTGGGTGCTCCCATGTAAATCTCATTGTGTTATTGATAATGAATATACGTAACACTTCGTTCAATAATGTGTGTGACTAATTAATTAAAACACATTTTTTTGCCAAAATTCGTTTTTATTCATCAAGATAGTCTCCTTTTAGGGAGATACAATCATTCCAACGCTTTTCCAATCTTTCGATACCGCCTTTGTAAAACGATTTTTCTTTGCCTTCAAAATAGGCGTTAGTTTCGGCGATTACTTCATCATTTGAGCCAAATCTCTTACCACGGAGCATCCTTTTGAGGTCTGCGAAGAGCCAGTAGTCGCTGGGGGCTAAATCTGGAGAATACGGTGGATGGGGAAGCAATTCAAAGCCCAATTCGTTCAATTTTGCCATCGTTTTCATTGATTTGTGACACGGTGCATTGTCTTGGTGGAACAACACTTTTTTCTTCGCCATATGAGGCCGTTTCTTTGCGATTTCGACTTTCAAACGCTCCAATAACGCTATATAATAGTCGCTGTTGATGGTCTGCCCCTTCTGGAGATAGTCGATGAATATTATTCCATGCGCATCCCAAAATACAGACGCCATAACCTTGCCAGCCAACTGCTGCGTCTTTGGTCGCTTTGGGCGGCTTTCGCCGGCTGCATGCCACTCAGCAGACTGCCGATTTGACTCTGGAGTGAAATGGTGGATCCATGTTTCATCCATTGTGATGTACCGTCGCAAAAACTCCGACTTATTGCGCGTAAACATGTCCAAACAGCTCTTTGAATCATCGGTTCGTTGTTGTTTTTGCTCCGGTGTGAGCAAACGCGGCACCCATTTGGAACACACCTTTTTCATACCCAAATGTTCGTGTATTATGGTTTGTACACTGCCTGCTGATATCTTCAGAATGTCAGCAATCTCCCTCACTTTCACTTTACGGTTGGACATAATGATTTTCAGTGTTTTTTCAACGTTTTCCGGAATAACAGCGTCATTTGGCCTTCCAGTAGATGGAATGTCATCGGTGTCTGTACGACCACGTTTGAATTCGGCATACCAATAACAAATGCTTCTTTTTGATGGAGCAGAGTCCGAGTAATGTTTTTCAAGCCATTCCTGGCATTGAACAGTATTTTTTTTCATTAAAAAACAATGATAAATCAGCACACGGAATTGCTTTGAATTCATTTTTTTTAAAACACAAAAATAGCGTCACTTATAGCACTGTAACTTGTAAACAAATGATCTGATTAACATATGATGTTGACAGTAAGCCTAAAAAGGTTGCCAAATGCGAAAAAAAATATTGATTTAGTTCTAGGGACGCCATCTATGTGTCAGTCACACACATTATTGAACGAAGTGTTATGTTGTATACTAAAATCTTATGAAAAATTGATTATTGATAAATGTAACCCTTGGAAAGGTTACACGGGGGATGCTGGAAAGAGTTTAAGCCTTCAAGCTCATAGCGAATTTCATATTCTATCAACCTCAAGTGTTAGTTACACCTCCAGGTGGTGGCAACTGGGAATGAATCCGAGAAAGCAGCTAAGTAACTAAATAATGCGAAAACAAAAAGTAATTGACAACAAAATCATAGGATTTAATACCCACGTGGAAATCAGGCTGTGTCTAGAAGTCCAAAGAATCGGATACCAGCCTTCGGGTATTCGTTTGCAGATTACCCCTCCTTCGTTAAAATAAACCCATTGTGAGTATGTGCTTCGCGTTTCAGGTTCTTACCTGGGCACTTTATTTTTTCTGTTATAATCCACTCAATTATAAAGAGAAGTATACTATTTATGAAAAAACAAATGTGCATTTAATTCCGCTTTAGCCCATAAGAACTTTAAATCGCCACACATATTCTGAAGTACATGAACACCCTCTGTTGCTATCCTTAAATCCATTATTCGATTAAACTTAAAAAAATAAGAATTAATAAAATATTTTTTTAATTAAAAAACATTAAATGCAGTTGTTATTTTTTTTGTTTT
Source organism: Dilophus febrilis (assembly GCA_958336335.1). NCBI lineage: Eukaryota > Metazoa > Arthropoda > Insecta > Diptera > Bibionidae > Dilophus > Dilophus febrilis. The sequence goes on from OY284471.1 coordinate 35,722,643, forward strand.
CAATTTATTTATCATCATTCGAATATACAAACACACGCATCTGGAAAACGATTTAAATTATTATTCAATATATATATATCATTTTTTTAGTAAACATTATAAATATTATTATATATAAAAAAATAAAAAAAAAAAAGATTAATAAAATAATTATTTAAACAGAATTTACTATTAAATAAATACTTTTTATTGTATTAATTTTACTTTTTATATTATCGCAAACGGGAAAAAATTTTCAATTACACATTGTCATAAACTAAAATAATTAAAACCAAAATAATATTGAAAAAATAAAAGTTTAATTATATTTTTCCCATAAAAAAAATTCAATTTCATTTATAAAATTTTACACCAATACGTATTTCTTGATTTTTTTTTCCATTTTTTTTATTTTTTATAAAAATAAACATTATATAATGAACAAAATTAGTGTAAAATATTTTTTTCTATAATAACAAAAGGATTAAGAAATAAATATTAAATAAAATAAAGATCAAAAAAAAATTTATTTATTATATTTTATTTTTTATTTTGTTTAATGGTTTTAATATATCAGATTTTTTTTTCTTCAACTTACAAATTTTCAATGTTAAACAATTATTATTGATTGATAATAATTTAGTTTTGTTAATTTTTAATCATTTTTTGGGCGATATTATCTTTTATCATAATATTAATTTTAATATATATATAAAATAATATTCACTTTTATCTTTATTACAAATTTTTCTATTTCTGTTTTATTTCATGTGTTTGTGTGTGTTTGTGAGTTTTTTGTTATTGTTTTTATATTACAATTTTCGTTTTCAAATGCAAGTTCAAATCTAGGTTTCAAATTTTCCATGTATAATTATTTATTTTTTTAAAAACAATTATTTTATTTAATTTAAAATATACAAAATTATTTACATGAATATCTTGTGTTTTATATTCAATATTATTTATTTTTTTGTTCTCATTTTATTATAACAAATTTTATATTATTTTTATTTAAATATTCAGTCTCTCCGCCGCTGTCTTTTTATTAATAAAATTTTTATAAATTTATTTATTTAATTTATTGAATAAATTGGTTTTTATAATTATTTAATATTAACACGGCTGTATATTTATTTTATATAATTTTTATTTTTTACAAATATTTAGTACATTTAATACATTTAGCAACATATTTTTTGAATATGTTAACATCAAAAAGTAAAATAATATTACATTTTATTTACTATTCCTTCTTAATGCTGAATTTATTATTTAATAAATGAAACAAACAAATAATAAAAATATTATTGATTATTGGCTGTGACATTTGAATATAAATGATATAAAATAATTTACTTTTCTTTTCTGTGTGTTTTTGTATTATAATATTATGGATATTAAATATTATTGATAAAAAATTATAAAATTAATAAAACGAATGTGTTTTGAATGCTTTAGGAATATATATATTGAGAAAATAATATATAAATATATATGATAAGTTAATGAAAACGCAATAGAAATGATATGATAAATTGGTATAAATTCGTATTATTTTTTTTGTAATGGGGTTTTACTTTGCATTATATATTGTTGTATATATAAATGAGAGAAAATGAACTAAAGTTTCCACTTTTTTTTTTAATATTACTTTTCGCTTTGTTTTGATCCTGTGAAATTTTTTGTATGTATATATATATATAGTTGATTAACATGCAATATTCAATAGAAAAAAGTTTTTTTTTTCCTATTGAATTTTTCTGTATAGATATACAATATTTAATGTATAGCATTTAGACTCTATAAATATGCTACCGCATACCGCATTTTCTATTATTTTTTTTTTGTTTTATTTTTTGCTGTTGTTATTTTTCATATGAAAAACTGTTGGTTTTTTGTGTGTGTGGCAGTTTTGCATTTATTATAATAACGAAAATTGTTGTTACGTATTGCTGTTGTTGTGCTGATGTATTTTTGTTGCTGTTGGTGGTGGTGGTGATGGTGGCAGTGTTGAAGTATTCGAACAGCTTTCCATTGTCTATCGATTACATATATATATTTTATGTTATACATTCATTCATGTATATAAACATTTATATATATATAAATATGCATTGAACCAACAATGCTGAAAAAAGAAAGAAAATTTCATTATTTATTGGATGTTCAATTTTAATTTGTAATTTTGTTGAAATGAATAATTGCTACTATAAAAATGTGGTTAAATTTATTTATATATACAAAAACACAGGTTTTATTTTAAAAATTTTACAATTATGTATCTTTAAAATTGTATATTATGTATTGTATATTAGGTGTTTATATTGATTTTTACAAATTCTATATATTTATATATATGAACGTATATTAAATATATGAAATATGTGTTTGTTTAGAATTTAGGTCGAAAAGGATGTGTCAAGGAAATATTTGTTCAATTTACACTTTTTTAAATATTTCGCAATGAGTTTTCAGTATGTGTGTATATAAGGAAATAATGAAAACTGTGTGTAATATAACAAAATACTCATAGGACACAATTGAGAATGATTTTCAAATTATTGAAATAATACAAATAAATAAATTAAAAGTTTTATTATATGTAGTAATACAAAATAACTAGATAAAAAATAATTAAATTTAAAACTATTTTTTTTAGATAATTTCATTCTAAGTAATTATCTGACGTAGATCCGAAACATTTTTACATTATATAATAATACGCTGTCAGGATAACACCTGAAACAGGAGGCACGTACTTGTGACCACTGGGGAAGGGGGTGTGGAATTAAATTTAACAAACTCTCTCCGCATACTATTATAATATTAAATGATGTAACACTTACTAATATATTCAAATTAATTCTCAAAAACATCCCCCGGTTTGTATGGGGGAGTGGATGTAAGCAATTAGATCACAAAAATATATATGTAGACATAAAAGTTTTCGTCAAACCTTCAGTTACAATAATTTCAAGTTAATTGGTTAGATAAAAAAAAATTCGGATAACAACCAACAATCTATGTTAACGTCCGACAACCCCGTCCAGAAATGTGTTTTGCATTTTATACCAAAACCCTATATCCAAAGTATCAAACAAATATCGTCAGAACTCTTTGAGCATTTCAGAAAACAATCAAAAAAATGTGAAAATTTACATCTTTGTGGATAAACAAATTAATAATTCGTGGAGAAAAGTGAAAAATGAGATTAGTATATGTTTCCAAACTAATGTATAGGGATACATACTAAATGTACGTGTTTAAAAAATGATGAATGATGGATAAAGTACATTTGTTTTTTTTTTAATTTATTTTTGAAAAACTGGGTTTGTTAAGATTAAGTTTTATAAAGTCAATCAGAAATAAGAAAAAAAATTATATTCCAATAAGATCCAAATCCAATCAGCAGTATATCGAAACAAATAAAATCAATGTTTTTAATTAAAACATGAATATTATTTTAAAGTTATAATTTTGTTTTTCCTCTCTTCAAATTAAAACATTATTAAGAACAAATTATTTCAGTATCAAAAAAAAAAAAATAAATAATATTATTTTAAAAATAAATAAAATAAAATAAACTTTTACATTTTTAAACATTCACAACGTTAGTATGGAAAACTTTTAAAATTTATTTAGTTTTTGGATATTGTAAAAATAAGATTATATAAAATTTTTGTTTTCTTTTTTTGTTGCTTCGTTATATGGTTATATTTATTTATTCATAATACGTTTTATATGTAGTATTTTTTTACAATTTTTTATCTTGTTGTTATTATACTTACTTAACTTTTGTATAAGGATATATTTTCTCAATATCGCATTGTCAAAAAGAAAAAAAAAAATATTTTTCCAATGTTTTATATTTCGAATTGAGTAAAATTTTTATATATGCATATGGATATATTTCCCTATGGATTATTTGCACTTCGTTTGAAAAGTTCAATAAGTTTCTGTATATACATTTCTTATTGAAACCAATATCAATAATATTTTATATATACATATCTCCTTTTTTGTGTATAAAATTTTATATTCTATTGAATTTTTTTTTTTGTAAAAATTGTAATAAAGAAATGATATCTTATTTTATTTTTTTGTTTTGTGTGTTATATATACCATTATATAGTTTTTCTTATGTTTTTTGGTATAGTATTTAGATATAGGATACTATTAAATTGATAAAAATATATTTAAACTTTTTATATCGATAAATATAAATATATAGAAATTCTCTATTGAGTGTAACTGCGTTGTTTTGAGATCAACTATGATTATATTTATTATATGCAAATAATATATTATTTAATTAATAAAACAAACAAATTCATAGTTTTTATTGAAAGCAATTTAATATATATTTATATACAAATAATATTTCTAATGTATGGAATACACCGACTATATTTATATTTTTACAATTATTATATGAGGGATTATTAATCCCTTTTTAATCACAAATGTATATTCGTGACGGTAATACGGTGACGTATTGGGAATATTTGACGCGACATATTAATTTATAGGATTTTAACAGCGTATCCTTTCCATGGAGGAAGATTTCACCACCTGTCTAAAAATATCAATCCCTAATGAACACACAAAATATATATACACACACAAAAACACACAAAAAACATAATATTTCCGGTATAAATAAAATGTGAATATTCATGAATAATTAACTAATGAATTTGTAAGAATTTTTAACACAAAAGCAAAATAAATAAAATTATCTATTTTTATTTTTGCATAAATTTTACCATAAAAGACCTTCAAAACAACTACAGGACATTAGAATAAATATAGAGGTATAGAAAAATCTAAAGCAATAAGTGGAAAAAATTATTTATCGATAAAATTATATACATAAATATTATATACATATATAGAAAAAAAAGGATTCAATATTAATTTTGATTTACATAAAGTGTTTCGCATGTATACATATGATGATATATGATGGATAAATACCAGCTTACACTCGTATATGGTATATATATATATTTGAACATAAGTAAATGCGAAGTATACCCATCAAAAGTAAAAAAAGAAGCAATTTATAAATGGAAAATCAATATTTTTTTTCTTATTTTACAGTATATCCTACTGACATTTGCTTTTTTTATGTTATCATACTATATATTTTCCATTTCGAGTATATATAAAACAAATATTTTACGTATAAGAATGTATAATAAGTGGATAATGCAAAATATACGCAAGTAAATCTTCCGGTAGGTAATTTAAATTTGATCGTATATGTATCCTGGCAAATGTTATCCAAAATATATCTTAAGTTTTAAGATAATATTACGAGCGACACGGAAAACATAAGACCTCTACTTTACAGTGAATTATTGTTATTTTTTCCATTGATATATCTTCACTTCAGTAAATTATTTATTATTATGCAAAAAATTGAAGGTGAACGAAAACCATTCCCATTTCTATTTACATTACAATTACATTTATTCATTTTTCACAAACATATTATGTAATATTTTATACAAATCTATAAAGATGTTAATTTTCTCCGGTCATGTATACATACATATATAAATATAATAAAGTTTTATATTCGAGTTAATATAATAATTTTCCTATTTTCATTATATTCTCTGTTGTTAATCCATTATACGTTTATATATACATCCATTATATCATAAATATTTATATAAAATAAAATTATAATTGTATTCATTTTCTGTATAATATTTTCAAAAAAATTATTTATGCTAACATTTTTATTCAATTCAAAAAGCAATATTTCATTTAGGTAAATGCAAAAAAAAAATCAAATAAATTTCAATTAGCTAGAGGTATCTAAAATATATATGTACAATATATATTTGTAGTATTTTTTTCGAGTAGCAACAAAAACGAAAACACAGAAGTAAAAAATACCTGAATAAAAAGAAATTTGTATTTATGCTTTATAATATGCTCAGTATATATACAACAACCAGATGACTTCAAATAAAATTTGGGAAAATTTATATATACATGACAAGTATAAAGAAAGTATATACATACATATATAATTGCATACACCTTTACATTTTATATTCATGCAAAGAAAAAAAAAATGAAAAGAAACCGAAGAAATTGAATTAATTTGAATTTTCTTTCTTATTATTAATACAAAATATTAAATATATTCCAATATATATGTATATTTATATATATAATATTTATATATATAATATATATATATATATACCTATATAAAAATTATATTCCGTAAAATATGATGGATAACGATAATACACGTATATGAATCCCCAACAACTTTAGAAATTCTATATATATATACATATAAAATAAAATAATAACCCATATCAAACTCATAGAAATACATATTTAAAATTTACAAATATGTATGTATATAAGAAGTTAGTTTGTGTAAATCCTAAAATTCTTTGAATAAGATAAAACGAAAAATGAATTTCATATAAAAAAGGTAATAATAAATCTAAACGAAAAATAAATGATTATAAATATATGGAAAATGTATACTTTTCGTTGTTATTCTGAATCTATATCAAGAATATTTTGAAGGTTGCGTACGGTAGTTACAGATTTATAATAGTATTCCATTTTTAATATTCATAAAGCTTAAAAATTTAGAAGAAATTGTAGTTTGACTATAGTTATACCAAATTGAATTGAATGCGAATTAAATAATTTCGGTAGAATTTTTGTGTTTATTATCAAAACAATAAATTTTTAGAGTCAATCGAATAATTTACATTATAATAGTAGAAGTAGCGATCGCATCATCGATATGCATATTTGAGGAGGATGTGTTAGTAAATTGTGTGTACAGATGCAAAATAATTTTATTATTTCATTTGGGTTTTGCTTTTGGAAATTTGGAAAACATGACAATCACTTTTCATATTTTTGTGGATCTTGTTGTGAAAATTTGGCAAAGATACAATAATGACAACTCCTTTTCAATTAAATATTTTTGTCAAAATGTTTTCACAGTAAACCAAACTACGTTATCCGGAATTTTTTTAAGGTGTTTTAAGGAATCGATTTTAATTGAATTGAATTTGTTGTTTATCGATTTGTATATATATCTACTATGATATAATAATAAAATAATAAATTTAAACAAAAATAATTCTTGATTTTTTGAAACAACATTATAATATGTTCACAAATCTGCAAATTTGCAAAGGAGTGGGTGGAAAATGTCGAATAAGAAATCAATTTTACTTATATACGATGATTCCATTTTACAAATTTTTCCAATTTTTATATAAAGCATACACATTACAGATCCAAAATTTCAATTCAATTCATTATAGAATCAGAACATAGATATCTCTAATAACACTTGGATATGTATGTGTTCACGAATGGACTGAATTGGAAAAGAAAAAAATTTTCGGGAATGTAATTTTTTATTTTTACACTGAATTCACGAAGTTTTTGACCGGTGGTTACGGGTTGGGGGATGGTGGGATTCAATTTATCACAAATGAACTCCTAGCAAAATCTTAATATAAAATGTTGTGCTACACTAATATATTCAAACCATTTTCAAATAAAAAAATTTCCGCGGTTATGTAATTTTTTTGGAATTGGTACTAAAATTTCAATAAAACATCATTAAAACTCTTTAAGATATACGAGAATATAGCTCTGTGGTGTAAATGTTAAAAATGCCAACATAAAATTCTAACGAAATTTTGGGGTCGTGGGTTCGAATCCTACTGAATGCATAAAATATGTTTTGTGTTTTCGGTTATTTTTCGAATCGGAATTTTAACTCAGAGCTGTATTTTCCGCTTGCGGTTGGTCGTACGGCTAATTACCGACACCGTAAAAGACACAAATTAAGAAACTAAAAACAGTGGGCTGTTGTTGGACGCTAAAACCAGATTGTTCGTTGTATAGCGAAAAATTAATTATTTTTATTTAAGATATACGAGAAACAAATACATTTTTTTGTTCATTTTTATCGATAAAATTTAAAATTCATAGAGAAAAATAAGTAACTTAAAATTGTTTTTATTTCCAAAATCAAATCGATAATTACTGTTTAAACGTAAACTAAATATATAGTTTAAAAGAATTAATAATTAAATACAATATTAATGACCAAATGCCAATAATGTCGAAATTCTATTGTGCGACTCTTTCTAAGGCAATGGGTATACTTAGATATATACGGTATACGGATATATATAAAAAGTGCACAATTACAAATTTATACATTATCTCTATTATCTATACCATTAGATTTATTTATAATATACAATGTATATAATAATATTGATTCATACCACCAACCGCTCGTGAATATCTCTATGTATATATATTATATAAATGTTTATATATAATATAATTATATATTTTCACAATGATGTGGAAATGAAAACGTAATTTTTCTCAAATTATATTGTATAAAATAAACATATTAAAGAGATTGACATCAATAGGATTCGTAAATGTATTGCGTGTATATGTAAATATAGCATAATATCTTTGTATATCCACATTTTTTTAATAAGCTTTTTATAATTGAATAATACAATATATATTTTATACATATTATACATAAATTCACGTACATATATATACAAAATACAATGTATGGATAACATTCCACTTTCAGATTAATTCCATCATGTATAAAAATAGAATTTGCGATGCGTTATTTAAAATGGAATGAGAACTTATACCTCTCGATTTATATCTACACAATACTAAATGTACGTGAATATATTTATATTGAAATTGTTACAGTTAATTGAACAGTAAAATCAGTTTTTCGTAATAGATTTTTTCGAAAATTTTATATATTTATAATATAATCTTGAACAACGTGTATTATTGATTACATCGTCTCTTACTCTGTTTGTACATTAAAATAAATGTATAGAATATAGTATTTTTGTATATGCTATTTCAATTTAAAATATTGATTAAAATCTAACAAAGTTTTTTTTTATTGAATATATTGTATAAAATATAAAGTGGATTTATAAAAATTCTATAATCAACAAAATTGCAATTGATCAACGTATAACATATAAGTATATATACAAAATTGTAAAATATAATATAAATAAAATGTGTATAGGGATACGTTATCAATTATATTATTACCCTTTGAATAGATTTTTATTAATTTGATAGTGTTGTACATTTTTATATGCATGTAACCACATTTATAAATGAAATAATTTGTCGAAATAAGGTATAGGTTAAATAATATTATATACGCGCCTGGGTAATATTTTTCCCAGTTGTATTTCATTCAATTATATATGTAATTATTGTTATTTATATTTAAATTTCAAAATTACATTATTGTTGTATTTAAATATATTATTATAATATATGTACTTTTTTTTAATTTGTTTGGATATTTACAACGATGTTATTATAAATTGTAAATAATGATTCTTTTTTTTTAACTCAATTTTCGCGTATCTGTATTATGTATATAAGAATCATAAATTATTATTATATAAACAAATATACGAAAAATATCAAGACTTTAATAAAAAAAAATTTGCTAATTTAATACAAAAATCCCATTTAGATTGTTTTCATTATAGACATAAAGTGAAAACAACAATAATTTTATAATAAAAACAATTTAACAAAAGTTGAAAATGAATAAAAATTCTCATTTGATTTTACGATAATTGCAATTTTGCTTCATTAGTAAAAAAACGCCGACATGTTATAACCTGTACCTGTACCTGTAACAGCATGCGCAAACTGGTTGCCAGGAGAGTAAAGGGAACGTACATTTATCACCAATCTACTCTTCATAAAATTTCAATATAAAATGATGTGCCACACTAAAATATTCATTCTCATTCTCAAGAACACCGTTGGATTTATATGGGATAGAAGCTGAGAAAAATTCCGGGAATGTAATTTTTTCAATTCGAAGGGATCCGAAAAATTGTATGGGAATGTAAGTTTTAGCATTTGTTGCCAAAGTCCTATATTTAAATTTCAAGCAAATATCTTTAAAACTCATTGAGATATAATTTGCAAATTACTCCTACGTAGAAGGGCGAAAGTGACATACCCCATTTTCGATCTTAACCATATCTCTACATATTGAAGTATATGTTGAAAATTTCAGCTAAATCGGTAGAGTGGTTTCTGAGTAAAAGTTAAAACAATGCCAGTACACGTGTACCACTACACGAATGCACTGTTAGTGATACCGACGTAAAATTTTATTTCCATTTTGAAACGCCCACTATCCACGGTTTAAAAATATCGAATACTTTGAAAATTGTATGCATTCAACTTAAATAAACGAATCTTTAATTATATCTTCAAATCACAATAATTTTACCAAAAACAAAAAATAATTTTGATAAAACTGTCAGATAGACGATATATTATATTCCAATTTAGTTCATCTAAAATTGTAAGTAGTTTTTCAGTGGAGCTGTGACACGGTGTCCGTACGGCGAAAAAAATCAAAAACTCCTTTATATTTATAATTAATATTATACATATATGTCAAAACAGATAATCATAAAATTTATTTAATAAACATTAAAATAAGATTTCGTTTTGGATTTTTTGCAACATACTGTTTGGGATATATTTTATTGGAAATTAATTTAATGGACAGTGATTGTTATATGGTTTTAGTCCCTGTGGCTTAATTAATGTGACAATACTATTATTTATATATTTGAATTTATTGGTTTATATATACATATAAAATTATAGATATAGATAGACATTATATATTCATTTTGTAAACCCATTTTATTGTATAACTTATGTACTTATGTATGCTATATAATAAATATATATACAAATTTATAAGCCTTTTGGAAACAATATTTTTAGAATAAAAGGTTTGTTTGATAGAATATATTAGAAGTACAAATAAGTTTTGGGGTTTTTTTTTTAATAAATTTGGTAGTACATGAAGGAGTATTATTTGATGAATACGACGAGTAGTGCAGCATTCTGCGCTTGTGAGCTTCTATGAGGCATCTTAATTACATCTATTGTTGTTAATAATGTTTTACCGTAACGATTTCGTTAGGTTGGGGTACCTCGTAGTAGATTACTACAAACAGATTCCATCAGGTGCCAAGAATATTCGTTAAGAGTCGTCAAAGTTGCATAGCACACACTGGCTGTTATAGTACAATGATTCTTTATCGAGGAATATAGTTTCAAGATCGCCCGGATGCCCTTTAATGATTGTTACGCCATCCTGAATCCCTCAAAACTTTTTTGAACATCTACTACATAACATTATAAATATATTTGTATTTATAAATTTGTTCACATCTATTTATTGTAATATAACGTTCCGATATATGTATGCATGTATAAATTGTATATATAGTAAATTATGATAATATAATTTTGTGTTTTTTATATGTGAAATGTTGTTTATATAGTAAACGATTTCGTTAGGTTGGGGTACAATTTTACATAAATACAATTTTATATATATTTTATATTTATACGTAATAAATATCGGATAATTACTGTATAAAATTTGGAATGAACCATATATAATTGTACAGATTATCAGTAAAATAATAATGCCCCTAAAGTTTGTTACCATATAGAAAACACAAATAAAATCTCAAACGAAAACAAAAAATTATTTTATATTTGATAACCGAATAATTGTTCTGTGAAGATATCGAGAATTATTTTTGTAATTATCTGCATTTTATCGTCATATAATTTCCATAATTTTTTTCCTCGAACTTTCCAATATATAAGTTATAAATGGGTATATATGTTATGTACTCCATATAATTATTATAAAAATAGGTAGATGTTATATGAAATTGAGCAAGTGCACAGTAAAAGTTAAACAAATGCATGAATGTAAATATGTACAATACATAAATAGAATTTTAATCAAATTATAAAATCAATAATAAAACGCACCTCATATTACTGTTATATTTTGATATTTTTGCAATCAAACATGGAATTATATTATTATAATATAAATGAATGTGCCTATAATGACAAGGATCAATAGTATCATATTATAATAAATAACAGGAATTACAAAAAAAAAAAATCTCCTCTTGTTCATCGGATAACCACAAAAAAAAATTGTCCCAAATTCCCAACATTTACAAAATATATTAATTTGGATTTTTAATAATATGCTGATTTAAAAAAAACCACATTTATTTTTATAAATTTTCAATAATTGTATTTATAAAATATTATTTAAAAATTTACAATAAGTAAAAAATGTATATAAGTAAAAAATGCATTACATATATAACAATATAAGGATGTATGCAATATTAAAAGTGGATAACACAACAATTTCATCCACCAAAACAATTTAATGATTTCAATCAAAAAAATGGATTAATTTCCATATATTTTTTGACGCGGTCTTATACAAATTTAAATGCTTTTTTCCACAAGGAATGATTAAACTTATAATTATTATACGATGAAAATAATGTTTTTAAGCATTAATTACAAGGGAAAGATGCACAATATGGTGAACTGTACCGTATAATAGGCACTTGAACACAAAAATAATATCCATTTTTGATTGCATCTAAATAAACAAAAAATAAAATTTTCCCTTAACAAAAGTTTTTCCTATATACCAATGAATTATAAATACCAAGTCTTTTACTATATTCTTTGTTGGCACATTTTATAAACATTAATTATCCAAAATTCCAAAATATTCACTTATTCATCAAGCGTTCTTTCTTGAATTTAATTATATATAGCTGTTATACATACATAATTCAGGGACTCTTCAATTATAACTAATATAAATAAAAAATTCTAAATTTTAATTTACAATATTATGTATCGTATTGATGACTGTGTTATTATTTTAAATGTTATAGGTTTTACCAAATAATAAATATCAACAAATGTAATATATAAAAAAAACCCTTTTACATCATATATAACATATACAATACAAAAAAAATTAACGATGATAAATCATTTGTAATACAAACATAGAATGGATGCATGAAAAAAAATTATTGTGTTTGCTTGCATATTTATTAAAAAAAAATATATAATCAATATCAGTCAATATCACTCAATCAAATGAAATTTAGTTATTTGCTATATGTTTATTGTTTATATATAATAATTATAATTATTGTAATTTTTTTGAAATGGATAAAAAAAAACAAATATAATTAATATGAAAATACAATATTTTAATTATTTGATATATGATAATTTTATTATACAAATATAGTAATTTTATATTACATAATCATTTTTTATCAATATTTAAATTATTTGATATATGATAATTTTATTATACAAATATAGTAATTTTATATTACATAATCATTTTTTATCAATTAATTTGCATATAAATTTAAAATGTTAATACAATATATATAGTGTAAATAAATGGAATACTTTAACATTTCATATTCATTTAGCATATTTATGAATTACCATATAAATTCGTATACATTTACATATTCCCTTCACTTTATAATAATCCACAAGCTATATGCTTCCCTATTGACATAAAGCGTATAGTAATATTTTCAATTTCGAATCATATATTAAAGTTCGGGTTGACAAATGAATAGTTTGAATACCGTGGTGCTGAATTTTTTCATTGCATTTTTTTTTCCAATGAAAATAACTTTATATTGTAATAAAACTCGAAGTGAACGGTCTGTTTCGATTACAAGCACCATAAAGGGCATGTAATACCAGATGTGTTTCTTATTTTTTATTTTTGAACTTTTGAAGTTTATACTTGATACTACCAAAAACTACCTACCAAGAACTTTGTTTAAAATTACTGTGACAACAAGGGGAAATTTATATAAATATTAACATTATCAATAAATACATCAATCATTTGATTAGCAATCATTATGGAAACAAAAAATTTTATTTATGCGTGTATTTTTTTAAGAAGTGTGAGTTAAAGTTCCATAAAGTTAGTAAAAATAATTGGAGTAAATTCGATAAAAAGGGGCATAGTTCGACGCCATTTTGAATATAACATCAAATACTTGGTTTTTCAAAAAAAAAACCATCGAAATCACACCAAAAATATAGAAATTATAGATTAATTTTGATATTGCATGCATGCATACAGGTTTAGCATCCATCTTGAATGAAATCGCCATTTTCGCACTTATTAAAAACATTTTCTTCGAAAAAATATCGGAATTCAAAATTAATGGTTGTTAAAATTTCAGTAATTTTGGAGCAGAATTGTGTAAGTTATAGTGAATTACGTTTCGTAAGTTATATTGAATTGTGTAAGTTATAGTGATTTATATGACTTACGTTTCCTAAATTTCGAATATAGGAGGAAAAAATTAATATGGATCTCTAAATTTTTCGAGTACCACAACATATCAGAATATCAGGCAAAATGGGTGCCGGACACAGAAAAATTTTTCCTTATACGAATAAAATTCAAACAACCTAAAACCTTATTCCATCCCATATAAGAAACTGTCTCTAAAGTTTTTTTTTTGTCGGGTTTTCTTCACCATATAAATGCTAAATTACATAAGAGATATTCATATATATAAAGAAAAAGTTAATATTTTCCGGTATACGTAAACACTAAAATTTCCTTGATTATTAATGTAAAATATCCATGGAATTTGAATCGTAATAATGGAAAATGCCTGCCCTTTGGAAAACAATATATAATAAAAACCGAAATATATCGTATATGAAGAAATGGAATATGGAATTTCCATTGGCTTTACATTATTTATAAAAAAAAAACCGCGGCAATTGGAATAGAATCATTATATATTTTTTTGTATATAAGGCACGTTTCTTTTCTTTTTGTATATAAACAAAGTTTCTAAAAAATCTTCGGTTGAATTTAAAAATGTGTATTTATTGGGAAATTATTGTTATTGAATGAATTGAACATTTTCCATTCCACATGCAGTAGTATCAAAAATAAAAGATGTATTTTTTTTATACAATATATCAGATTTTGTATACAGAATTTAATTAAAAAAATTTTCAAAAATAAAGATTGTTTCTGTGCGATAAGAACACAAACGATAATTTACTATATATATAAAAGAAAATAAAAAAACACGAACCACGAATTAAAAACTTTTTGATTAGTAATTAAGTTAAATGCATATTTTTTTCTTTTGCCGTTGTTTTGTATATATAGTTAAAATGAACATATACACACAATTTGAAAATGTTTAATGTTTTATATATAATTTAATTATACATTATATGTATATATATATTATAAAGATTTTCAGGAAAAACTTTAATCATTTTATATTTTATATTTTATATTTTCATATATAAATTCACTATAGATCGACACATACAATATTAACCATCACCACAAAATGTTATTTATATACCATATATATGTATAATACTATATATTTTTATCAACATGTAAATTGATTTAAAATACTTCTTTTATTGTATACACTATTTATCTAATATATGAGTATAGTTACTATATATACTATAGTTACATTATACTATAGATAAAAATGTAAAGGCATTTATATACAAAAATAAATTACAGAAAAAATACGATATATATAAAGAGATATTTTATGAAGAAAAAAAATCAGGATTATATATTTTCATACGATAGTATTCCAATTTCCGTTCTAGAATTGAGTACAGTGAGAATATATGAAGTTGAATACACAAAAAAAAATTGATATTCTTTATACTGTGAACAAATATAATGAAATTTAACGTACAATGTATTTTATATATATGCTGGTATGTATTATTATTAATATCCTACCTTTATATATGTTTATACCTGTACATTTGTATATATATAGTAATGTTATGGGTTATACGGTTATACATAAATGTATAAATAATTTTATATAAACGTATATATACACCAACTATTTATATACATGAGGATAATAACGCAGAGGTTATATGTATATGTTCTATGGATATTGTATATACTATACAATTTTTATGGAGAAAATTTTATTTATTTTTATCGCATGTATTAAACTAAAATTTTTGTTATATATTTAGTCTATATATAATATGATAATATACAGTGCTATATATAGAAATATATCATCAAAAGCAACACTTTTGGTACATATATATAATATACACAATATACATGCATATATTGAATCTATACGACGTCTACATTCCATTAATATATACATAGCCATACATATATATGTTCTGTATATGTAGTATACTTTATTACAACGTCATAGGTAAAATACTACCAATAGAAATTGCCTTTCATATAAATATAATCGCTATATATAATAAAATATGTATATTAACAATTTTTTATTATTGTGTATACAATATACGAGTATATATATCTAAATGTATATATCATCATAATAATATTACAAGGTATATACACACTTAAATAATCGATTAAATTTCACCTGCAATATAACGCTATATATATAGAATACATTTATAAATTTCTATATATACATTCATTGCATTGATATACGGTTTATGTTTGTAAAATATTTATTTTGTATAAACGAACATAGATTTTAATATTATGAATAATGTGTAAATTTTGCACAATTTACTATACATAATATATCTATATATAATATATGCTATTGTATTGGAGTATGAACATGATATTATAAATATTTATTTATATACTTATATACAATTAGTGAAAAGCTTGCATTTTCATAAAAAAGAAAAGAAAACATTGTTGCGGGAAAAATCAAAATAATTTTTTATTAAGATATTTTAAATTCGTTATGCAAGCAATAAATAGTTATCTAATTGTTGAAATTCTCAATGATAACGTATATATTTATATAATATATTAATTTGAAGAAAAACAACTTCTATTTTTGCGGATATTTTAAGAATAAATTATAGAAAAAGAAGAATTATTAATTAAACGCAATAAAAAAAATTATATGAATGGGCTATTAAAATATTTATGGATATATATATATAAACTATAAGTCTGTGGTGTAAATGTTAAAAATGTCAACCTAAAATTCCTAGAATCCTACTGAATACATAACATACGCTTTGTATTTTCGGTTATTTTTCGAATCGGAATTTTAACACAGAGTTGTATTTTCCGCTTGCGGTTGGTCGTACGGCTAATTACTGACACCGTAAAAGGCACAAATTATGGAACTAACAACAGAAGGCTGTTGTTGAACGCTAAAACCAGATTGTTGGTTATGTATACAGAAAAATTTATTATTATTTATATATATATATATATATATATATATATATATATATAGTTATATAATACTATTTAATAATCCAATTATAAAAAATTTTATTATTTTAAATTCATCTGCGCATAAGAAAAGACAACAGGAAATTTATCCTATATTGTATATAAAACAAAAATTTTATTTTCATGCCGACAATTTAATTTCATTTTTTTTTGGTTTTCAATAAGAACAATATAATTTCTATATATAAAACTCAATTAATTAAGATTATGAATTCTGTTAAAAAGTGTTATTTTTATGGAGTGAATTCGAAAAAATATTTCGAATAGTTAAGATTTCATTTTAAATAAAAAGGAAAGTGAAGTCAAATTGAGTTAATTTTCAGTTCAAAAGATGTGTAACAAAACTTTATTCAAATAGATTCGGTAATTTATTATAAAATAAGGTAAATCTGTCGGATTTTAAAGAGTTCCTATAAAGAGGTTAGATCAAAAACATCTAGTCTGTTTCGTCGCCACCACCACAATATATTTTCCTCGAATTTAGAAGCTATGTACATTCTTATATTTCATTAGATATTGCTCGATCTATTTCTTCTATTTCTTCTAGATCTACATTTTCCTATGGGAAATTCTAGGTCCCAGATCTCCGGAAGGCAAATTAAGCTTAGCTCCAAATTTCACGTAAGAACAGCAAGTTTTTAAAACTTATGATTTTACCCAATGGGACCTAATATTGGAATAGCGACGAACCAGACCTTCGTTCTGTCAAATTTTGTTGCAACTCTTTATTATAATATAAGTAAAGTGACTAAAAGTGTTTGTGTAATTTTTCAATCGCTATCGAAGAATATGTTTCACGTTCGCAATTTTTCTATATATACCGAATCATAAATCTTGATTGTTATACCTGTATCTGCGTTTATAAATTTAAGTGGCTTATTTATACACGATACTTTTTTAATATACCTTAATCCATTTTTTCTCTGTCAATTATTACAGTGTGAATAAATTCTATGGATTATATTTGCAGATTATTGATATACATATGTGTATATATAGATTATGCATAATATGATAATATCCATATTTGGAACATTTTCTTGACATAAAATGTATCATTACAAATTACACTTTTTCTCTTGTATCATTACAAAACTTTTTGTACAAAAAGAGAAGTACTATAAAATGAAATTAACATTTCAGCAAATAAATTCTATAGATATTCAATCAACATAATCATTTTATTTACTTTCGAATTTTATTATTTAGAAATAAAGAAAATTTTGTGTAGGTGATAATGGAATTACGTGAGAAGTTATAGACGATTAATGGATATTTATAAACATAGAAAATATGAAATCCATTCTATTGATTCCATATCGTAAAAATAAATAAATATTACCTTTGTTATATAAATAAATATGCCCAAAAACTTACACTATGAAAAATTACAATAATATTTATTATATACATACATGAATAATAAATTGTAAATCAATATGAAAATTATAAAGTATATAATTAAAAAAAAAAGTATAATATTTTTCCTTTTTTTTATTATTACTGTATATACTATATTTGTGAAAATTAATATTAGGGAAAAATTTCATATATAACCAAATCAAATATAACCCAATTTATCCATTTTTACTTAATGGACTTTGCATTTAATTTCTGATACTTTTGTATATAAATGTATATATATATATATATATTTGATTTGACACAATTTTGATTTATTTAATAATATTTTTAATCACGCTTATATAATCACTATATATATATATATATATATATATATATAATATATCTGCATACAATACACATATAATACAATTAGTATCAGATGTCTTGCTCAAATTAGTAATATACTTTTTTTTGTATAGTCATTTCTTTCAAAATATAATAAATATTATTTATTATGTATATATACATATCTAATAGTAATAGGTAATACTGCACGTAATAAATATAGAAATAGGTATAAAACTTTTATACAAAAAATAAACAGGTCACGAAATGTACAAATATCAATTAGTATTTTTTTGGTTATATGTGCCAAAAATATTTATGAATTATTTTTTTTTGCCGAATTCCTTTTTAAATATATTTATTATGTATGAGTGTTTTTAATAACTTTTTTTTGTATATATTCATATATACATACACCTCTGATCGTATGGTTTAAACAATTATATATGCATATTGTTATAAATATATGCAAATACAAATATCATATTATATACGTTTTTTCTATCAACCTACACATTAAATGCATGTGTACAGAATGTAACAAAACAGACCATAAATGTATGTTATCTTTGGTATATACATACAGATATGTACTATATAGGTACATGTATATTCATTATTACCATTGTGTATTGTTATTGCTATATTATCATTATTTAGAATTTCTATTATAAAATTTCTATGTGTACCTATGTTACAATATTATTATTATTATTATTATACTATTTTGCATATACCCTCATCAAAATATTTTGAAAAGGGTATGCGTATATGATGAAGGCAAAATAGAAAAAATAAATTAAATAAAATAAACCATGAAAACCAACGCATGAGAATTAGATTCATTCATATATATATATATAAATTTTCATATTATAAATATATATACCAATATTCGAAAGTTCCATTCCATTGGACCAGACCAAAAAATATATACGTTTATATATAAAGAATTTTGTTATGGTGATGTAAAAAGCAAAATCTATTACTTAAAATTACCAAATCACAAATATATTTCTATTTTTCTATCGCGTATTCGGGTTTGTTAATTTTTTTAAGAATTATGAGAAGAATGGTTTTTTATATGCATATAGCATATTATAAATTATATGCCATATACTGCATATACATAATTAGGAAAAGTTTTCAATTATAATCTAATTTTCAATATGTTCATACAAACTTTATTTTCATAATATTTCGGATATAAAGGTCGAAGTGAAAAAGCACTCGGTGATTTGGCTGAAATTTCCAACACATGAGCTTTCTTTATGATACAGCCGGTTAAGCTCGTAACTCAAAGATTGGCATGTCACACCATCCCTTCCCTATTAACGCTTTGTCGGAAGATTTATAGACAATATCGTATGTTTCACCGATTTTTTAGCATTTTCCATGGACAATATTCGATTGTCAAATACATAGGATATCTATTTCATTTTTCCCATTTTGCGTGGCTACTTTTTTTATTATATGTTCCAAAACCGAAATTTTCGATTATTACCATGCAATTTCCATGAATATATTATATTTTACTTTTACCACACTAATCAATGAAGACTAATTTCTGTATAAGTATAGATCACCTATAAATTTCACAAGCGATATATCGCTGTGGATATTCAATATATAAACCCGAAGATGTTCGAGACATTTTCTTATACGTTATGGGATGGTTTTAGGATTTTGGAATAGCGAAAAAATGAATTTCAAATAAATTCTGTATAAAAAAATATATTTATTTAGTTAGTTATATGTGGTTATATTTAATCGATTACAATTTGTCCCTTGTTTTCACTGCAATTTATTGTAGCATCAAAAATTGCAAAATTATATCTAATATAACATGTAGTGACGTTTACTTATACTATAAACAATTTTAGACTAAAATGAAGAAATATTTAAATCTGTATTCAGTTTCAGTAGTTATATAATTGCGCCTAAACTATTGCTGCGTGATGAAGTGATAAAATAGGATGTTGTGGAAAACCATATGTATACCAATCGAAAGTATACAACATGCGTAAATAATTATTTCAAACATAATCTACAAATTATAATATAATTTCCATGGTTTACAATATTAGGCTGTGGTAAAGGTTGGAATCAGGAGGTTTGATAAAAATATGGAATCCCACTGTTTCCATCCATTCCCGCATAGAGATTCAATGTTGTTTTATAAATGATTTTAATTTATATTAGTATGGCATTATAGTATGACATTATTTTATATTAAAACTTTCTGAGGTATTGATTTGGTGGATGGTAATTGTGTGGTAATTGTGTGGTAATTGTAGTTGATTTTATTATAATATTTATAATATTGTGTGTGTATTCTGGAACATCCGCAACAACGGTATTATATTTAAACAAAACATACTAGAAAACACAATTTCCAAAATATTAGGTGAGCAATACAACGTCAATTATAAAATACAAACAGGGAATCTAAAGAAATGCACACACTGATAAAAACAAAAATATAAAATAACGTAGGAATTCTTACATTTCTTTATGTTACGATAAACATATAGAATGGATATATATACAAATACCTTTCTCATTTCTATATAAAGAAATAAAAAGCAAAATTTCGGTAAAATGTGATAATATGATATACTTCTATAATAATATGTTCTGTTTGCCACTAGAGTTTTTGAGTCTCAATTATTGGTTGATTGCTGCACTATCAAGTATGTTGCCCAAAAATCCGAAAGACTATATACGGCATATTACATATGAATATCACTTTTCTCTGCATAAGAAACCTTAATATATTCAATTAGAATTTGCATTAACTCTTTCATAATACATCTGTACTGTATATATAAAATGATTCATCTTATTATAAATTATACAAAATACGTCTATATGTAAATTTGTTTTTTAAATTGTTTAATTATTATCTATAGTAAAATTGGATAGTATAGAATTTGACATATATAGACATATTTATCATATTGATGAGCTACACCTTTATAAATCAATAGAATATGAATGGAGATACGTATTAAATAATAAAGTTTTAATTATAAAACATTGAATAATGGGAAAAAATCTAAAAATTGAACGACGGACAAAATTTGATAATTTTAAAATAAAATACCTGCATAATATATACATATAGATATATAATTATTTTAAGTCTAGACAACGCTATATAATTTACGTGATATATAATCGATGGATTCTAAATGGGAAAATTAATATGTTATACACTGGGTAAAGTTTCGTTTATTTTTTGTTTTCTATTTTTAACCAAAAAAAAAAACAAAACAATTATTTAATTTATTCACCATATATATATCAGCTAGACATAGTTAAATATATGTATATCGTATATATATACATAATATAACGTATCCTTTCAGTTCACTTGATACGAATAACTAATCCATATATATAATAAAGTTTTTAAATCACGATTTCCAATCTAAAAGTAAATATTTTTTTTTTGTCATTTTATTTGATATGCGATTTTTCATATTTATACATATGTATATAAATGTATAGAAAGCTTTATTTTATATCAAATATTCGTTTATCCAATAAATTCTTTTGTAAAAAATATACCGCATTATAAAGGTATAATGATATAATATAAGACAACGATCTTGTTATCAAAAGGGAATTTCCACATATAAGGAATATATAGAATAGAAATATAAATTTTTAATTAAATAAATGTCTGAAGTCTGAAACATACGAAAGACAAATTCTTTTTTTTATCTTCGGCAGCAACTAATCTGCAATCATCGAGCAGACTTCTTTATAAACTTATACAATCGAAATTTTAACTTGATACATACTCATCATTGAAATGTCTACTCATTATATATCATAATAATAAAAAATTCAACCACTTGATAATAAACCATAATATAAAATTTAATATACCCTTTCTAATGAATGTATAAAATATTTAATAGTAGATGTACTGGAAAAAATATATATATATATATAAAATCTTGAACATAATAATAATGAAAATTTTTTTCTATAAATATATTTAATTTTTTTTCGCTTTTATGCTTTATAAAATATAAACCTTCGCTTTATAGAGAGACCATTTTTGAGTGGAAGAAAAATGAAAAACCATTTATGTATAAGATCACGCAAATTTATCCATCGAAAAATGAAAGACTCAAAAAAAAAATAAATATAAAAATAAAGTTATAAATGTTTACAATCGATTAAATTTGAAGTATAGAAACACTTCACTTATATATAACCATCATTTAATAAAAACTCTGCATTTATACACATTGATGTTTTATTTATAAACCTTATTATAACCTTTTTATTTATCTATATACAGAATCTCATTTATATACATATTCATATATGTATATAGTCTCATCAGCACAGGTATATATATTACAAATTACAGATTCTATGTGGGATGAAAAAAAAAGAAAACATTTTCCAAATGTATAACAAAAGAACTTTAATTAACTTGTGTGTGGAAAATATTTCATAAATACATATACCTATATAGTGTATAATATTTTAGTGAAAGGCGCATCTATATATTTATATACCTACATCGGGGGCGGCTGATACAATGAGAAAAGGGAGAATTACTTTACTTGTTCGATTAGCTGTAACCTTAATACTACAAGGTACTAGGAAAGTCCACCTGCAGTACAATTTTTGAAACTTGGTACAATTTTGATAGAAAAAATCCAAGAAATACATTTGCAACCATTTTAATATTCTTTTAATTAAATGAAATGAATTTTTTTTTATTTTAATCAAACAATTTTTTTTAATGAAGGAGGACGAGCATTTAATGAATAATTTAAATCATTTAAAATAGTACGTATTAGACCAGGGGAATTAAGTGTGTGTAATTTACCAATCACCAATATCAACTGATAACAAAACGTAAACATTTAATTATGAGCAACTTAAAAATTGAACTTTATTACCAAAAACATCATTGGATTTATACGGAAGTCGGCACGGGAGTATTAAGAGCAGAAACAATTCAGAGAATTAAACTTTTCACACCTGTCCCAAAATGCCACAAACAAAATTTTAAGTACAAAACTTTAAATTTTCATACGTGAAACCAAAAAATTGGGTTAATCAGAAAAATGTTCAAGGCAGGGGAGTAGAAGGGGCGGTCTGATATGCCCCATATTCGAATTTATTCCGGCGATTTATTTTTAATTTTCCAAATATAAACTAATAAGTCACTAATAAATTTTAATATCACGTTTCATGATCTTTTTTTATTAAATAGGATCTATCAAGTGATTTTCCAATTTCAGTTAGTTTTTTGGTTTGAACCTTACATTTAATTCTATCTTTATGAGCAAATTTGATTTATCGAAAATTTTTATAATCGCAAATATTTTTCTCCGAATTATTTGGAAGTCCTTTGCGGTACTTGTCACTCGATTTTTTTTGTGAATTCTCACACAGATGATGGCGTTGTGTTTTATTATTGTGTATCATTTTGTTTATATATCTATATTGCTATTGATTCTGGCTATGATTATTATGGATTCGATAATATAATAAAAAATAAACTATTTATATAAGTATAATAAATAGTTTATTTTTACAACTACAACAAATACAACTTTAAATATTGCATATTATTTTATTTGGAATGTTTATTCATTCGTAATGTAAATGTAAATATAAGCGGGTGGTGATATAGTTGATTAAACAAATACAGCAACATGTGCATGAATGAATTCACGCAAAATTAGTGAACATTCATTCAATGTTTACAACCAATTATATTAGTAAAGATAATTTTCTCCTCAAGATTTTGCCCTTAAAACCGTTACTGATTTATATATACTATATGTATATAAAAGTAAACTGAAAAGTAATAGAAGCGCAAAAAAATGGATATGAAAAAGAAAAAGATAATTTTAATAATTATAAATTTAACGTTTTTCGGTATATATATATTTTCAAGTATATATATATATATATATATATATATATATATATATATTTGAAAATAAAATGAAGCAAAATAACAAAAAATATAATCTTTAATATAGCACATATTATAATGATCATATTTTGCTTTTTTTTTGTTTTACTCTCGTTTGCTTTTTTAATTAAAAATATATAGCATAATAATATTCTATATGTATTAAGAATATATTAAGATGAAATATACATATACATTTTTATATATATATTTTGTAAAGAGACCATGAAATGTTTAAGCATACAATTATGTATTTTTTTTTATTGCTATATGAAAAATTATCATAAAAGTATCTATTGTATTTTTTGTGTCGTTTTATTTTTTAATATTTAAGAGTTTTTTCATACAGTTATAGGTGTAAGCGATGACACCTATATATATGTGTTCCTTTTGAAATCGCCAGATTTTATATAGTTTGAATACAAACCATTTTCTTATTGAAATGAGGTTCGGTAAAAATTGTATAATAGTTGTTTAAAAATATCTGCGAATGTTTGCAGGAGATACTTCCCGAGATAATTCAAAATATTTCGCAGTTTTAAGATAAATTCAAACTCAATTAGTATGACCTTTTTAATTCGTCATATTCTATATTAATTTTTAACAGATCGCTGTTATTTGCTGGAATATTTTTATTTTTTTTTTATTAAATGTATTTCAAACACATATATAATATTATGACAGTTGGTCTTAAGTCTTAACCCATCTTATGCTTACCTGTGTATTGAAGATATCAAAAAAATTTAAACTAATTTTTAACAAAGCTTAGGTCGTTGAAACGAAACAAGACGATAGTACATTTATTTATTCACTTAAAATAACAATAATTTAATAATTTAGATAGTTTAAATAGGTATTTAAAAAAAAATCCTTTCCTGTGCATATACAAGAGAATTTGTAATGACTTTCACTATATGACTTACATACACGGAAATTAAGAGGTTGACTGTTTATATAAAATATAAAATACAAGTATATATAAAAATAAAAATTTTTATCAAAAATTTATTATATATATACTCTTTTATATATGATGAAAATATAATTTCTTTCAGAGAAATTGTTTTGTTTTTTCTTCTTCGTTTATTATTAAGGTTATATATCGTTTGTTTTTTTATATTATAGTATCGCAAAAAATATCCATATATATAGTAGATATATAAATATGTTTATGATTCTAAAATATTCTTTCGAGGTTGTTTTCAGTTCGCATATAAATATAATATATAGTTTATGTATAGTGCAAAGTGAAAATATTTAAATGTCCTTTATATGGCAAAACAAACAAATATCTTTTATATTTTATATCAAAATTTTAAATGTTCTGCTTAAAATTTTAAATTACCAAATCTATTCAATAATTATTAAATAAAAATAAACAATAATAATCTTTTAAATTTGAAAAATTTCCTTAATTAATTTTCATTTTAATTAGTGATATTTATTAGGTAATTTGTATTAGATTTTCTGCTATCCGAAACTTTATATAGTTGTTACTGTAGAACTCCATTTTCCTCAGTTTTTTAAAACTTTTTAGATCCTACAATGATCTATTTAATTTTGATATTCTGCAGTTACTTATAATGGTCTGCTATAAGTATCACTATTAAACTATTAAACGTGACGATGCATTACGATTATTTGTGAATAATTACTTTTACCTTTAATGACCACTTTGAGTTCGTGGACGTCCTTGATAAGAAAAAAAGAATTATATGGCCTACATTATAAAAAAAGCAAAATTATTCATTCTCTGACAATTATTATTATTAATAAAATGTTAAACAAAATTATACATTCGCGAATTAATTTGGATAATTACAAACTGAACATTAATTTTTTTAGTTTTAATGCAATGTGGACTTTAAATAAAAACATTAGTGTGAAAATTTAATTGTTAATATAATTTTTCATTTCAATAAAAACACTGTACAAATTTACATGAGGTATGTGCAATTTTTCAAGTTATATATATTTCTAAAAAATAAAGTTCAACAGATCGAAACTATTTTCTATTAGTTATACCTTTATTTGAAGTACAAGTACTTATGTTATGTTAAAGTTATCAATAGATAATAAATTGTTAAAAATCAGTATTCAAAATAGAATACTAAAGTATATTCTTCTATCTAACTATCCTTTAAACAAATACGTAATTATCACGCAGAATGACATAAAACATAGCGTATTATTAAGCAAATTCGAATTTCTGACATTTATCTATCAATTACACTTTATACCACAAATAATATAAAAATTATCATATGAAACTCTACAATTCTTCTTACTATTTTTCATTATCATTCATTCTAAATTAGAACTAATTTTTTTTTATAATTGTAATGCGTATAGATGGAAAATATTCAAGGGTGCAGTTAAATTATATAAAATGTGAATACTTTGTATTATACAAATATAAACATATTTAATTTCCAATGAATAAATACATCCATAATAAATTTTAATATATTATTTTAAAGCCGACAATAATAAATAATATTTTGCAAATTTTCCCCCATGACATATTATTCAAAATTATTTCTATATATTAAAAACTATATGGTGGTGGTATACATATTAAATATACTATATTACGATACATCATGTATAAAGAATAAAAATATATAAGATGGAAATTAAAATGGACAGGCAACATGATATCCATAAATTATATCCATAATTATTTATATATCCATCCATAAAACATAAATTTATTTCCTTTATTAAACACCACATTTTCGGTATTTACTTTTTTTATTTTATTTTTTTTTTTTTTTTTTGTTTTCATGAAGATAAATTCTCTTAATTTCAACACAAATTATTTGTTGTATTTATATTGTTATATATAGTTACATTACAACGAGTAAGGTGTGTAATTCAATGTCTTTATTTTATATCTATATACTAATATATTTATTTATATATATATTCAGAAGAAGCCACATTGCATAAGATACAACCAATTATATGAATCTCATGAGATTTCAAAAAAAAAAAAAAAATTGTATACATAAAATTCATAGACTATAAACAGATAATAAAAAGAAAGAAAATATATAAAGTGATAAACATAAATTTATATATAAAAGTATAAATATATATACCAATACCCTATATAGATAAAGAAAAGTACATGAAAATAAATGTTATATGATTAGAATTTTCGAAATTATCTTGAGACAAATTCTGTGATGTATATATTATTTAGTAAATAAATACATCAAGTTTTAATTTTAATAATTCAGGGAAATTATCAGATGATGGTGGTGTTTTTCTTTTTATTATTTTATTGTTGGCATTTATTTTTTTATTTAATGTTGGATTATCTATATATAAATAAATATGAATTTTGTCAAATTGATATGAAAAATATGTTTGGTAATTTTAAAATTTTATTGACTTGACTTCATAACAATGAATTATAAGATGTAAATTTAAAACATGTTTTATATTGATTCATTTATTGCAAAAAATTGATTCTATATTGTTATATTGTATCCAATATAGAATCCATATGGATTTTTCGTTTTATTTCTTATTGTAATACAAAGTATATATTATTGTGGTGATGCTAACGCACATGCAATATTAAAGACTAAACGATTTACCATATGATATATCCTGTTTAACAATAAAACGATTCAATTCAAAATTGAAAAATAAACGATAAATAAATATATGGTACATATATTAACTTCCCCGGGAAACCATGCGTGCTATGGTATATTGTGAATACTTCGGTCTGTTGGATCCATCAGTTTATAATATATAAAATAGTATTTCTCATTATTTTATGTAAAAAATTAAAATCACAAGAAATGGATTCTCTCTCAAAATTTGCGAACTCGTAACCGTTTGACCCATCGAGCTTCAAGATGCAGATTTAAGCTTCTGGTCATTATACACAACTTTTGTTTGCTTTTGCTTTTGTACTTTTGTTGTTCTTTATAATTGCGACAAGAAATACCTAGGAAACCCCAAAAAGTGATTTTATGAAAGCGACCTTTTGTCAGTTTTGACATTTTGCCAGTTTTGACACCGAAATACTAGACGGACATACGCCAAAATCAAGTAGGATCTCGGATTCCGTGTACCTATGGACCGGCGAAAGAATTTTTGAAATCGAACTGGGGGATTTCGAGATAATTCTTGGACATCCACCTGGACAGACCCACATTTTTTTGCAAATTCGTGACCTGGGACCGCTGAAACGTGGAGATAACGTATTTCCAGCGAGCCAAAATATTCGAAATTTTCGCACGAATTCAAGACTTTGGTCCTTATATGGTCGGACCGAAGTAATTCCTCTCACGCATATACAGAATATATGTATATATATTTAATATATCAATATCACATTTTTATATATAGAGAATGATTAATTATACAAGAAAGTATAACAACGCAAAAGTTCAATATCATATATTTTTGTTACTATACATATACATATATATTGATAGTATCATATAAATATGCGTTATTGAATGAATATATGCAATATACGTATCCAGAACCGTATACATATTTATATATATGTATATCTATGTTATTGACATTTAATCTTCAATCGCATCTAATGTATTTGCAAGATATAATATAATATATAATGTTATCTTATGATTAAAATTGATTATTCTTCATTTCTTTTTGATTATATATTTAAGTATATATAGGAAAATAGAATAACAAAAAAATAAAAAAGAATAAACAAAATAAGGAGGGTATTTTACGAATTATATTGTATTCGCCAAATGAATGTTGAAAATTGAAGAAAATTAAATAAAAATGAGAATAAACTGCACATTTATATGAGGTTAATAAAACTATTTCTTCATCTGTCATACATAAATACTTTTTTAAATTAATTTTTATAAATTGCAATTAACACAATTTTTTGTCAAGCGGTGACTTGGTTGAGTACTTTTTAAATTTGATTTGCCGTAATATCTATATAAAGAAAAAGATGTTTTGCAATACATATTTATTATATAATCTATTACTGTCGCTTAATAATTGGTATTAATAAAAATTACTATAATTACAATTGATATAAAAAAAATCGTAAATTGTGATTGTCTTATGTGTACACGGGGGTTCTTAAGATCCCTTGTTATAAAATACTGATACACGCTGCACAAAACAACGACTTTTATTTTCTACGAATAACTTAAAAAAGCAATTAATTTCTGATATTTCATGGAAGACGTAGTCGCGATTTTCAAATTTCAATTTTCAACAAATATACTTACAGTTCGGTCAAATATTTCGAATAGATTTATAAGTTTTTGGAATAAAAAAATAGTATTTAGTATTTTATCCGTATTTTGATGTGGAACAAAAAAAAACACAATAAAGAATTAATATGTGAATCACTGAAATACATACATAAGCCTTATATTAATAATTATTTATGATAAATAAATGTATTATATATAATAAACATGATAAATAACATATTATATAGGTGATATTGAAATCCTTATTGTTCGTTGTTTATTGTTATTATTTCTATTTTTATACCGCATGATATATAGGATTTTTGTAATATTAGTATTATTATATACCCTGAAAAATAATACACACGCAACCATTAATTATATATTATTTTTTTTTAAAGAAAAAAATATAATTGTTGTATAAAGTTGAAATTATATTTAATTTTATTATACGTGTTTTGTGCTATATTTTATATATATGTTTATATTTTTTTTTATAATTTAATTTTAGTTTTGAAATTTTTCGAATTCCATTCCATTATTCCGGGATATATATGAAATCTGCAAATATATATGCGGAAAGAAATATATATACAGTCGTTATCATGCTCACATTTTTGAATTCATGATACATAAATATTCATGTATATTATATATGTATATATAGTTTATATAAGGATTAAATTTCTATTCCATTTATGCATGTGCAATGTGCATGCAATATATATGAATATTGTGCATTACATATCGATCAGTATGTATGCAAAAAAATGTATTTATATATGAATATACAAAATAGATGTATATTTAAATTAAATATAAATTTATTTAGTATATAGAAAGGATATCGGATATTTTACAATTTATTAATATCTACAAATTGTAATATATAGAGAATATAGTATTCATTTTGTTATTTTTTTTTAATTTTATTATTTATATAGACCTTTCATTATACTAAAGTAGGTATATATTAACTTACACATAGGTTTTAAATGCCGAACTTAATTAAAAACTAAACCTGACCTTTAGCAAAACATTATTATGATTATTATCACGGTTCATATGGTAAATTTATGTTCTTATAGGATCCACCTTTAATTATATTTATCAAAGGTGGATTATTTTCCTTTTCGTAAATTAAAATCAACCACTGTAAACCAATTTTTAATTTACGAAATGTAACATGATGTTGATACTATAAACAAATATAAAATAAAAGTCTCCGTTAATTTTTATGTATAATTTTTATGCATATACGGGTTGTCTCAGAACCCGACCATGTTTGCCGGTTTGAGGTTATGTGGCTTATTTGGAGTCAAAAACACCCTCAAAAGTTTTCGTATCTTATTTTTGTTTCCTGTAAAGTTTGAGGTATTATATCTCGAAAAAACACAACGTAGTACTTTCCGTTCAACATGTTTAAAAACTTGATACATTAATTAGCTTTCGTTTGCCATATATTTCAAAGCTCGATACTCAATACTCGAGGTTTTTTTCGTTTAACTCCGTAACGCAGTCAAATCGACCAACATTTTCTGGAATGGCTTCGACTCCAAATGAGCCACACAAATTAAAACGTACGTATTGTGGTCGGGATCTGGAATGCCCTGAATATTATAATACTAAAAATCAATGAATTAATACACCGTCAAAGGTGTCTTAATTCAACGCTTATATTTGAATTAATTTATTTTCATAAATATGTAAATCACAATATAATATATGGATCAAGATAATCTTTCAGCAAAAATATATTTTATATATTCTCAAAATCGTTCATAATTTTAAGGGTGTACATTCAACATGTGATAATTTTAATTTCGTTTTCGGAAAACAAATATTGAAGTATACCTTATATTTATTTTTCTAAAATTAGGAGACAAAAATGGTAAAACATGTTTCTCTTTTTTTCACCTGCTCGACTGTCAACATTTTTCGTTCCATTCCTATCCTTTTCGCTTCCTCTTATGCATTTTTCAAGGTATTTCATTTTGTTTTTAACCAATTGACTAGAAATTTTGGTTCTTGAGGTTTGATGTAACTCATATAGCTGGATAAGTTTTACATTGGGGAATTTTTTCGGATCCCACTGCTTCCATAAACTGCAATGCAACTCTCATACAAACTCTATATAGGTTGTTTTGGGAATTTGTTTATATTTATTTATTATTATAAGAAGCATTATTTAATATACTAATGCGTATTCATAAAATAATCATTATATTAAAGTAATACAATAAAATTGTTCAACAATAATATATATGTCACATAGAATTTGAGCCAAAATGGATTAAATGGACATATGAAATGAATTAGAAAATAATATAATTCACGACTTTTTACATTCTTATATACTAAAAACCTTACTATAAGATATATAATGTGACAATTTCATTTTATATTAAATGATTAGTAATACAATTAAAATCCCTCTACATCCACCCCTTAAAATCCCTGCACACCCCCACCACAAGTATGTTCTTCTTGCTTCTGATGTTTTCCTGGCGTTTTTCAACATCCTATAATTTGATAAAAAATTTCTTTTATATTATACATAAACCATTTTATAGTGGTATTTCATGTAACTAACATACAAATACGAGTTGAGCTGATATAATAAACAAATATACATTATATAATATTATTATATATATATAATATGCATGAATTAATAATATATGTATATACAATGATAAGAAATGCACTACTTTTGCTGTTTATCACCATTATTTCCTGTTGATATAAAGAAAATATTCAAAGTGAAAATCAGAGAAATGCATTCTAAACACGCAAAAATTAACCATTCAACATTTAGTCAGCTAATGTTAAATGTCTATTAAAAAAATAGTAAATATAAATTCATTTATATACATATATTTTTATTTTGCTTTTGATAAATATTTATTTATATTGTATGTATGTACACATGTATAATATATATATATTTTTCATTTTATATATAGACATTTCTACTTTATCTATTAATTTTCATATGAATGTAATTTTACGATATTATAATATATACATGTTTTATATTTTTGTATAATATATACTCTGTATATAGGGATTTTGTTGTTTTTAAACAAACGATGACAAAACTTTATTCATTTAAAATACATTTTAATGTTTTGTTTGTTTTAATTTTAACTTAAATATATTCTTTATATACATAGTAATAATAATAATATTATTATTTGTATGTTTTTGTGAGTGTTCATGTTTAAACATTTTTTTGTGTGTTTTCTTTCATTTAGTTTAGAGTGTGTATATATAAGATATAAGAAAATTTTCATTTTAATTATATTTTCCCTTATTTTTTCTTTACTCGTATTCATTCCCAGTATAACAGTACATCGTAATATTATTCTAAATTTTTGTTATATTTGAGGTTTTTCTTTTCTTCTTTTTTTTCCATGTCATATTGTAATATAATTTTATGCGGGTATAAACAGAATATTGCGACAAAATAAAATATATATAACAAAACTATATATGTTAAAGTAAACAACAACTTGAAGAATAATAATAATAATATTAATAATATAATCATATACTATATTAATAATATAAGCATATACTATATATATATATGTTAGATGCTGATATAATAATCGGAATTTTCCTATATATCCTGGAATATATTTTCCATATCTTTATATACTTAAAAATAATGATATAATATTTTTGTTTACTGTATATTGATGAAAAACTCTATATTTTTAAGAAATAAATGTACAAAAATAACCAATGAAAAATTTCAATTAAATCAGAAAATATGCAAATTAAATTTTAAATTATAGTTTGGAATAAAGGTTGAAGGAAAACTTTTAAACTGCTGTGTAAATTTAAAAATATTTCTTGAAAAAGGAAAAACCTATATTGAATATTTTAATGGAGCGAATTATCACCAGGTTTCGACACAACAGCTACTGCGATGAGTTGACAAAACGATTTTAGTATCAGAGTGAAATGATCATTTGATGTCATTACTTTTATTTGTTTCATCATATCTAACAATAAGTACCAACTCTGGCGTTTAAACACATAATATAGCTTTTCCCGATATAGGTCATTGTGGAAAAACCGGACATTTAGAATTGCCAAAACAGTTTGTTTTCTATTCCTTTAAAAAAAATAATTATTTGCTTTGAAACTTTTTTGTCTTTTACTTTTTGATAATGGTGTTTATGAAAAAGTTTCATGTTTTATAAAAGTATATTAAGTCTTCATATACATTTGAACAACACCGGGTGTATCGTTAAGCTTTAAAGCTCCACTCTTTGAAACTTTCGAAAAACTGTTTGGACATATTGTTTTGGAGTCGCTTCTCAATGACGTGATGTATGGAGGAAAGTTGTATTTTAGAAAAATTATATAAGTAATAAGTAGTAATAGTTTCGATATCCTAATTAATATACAATTTGTGGTAATTTTACTATGGTTGGTATAAATTAAGTGTTGATCCTCCAGGATTATAATCAATAGGAAACGGGCGATCTATATCTTTCATCGCAAAATAAAATCGAATGTTTGAAATTTATTTTCAATTCAACTCTTTTCTGTAAAATATACTTTTATTTTGTCTGTTCACTTTTATATATATAGTATTTGGGATTTGTTTGGTCCTTTATACCATTGTAGAATCAACGCATTAAAATATAATACATTATGGATATGGTCGAAAAATTATCGCATTCGAAAGTATTGTAACATTTTCCGGTAAAACAGAATAACTTCAATTGGTTTTATTTATGATATTACTTAACCACCACATATAGTACTCACATTCATATCGCATATATTATAAAATAAATTTTAATGATATCAGAAAAATGAAAAAAAAAAAATAAAAACAAAACAAAGTTGAAATAAAATCAACCTATAAATAGAACACTTATGTACTGTTATGTACAGAAAACAAAAATATAAATACCGCCATCAAAATATTTAAGTATAAAAAAAAATATAAAATAATACAAAATTTTAGATATATCCGTTCGTATACTATACAAATTGTGAATGAAAGTATTTTATTGTTTTATTTTTTTGTGTATGGAGGCAAAACGCAAAATGGAAAAAATTATTATGTGTATGTGGAGCGGTACTCGGTATATATAAATATATGTAGTATTGTTTGTGCGGTAAGAATTTTAAGTAAGATATTTTGATATTTTATATAATTCTTATATAAGCTTTTATTGTTATTAAAATGGAAGATGAGTATATATTTTCTATATATAAATATAAAAGATATATATATTTAAACAATGATGATATGCAAAGTAGGTTTTCCTTATCTTATATTATAGATGGTAAAAGAAAAACATAGTTTATTTATATAAATAAAAATTTATTTATATTATATATGCATGAGAATGTATAAGAGATTGTGTAAAACATAAATTTATGTGATCCTATAAGATATGTGTATATATTAAATATTTTGTTTATACATATATGTATATGTATATATAAAGAATGAAATTAGCACTGCAGAAAATGTTTTATTTTTATTTATTTTTTTTTTGGATAAATATACATAATATATACAATATAAAACAAAAACAAAACGATGAAACTATATGACAAACAATCATAAAAATTAGATAACACACTTAGATATCATAATAATATATGTATATATAATATATAATATTATTATATTCATAATTCAAATATATATGTATATTGTATATATATATGATGTGTATATTTCGTATTATATTTATATTTAAATATATAAAAATATTTACACAAAAAGTTAAAAAGTTATTCCAAACACGCCAAATTGTGTATGTATAAGTTATTATTGTAACAATAATAAAGATAAAAGTAAACACACATAACCAAAATGAGGATTCTGAAGTATATATGTATACAAATTATGAATTCCTTTATATATAATATATATATTATAATTAATATAATGAATTTTCAAAATTTTTTAATAACTTTTTTTCTAGAAAGTAAATTAGATTTTTATTTCAACCTTTGCATTTAAGATGGTTTTACGGAATTCCAACGTTGGGAAAAACATAATAATAAATCGACGTCATGCGAATGGAATGACATTTACATATATGTACATAGATTTTATTGTTTTGCAATTTTTAGATTGATTTATAGCAGCGATGTCCAATTTTTTTTTTGCGATGGCCAAAGCTACGGTCCGTTTTTGGTTCTTAAAAACATGAACACATACTGGCGGAGGAGACACGCATTTTTTTTGCACAAAGAAAATATTTTATTTATTTATTTTAAGTTAATTGAATAAATAAATGATTCGCTATACAACCAACAATCTGGTTTTAGCGTCCAACAACAGCCCTCTGTTTTTAGTTTCATAATTTGTGGCTTTTACGGTGTCGGTAATTAGCCGTACGACCAACCGCAAGCGGAAAATACAACTCTGTGTTAAAATTCAGATTCGAAAAATAATCGAAAACACAAAACATATTTTATGCATTCAGTAGGATTCGAACCCACGACCCCAAAATTTCGTTACAATTTTAGGTTGGCATTTTTAACGTTTACACCACAGAGTTATATAAGTTAATTAAGTTTATAAATTTTATTTTTAATCACATAAAATTTTGTCTAAATATTATCTGATAATCCTTTTAACACTAAATTATTTAATTCATGTTTATTTATTTAATTTTTTTTTTTTTGAATAATATAATACATACAGTAATAACAATAATAATTTTCTGAAAAAATATTATTATGTTAAACACTGAAAAATGAAAAATAGAAAAATATCTATTCTCTTCCGTTTTTTAACAAAACTAAGGAATTGTTGGAGAGTGAAAGATGATAGAAATAGAAAAAAAAAACGGACCATCAACGGCTTTAAGTATTGGTGTTTTACTGAAAAAAAAAACAAATCAAACAAACACATTAGCATAGGGGTATTTTTTATATAAACTAAAATAATAGGTTAAAAATTGCAATAGTTTCAATTATTTTTCGGTTTAAATATTTGTATATTGGATCCCATCCCACCCAATCATCATTCAAGAATCTAGTTATTTAATGGCTTTCTAGTGCCAAAGCTTATACACAAAATTTGAAGTAAACATCTCCAAAACTGAATGATATGCACGAAAGTTAAAAACACCGTGACCTTCTAATCTGGACAGAAAGAAGGGGGAACCGACTACGTCCTGAACAAACGTTGGTTTAGGAATGACCTTCAACACCTGCCCCAATAAATTGCCCCACATCTTTTTCCAATTTAAAAAAAAATCTTCTACTTTGTTCTATTGTATGTTTATGACGTATGCACCTGTCTGTTAACTGATTTCCATTAGGTTCGATGCTTTTTAGCACTACGTGTTACATTATTAAAATGTAAATTGCGGTTAATTAAACGATATCCTATATGTGAATGTTGAAAATTTCAGTCAAATAGGTAGTTTCCAAATAATTGATTTAAATTTATTTTCGATTAAAAATGAATAATTCGTCAAAAAAATGAACAAAACGAGTTAAATTATTTTATTTTCCAAATCCATTGCGTAATGAATCACATATACTGAAAATACGTGCCTACAACAATTTATGAATTTTAAGAATTTTAACAAGACTTAACAAGAATTTTAAAATTGTCTGTATACGTTGCATTTTTAAGTACATAACTATAACTATATAGGTATTTTTGTATAAACACTAAATTTCAATGCATATAAATATATATTTGTGACTTGCGACTTTTAGTACCCTAAATCTTAAGAAATGTTTACTGTATCACAATGTAACATGGTATAAATACATTCATAATACTTTTATATAATAAATAATATTATGTATATGGCCGTGTGTATGTAGCATAGGTCATGTTTTATAACCTACATCATATGATGCGGTATATAGTAAATTATATTCATAAATAAATAAAAATTAAAAATAAACAAAATAAAGTCTTTAACTTTTTATTTCTGCTTCTTCCTTTTATTATTATTATTATTATTATATATGCTTGCTATGCAATATATTTATACTACATATACACATTCTTTTTTGTATATATAAAATACATTATACAAATAAATTTAACAAACATTATTGTTTCTTCAAATAACATCACTTCTTATTCTATATATACATATACGTATACTCTTATTCTTTATATCTTAACAAACATAAATATTTAGTATAGTAATATTACAATAATGCTTGCGCGCGTATACGCGACGAGTACATTATAACAAGTAATGATAATAATACTGTAATAATCGTATAATAATAATGATAATGAGTAATAATGTTTGTTAATACTTTTCTAAATAATCTTTGTTTGATGGTGAATGGATGGATATATAGCGGAAATGCAGATAAAACTTTAATTATATATGTATGCGTTTTGTTACCCTTTATTTTGGTGATATCAAAAATGTTATTATATATATTGTACAATCATATAAAATCTCTGTTTGATACACATTTAAAAATGAAATAAAAAACAACAACATTTAACAATAACAAAACCAAATTAAAGTTTTGTATATATATATAACGATATGCAAACATACAAAAATATATAATATACGTACAAAAATATATTTATTTTGTTAGTCATATAATTTTTTGTTACATGATATTATGAAATAACTTTATAGAGATGCTTAAAACTTTTTTGTGTTGTTGCTAATTTTATCAAATGTTATAATATGTCTATCTTTGCACAACTATATATATAGATGTATTTATATATTATTGTACATGTAAACATTTACTGCATGATATTATATATAAACATTGTAATAAAAGTGCATTATCTCGGTTCGTATATATATACAATACTATATACAGATATATGCATAATAAAACGTATTGTATTTTATTTACACATATTACCAATATACAATAAATGTAATGAAACAAAAATTTATTTCAAACAATATTAGTTCTACAATTTACAATAATTATTTCAATATATATCGATATTAAATATACGATTGTATTAACATCGATTTTTGGTTTATAAAATATTTTAAAGATATTCCTCCCATTATCGTTTTAATTTAAGCGATCAATTTTTAAACGTAATTGTTGTTTGAATCCTACGTAATTGTTTGAATCCTACTGAAGACATGAATATTTGTCTTTCCTTTTTTGACCAATTTAAAATTCACACATTATTAGGCGCAATTGGGGTAATATTTAACATGGTAATTTTTCCTACAAAATGTTGTTATGATGGAAATGGAAACTGAACAACTCTCATCTATTTTTTTACTGACAGCTTTTAGTTTTTAGTAAACTTCGGAATGTCCAGACTTACGTTGTGCGTATTAGTGTTATGAAAAGTGGGATAAATTTGTTTCAACAATTTTACAAAACATAAACGGGCGTTTAGAATACAATTTTCAACCCACTTTTAAAGGTGAGTAGATGTAAAATGTAAACGTGGTGTAAATGATAAAAATACCAACCTAAAATTCTAACGAAATTTTGGGGTCGTGGGTTCGAATCCTACTGAAGACATAAAATACTTTTAAATATAATTTAACACAGAGCTGCAACTTCCCCTTGCGGTGGATCGTACGGCTAACAGTTGGAATATTTGGAATGGAGTCCATTAGAAAATATTCCTTATATATTACCGCTGAATCTGTACTTGAGTATGGAAAATCAAATGGAATATTTTCAGATTTGCTCCAAGTTGGATAAAACACCCATGTTATTTCCCATGTCTAATTATTTTAATTAAAAAATGTACATGTGTAAGTGTATCATTATTAATAATGTTTTGTAAAACAATGTGGTTAAACAAATCATTAAACTTTAACCTGCAATGCAATTTTAGTAGGGTATAAAATGCAGTCATTTTGAATTTTCGTTGGAAATTTGTGAGAATTGTAATTTTGTGTCTGATTGCAATCATTCAGAGTAATCGGAATTTGTTCCATTATGATACATTTTTCATGTATTGCGTACTTTATACCTGTTAAGGAATTTCGTTGTGGTTGTGTGTATGTGTGCGCGCGATCACTCCGGGTCATCGGAAAATTAATCAGAAGTTTATTAAATTATAATCATTTTACGGTTTTTGTGTTGTGCATTAATCTTGAATGACATTCCAAGGTTTTTGTACAGAGAATTTCTAGATTCCAATCGGAAATTCAAGTTAGAAGTTACAGCTAAAATTCATTAAAATCTTCTACACCCGTGGGTCAGTTTTCTTCCAAGTGTGGATATTTAACAATACATCCGATAAACCTTCCATCATGGAAAAATTGTCGTCAACATCGGTATAAATTCCATAGGAAAAACTAGCCGAAACATCGGAACTTTTGCCAATCGGAAACTGTATCAGATTTATGGAAAAACATCCACATTAGAAATTGGAAGCAAAGAGGCCCCTTTATGTAGGAAATGTTAATGGAAGGTTCATCGGAAATTCCAACACAAAATTCCAATTGGAATGGAAAACTTTTTCGTAAAAAACCTTGGAATTTCACCTAAAATTCTAACAGCTTGGTCAATAGGTATCAATTGAATTTTTGCAGTCATTTCCAATATTATATATTTTCAATTTTAATTTTTTTATTTCCTTGAGCATTATGTATCTGCATATTATATCGGTATATTTAAATTAATATAACAAAATGAAAATAAATTAGATTCAATCAATATTTATATAAAAAAAAAACTATTTAGAAATACAATTATATTTTGTCCGTGTTGTATAAAATATATATAATACCATTTATTGTTTTAATACAATATAAAATTCATCACTAACATAAATTTGTTATGGATATAAAGGATATTACATACAGTATACAATTATACATATACATATATATTATGATTTGTTTTGATATATATACATACAATACAGAGTGCGTATTCCTTCTGGTTTAATTCTTAAGAAAATGATGATATCACTTTGACACTTTAGCATCTATTTGCATACACAATTTGGATATATCCAATATCCATAAAACTAATATATGGGGAAATTTCAAAATGTTGCAACCGCAACGGAGTGAAATTATATACATATGCAGACAAATTAAAATATTTCTATAGCCTGAACATCTTAATGATAAAGGCAATTGAATGAATTTCTAGACTGAAAGTCTAGTGATGCACTGTGTATCATAAAGCTATTAAAAACAAAATTATATATGGTATAAAACAATAAAATAAAAAGTTGATACAGTTTTTTATTTTATATAATATTTTATTTTATATCATCAAAAGCAACTATACGTAATATATATTCATATCTACTGGAAACAATTCAGATTTTATTTTATATACATTTTTGTTTTTATTATATACACTGTATGTATAATTGTATATATATATATATATATATATATATAAAGCTGATACAATGGAAAATGTTTTGGTGTATATTTTAATGGTTTATAAGTGCATACATATATATTATGATATTATATACTCTATTTGATGGTAAGCTGTTATACGAATGTAATGTATAATTGATATATATAGACTCTGCGTATATAAATAGAAAAACTATTCATTCACATACACTATATAAAATCATAATATACAGCATATAAAATGTATGTAAAGAAACATTTGTGTTTTGTTTTGTTGCTTTTTTTATTGTTTTTTATATTTATTTAAGATTAATTTTATTGTATTTTATATATATTTTTTATGATACAACTACTTTTTTTTAATATACTTCGATATTATATTATTATTATGTTTATTGTTATTGTTGGTAGGAAACTGCAGAAACAAAACATCATTCACTTATATACCATGTTGTCAGTAAAATATATATCGATTGCATTTTTTATTTTAAATAATAATGTATCTTTTTATAAATAAGTTATCACATTTTTTTTGTGACAAATGCATGTACATTAATGTTAATTTGATTTTACTGATAAATGACAAAAAATTGAATTATAATTATTCATGGCTTATTGAATGAATATCAGTAATATAATATATAAGCATTTTCATTGTTGATAATGAAATTTAGGCACTCGGTCCCTTTACCGTTTTACCGATTTAGTCCATTTACCGTCCTTTTAAATAATTTTCTTCTACCTTTTATACTAAAATCTTCGCGATATTGCAATACTATTTTCTTCTTCCGTCCTTTATCCATCCTATATTCTTTTTCACCATTTCCCATAAAACCCAACTCCCAAACCTTTCCTCGCCTAAACCTGACATCCAAATTATATATCTTACGTGCAACCTGAAACAATACAAACACATCGGTACCATTCCTAATTCCAAATATAAAACACACTCCCTGCACAGCACAGCATCCGCTAAACATATGATGTCATCGCCAAAATCCTCAAATTCTCACACGCTATCCATATTCTTCGTAAAAATCGTTTATGAACAGGGCAAATTAAGTGTATTATTATTATCAAATTACGGGCTCACAGCAATAGAATTCTGAGGTTTTACGGGCGCTAAACCGATTCTGCTGTAGTAACGGACCAAAAAAAAAGTGTGGGCTCAAAACGCTAAACGATAAAGTTTAATTTTAAGTGTTACTTATTTTAATCAAGACTATATTATTTAATATCTTACAAAATATCTTATAAAATACAGACCAATCAATTGTCGATGGTCACATTATGTAGAAATGTTTAGTAATGTTAATCTGTTTTCATAAATATAGTAAGGCTTATTGGATTACACCACAGGCACAAATCTAAGGGTTCCTATCTCTTTATGTCCCGTGAAAATGAATAGAAGGGCGATTCTATATGTTTAATTACGTAGTGAAGTGAATATAAAATTTAAAAGTACAAAAATGTGCAGATAAAGAACATAATTAATTTTTTAATTTTTTTTTTATGTTTTATTTCGTGATTTGGTCACAAAAATACAGATTTTTTTTTACATCCGTGATCCGCGTACAATGTGGTTGAATAACGGGATATTAAAGGTAGTTTGAATGTCGATAAATCGTTCAATTTACATCAAATTTCATATATTCCCATATAAAATAGTAGGCCAAATGGGCTAACCCAAAGTACATTAAAATTAATATTGAACCTATAATTTCAAATTTATGTTAGCTGATGATGATAGCTAATAAGGTTTCAGAAAACATATTTTTATTTACTGTTTATTAATAAAAGTTGTTCCAATAGTGCTTATATCTTATATCTAATAGAAAGTACAATTGAAATATAATTTTTGAATATTATTTAAATTATTTACATCCGCATATTAATTGTAATTTAATAACTTTTTAGTGGTAACCAAAAAAAAATAAAATAAATATCACGTTTTGCGTTCTATTCGTTACTCCATCAATACGAAATATATACACGTGGAGTTTATCGTAAAATACCAAAACTATCACTATAATCACATACCACAAAGCCCGTGCTTAATGCTATATATAAATAGTAATCATTTGAACGATTATTTACACACACAAAATCTCAATCTTGATATAATAAAGTATGATATTATTTATACATATTTGCGATACTTGAAATAGAATAATATATAACTAATATATAATACTCTAATTTCTAATATTACAATCATAATAATAATACAATGACCTATAAAAAATACGATATTTTACACGCGCTTATGCTTTGATTCCACAATTATAATATGTCTTTTATATATTATTTATATATATTTATATAATATATATAATATTAGCAATATACGTTTTAGTTTTCTTCAGCAAAAAAATTTTATGACATGCAACCAGCGTATTTTCATACTTCTAATTTAAAACGGCACGTGTTTTAATGCTTTTAAAAATACAATATATATCAATAACGTTTTAGAAATATTCTAAATATAAAATTATTAATTCATATTGGTATAATAAATTTATATCATATAAATAAATATCCACATTATCAATTTATTTTATTATTATTTTACTGAATAATGTAATAAATAATCCTTTAATAATAAGCAGCACGTTAATTGTATATATTTTATTTTAAATTATTAAATACATAAATAATTACATTCAAACGGATTGCAAATAGTGGATTTTAACTGAAATTAGTTATATATATAGGCATATAAAAATAAACAATTGGTACTAAAACCCTTTCTGCATATAGATACAGACATTCACGTATATACATTACATGCATATATAATATTATTATTACCCTTTTCAAATGTCGTGGTAAACTGTTACATTTAAATATTGATTCAATTAAATCTGACTTTTCTTTATTTTAATATAAATAATAATAATAATTTATAATAA
Organism: Dilophus febrilis; assembly: GCA_958336335.1. Lineage (NCBI taxonomy): Eukaryota > Metazoa > Arthropoda > Insecta > Diptera > Bibionidae > Dilophus > Dilophus febrilis. The sequence goes on from OY284471.1 coordinate 35,766,955, forward strand.
GGTCGTATAATTTCAATAATATATAAAAAAAAATTGCGCAATTAACAATCTATATTTCTCTATATTATATTTAAAAAAAAATTAATGCAAAAAAAGGATATAAAATTATTTTTTTTGTTATGTCTTTTGAAGGCGCGTACCACATTCTATATATTACACCTTTCCATATATTTACCATTATATGGAGAAATCAATAAAGTATGCTATATATAGAGGGAAGTGTTTTTTTATTTAAATATTTATACGCACAATATAAAGTTTATTATAATATATATTTAATTTAAATGAGAAAACTTTTACAATATAAAATATAATGTGATATTTTTTGTGAATTTATTTGATATATAAAATAATTTAATCACCTTTTGTGTTCATTCGTTCAATGAATAATTTATTAAGATAAATTCTAAATTTCAAATTGATATTTAAATGTTGAATAAATATGTTTATTATACACGCATATATACTCTGTTTAATATCGAAAATAACATTAATGGATATAAAATTTCCTTTGTGAGTGAATAAATGGAATTATTTTTTTTGCCATATGAATTTCCATTAGGAGACAGAATTTAGTTTTTATTTAAACAAAGTATAATACGCTATGATTTTATATAGACAAAAATCGCATTACAGCTGTAGCAATAGTTAAATTGATAATTATTAACCAGAGACAAATAACAATGAAATAAAAAATTAAAATTTGATGTTATAATTTTAATTTTTTCGTGATTCATATTAGAAAAGAAACATTTCTGTGACTCTCGGTGGGACAATTCCTTCAAAGAAAACCTGAGTGACAAAATGGATGGGTGTCAATCGGATGGCACGAAAATGGCTCCAAATGTATTTTGCTCAGTATGAACCCTGCCACAAAGTTGAATGGTTAAAACATTCTTTTGGTTGTATCGTTTGTATCTGTTTTATGTGCATTTGCATTGAACAGAAACAGAAAATTTCTTTTTTATATTTCTGATTCTATTCTGGTTCTGTTGACTACTCCGAAGCTTTAAAAAAATTATTCAATTTCTTAAAATGGAATATTCTTAACACTAGAAAGACTGAAACTTATTATATACCTATATTGCCCACAATGCAGTCAAAATGATTTTCTAAATGTTTTTCTAAACGCATCAAATGCCATAACGGAAGTTTAAATTTCCACCCAATACTACTATCGACACTATGTCCGCAAAAAAGAGTCCCTCTTTTTTTTTTTTTTTTTTCGAACAAGCTTAAATACATCAGCTCCAATACATGGTCAGGTTAGATTAGACTTTTTGTACTTACCTATATATACATTTTATCGTTAAAAAGAAAAAAATTACCTTTTAAAAAAATGCTTTTAAGTATTTCAACAATATATAATTCAAAATCTATCCTTGTAAAAATGTCCGTCCATATATTAAAATTGATTTTACATTTAAATAAGTAAATTTGTATATATTGTATAACAATTGTATCTCATCAATATAACCAATATAACGTAAATATACCGATGTAATATGTATGTATGTATAAATGCAACTTACTAAATTATGTATAAAAAAAAGGCAACAATAAAAAACATATGTACCTATAGTGGATAAAAATAAATACAATATTCATTACAGTTCAATTTCTAACTTACTTTTTTTTTCTTTTTTGTTTCAAATCAAATGTAAAAACGAATCAATATAAAAAGTATATATGTATATATAATGATAACTTATGCACAAGTAAATTGTTCATCAGTAATTTTATATTGTTGAGAATATAATGTACAAATTAATTATTTATAAGAACAATATCGATTTTATTATATATTTCAATACTTCATTCTACATAGAGATATATTTAAACATGTGTATTACCAGTATTACATAAAAGAATAAATTTATTTATAAATAAATGCCTTTTTTTTCATTTTATAGATATAAATATATTAGAGCTTAAATAAATGTATAAATAGACGAAAACATTAATATATTCGAACTTATATATATACATTTATTATATCATTTATTTTATCATTGAATTTAATCATTTAATATACATATATACATATATAAATATAGATCCCTTTTTCTTTTACGAAAAATGAAAACTCCTCAAAATTTGTTATAAACAAAACAAAAATTTCAAGTGGTTAAAAATTAAATAATTTCAATTGCGTTAAATATGATTTATATAATAATCATAGTAATAATAGCATATATACATCAAAACAATAATGAATAATAATAATATTAAATAAAACAATATATATATCAATTTGAAGGATATAGCTCTTTGTTATATATCTTTCAATCACACACATTCATAATATAAATATATATTATCAACAAAAGATGACCTAATTTTCAAGTTGAAATGTATATATAATTTGTTTATTAAATTGACTATGTTATTTGTTTGATATTGTTGTTCAAACCTCTTCATTAATAATTATTTTCTAATTGTCGAATATTAATTCTTTAATTATGTTTTGTTTTAATAGATATTTTTATTATGAGTTTTATTATATTATGATAAAATATATTTTGAAAAAATTTTTAATTAGATATATAGTTGCTTTCAATTGTTTACAAAATGTTATATTTTGGTAAATTAATAAAAAAAGCAATTTAAACAACAACAACAATTGTCCATGAATTATTAATGTCTATTGAAAATATATAAAACTCTTGATTGCGAATAATCATAACTAATTATACAAATATACTTAGAAAAACTGTATGTGTTTTTATATTTTTTTCAAGTTTATATCATGAAGAAGGAGAAACATTTGAATTTATAATAAGAAATATCAGATATATTTTTTTTATATATAATATAATACTGATAAAACATAATAACAATGGAGATGCAATACGACGATAACAAACATTGGTACTAATTTACTATAGTTTCTTTCTATTTTTATATTTATATAAGTGTAGTTCTGTTTTCGATTCAAAGCATACAATATTTTATTTTGTTTTGTTTTTATATCTACAATATAAAACATATACGTATTATACATACGTATATGTTTGTATAAAGTCAATAGATAAATACATAAAATAAATAAATTATCAATTTATCTATTATTACTATCTTTATATCCTTGTATATATAATATATAACATATATATTTTATTTTATATATGATATCAAACATTTCATATTAATATAAATACACGCTTTTAAACAATGAAACAATATATAAATATATATATATTATATATATATATATAATCCTGAATGTTTAAATATGTGACGACAATTATTATTATAGAAAAGATAAATATATATGTAATAAAAAACTAATAAAAATACACGCAGTTCTAATTCACATAATGAATTAAATTATTAATGAATATGTATGCATGCATAAATATATATTTATGAGGCATAAATACACAAAACAATCATCAATTCTCAAACAGCGTTATTCAAAGTGAACGAATAATTTTTAAGGACCTCATAGATCCTTTTTTTTCGGTATAGTTGTGAATAGCAAAACTTAAATTAACATTTGGTATTCAACATTGCTATAAATGCAGGATTAAATTCAATCCTCTTTTACTCTATATACTTTGCAACGTGAATCATTTTATTGTAAATATTTTTTCTTTTCATTTTGTGTATCCTTAATCCATTTTAAAGAATCAAAGGGCAAGCTATATAATGAATGTAGTCTGAATAAATTGGATGCACTGATTTTGAAATATTTTATCTAATATTTATATATTATTTGATCGATAATCGGAGAATGCTATCTCTTTCCCCCACCTCTTGGACTGTATAGTACACTCCCATGTATACCCTTTCATTTCCATTAAAAATCGCCCTACCCTTTTAGACTCATACCTCTCTCTACTCATCAAAACCCTTGCCCTGATAATGACTCCTTTACGCCCTCCTTCATTAACTTCGTCATCCCCAACCATTTCTTCTTCAACTCCCTTAATATCGGACAACACCCCGTAAAAGGGTCACATACGCTCCCACTCTTTTCTATTACACATCGTACACCTCCAATTATCCTCGACCCCCATTGTGCTGCATTCTATACTATCTCTTCTCGTTCCCGGTTCCGCCTTCATTTTTCCATTCACCATATTTCGATCCAAGTACACCTGCCTGCCAATACTTCATTCAAATTCCGAATATCTCCTATCAATCCGCTCTTTTTTTACCTATTTCACTAACCCCATCCAATATTTTTCGTCTACCCCATTTTACTAACACTTGAGCTTTTGTTTTCCAATACATCACATCTTTTGATTCCCAATTCCATTGAATTACATTCAAATCCCAAATCAACCCAAATGTTAGTCGCTGGCGCTAGCAATAAAACAAAATTAACACCATCGACTCCTCCAGAAACCAAATCAGTGATTTTCAAATTTAAACAGAGTTGCGCCTTTTCCCATGCGGTTGGTCGTGCGGCTAATTACCGACACCGTAAAAGACCCAAATTAAGAAACCAACAACAGAAAGCAATCGTTGGACGCTAAAACAAATTGTTGGTTGTAATGCGATATTTTTTTTTATATAATAACAAAAACTATTAGAATTTAATTAATAAAAACCCGCTCAAGATGAGTATAACAAATGAAACTAGACCAAAAACTTTCAACTGAACAATACATTTTTATATAGTTAATTACTGGCATACGCTTTCCTTATTGATTTCACTGTGCATTATATCAATTATATCTACCTGAAAATCAAGTCAATTCAACAATGATTGTTAAAATTCATAATAAAGTAGGACAACCACAACCCTGATTGTTTTTTACCGCACACTTTAATACCTTTAGCTTATATATACATATACTAAACAAACCCCCATCTGATTTGTCCTGACGATACATATAAATATAAATATAAACACTCTATAAATATATTGCATATATATATATGTACTTGTAAATCAATAAAAAAAATCAAATTTTCAACTCAACTTGCTTGCAACATACCTCCGCGTTTCATAAATATTTATTAATAAAAAAATGTATAATATGAAATTTTCATTCATTCATATATCTCATTATATATAGCATTTTGTGTTACCGCTTATAACTTTATTTATATATTTATGACTATTTTCCATATATATTCTATTATGTGCGTTGTTAAACATATATAAATGAATATATTTAGTTACTATAAAATAATAGCTATAAATATTTGTTTGTAAATATATAGATACATAAATATATATTACCTATAATATGTACGCATGGAAAGATATAATATATAATAAATGTATGTAAAAAAAAGCACTGTGTTGCCATACATTATTTTGAAAAAAATGTATTTTTTACTTATAAATAATTAATTATTTCAAAATTTTATCCATTAATATATCTGTTATTTTTTTATTTATTTTCAATTTTCATGTGTGTTCTAAATACGCGCAGTATATGTTTGTAAAATTTGGTATATGGAAATGTGTCCGAAAAGACGTGCAGTTCCTCCAAAAGACTAACAATCAAGCAAAAGGCGATATGAATCAATGCATTAATATTAAGAAGAAGAAAACATTAATATTTTTTCAGTTCTTCAAATCGAGGTTTACCTGCGAATAAGTGCATATTGTTCATAATATGTGATTCTGTGTGATATAGTTGATAAAACTCCAAATTTAAATTTTCCCAAGATATTGGAGTCGTCCGTTCAAATCCTATACTGAAAACATATAAATTATGTTTTTTATTTTTCGGTTATTTTTGCTTTTTTTGCCCATGCTTTCCGTCGTTCGGCTAATTTCCAACAAGGTAAAAGCAACAAATTATGAAGCCAACAACAGAAGGCTGTTTTTGTGCACAAACAGCAATCGTTTGTTGTAAGTAGAAAATACGATAAGAAGATAAGAAGAAGATTGTTCATAATAATGTAATTTTTCATCAATACCAATGGTTTTCGGGGAAATTGAAACACGATGGCTGATATATATTATGGTATATATCAATAAAAATAAAAGTGAATGTAAATTTATTTTTATTTTTTTTTTCATTACATAAATTTAAATAAATTTCTAAGGACATGTACTATTCTATAAATATATAGAATTAAAATATAACATTTATAAATTGCCATAAAATATTGATAAAAGAAAAAATAACACAAACATTTGATCAAAGAAAATATATTACTTATATATATGGAAAATATTACCTTTGAAGATATACCAAAAACTATATGCTATAAAATAAAAAGATTAAAGAATCCTATAAAACAAGTATACATAAATCTATATGCATGCCATATACAAATATGCAAATGAAATAAAACTACAGTCAAATGTTTAGAATAATATGGGGGTATATAATATGATGAAGGTAAATAAATATATATATAAATGAATAGTATATATTTCTTGAAAATATTCATTTGTAAATAAATATTCTGAAATCAGACATCTGAAGACACAATCATATAGATATGTATATATTTTTATTTATATAAATACAAATGTATGGTTGGTGGTATTGTATGTTGTATATTTATTTAAATATATAGAATTATATAGATACATATATGTGCGGTAATGATATTTATATAAAATAAACCTCATAAATTTAATATATCCATTTAGATATATATATGTATGTATACTAATAATATAATATAAAGAAATTGAAATGTCTTATATTATAAAATGGATTGGTTTCGAAGAAGAGAATATACATAAATACATTTTCCAAATAAAATTATTTCTTCAATTGCATATTGCACCATTTCCATTTGTACATATATAGCTTTTATAAATTTATATGAATATGAAATATTTATACAATATTTTATTTCGAGTGAAATATTTAATGAAATAATTGAATAAATAATTAATTTTGATACACACACAATATAAAATATAAAACGATTCAATTAAAAAAAAAGAGATGGACATTATAGATTATATATATGAGTACCGAGACAGCCTGTGGCATACACAGGTGGGTCACGTGCTAAAGATAAATTAATTGATAAAAGACTGGGAAACGTTTTTAGTTGATGGATAATAGAAAGGTAGTATAATCCTTTTAATAAATGATATTAAAAAATGTAATTAATTAGACTTTTTGGTTGTAAAACCGAAAAAAATGCAATACATTCATTTCAATTATAATATAAATTTTGGCGTGCATCAAATAAAATACTTCTTTTCCATTATCCTACAAATGAAATCGTTCCCCAATCTTTTATTAATAAATTTGTATTATAAGCACATACAAAATTCAAAAGCCGTGGAACTGCGAACCTGTTCCGTTATATATGTGTCATTTATTTTCGATTTCGCATCGTTGAAGGATTGAAGTATACTTGTTAGAAACAAACTCAATCTATATAATTTATTTCTGATATACATATAATAATAATATAAATTAAATTCAAATAAATATTGCAATATATATAATTTTCAATTACATCAATGGCACTTTTCCATTTTTTATTTCTATACTATGTATATATAACATGTTGTTGATATAAAATAAATGCACATATAAAATTGTTGTGTTTCATATATGAGAATAGAAAAGAGGGTAAAGGGTAAATAAAGATGTTTATATATTAATGCAAAAAACCCAATATATTAAGTCACTTGAAAGTTTAGTATATTTATTGCATTTTTTTACATGTTTTTTACTTATATTATAATTTAATTCATATTTTGATGGGATTGGCAATTATATAGTTGAATCTTTATTTGTTTTTTTTTTTAATTATTTTAAAATAAAAGACTTTTGGTATGATACATCTCGAATTTGGCAAAACTCGATAGTGGCAATCATCCAGAATGGCAACTAAAAATCTTTTATATGAAATTGCAACTAAACGTTTCCGTTTCCATATATAAATATACATATAGGATTTTTCTGTATTACCATAAATATGAAGTAAAGGGTGTGTATAAACATCCTTTTTTTGTGCTCGGCAGAACCGAAATCAAATAATACTAATAAAAATTGTTCAACAAATTTTAACAGTTTATTCACCATAAGGCACCATTATACTTTGTTTTTTTAAACTGTTATAATTAAATACGGGTTATACCGTGGTATAAATAAAATATCTATCCTTTCATTATATATAGAAACTTAATGAGGTTTAATTTGAATGAACATTTTATTAAAAATTAATGTCAGTATATAAACCTTTAAAATTGTGAAACATTTAAAAAATTAATTCGGTCTTTGACTCTATATATACCTATATATCTCTATATATTCTGATTAAACATCGTTATATTAAAATATATTTAATATTTTATAAAAGCACAATTTATTCTTCCAATCAAACCGCATTCATATTAAATTCAGATCTATCTTCTTTTTTTTTTTAGATATGTATACACTTTCAATATTGAATACCGTATATACAATTCTCATCATGTACTTATTTAGAAATTTATAATAGATAATCGTCTATTATATGCCTGTCTATTATTACTATATAAATATGTATACGTAATCGTATCGTATACTCATTTTGAATAAAATATTTATCTTTCTTTGCGTATTTTATAATATATATTATACATACGGATTAAACATTTTAAAAAAATAAACAAATAAAAATTTCAGATCGGTTAGCATATATTTAGCATAAATTCCTTAATCAATTTTGACACATATTATAATAAATTTATTCCCCTTTGGCCTATATTCCTATATATATATATATTATATATACAATTTTAATATTTAAAAATCAATTATTTAACAATCCTTGTCTACCATAAGTATACTATACAATATTCATGCTATTCGATATACATTTAGGTTGTTGTTTTGACGAAGGAATAAAAAAAAATTATAATAATCACGACCAATAGTAAAAAATTGTAAAATTTTAAAGAGGTTGTTTTTTTTCTTACTTATCAATAAAATTCGAAATCTATTTTATACATTTTGATTTATGTATATATGGTAAGAGTCTTATTTTTTGAATATATATATTTAATAAATAAGGTGATATAAACCATATAATTATAAATATAGGTGAAATTATTATTACTATATAGAAACATTATTTAGTGATGGTGAAAATATATATACATTAAAAAAACAACTGAATTATTAATAAGTCTGTCTCTGAATATATATTTATCGATTAATATCGAAAAAGAAAAAGAATTGGAAATGTCTGTTTTTTTTATTATTATTATCTATAATGATATAGTTTAATATAATAATATCTAAACATTGTCCCTGAAATTGAAAAAATAAAAACACAATCGCAAACAATATAAGTTTTATATCAATCGACATTTAAAGAATATATTGATATGAATGATAATGAATTAATTATTCATTGTGTAGTTATATATATATATCTAGAATGTATAATGGATAAATGTATAAGAGTATATTACTAAAACCACTATAATATCGGACATCTGCAATTTTAACCGTATGCTCGATTTTGAGATTCCGAGAAAGGATTTTAAACAATAATTTTTTAATTCTACTTCTTTGATTTCATAAAATGATGGTTTTAGTTAAATAATTGCGGATTAAAAAGTAAGTAAAAAGTAAGGAAGTAAACAGAAGTAAAAAAAATTCAATTATTTATGGCATTTATTTCAAAATGATACAGTTTTACCAAAAACAAAAATTTTACCATTATAATTTCGGACACTTATAGTATACGCCACTAATGTCTCCTTTGGCCTTTATTACAGCTTCCATTCTCTTAGACGTGTTATTTACAAAATTTTTGGCATTCATTCGGACCAACATCTTATTGAAATGTGTATTCGCGTTTTGAAATAATTTATTAAGAGGTAGTCATTTAATATATAAATATATTTTTGGAAGTACTCTTAATGAAATGTGAATTTCCGACGCCTTTTACCGACATACAACCCTACACCATGGCGCTGGCTGAAAAATTCAAAGTGCATGTTAAACCATTGTCATGTAATGCTACATTTTGTGTGTGAATTACTCGATTATTGGAATCACCAACAATCGAGCATACGGATAAAATAGCAGGTGTCCGATATTATAGTGCTTAGAGCAGTATAATAAAGTATTCTCGGATTTAAGCACATATGTATATTTATTTATAAAAAAAAAATTAGAAACAATTGAAAAACTTTTTTCTAAAAAATATCACTATATATATTTATTAAAACTTTTTCATTTTCTTCATCCATTTTTATTTTCTCAAATATATTTATATACCACGAATTTTCACAAACAATTATTTACTTTTTATTATTGAATTTTATAGTTTATTTAGTTATTTTTACTTTTATATATAATTTTCAACGAAAAACTTTGGAAGAACTATAAACTTAATTAAATCATTTAGATGTTTCGATGACAATAGAATTTTTTTTTTATTTATTTTTATTGCATTATAAATGCATTTATGCATGAAGATTTAGATGAAAATTCTAAATAAAATTCAATATAAATAATGGGAAAATTTATTTAAAAGTAATATTTTATTCAATACTAATTACAAAATGAATTGTATATATGCTGTTATTATTTAAAAAAATTTAGTATATTATTGTATATCCTTTTTTATAAATAGTACACTGAAGTTTTATAAATAGTACACTGATTGAAAAATCATCACTTGCATTTATTTTTCGTTTCTTTTTGTTAAAAAAAAAATCAAAATTATACATTTTTAATTTGAAGGTATATTTCTTTTTTAAAAAATAAATTAAGTTTTAAAGAATTAAGAACTTGTTTAATGATTTTAAAAATGCATTCATTTAAACCACAAAATTATTGATTTGAATATAATTTAAAACCTTTTTAAAATATTATAGATATAGATATATGAGAGACAATTTGAATTTTAAGGTATATTATTTATTTTAAAGTTAACCATTCAGATGTAAACGATTTATGTGTTTTTTTATTCATGGCTCGATTCATTTATTCATCTATTTTAATCTAAAAGTTTAAAATAAGTTTAAATTATTCTAATACAAATAATTTTAAATATTAAGTAACTTAACGCATTAAATTTTATGTATAGGTGTTAGATTAGCTGACAAATTCTATCAAAATAAATATTTCATTTTTTAATTTAATTGTGAAAATTTAGTTACCGTTTAAATGGAAATTAATATATTTTATATAAATAGGTTGTTCAAATTTTGCAAACCGGAAAAGAAATGGATTAATTTACCAAATGCAAATTCATGTGCAAATTGGTAAATATTGTTCGAAAATAAAGAAATTGAAAAAAACGAACGAATGCAGAAATAAAAATATGCTATTTCGAAGTTCCTTAAAACCTTTAATCTGTTAAAGTAATATCGAATGTACATGGAAAATACACAAAGATTTTGAAATATTAAAATTACGTTTGTAATTTACTTCATCTCACTATTATTTGGGTTTCCAATAATTTTGCTGAATTACAATCATTCATAATTTACAATTTAATTAATTATTTTAAACAAACTAATTATATTTTCCTGTAAAAAATATTAAGATTCATTTTACGTACCCCATGATTTGTTACCAATATAGTTATATAAGCGGACTTACTAGTGCAATCGGTTCGACATGTGAGCAGAAACTATACAGTAGCAAATATCAACATTGACTTGTAAATCATCCAAGCAGGTTGGCTAAAAACCTACTAAAAACAGAATACCAATAAATCGCCTTACACGTTATAATGTTCTAGATTTACCGAGAAAACAATTATCATAACAAATAAATAACTAACCCTATATTATAAGAATATAATTATGATTTAATCGGTTTATAGAATTAAAATTTTTAAGTTTAATAACATATATATGATACATAATTGGAGGTACATATATGCATACACACTTTTTATCTTTCATACATATTCAAAGAAATAATATCTACGGAAGTACTGACTATCCCCTGGGATAAAAAAAAATAGTGAAATATATATAAAAATAAAAAACTTTAAAATCAAAACCATTTTTGTACCTTTAGTCGTAAATGTTATTCAACACATACTAGAAGTAAATCATCGTCCATATTATGTTTATTTATGATTAAATAAAAAAAGCTCATAGCATAATTTGTTGATTGAAATGGTTAAATTTATCGAATTTTAATTCCGAAAGTTTTATTTGAGTTCAGGGTGCAATGTGCACAAAAAGGTCTTTGCAAACAATCATGACGCCAAAATTTATACTATATTTCAAATGATTTTTTAGAATTTTTTCAGTTTTATACTATAAAATGTAATTAATTAATTTTTTTATCGCTTATTAAAGGGACTTCCCTTTCCATTATCCATCAAGTATAAACCTTTCCCATCAACCTTTTATTTACAAATTTGCCTTTGTCACGTTCAAAAACAAAATCTGTTGATGTTCAAAATCTGTTATGCACCTTTGAACTCGTTCCGCTCCGTTCTTCGAAATATATTAGGAGATATTATATTTTTGAAAATTTGGTTATTATCTAAATTTAAATTGTGTCTTCGCTCGGTTTTAAAATTAACTTGTTTTTTTTTTAATTTTCTCATAAACACTTATCTCATAAAAGCTAATCTCCACATGATCCAACTTATATATCTTTTCATTACTCAAAAAACTAAACAAGTTTTGTTTGGAAAATAGAACTTTTCTTGTTTTTTTGTAATGAAAACTATTTTAGGGTTTCCATTCTATTGTATGTATGTATGTATGTGTACTGTTTGAACAATAACAAAAAATAATTTACAAAATTTGATTTATTTTGAAATAAAAAAAAAAAAAAACAATTTATAATATTATTTAAAAAAAAAAACATCAAGAAATAATCAATAAAGATTTGTGAATGCACGTATTTCTACTGAGAAAATTTCAGTATATAGAGGGAAGTATCATTTTTTGAAAAACGTTGATTTTTTAAAACCGAAGAAGTTAGTTTTATGTTGTAGTAATAAATGCATATCCAATAATTGAGTTTTTTTTCACCCAATCAAAACCCTTTTTTAAAAAAACTCATTCAGTGGATTAGTAATGAAAAGAGAAAAGACGTTTTTTTAACGACGAAAATTTAAAATTTTGTAAAGAGATCAGTGCAAAAAATCTGTATATATAAAATTGGAACTTTCAATCTATATTCTAAATAGTTTTATATAATTTCACCAATTTCGGGTATACACAAACCGAATATTTTCTTGTATTAATAAAACATAAATACAAAAAATATCACATATGATCAGAATCCGAATAATCAAATCATTTCAATCATAGTTTTGTGCTGACACACACAAACATAAAATAATTGAACATTTTATGTGACCAATATATAAATAATCATTTCACGTATATTTCAATATAAAACAAAATCATCATAAATTGTTGACTTGATTAATTGTTGACATTTAATATTTAACAACTGATGTTCAAATTAGATTTTCTACAAACAAATTCAATTTATATATTTACCTTTTCGTGCAACGTTAAGGAACAAAAATATTATTATATTTCCTTATCACAATCATGGTTTTTTATGATACATATAGAGGAGTTTTTATTATAAAAATAAAATTCTTCCAAAAGATATTTCATTTTAAAATAACTGTTTTTATGTTTTTAATCGAATGAACTTTTTCTATGTTTTATTGTTTATATATGTTATATCGCCGAAATAAAAAGTTAAACAAATATAATTTCTTCACAAAACAAAAGGAATTTATTTCATTTCATTTCGGAGAGTTGATAAACATTTAGAAATTTTTTTATTTATATTGATTTTATGTATATATATAGAAAAAAAAAAGCTATATTGTTATACTCTTTTACAATTAAACAATAATTTCCTTACATTTTTTTCGAATCTATATATATATATATATATATATATATATATAATAAATTGCATACATAACAAAAAGAATTTTAATCAAAATGATTTACAAAGGAAATATGAACAAAAAAGAAATTGAAAAATTGTTTTTATAAATTATATTTTTTAGTTTAAATTCAATTGAATGATTTTTTTTTTTGTAAATCTGTTTTTTTTTTTTTATAAAACAAAATTGATGGTAATTCAAAAAGATATTTTTATATATTGTAGTGAAAATCTCAAAACACATAAAATCATAATCATCATACAATAGTAATATAATTTTAATTTGTGAATATCGAATCTGTATATAAAAAACCGGATTTTTTTGTTATATTATAGATTCCTTATACCAAATGTTAAATATACGATATATATATTATAAATATTTAAAAATATGATAACGAAAGATACACTGTGGTATAAACGAAAGATACACTGTCAAAAAAGCTCTAAATATTTTAACAATTGTAAAAATAAATTGAACTTCAACGGGGTACAAAACGAGCTTATTTTAATTTTATTTTTGGCTGAAAATGTTTCATGTGTTTGGAACCTCTATATATATATATATAAAATCAATGCCATCACTAAACAAAATTTTCTTATTCAAAATTTGGTAATTTTCAATATTTATGACTAAACACAAGTAAAATTTCTAAATGTATAAAACGCATATGCCAACTATTGTCAACTTCGTTGTATATAATTCATTATTAAATAAATAAAGTATTAATTTTTATATTGTTGGTTATAGCAAATTTTTTTTGTTTATTTGATTCAATATTTTTATTATATCATATTTATTAAATTTTTTTAAACACGATTTAGCCAAATTTGAAACTACCACATGAACCATCATGAAGTTTGCTGATAATTATGTTCATTTTTTAAACACAATTGTGAACCGCGCAGTCTTTTTATTGTGCTTATAACTGTCACTAAACCTATCACTAAACCAAATACCGGGGCATGCTTAATATTAAATAATTTATAAAATCCGAAATCATAATTTCATAAAAGATAAATAGTATATTTATCGCTTTTATAACCGAGTGTTATTGAGTGAGTATTTGAAGTTCAAATTTTGAACTATTAATATGACTTTAGTCTTCACCATAAAACAATTCGTCTCTCTGTTAAAAATTTCATTTCAAATATTTATAAATTTTTTAAAAATTACAAATTATAAACTACAAAGTTTTTTTTTTACTGACGCAAGCAAGATTTTTAATCATATACACATAGAAACAGAATATGATTTATTATGGAAATGAAAACTTATAAAGTTTTAAACCAATTTAAATACATTTATATAACAATAAACTTTAATATATGATATTATATGCATAGGTATAATCAAAATACTTTATATTATATGTAAAAAATATTAATCATTGCATATATTGTAATTTATTATACCATAATATACCTACATTTGATAAATGAATAAAATTAAATGAAAAATTTTTTAAATGATGAATATTTACAAGTAATTAAACAAAATATATGTATAATTGGTATTAAAGGGAGAGCAAAAAAAGGTGTAACAAATATATTTTCAAATAGTAACCAAAAAAATGGAATATATAAGAAGAATTAGTAATGACGTGTTTTTAAAATCGATTTGAGGGAAATTCCTATATATGTATATTGTATATACATATTTTTTTGTATGTTTATATATCATATAATAACTCATTATTAAAATTTGAATATGTAGGAAGAAAAAAATTATTATTTTTAAAAATTAATAATAGGAAAATTAATTTTCCTTAAAATATACATAATATACATAAATATAATTTGATTAAACACTCATTTGGAAATTGTTTACTCTATGAAGTATGAACAAAAAAAACAATCAACTTTTTTTCTATATTTTTATATACAAAAAAAAACCAAACATTTTTAGTAATCGTTATATTATAAATTACAAAAAATTTCTTACCATTTTTTTTTTCGTTTTTATTATGATTATTTATTATTTATGATGAATTATTATATCCATGATAATGTACTATATATAAATCCTTGTTGTTTTGAATATATATAATAGTGATGGCTTCAATTATTACATGATACTAAATAACGATGATTTATCATAATAAAAAGGTTATATATATATATATATATATATATATAAATATAATGTGTATAAAGAAGACAATGATTTTCACGATAATATTAATTGGTTAATTGTAATATTGTGGTGATGGTTTAGTTTGTGATGGATGTTATTTGTATAGATGCAGGGGATGCGATTTTTGCTTTATATACACACTAACACACAAAAATATCCATATTGATTAAAATAAAAAAATTGTGGATGGCGGAAAATATAAAAAATAATAATAAAAAAAAATTGTGTTTTTATTTATTTTTTTTTCTTTCATTTTATTAAATAAAAATATATTTTGAAGGAATTATTTTTTCTTTTCATTTTTCTTTAATTATTTTATATACATTTTGCTATTCTTATTTTTTTTTTAAATTAATTTATTTCACTGTACACCTAATTGATTTTTATTTAATATTTATATATATATATATATTATTTTAATAAAAAAAAAAATTAAACAAATAAAAAAATAATAAAATAAAAAACAAATATAATTTATTATCACTAAACATCTGTACCGCAACCTTCTTGATATCCTTCATCCGGTGAATTTCGACTATTGGTTAAAGCTCGTTTTAAAGCTGTAACAGGTGGTAATACTGGAACACCACCGCGTTGCCAAACACGTAATGTTTTAGCATTCGTGGGCATACCATTCGGTGGTAATAATTGATCACGTTTATGTTGTTCAGCACCAGGAACGATTGGTAATCCATAATCAGATGGATAACCACTAATATTATTTTTATTTTTATTAATACTTATATTATTATTATTATTACTATTACTATTATTATCATTAGTGGTATTTAAATTATTATTAATATTAGTATTATTGTTATTGTTAATTTTATTACTATTTAAATTATTAACTAATTGATGAGCTACTACGGCTGTCCGTGGAAATGTACGACTCATATATTCAATGGATGACTTAAGACGTTCATTATCTATATCTTCGTCGTTATCATTATCATAATTTGTATTTGTTATATTATGATGTGACCCATTGATAATTGGTGTTTTTTCGGTATAATCATAATTTTGTGGTATTGTGGAGCTTGCAGCACGTTTTAAATATAAATCTTGTGCGACCAAGGCCGATGATTGCATTGTTGCAAATAATGGATGAGTTTGATGATGTTGATGATTGTGATTATTATGTGTCCCGGCTGTGATTGTTGTTGCCGTTGATATTGATGATGATGACGGTGATACCGATGAAATATTATGGGTCTCCCACAATCCCGACGGATATAATGAATCGAAACCGGCTCGACTATATTCACCGCTACCCGGACGTAATTCTTCGTCAATTAAATGTTGTTGATCAATTGTCGTTAAGATGCCACCACTATTAATTGTACCATCAAAACATTTTGTATCATTTATTAGATCTGGATTATTGCCGGATGATGCACGAGATACAGATGTTATGGTGGATGTCATTGTTGTGGCAGCCGATGGTGATATATACATTGCGGCTGATGATAATATACTACCGTTACCATCATAATGACTTGTTGTATATGACATATCGGTAAGTCGTGGTGGTTTTTGCAATGGATTTGTTATTTTTAAATCAGTATTTGATTGTCGACGATCGATTGACGACGGCGATGATGATGATGATGAGGACATTAAACCAATACCACCAGATAATGGTATTGTTGAGGTTGTCACAAGACTGGTCGTTGTAGATGTTGTGGGTGTACCCGTTGTTAACATTGTCATTGTACCTGCACCGGTTAATGTGGTTATTGTTGTAGCACCCCCCGTTTGCACCAATCCATATTCATTCGTTGTACTTGTTGTTGAACATGATTTACCACCATTTATTGAATTAGATTGTGGACTAACCGTTGTGGTGACAATTTCCAAATGTCCAGGTGTTTTCGTTTCCGTAAACGGTAAATGACGTAATCGTATCAATAAAAATAATATTATCAATAGAATAAGTAATATGATAACAACTAACGCTGCACTAAGACCAACAATTTGACCGCTACCCAATGATGCCATACCGGCTTGTCTCATACCAACGTGTAATGTAAAATTTGCTTCAACCATACCGGCACGATTTTCTGCAACACAATAAAAATCACTACTATCCGTTTCTTGAGCATTTGTTAACACCAATCGACTACTCTTATCATATTCACCGCTTTCTTCCAAATAAATTTTTTGATATGAACTAAATGCTGAATTATTTAATAACGATCGACCATTCCAATACCAATTGATGGTGGCCGATGGTACAGCCGATGTGCGACATGTAATTGATGCATTTTCACCGGCTGTCGTTTCAATGAATCGCGGTATTGGCAACAATTCTGGTTTACATGCAAAATCATCAATTAACAATTCGGCAAACGTACGATTTACGATACGTTCTGGTCCGCCTAAACATATTGGTTGTACGGGATACGGGATATTATTTTGGGTCAACCAAAGTTTGGTAGCTCGTAAACGGCAATCGCACAACCATGGATTATCATGCAATTCAATATTATGTAATTTACTTAATGTTTCGATTGTACGTGGACGTAATTCGGATAGTTTATTACCATTTAATTTTAACGAATGCAATGAATGAATTCCCTTAAATGCATCCGGTGCTATTGTACGTATATCACAATGTGATAAATCTAGTTTTGTTAAACTATACGTTTGTTTAAATGCAAAACTATCAATTTTCTGTATCGGATTTAATGCTATCGTTAGCTCACGTAACGATGGTATATGTTGTAATGTTACCGATGTCGGTATATTTGTTAGTATATTATTGGATAGATCCAATTCGACTAAATTCGTTAGCCCATTAAATGCATCATCGTTTATCTGGCCCAATCGACAATTACGTAAATATAATTTTTGTAAATTTAATAATCCAGCCCGTATAAAAATGTCATGCGGTAATATTTGTAAATTATTACCGGACATATCAAGCACCTGTGTATTTTGATCGATATTATCTGGTATTGTTATCAAATTCCGGTCAATGCATTCAACCGTTTGTTTACCACCTTTCCATTTGCAAACGCACACAGTTGTACAAGAACTAACGGTATCATGATTATAATGATAATTATTATTATTGTTATTATTGTTACTATTATGATGATGGTTATTATTATTTTTGTGATTATTATTACTAGTATTATTTTCACTATTATTATTATTATTATTATTGGTATTATTATCACTGTTATTATTACTATTATTATTATGATTATTATTATTACTATTTCCTCTTCCTTGTACAAACCACATAAATGGTTGATGGATTATTAAAATTATTAATATGATATTTAATTTCATTATTCTTGAAAAATTTAAATCGCATTCCATATTCTATATAAATTAATATTATTATTATAATATATTCATCAATGCGACTATGTAAACGCAGCAATGAATAAATAATTATTTTTTGAAAAAATATTTAAATTAAACAAAAAAAAATCATAAAATTAAATCTCAGGAAACAAAAATTAAAAAAAAAACAGCACTACACCATTAAAAATATTCACCAAAAACGATCTGCATCCATAATTAACTTTTTTAAGTCATTTTAAACAAACGATATATAAACAAAAAAAGAACCTTTAATTTTTAATTATATATTATATATATATTTTGTATCATCTCATTTTTAACTATTATATATTTTTATAAATTATTTCAATAATTTTCACTTAATCAAATTAAGAAAATAATTTGACATATGAACATAAAATAATTATTTTTTTTTATATTATTCCACTTTTTATTTATTTTATTTATTTCTCACAAAATTTTTATTAAAAAATATATTTTACACAACGAAATTTATTACAATTTTATATATGGTAATCCAATTATTTTATACAATGCGATATATATACTATATATTTTATGTATGCATGCACCTTTAACCCAATTCGGTATATTTTAAATCACTGATATAATCCAAATTTACAATATTAATTTTATTTGCATTTTATTTATATATATATATATATGCATATAAGATTAAATTGTCGTTGATATAGCTGCTTTTTTTTTATAATATATTCGTTATTCGAATATATTTGACATAATTTTCCATTTACGATCTATATATAATATATATAAATATATTAAGAAAGTTCTATTTCGGTGATGATGATATTAAAATTTGTATGCATATACAATTTATACAATGCAGATGATAATTTTCTCCCAAAATAAAGAAATAAATTCTCACTTTTTATATAATATCTAACGATTTATGTATATATGTTATGTATAACGATTTTTCCGATAAAACAAACAACAAAAAAAAAGGACACATACATTTAATATTCATGCATAAAATTAATTCAAATGGAAAATAATTTCATAAATAGAAAATAGAAAATTTCAATCGAAATCACTCTACATATAAAAAACAAAATTCAATAAAACCCAAACTATAAAACGAAATTTTCCTGTATATTTTTATTTATTTTTTTTTTTTGTATACGATTTGCATCACATCATATATAATAAATTATATATATTTTCTTTCGTTTTGTACATATAAAGAATAAATATCTAAATTTTTCAAATCAAATATTCACGCACACACAGCACTTTCCTTCTTTCTTTTTTTTTTTTGCACAATGAATTTTATTATTGATGAAATTCTTCTATAAAAGAAAATTTTTTCATTTTATAATGTAAAAAAAAGAAGAAAAAATAAAGAAATCGACACAAAATTCTTTTATTAACAATAAATTACAATTACATTTTCCAATTATCTAAAGTTTAGATTCATGTGTTTAGTGAATCATTTTTCTATTTAATTGATTTTTAGGTTTTTAACTCTATATCTTTAAATTCTTTCTTTAAAGACCACGATGCGTTTTATATTTTTCTTAAAAACTTATACCGAAAAAACTATGCACACACGCGACGTTTATCACATAAGAAAATAAAAAATTAAATGAAAATATTAACGTCCAAACAATATGCAATACAAATTGAGACTAAAAAACCAATCCAAAAAAAAATCCAATATAATATATTATAGTAAGAATTGGTGCTCATCGTCTTGCGCGTGTATGTATAGAGATGATAAAGAAAACATATGGATAGGATGATGATGGGTAATCTAAAGTTAAAGGTATAACTATATATATAACATATTATACAATAATACACCATGGAATAACGAAAATACATTTATAACTTACTTTTTATTATTCAATGTTCGCATATCCATTCACTCTAAAATATAATATAAAATATATAAAAATATACACTGTAATAGAAAATTCATTGAAAACTCTTTTATATTCAATCATTTTTTTTAAAGCATATGTAAAAACATCCTTATGAGAGGAATTCTATTGTCGCGCATCTACATTATATTTTTGTTTCTCAAATATTAAAGTAAAATAACCCTCATTAAATTCTCTCATTCATACATTTTGTTTTGTTATCTTCAAAATTTTATCCTTATTTTGAATGTACATATATATATTTATAACAACAATTTAAAATGAAAAAGGATTTCCAGGTGAATTTTGGATATTTGTGAAGGAGAAATTATAAAATGAATTTAATGAAATGAAAACTAAAATGTACATTGGAATGGCGCTTGCTCACATTAAATGCATTCCTTTTATAGTCCTTTTCTTTTCAGGAAACCTCTATATGAATGAGTTTGGATACATATATATTATATATTACGCGGTATATATTTTCGTACATAAATATATATGAATGAATTTCATGGTGAAGCTGAAGATGTGTAAAATATGAGATGAAAGAATGTGTGTGTCTATATTGTGTAAGTTGATTTTTTTTTCAAAAAAATTTATATACCATTATAACTTGTTTTTTTTGTTTAGTTTATAATGTATATATATATATATATATATATTACCATGGATTTAGTTAGTATATCGATTATTTCAGGTAAAATTTCTTGATCTATAAAATGATTATATTCTTTTAAATATAAGCAAAAAATAATGGGAAGAATGGTATGGTGTATTTGAATTTATATTTTAAATTGAAACATTATAGTAGCGCACAGTAAAGTAATGCTTTTCATGACATGCCGACGGCAGACGACGGCAAATGTCAAATTGAAAATACATGCATTTCAATGGCGGTGCTTTTTATGAATATTGGACGGCGGACTGACGGCGGACTTTGATATTTTTTCTTCTATTGCCGACGGCTGACCGTCGTCCAAACTTGATTTTTCATTTTATTTACATTTTATTTAATTTTTATGATTTAATTTCATAATAATAAAATAGCCAGTTAATTTACAAACTAATAAAAAATGGAATTATTTAGCAGCAATTATTAAATTTCGGTTTTTTTATCCAGGCAAAATGAATTTCAGAAAAAGCACATTTTTTTTATATATCACATATATCATAATTTGATATATAAAATATTTTCATAGAAATCCAGGCTTAATTATGAACATATATATTGATTTTAATCTTTCTGGTATATAGTGGTATATATAATTTTTAGATATGATTAAGGTGTACGTATATATATGGTGTATATATGATATACTATATATATCATAAGAATTTCAAGTTTACATTTAATTTATCAATTTTATGTAATTTGTTTAATACGCGTTGTATAAATGTGAATGCTTTAAATTTTGGAATTGTAAAAATATATCCTAAAGAATGTTTCTGAGTGTAAGATTTATAAGAATCTAATTGTTTTAGGTGGGTTAGGTGGGATATCTTACATGATAATTTAATTCGGCCCATGGCTGCCACACTGCCAATAAAAATTAAAAAAAATGCAGAACAGTTAAAATAAATGTCTTTAAAATATAAAATCGCGTGCTTTCATTTTATCGGTTTACCAATACAACTGCTCAATTTGAATAAGTATTGTTTTTGTATATTCGTATATCAGTTATATTAATAGCCAAACATGAAACATCATGAATATATTCGTTAAAAGATGGACTGGTCGAATCCACTCAATTTTCTTCTATGAAATATTAGAAATATTGATGCAAATTTTGGAAAAAACTATGGTTGTAATTAAAAAAATATAAAATTTAGAAAATTCAATTTTCCGGCAATGTAATAAATTAGCCATTTAGACATATATGTTTTCGGAATATCCTATCCCTTGGGTAATATATGGCTAAACAATTTTTTTCTTCGGCCATGGATATACTTCTTACTTCTTACTTCTGCGCGCCTACAACCTACAATTGGTTTTGGCGTCCATTAACAGCCTCCTCCAACCGGACCTATTTACCGCCAACGTCCGCCAGCCGGAAACGCCGAGGGCCCGAAGGTCCACTTCTACTTCATCTTTCCACCTACCCCGCGGTCTTCCTACACTCCTAGATCCGCCCGGCTTACTGTCCAGCATTTTTGACGGTATACGATCGCCATCCATTCGTACCACATGACCAAACCACCTCAGGCGACCAATCTTAATGCACCGAACGATGTCGGGTTCGGTATATAGTTTATATAGCTCGAAATCGAACCGCCTACGCCACCATCCCCTTTCCTTTGTCGGTCCAAAGATGAGGCGTAGTATTTTCTTTTCGAACCCTCCAAGTCGCCGTTCGGTGGCCTGTGTCATGCACCACGTTTCAGAACCGTAGGTCACAATTGGTCGAATCAGTGTTTGATATAGCTTTAGTTTTAATGTTTTACTCAATGTCTTCGAGAAGAACATCTTTCGTAAACCGTAAAAGGCCTTGTTTCCCGAAGCAATCCGGGATTGAACTTCCTCAGCTCGGCCATGGATATAGTATATTTTATTAGACTACAAATCAATTTCAGTGTATGTATATTTCAGAACTTTTTAAACAGTATATATATATATATATATATATATGATAACCATCTACAACAACTTACGTGATTTGCACATTAAAAACAGAATATAATAATATAATTGCGAGATTGTAAATTATTATATCAATTTATAACATAATTCTTGTATAAGAAAAATAAAGAGATATTAAAAATAATATTTAAATATATAAAAACTATACCATAAAACAATTCTATTAATTTTTTTACTATTTATTATGCGAAGAAAAAACTTTTAAAAACAAAAATATATATTTTCATTTATTACGTATATACTATGTATACAAAAATAGTATATATAGTATATAAAAGTTTTCCCATTTATATAATTTGTGATTCATCAGAAATATTTTTATGTATGTATGCAAAATTTAAATATACACATAAAAAATGCGATTGTTTTTTTTTTTTTTTTGTATTTGGTATTCTATATTTAATTTATTCAACAATTTTTTCCACACTATATATTTTTTTCCCTATATTTTTATTTTATTGCATATTAAACTCGATTACCGCATCATATATTAAATTCTATATATATATATATATATATATATATAGTATATAGTATATATATATATATATTGCATATACGGCGGAATAAACCAATAAAACTTAATACACATTCAGAGTAATAAGTTTATTTATCCTAATATAAAAATTTCACCTGATTCACTATCTAATATGTCTATCCTTTACTATATAATAAATGTTGAAAATCACTATTATGAAAACCTAAAAAAAAGTATATTTTTTTTATCCAATTTTTCAATTTAAGTTAATATCAAAATATGCGACTTTGTAGAGATTTTTTATATTTAAAAAATAAAATATTAACACTACATATACAAAATATGAAATGCAATTCAACTTTTGTTTTTTTTTTTTTTTTTGTAAAACTAGCAAAAATAAAGAATAAAAAATTGCATAAAATACGAAAATTCTTCGTTTTTTTTGCAACAAGAAAATCATTAAAATATTATGAATATGAAATCGTAAAACTTTTTTACTCTGTATACGCGAAATGTAGAAAAATAAAAATAGAATTAAAACTTTCACATTTCACAACAATAATTTATATCGTAATTTTCTATATATATATATATGTTGTATATTATTACGATGTATAATAAAACAAATTTTGTATAAATATAAATAATTTATATAAGAAAATTTATTATAATACATCTATATATAATTGAATTTAATTAATAAAAATATATAGCAAAAAAATAAAAACAATCAAAAAAATTAAAAGAAAAGGAATTTTCTATATAATAACAATAATAATAATAATAAACAAGGTCGAATTGGTAGTTTTCATACTTGGGTAGATTTTATATATTTATAGTTAATTTAATTATAAATTATATATAGATTTTATCTTAAATATAAACATGATCTAATAATATAAGTTTTTATATGTAAATTAGTCTATGTAAATTATAAAAAATAAAACTTTTAAAAGGGTTTTCATTTTTATTGTCTTTATTCATTAAATTGAACATACTTTTTTGATTAGTTTTCAGAAAACGAAAAATATAGTTACCTGAAATGTACCGAAAGATTGCCGCGACCATACGGCCATAATTCACTGAATAGATTAAACCATTTAGCGCATCTTCGAACCCGCGCTCATTTTACCGGTTTGGATGATCAGTAAAGAATTAATTAAGTTATCTGAAGAACTAAAAGGATGTTTTTTAGTCCCAAAAATCCGTATAAACCACCTTCCCATTTAAACCATCTCCACTAACTATGAGCTCCCAAATCCCAATACAACAAACGGAAGGCCAAACGCTATATGTCCCAGTAATTCGTATGACGTTGCATGCAAATAAATGTCATGTGAAGATACGATTAGATACGCAAAGGAATTATTCAATTTGTAAAAATCCATAGAATAAGTTTCCATAGAAGAGAATTCAAGTATTCAGAATTTAAATGAAATATTTCATATTTATTGGGAAATTAATCGACCGAGTTGGCTGAAATTTTCAACATAAAACTTTTTGGCAAATATGCCGTTTAGCACTATCGGCCTAGGGGCTTAACCAACCGGGGTGAAGTTATCCTGACCGCAAGTTTTGTTCAACAACTTGTGGCCGAAACTACCTCTGGCGGAGGCATAAATTGTTAAATTTAAGGAATGCATAATCATTATTTCCGAAAGGTGTTAAAGCTCAATATGTTCAAGTGAATACATAGAAATGAAAGGTATTCGAATTACTTATCATTATCATGCACCGAATACATGAAATTACATTTTAGGACTTTTTTTCTAATCCCATCAAACCCACCTCTACTCCAAGCAAACAAATCCCAGCAATATAATTATATATAAATATATCTCGTTCTGTTACTAACCATTTGGCTTGTAATTTTTGATCTGAAGATTTGATGAAAAATTGAAAAACTTTACTCCGATGACCACAAGTGCATGTTTCCCGTTTCACGTGTTTCCCTGGTAGTGATTACTACTGTTTTTGATTACTTCGTGAGTAACCACGACAGGCTTCATAAATTTGTAAATTCATTCATTCATTTAATCAATAAATATATATATCAACAATTTCTAACACTTCGTTCAATAATGTGTGTGACTGACACATAGATGGCGTCCCTAGAACTAAATCAATATTTTTTTTCGCATTTGGCAGCCTTTTTAGGCTTACTGTCAACATCATATGTTAATCAGATCATTTGTTTACAAGTTACAGTGCTATAAGTGACGCTATTTTTGTGTTTTAAAAAAAAATGAATTCAAAGCAATTCCGTGTGCTGATTTATCATTGTTTTTTAATGAAAAAAAATACTGTTCAATGCCAGGAATGGCTTGAAAAACATTACTCGGACTCTGCTCCATCAAAAAGAAGCATTTGTTATTGGTATGCCGAATTCAAACGTGGTCGTACAGACACCGATGACATTCCATCTACTGGAAGGCCAAATGACGCTGTTATTCCGGAAAACGTTGAAAAAACACTGAAAATCATTATGTCCAACCGTAAAGTGAAAGTGAGGGAGATTGCTGACATTCTGAAGATATCAGCAGGCAGTGTACAAACCATAATACACGAACATTTGGGTATGAAAAAGGTGTGTTCCAAATGGGTGCCGCGTTTGCTCACACCGGAGCAAAAACAACAACGAACCGATGATTCAAAGAGCTGTTTGGACATGTTTACGCGCAATAAGTCGGAGTTTTTGCGACGGTACATCACAATGGATGAAACATGGATCCACCATTTCACTCCAGAGTCAAATTGGCAGTCTGCTGAGTGGCATGCAGCCGGCGAAAGCCGCCCAAAGCGACCAAAGACGCAGCAGTTGGCTGGCAAGGTTATGGCGTCTGTATTTTGGGATGCGCATGGAATAATATTCATCGACTATCTCCAGAAGGGGCAGACCATCAACAGCGACTATTATATAGCGTTATTGGAGCGTTTGAAAGTCGAAATCGCAAAGAAACGGCCTCATATGGCGAAGAAAAAAGTGTTGTTCCACCAAGACAATGCACCGTGTCACAAATCAATGAAAACGATGGCAAAATTGAACGAATTGGGCTTTGAATTGCTTCCCCATCCACCGTATTCTCCAGATTTAGCCCCCAGCGACTACTGGCTCTTCGCAGACCTCAAAAGGATGCTCCGTGGTAAGAGATTTGGCTCAAATGATGAAGTAATCGCCGAAACTAACGCCTATTTTGAAGGCAAAGAAAAATCGTTTTACAAAGGCGGTATCGAAAGATTGGAAAAGCGTTGGAATGATTGTATCTCCCTAAAAGGGGACTATCTTGATGAATAAAAACGAATTTTGGCAAAAAAATGTGTTTTAATTAATTAGTCACACACATTATTGAACGAAGTGTTATATCTATAACAGCATTTTCAAAACCATTTTCTATTCAAAAACTCGAAATGTTATCAGTGTAATTTCATTCACTCTGTGGTATATAAAAAGAGATATATAACGAATATATGAAAAAGAAAAAAAAATATAAATAAATAAATGAAATTAAATAAAAATAACAACCATATACCATACAACTTCAATTATAATTTTTTTTTCTATTTTAATTATTTTAATAATTACTCTTACATATTATTTTAATGATTTTATGTATAGCTATAGATATGAGATATAAAAAAATATTTGTATTAGTATGTATAAAGAAAAAAAAATGTAATTGGAGCATCAAAATTATTCATCATATAGTAAAATTTTTTTATTAAACATTTAGCATTTGTATACAAATATGATATATACACGCATTCAATGAACTCACTATATAGTATACCTTTATACATATATCGTATATGTACTGTACGAGTATATTTACCTTAATAGAAAAAAGATTGTGTAAAGGTATATATGGTACAGTTAACATATGGATGAATCCGTTGATATTATTAATATATATAGAAACAAAAATAATATGAGTTGGTTGGCGATGTATAAAAATACAGCATATTATTTAAATATAAAGTACAAGAAATATTTTTTTTTTCATTCATATAAAAACAACATCTCGCATATAAATATTATACATATATATATTTTTTCGCTTACCACCGGCGATTGTTTTTAGAGTTCGAAAACTGCCTTCTATTATTATTGTTGATTTTCATAATGTTGTTTTTACGGTTTCGGTTATTATAGACAGATCTGAAAATAATTGAAAAACAGAAAATATTTTTTTTGTGTTCAGTACAGGATTCGAATCCATGGCCTTAAAATTGTGTTGTTAAAAAATTAAAAAGTTGACGTTTTTATCAACCACACCATAGAGACACACATTATACGCATATATAGTATATGTAAATTCAAATATGCACTTATTTTATGATGATTCACGAGGTTTCATTCTATATTTATATAAAAATGAATATATGAGATGTTTTCTAAAGCTTGGGTTCCAAAACGAAATCTTTTTTCTGTTATTTAAAATTTATATATTTTCTATAAATAATGTACGTTATTCTAAAATTATTCTATACAAGAATTATAGTACAGAGATAAAAATTAATAAATGAAAACATAGGCAAATGTTCGTGCAAAATTTATTGAAATACCTGAATTTTTATACCAACCCTTAAATCTATGTGCATAGGATGATATGAATGTAATATATGTATGTAAAAGTAAATATTATATAAAAAAATATAATTTTAATGATGTTGTCATTAAGAAAATGTATATTTATTTGCATTGTATTAATTTTTTTTTTAAATGAAAGAACAAAAATTTATGTATTTAAACATATAAAAATAAAACATTCGTAATTTTTAATAACATACATATTATTCGGATATATCTCAAACATATTTTGATTCGTAAAAAAAAAATTATTTACTGTAGTATAAAATTACATTTATATTCAATTTTTTTATATATTCAAATGTATAAAAATGTAATTCAAAAACTTCGTAAATTTTCTTTAATAAAAATAAAAATAAAATATGACTGGTACACATATAAACTTCATTTAAAAAAATGTTCATTTATTTCTATTTATATATATATATATATATGCAGATATAAGGATGTGCGACTAGGGGTCGCACATGCGAAGCTCTCATTTTTTTATCATTTCAAATGATGACACTATGTGTCCCTACTTTTTTAGGTATAAAGACGATTACATATGTACAGTTAACGTTTTATTCAAGGAAGTTTCAAGGGACTGAAAAAAACTGGATTACTTCATAAAATCGTAGAATCGAGGTTTTTCCTATATGTAATTATTAATTAAATTTAATGTAAACAGAAATTAATTCGAAAAAATAAAAATTTGCAGAAAAAATCGATTTTCTGGAAAATTTAGTATGTTGTATTACTAGATTGTTTCCCATAAATTAGCTAATTATAGGTGTGACTTTCGGAATCTCACCTCGGTTTGAAAATATCGTGAAATTGTTTGCACGTATCGCCTTGAGTAGTCGATTACTCTTGATTGATGTGGAGTACCTCCAGTAAGACCATTGATACAAAGTAGTACAGTAATGCTAAGAGGTGAAAATGCTTTTGGTGAAAAGTCTCTTGAAAGACCCGTATGAGAAATGTAATATGTGAGTCACGATGTTACAATGAATGAATCATCGGTATCAAGATCCGGTATTCTGGCAAAATGGTAATTTCAATTAAAAATACTTAGAATCTATATCAAAGTGTAGAAAAGATAAACCTGCGGTGGAATTTAATTCATCTTAAACAAAGGCAAATTTTAGCCTACCATAACTTCTCTTATAATTCTTAAAATTCTCTAACGGCACATATCCATACTCTGAATCTATTAACTTTTTTCAAACCAACTTATTTGGAAATTCAATATTTCCAACAACATAAAGACTATATGAAGCAATCTCCCAGGGCTAGTGTTTCCGCCTTCTTATATGACTATTAATCATTTAAATTAATTATTTCTTCCTACATAAAAACTCATATCGACCTAAATTGCAAGTTGGTGAAATGTTTTAAAACATATGAGTTATTTTTTGTTACTGCTTTTCAATTTAAGTTATTTTTCCCAGATATGTTCGATGTTCAGTTCATTAACTAATCGACATATTATAATGGTTTCGCCACCCAAAATGCATTTGTCAGCTTATTTAGTGATTTCGTTACGGACAAACGGTTATAGAATTCCGAGGGTTATCAGACGCTAAATCGATTCTGCCGTAGTAAAGTAATAAACAAATAAATTAAACTATTACAGTTCACAGATCGTATAATAATAATCTATATTCTATATGCATCAACAATACTTTAGGATTTGTCAAATCTCTATGACAATTTAACAAAATTGAATTTTGAATGACAATTTAATTGAATCATTTTATATTTTTTTTAGAAGAATAATTTAACATAAATGGAATTATAAAATATATGAACAAAGAATTTTTTTTTACATATATTTTTATCCTTTAAAACATTTATTTATATCAATCACAAAATATTGATATATAATTTTCATCGCAGATATACAGTCTATATATGGGAATGGGAATTTTATATATAATAAACCATATTATTATTATTATATATACCTATATGGTATTATTCTTTATATATATATATTGTAATTTTTTAATATCCTTTTTATCCATCCTATAAAAACATTTATACCCCTTGTCTTGTTGTATAAATATAAAATAAACATATATATTTATATATGTGTATTTATTTTATTTTATTCCAATTTTTTTGTCACTGAAATATATACATTTTGATGCATTTCATTTCGTTTTTTTTTTTGTATTTTTTTATTTATATAAATATTAGAAAATTTTGTATAAAAATAAAATTGTTTTATATTATAATGTAAAAATATTAATATAAATATTATAATATCCATCAGGGGCGTATGCTGAAAAATGTGATTTATACATTTCCAAAATGGTAGGGTATATCGAAAAAAATTAGATCATTTTTGAAAATGCCCTGGGTTTTTTTATACTTTATTTTGTTTGAATTCGCATATAATATAGAAGAAAATTTGAAAATCATTTCTTTAGTAGATAGTAGATTATAGTAGATTTTCTAAAAATGTGTGCATAAAATTTTGTCTCATTTTTGGCGTACTGTTTAAAATGTGTTGGGGTGTTAATTGGTTTATACGCAAATTTAATTGAATTTTCACTGATATCGAAAGGAATGTCTAAAGCTATATTTGAACTAAGTGGGGGTGATTTTCAAATTTTCTTCTATGAAATATTTCCCATTGATTAAACTTAAACTTAATATATTTGAACAATATAAAACTGAAAAAAAAAACCAGGACCGTAAAAACCACCTAAAGATTTTTTTATCATTTTAGCCATATCAGTCATTATAGAGACACATTAACACACCGCTGATATACGCGCATATATATGAAATTAAAAAGAAACATCCTTTTTGATTTGTTATGAAATCCTCTTTCATATTATGTATTTTGTATGATCATAATATAAAAAAAGTGTATATTCTCAAAAGCTTAAATAAATAAATATATATTTAAACAGAATATGTGTAAATATTCGTACCTTTTTCTATATATGTATGGTTATGTTTTTGAGGACTCAAAAATATGTGTGTCGCTCGTTTGTGTTGTAACGTGTAAATAAGAATAAAAAAAAAAAAGAAAAAAAAATATGAATGAAAAAATTATGTACATATTATTATAATCATAAAAATAAGGTGATTCATTATACCCACCATGTCATTTCCGTTTTTTTTTATTAATATACGGTTTATTTTTCTTTTTTAATATAAATGTATTTATATATTATATTTATTTAATTTTTGTATTCTTTAATTTTTCATGTGCATTACAAAAATATTCGTGTTAGGTTAGTATTATTGTACATATAGTATACCATAACCACCTTTATATATATGTTTACTTAATGTATAATAATACTATAAAATAATCCTTTAACAATGCAACGACTAATAAAAATATACGGGAGAAAAATGGAATTTTTTTTATCATTTTTAATTTTATTGTTGTTTGAGTAATACCGCTTTATCCTGGTTTTATCCTATATATACGTATATGAAGGCGTGTATAACTATACGGAATTTGAATGTATATACTATATACATAAATATCTACAAATCTCAAGGATAAAATCAGGTACGAACTACTTCTTTTTTTTTTCACGATATAATTATGAATTCAGATACATAAATATGAATGAGAGGTTGATGGTAAAATTAAAAAAATAACAAACTTATAAATGTATAAAATAATAAAATATAAATTTCAATTTAATGTAAATCGTTGAATATATCGTCGGTATGTACACACAATGATTTCATATTTGTTTATACCGTATATATGAATTTCAATCCTGTACAATAGTTATGTGGACGTACATTCAAACATGCACAAATATATTACAACATTATAATAAAATATCTTAAAATATATATATAATATCTGCATATAACAATAGAATTTTATTTTACACGTTTATGTGTCCTTCTAGCAAATTGTCGGATTATACTTTATATTATTTGTATTATATTTTTCTATATTATAATGTAGAATTTAAAAGAAAATGTATAAAAATTGTATTTTTTTCCGCTTGAGTAAAATATTTTAATTTTCTATGCTATATATTTTGTAATGTGTACATTATACCATATACCATTTCTATATAGAAATATGCATTTCAACGGTCATCTGGTTCGTTATATATACGGTATAATATACCAGGTATATTTTAAATATTTGCACTTTTGATTTATGTATATTTATTTACATTTTTGCTCTATAAATACATAAAATCAACAAAATCACGTAAATAATTCTATATATAGTGGATTTAGAACTTTGTATATACATATATGAATTAGGTATATATAGTATATGTATATGTTGTAAAAATTATTTACGTAAGTTATGTATAAGGTGAGGTAAAATGGGTTGTATTTTTTATATATCTATACATATATGATATAATGAAAGATATATATCATGACATATTTCCTCTTTAATCTTTAAATTTGTTATTAAATCATTTATATATAAAAGATTGAGATTATTTTCGTTTATAAATTAAAGACTTTATTCCTTTGGGACTGGTTAAAAAAAAGCTATTATTATTATACCATTTTGAGTCGAAAATCGTAATATAGAAGTCTAAAAGTAATATTTATCACAAAAAAAAAATACCAATTATAATTCATCTGTTTACATACCACAACTAAGAAAACACAAACATTTAATTTAAGAAGAGCAACCAGAACGGGCTAATCGAAAAGATGTTTTGGTACACCTCATTGGCAACATATAAGTTCATATCGACATATCTGTTCACTGGTCTGTGGCAGTCCTGCACACTACAAATCACACATGCACTTTACATTTACATATTTACAGAAATCATCGCATTCCCCAAAACAAATATACTCACTTTGTAACGGATAGTTTTGAAATATAAACTTACACTTAAGTGGCAAACCAGTTACATAAACAGACTCGTTTAGGCATCTAGGCGATAACATGAAATTCACGTGCGAGAGTTACAAATAAAGAAAAACTGATCATCAAACCTCCAGATCCAAAATTTCTAGTCAATTGGTTAGTAACAGAACGAGATAATCCTTATATACCCAATGTCAATATAATGTCAATATTAATAACCCCGTGTAACTCGGCAGGGGTTGAAGTTAAACCAGCCCTCCCGATACGATGTTTTGCTGGAAATAGTCCCAGGATTACGTGGTATGCCTTTGTGCTATATCAACTGGGACACTCTATAAAATATATCTAAAGATCGTGAATGATTTTTTTTATATCTATATAGATATACTTTATATGAGTAAAATTAAAAATTTTTAAATACAATCCAATCCATATAATAATGTATTCAGAACTACATTGTTTATTTGGAAAGGATGTTGATTATTTGTCGCCAACTAAATTTGTCAGTCAAATAAACACCGACAAATAAATCAATCAATATACTTATATCATTTTAATTAACATATTCAATGAATGAATGAATTATATATTTATCCCATAGCATATTATAAAAATATATTTCTAATCACATAAATATCTATCATATTATTATAAATATTCCACGTAAATATTTTAATATATTAAACCAATAAACAAATAATATAATAAATATACCGCTTTGACCGACGAAAACATATATATGAAATGTATAATATCGCTTTTGGCCGTGTTAAGTAAAGTAAAAAAGAAGAAAATAAGGAAAATATTTTATTGTAGGCTTTTTCTGATACATTATATTATATACAGACAGTAGAATCGCGTTATAAAGAAACCTCTTGAATAAGAAAACTTCGAAATGGAAACCACTTTAAAATTTTGTTTTATATAGACATTAAACAAGGAACCATATAATAAAACAGAGTCGAACATTTCTGAAGACACAGTGGAAAATCACGGAAGAAAAATTTTCCAAATCGTACAAAATCTTCAAACACTCAATTAGGTTTCAACGAATACATACCCGTGTGTTTCTGTATAACTTCAAATATACCTGCAGTTTTTTATATAATTTTTATTTGAACATATATAACGAAATTTCGAAATAGAAAACGCGAACAAAAGCTTGCACTATGGTTCCTTATATCGCGAATTGACTGCATATAGTTAAACACTGCACACAATTATTTCTTCAAATGAAATATATTAGGTTGTCTATAAAGTATCGTTAATTTTTTTTTACAAAATTCAAACGATTTTTTTATATATTTCAAATGAACTTTATTAAACCAAATATGCGCCGTTTTGATCGATGACCCTTTGCCATTTTTCTGGTAAAGACATTATCCCATCACTGTAGAACTTCTGTGTTTTCTGGGCAAAAAACTGATCCAAGTGCATTTTGCAGTCCTCTGCGGAATTTAATTTTAAACCATTAAGGGAGTTCTGCAGAGACCGGAACAAATGATAATCTGAAGGTGCAAGGTCCGGGCTATATGGTGGATGCATTAAAACTTCCCAGCCAAACTCTCTCAGTTTCTGCCGAGTCATCAAAGATGTGTGTGGTCTGGCGTTGTCATGATGGAACACAACACCCTTTCGATTGACTAATTCTGGACGTTTTTTTTTAATCTCATGCTTCAATCTTGTTAATTGTTGACAATAGAGATCGGAATCAATGGTTTGACCGGGTGCTAGTAATTTATAATGAACGATTCCTTTCCAATCCCACCAAACAGACAGCATTACCTTTCTTGGTGTTAATCCAGGTTTTGCTACTGTTTTAGGAGCTTCACCCTTCTTGGACCACGATCTTTTTCGTACATTATTATCGTATGTGATCCATTTTTCATCACCTGTAATCATTCGCTTTAAAAACGACTCGATTTCGTTCCTTTCAAAATATAAATAACGCCAACAACAATCAACAATCACGATAGCTCATTAAATGCATATATATGTAAAATAATAATATATGGAGATATGTGAGTGTTGTTTTTATACATATATAGTATAGACATAAAAAAAATAATACATGTATAAAACGAAAAATAATAATAATAATAATTTATTTGAACACTTAAATATTTATTCAATAAATTTTAACCAAATAAATGTTATTTATTGTATATATATATATACAGATAGATGTATATTATTGTTATTATATATATACATACAGGTCTTTCTCGCTTAATCATTCAAATTAATACATGACAAAGTTATTCCTATATCCTATCATATATTATTGTATGCATATATTTTTATTTAAATACAAAAAAATAAAAAAAAGTTTTTTTTTTTAAATAATATCATTCAATAAGTCAAATATGTATAATAATACATCGTGATTTCACAATATTGTGTGTACATATTTATTATAATATTGATTGCGTGTTAAAAAAAATATATATATAAATAGGTAGGTATGTATTTTATATAAACGAAAATTGGATAAAGAGTAATGAATAACGATGGTAAGTAAAAAAATATAAATAGATACAGGTATATGTATATTATAAGAATACAACATTGAAAATAAGACAAATACCTATATATATAAGAATATGAAAATTATCTATATGTAAAATATTCATATACATGACATATAAAATATATATGTTATGATGTTATGTATCTATAAAACACTATATACAAGCAACAACATCAATAACAACAACAAAATTTAGAATCTCTATGAAATCGAATTTTGTTATGTTAATACATTACAATTTATGTAGATTTGTGTATATGATGTTGTATTTAGATAAAATAATGCCGGTTAAATAATTTCAATAATAATAATAATGAAATAAGAAAAAATTTATATATAAAAATATATGTATAAAGAAATACAAATAATATTGTATTGTATCATTGTATATACATATGTGACTAAATAAACGAAACTCTGGAAATTATATATGTAGGAATTTAAAGGTGTGTTGTAAAAATTCTTTTCTTTTTTATTTTTATATAATGTATATAAATAAAAGACAACAGATAAAAATACAAGATACAACATCGAATATATTATAATATTATATATATACAAATAATACTGTATACTGTATATATTTTAATCAGATGTGATATGAAGAAGAAACATTTCCATATTCTATATCGGTGGGTATCACAAATGTATATATATCTATATACATATAAATATATATATATATATATACAAATTATGTGGTATGGTTTTATGTATATATGAAATTTGTTTTCGGGCGCCACACCATTAACATAAATAAATGAGATTTTGCATTTAAATTGACTTTAGTGTTATTTCCATTTCCTATATTTTCTGTCTAGTCGTTTAATATTCGGTTTTGTTCCTTTATATAATAGATATATATATAGTACATGTTTTCTATTCCAAATATTACAATATATATATCCAATCCCGCATATCTTTATGAATGTATACAATTTTATATTAGGAGTATTTTTGTTTTGTATATATTACACATGATTATGATGTGCCATCGAAAATTATTCAAATATCCCACACCACATATTTTTTATTAAAGTAATATCTTTTTCTTATATATATATATTTCTACCATTTTACCTCATTTAACTAATTAATTATAATTATATACATATATATATATAAATATATAATGTATATCTAAAGGTGAATATAAGAAAAAAAACGCAAGACATTATGTTATATATATTATATATAAAAGGCATTTTTTTAAAAAATGTTTTCGGGCCATAAACTATAAGAGTATCTATAAAAAAAACTCACCTTATTACCTACACACTTTTCCACAAAGACAACGCAAGGTGTAAGTCTATTGCATGTCGGTTGGGTTGGCAATAGTATTCTATTTTCGCCGCAGATCAACATTTCAAGTAAATTGGTTGAAAACAGAACGAGATCTCTGTAATCCTCTGTAAATTCTGTAAATTTTCGCATTTGGCACCCTAAACCTATATCTAAAATTTTAACCCTTTTCTATATTCCTTTTCTTATAGATGTACTATAAGAATTTTCTGTATACCCGACCCGACCCAACATCATTATCCCGACAACAGCCTTCTGTTGTTAATTTTAAATTACGTATATTCATTTTAAAATCAATCGAATTTTACATACTATCAATATTATATGTACATTCTTTTAATCAGATTATTGCGTTTGTGATTTACATATGATTGTATATAAATGTATGATTTATCATCTCCGGATGGTATGGCAAAAAAAAAATTAAAAAGAAACAGAAACAAATCGACATATACATAGAATAAATTAAAATTACTGTACATGTCATTTGTAAAAAAAAAAGGATATTTTAAAACGATATATAAAATGGGTAGGCGAAAAACATGCAGACAATTCAAGAAATATATGTTAATATGAAAATAACGTAAATGATATACCCGTCATTGTAATATAAACAAACAATACTAACTCTATATATGCGGTATATAGGTCTATGTATTAGACCTGTTCAGTTTAGTATTTTAAGTTTTCATATAAAATATTTCATATTTTAAATCTAAATGAATTCAGGGTCTTATAAGCCTTTTTTGGAAAATGATTCTAATTTATAAAAATAATTTGCCTTTTTTAATCCAATCGAATGAAACGATTAAAGATCCAAATTTCCATTTTACAATCCATTTTCTATTGGCGAAATTCATGTATTGTTACGATTTAGCCAAAAAGCAATTCAATATAACCAATTGTTAAATTTAAAACTTTTCCATCGTTCATTGAAATATTTTCAAAACTGAACATATTTAATTTTATATATATTAGTATATATAGGGATAAATATAAATAAGAAAAAAAGAAGAACACTTTGAATGAATTAAATAAAAAAAAAAAAAAGTATAAAGAAACATAAAAAAAATTGTTATTTTAAATTAATTTAAATATGATTTTTCGAAAAAAAAGATAATAAAGGAATAAAATAAATAAGAAAATTGTATTCATTCATTCACAAAGATTTATGTGTATAAACGTTTTATTCCATATTTATTTCATTTGAATATATGCAAGTATTAAAATTAACATTTTTTTTGTAATAAATTAAAAAAAAACATTTATATTATAAAGCTATACAGAAATTCATTGTTATAGGTATTTAAGAAGAAAAAAATATGAATTCTTTATACAAAAGCATCTGTCGTCGTTTTTTTTTTTATTTGTTAAGGCAATACATATATTATTTATTTATATAATTTTGTGTATATACTTGTAACAATTGGAATAAAGCAACTTTAATTATGAACATTCTTTTTAAAATTTGAATCATATATTGATTAAAGGAAGAAAAAAAATTGGATTGAACTGAACGGTTCAATTAAATTTAAATTCCGTTAAATTTTTATTCAGTAACGCCTTATATCGACGTTGAAGCTTTTTTCTTTATATTATTGTTTGTTTAATATTTAATAGAGCAATTGCTATGCATTATTCTTATACAAATTATTGCAATATTTCTGTTTTTTGTTTCATATCTTTATGATTGAAATGTTTCTATAATTTATTCGATATCCTATAAAAGATATATCGCGTGTGGTTAAAGTTTCTATATCCGCATTTTTAATATACCATCAAAATATATTCTTTTTTTTATACATTATCTTAAAAGTTTCATTATAATTTAATTTAAAAATAAATAAATTAAAGAAATAAAATCTACTTTAGCATATTTTATTATATATATATTGTATATATAATCTGTTGTGAGATCATAATTTCGAGAAAATTATATAATTTCCTATATATAAAAAAATAGATATTTGTATGTGGGTAGAGCAGCAATTGATTATTTTATTTATAGAAGTACATTCATATTTTTTTTCTTTCCATGTATATGCGATACGTTTTTTTTTCCTCTTGTATGTATATATGAACAAATATATATTATTTATATACATATAGTGTATAATCTACAAAAAGTGTAAATAACATAAATTATTTCATTCTCAAATACACTAGACTGTGTGGATATACTTGGTATATATATATGAGTAAACAAATTCACATAGAAATTCACATTTAATGCAACAATTACCGTGTGAAAATTGAAATGTTTTTTTTTTAAATGTTGTATATATACTCATTCGTATTTATTTATATATAAATATTATAATCGCATACTTTCCTATATACCATATACAGTGATGTTCGGTAAAATAGGTGTAAAGCAATTTTAATGTATTTTGATTAATTTCAAATACCAATATCTATTTGTGAATCATGCCATCCATACGACAATTTAGTACTTTGTTTACCTTTATTTATCACATGAAAAGAAAGAGATAAAAAATGTTGTCCTTCGTATTTCTGGGAAATTAGCTAGGAATATGCTGTTCGGTAAAATAGGTGCGATGTATTTTGTTCTACCAAAAACACAAGAAAAAGTATTAATGTCCACAATATTAAATAAAATCTAAGTATTTCGCGTACATACCATTTATGATTTAATATTTTGTCGCATGTCCCTTATTTTAAATTACTGCCTCACATCGATTTAGCATGAACTGCACCAATTTTTGGCACCTTTCTATAGAAATCGCTTCCAAACTTTTACAATTTCTTTCCCCCGTTCTACTTTGTTTTTTGAGCCGTTTTGTTGCAACTGATGTTTATACGTGCTTCCACAAGTTTTTAATCGGATTCAAGTCGGGTGATTGTGTTGGCCATTCTATTTTGTTCACATTATTTTGTGGAAACCAAACCGATGCTTTGTTAGCCGTATGTTTTGGGTCGTTATCTTGCTGATATGACCATATAATAGGCATGTTTTCTTTTGCGTATGGCAACATTTCGATTGAAAGTATCCTTATATATTCCTGTTCATCCATTGGATATTTTTGACCTAAATATATAGGACCAACTCCATACCATGATGATACCAAAACATATCATTAAACTACCACCTCCATGCTTAATGGTTTTTTTTGTGTTTTGCGGTAAAAATTCTGAATTTGGTCTTCGTCTAACATGTAATTTGCCATCTGATCCATGCAAATTTATATTGGTTTCATCAGAATAAAGAATATGTCGTCACTTTTTAATATCATTATCACCTGACCAATCACGATGTAAATGTGCGAATTTTAAACGGTGTTTAATGTGTTTCGCTGTATGCATTGGTGCTTGTCTAGCTATTCGCCCCTATAAATTTGATGCTATTAACCTTTTTCATACCGTGCTTGATGAAATGCTTAGATCAAGCTCTCTTACAAGTTCCCTGGATGATAAAAAGGGCTCTTTTTTGTGGTAACAACCACTCTACGATCGTCATTGCTTTTAGTTTTACGTTTGTTACCCCTTCTTTCTGTGGTATATTTGAATTTTAATGCGTTGGTAATTATATTTTGGGAGCATTTCATAATTTCAGAAATATTTTTATATGTTAGCCCGGATGCTCTTAGATCCTTTATACGTTGCCATTCAAATACCGTACAATGTGTACTTCTACCCATTGTGACTTAGAAATATGTATTTATTTAATCCGGAATGTTTCAAAAATTAAATTTAAATCACTACTTTACCTAAAATTTATTTAAAAATTCACAAACTCACCATCAATAAATGTAATTTATTCGCAAAAACTAAATAAACCACAATTAACATAGTCCGCACCTATTTTACCGAACAGCATGTTCATAGCTAATTTCCCAGAAATACGAAGGACAACATTTTTTATCTCTTTCTTTTCATGTGATAAATAAAGGTAAACAAAGTACTAAATTGTCGTATGGATGCCATGATTCACAAATAGATATTGGTATTTGAAATTAATCAAAATACATTAAAATTGGTTTACACCTATTTTACCGAACATCACTGTATATAAGTATATATAGAAGAATTATTATAAACTAATTTTTTTTTGTTAAGCATTTCCCGTGTTATATTATGATTTATTTATTTATTTCTTTAATGTCAGTTTTTATTTCTGTATGTGTAATTATATTTATATTATTATTATTATTATTATATGCTAACTAAACCCATATCCATATGATGAAAAATAAAAGTAAAGGTATATGAATGCCCGGGTGGGTATGCACTTATACAATAAATAAATATTTGCAATTTACAATTTTTTCAAGATTCTTTAATCTAAATGAAAAAAATCATATCCAAATTAGATATAAAAATATATATTATTTACAAAATAAAAATGAACATACAGAGTGTGTTCAAATACCAATAGAAAAGAAAGCGTAGATTAACTTTTTTTTTAAACTTGGAAAAAAACTTCTGTGACCTACGAAATGTTAAAAAAAAGTGTATAGTGATGTTATGATATGTATCAAAGATGTGTTTATGAGTGGTGTAAAGGATTTGAAAATGATCGTGAAGATTTAAATGACGACGCAAATCCAGCACGCCTTTAAGCTGTAAATTGTGCTGAATTGGTGGAAAAGTACGTGACCTGTTATTGAAATCGATTACAATATTGTGCATTTTATTCTATATATAACAGTTTTCGTTATATATTGAACACACTGTGTATAAGCTTGATATTCCTGGAAAATAGAATTTTCCAATATTTGCCTTAAAATACCAAACCCAAATTGTGGTTCATCAAAATAAACCCTCTTAGATTCGCCCTTATGGAATAATACAAATGAATTGCCTTGGTATGATCGTATGGTAGACTTTCATTACACAAATCAAGGGTGCAGATTTCGGAACAAAGTGATACTATGACACGCTGAGGTGAAAACTATTATCACACAAGTTGTATTATCACGCACATAAGTAAATATTGGGATTATTAAAATCGATGGTGAACTATTTTCACGTTTTTTCCCACCTTTCTCACAATTTTAAAACCTTCGCGTGTTTCTAACTATGTTACTTTTCCACCGTCTCACTTTGTTCCGGAATATGCCCACTGCTCCTGAAATTGCCTATTATATTGCAAAACAAATACAATGAATTTACTTATCATTTATATTTGAATTAATTAATAACACACCATTGGCTGCTATATTGCAAAATTTGAACTTTAAACTGAAAATTATCGTGTTTGCAATCTATTGCATTAAGCACGTACTTTGTGGCATGTTTGTTTGAAATTTTGGAAAAATGTGTTTGGTATCAAATGATTTAAATTACATTCCCGGCAATTTTTTCTGATCGCACCGAATCCAAGAGCTCACATATAAATCCAAGACATTATACGACATATCTATCGTTCTGTTTCTAACCAATTGCCTTGAAATTTTTCAAGATTTTATTGATTTAAATATGACTTGCATAACGAGAGAAACTCTAAATGTTGTTCCAGATGATACGATGAGTGTCGATTTTGGTATCCAATTGCCTAACATCCTTTTTGTAAATAAGATTTCTGTCCAATAAAATACCATTTAAACGATAAATTGAGTTTTAAATTATTTATTATTTTGTTGGGTTATCGATTGATCGTCGAATCTGACAATACAATTATCAACATACACACATAAACACATAATCACAATTCAATTCAATTACCATATATATGTAAACAAATTACAGAATTAATAAATAATTTTTATGAATTTCATACAATTTTAATGAGATAATTTTCTATTTGGTAGAATTATAGGTAGATATATATAAAATAATTTTACATTAATATAATTCATATATATTGTACTATTATTAAGAATTAGATAAGCCATAAAAATAATAAATGTATGTTATTCATAATTTATTTAGACATGCATATATACAATATTTTATATGAAATGTAATTGAAAAAAAACTTCTAATTCTTTATAAATCATCTAACAAACGCAGCAGCAGCAACAGCAGACAAATAAAAAGGATTTCCTGCTGTTTTTGATTGTTATAAAATTTCAATTTTTTTTTATATTTCTTTAATTTAAAAACAATTATCCATTGTTGAGTATATATGTATTTTACATATATACGCTGCTTATAATAATATATAGATATATTTTTTTTACTAAAAATAAAAAATAATTAGTATTTAATTTTGTCATTAAAAAAAATATTAAATTTAAATTGAAAGTTTGAAACCCGAACTATATATAAGTTTATAAAGGTATTGAGTTTATATATAGCTATTATATAAATATGATGATGGATAGATTATTGTGTTATGTTACCACATGAAGCGTAACAAAACATATCAACCCATTGAGTATAGGTATATTTTACAAAGAAATAAAAACATAAAGGTAACGAACACACACATAATGAAAAATCGAATTTCAATTTTATTTATACCATAATTATAGATACGAAATACAAAATCAAAAGGAAGCCAATGTAATACGAAAAAAGATGTATTTTTTTATTAATATATTCATTTATCCGTATATATGTATTTAAAATATACTTTTAAAATACGTGTAATAATAAAACAAAACCGAAATAAAATAAAAAAAAAATTATTTTAAGAGATCAAATTAAAAAATTAAATTATTTATTTTTATTTTTTTTTTTTTTGCCTCTTTGGCAGTTATGGTTGGTCAAGCAGTAATACCAATTAAGGAATACATTTTTATTTTTTTCTTATTCAATATAGAATAATAAATTTTATAAAAATAATAAATAAATGAACAACGAATATGTATAATATACATTGTATATATATACTATATAATAATAAAATTTTTACATTATACAGATTTGTAAATATGGATATTAACGTATCATTAAATTTAACGTGAATTGCAATGGGGAACGTTAATTAAATGTAT
Organism: Dilophus febrilis; assembly: GCA_958336335.1. Lineage (NCBI taxonomy): Eukaryota > Metazoa > Arthropoda > Insecta > Diptera > Bibionidae > Dilophus > Dilophus febrilis. Next base: position 35,811,331 of record OY284471.1, read on the forward strand.
ATTGTATGATAAATGTTAATTTCGAAAACCCGTATGAAGTAACCGATCAACGTTTGGACGGAATCACATTTATACCCATAGGTTCATCACCTGATTAAGTGATTTCGTTACGGGCTCACGGCAATAGAATTCCGAGGTTTTACGAGCGCTAAACCGATTCTGCTGTAGTAACGAACCAACAACAACATCCCAAAACACTAGACGAATTTTGCACATCTTTGGTCATGAAGTGACTTTTTCGATTAACTTTCAGAAAAAAAGCATTGTTACAAAATTTTAACCAAAAATGTTTAACACCCATACCTCTGAAACGATTTGACCGATTCTTCTTATCTTTACAATATAACGCTCTTTCAATTATCATTTAAGGAAAAAAAGTGATCGGTTAAATTATTTAAGTTATCTTAAGGATAAGGATAGACTGACTTTTTTTTTAATTTTTGATGATTACAAATTAATTGATGTTTTAAATGTTTTGTCCGTCTGTATATTTTTTTGACCATCAAACATTTTTCCTACCATTTAATCTTTTCATATATGACTTACAATAAAACATATTCTACTGAATAACAAGTTGATATAAACCTATAATAATAAAAGATATGTATAGATCGGCATCAACAACTAAACCGACCGTGGTTTACAAGAAAGGTAAAAATAAAAATATAAAAAAATTATTTACATTTTGTTTTCTTTATAACTATATCTATATATGCATGCGTATCCGGTCGAGGTGTGCTGTTGTTCTGATGACTCAGGTATTTTTTTATTTTTTTTTTTTTGAAATATTTACGCGCATATATATATACGATTTTGTATTTGTCAGCCAACCGTAGACAAAGGTAAAATAAAAAATAAAAAATTGGTATACTATATGTCGATACTTTGGTACGTGAGAAATACCTATAACGACAAAAACATACAAGACAAAAGTTATATATGTATACAATAAATAAGTGTTATTAATAATAAAACCGATTCTTTCATTCATGCATATATATAGTATGTATGTATACTCGTATACTATACTATTAATATATACATAAAAATAAATTGAAACCATAAATAAATTTAAAAAAAAAAATAATAATGATTTGAACCGAAACCAACCATTAAACAAAAAAATAAATAAATAAATAATTTTACCTGCACTAATCCTTACTCGCTAGTTCGCTACATATAATCGTATATATATAAATAATGTATTTATAACAACTGAATGATGTAAACATTTTTCAATACATTTATTTCATTATTTTAATGTTAATTATGAAATAATTTAATTTCTTTTAGTTTTGGTTTCAGGTAAAAAAATTATAGTCGCTGAACGAATGTTGAATTTATATATATTATATATGCATCTATATAAATATAAATATATTAGTATCTAATGATTTGATCTAATATATATATTGAATATTTGAATAGATTTGTTGAGTTATTTCTAGTGTTGTTTTATTTTATTACCTTTCATCAATTTTTGTAATTTAATTCTATATTCATTTATATATATATATATACCTATCCAAGTATATTCACAAATATATATTAGATGATGTGTGTGGTAAATTATTTTTTTAATAATCAACTTCTTTATTTATACGAAATCTTCTGATGTGAATATTAAATTAATTGCCCGATATATTTTTAATTATTTAGTTTTTTGATGCTTAATCAATTCTTAAAATTTTTTTTTAGATCTTATTTAGTGCTATGAAGATTACTTTTACATTTTATTTTTATTTTTTAAAAAAATGTAATCTCTCCGTTTTTTTTGCAAATAAATCGTACAGAAAGAATATCTACGAATTGTACAAATTATTTGACTATTTGTAATAATTGTAAAGAACCATATTGCACTATTACTCAATGGTTTGCTTTTTGTAAATTCATAATGAAATATTTATATTTTTCAATGAAAAATTTGTGTATATAGGTATATACTTTAATTTTTTCTGAACTATCGGAATCGGGTGCTCTTTCACCTCTTAAGTGGTTAATGGTGGTGAATATAAACTCCGGCTTAGACTCCGACACAATTGTATAATATGTGTAATATGCTTTACTTTTTGACGCCCTACATGGTCTAAATATTTGTGCCCTATATAGCATAGTAGCCATTTCCACATGTTCCATAAGTCACCCACCTCATAAGACGTATTTTTTTTGTTGAGTATCATTTTTACGCCTAGCATAATTCGGATTTAATTTATAATTAAATGTTGAATATACTATAAGCAAAATTTCAAATAAATCAGTCCTTCTAGTCAAAACAGCGCATAAAATAAGCACCTCAGGCAAGAGCAACGTTTGCATGTCCCTAGGATAGGTCCTGTGTGGGATATACCGATAACATTGCCGTGTTGATGAAAGATAAATACCAAAGTAGTCTTGTGTAAAAATACAACAGGAACTAAATGTTGTGTAATGGAGCGCGGGGTACCCGTCAACCCTCAAACAAATTGATAGTTTTATCTTCATCTGGAATATCAGATTAAAATACAAGGTACTTACAATGGATAGGAACACGACCGTACAGATCTGAAATGAAATCAAGTACTTGGTGGTGGTACTAGATAGAAAACTGACATGGATTTCCAATGTACACTAAATAGAACATACAGAGCCTTTCATCCATGCAGACAAATTATTGTAATTACATGGGATATGAAATTCAAAATGTTGGTGTAATTAAATAATTCTTTCAAAAAGTCACTTGTCATGTGGCACTGATGTGGTGGCGGCCAAAAACGAGTAAAGGAGACTTTGAGGTCCCTATAAATACTAATTAAACTTCAGAGAAATCCTTGGGCATAGGAACAATTCGGACATGTCAAACTTTGATTCTGGAAAGGTCCCTATGGGACTGAATCCATTATACATCCACAAATCACAAAACCTTTCGAACATCTAATATATGAAAACACGTTTTAAGTTTTAAATTCATAAAGCAAATATTATGGTTAATTATTAAATTGCTATATATTGAATTGTAAATTATCAGGTGAGGTTTTATGTTTTATATTATTTGCATTTTGATGAAAAAAAGTTTATTCGAAATATTTTTGTAAATTTTATTATATATTATGTGTGTAAGTATACTTGTAACTTGTATATTTGTTTGCTGTATAACTTGTTGAAATAGCGTGTTGTATAAATGTATAATGTGTACATTATACAGATCTATATATTGTATATAATAATATTAATAATAGACCCCGTAATAAATATAAGTTATTTTTATACATGTTGTAATACTTTTAAAAATTTGTACTGAATTTGTTTCATACATCGTATAAGTATTATAACAGAATTCTGTTTATTATACCGTTTATTGTATATGTGTAAAAAATGTAAGTGCATAGATAAAAAAATTACAAACTATGTCAAATTTTATATAAAGTCCATTTCATAAATGTAATCGTATTCGTACATAGATAAATATATATATATATATGTATATTTTTTTGAAACTTTCAGGCGAATATTGTGTATATACGAAGTCGGGTTTGTCTGTGTACATTAAGTTGTAAATTCAAAAACCATTAAATTTTCACTTTAAATTCAATTATAATGGCAGCTTTTTTTTAGAATTCTTTCATTAAAAATTGTAATGCAACGTAAATCTACACCGTAATAATTACATTGATTCGATAAATTTATCAATCAATTTTTTCAAAGATTATAAATAACCCATAAATATATTATTATTCAATTGTAAACACCATGTTGAAACAACTCGAATTTGGTTGTGATAGCCCAATCCATATTAAATTGTTACATGGGATCTTATTCAGTATACAGCAGCCTCACGATATACGGAGCAATTGATTGAAACTGATCGTTCCCTATTTTGAAATTCCCCAAAATTGTGAGTACCATATAAATTATATCACAAATAGCAGGTGATCGGAGCTAATGAAAAACAATTGTATATTAATTAAAATCTGAATGTATTGGAACTTTTAGCATAGTTTTTGTTTTTGAAGATGTCGGCGAATAAATAATGCAATAATACACAAGTGGTTAGAGAAATTGCAATCAATTAAGTGGTTCTGCTTTTAGTATCATATACGAATTTGAATCAAATCAGATAAAATAAAATAAAATAAAACGGTTTCCAAAAACGATGTTTCTGCGGTGCTATACGTTTATGACGAGGTTTAATATTGGGTTCTGTACGTTGTTACCTGAAACTTATAGAAATGTTTGACCTTCATTTTACAATCAAATGACATATCTTTTGAATTTTTTTTTTCCAAAATCAAATAATAGATGTTATAAATACATAAGAGTTAGTAATAATATAATGGTATTATGTAGTATACATTAATATTGAAAAAAACAACTTTACATCTATAAATTTATACAACAACACAATACAATAATTTTAAAACATATATTGAAGTATACATATATATGTAATACATCATATATTGTATTATACAGCTTTTATGATTTCATATGTAGAAATCCTAAATATAATTAAACTTTATAAAGTATAAAGTTTTCATATTATATACAGAACTTGCACGGAATATAAAATACAGGTAGGTATTTAAAATATAAAAATATATATACCATCATATACATTTACACGCAACCCATTCATAGTTTCATAATTTTATAAATCATTATATTTATTTATTACTTTTTTATTTATTTATCATGAATTCGCCTCATATAAGTATAAATATATATATATAATATAAATATTAATATATATTTATTGTATTTAATATACGATTTAATAAAATGTAAAAATGAACATATAATAATAAATTTTGAATCGTTTATTTAAAATAAAATAAAAACAAATATATACCAAGAAATAATGTATGATATATAAAATTAATGCAATATATAATATATTAATTTTTATTTTATTTATGTGTATACTTAAAACTTAAAATTGCTGGTAATAGCACTTCATTTATTTATTGGAGCGAAAATTGCAGATTTTTCAAATATTACCTATGCATACCTGTATATATTTTTTTTATTTTTTTTATTATGTTTACATGTTTATTTATTGATATTTTTCAGAAATTCCTCATTTACGATTCCTTGCAACCTGGATTTACATTAGGAATTTACACCTCGAGGCACGTACTTGTTGCCAGGGTAAAGGAGTATTAAATTTATCATCAGATAATGCCTAAAAAGCTTTTAATATAAAAGAGTGTGCTGCACTAATATATGCAAATTCATTCCCAAAATATTTATTCAATCTCTATATGGGACGTGGAAGCAAAATTGAGATCAGAAAAAAATCCACAATATAAAAGTGTTTCAATTTTTATCACACCTCAGATCAAAAATTCAATTAGTTAAAAACACAATGAAATATCTAATAATTCATTTTCAAGTTAAGTCAATTGGTTAAAACTTTTATATAAAATGCCCATCCTTATTTCTCTAATAGTTCCTTAGATGTGTATGGCCAGTAGTAGTGATCTCATTGATAAAAAAAAATTACAGGGATTATAATTTATTCGCATCAATCCCTTATATACAAAATTTCAGGGAAATATAAAAAACGATTGAAACATTTGCAAAGATAGAAGGTCTGAAATATCTCATCATAAAATAATTAATGTACAAAATTTCAAAATTGCAGCCAAATCGATTGAGCAGCCAAATCGAGAGAAAGAACCAAAATTTGCGAATCCGAGTGTTCAATAATACAAACTCACAATTCGCCAAAATCAAATATCTTATATAAGTATGTATATTTGTCATTTTTGTGAAAATGCAGATTCGAAAACAACCGAAAAACATTAATCATTTTATATATTCAGGAGGATTCGAACCCACGAACTGCACCACAGAGTCACTGCAAATATGCCGTTTATATATACCTTAATTTAGTGATATTAGTTGACTAATACAATATACATATCCATTATGGTATCAGTCCATTGGGAGACTGTGACATTCATAATTACTCCGGAATATATCACATATAAAGAATATTTATTTATTTAAACAAATGCCTTATTTATCTGATATATTGACTTTACCCCTTTATTTTATAAAAAAAAAACACAACAAAGCACCGAAATCTATACCCTTCTTAATATCATTAATCCAAATATATCTGAAAAACTGTATTTATATATATATATATCTGTTCTAATATATACATATCTTTATAGAAAATATGATTTTAGCATGGCATAATAACGATAAAACCATAATCGAATGTCACTCCGTTTGTATACTTACGATATTTATATATCAAATATCAATGCTTAATTCATACACATATATTCGTAATGTCATTTTCAATAATGTTAGTTCAATCCATATATGTGATATTTTTCAGTTTATTTTTGAATGGATCTCTAACTATATCTTCTATATATTATACTTAAACTCTTGCTTTATTGGTAATATGGTTATTTTATATCCTCCACAGTTATACACCACTACATCCTTTTTATGAATATACATTTTTATATATACATACTTTCCTTAACCCCACTATATGTTATATTATTAACCATTACCACATTTCGATTGTATAAAATCCGATTATACATATTTATTTTTATTTTATTTTATCATATATATATTTATAAAATATAATATGCAAGGGAAATTTGATATTTAATTTTAATATTAGTTTTCCTTTTTAAAATATACACATAAGTATATTTTGCTTTTGATATATTACTTTATTTTTTTCAGTTTTGTTTTGCTTACCCTAATAGCACACCAACGTTGCAAGGACGTTTATTCTCCAACCCATAGTCGAAATATAACGTTACTACGACCATGATACAATCATTATTTTTACCAATTTGGTGAATAAAATGTGAGTCAATTCAACGTCGGGTTTTAACGTTGTGCAAGCAAACGTTGTAAGACGTTATTATTTTACACTAAAATTTACGTAGTATCATTGTACCAAATTGGACCAAAATGTTTTAACTATGTTTGGCGTCAAATACAACGTCGTACAATTATAGGAATTTTATACCAAATTTGGCGTAGATACGACGTCTAATACAAACTAATAAAATATAGACAAAAAAATGCAATAATACACAATAAATAATCTTTTTTATTTTCATCGACATATTTATTTTATTTGTATACATTTTAGTATTTCTGATCTTAACCGAGTTATCCCATTCTCCAACGTATGTCTGTAAATGCATATATCACATATTTGCTGCTCCTGTAATTAATTGAATTATTTCATATTTTAATTAATTCTAAATGTACTAAAATATTCACATATATTATATATATCAAAATTTCCTGAACAATTTGGTGTAAAATTAGTTGCACGTTGAACATCACAATCACCTATTCATATGAAACATCACATTGCTGAATGTGTAAGATTTTTATTAAATCATATATATAGTTTAGACCGTAGATTTGTAATCTAGCGAAATATCATGAATTATATGTTCAAAAATAATTAGAATACTTATCAAATATATGTAGTAAATCTGACTTTATTTGAACTAATATCGTAACGTAGGTTCGATGTCGGTGTTTGGAAATATAATTACCTTTCGCAATATTGGTTATATTACCAACGTAAATACAACGTTGGCTTATTTAATAAGAATATACCACATTAATATAGTATTTTACCGACGTTGGTTTTGTGTATAATTATGGTAATAAAATTGTTACAATTAAAATAAAGTTAAAAGACAACGTTGTGTTTACGTTGAATACAAAACCAGTTAAAATTAGTCTTTACAAAAGGTAAAGACTACGTTACTTCTACCTCGTATCAAAACTGATAACAATTAGTCGTCGAATAACTAAGTTATAGAACTTATACAACGTTGTCCTTAGCGAAAAATTAGTAGTAGTATAAATATTGTTGGCAATGTGCTACTAGGGTAGTTTATATGATGCGTATGTCGTATAAGTACTTTATAATTCCGCATTATAATAATGCATACCTATATAGCAGAGTAATCAAAAATACTACATCTGCTTAAAATTTCCTGTATTTATATTTATATATATATAAATGCATCCTTTGTCAATTCATTTTTTTTAAATATTATTAATCTGTGTTTATTTATATATAAATATTTTTAAAAATATAAAGATTAAATTTAAATAAAGACTTAATAATTGGTGTATGTATACGCCTAGTGCTTTAGTACTGTATAATCTTGATCAAATTAGTTATTATATGCGATACAAATATATGAAATATCCCTGTCACCCATAAAATTTTAAATTGCCCATTAAGAATTCTTTATAGGATTTCTAAATTTGATCTGAGAATGGTTTTTTAAAATGCTAAAATCAATATCATTATAATTTATAATACAGATAAACCGACCCCCTCTGTAATGAGGCCAATTCCAAATTAGAACCACAAAGGTTCGTAAGAAAGGTTCGTCATAAACTTCTGTATAAATTTACCTCTGTAATCGGACCACCTCGAAATTTTTTTTAATTCGTGGGTTTGTTTAATATAATACAGGAATAAGGAACATAAGTATCAAATTTAAAAAGAAATATGTATTTCATTTTGGAAAAAAAAACAATCACCTCTATAAAAGGACCACCTCCCGAATCGGACAACTTTTACTCGGTCCGCCAAGTGGTCCAATTATGAGGTTTATATGTATAAACACTAAATATTTGAGCTTGGGTTGTTATATAGATTTAATTGTAACTATTTAACATAAACAATAATAATGGGCAGCACTTGGTATGTGTAAAAAATATGAATTTCTCACCGACATTTATTTTTGTTTAATGCTTTTTAATTTCGCATTCTATTTTTACTGTAAAACGTTCCAATAATTATTCAATCGTAATAACAGTTAAGAATTATTAGGAATAATAAGATTGCGGATGTTTTATGAAGCACGTATGCGGTTTTAGTACATTAATCGGTAGGAGAGCAAATTGAATATTTTTATTTTTGTGAAATACATTATTTTATATTAAATATAACATTTTGCGTAAAGCTCAAAAATTTGATTATCTAACATGTATTCTATCTCGGATTTACTATTTATAATTCAGCAAAGGTGTTCTTCACCTCTATACTCACATCAATATACTGCAAATGTATCGTTGAATGCGAATTAATAATGATATTCTGTGAGGATTCCAATCGATTACATTGCAAGTACAAAAACGTATATTCGATTTATAACATAACCTAAATATAAAAAGTATTTACTTTGCGATAAGTATGCGTGAATTGGGTTGTTTCTTTACGAAAACGTACCATTTACTTTTCATACGGTATATATACTGATTTCTTTCTTTCAGATAGTTCTATTTAATTTAAAATATCAATATTTTAGTAAATATATTTGAATGTAGTTGAGTAAAGATTATCTCAAAATATTCGCATTGCCATATTTTAAACATAAAAATATTACTTGTACCGGCTCATAATAACTTTAAGCAATCAGTAACCAGTGCGACTAAATTATGGAAACTTGGAGTAAATTTGGATTCTTGCTCCTGCAGCTATAAAAATATGAATCATTCGATAATGAATATGCAATCAAGAATGCATCAGTTGGAACAAAGTGTATATTTTATATTATTTTATATACTACATTCGAGTTCTGTTTACCAAATTTTAATTTAAAAATGTATTAATAGATTCACTAGCGATGGCATCTGAAATTCTTAATTTAAAAACGATAGCCTCGATAATATCAGAAATTATTCAACATATTCAAACAGAATCGACAAAAACCAAGATTTTATTGTAGACGCAATCATGATGAAATTGAATGGTGTACAGGCAAAATGAATATGGAAATGTTGAACGAATCACAAAACGTTCTACCCAAATATTCGTAGAACGTTCGAGAATTACCGCAGTAACTACGATGGAGAGTTTGATCCTTATTAACGCAAATATTTTATCATTAGATGGATATGGCGCTCAATTGGTATTAACTTTTTATTCTAATAAATTTAATAAAAAATTGATCAATTAAAACTTAATTCCAAATAACGTTTTTTTTTGTTTAAATAGTTTGACAAAATTGATGCATTTGGTTTCAAAGACGAAGTTTCAGCACATAGTGATAATTAAAATAATTGCCACTAGATTAAACTTTTTCTTATTTTATTATAATACTTAATAATTATTAATTTGAAATTTGTTAATTAATAAAATAAACTAAAAAAGCACATACATAATTAGATTTGATTTTTAAGATTAATTTTATATAGAATTTATTTTCGGGTGTACGCTACGGCTTTGAATATCTAAACAGCATAACATGTATATACCACATTATATATTGGTGTCCACCAAATGCTCGAGAATTTAATGTACCCGGAACAATAAGAATATTAATGTGATTTGTACCGAACATATTAATCCTGACCGCATTCGTCATCGCAACCAATATCGCATGAGTTAATATTAAAATTCGTTCATCATTTATAAACAACGTAATAGAATGCGAATTATCGCAGACCAACTCAAAATAATGTCCACAAGACTGATTATTGTATTCTCACATCTTTCGAGATATTTAGTGATAGTACGAACGATATTTAACATATTATTACTAGTGAAGCATTGAGTATATATATTAGCCAAACTTTGTGTATCTCCATTATTCTCGAGTGCGATAATCTTAATCGTAGTCTCGCGTTGGGACAAACTAGTCCGTATGTTAACAAGTGAGATACAGACAGCACGACTGTGTTTTCCATAAACTTGCGATAATGCAATGTTTATGGAGATTTATACGTTTTATACGTTTTATACGTTATATGTTCAAGGACGAAAAAGCAGGAACAACTTCCTTCCCACCACGAATTTTCAACAACAAACCAAAATAGAAGTTCTATAGCTCTTATGGAAATTCGTAATAAGATTGAATAATTGACATGGATATAAATGAAAATATGGAATTAGCGTTTCTTGATTTCTTTTTATTTTATCAAGAATAATTATAGAATAAAATTTTTATGCATTTCATTATTTGAAGTATAATTCATATACATGTAATATATATAAATACATATAAAATGTTGGCGGGTACCTATGATACCCTTTGAAGTATATAGAAATACAAAAACTTTTATATCAATTGCAAACCATCGTAAATATTCTATATATGATGTACTATATACCTATAAATAAGATGACTAAACAAAATAATATTATATTTGATATTATACACGCCATATAGTAACATACTTATTTAAAAATAATAAAACAAAAATAAAAGATTCGATATTTATATATAATAATATATGAGCGTATATATGATTTTTATGTATTTAAAGTGTGCAGGATTTATTTTTACAGGATACTCTAAAATATATATCAATTATGTAGAGTTATTCTATGATTACTTCTAATAATAAATAATACTAGACGCATTTTTTTTTTGTTGAAGCGTTTAATTTTGAAGAATATTTATTTATATTTCTTTGTATTTCAAAGATATATTGCAATTTTTCTGTGGTAAAACCACCATCTCTGGTCATATTTTAGAATTAGTAATGGAAATCTAAAAACGGTCATGGTTTAATTTAGACTCAAAACTTATCGCCAGATGTATGTCAGAGATACCCAATAGTGCACACCATGTATTAAGTTCAACATCTAACAAAAATATACAAAATGCAAATCCAAATAAACTAAGTAAGTTTAAAAAAAAAACCATATTTATGAATAATAAATATTATAAGAACCGACATTAATTCACTTCATTCATTAGTATTGCGTTGAGTTGTTGCCAAAAATATGCCAAAAATATTATACAATAATATATGAATGAATGAATGAATGAATGACGCGTAATAAAAAAAAAGAAAATGTTATTCAAAAAAATAAATCCAATTTTTAATGGTTTCCCATATTTGTATATATATAACATATATATTATGATATAATATGAAATTTTGAACATGAATTTTTGGTTATCAAAATAAAACTTTTTTTTTTTTGGTAATGACAGGTGATGGTATATTTTCGTCGTTATGCATATATAAATAAAACGTTTCGTGAAATGATGTATATATACGTATAGAAAACACGAAAATATGTTATAATATTATACTTATTTATATGTTTAACAATTTAACAGCAAATAATTTATAATCTATGAAATATTGAATATATGGTTGACGATCGATTTAGTGGTTAAAAAAAATTTTAATTGTGTTACGATTATTATTATTTGAACATTCATAAGGGTGGGGGACAAGCGAAATAATGAATATAATTACATATAATAACATTTAAGAAAAAAAAATAACATATTAACAAAAATTAAAAAAATAAGAAATTCAGAAAACATAATTGATGTGCAGAGATGCAGAAAGTTTTATTTTCAATATAATTAATTTATAGATTTTTTTTTTATTTTTGTCTATACTTGAGCATCTTCATCGCATATTCTTCTTTTACCAGATATTTGTTAAAATTCAATTATTTTCGATTATTTTCACTATAGTATATCGAATTGAATTGAGTATGTATACTTTCGGTAAGTGAATTTAGGTTTCGTTTTTTTAAAAAAAAGTTTTTGACAAAAATAGGAAATAAAATTTTCCGTTTGTTTTTTCGCTCGCCCACTTTTTTTTTAAACCACTCAACCAATTTGGGTCCAATAATAAATGCTTTTTTAGTAACTCAGTTGGTTAAATTTAAAGATGTGGTATATCAGACCAGATTTTCTATCCCCTTCGTTGCAAATTTTTCGAATGTTAATATTTTCTTGTTTGGCCCAATGAGTTTTGTAGATATTGGTCTGCAATTTTGAATATAGGTTATTGATAATAACATTTTTTTTTTATCCATCCAATCCCATATTAATGAGAAATTGGTTGATAATAAATTTAACCACCCTTTGGCACCTGGCCACAAAAATGTGCTTCCTGTTTCAGTTGTAGGCCATGGTAGCGTATGTTATTTATTTCAAACATCAACAAACATCAAAACTATATAATTCCGAATATTTAGAGTTCGTATGTAGGTATACATAAGCATTTCTTATTATGTTGTTCAAGAGAGTACATTAAAAATATTTATTTATTTATTTTTTTTACAATAGCTTTGAATATGAATAATAATAATAACCCCTCCGGGGGATAATTGATGCAAAAATAATATGGGTGAAATCAAAAATTTAAAAATAATATATAATCATAATAATATTATAATACTCCTCATCTTTTAAATATCTATACTATATAAATGATGTCGATGAATAATTCCATAAATAAAAAATAACCTAATAACATCATGTTTTATATAATAAAAAAATATAAATATACAACGTATACCTCCTTGTAAACAAAACAGTATGAATTCATTGAAATAATATAACATCAGAATATGTTTTTATATTATATGAATAGAATTCTGCATGAATGATTATTATTGTATATTGAATACCTATTAAAAATTGATATACGTTCGAAGAACACACTTTTTTTTTAAATTGTGGTATAAGAATATATTGTATGAAATTTGTGATCTTTGAATAATGTATTTTATTTTGCCGGAAGTTTACCGGCTGTCATTTATCATCTGTCTTCTCATCTTTATATATATAAATATATATATTAAAATTGTATTATCATTTTTTTTTGTAATTATATTATTAATAAATTTATACAACAACATATAGATATATATAAATCATCCACGTGCCCCTTCATATATATGCATATATTTTTTTTTATTTTTTCGCAAATTGCTTTTTAACTTATATTTTGTTTTTCTTTTATATTATATGCATTCAATCGTAAGATTAATATAAATAAACTGATAAATCTTATAAATCTGTTAAAATTTTGGTCCAGATGGTCTTTATCACCTCGTTCAAATTACATTTATTGCATCTCTCGTGAACTGTTAAATGTTGTTTTTCTAAAGACAGATGATTATAGTAATAATAACTTCATTAACACGGGCATATGATATGCATACATTCAAATTAACGTCATCGTATATGCAAATAATTTCTATATATGAAAGTGCAAATGTCATTTTAGTAATTTTTGTATTCATTTTTTATTTCTTTCATACAAATTATTAACATATGGTTCCGTTGTTTTGTTTATTTGTTTTTTAAATTTATTTTATAAAGTTTGATTGTGAAGCTCTGAAAATTATTTTCCATTATAATATCAAATATTAAATCAAATCTGTTAATTATTACAATTGTTTCATATATTTGAGGATGAACATCTGGCAATAATCATTCAACACATTTAACTTCAATGTTTTAACATGTAGATTTTCTTTCTTTTTTTGTTCATGGCCGAATCGGTTTTGCGCCCGTAAAACCTGGGAATTCATTACCGTGAGCCCGTAACGAAATCACTTAATCAGGTGATGAACCTATGATGGATTGACATTTCATTGACGATGCATGGTATATTAGACAACAAGAATATTTTTAAAAAGAAGATTTGAATAAATTAAATTTAATAGAAAATTTTAATTGAATTGGCCATATGTATTAATATTCTCTGTACATATACTATACGATCCGATGCATCACAATTTAGACAAATAATTGAATTTGATCCCATCTGCTAACCACACAAATACACATTAATGTCTGTTTGCATTATTTGAGAATCATTAGAGAAAGATATGTCAGAAACATATAATATAGACAAAAAAAAATAATATATGAAAGAAAAAAGAATCATGTAGAACCTAAAATATTTCAATTTATTTATTTATCAACTTATATAAAAAAAATGTATTTCATTTCATTTTATCAAAAAAAAAGAAAAGAATATTTATTTTAGTTATTTATAAGAAACAAAAATAATAAAATAATAAAAAAACAAAACAGAAAATCATAATATTAACAATAACAAAAATATGAAGTTTTTTTTTCATTTTATTTAATATATACACATTTTTCTTCACTACACATTTCTTCACTTCAAGTGGGTTTAAAAATAAATAATAAGCAAACATCCTCCTTAGACTATTCTTATATATATTAATTTTTTTTTCTTCGTCTTCATCTTCATTTTTCATCAAATAAATTATTAAATGAGGATTGTTATTGTATATATATAGTATTTATTTTTATATATATTATGATTTTTTAAAAGTAGCTACACATTTGGTGGATTTATTAAACAAATAATAATATGATTATGATGAGTATATTTTTTGGTTAAAATTCCATATATTTCTATTTATCATATAAAATTATATAATATATTTGTGAGAAATTCCTGAATATATTTTTTTATTGGAATTTACAACAATGGGTAAACTTTTAAATATTTAAAATATATATTAATTTAAAAATTGTTTTTAATTTAATACACATTTAAATGTTTAAACCATTTCAAATATTGTGATTATGGAGCAGCGTTGAGCAGGATTATTGATCAAATTGATCCAACAGAATGACAAAAAATTGTATGCACATATAGCGATGATGAA
This sequence comes from Dilophus febrilis, assembly GCA_958336335.1. Taxonomy (NCBI): domain Eukaryota; kingdom Metazoa; phylum Arthropoda; class Insecta; order Diptera; family Bibionidae; genus Dilophus; species Dilophus febrilis. The sequence goes on from OY284471.1 coordinate 35,826,743, forward strand.
AAAGAAACCAGTACCAAAGGAAAAAATTTCACCAAACCTTTTCCAAAATCAAGGAAAACACTTACATGTAATTTACAATCAGCAATTTTCAAATTAAAAAAAACATCCCTATAAAATCCCTCCAAAAGTTACAATTAAAGGAGTGAAGAATTGAAACGAAACATCATTGAAACGTGGAACTTAAAAACACCAAATTAATGTAAAAATGTAGTAAATACCATGTTTAAGAGAATGGGGGCTGTCATAAAATCCAAAGGTGACGCAAATCCAATATTAGTGGCGTATAATATAAACATATAAGTGTCCGAAATTGTAATGGTAAATTTTTTTTTGGTAAACTTTATCATTTTGAAATAAATTACATAACTAATTGAATTTAAAAGGTTTTTTACTTCTGTCTACGCAATTATTTAACTAAAACCATTTTTTAATGAAATAAAATATGTAGGATTAAAAAATTATTGTTTAAAGTCCTTTCTCGGCATCTCAAAGTCGAACATACGGATAAAATGGCAGGTATCCGATATTATGGTGGTTAGAGTAGTATTTGGTATATCCCAAATTAATGAAATTTTCATATGTACTATGAAATCAACAAATACAAACAGTGTAAAATTCATTCATAAATAGTGATTCATATATAAGATTCATTTCTATATATAATATTTATTCATATATAATATAAAAAATTTCATTTTTTTACCTGTTTAATCGAACTTTTAGCAGTAAAATAAAAACTAACAATTGCTTTTTTTTAAAAAAAAAAACATTTTCGAAGTTGTTCATATACGATTTAATAATTTTTTTTTTTTGATCTATTCTAATTCTATATTTCTATAATATTATTATTGTTATATGGTTTACATATCAAAAAAGTCAATCATATATTGAACAATTACCCGTTTTCCGGTACATTTTTATTGTTTGGTAAGAATATTAAAAAAATATTAACAAAACTTATTCTGTTATTCTGTTTTTTTTTCTTTTCTTTAATATCTTTTATGTTGAACTCATTTCCTTTTTTCCAAATAAATGTTTTTTTTATATTTTGACAATTTTATTTATTTTTAATTTATTATGAAAAACGTATAATAAACAAGGTACCCAATTATATTAAATTTTTTAAATATTATCACATAATTCCTTTTAAACAGAATTTCATTCAATGAAATAAATAAACGTTCGTGTGATATTATATACATATATAAATTTGGGTATAATTTATATGGCATGTAAGTTTCAAATAATGCATGATATATTGCATCTATGCAACACAAAATAAACATATATATATAATATATATATATATATATATATATATATATATATATATATATATACATTATCCGTTACGAATTTTATAATCCGAAATATAGGATGTGATGTGGTAATCATTAAAGGTATTTTAAAACATATCTATTAAAGAAATGTAAATATTAAATAAAAAAAAACACTGGCAGACAAACGTCTGAAATGGAAAGCACGTATTTGCGGTCAGTGGTGAACGGGGGAAATTATTGTTATAAATCAATAAATCAATTCCCAATAAAATTCTCAATAAAAATGAAAACATTTTCAAATTCATTCCACAAAAACACACTTCATATCATATCATATCCATCTATCAGAGTGGGTGGAAGCAGTGGGATCAAAATAACGTTCACGATATAAATTTTTTTGAAATGATTCATAAAACCACACACAAATAAATCCATTGGTTATAAAATAAACCAGATATCTCTAATAATACCTAGGATTTAAATGGGAGCATCTGCATGGGATGGGATTAGAAAAAATGTGATATAAAAGTTTTTCCATTTTTCATCAAACTTTCAGGTACAAAATTGCAAGTCAATTGGTATAAGAAACATATCGAGCCAAATTAGCAAACCAAAGTTACGATGACTTTTATTCTACAACCGATAATTGAAATATAAAGTTACTACGAACACGATACATCGAAAAATGATTATTCGAACAACAAGGTATTTATATCACTTCATCCTATCAATTGGTGAGATAAATATGAATTATTACGTATGTATGATCGAACTACATATGATCGATGTAGGGACGGTTGCTAAAATACTTTCACAATATTTTCGAAACCAAATAGCATTTCGAACTAGGCAAATGTTTACCTAGTTAGTTTATGAAAAAAAAAATGAACAGATTCAACCCACTAAATTTGCCCTATATAATTTTCCAAATTTTTAATTTTTTGAATTGATTATTTCTTCAATTTTAATTTTCTTCGTATAAATTAAATCAATGTATTTTTATTTTATTGATTCAAAAAATATATAATAGTATTTTACGAGAAGCTGCATTCGTGAAGGAGAACAGTAATATAATGATAGCCCTTTCAAGTTTTGTTTCGAAAACAATCACAATAGTGCTCATTTTTTCTGGTACGAGGCAATCCATTTACAGATTATGTGCCGGACTTCCGTCACTATGACGTCCTACCGACTAAAACCTCTTCCACAGGGTTCCAGGCCGTAGAGATCTATTGTACCACTCTTCTTTTTACTCATAGGTATTCAATTAGGAAATTGATGACCGCTTGTAAGATTTTCATATCCACTTTCACTGATAAAGTCCTAGATTTAGCCTTCTTTCTGATTTTCAGAAAGTATATCGAAACGAATTCCATTCATGTCCCTTTTATCCGCTATTTTGATCGCATATATCTCCGTTTGGAATGACGCATCAAGACATAATAATGCACATACTGAATATACATGTTATTGCTAATAAGCGGATTTTATGTATATGTGTGGTCCGCAAATGTTACCTGAAGAATTCAATTTTTCTATATCTCATATAATGGTAGTTAAAGATATTTATATATTGTACATATAATGATAGTTAAATTGACATATATGTTTATTCTTTATACATTTTCAGTCACTTTTTAACTAATAAGGTGCAAAATAAAATAATATATATATACATAAATACAATAACTGCATATATATAATAATTTAATAATATATAGGTATATATAAAAATTATCACACAAATAATTTCAATATTGTTTACTTTAAGGTTTAGCTTTCTGCTTTATATATATATTGTATGTATACATCTAATCTATATATGTGTGTATTTAAATATTTATGTATTATATTCATGAAAAAGATGTTGTGTGTTGATAAGCCAGATGTTTGTGTTGTGAATTTATTTTAATCGAATAAGGTAATCTGCCAAAAGATATGCGACAACAGGTTTCCAATATTTTTTCCATATGTATATATATATTATATACGAATGTATACTATTTAGAATATATACCTATATTTACCAGACATTTTAGATTATATTGTATATATATATTGATATTATATATATGCACATATTTACGTTTATACATATATTTATTTATTTTATTTTTTTTTATTTTCTTGGTATATATTTTCTAAACTCTACGATATATATGCTTTTGATATAAATTTTTTTGCGGTATTTTACGTTAAATTTTTTTTCCTCTGATAATTGAATTTATTATAAAATTAAAATGGATATTTTACATCAAAGGATTATATATTATAATAGAAAAAAATACAATTTTTATTTTATTTTTTTTTTCTGTAAACTGATGGGTTTTCTTTGCAAACATAAATAAATATAAATAAATTTATTGTGATCGTGGATAATATAATATTTAGAAAATTTATCATCAAACAATTTAATACGTTTTATTATATGTATAAAATCCATTAATTTTAGACCGGAAGTCGCGCCCCATGATTTCTTGTATATATTTATATGTATACAAAATATAAATATAATACATATATTAAGTTGTATATATACCCGTCGAAAGTATATATTTATATTTTATTATGATTATTATGTGTATATAGTAGATTGACGGATTTTTTTGTCTTGTATTCATGTTCTTCTTCTGTTAATCATTTCTTATAATATCATAATGACAATCTGTTTAATGTTCTGTAATATATATTTTAGATTGCATATACACCGACGAGAACAATTCAAATAGCATGCAAGAAAGATTGCATATTACAAATACCAAGGAATGTGTACGTTTAAATTTTATAAAATACTGTGCATCATCTTTGGACCGACCGACATTGGCGTGGAACTGCCAATCTGTTCACACCAAAACTACGACCAAATCAAGACTGGTCGCTTGAGGTGGTTTGGTCATGAAGCGCGTATGGATGGCGATGAAATATAACATCAAAAAGAACGCCATATCAGGTGGCGTGATGAAAGATGGAGGTGGGGTGATGGAGTGATGAAGGACCGCAGAAGATGGAAAGATTCAATTGATTCCAATAATAGCTTATAGAAATCCATGGAATTATTAGAGAAAACTACGTGCTTCGTGTTTCGGATGTTTGCCTATCGGCGTTTTTATATAATCTACAAAATGATATACTATAAACGAATTAATATTAAAATCTATTCATTATTCTATAAGTGTATACAAATGATTTCCAAGCGAGTTATATAATTCAGCACGGGCATCATGTATTTGTAAATTTTGTGTACAACAATGCAAATTTGTTAGGTTTTTATTTATTTTTAAAATGGTAAGAATTGATATACATCTGACTTAACATTTTTCTCAAAATCTGGCAACTCCCATTCGATTTTTTTTAATCTTTGAGTGAAGTAATGCCCGTGTAATTTTGATTTCGTTGTCCATCTATTCCATTACACATTAATAATATGAATTTGTAAAGATATAGAATTAATTTATAAAATTTTTTTATAGTTAAAGATTGGTTGTTTAATAACTATAATTTAGTTTGGTGCATTATCGTTATTACAATATATTGTGAGAATCAGAAACCGTGACTTTGCTTATATAAAATTAATATTATTATTTCTATATGTGTTCTATACTTGATTTAAAATTTTTATTATTTTTATTTGTTAATGTTTCTTAATTTCTTTATGTTACCATATATAATAATATATGATAATAATAATACATTTCATTTTTTGTTTTGTTTTATTTCGAATATACAACATCGCACACAATTGTCTTTGTCTTTTGATTTTTCTGTTTTTGTTTCTTTCAACATATATCATTATATAAAATTAGAAATTAAATTAACTTTTATATACAGGTCTATACTATGGTAAATTAAAATTGAAATTAAATAAAAAGAAAGATGAACATATATACATATATATGCTATTTAAGTGGCATATTAAATAAAAAATATAAAAAATAAATTTTTCGCTATACAACCAACAATCTGGTTTTAGCGTCCAACAACAGCCTTTCTGTTATTAGTTACTTAATTTGTGGCTTTTTACGGTGTCGGTAATTAGTCGTACGACCAACCGCAAGCGGAATATACAACTCTGTGTTAAAATTCAGATTCGAAAAATAACCGAAAACACAAAACATATTTTATGCATTCAGTAGGATTCGAACCCACGACCCCAAAATTTCGTTAGAATTTTTAGGTTGGCATTTTTAACATTTACACCACAGAGCAGTAGGCATATTAAATAAGCATACTTAAATATAATTATGTTACGTATAATCCATTTTATTATAATTCAAAATATAATTGAAATATCCAAAATTTTCTTATATATTCGTTCTGAGTGATTATTAAGTAATAATTATCTATGTAAATAATAAAATGTATGATATATAAATTGTTTTTGGTTGCATGCATAATAACAATTTTTTAATATTTTTAGAAATTTTTATAAATATCATATTTGTACTTGTAATCATTTATACCATTAACAATTTACCGTAGAATGGCAAGTATTTATCTTTGTATATTTTCTTCTTTTTTTGCTTCCGAGCCTCCATCTGATTAAAATGCGTCTAAAAAAAACATGAAAAATTACATTGATTATTTTGTTATAGATAGAATAATTAATTTATTATTTTTATTTATTTAATGTTATGTTTATATATTATAAAAATGAAAAAAAATTAACCATTGCATAAAAGATTTACCTGATGATGGCATAAATCCAATACCGAAACGTAGTGTTAAATTATTTTTAAATTTTTAATTTTATACTATCAGATAAAAAAATTTTATTAAATAACTATGATTATAAAATAGAAAAAAATATATTATTTAGATACATATCTTTTTAAGATGTATCACTGAAAAACGCCAAATTGATATTTTATACAATTAACAGTCACATCATAACATTATGAAAAATTACCTTTCACATACGTCCCTATATTCTATTCATGTCCTGTAAATTCACTTGTCTTCAATCTCAAATAATAAGAGAGATCGTCTTCAAACAGTAGTAGATATGAATTATCGGAGGTGGCACATTCAGATGGACGGACAGACAGTGGTATTTTTCAATATAAACGGATACTTGAAATACATCCAATTTTCATTGCCTATAATAATTCAATGCAAAACTGACTTTATTTCCTACCTTTGAATGAAAATTTCCCAAGTGTTTTTGCGGTTTTCCATCCGTCTTCCATTCAATTCATGTGGAACCCATTTGTCAACTTTTTGAATCTTTCCCATGACTTTTAAACTTTTGCAAATCGTTGTTCTGTCAACATTTAATGCTTCGGCAAGTTGTTTTTGAGTTTGTGTGTTATCTTCATCGAACAATGCATGCAATTTAGTTCCATCAAACGTTTTTGGTGGTATTCTACGATTTCTCACATCAAAATCATTGTCTAAATCATTTTCTGCATGAACTTTCATTTAAAGCATGTTAACCATAAGTTTTCCTAAGAAAACAAAAACGTAACGAAATCCGCAAATCGCAATTTTTTGTTACAAAATATTCCATTTTTTCATTAAAAAATAAACAGCGTGGTTTGGAACCTTGAACCTTGAAATTTGTATACTAATTATTATTGACGGATTTCAAAACAATTAAAAAAATTGAGTATGGTTCATTCTCAAAAAGATGCTTAATATGGCTATTGTTTTATAATGAATTTGGAAAATTTCTATTTTTTCTATAAAGTTAATTCGAAAAATTGCATCTCTCGAAAAAACGCATGAAAGTATTTAAAGTTATATAAGGAATTAAGCTATGCATTGTAACTGTTTATTGTTTTCTTAACATATATAAGTATCTTAACATTTTTCTTAACATGACGACGATTATTCACAATATAGTGAAATTTTGAAACCATATTATTGTGGTCGTTACAATTTTCCTTTGAACTGTTCTATAGGCATCATATGCAAGTTAAACATGTAATTTAAGGTTACCATTCTATATATTTATGCCTTCCGTCTATTAAACAGATGTAAAAAATATGCAAATATAATCAAATATATATGTACAATTAACTATACAATGTATAGTATACATATAATACACTAAAGAGATTCAAATAAATTTTGATAGCATTATTAAAATAAACATTCAAATATAAAACAAACCAATCTAACTTCAAATTTAATTTTATCTATATCTGATGTGCATAGAGCATATAGTTTCATTTTAAATATGGACTCTATATTCTATATATATTAAATGTAAGAGTAAAAATCAATTTATATATAAATTCTATAAGTAAAAATTTGCATATTGAATCTGGGGAATAGTGTAAATAAATAATAATAATTATATCAAATGTTATATGATGTTATTTACCAAAAAAAAACCATTTCAATAGAATTTTATATATCATCGAAATTTGATGTAATTTTGATATTGAGTTTATTTATTTTAAATATAATATAATAATGTGTGTATACGACCATTATTATATCCCATATACAATAAATACTATAAATGAATTTAAAATTTTCAATAATCCAGTAAAACAATATGAATATTATTATATCCAATCCGTATAATAATAATATATATAATATTTTTGTTAACATTTAGCATATAAACATATTATATAAAATATTCATTATCATCATTTTATTATGTACATACAAATTTCCTACATACATAATATTACATAAACATATATAGATGCCATATATAGAAACAAAAATATTATTTTATATTATTAAAACTTTTTGAAATAACATTAATGTAAAAGTAAAGCAATATACATATATAGTAAAATGTGTAGAGTGCATTATATGAATATATATGCAGCAAGAGATAAGTAAATATATTCATATCGTATGTATATATTGAAATAATTATATTAGAAGACCAGACTATCATATATGGCATGCAAATAATAAGATATATTGATAGGATATATAATTGAAACAAAACAAATTGGCAATCATAGAGTATCAAGTGTATCAATAATACTCCTAAATTTGAATATTGAAATACAAACAAATTCAAAGCAAATATCACATGAATATGATATTAAAATATGTATATATAATATATATATATATATATATATTCCTTATTTCCATATTTATATATAGTTGAATATAACTTATAATGTATAATGTATATATGAAAAGAAAAATAATTTCATTCCTTTTGAAATGCACCATTTTGCGTATAATGATACTATAAAGTTTGGATTTTCACAGGCGGAACATAGAAAAATAATTTTTTCGTTTTAAGTTGATTTCGTTCTGAAATACACTAATTTAAATTGAACAAAGTGCTCTTAATATGCTCTTATGTATATAAACTTTTCCTGTATGTTAAAATCGGTAAAATCCAACCGCATATATTTCGTTTATACAAAATGTTTATGAAAAAATCATTATGAATATATATTTATGGTTTACAATACGTTAAAGCTGAAATTAATGTGCTAAATATTACAAATAAAACAACATAAGTCGTATTATAAATATGAAGTATAAAATCAAAAATATATGGTATAGAAAGTTAATTAGTTATATACTTATAAAGATAAAAACATTTATTTTTCTTGTCATGATTTGAAATCCTATTTATAAAAAATAAAAATTATCGCATTACAATCAACAATTGGTTAACGTCCAACAACAACCTTATTATGTTAGTTTTATAATTTGTTACTACGGTGTCAGTAATTAGCCGTATGACCAACCACAAGTGAAAATATACAACTGTGTGTTAAAATTCAGATTCCAAAACTAACGGATAACACACACAAATTTGTATGTCTTCAGCATTTATCATAAATAGTATATTTAATTTTGTACTACAATAATTATTTGATACAGCACATAACATCTGAACAGACTGTACACAATTTTTCGGAGCTTTTATTATATATGTTATATATGAAAAATATGTGATTTGTATTTCTTGATAGGATATAGATATATGGCTGTCTGATAGGATATTGATCTGTTGGTATTTATATCCCCTAAGCAATCTGACGCAAAGTTCTATAGCATGAATTTCAGCCTGAAGTACTGTGCTGTAGAAATCCATATTGGCTTCTAGTTCCACCTTAGGATTGGCTCCATATACCCCGGATCCCGAACATAGGTTGGTTTTTTATTCATCCGTATAAAATATAAGGGAACCGCTTGTGAACCTAATTTTGTTTTGTGTTCACTCTTCACTAGTAGGAGACTCAACCAGGAAGTCCTTATCGAAATGATACATATTTAACACTCTAGATATACCTTGTCTATAACTATAGTTGAGTATACAGTCTTTATAACCTCATTTTTAATAAATATAAGTATACTGGCTTTATATATATATGTTATAACTTTGTATAGCCAAACCGTCGGAGTAAGGCCCCAAGTTCTTCCTATTAGGCTTCTACTCCCCCATAAGGAGATCCTTGCCCTGTATAGCCAAGTTGGATATTTATGCTTGCCACGTTGGATATTTATGCACTACAATGATCCAAAAAATATCGCCCATAGTGTAAAAACCTGGCTGGGGGAAGAGCAAATCAATGTTTTGAGTGGTCAGCTCAATCACCCGACCTTAATCCTATAGAACTTTTAGGGGGAGATATAGATATCCTCATTAAAGCCAAGAACCCAACAGATTTAAATGATTTGTGGGAGATTACACGAAGCGCTCGGAATGAAATCACTCACACAACGTTGTCGTCGTCTGGTGGAGAGCATGCCCAGAAGATGTGCCACGGTTATCAAAAAGAATGGCCTTCCTACAAAATAATAAAATCAAAATAGATAATATTTATAATAATCAGGGTATTTTTTTCTAAATTTCGTTAATTATCCGACTTTAACAAATCATGTTAATTCTGTATCCACAGGAAAATTAGACTTTTTATTTAGTTTTATATTATTTCATCTTTCAACACTTTTTTTTTAAATCGTATTTTAAATTGAAAAAGAATAAATTATTGTGTAATTTAATGTACATAATAAAGAAGTGAATTGAATATCGTTATAAATATTATTTTGGTTATACAATTTTGTTTCAAAGGCAATGTTAATTCTCTGGCCACCACAGTATATACGAAATACAAATAAATGTTAATAAACTTTCTGAATTAAACATATTGTTTGACGTATATATGTGATATTCGGCAGCGAATGCATATCTTTATATTTTTAAATATTTTAATTAAACAAGAAATTACAATAATTCCATTAATAAACATGGAAAATATTCTTACGTTTATTCATATACCCAACAAATATTTTATTTTTATACCAAATAAATGTATATATACCATACATAAATACAATTTATTAATTAGTGAAATGTACGAAGAGGTTTGGGTCGTTTATTTATATACATGTATTATATATATATATTTAGATAACCTTTAATAATCCTCATATAAGTGTCACATCATATTTTATGATGTATATATAATCCTTTTTATTTGTCCAAAAATAACACTCACAAAATATAATTTATTTCTATATCATATTATGTTTAATTTATATATGAAATAAAAAAAAGCAAAATGGGATTATCATGTATATGTTTTAATATATATATTATATACGCATATTTTTATATTTAATTATATCATAAAACATATGTATTTATATATTTTTCATTACAATTTATACATGTATAAATATATATATATATATATATACGTATCGTATAGGTATGATAATTCAATAAAGATTTATTGAAAGATACATTTTTTTGATAGATGTGATGTTTTATCTTCTTATACATATATATATTGTATACAAATGCATAGATTAGCGCGTCGTTTGTATATACAAAGTAATAATTTGTCATTAAAATTATATCGTTATACATTGAAACCTCTCTAAGTTGACCACTCGCCAACCGGTCAAAACTGGCCAAGTTAGACTAGACAGGATCAAGTTAAAGTGCTTTAATGAAAATAATGCTTTTGAAAATTTTTGTTTTGAACACTGGAATGCATTTCATTAAATTATAAAAAATCCTAAACAATTTCTTACAATACCATGTCGAGGTTCGTTTCCACACGCTTACACTTTGCAATTTTTTATTTTGAATGGTTAATATTCACTGTCGTCTCATTTTGAATAAATTATCTAAAACTTTGCATTTATTTTTATGTTATATAAATTTAATTTTGATTCGCTTTCTTCAAGGCGATAAAAATGATGCTTAATTTAACAAATTCGCATAACTCATTAAACTCCACGGTTGCGAAGACCAACAAAAAAAACTTCATTGGACTTTTAATCGTTGATAAAATGATGTATAGCGTTTCCATTCCAATAGGTTCTGTTGATTATTTTGTGAATACCATTAACATCTATAAGATAAAATAATAAATTTTTCGCATTACAACCAACAATTCGGTTTTTGCGACCAACAACCGGCTTCTATTGTTAGTTTCTTAATTTGTTGCTTTTACGGTGTCGGTAATTAGCTGTACGACCAACCGCATGGGAAAATATGCAAATCTTTGTTACAATTCAGATTCGAAAAATAACCGAAAACACAAAACATTTTTTATGCCTTCAGTAGGATTCAAACAAATGAATTTAACTGAAGCATTATTTCATGCGACCCAGATAACCGCGTTTCTTGTTAACTAACCGAAAAAAATAGTATGAATCGACGAGTAGATCGTTACGCAATTTTGAAATTGAAATTATGCGGTACAGAAACTGTGTTAATTCGACAACCTCCCATGGGAAGTTGACGGCATTAATAATAGTACTATTTGTTATTTCTATCGAATAGCTTTAATATAAAAACAATAATAATTGTAATAATTTAAACTTTCAAACGTATATGATCGCACGAGAATAAAATCACAATGAAAAAGAAACAAAATTTACATCGAGAATTAGATATATCGTGAGTGAGAACGAAATAGGATTTGGGTGTAAAAATGAACGAAACGAAAAACATCAAGATAAGTTGAATTAAACACATTTATGGTAATGGTCAGGTCAGCTGGTGGTCAACAAACCTTCCGTAGGTAAATATCTATTGATTTGGACGTGACCGGCCAAAACCAAAACCACAGACGCTCGTGTCCATTTATTGTGTTGGTCAATTGTGCATATGCTTTGACTTTATGCTTTGACTTTATGGAAAAAAATAAAAATAGATAGAGATTTTCAATAGGATTAAATTGCATCTTTATATCTATATCTTGAATGTATTTCTATAATATGTATATAATAAATAACTCAACCCTATAATTATTATAATTAGATTTAATGATGATTATATATAAAGAATATTTTACATTCTACAAAATTATCCATGCATATTCTATATACAACAAAAAAAATGAAATAATAATTATTCTCATACTCATTATAAGAATGTGTTGAAAAAATTATGTATTAAAGGTGTATAATAATAATAAATATATAAAAAAGCTATATGAAAATACAAGATGATTCTATAATTATTTCTATATATATAGGATGAATTTAATTTTTAAGTTTTTTTATTTTGGTACCATCAAATCGTTTTTTTTTTAAATAGAGAATTATGGAATTGCGTAAATAAAATAGAATAAAAAAACGCTGCTAGGCAAACACCAGAAGAAAATGCACGTACTGCTGACCAATGCGCGGTGAACGTGCTTAAATTTATCACCAATCAACTGCTCATGAAAGTTTAACAAAATTATGAAATGATGTGCCAGGCTAATATGTTCAAATTCATTCCCAATTCACCATTGGATTTGTTTGGGAGCTCCTGTGTGGGATGGGATCAGAAAAATTTCGGGAATGTAATTAAATTATTGTAATTAAAATAAAGGCATTTGGGCTAAACCCTATGAAAAACCAGGTAAACGATTTACGAGAAATAAAAAGGTCAAAAATTTCGGAAAATTTGGGTGGTAAAGGAGAGTGTGATATACACCCTCTTCGAAATTAACAAGCTCTACATAAAATAAGAATTATTAAGAATACAATCGAGCAATCGGAAAAAACGGAAACATTTTTATATGATTTTTCGTGATAAAAAGAGTAATTTCGTGGAGAAAAGTGATAAAAAATAAAAAAAGGAACAGCAGAATTTTTTTTTCAAATCGTTAACTATGTATAATCCAGTTACGGAAAATAAAATATCTTTATGATCGTGTTTAACATCTTTAAAGTTAATCACATATATATATTTACATTTTAAAAATTGTTTTTATAATTCATTAAATTCTTCTTTTTTTTTTTTTGAGATAATTCGAATTCAAAAATTAATATCCAGGAAAAAAACGGAACACATTTTCTTGAGATATAGGTTTTTATATGAAATTCTTTTATTTATTTCTTATTGTTGTTACTTATACGATATTGTGAGTGTGGTAACTTTTAACAAATCTAAACTGTATAACAGCCATTGTTCTTATACTATTCGCTATTATAAAATAATCTTGTGATTCAGTGATGCTAAATGTTATTTTTTTAATTTATTATATTTTTCTTGTATGTGTTTTGTTTTACTGATTTATACACAACATAGCATAGAGTGATTTTATCATAAATCTATATTTAATCATTTATTCTTTTTATGTTAATGTTGCGTGTGATATAAAGATAAATACATATTATATTCATATAATAGCCAAATAGTAAATATGAAAATGAGTTTATATACAAAAAAATAAACAACAATTTTAGAATAAAAAAATAATTTTATATTTAATTCTTCCGCAAAAGAATATTCTATTTTCTTTGAAGAATTGTAATTTTTTTATATCTAATTTATATAATTTGAAAACCTCAACAATAATTTGAAACATATATGAAGCATATATAAATAAAGATTAGCATCTCAGCGAAATATTTTTAGTCTTTTGTTTATGTTTTTTTTTAAGAAATACTCGTCGTATGTTAGGTCAACCATATCAAGCATTTTATACCTATAGGATTTTTGTTTTAATGTGTATGATTATTTCATATTCTTTTAAAGCAGATATTATAATTATCATTTATAAAACGATATTTTTTTAATTTAGTTTTAATGAATTGTATATGGAAATTTTTTTGTATATGAATTTTTGTATTATAGTTAATGATTTTTCTTATACGCTTATGTATATAGTTTCTCTATAACTTACAATTTTTTTTTGTTTATTACTACCGCAGAATATGTTTTGCGCCCGGTAAAACCCTGATATTAGTTTTCCGTTAACCGTATAGCAAAATCACTAAATTATTGAAAACTGTTGCCACAATGTAGTTCGAAACTTGAACAATGGGATAACCGTTTATTCCGAAGTTTGATAATGGTAAAAATATTAATAAAAAAATGATGCCAAAACGCGATTGTTTAAGTTTTAGATCAGTTTTTGATCAGGATTAGTACCAAAAGTTCAATGATATCGGAATGTGTCATATATGTTACTTTGTTTATGATTGTCAAACCACGTGGATTACCGTATGACTTAAAACTCTTAGGTTTTAATATCAATATCACGCACAATGAATTTGCCTTTATCGCACCATAGATAAACCGGTCCAAATTAAAAAATAACCAAAGTCATTGAACCCTCCACTACAATGCGATTAACAATTGGAAATTATACCATAATTTGTAATAATAAATTTACATTAAAGTATATATTTGAATTATTTCATTCGGGGGTGTTCCTGCTGCTCTATGTAATTATATAATTTGTGTATGGCATGCGGATATGATTAAAATATCAACGAGTAGAAAACGGCAAATCATAACTATTAAACCAATGGAAACAATTACACGTATAAATTATATATAACAAACATATATAGTATATCAAATTAAACATAATAAAATGTACAAAATTTGTGTAAATTGAATTATTTGAAGTAAACAACCGCATATATAAAACATTATATAATAATAATAATAATTCTTGTATTATGAAAGTTTATTAATAGCTATTCTTGCAGTTTTGTGTTTGATTTTAGACGCATCTATTGATTGTGAGTAAGCACAAAAATATTTACTTGTGATTTTGTATGAAAAAATATGATCTATACAATCAGATTTTTTACAACAGCAATAAAATATTCTTTATATTTACTTTCGTGTACGAATATCAAATATAACATTGTGTGGAACACTTTTAGAAAGCTTTGATAGGATACTGGTGAAGATATACCTTTTAATGATTGTATATTGCTTTGAGAAACAGTTGTAGGCAAAGGCGTGGATGACAATAATGTTCTGGGCAACCTTTTTTGGTTATCGTCATGTGTAAGCGAAAATTAGATACCAAAGGTTTGGAAATGATCATAAATATTAAGGCATTTGTTTTTAATTTTTAATTGGATAATTACAAAATCATTTCGTGTGTTACTTGGGATATATGCAGAGACATAGAAAAATTTAACACATGCATTTAGGTACTGTATATAATATAAATTATATAAACATCAAAATCTATATATAATTTAATATAATATTAATGGTATAGCTATACCTATAAATTAATTACTACATCGCTAATGCGTTTACCATTTATATATAATAAATACACATAAATATATGTGTATATATATATAAAAGGCATGTCTCAAGTGTACTCAACCAAATAATTGGCAATATGTAATAATAAATATATTACCTATCTACAACATATATAAATATATATAAAATAATAACGATAAATGGATATATTATTAATTATTTATATATAAATATATTATATATTATAGCATTTACATGCATTACAATATATATATATGGTATATATCTATAGTTAAGATTCAACCAAGAGACATAATGTGTTTAAGGGATTATAATAGAAAATTTTAAAGTTAATGGTATTTGGAACAAATTAAATATAAATTGAGAATACATTATATTTATTTATTATACATAAATTTACAAGAATACGGAAATGTATTCATTCATTTATATTATATATAGTTAGATGTAAGATCGATATCATATTTCATGAATGCTTGTATAATTATTATATGATAAAAATAATAGCGATACATACAAAATACAAAACAAATATGCATAAATGTAAAATATATATTTTCATTTAATTTTAATATAGTTAGTATATTATAGACGTATATATCATATATATGATATTATATAAATATCTGCTTTACATGATTATATACAAATAGAAATACATATAGATATTAAATAAAAATTCTATTTGTATTTATAAATACAACTATATTATATAAAAGTAATAAATAGAAGGAAAAATTTCTTTTAGTTTATTTTATTACTTTTACATTTTTTTTTGTTTGTGCTTCCCTTCATACAATAAACTTTTATCCAGATTACCTTTTGATAACACCATTATAATATATATACATATATTCACAGACAATATAAATATACACGAAGAGGATAAAAATATGTTCTATAAAATTAAAATTTAATCAAAATAATATTGTAAGTTATATATGGAGTAATACACACAATATTACTTGTTTGTATATATCCCTAGGGATGGATTTTTTTTCCTTCCTGAATACAGCAAAAAAAAAATGTAAAAATAAAACTTTTTCAATAATTTTTATTCTTCAATATTATTATTATATATCACTACAAAAAAAATTGTAGATTATATATATATGAAGCAATATTGTAATAAAATAATATAAGTATATATAGGAAAATATTTACAAAATATATAGAATAGTCTATTTTTTTTTCTTTAAATATATATTTAACCCTAGGATGGGCAACTAGCCCAAATATAAACAGAAACTTTGATTCTGGTTTTTTTATTTTCTAATCAGCTGAAACTTAAAAATGTCTATGTGCAACGCACTTTGAGCTTAACGATACTAGATGCAATTAGCTATATCTCTAAATTTATTGAAGAAAAAAAATTTGTTTCTTATCATTTCGTATTTATATTTTAGATCATTTAGATCATTGAAAAATTACCCAATTTCTGGTTTAACGGTAGACAGTAAACATTTTTAGTAAAATGTGGTTTACCGATAATTAACTGGTAAATCTGGTTTTAAATAAAAAATGTATTGCCAGGAGGAAAAAACTTTGCGAAGAAATAAGTAACAATAATTTTATAATATTTGAAATTTAAACCATAAATTGTCATTCCTTTGTCAAGGAAACAAGAAAAGATAATTATAGCAATTCAATAATAAAAGCAAATTTATTTAATCATGAAATCAAAAATACGTTAATTCAACAATGAAAACAAAAAGAGAACATTTATTTTTGTCAAAAATATTATTGAATCTATTGGTTATTGAAATATGCTCTTAAAATACAAATTGTTCCACGTCTTAACATACATACAATCGCCACTTCAGACACGTCAGACAATCACTCAGATTTGTTTGTATTTTAGTGTATATTACACCCGCAGGTTGGTTGCCCTTAATGTTGAAATGCAGTTGAACGGCAACGTTTTATATTTTCCACGTCTTTGTTCTGGTTCAAGGGCAATGATTTCAGTTTTGATGATCTTAGATAAAGTGGTGGCGGCGCTGGTTATTAGTTTGTTGGATTCTTGACTGAATTTCAGTACATTTTGTTTTTTAATTGACAATATTATTCAATGTGAGAAACAACATTTTTTGTTATCTTAGATTTATTGGATTTTAATAAATAGTAAAACTGTATTGAAGCAAATTTAAATATTACCGATAAATTAAAAAGAAATATAACGGTAATTTCCATAGTGCCGGTGTCAAAAGAAGCCGTTGGTTAATATGAAGTTGATATTGAATATTTGAATTGGCCAAAAAGGTTGATAGTTTGATACCCGCTGCAAATGTGATGGCGATAACGATGATACATAAGGTATGCCAACGAAGATGATGATACTGATTATGTGCCGATTGAAAATATTTCTAGTATGATGGTCAATATGAATATTGTTGAAGAAAAATGAAGAACATAATGCAGAAGAGCATATGAAGACAGCGATAAAAATCATGTATCAAAACCGGTTTATCTTCTGGTTTTCTGCAAAATCCAGTGGGCATTTTCAAAAAAATATTCTCACAAGTGTGTTACTGAATACGTCCTACGTATATATTACCTATAACCATATACCAAACATACAAGCAGTTTCGCATACCAGCGACACACGTGCATAATAAAACATAAAAAATCACATAGATATCATTATTAAGTGTTCTTTTTCAGGCCCAGTAGATATACTTGGGGTGATAACCAAGGTCATCAGTTGTCCATCCTAGGGTTAATATATATATATGATGTACATATAGGATACGTTCAAAAACATTGTCATTATACTTTATATATACATAATATGCTATATTTAAAAATAAATTATAATGTAATACATATAACCTTTTGTAATATTATATATACATAAATATATATATATAGCATATCCTCTATAAATATACAATATATAAAAGATGAGCATTTTGCTTACTTTTAATGACAAAATATTCTATATAAATATATATGTATATACATAATTCTATATTTCTTGATACAGATATCATAATTTAATATGATGATTTTTTTTTAAAAAGACAACTTTTTATTTTGCGAATATATTCAATATTAATTACTTAAAAGTACATTATAGAGTTCCGGTTAAATTGTAATATTAATAAAGGTGATACAAATCATAAGCAATATGCAAGAGCTTTGGAAAATTAATAACGCAATAAAAAAAATCGACTTCAAAAACAATTCTGACAATCAGTTTGATAAGGCTGATGAGGTTAATAGTTTAAACTTACTCAATGGAAAGAGAAATAAATTTATGTATTATAGGACACTTTCAAATCGGATATAGTATATAGGACACTTTCAAATTGGATATGACTTTATGCCGACATAGACAAATAAAACTTTGATAATATATAAGTTATATAATTTAACAAATTGATTAAAAATCTGAACTATTTATTTATCACTAGGGAACGTAATCAATAAATGTATAACAGTAAGGTCAGTAAGTTCACGTAGCCCACTTATATTTTATACGAATGGATCAAAAATCAACCTATGTTCAAAAAACCAACCAACCTACATTTTACAGATAAATTTCGCTTTAAATTTGAACATGGTATAGTATATATGTATTGTATTCATAAACCAAATCATATAATATACATTTGTATATAAAATTTACATAAATAACGTGCTTTATTTTACATTCAAAATTAAAATAAAATAACTTTATAGGAGAAAGTGGATATAAAAATTTAGCAATAAAAGCCATCATCAAATTCCTAATTGAAGACTTGTGAATAAAAAAGAGGAGGGGTACAATAGATCTTTATGGTCGCGTTTATTGTGAAGGAGCAAAATTAGCCTATCGAGTCGTCTGGCCCATTCTGTTCGGTTTTTACGATCAATGCAGGTTTAAAATTGATCTTTTGTTGTCGGTAGGGATCAGCATTAACGGTTTCACCAGGTTTTAGTAGCTCGTGCTTTTCTGGTCCCACCAAATTCTTGATTTATAAATACAATTTTGAAAAATGAAATTTTAATAAAGGAAAATCTAATTATTCATCTAAATTAGAAGTTTCTGAATTAGAATTATCAGTATATTTGGAATTTCAATAGGATTAATTATTAACACATACAACAAATTAGAGTTATGAATAAATCCGTAAACAGATGTACGAGTAACTTTTTAATACCTGTTCTATATTCTCATCCTGATTTGTAAATACATAAATATATGACAAATATGCGCGAATCCGCACACAATTATGATTATCTTTGTGTGATAAACTGCATATATAAACAAAATGATAAAATATTTAAATTTTTCAAATTTTTCGCGTTAAAAAATTGTGCTTAAAATTATAATTAGTTTAATATCTATTATAGTTATATATAAATATATATATATATAATATATACAATACACATTTTATAATTGAATAAATAATATGCGATTTTATTATTATACTATCATTATAATAATATATACACGTATATTTTATGAATATCATCAATTGCACGCATCAATATAAAGGTTGACAAATGAAATTTAAAAAAAAACAAAACATTATTTATTGATAGTGATTAATATATATTTATATATTGCATATAATTAAACTATAATGAAAGATATGAATGTTTGAATAAATAAAATTTTACTCATTGCAAAATTTATATGAATGATGTATTTAAAATATTTACAGTATATATCTATAAAGCATTTATAGCGCATATACTTCAATATATATTAAATTAAATTATTGGAACAAACAAAATTCTATGATTTGTATATATGAACAATACAAAAGAATATATATATTCGAATTCTGATTTTGATTATTATTATTATTATTATTATTATTATTAATATTAATATTATTGAAAAAGTCAGTACCAGCAATATATATAAAATATTTTTTTATGGGCATTCAACAATACCATGCATCATAATTATCACTATATAGCAATATTTTCTATAAAACAAAAAAATACAAAAAAAAATTTACCTATAAATACTTTATTATTTTTCCACCTATATGAAAAATATTCATATACAATATATTTGAATATGCAAATAAAATCAAATATTGTTTTATCTATACTATTTATTTTTTTTTTATTGAAAATCATTGAACCAATTGATAAATATTATTAAAAGCGTGTGCATTGAATCATGATTTTTATTATATGCATACACAGAGATATATACCAATATATATATATATTATTTTATTATTATTTCTTTTATTTTCAGAGAAATGTTGTTTTATATATTTTTGTAATGGTAATCAACATCAATAGCAGAATGTTATTTGTTTTATTCTAATTTTTCATTTGGCTAAATTTTCAGTATTATATGCTATGTACTTCACTATACATACATATATAAAAAAAAACATACAAACATTTATACATGTTAGGTATATCTGTATGTATATATATATTATATATCTGTAATATTTTAAAAAGAACTCCTGATAACGACAGGACACTTGGTATTATTATTTAATTTTTATCATATTTTTTTGTTCACTTCTTTTGTTATAATATTATTTTATATTTCTATTTTTTTTTTTTAGTAAATTATATATGGCAAGTGAGAAAAATTGTCTCTAGAATTCACGTGCAGAAGACATAAAATTTATTTTTATGGTTCACATATAAGGTCGTTATATACATGTATATATATGGTTTTGTTTATATGTACACAGCGTAAAACTTTAAAATTCATATATATATATAATATATATACAATATACATGCCATATTACTAAATTCTATGTGTAGAATTTGCGGAAAATTATATTGAAAAATGTATAAAAGAAGTTTTATATTTATTTAAAAAAATAAATTACAGTTGGTCAAATATTTAATTATACATAATTATAACATATTTAAAGTTATTAAATTAAGTTGATAACGTAACGTAAGCTATATATATATAGATGCTGCATGTTGATATTTCATTCCATTTGATAATATTGTGTAACTTATTTAGACTACTAATTACGAGACTTGATTTCGGAAATATTTCATGCTATTATTATACTTTAATTTGTATATGGGTTTTGGTAGTTTAGTGAATTAATGGTACCAATGCACCTAACGTCTCTTGTCTCTTATGTTCCCAGTAACAATGTCTCTTAACGCATCTGCGCGAAATGAGTACAACCACTTACAGTGCGTTTGCAATGAAAACCCCTTTCATGAAGAACTGTTAGAGAGCTTTTGTCGCTGAAGGCAAAAAATATAATAAAAATACAATTAAAAGTGTCTGTTTTTTATGCCAAGTCGAGAATACATTTCGCAAACACCACAAACGTTCAGCTACACGGGCGCGAAGAAATAGCAATACATAAGAGACATGAAAAGAGATGCATAAAGACAAACTATTTGGAAACCATACGCAGAGACAAAATCTCAAGAAAAAATGTGTTTGTGTTTCTTGCCGCTTTTGTCTGGTCATATAATTTCACTATACAATCAAATCTTTGTTATTTGCTTTCTTATATAACCGTCAATTCCGAGTTAAACTATTTTAAGTATTTTAAGTGGCCAGAGAATTAACATTGTCGTTGAAAAAAAATTGTATAAGCAGAATAATATTTATAACGATAATCAATTCAAATTTTTATTATGTACATTTAATTATTTAATAATTTATTTCATTTTTATGAAAATACGATTTTAAAAAAAAGTGTTGGAAAATGAAATAATATAAAACTAAAAAAAAAGTTCAATTTTCCTGTGGATGGTACCTTATACCGATGAATTTATGCCATTACGTTAGATATTTATGCACGACAATGGTCCCAAACAAACCGCACGTAGTGTAAAAATCTATTTGGGGGAAGAGCAGATCAATGTTTTGGAGTGGCCAGCTCAATCACCCGACCTCAATCCTATAGAACATTTATGGGGAGATTATGGGGAAAAAAATTAATGAGTTAAATATTTTAAGTGTAAAACCGAAAAAATGCAATGAAATTATTTGAAATACAGTTTAAATTTTGTCGTTTATCGTATTAAAGTGTGGAAAATGTCGATAAAATTATGGAATCCGCGTACGTCGATGTGAAATCCGCAGGATGTGGTGAACCGTACTCGAATTTTTTCTCAAACAATTTCTTAGTTTTATAAATAATATAAACCTTTATGTTATATTTCTAAAATCGTTTTTTTTTCTTGATTTTCTTCAGGCAAAAACTGCATACAAATATTGAAGTTTCTCGACCAGAATAATATTAGAATAAAGCTATATCTAAAGACAAAAATTATAGTGATTTGTTCATTTGAATTAGGATTTAAAAAAAAATTTAACACAGATTGATTTCATCTTAAAACCTTTGACTTTAGAAAATATTTTGATTAACCATTTGATATACTGTACTTTATGCTTTATATTATTAAAACTATATATACGATATACTCTATATACGCTATCAAATATAACTTTTTTATAAAGTATATACACTTATATGAGGTATATAATGACCCAAATAAATTTAGTTTTGTCATAAAAAATATTGCGGTAAATTTTATTAATACATTTCCTCATATATTTATATATACATATATACATTTATATAATAATGTGTGCATATTATATATTTACGTTGTTTAGATTAGACTTTAGTTTATATTTCGATGAACGCTGTGAGATTTTTTGCATAAACTATGAATATATATAGGACTATTTTATTTAAATGCATAATTTTTTCTTTTAAGATAAAAATTATCCTATTTATTTGTAGTAAATCATTCTTAATTTTATACAAAGTATAATATCTTTATATAAATATATAATGTTCATACAGGTACAACACAAGATTACAATATATATACTATCAAAAACAAATTACATTGATTTATCTTTAGAATAACTATAAATATGAGTTTATATTCGAATTATAGTATATATTCTGTATAATAGTTGAAAATCAATATAAAATAAAAATATGCACGATGATACTTAAGTTTTTTTTTGTGTTACTATACGAAACTGTATATATATACAAAGAAACCACAATAAACTGAAAGCTTGGACATTTAGCCATGCGGGAAAACGGAGATTTTTATCACCATAATCAGTTCCCCATAAAAATATAATATAATTTTAAATTATTTTAAAATTATTATAATATATATTCAAATTCATTCATAAATCACAATTGTGTGTTGTGGACGCCATAGGATCTGAAAAATGCATCGATATAAATGTTTTCCCATTTTTCATCAAAGCTTCAGATTCAAAATTTCAAAACAATTAGTTAAACACCAAATCAAATATGGGAGCTCCTGGATGCGATGCGCCGGGAATGTGATTTTTTGAATTTGATACCAAACACGAAATTCAAAAATTTCAAACATATATCTTTAAAACTGATTGAGGTATACCAGAAACAAACTAATCGGGAAATTCGAAAAATGGGAAAGGGATGGTCTGCCTTACTCCAATTTAACCAGCTCTATCATAAATAAGGTTGTCTTGAAAATTCCACAGGTCGAATAGTTTGCTAAAAAAATCGGATCAACCGAGCGATTGAGCAGCGAGTGAAAAGAGAATTAATTTTTTCGTCGATAAAAACTCATAATTCGTTTGAATATGTTCTCAAAACTTTCCAAATCCTTTCCAACTCCAAATCAATCGTAATACATTACATACTAACAGTACGCCCTAATTTTAGTTATATTAAACTACCAATTTAGGAAACTACCTTAAAATTATTCAGGAATTATTTAACGTTAATTTTACAAAAAATTTTATTGGTTTATTTCCTTTTTTGTTTGGAATATAGTGCTAAAAAAAGTGCTGCATTTATCCGACGGTGCCCCGTGCCGGCACCTTCTGCCATGACATGAATATAATAAAGTTTTATTCAATATAATAAATCCAATGTAAAAAATAATTAATTTCTAAACATTGCACTTCGCTTCACACCGCATATAGATCTAATCGATTCTAATTTATTAATAACATATTTAATAGCGTTTTGAAAAGCTTTTTAATCAACTATATGCCGATTTGATTTGATTTTATGATTTCTAAAAGATATTACAAAATAAGCAACATTATTCCCACTTGATGACTTAATTCGAGATTTGCCCATGTCCGAAACTGCCCAAACTCACTTCATAATACATGTCAGCATTCTTGTTCCACGGATGGAATAAAATATAATTAGTATCATTTCGAATTGATTTATATCTATCTATCTAAAATTATATTGGTGAGAATTTGGATGTATGCAATTTGTCAATTGAAAGAATATTCATTACAATTTCTATAATAAATTATTATTATATTAAAACTAATTCTATATATATATATATATTCTTTGTAATTCGTAATAATAGTTGAATCATTTGCTTTCATAATATTTTATCAACAATAAATTTCTCCATCAATTAATTAAAAAACGACAACTGACAATGAGTCACACTTTATAGAAAGTAATATTTCTAGATTCAGTTATCGAATATATATAATACATATATTACGTATATTGAAATTTTCTATTAGTAATATATAATAATGTTATGATACATGCTATATAAATACATTATATAAATATAGTAAATAAATTAAACAAAGAAACGGTTATATACGTCTACGATTTAATTGATATTTATATGTGTAGTTTTTCTTTTTATTTCACGAATAATAATAAATATTACATCCTTTTAGCATCATATATAAATATTCTATATATAGATAATAAATAATAATAGAGTGTTTTTAATTTTATAATTGAAAATATATCTATTATAAAAAATAAATTGTCCTAGTTGATGATATGATGACAATTACAAAATATATATAAATAATCATAATATTAATACAATAATTTTCTTCTTTCATTATATTAAATATAAATAAATTGCATATAAAAAATAAAATAAACAAATAACAAAAATTAAAGTCATCAATTTTATAACTGAAATTTTTATTATATAATATTCAATTTCATTTAAAAATTTAACGAAGCAAATTTTATTTAATATATTATACAGAATTATATGTCAGCTCATTTATTATTATTATTACCTTTATTATTACTCTATAAGTCTATGTTATATAAATATATTCTCTATATCTATTACCAATTATCATTATATATATGATTATTATTTTTTCAATTATTATTATTAATAATGTTAAATTATACGAACATATATACGTATAAAATTTATATTTTTTTGTATTGTCATATATCTATACCTAATATGAGTTTCAAACTATATATATTGAGGTTCCGATTGAATCCAAAAAATATAAATTTTTCTTAATGGAATTATAATTGTATAAAATACACATCATATCATAGGTAAGTTAATAACTATATATGTGTATAACTGTAAACATGTATAGCATCTATAATTTTAAGTATTAACCCTAGAATGACGTTATTAAAGTATCATTCCATGATTCAATTTCAAAATAAAATTAACAGGTTTTGTGTCCCCTCCAGATTTAACGGAATTTTTGATATAATGTTTGTCATACAGTAAATCCAATGGGTCGCACTACACGAAGCGGTTTATTAAACTAGCAGGATTAAGTTAATGGAAGCCCAACACTATTGCGTGTAAATGGATTTCCCCGGCTCCAAAAAAAATAAAATAAAAAATACTCGAGCAATACAAAACCCTTATTTTTTTCCTTAATTATTTTTTTCACATGATTTGAACAATACTCTATTTTGAACTAATTCCCATATTTTATAGAGAACACCGATTGCGATTTTATGCATTCAACCGGTTCAAGCATACAGATAATTGGAATTAGGAAATTAACAATTAACATGACTGCATTTTTGTCCGATTTCGAATAGGTTAGGACATTTTGTAGTGCTCAGGAAAATCAAGAATACAAGTTTTCAATTTTTTGAAGAAATGAAATTTTGGGGTTATTTTCACGGTGGCTTCGAAAATGAAAATGAATTAGATAACCAATTGATTTTTGGCTCATATGCCGTAAAAATTATTTTTTTGTAACATACAAAATGGCGGCTTCGTTCACGATTACAGGAAACTCCGCAAATAGTTATCATATAACTCTGAAACTAATAATACAACAGAGATAATTATAGACATAACTCGTTTTGTTTTTAACCAATTGACTTAAACTGAATTCAACGGTTTTGGTACAAAATGCAAAAAATTACATTCATGAAAATTTTGTCTGGTCCCACTGCTTCCGTTTTCACTCCCGTTCATATCCAATATTCAAAATGTATGACGCGTTATGATTGGCAAAGCATTTCTTCCTGTTTCAGATGTTGGTCTAACATCGTATTTGATTTATATTAGATTAGCCGCATGCATTAATTTGTTTTTGATTTAAATCATTCAAAAAAATCACATTCGCCATATATTTTGAACAAAAAATATTAAATAGAATACCATAAAACGGTGCACATATTAGATTAGATTATATTTATATGATTAAAATCGAAAATATAAATAATATACTGAACTATAACTAAAATCATATAGATATAATTATAAGATTATATCAAAAAAATAAAGTTAAAACTTGTATATGTAAAACAACTATAAAGATTAATAAAATTAAAATACATGCAAGGAAACATCTAACATACATATCTATATCGTGAATTTAATATAATTATTTAAAAGTAAAGGTAAAAAAATTGAATATATTAGGTTGTCTAAAAAGAATTGTTAATTTTTTTTACAAAATTCAAACGATTTTTTTATATATTTCAAATGAACTTTATTAAACCAAATAAGCGCCGTTTTTATCGATGACCCTTTGCCATTTTTCTGGAAAGACATTATCCCATCACTGTAGAACTTCTGTGTTTTCTGGGCAAAAAACTGATCCAAGTGCATTTTGCAGTCCTCTGCGGAATTTAATTTTAAACTATTAAGGGAGTTCAGAGACCGGAACGAATGATAATCTGAAGGTGCAAGGTCCGGGCTATATGGTGGATGCATTAAAACTTCCCAGCCAAACTCTCTCAGTTTCTGCCGAGTCATCAAAGATGTGTGTGGTCTGGCGTTGTCATGATGGAACACAACACCCTTTCGATTGATTAATTCTGGACGTTTTTTTTAATCTCGTGCTTCAATCTTGTTAATTGTTGACAATAGAGATCGAAATCAATGGTTTGACCGGGTGCTAGTAATTCATAATGAACGATTCCTTTCCAATCCCACCAAACAGACAACATTACCTTTCTTGGTGTTAATCCAGGTTTTGCTACTGTTTTAGGAGCTTCACCCTTCTTGGACCACGATCTTTTTCGTACATTATTATCGTATGTGATCCATTTTTCATCACCTGTAATCATTCGCTTTAAAAATGACTCGATTTCGTTCCTTTTAAACAGCGTTTCGCAAATGGAAATTCGGTTCATTAAATTGTTTTGTGTTAATTCATGTGGTACCCAAACATCGAGCTTTTTCTTGTATCCAGCCTTTGTCAAATGGTTTAAAACTGTTTGGTGATGGATGTTTAGTTCTTTAGCGATATCATGACCGCTTACGTGTCGATTTTCTTCAATTTTTGATATGATTTCATCGACTTTTTCAGTGATTGGTCGACCAGAATGAGGTGCAACTTTGACATCAAAATTACCGGAACGAAATCGAGCAAACCATCTATAGGCTGTTAATTTTGATAAAGTTCCTTCACCGTAAACTGCACAAATTTGTTCATGTGCCTGCGTTGCATTTTCACCTTTTTCATAATAAACTTGTAAAATGTATCGAATTTTTTCACTAATTTCGCTCATCTTTAATGCACTACAACTTTTAAATGACTAAACAAATTTAATTATTTTTTTTTTTTATCTACGAAATGTCATCTTTCGAACATATGTTAGTGTTACCTGATCAGATTAGTACTACTTGAAATATTCAATTATAATGACATCTATTTATAAAAATTACCAATACTTTTTCGACAACCCAATATATATAGTTATGGTTAACTTTAACCACTTTATTTTAGTTTTAAATAATAAATATAAAGTTTGCGCTTTGTATAAAAAAAAATAAATAATTTTTAAATGTGTTATTTGTTATTAAATAAAAATAAATTTTTCGCATTATAACCAACAATTTGGTTTTTGCGTCTAACAACAGCCTTCTGTTGTAAGTTTCTTAATTTGTATCTTTTACGGTGTCGGTAATGAGCCGTACGATCAACCGAAAGGGGAAAATGCAACTCTGTGTTAAAATTCAGATTCGAAATATAACCGAATACACAAAACATATTTTATGTCTTCTGTAGGATTCGAACCCACGACCCCAAAGTTAGAATTGTAGGTTGGCGTTTTTATCATTTACACCACAGGGTGCATTTGTTATTATAAGTGTCAATTATTCTGACAGAAGTTATTCTTCAGAATATTTTATT
Organism: Dilophus febrilis; assembly: GCA_958336335.1. NCBI lineage: Eukaryota > Metazoa > Arthropoda > Insecta > Diptera > Bibionidae > Dilophus > Dilophus febrilis. The sequence continues at coordinate 35,855,793 of OY284471.1, forward strand.
TGTGAAAACATTTTGTCTATAAGAATTATTGGGAAAATGAGAGATTCTATTGATTCAAATCAATATCCCAGGTTCTGTTAGTTCAACCAAACTTTTTTTAGATAACCAAACAATAGAAACAAAAACTTATATTTAGATATTTCAAGTGGGGCATAAATATTTAATATATTTATATATATATATATATATATATGACTAAATCTAGTCTAATATTTACGTTGATAAAATAGAAAATAATAAAAATATATATTGTAATTTCATCCAATAAATAAATGAACGAAAATAAAGTAAATTTACGGTCCAATGCGAATATAACGATGAGAGTCAATATTATTTTGTAGAGTGTACAGAATCCGTCTTTATATATAATGATATAATATACCGCAAAATACATAGTTTGAAATTATTCTTTTCTTTCATATGTACTCTTTATTATTGTATAAATACATTAATGTATTATATATAAATATATGTATTATATAAAGTGTATAAATCTCCTATTAGGAAAATATTTATATTGTACGTATATGTATTTTTATATGAAATACAATACTTTTTCACATATAATATTCCATATACATAACACTTCGTTCAATAATGTGTGTGACTAATTAATTAAAACACATTTTTTTGCCAAAATTCGTTTTTATTCATCAATATAGTCCCCTTTTAGGGAGATACAATCATTCCAACGCTTTTCCAATCTTTCGATACCGCCTTTGTAAAACGATTTTTCTTTGCCTTCAAAATAGGCGTTAGTTTCGGCGATTACTTCATCATTTGAGCCAAATCTCTTACCACGGAGCATCCTTTTGAGGTCTGCGAAGAGCCAGTAGTCGCTGGGGGCTAAATCTGAAGAATACGGTGGATGGGGAAGCAATTCAAAGCCCAATTCGTTCAATTTTGCCATCGTTTTCATTGATTTGTGACACGGTGCATTGTCTTGGTGGAACAACACTTTTTTCTTCGCCATATGAGGCCGTTTCTTTGCGATTTCGACTTTCAAACGCTCCAATAACGCTATATAATAGTCGCTGTTGATGGTCTGCCCCTTCTGGAGATAGTCGATGAATATTATTCCATGCGCATCCCAAAATACAGACGCCATAACCTTGCCAGCCAACTGCTGCGTCTTTGGTCGCTTTGGGCGGCTTTCGCCGGCTGCATGCCACTCAGCAGACTGCCGATTTGACTCTGGAGTGAAATGGTGGATCCATGTTTCATCCATTGTGATGTACCGTCGCAAAAACTCCGACTTATTGCGCGTAAACATGTCCAAACAGCTCTTTGAATCATCGGTTCGTTGTTGTTTTTGCTCCGGTGTGAGCAAACGCGGCACCCATTTGGAACACACCTTTTTCATACCCAAATGTTCGTGTATTATGGTTTGTACACTGCCTGCTGATATCTTCAGAATGTCAGCAATCTCCCTCACTTTCACTTTACGGTTGGACATAATGATTTTCAGTGTTTTTTCAACGTTTTCCGGAATAACAGCGTCATTTGGCCTTCCAGTAGATGGAATGTCATCGGTGTCTGTACGACCACGTTTGAATTCGGCATACCAATAACAAATGCTTCTTTTTGATGGAGCAGAGTCCGAGTAATGTTTTTCAAGCCATTCCTGGCATTGAACAGTATTTTTTTTCATTAAAAAACAATGATAAATCAGCACACGGAATTGCTTTGAATTCATTTTTTTTTAAAACACAAAAATAGCGTCACTTATAGCACTGTAACTTGTAAACAAATGATCTGATTAACATATGATGTTGACAGTAAGCCTAAAAAGGTTGCCAAATGCGAAAAAAAATATTGATTTAGTTCTAGGGACGCCATCTATGTGTCAGTCACACACATTATTGAACGAAGTGTTATATTGTATATAGAACAAATAAAAAACAAAAATATTATATATATATTTATATAATAAAAGTTAATCAACAAACGGAAATTTGAAAATAAAGTTATACGATTATACATTTTTATTATTAAAATAAACTATATATAAATGTATGTTTATATATACAGATTTAATTTGTATATATGTAATATTCACATATACACAAAATATAGGATTAAGTGTCATATATTCGTTATACGGTTATACACAGAAATATATATCTTTTTCCGAAAGTATGTATATATTTAGAGAATCTGTTGAAAAGTTTCAAACATTTTTTAATAAATAACAAACATATATATATATATATTATTTTTATATACATATATAGAAGAAGAAGAAGAATTTATTTATATAATTAATTTATTTCTATATTTTTTTTTCGTCCGAGTGCATAAAAGCATTTACTCATATATATACTATATATTATGTCATATGCATTTGTTTAAATAAAAAATTTCAGTTTTTTTAATTTAATGCAATTATCACCATTTCAATATTAATGTATTTTTTTCTCTTTCATGTTTATTCATTTAAATCTTTCGAAATTGTCATTTCGCATATAAAGTAATTCACTTTTAATTTCACTTTATATTATATTTTGTTGTCATTTAAATATGTGATGCATATATAGATATTAAGAGCCTGTAATTTTATATATTATATTACGCGGTGCGTGGGTGTTATAAAGTTTATGTAATAATATATATTTTTTTTAATTATGAAACGAAATGCTTTTTTATGTCATTAAATATTTTTAAAAGATTTAAAAAAAAAATTGCGCAATAATTGTAATTTTGTTTATTGTTCTTTAAAATAATAATCATTTTTTGTAAAAAAAAAAGCATTATTTTATTATAATTTTTCTATATTTGTGTAACATAACGAAACAAATTATACTTATGTACACATTTTATATATTTATACATATATACGCTATTATTTATTTAAGCCAAGCATATAATAACCGAAAATCACGTAAGTATAAAACCACCAAAAATAGATAGCCGCGCGAAAGCCATTCAATTGAATGTAATAATTTTTATGTCATTATATTAAAACAAATTTAGAAATATGATATTGTAATAATTTTGCATATTTATTTTAAGCAAATAAACCAATTTTTTATTTTCTCATTTTAAGATTAAATCCACTGATATATTTAAATTGCCTCACAAAAACACCTTTTATTTTTTTTTATTAAACCTTACAGATACTAAAATTTCAAGTCAATTCGTTAAAAAGGGCACATCGTAAAACCGGCAATAATAGAAGTACTATAGTTTATAGATCATTAATGGCGCTGCGATCCTGTCGGCAGTACGAATTTGCCAAAATGGAGCTTGAACTAAAATATCTATGAATTTGGCAATTTTGATTGTATAAAGTTAAAAAAATTTCGATTCAAATTTTCGGGTCCTGGGAGTGAATGCCATCTGGGGATAAGTTAGCTAATTTCGATAAATACATTTCAATGTAATTTATGTCAGAACCTTTTAGAAAATGTAATTCATTTGATTTTCTTTCAATTTTCTTTAAAATCGTAACACATACACATATATTATATAAATAAATTTGTATAAGAATATATATGATAAATATATTTGTATATCATTTGTCGATTTCTACAGGTGTAATAATCTATATATTATTTTATAATTGGATTTTAATTACAATCAACAATTCAACCGTATAATCAATAATATTCGAAATTGATCATAAAACAATAATTGCACTTATATATATTGGTATACAGATAGATATATATTATGTTAAATATATTTTGTATATATATACTCTGTGCTGTAAATGTTAAAAATGCCAACCTAAAATTCTAACGAAATTTTGGGGTCGTGGGTTCGAATCCTACTGAATGCATAAAATATGTTTTGTGTATTCGGTTATATTTCGAATCTGAATTTTAACACAGAGTTGTATTTTCCGCTTGCGCTTGGTCGTACGGCTAATTACCTACACCGTAAAAGTCACAAATTAAGAAACTAACACCAGAAGGCTGATATTGGACGCTAAAACCAGATTGTTGGTTGTCTAGCGAAAAATTTATTTTTATTTTTTTATATATAAGATTTAATAATTTACATCCCTAAATGCAGAGGAACAGTTCGTTAAATTTTATAATTAACAATTACATTTCAATGTATTAACAAATATACTGGGATTTGCAATACTGTATTGATATGTATGTATATGTATGTATTATACTTATAATTATATTGAAAATATTATACATAGATAAGGTTTCATAAATACGATTTCCTTATTAAGATTTGCAAATGCCATATACACACATATATATTTTCTATATATGTTCTATATACAATACTCATAGCTTATTGTAAACATGATTTCCGACATGTTTCGATATATTATATCATTATATATATAGATGAATATATATAAAATTTACAAATCTTATTATTGTAATGCAATTTAATATAATCATTCTATGCACATACATAAATTTATTGTAATTATATATTTTGTCTTATTATATAATACCATGGAATATGTATGCATACGATACATAAATATTTCGATTTGGTATGTAAATATAGTCGTGATAGATATGCATAATCGAATATATGTATAAAATATATTAGAAATGCAATCGGTATATAAATGCATTTCTATTATAAATTATAAAACCAATAATAATTTGAATTAAATTTCGATATAAAAATATTATTGAGAATAAATACTTTTATTCTTTTGTTCAATCAATTTTTGAATTATATGAATGTCTATTTTGTTCCTTTCTATTTAATGCATAAATGAAACTGTACGTTCGTATCTATATTCTCAAAAAAGATTAAATAAAATTTTTTTTTGAGGTATTTGCCTTCGAATTACCATACCAATATAATTATCTAGACTTGCGGAACAATTTAATATGCTTATAGTTTTGTTAAGGTTCCTTTAATGGCTCCCAAATTCGTTAATATGCACCCTATTACTTTTAAAATTAAATATTAAACATCTTGGGGCGCTTGATTTTTTTTTATAAATCGGTGTGCTGTTGAGTAATTGTTTTTTTATTGAAATTTGTAATTTTTTTTAAAGTAGGGCATATAGTACAATGTAGTAATGTAGATGAAGACAGACGGATTGCGGCTGCGATCAACCATACACATCTGCTGTTATAAACAACATTAAATTACAAAACAGCAACGTTCAGAAAACGAATTTATATAAACCCTTACAATTTGGAATAGCCAAATGGGCCAAAATGATCAAGATAAATTTTCCAGTTGATCGAATCTACCTTATCTGACCCGACTTCACCGACGTCGTAATGACGTTGACGCTACGTCGGAAGGCCTTTAACACTTTATCACAAAAATAATATGGTGGGGTCAGTAAATTACCAAATTTGTTAATTGTGATAACGTGATAATAAATAATTAAAAAGAAATGTCTATTCTTCCAACAGCATATACCAGTGAGTTATTCGAATCAACTCAGAATAACTATGACTCCTTCGAAGTCGCTTTTCAACAGAATCGCGGCTATTATTCTTAATTTTTGTTAGATATTGAAATTTGTTTGTTTCGCTCAGATTACCATAATCTTGTCTCAAATTCCTGTACTTTTTTTTTTAATGTGATAAATGTATTATGATGGTTCACAATAGATTCAATTACTATCATTGTTTCCGATTATACTTGAAACTTTAAACAAGAAAGGTATATTTAAATACATTTTTTTTAATTATAAAATATCTTGAATGTTAATTTAATGTGGACGTGAAAAATATCGGATATGGAAATGAAAAAGTTTCCATTGGAAGTCTTGATCGCAAAATCTTTTATAAACGCGTGAAAATACAATTTTCATTATTTTTAAGAAAGTATGATTAATGAGCTCATTAAATATATGCTAACCAAACAACAGAAAGTTTAATTCAAATTTGTGTTGGATCTGTCCTCTAAAGTGATAAACTTTAATGATAATAAAATTTACATGTAATTCATTTGGGCTTTGTACTTGTAAATTTTGGCTTTTTTTTATTTCTTTTATTTGTTCATCCCAATTTTATGCTGCTTTGTATATACCTACTGTATGCGGTTTATAATATAGATGAAATTAAATAAAGAAATAAAACAAACAAAAGATACATTGTTTAATTAATGTACATTTATGTGTATTGTGTATATATAATATTTAAAACAAAATATATGATATATACATTTTTGTTGAAATATGAATTTTCATTTATTATTATCAAAATGTAATTTATTATTATAATATTTTTAAATTAATTAATATTTTATTTTAAATTTAAATAAAAGATTACTTATATATATATAATGTAAACAGATATACGTATTATGTAATATATATTTAATATTTCTTTTACACATACAATTCATAATTGGAATATAATTATTCTAATTGTTTATGGTATGTCTATAATATGAATATATATATATATAACATATGTATATAACATCCGTATGAGATGTGTGTATATATAGTTTATACATTACTTTTGAAATATCATATATCTTTATACATATATATAGTTAAATACATATATATATATATATATATATATAATTTTTTGTGGTATTATCTAATTTGCCTTACACAAAAGGATGTAAGTAAATTTAATTTTATTTTAATGTATCTATATTTATATATATATACATATATGGAATTTGCAATATGTGGATATGAGTGAGTATATAAACATATATACCTACTATATATATGCATATAAATTTTATATATATGAAAATTTCTATTAATTATTTAAAATGTTAATTTACATTGTACATGAGAAATCCATTATGGTTTAGTTTAGCATTATGTGTCTATATATAGATATCCATATATTGTAATGTAAATTATTATATACGCGTCGTATGTATTTAATATATTTATACGTAAATTATTATTATATATTGAAAATACATTTATATATATACATTTTTAGTTCTGTACATATATATATATATAGATGTATAATATATATATAAAAGTTAAAAATTATATACGTGCTGAGTAATTACAGTATAATTATTATATATATAAAAATTCAAAATAATATATAGCCATATATAATGTATATAATATAAATGCAAATTATTTATTTTCACATATGCATATACCTATATGAATGTATTTATTACATTTTACATTTAGATACATATAAAAAGCATAGAATATTTACAATGTACTATGACCTACTGACCAAATCATTGAATTTTGGCATCGAATTCCAAGGTCGATTAATGCAAATATTCCTATATTCCAACTTCATATTCCTATATTCCTAAATTTCATGTAGGAACTCCAGGATATATTCAACCTATTTGCCTATGAAATTAGTTGAATATCCGATGGGGGAAATCTATTATATTAGTATTATATCTTTAATATATGCAATGATTATATTATTGTTTGAATGAACAAATTTTAAATTTTCCGTGATTAGGGCTTATTTCTCCTCAAATTTTTGATGAGGGCTTAGGCAACCCATCTCCTTCTATATCATAATTTTTTATATACATCGTAATACATTGGAATCCAAGAGTTCCTTAGACCTTAGCTGTTACCAACCCGTGGTCAATAGGGTTATATAAATAATATAAAATGTGTGTAATTGTTCATACCATAATTGATAATTCAAATACATTTATACTTTTTATACTGTATGGTCAGTGCTTTAGAAAACAATGAGCTCTATATCTATATTGGATGTATTTTTATAATCTGTTATTTTATAGATTAAATATTATTCTATATGTGCTCTATGCTCATTTAATTATTCAATTTACTAATATGGTATTTCACAGTAAAGAAGTGTTATACATGTTGATATCAATGATGTTTGATATATAATAACATTCTTAAATATATATGAATATTAACTAATTTTATAAAGTTTGACTAATTTGATGAGAAAAAATAATTTACAAAATAATCTACATCGAAATAAAACTGTCCGGAGTGGAGCTGTGTTCTACTCTAACCATATATATTTCGTACACTGGCTATATTTTATTAATATTTTATCCTATCGATTTTAAGATTCCGAGAAAGGACTTTAAACCAAAATTTTTTTAATCCTTCTAATTTTATTTCATAAAATTATAGTTTTAGTTAAATAATTGTGCAGATGGAAGTAAAAAATCGTTTAAATTCAATTAATTATAGAATTTATTTTAAAATGATTCAATGTAACAAAAAAAAAAGTGACTATTAAAATATCGGACACTTATATTATACGACACTAATCTCCTTTGTAACGCCTCCTTTTTCCTTTATGGCAGCCTCCTTTCTCTTAGACCATGGTATTTACTAAATTTTTGCATTCATGCGGTGTTATTCGGTTACACTTTCAATGATTTTTCCTTTCCAGCCTTCAATCCTTCAATTACAACTTTCAGATAATTTCTTTTTCTTTCGTTTTATTAATGCTCACAATGATTTTATTAATATAATTAAATCATAACTTGCAGCGGTTTGTGGTGAAGCAACATCTTATTGAAATGTGAATTTGCCGATTGATTATAATTTAATAGTGGCGGTGGCAAATGGTTATGATTTAATATATGAATGTATTTTTGGGAAAACCTACCCTCAATGAAATGTAAATTCCCGGTGACTTTATTTTGCAAAACAATTAAAAGGGGATTTGCTTTGGGTTGTAAAATTGTTAGTTATATTATTATTATAAGGGGAAAACATCATAACAAAATTAATAAAATATGTCTTTGTTTTTACCTTATAAAATCTATAGTTCAGTTTATGAGTCAATTGCCTTGTCCATAGCCTTATTACATGATTTTTTTTTTAAAAACTGAATATAAAATGTTACCCAATATTAGTGGCATATAATAGAAGTGTTCAAAATTATAGCGGTCAAATAAGATGTAACAGAATGTTCTTGAATTGAAAAAAATACATGACAAAGTGTATTTTGGCATATAGTAGGTGTTTGAGATCACAAAAATTATTGATGGAGAATGTTCCCCATATGCTTAAATGTACAACAATCCATGTACATCAGTTACATATTGCTTCATTGCAATCTCATTTGTTAATTCCCTAAAACTTATTTGCACATCCAATATATTAATGTCATATAGTTATAATTTATAATATCAATAATCAGAAAACAATTCACACGGTTTCAACATTTTTACCTAATATTAAACCTAATTAAATTTATAATAATTTACGTATTCGTAAAATTTTGATTATTCTATAATTTGATACAATAATAAAATAATTTATAGATTTACCATTTGATCTGAAACATATATAATTTACATTTTTTCTTAACAAGTATACATAGATGGATGTACAAAAAAAGTGATTTATTAATCAAATACCAAAAAATTAATATAAGTTATGATATCGGAACGATATCAGACCAATAATGAAATGCACTTAAACCTACACATAACATAAAATATATTTTTATATACATTGACATTTGAATATTTTACAGAAAGATGTATAGATAAGAAGAAGGAAGATGTGAATGTCAACCATATTCCAAATCATGAAATATTTTTTCTTTAAGCAAAAACAACAACGAAAAAATCCATATTATATATCGAAAGATATGAAAATAGCCGCACATTAATGTGATATATATATAGACGAAGAAGAAAAAAATCAATCGATTAATCATCAAAATATAGGTATCCATATTACACTACATATACATCGTATCGTGTATAGATTGTACATGTCATCCAATTTCCTTTTCTTTTCTTTATATTTTTGGATATAAAGATTTATGTATGCCTATATATATTAAATAAAATATACATATATAGCTAAAACCTACCTAATATACCAAATATTTTATCTTACATTTTATCATTCTTTTATTTTTTCATTTTTTGATTAATTAAAAATATAAAACAAAAGTGCTGACATTTTAATTACATTGAAGAAAAGATAAATGCCCTCATATCATTATAAAAAAAACTAAAGTTTATAGTATATATACATACGTATACTGTCTAATGTTTACGTTTTATTTTTTTGGGGATACCAATGAATATCAATATAATAAGACATCTGTTAACGATCGTCAACAATAAAAAAAAATTGGATTTTTTAAAAACATTTTTTTTATTTATTTTAAATAATATACATCGCTTCATCGCTATATGAACTATAGATATATTTTAAATTTGCTCTGTGCACCACAAAATACGGATAATTTTTTTATTTATATTATGGGTAAGAAAAAAAGCACAAACAAAAAAAAGTTTATATTCGTCTATTTCAAGGAACATTTAACGTAAATGAAAGAAATCATATAGTAAATAATATATAAGAACATTATATACATTTCAAAACAATAACCACAAAGTCATCTAAAAATAAGAAAACAAAAATAAAAGATAAAGAATATTCTCATTGTTTTTTTTTCATTTTCTTTTCAAAATTCAATTAATTGTTTGCTATACCCGGTTTTGTTTTTCAACCATTAAAAATGATGTTTTTTTTTTTGTGTTAATTTTATCAATTGTTCATTAAGGAAATTGAAATGTTGATAGGTAAACGTGAAATATATATATATATATATATATATATATATATATATATATATATATATATATATACCAACCAAGTAAGAACCCACAAATCAACACACTCCTTATGGCGCCGGGAGTTTAATCAATAATAAAAATAAAAAAATATATATTGTAAATTTATTTATAAGATTTTATTTTGAATGCGTACGTGTGAGCTTTCTTTGTATAAATAAATCCATTTGGTTTGTCATATTTGTAGGTATATATAAGCCGTTTTACAAATTCAAATTTCTTTCATATACACATCACTTGCTTTAATATACTGACCATTTTTTTGGCCGTAATTTAAGCCAGCACATTTGTAGAGGATCCTATTTTGGCCAACTTTTGTTCCGGATTAGTTGCCGACTCTTCTGCTTTGGCAAGAGGAATAGGTAAAAGTTCGCAAGATAATATTTTTAATTGCCTCTCCAGAGCGGAAATATAGTGCGGAAGTCGTTAAGGATCATGGGAATCTATAATTTTTGTTCAACAATTAGTCGGTTTCCCTTACCGGTTTCCCCTACCCTCCACTACTTCAGGTAGTAAAACAAAAAATTCCCTAGGCGGAATTATTTGAGACATTTGGATTTTCAAAATTAGTGTTCACCTCCATGGCTGAAGGGGGGGGGGGGGGGGGGGGGACCGACTAAGTCCTGAAGAAAAGTTTAGCTTCCCATCAACCCGAAGGAGTCCTAACTGTATTCTCCCTATGTTGGAATTTCATGTTCATAAGCAAACTTTGACCTCTTCCATAGGCCAAAGGGGATGATTACACTAACAGCCACTAACAGTAAGTCCAAAACGACAGTTGGTCACAATAGGATCCTCAACAAGCTAACCTAAAATAGAGTTTGGGACGTTCGCAGGACAAGTGTAATTTTACCTTTTTTAATGTAAATATATTATTTATATGATGTTATAGAAATATTTAAAGAAAATTCAAAAATGACGCTTATGCTTATGTAGACCTATCGATTTCTAAGATGGGTGTCATTGTGTATTCTATAAAAAATTGATTTTTTTATTTTAGAAAATACCAAATTTTAGTTTTGCTATATGAATTTTTTAAGGTATGTAAAAATAAATATAAATAAAATAATAAGAAAAAATGAAAAACATTCAGTGGGGGAATAAAAAGAAATGGGTTTTTTATATTTTTGGACATATGTCAACCGGATATACGTTGTTGTTAAGATAGAGAAAATAAAGATTATCTAACGTTTTGTGAACAAAAACAACCATAATTGTTCGTATTTATATATTAAAGTATTAAATTTGAAAAATATATTTGATGTATTCGATCAATGTGCTATTTAAATATTGCATTGCCTTTTTTTTCTTTAAATACAATGTGTCCCAGTACCACCCCAGAAAGCCGAATACCACGTATTCCTGGGACTATTTCCAGCAAAAATCGTTCTGGAAGGGGGGGGGTCTTACTTCAACCGCTATCGAGTTACAGGGTGGTGTTCCTTGAAAAACATGGGTTCAATTATTAACTCATAATGTCCAGCCCGTTCAAGTTAGAAATTATATACTCGATTTATAGGTAAATGAATTGCCTTCAGTTTTGCTCGGGATTCAATTTTTGCTATCTAGTTCTCGTTTGGAGTAATTGATGCTCAAAGTGAAAAATGTCATATTTTTCCATCAACTTTTTCAGAAAAATTAATTTTTTTTCAAAATTTCTCGGGATAAAAACTTTTTTTTTCTATTTAGCTTTTGTGCACCATCAAATTCCCTTAAAGTCCACCATACAAAGTTAAGCGCTGCGACTTATAAATTTGGAGTTCTTACGTGATTAATAATTTTACATTACTTAGATGTTAATAATTTATTAATCATTCTATATATACTTTAACAAAACAATCATATGTAAGTTTTTCATCTATACTGCACTAATTCATCTCGATATAATACATATCCGTAGATATTAACTTTGTTTATATGAATGAACTATAAAATCATTACAAAAAATGAAATGAAACTAAAAAATAAAAAAAAACTTTCTCTATATGTATATATAAAAAGTCTATTGAAAAAAATTTTCACAATTTTTCTTTCATTCATTCTTTATATATAATAATAAAGCAGAAATTATTTCACTAACTATATGTAATCTACGATGCGGCTGAGAGTATATTATAAATACTTTTATTTCATACAGAAAAGTCAGTATATAATGTATATTATTATTATATTTTCTAAATGTTGTGACGAACAAAAAATAAAAAAGAACAATAACCTTTATACTTGGTATAACGATTATATACATAAAATATATATATATATCGTTTTATATATAAACCAAATATATTTATGTATAAGCCAACATGGATAAAATATATAATTGAAAATAATAAATCAATGTGTTTTCATGCATTTTTAAACATTTTAACGAAACTATAATATAACTTTAAACAAATTTTTTATATACTTTTTTTCATTTATGCTTCGATGAATTAATAAAAAACAATTTTACAATAATAATTGTATAGTTTTACTTATATATATACCTATAACATACATATATCATTCGATTTACCATCTTCATTCATACAGTTAATCAAATATTTAATCGCAACCATAACAATTAAATCTTTGTAGTAAAAGTATAATATAGAAAACAAGTAATACAATAAAATTTTGTACATAATAGAAATAAAATATAATAAAATTATACACAATCAAAGTGTAACGTAAACATATGCATATAGAAATAAACCAATTCATCAAAACGTCGTCAAATAGTAAAATTGTCAATCTTAAAAAAATTAACTTTTCCATTTTATGTTAATTAAAATGACGCTATTACTGTGGAAACATTAAATGCATATTTACGTAAAGTTGCGTACGTTTCGTTTCGACATGCTTAAAATTTCATTAAGTGACCCTTTAACCCTCATCCTCTGTTTGAACAAAACATTTCCCATAGAGATTTTAGGATAAAATTTAATTAGAATCAGGAAAATGTAAATTAACTTAAATAACATATTTAGCGTTTTATTTGTTAATAGATAATCGATTAAGCTAGATAATTTAAATTCGGCATAGTTGCTAAATTATTTGAATAAAAAAATCATGTTGGGTTAAATTTGACCCAAAAACAGGATGAGGATTATTAATCCTTTAATTTAAACCCTCTAATAATATTCTTTACCAAGAAAGGGTTTCCACTGTTGAAAACCTGAAGAATTTATGATTATTCAATGAATTCCATGAAATAATTAAATTAGAATATACGAATAAATTACAGTGGTCTTTGATAGCAAATATTTTTTAAATTCTTATGACGCTCTACAAAATTAGCGGCAAAAAAATTGAGTTTTCTAAGTCATGCATTAAACACATAATGCTGCGTACGTGTCGGTTAGCCGCAAAATTTAGCCAAATTGAATCCAATCTTCTTCTAACTTCATTTTAGTGATACCTCCACTGGTTTTGGCTAGAATATGCAAGGTATTGGCTGTGTAGACGTGCGCATAGAAAACAAATCTAACATAAGAAAAATTAAATTAGTCTCATTGTCAGTCGATTAAAACAAAATAAATTTACACACAAATTAAGCATACAGAAAATAATCGAAGTTTTAAAAATTATTTAAAATGGAAAGGAATGAGAAACAACAAAACATTTTTGCATTACAAAAATAGCGGTACCATTAACATAAAATAAAGGGTGGAATATAGACACGGGTTGAAAAAGCCACATGGGTACCTAACAAAAATTAACGTATATATGAATTTAAGGATTTCCATTTTAAAAGTGAAAGCAATTTTTTCCATTAAACCTGAAGATTGATTGATGTATAGTCGCAGTGTCTTATATAAAGAGTGCAGACTACATATTTGAATGAGCTGAAAAATGTAAAAAAAGAACAGTTGTATCACTACAATCAATACGATCAATTGTATCAGATAACTTAAGCGTTCTGGAGTTTATAGCATATGAGAATTAAGCTATGAAAATCAAATCTAAAAAAATCTCGATTCAACGATTTTCTGTATGAATCCAGTTTTCTGACCGTTTAAAATTCACGAACAATTTCTGACCGTTTAAAATTCATGCGGGAAATATCCAAAAGCCTGGAAAATGGGTGCCACATGAATTGAAAGAAAGACAGATGTAATACGGAAAATCGCTTGTGAAATTTTGATTCAAAGAAACGAAAGAAAATCAGTTGACCATCGAATTGTTACTGGCTTAGAATCCTAAATGGAAAAAATCATGTGTTAATCCACGGCAACCATAAACATTGACTGCAAAGGTTGGTCCTTTCGGTAAGAAGTCAATATTGTGTGTCTGGTGAAAACAGAAAGGTGTTGTGGATCACGAGCGGACACAAAATAAAACTGGTTCAGGACACCATTGATTCCTACGAAGAAGTCGAAATTTGGGTGTCTGATTGGTTTGCTTAAAAAGACAAACAATTCTGACGGCGTGGTATTCACAAATTGCCAGGAAGGTGGTCAAAATGTGTAGAAAACAATCGGCAATACTTTGAATAAAATTTTTTTTAAATTCCCATTTAAAATTAGTGGTTTATTTTCGGAAAATAATAAGTTTCATACCGCTACACCGTTTACATATGTGAATATATGAATTTATATTATCATAATGTAGTGGCACAAGTTGAATGGTTGTGACAAATAATAAAATAAGTTCATTTTTTTTGCCTTGAATAAACTATCAAATACTTTATATATATAGTATATAGAACAATAGACAATTTTGCTGTTGACATCAATGCAAATTACTATTATATATACATATATGAATAGTTAGTATATATGTATGTATATATACGGTTGGTTCTTTCTATAGTTTATATAGTTACTAAATTTAAACGTGAATAAATGATAAAATATATAGCTAGTTATATGTATATTTCAGTTATATTTTTGTTGTAATATTCACAAGTATATGGATATATATTATATCATCAACAAATAATAACAATGCTATTTTTTTTCTCCACTTTTCACACATCTCTTTATATAATATTTTGTAAAAGTTTTTATATTTTTTTTTGTTAGAATATTGTTTTATAATAAGAGTTTTTATTTCTATTTTACCATAGCGTACACAATTTTGTTAAATAATTTTCATTCATTTATTTTGTTTGTCAAAAATTTATTTATAAACATTAGTAGTATATAGCTTTTTCCGATCAAGTTAGGACATTTTTACTTCAAGTGCGGACTTTTTCATTTCATGTGCGGACTTTTTCATTTCAAGTGCAGACTTTTTCATTTCATGTGCAGACTTTTTCATTTCTATTTAAGATTTTTTTTTTTCAAATTAAGATTTTTTTATTTCAAATTAAGATTTTTTTTTTTCAAGTTAGGATACATTTTTATTTCAAGTTAATGGTTTTTCAAACCAATTTGATGATTTTTTTGAAGTTCATACATGTTTTTTTACTATATTCTCTACTTATAATAACAATCTTATATATAAATTAATTTTATAAATTTGCCTTTTTTGCATTATTAAATAATACTATTATTATTAAATTAATATTATTTCTGTATATAATATTATCATTAAAAGACACGTATATTATATATTATTTAGAATTTACTTTCTATATATAAATAAGTGCAATTAATGTCAATAACATAGAAATTTAAACTAATTACGGGATAATTCTGATAAATGCATATATTGAATAATAAATGCATATATTTCATAGTATACGTAAAATGGGGTGAAGTGGATCGAAAATTTTACATTTTTCTTAATTGTGACTTTTAATTATTGAAAGTAAAAGTGGCAAACACAAATATAAATTATACTTGATAATATAAAACACTATTTAAGATTACAATTACTAAACATATTTATCTGAATATTAAAGCAATACTAAATTCATAATTCAAATTCATTATTTATAATAACTTTATATGATATATTGATTTAAAACAATATATCATATTTATATAAACTAGTATACTATATTGTACAAAGTATTTGTGTTGTACTAAAGTATATATTTTAACATTAATGATTCCGGAAAATTTCATGAAACACAATTTAAGTTCTTGTGTCCTTCTAAGTTGTAAATTCAAAGAAAAAAAATCTTAATTTTTATGCAATAAGGGCACTGAAACCCCGATCCACATATGCTTTGGTTTTATAACCATTTATTGCTGGAGAATTGAATAGTAATTTTTTAGAATGCATTATTTCGATAAACAATACGAACTTGATGAAATGCGCTAGATGAAATGAGTTAGTATTCATTTCTAGAACGTCTAATTAGCTATAGCAATGAATCGTTTTTAACAATAAAAATGATTGATTTCGTTAGGTTTTTGAAATGCGATTGAAATCATTTTAAAGAAACAACATGTAATTATATCAAAGCGACCACGGCATACAAGAGCACGTCCGCATACTGTTCCCTAATTCACTTGCACTTACTGAATTTATGTTTTCAATCGCCTCCTTTGCGATCTTTACAGTTATTTTTAATTGTTGAAGAATATTAAAAATTGTCGTTACAATCAGATTATAATTGTTTTGTCGTAAATTATCTTTAATGTTTTTAGTATGATGGCAGGATTATATTCCACAACAGACGAAACTGCTGACTTTATTACATGTGTCACCTGAAAGCTGAAACTTCGAATAACATACGAAAGTAATAATGTAAATAATAATAATCATCATATTATTATTTAATATTAATTAGTTTAAATTTCTATGTTATTGACATTAATTGCACTTATTTATATATAGAAAGTAAATTCTAAATAATATATAATATACGTGTCTTTTAATGATAATATTATATACAGAAATAATATTAATTTAATAATAATAGTATTATTTAATAATGCAAAAAAGGCAAATTTATAAAATTAATTTATATATAAGATTGTTATTATAAGTAGAGAATATAGTAAAAAAACATGTATGAACTTCAAAAAAATCATCAAATTGGTTTGAAAAACCATTAACTTGAAATAAAAATGTATCCTAACTTGAAAAAAAAAAATCTTAATTTGAAAAAAAAAGTCTTAATTTGAAAAAAAAAAAATCTTAAATAGAAATGAAAAAGTCTGCACATGAAATGAAAAAGTCCGCACTTGAAATGAATAAGTCCGCACTTGAAATTAAAAAGTCCGCACTTGAAGTAAAAATATCCTAACTTGATCGGAAAAAGCTATATATAAAGATCTAATTTTATTTGCGTATATATACAATTGGATGCTTTGATATGTTATATACATACATGAATTTTCAACAAGTTAATTTAAAATCACTTTTTATAAGTCATAAATTCATTGTTTTATAAAATTCGAATGTTTTTCCATTTATAACAATGTGTATGGTATAAAATAGATGTGTATACATAGAGATGTTATAATATGACATTACAAAATAATTTTTTGTCTTTCGTATATATCGTACAAAAACTTATATCATATATCAGCACAATGTGTATAATTTAACACCTTTGACTTATATAACAAATATAAATATATTTCTTTATTTTTTAGTTATAATTTTATATATGGATAAAATTTCATATACTTAAAGTTCCACATATGATATAGATATACATATATACCTATGTAATACATATATCAAAAAATTATTCAAAAACTTCTTCAAATAAACCTGTCACATAAACATGTTCTATATGAATATACCAATTCAGTAGAAGTATAAATATATAGAATGATTTTTAAGAGAGTTTTTGATATAACGCAGCAATCGCATCATCGAATGCGTTAGTTGAGGATGTGTATATAAAATTTGTCCACATATTCAAATTAATTTTATTCTTTTATTAGGGCTTTTATTTTTTGTTGTTGTTTTAAATGAAATATTCGTGTAAAAATCTTTTGACAGTAATCTAAAGTACCTCCTCTCGAATTTTATTTTAATGTGTAAGTGTGATAATGCAATCTTTTTTTTAAATTCGTTGTTCATCTGTTTCTTTATATACCTACTACCAATTCGAATATATACAATATACATATTTAAAATACTTATATGTATTAATATATAGTATGTATATAGGTATAAATAAATACGAGGTGGAATTGTATTAAAAGTTTTACTAAACTAACAAATCAGAGTTTGGAAAAGTTACGTGAATTGAATTCAGTTGCAAATTTAGATATAAAAATGTATATAAAGTAGACTCGCGATATAAGATACCCCTTGAATAAGGAAACCTCAAAATAGGGAACGCTTTCAAATTTTGTATTATAGCCTTTAAATAAGGAATGCTAAATAAATCAAAACCTCGATATAAGGAACGATTGGTGTATTTTATAACACGTTGGTATTCAAAATTATTGAAATTATGTATTTGTAAGTATTTTAATGAAATTATGTTATTTCCCATCTCTCACAATCACTCGCTTCACAAATATGTATTGTTTTTTTTATTGGTTGAGTACGTGCATTTTATACTCATTTTATATACAGAATTTTTATTTGGTTTGCTGTTCCAACCAAAAAATACGCTTGTTTTTTCCATTGTTTTTCAAAATAATTGTCTAAATTGAATATATATCATTTGATTTCAACCTCTTTTCCGTCGTTTGATTGATATCTCTCGCTATACATTTTTTTTACGAAACCTTCCATATAAGGAAACTTTGAAATAGGGAACGACCCCCTGCGCAATCAATTGTTCGTTATATTCGCAAGTTTACTGTATATTTATATATATACAGTTATAACCAAACGACACCAGGATATAACATATTGCTTCCTTTCATAAATGTTTTTTTATTATTATCATCATATTCCATGTATAGTATGATAGTATATATCTAACCACACAATATTGTTTATATATTTTATTATATATTGTTCATATGTAAATATATAGAAATAAATAAAAGTTAACAGAAAAAAATATTATTTTAAATAAATCTATAAAATTGATAAATATGGAAAATAACGTATATGTGTACAATATGTATAGTTAGTTTCCCATCACTATATATATCGTATACAGGAAAATTCAATAAATATTTCATCTATATATATATAACACTTCGTTCAATAATGTGTGTGACTAATTAATTAAAACACATTTTTTTGCCAAAATTCGTTTTTATTCATCAAGATAGTCCCCTTTTAGGGAGATACAATCATTCCAACGCTTTTCCAAGCTTTCGATACCGCCTTTGTAAAACGATTTTTCTTTGCCTTCAAAATAGGCGTTAGTTTCGGCGATTACTTCATCATTTGAGCCAAATCTCTTACCACGGAGCATCCTTTTGAGGTCTGCGAAGAGCCAGTAGTCGCTGGGGGCTAAATCTGGAGAATACGGTGGATGGGGAAGCAATTCAAAGCCCAATTCGTTCAATTTTGCCATCGTTTTCATTGATTTGTGACACGGTGCATTGTCTTGGTGGAACAACACTTTTTTCTTCGCCATATGAGGCCGTTTCTTTGCGATTTCGACTTTCAAACGCTCCAATAACGCTATATAATAGTCGCTGTTGATGGTCTGCCCCTTCTGGAGATAGTCGATGAATATTATTCCATGCGCATCCCAAAATACAGACGCCATAACCTTGCCAGCCAACTGCTGCGTCTTTGGTCGCTTTGGGCGGCTTTCGCCGGCTGCATGCCACTCAGCAGACTGCCGATTTGACTCTGGAGTGAAATGGTGGATCCATGTTTCATCCATTGTGATGTACCGTCGCAAAAACTCCGACTTATTGCGCGTAAACATGTCCAAACAGCTCTTTGAATCATCGGTTCGTTGTTGTTTTTGCTCCGGTGTGAGCAAACGCGGCACCCATTTGGAACACACCTTTTTCATACCCAAATGTTCGTGTATTATGGTTTGTACACTGCCTGCTGATATCTTCAGAATGTCAGCAATCTCCCTCACTTTCACTTTACGGTTGGACATAATGATTTTCAGTGTTTTTTCAACGTTTTCCGGAATAACAGCGTCATTTGGCCTTCCAGTAGATGGAATGTCATCGGTGTCTGTACGACCACGTTTGAATTCGGCATACCAATAACAAATGCTTCTTTTTGATGGAGCAGAGTCCGAGTAATGTTTTTCAAGCCATTCCTGGCATTGAACAGTATTTTTTTTCATTAAAAAACAATGATAAATCAGCACACGGAATTGCTTTGAATTCATTTTTTTTTAAAACACAAAAATAGCGTCACTTATAGCACTGTAACTTGTAAACAAATGATCTGATTAACATATGATGTTGACAGTAAGCCTAAAAAGGTTGCCAAATGCGAAAAAAAATATTGATTTAGTTCTAGGGACGCCATCTATGTGTCAGTCACACACATTATTGAACGAAGTGTTATATATTACATATATTATAACAATAGGGATTTTTTTAATTATTGAAATATTCATATGTGTTTTTATTTTAATTTATTAAATAAATATATGAATATTGAAATATGGATTTTGATTATTAAAATATCTAAAATTACACGAGGATTTGTTTCAATATTGATAGAACTGATGTTCCATGACTAGAAAATGTTTTGAATCAATTTAATATCACAAAACCGAATCAATTTTGGATTACAAAGTAAATTCATTTTTGAAGCACAAAGTTGTTTTCATTTTGGTACAGGTTTGTGTTTTAGTTATGTATCATAATATGGATTCCATTTTGAAACTACTTTGTATGTCAATTATATATCAAAAATAACCTAGAATTAAATTTGAAAGGAATAGCAGCAAAACATTTATACAAAATGTATATATATATATATATATATATATATATATTAAAACATAAATGAAATATCTTAAAATAAAAATATAAATTTTTCGCTATACAACCAACAATCTGGTTTTAGCGTCCCACCGCAGCCTTCTGTTGTTATTTTCTTAATTTGTGGCTTTTAGGGTGTCGGTAATTAGACGTACGACCAAACGCAATCGGAAATTACGACTCTGTGTTAAAATTCAGATTCGAAAAATAACCGAAAACACAAAACATATTTTATGCATTCAGTAGGATTCGAACCCATGACCCCAAAATTTTGTTAGAGTTTTAGGTTGGCATTTTTAACATTTACAGCACAGAGTTACATGAAATGAAATGAAATATCTTAATATTAAATATTTTAAAGTCTTATAAATGCAAATTTTTTTTCATAAAATAGATAAAATAAAAAACAGAAGATTTTAAATTCTACCTCCTGATGAATAAAATGGTTATTTATAATGAATTTTTTTAAATTATTCTTAATTCCAACGCGAGAATAAAATCCGCATTCCATTGGAATCATTTTTTTTATTTTGCTGGCTAGGTTTCTTTAATGTCCTTATATCTATTGGAAGATTTGGATGATTCTGAGAAATTCCGAACTTTCCACATTAATTTTATTAAATCAAAAATTAAAACAAAACACGTTAGAACAAAATAAAACAAAATTATTAAAAAAAAAGAAAAACTGTTCTCACCAATTTGATGCATTTATAGCATCGTGCTTTATCTGTGAATAATTGTTTTCCATAACGACTGTTACGCAGTGTATAGGTCTTTATAGGTCTTTATAGAAATCTATATTCATCTGTGAGATCCATCAGCGGCGTATGCAAGGAATTTATGAATGTGCACATTTTTGATTAGCCGGTCTAATTGAATTGTGAAAAAGGGAGGATTGTGAAACATTAAATGAAACCGTGATTATCAATACTATGCATTAGCACTATTTAAAATAAAGTATTCAAATTTTTATCTATGAATAATTTTTTATTCAAATATTTTTTTGCATTTTTTACTATCATTCATTTTTCTGAATACCTTATTGAGCATAAACATACAGTGCAATCGTTTCGCCTTTTTTATGAACTATTTATTTCTCCATATTTACAGATATATTTATTATTTTAGTGATATTCGGTGTTGATTTTATATTTTAAGTGCCTTTTCCTGAAAGCTTTTATATAACTATACTTTTACGTGAATTCTACAAACATGTAATTAAATGTATCGGTTCTCATGGAAAATTGATGATTAAGAATGATTTTTTTAACAAAATTTGACTGAAATTTTCAACAAAACACTTATATAATGGAGGTGGTTAAGTTCGAAGATGGGGTATGTCAGACCATCGCTTGTTCCTCCTCCCTTGCAAAATTGTCCGAATATTCCTATATGTTTCTTGTTTTTATGTTTCTGGTATATATCAAAGAATATTGAAAATATTTACTTGAAGTTTTGTATATTGGGGTTTTGGTATACCAAATGGAAAAAATTAAATTTTCGGAACGTTTTTTATGATCCCATCACATTCACGTACTCTTGTAGTCATCCAATGGATAAAGATCGACTTCCATTCAGGGCCAAACTTGATTTTCATTAGCTTATCAGCGATCAGGTTTTACACTATACATAGAAAATCATCTTTAACGGCTTTGAATAGAGATTTTTTATCTCTTTGAAATCTAATCATTAACATAATAGTATATTATGAGTTTTCAAAAGCTACTATAAATAATATTATTTTTCTTAGTAACAATATGGGACACATTTTTATACCCTTATGTATATATATTCGATTTCCTTACCATATGAATATGAATTACACAACTTCTATAATATTAATTTTATATACAATATATTATTCATTCAATTTAGTTTTTGAACAATTGTATTTATAACATATATACACAAAATATAAATGATAAATGCTCTTATGATTTATTGTATTTATATGTATACCTAAAATGTATAAATATATGTATTATGTATATATTTAAACAATTAGTATATAATTTAACAAAATCATTCAATCAAATTTAATTATTAATCTGTTTTTATGTTGTTGTTTTTCAACTATATGAATTATACATATTTTAAGTATAGTTATTTACAAAAACATATCTTAATTCCTTTAAATACATGTACTACTGGAAATATTTTAATCGTTTATATATACAATATGTATATAGAAAAAATAAATATATTACAATGTAAAATGAATAATTATTCTTATTGTTATATACTATTTATATTTAAATACGAACAGATATGTATTCATAAATATCGTAATATAGTTGTTGCTATATATAGTATGTTATATAATATAAAACAATATAATTTGAATTTAAATGTTTATAGAAATACGTGTATATGATATAAATCATTTATTTTATTATATACATATTTTATACCCTTATTTTAATAATTAATAATATATATACACCTCTTTTATATGTATATCATTTTTAATGTAAAATATATAATTTTATAATAATAATAATAATAATAATTATTATTATTATTATACTAATCCTTTGAAATTTATGTTATAAGTATAAAATATTTTATTATATATTGTAAACGGTATACATATATATTTGTGCTCTGAAATATATTATATGTGGTATATACTAATATAAATTTCAAATATACATAAAAAAATTTATGAGTTCTTTAAGCATCCTTAAAGGACATTTAATATTACATTTTAACCATCCTAATGAGGGTTTCATTTGAGAGGTCATATAAAATCATTATAAATGATGATGTTATAGTTACCTTCATAAATTTTCACTGAATATATATGTCATTTTCATATTTAGATGTCGTATACCTATATATATATATAACCATATAAGAATTTGATACCCACAGAGAACATGTACCATATATACTATATATAAAATGTGTATATTATACCATATATAAACGATGATATTCAGGTTTTACATTTATTTATATGTGCAAATATACATATAGAATATTAATATCTTCTTATACCTATGATATATTTACATAAAGTTAACGACCATTTATGTAATATATAAATATACTTTAATTTTATGAATATAAGTAGGACGTGTGATAATTCAGGTAAAAATCTATATATTGATAAGTGTATATCATTTATAAGAAATAAATATAGGTAAGTAATACATATTGTTTTGCATAACGCATTGCAGATGATGCGAAGACACGATGATGAAGATGATGAATATTATTTATTTATTTCTTTAATTGTTTGTATTTCTTCGGCAACTAAGGACATATGTAATTATAGTTTGTCTTCTCTATGTGAAACAAATTCAACCAATATATGGGATTCAAATTCACAACCCCAGAATTTGTCAGATTTCTTTAGTTATACGAGCTTTATAATACCACTGCATCACAGAGACAACTATGAATATTATTGAAAATTCGCTCCTACATTATTTAAAATCATAAATCTATATCCATGTGTTACATATCCGTGTTTTGAATTTTTGTCTCCATGACAAGCTTTCAAGAATTCTTTCAATGGAAGTAGTTCATGGTGTGATATACAATTTATCAAGAATATATGCTTATAATTAACATTTTTGCAAACTAAAATAAAAAAAAATATATATATAATTAAAAAAAACTATATATTAATATCTAACATTAGCATTTCTTCAATACAGAAATTTTATAAGTTATAAACAATATATAAAAAACCCCATCTGAATATTTTTCGTACAATAAAAATTATTTGCGTTGTAAAAAAAATTCTTCAAAAAGCACTCCTGAATATTTTCGCTGGACAAATTCACAAAAACCTATCATTTCATTGAAAAGCACGATTTTCAGCTGAATCTTTCAGGAACCCCCCCAAAGGCAAAAATATTGGGGGGGGGGGGGGCCCAATATTTTTCCCTGAATGAAAACTATTTTAATGATTTTTTTTCTTTATAGGTGGTTAAAAATTCCTTTTTCTATTTTTGTGATAGAAAATCCTTCAATAATACCTCCTGTAAATGGAAAAGTTTCCACAACATTTCACGCTTAATGAAAAACATTCTGATTATAAATGAAAAATATTTTATTTATAGAAAATTCTTCAGCTTCTAATTATTTTCTTTTTCAGTTGATAAATTTCACATTGACAGACTTTTCCTTCAATATAATATTTACATCTGATGCCAAATCTCTCAAAAATTCCTGCTGAACATTTTTCATTCAATGAAAATAATTTTTATAATAGAAAATCCCACAAGAATTAAACCTTTTTCCTTTGATTCATAAATTTCAAATGAAACACTTTCAAAAATTCCTCCTGCACATTTTTCCCTTAATGAAAACTATTCTGCTGTGATAGACTCAATTCATTACTCTCGCTTGAACGTTATTTAGCTTTTAATTGACAATTTTCACCTTATGTGACAATTTCTCAAAAATTCCTTCTATGAACACTATTCCTTCCATGAACATTATTTTGGTGATAAAAAACCAATTAAGAATTAATATATATATATATAAATCATAAAAGCATTGACTTAAATTGAATTAAACAATTCCTAATTTGAAATAAAAATTAATTTTAACATGAATAACAAAATTCGTTAAATTGATCAACTATTCAAAAAATAAACTATTTTTTAAAGAAATGAGACAATATGTGCATCGAGAAAGTGCATCGTAAATGGAATATTTCTATAGTATATAAAAAAATAGAAAATAATTATAATAAAAACACGAAATAAAGTTGATTAGATTATTGACGATCATCAAATACATCAAATATATAAATATTGATATATTTCTTCAATATTCACCGTCATATTATAAACAATTTTAAAATATATTTGAAAATAAACTATAAAAATAGTAGTAAAATAATTTCTTCTTTGATTGTTTATATATATATACAATATTATATATACATATATCACATATTAAATTTTGCAAAATAAATACATAAATACAATATTATCTGCCAATAAAATACTATACATTATTTTACAATTTTCTCACAATCAGTTTTTGATAAGTTTTTTTATACATATTCGATACCTATATTTACAAAAATTTATATACAATATTAATAAAAAAAATGTGTATAAAAGAAAGATTACACCAATCTAAAAGAAATATATTGAATATCATAACATCTGACTTTCTTATACGTATGTCACAAAATATTCAATATATTTATTTTCATATATTTATTACTGCGTATATAGAAAATATATACTATACATATATTAAATATATTTAATAAAATATTTGAATTTTCAATAATCTTATATACACCCTATGTATACTCTGTCAAATCTTTCAGATGAGCATAAAGTAAAAAATTTATATTTTGTATGACATATTCAAAAAATAAATAAAATATCTAACATATTTAAATTATATATGGTATATGAATATGTATAAGAAAAAACAAATGGAAAAATGGTTAAATAAAAATATATATGTTTGGATATGAATTTTTATAATCCCATTTTACTAGTTTTCAAACGAAATTTTTCAAAATATAAATGTTTTGAATGAAAAATAAAAAATAAATAAAACATAAAAATTGTCTAGCGTAAAATAGTTTATTCATATATATAAATAAATATATTTAGTGGCGGAGCTGGACCTTTTTTCGCTGTATTACAAAAAGGAAATGATATTTCGAAAGGCACATATATGAAGGCAAATTAATTATTCAACAAAAAACATAAACAAAATTTTTCGGAAAATTAAATTTTGCAAATTTTGAATTTTTCGAATTACAGTACAGTCATTTTTCTTCAATTTTCATTTTCTTTTAATAATTTGAAAAACCAATCAATTGAATGTGAGATTTCATAGACGCAAATTTAAAAATCGCTCTATTGCGTTCATAAGAAATAGTCAATTTTCCAAACAGTTTTCATAAAATTTGTCCCATTTTATGTGTACTGTATAAAATGTTTGTATCATTTGGTCGTTCACTATGCAAATTATAACGCAAATTTCTTTGAATTTTTATTGAATTCGAATGGAAAATCGGCAATGGCTTTGTAATTAATAAATAGAAAATTTATAAAAGTCTAGTTTTCCGGCCAATGTTTTTGAAATAAATTAGCTAATTAGACAGGTGCCGTTCTTATTTACCTATTTAGACGGGTTTACAATCTACGATTGATTTCAGCTTTCACAAACATGTTCAGAATATCCTACCCTCTTGGAAATATGGCAAACAACTGTCCAGCTCCGCTTATGATATTAATATATATATATACATATATACCATATATGAAGAATAAATAAAACAGAAACGATATATCGATGCCACCATATAAGGGCAATGATAATACAATATATACTATACATTCGTTCGTATATATATACTCTATGTATGAGACATGATTATATGTATAATATTATATATATATGTATATTTATATATAGACAAATAAATTGATGTCAATAAAAAAAATGAAAAATCATACATAGTTGAAATTGAAACAAAAGATTGATTCAATACATTTTCAATCTCGAAAAATTTGGATAAAAGCAAAAAATTCAAACAAATCTCAGAACACAATTTTTATGTATCAAAACTATAACAATTTTCGGATAACAATCAATAGATAATCATAACAGATGCAATTTTAAAATTGAATTTTTTTATTTATTTATTATCTTTTATTTTTGTTATAAATTCATATATTCATGCATATGCCGATATATATATTTATAATTATCTAATATTTACAATAATTTAAACAAAATCAATATCATATAAAAAAATATATAAGTCTATTTTTACATATATACTTTTAATAAAACATGAGAAATTTTTTAATGATTATATTAGTTTAAAAATATTTAATTATACATATATAGTAAACTATGCATTGAACATTTTTAGTGTAAAATATATAAATATTTAATACAATGTGTAATATCGTATCGTATCATATCATCATCAAATACTATATATTATAACCATATGACACATTTCAAAATATATAAATATAATTTATGTATAGCTAAACTTTGAAAGCTCGTATATACACAAAGTCCTACATATATATACAATACAATGTATGTTTATATATAAAGGTTGAAAGGTTTTTGTTTTGTTAACACGCAACTATTTTTACTTATGTGTATGTGTACATAATTATATCTTTATGAAATATATATGTAAATATACATATATATAAATGAAGTTATATGTACAAATATTTTGTATACACGTATAATATAATACACTATATACATATATGCGATGATATTCAAATGTGTTTTAGAGGTTCATTAAAAATTGTACATTTTGATTTGTGGTTTGTTCTATGGGTTTATTGCGTGATATAATATTTCCATTTAAAATATATATATATATATATATCCACATCATGCACGAATCCATAAAGGATGTGACGGACACATTGTTTCCGTAGAAAAATATTTAGAAATTAACTATATATAAAACTAAACGTAAATTTAAGTTTTTAATAATTTAAACCAAACGCATTATTTAAAACCGATGAGATTAAAAAAACACATCTTCGTATCTTTATTTGAGACAATCATACCAACTTATTGTTTTTGGTAGATTGTTGAGAAAATAAATTTGTGTTGTGGCTGGGCGTTATAAATAAGAAATTGTTCATCTTTTCATGATATTCGCTATACATTCATATATATAACTACTGTATTCACATTCATTCATTATATAATTATAAATATTTGATTAAATTCACTTCTTCATATCTTTGTTTAAGGCACACGTTGACAATTTATTTTAGTTACTGTTGTGCGGAAAAAAATGAATAAAATATTGGTTTTGGAAATAGAAGTAATAGATTATAGAACACTAGTGGCGCTGCGATTGCGTCGTACGCATGCAATGGCCAAAATGGCTTCTATTACTAATACATAGATTACTTCTATGAGTTTACATTTGTTTTTCTATTGCTTCTATTGTTAAAATCAAATGAACTTGGGTCATGTAGTTGAACGCCATCAGAGGAATATTTAACTAAATTCGAATTTTTGAGTATATACACATCGTATGATAGTGTGGTGTAGGCGACAGTCATATTGTATTAAAATGAATAAAGTTCTATAAACTATTACTTCTATTGTTTTGGATACCAGTTGACCAACATATTATCATTTAAATGTTTATATTCAAATATAAGATAAATATGTAATTGGATTCCGTAAGGAAATATTTCAGTCCTCGTGACTGATCCATATATGTATCTTAATATATATATATATATATATATATGATGGCGTTGTACAAATAAATATATACACGACCAGATATAGATTATATATGGATATATGATGATAAATATGCAAAAAAAAAAAAAAAAAAACAGAAATACCACAACATTTTTTAATCGTATATAGATCGCATTTGAAGTGGAGGATAAATATATGTATGGTTTTAATATCTATAATATATATATTGTACGGTCTATGATATATTATTTTGAAAAAAATAAAAATACTTACAATTAATCATTATTTAGCGTCGCTATATAGTGAATGAAATGGTTAAATAGCGGTTCCCTGTAACAGAATAATGAGAGAAGTTTGAAATCACATATATAGATACTGTCCGTATTCGTTAAGTGATGTAAAATTGATTCAGTGTCAGTGAAAACAAAACTTAAACCGCCCGTCTCAATGTCACAATGACCCTTCGATTATGTCTATAGATCAGATTACTCATGTTTGGTTTGGAGATTGAAGATACAATTTATGCGCATTTCGAATTGAATCGTCATGCGTTATGTCGATCGAACTGCATTGATATTCTGATTATCTATATACAGTTGATGGCATATTCTTTAGTGAAATATTTTCGATTGTTCGAACAACAAAGCCGAACTTTAAAACTATTAATTCTTATTTTTGAATTTTGAACCATAATTAAAGTTAATTAAAAATAAAAATGCTGGGTTCAAATTATAAATTGGTAAATGAATAGTAACAAGGGGAGTAAGCATAACCCGATTTGTCTGAAATTTGGATATGTTGAAGTACTCCAAAAATAAAGAGATCCATATTTTTTATTAGCTGGCCAAATTCAAATTTAGTGGTAAGATTCAAGATGGCTGAGAAAACGAAATTTCGCCATAACTTCCACAATTATGTGCCGTTATACCACTAAATCGGGCATGTCAGCTGGGGTACTTCTCTTGTAAGTTACATTTGCTGCCTCCTCTAAAATTTCCTCTTATATACCTTTATACCAGTCCCTTTAATTTACCGACTCATATACTGTATAACGATGTATATGATATACACACCGGGATCAGGTGTCATGGTCATGGTCATGGGTCAACGCGGTGCTCAGACAGTGCCGATTTTATTGGGGCCTAAACAGCAATACAAAAAAAAGATCGGGAACCTATACATTATATAAGTAAACCTTATATATATGAGGCTCATAAAATACTGTTTTGCAAAAATTATGACACAAAATTTATCCTATTACTTAACCTAATTCACAGTGAGTGGGTATTTTTCTTTTTTGATACTAGTAATGCTTTATTTTCTTCTTATCTTTTTCATGTTATCTTCCTCATTTCACGAATTTTCTTTGATTTTTCCCCGCTTTGACCAATTTTTTTTATACTATTTGAATGTTTGAAAATTTTATTCACATTTTTTATATTTTTCTTATTCTTATATTTCATTTTTGGCATTGTTTCTATGTGGGCATTTTTTTTCTTTGATCTTCCCCCATCTTCCTTAATGTCAGGTACTTTAATTTTACCCTAATTTTAATTTTTTTTTTTGTTCTGAGTTTTCGTCAATTTTGATTTTCCTAAATAAAGTAATGCATAAATATAAAATACTAAAAAAAGTATAGTCGGTTTTCCAAAATGTTTATTCCATTTTGGCTAACTATATAACTTTTTATTTTTTGTATTTACACCGAGACCAAACATTATGTACACTTTTGCCAAATTTGCAAAATGTTTTCTATATCTGAACCAACCAATGTGTTTCTTTTGGTGGAACATTGTAGGAGTTTGAAGCATTATCATATTCGGCCGGGAGCAACCTGAACTAACCCTGGATATCGAAAGTGGAGGTCTCTCTGACAAACGTTTGTTCTACAACTTGGGGCGCAAAAGACATCTAGCGGAGGTAGAAGGTTTTAAAGTTAACAATGAAAATTCTTATTAGTGTTGGATGTTAAAAGTCAATATGGTCAAGTATACACTTAAATGATACGTAATGGAATTACTTATCATTTGCACTCATTATAATATTCCGACCTTACCATTCATTTAAGTATATACTTAACCAAATTAAGTCTTAACATACCTCAGAAATACGAATTTCCTCCCTTAAATGTAATACCTTACGACTCCGCCACAGGTCGTTTCCGACACAAGTTGTAGAACAAAAATTGCTTAGGATAACCTTTTCTTTCGAGCCCGGGGGTTGGTTAATCCTCCGGCAGAAAGTGCTAAACTGCATTTCAGCATTTTGTGAGTACTACACAATACAATATCATTTTCAGTCCAATCGTCATTTGGGGTCGGACACCGAAAAATTATCCCTTGTGAGTGTGACAAAAAAATATCTTTATCGATAAATATTCATTTAACGTTTTCTGGCATATATAGAGCAAACATTTTAATTATATTCAATTGATATATTAATCTTTCTATTATGCTATAAATGTAATACATTTGACTGATTGTGAGGTCAAAGGAAATGGATTCTATGGTTAAATGCCTGATTGATATTTACTATTAAAATATATAAATAATATATAAATAGAGTTTTCCCATTTATATAATAAATTTAATAAATTGTAAAACCATATAAAAAGAATTGAAATATTAGTTTTTAAATGAAAAATATTATATATTTATATATCTGTATATACTATATATATCAGATTCATGAAATAAATTTGAAATTGAATATATACACAACAGCATATATAAAATATGTATATAGATATGTACATTAAAAACATATTACAGTATTTTATTTTATATAACAGCACACAGAATATACTGTATATAGCTATATATATTTGTATATAAAGAAAATATTTTCTTGTAAATTTTATATGTTTTTAATTCAATATATAAAATATTTAAATTAAATAAATATGTATTATTTATGTATATACGATATACATATATATGAAGTGAAACTATAAGTATATTTGAATTTTAAATTAATTTTCTTGTTATATATAACTATATAATATATAATTGATATACATATAGTTTCAGTTTATGTATAAATCCATATGCTTTTTTATTTTTTCAGCTGAAGAAAATATGATAGTGAATAAATACTATTATTATTATTATTATTATTGTATTATCATATACATACAACGTGGATGTTTACTTTTTTATTAAAATTTTTTTAATTTAATTTATACACAGTCTATATTTTCAATAATATTTTTTTTGCATATTATTTTCTATATAGAATTGGTATATATATTATATATTTAGCATATATATGCATTTATGATATATTTTGAAACTGGCAAATGTTAAAATTCATATGTATATATAAATATATGGAAACCGAACAAGGAACTTAATAAACAAGTGGATTTAATATGCAGAAAATTTACAAAAATATGCAATAATAATAAATAAAAAGAAAAATAGAGTTATATATTTCCATTTATGTACAATGTACATGCATTGTATATGGTATATTGTAATTTATATTTTTTATATAGATATATTTATTAGGTATGTGTATTCGTGTGTATATTCATTCATACATATATGAGTTATTGTGTTACGAAAAAATACAACAATATATATATTAAAATTTTGAATTATCCATTGTATAAATGTGGCATATACAGTAACACGTGCTAAATTGATCACTTCTATAACTTGACCACTTTCTTATGTTGACCATTTTGAATGGTCCCTGCGAAATCAGCATAATTACGTTAAGCGTTTATAACTTGACAACATGCGTAAGTTGATCTATTTTATTTCGTTGTGTGAGAGCTCAAATTACACAGATTTTACTGTTTGTAGTGTACTATATAAAAAACATATAGTGTACTATATGCACTGTATGCATACATATACTTTTGCAAGCTAAATTTATTCAATATTCGCACATTCGTAATAAATTAATATATTTGATGGGCAATGGATAATTTGCTTCATTATTATTTTATCTAGAAACTTTAATGTTAAATCAGCAAGTTTTCACACCCCCATACATAATCAATATATAAAAGTGATATCGATAATATTTAATAAAGTAATATCCTTTATTTTATATAATTTTGTTTTTTTTTTATTTGTGGAGTAGGGAAATCCTTGGAGCAATATTTTCATAATAATTTTAGGTATTTAAGTAACTTTGCGTTGAATCCCATAATCGACACCAAAAGGTGACGCATAGAAAGTTGAAGAATGAAGAATGAAGTTCCACAAAGTTGTTCAGGGAACAACTTCCAAGAGAGAGATTTTTTTATAATAACCATATTACAAAATACACATAAGTTCATTATAAATGTATTTATTTTTCGTTTAGTAAATAAATACATTAGAAATTCAAGCAAATTGATACAAAAACTTAATAACACATAAAAATCATTATTTTCCCAAGTGAGTGAAAAAACATGACTGAAATAATATCTCTAATTTATTAATATTATGCATCGTGTGTCTATATAGTGCAATAATACAAAACAAAAAGTTACGTAATCCTGGTACTTTATCCAGCAAAAAAAATCGGGTAGAAAAAACAGTTGTTTCACATTAAAATAAATACATATTCAATTCATATATCAATTATGTTATAATTAGTAAACTATTCAAACAATAATAACATGCACAGAGAAAATTGATGCATATAGCTTTATAAATGAATTACCTATATAATTTCGTATATATACTTTTGATTGCTAAGCAATTGTTTTTAACAATGTAATCATGTAATGAAAAATGCCACCAGACCAACACCTGAAGCACGTATTTGTTACCAGGGCTTACATCTGTGCCAAAAATGTATATTATACGATATCCAGATATTATAGATTTCATATAACCTCTATAGATCTGAAATTTCAGTTATAATATTCAGTAAAAAAATTGCTTAGATTAGTATGGAAGAATCAGAAGATGGGATCAGAAAAATTTGGAAATGTCTTTGTCAAACAATTTTTCATGGAATAGTAATATAATTATTACAATTAAAAGTCGACTAGGCCCATCGAAGTTTTACGAAGATGAACCGAATTCCGAAAACTTAGCACTAGTTTATAGGGCATTTATAAGACCACTACTAGAGTATAATTCTTATATATTGACCGGCGCGCCAATTACTACACTACAGTGGAACTGGAACAGTCTCCCAGTGGTGGTAGTTCCCTTAATAATTACCATCCATTAATTAAATTAAATATTTCTTCCTATCTAAAGAGGCATCCAACTAAACTTCAACTTGGACAATTGTTTGAAACCATATATGAGTTAATTTTACTTGTTCTTATATGTTCGATTTTAATTCCAAAAATTCTTAATTTGAAACTCTGCATATTCCAATAGTTTCACCGCCTGAAATCACTTAAATGTATTCAATGCGTTATATATAGGTTCAGGGCCTAATTAAGGCTGATTTCGTTATGAATGAGTTCACGGCAATAGAATTACGAGGTTTTAAATAAATATACTTTATTATTTTATAAGAAATTTATTATAGTGCTCACATATACTGAGAATACATTAAATAATGTCTATGGCAAAAATTCTTTATTCCAATTTTATGCTTTTTCTAGCAGTATACTGCACAATAATCGCGTTTCTAATAATTTAAAACAAATTTTATATATTCTTTAATAATAAAACAAAAATATTAAAGTCACAATCAAATGCATTCAACAGCAACAACAGCAACAACAAAAAATAAATAACAATACGATAAAATACATATTTAAATTTTTAGTCTTTATAAAAAATTTTTATTTTAACTCGATAATAAAGAATATTTTAAATATAAATAATTTTTTTATTTTCCTTTCAATGTAAATATTAATGTTTATTTATTTATTTAGGTTGATATTTTGAATATTTCTATTGTGTATATAAGTTTTCAAATATATATATACGTACTTATTTTACTTGATATATTCAATAGGATTTTGTAATAAATTCCATATATATAAATAAAAAGTATATTATGCATTATATACGAAACCAGAAGCATTACCTATATATACCGTCCTCATTCATATATATATATATATATTGGAGAATTTAATGCATCTGCAGTCAATAAACAATAACCAAAGCAAATTTTCAGGAACATTAATTTAGTTTATATTATGTGTATATCCATATATCTATAAAGAATATTCTACTGTTTATTTTGTATTTGTATATTCAAAAACCTATATATATATATATATTATGAATTGTGAACATATACAGTAAATATATTATAATATTCGCAGTATTATATATACATAAATGAATGCTAATATAATATTGCTCTAACATATAAATATAAAGATATATATACTAAATAGGTATATATTATATATAAATGTTTATTATATTTCATGTTTTATAATTTCAAATGGAAAGTTATTAAATCTCAAAATATTTCTCCATATATATATGCGAATATGATTTATGAACGTATGAATTTCGTTATTTATATGTAGGTATATATGTAATACAGAATATTATACTTTTGTATATGTATTCATTCGTACATATAAATATAAATTAACAAATGATATTAAGTATATACACATACCTTATTAATTATTATAAAATATTCATATTTATTATATTTCTGTTTGTGACATTAAATAATTATATATATCTAGCACATAAAACGTAAAGCATATCATACATTTTATTTAAATAAAAGTATAAATACTTGAAGGCATATATGATATTTATATAAATTCATTGATAAAATATTATTGTTTTGAAAACGGTGAATTCTATATAAAAAATACTTAAATTAATACTTTTTATATATAAACATTTTATTTATTTGTTTTTTCTTTTACAAATGACATATTGAAATTAATGGGAAATTATCATTAAAAATATGTATGATTTTACTAGAAAAATGTTTAAAATATTTTCCGGAAAATTGTTGTCGTTGGAAAAATCATGTTCTATACAGGTGCATTTTCTGTATCACTCTATAGCCATTTATCAGTTGACATGTTGGTAGTTGAAATACGTTGTTGATGCTGCTAAGGTTCAAAGTAGCCCCCATAGCGAATAATCTGTATCCAGAATATTCTTCAAATTTTACAGATATAGTCTTGAATGGCCTCGTTTTTTATATACTATTCAGCATTATTTGGTGCATAACGTTCCTGTTTATCTGTCGGAAATATGGTTTGCTGACATGGTTTTCATCAAACTTTACCAATAATTCTGTTTGAAGAGTTTTTTTACCGTTCCTCCGTTAGAACGGAAATATTGCGTATATCAGCCGAAGGTGTGTGTGTGTGTGTGCCTCTTAAGAATTAAAATATGTTCTTCAATTGCGGTGTTCACGAACAAAGTCCCTTTTCCTGAAACTTTTATATTTTTTTTTCGAAAATTCCACACAATTGACAACTACCCGATTTGCTATTCAGGTTTCCCAGATTACGCATCGAATATAGTGTCCCGCATCTATGTGGTATATCATCGTCCCTCCGCGTGGAATGTACGTAATATTACCGTATGCTGTCCATAAAAGCCAGACACATACATAAAATGTGTGGATCGGTGTCTTCATCCAACCTGAATATATCATCCTTGAGAATAATCATCTCCACAAGATGAACGTGAAGCTTCCATGTTCCATGCCCAGTTCAGAAAGCCGATGCCCATTTTGAAACGAAAAATTGTTTTTCAAAAAGACTATATATGATCAATATGATCAAACCATTGCTTTAACCGAATGAAGGGGGCTCTTTATATATGACCTTATCAAATCGTTCAGTAAAACTTACAATTAAATAAATAATTTATTCATATGATATATGTTTATAGTGTAAATGACCGATGATACTTATAACTGCATGAGCATTTCTATCTTGTTTTATAGACAATCTATTAGCCAATGAATTAATATTTATTTATGTTATATAATACAATTTGCCTTTTTTACTTTATACTTATTCAACATACATTCGCATATAAATTGACCGGTTTTGAAAAACAATTTAAGAGTCTTCAAATGACATATTGTTTTTACTTTAATTTATAAGTTAGATTTTCAACAACTGCATATATATTAAAAATGTTTTGTACATTAACAAATATATAATATAATATCATACTGAGCATATAAATATATAAAATTATATTTAACTAAATATGATATGGATATATTAGAATATGAATAATATTATCATCCCTATAAAATAAAAGATGTACATGTACAATGTACATCATATAATATTCAATTAGTACGTACAATTAGCATGTGTGTTATATGTTAGATATAATAAATCCCATAGTATTATATAGGGTAAGTCCATTTCGGGATAATGTAAATGCCACCGCACAATATGAATTAATACCTTTTGGATTATTCGATATATTATTAAAGAAAATAATAAAAAATAAAAATAATATCCGCAGATTTTAGTAAAATTTAATAGAGTTTAGACAACTTCATCAGTTCGCCCAATTAATTGGGTATATTACATTTTATTAAAATACATATGTACAAGTATATGTATGAATATGTGTATATGAGTGGCGGAGCCGAAAATTTGTATGGCATATTTCCAAAAAAGCGTTCGTAAAATATTTCCCATTTTTGAAGTACTGTGTTAAATGTACGATTTGGTCGTTCACTTATACAGTATCATTGAGTTTATATATATATATATATATACAGTACACAATTTTCAATAGTATCGCAATTTTCTTTTATTTTTCACTGAACTCGAATGAAAAACGGTTATATTTCTTGAATCAATTGGGAGATTCTAAAATTTTCTTCTATGAAATATTAAGAATTTGTTGGATTTTTAAATTATGCGATGAAAATGGAAATTTAAGAAAACTGCAAGGGTTGTAATTAAAATAATTGGAAATTAAGAAAAATCGATATGCCGGAAAATTGGGTTCGGTCCACAACCAAATTTTTTTTTATAAATCAGCTAATTAAACATGTTCCGTTAAGAAAATAATTTTCCATAATCGCCTATGGTGTATATACACACAAGATATATATATATACATTTTAGAATGTATATAAATTGTACTTGACATCAATTGTTTTTGAAATGACGAAGAGCTTTTCAATTTTTTTAAGTTTAATTGAACAGCAAATATACGGATGACTGTTCAAAAGGGGGTTATATTTAATGAAGAAATTAATTATGAATCTAATATATGAATATTATATATGATGTTATTTATATAACCATATATGAATAATTATGATATATATTTATACGCACAATACTTAACTTTTTTAGTAAATATTAACGATTTTTTCCTTTTATACCGATAATACTTTCATTTTTATTGATTGTAGTATATCTGAAGGATCGTAATTTTTTTTACAATCGTTTTTCTATTATGCATTTACCTATATAGGAAGGATCATATCGGAATATAAGTTTTTTTAATGTTTCCTGTACTGTTTCCATCATCACGGTTATATACATTCCATAATTTTGTATATCATCGACTATATATATAGATATGCCAAACCTATAAATAGAATATTTATTCATTTATCCATAATAATTAAGATTTATATAAAACCTCGTTTGGACTAATCTTCGATATTTGAAATTCAATACATACATATACGAGCGCGTCTAACAATAGATATATTTACGAAAAACCATTCATCATAAATATATTGTGATAGAAAAAAAATTAAAAAGAATCCCTATATGAATATCTATAGAAAAATGAAATTGGCTTACGATACATACGATATATACGATATACCTATATATGTATATATAATATAAATAATAAATTTTAAATGTACGTGTTTAATATTACATTAATGGATACACAACAAATTGTGATTTAATGTTCCACTCGATCCGTATATATAACCTTATATGTATTAGATGTATTTATACTATAGAATAAGATACTATATATAAAGTATATACAATGATATGAAAGTGTGTTGTGAATGAAAGCATATATTCCATACACATATTTAGATATATTAAATGGTGTATTTATATAGTACATATATTACATATGTATAAAAAAACGGCCATGAAATTATACAAATTAAAATGCATAAGTAAATATATATGGGGTAGGGTGGGACCGGTTCGGACGATTTATTTTCAAACGCTCTGTAAGGTAAATATTTTTTTATTGTTTTATGAACAGTAAGATAATTCACAAATTATGTATCGTTAATTTTACAAATTTTTTCTTTGGTTTATTTCCAGTTTTGAATGAAATATAGAGTTTTTAAAGCAGTGCTGCATTTGCTCAAAAGTCCCCATGCCGGGGTACCTTCGGCCAAGCCATTGGACACACTCGGCCATATTTTATAATTGTATTATTAATATAATATAATAAAACTTTATTAAATATGTTGAATCCAAAAAAAATTGATTTCTGATAATTACAAAATTAATTAAATTTTGCATGCTACTTCGCTTCACACCATATTTTACAATTTTTTAATAACATCTTTTACAATTTATTAATAAGCGTTTTGTAAAGCTTTTTTAATCAATTAATTGGTTGCCGATTTGATTTGCTTTTATAATCACGTATAATAGAAAAAAAATGATTAAAAATTATAACAAATTTATTTAAAATATAAAAAATGCCTTTTTACTGAAAGCTGCTCAATTTTAATAAGTATTAAGTATTGTTTATGCACACGTGTATCAGTTATTAATAGACAAACATGTAATATCACGAATATATTAAAAAATGGACTGGCCGATGGTGTCCCACGGCCGAACCTGTCCACTCTATCCTATATATATATATATATAAATCAGGAACTATAAATATATAGTTTATCCAAAAATTGCGCTGGGTGTGCGTTATAGGTTATTAAATTTTCCGGAAAATTCTCTTTGCTGAATTTTCAATTTTTTAAATTTCGGTCCTAAATTTTCTAAAATTATTTAAATATCATTGTATAATTTGAAAATATATTTATGTTTACATACCCATCTTCAATAATTTTCGATTAATATGGTCATAATATCAAAATAATTTCACCGGTCGTTCCTGATATATATATACTATATGAGATTTGTACATATAGACATTGTACAAATTTGTGTATATGAAATACCTAAAAATGTATATATATCATCTTTATTTTTGCACATTATTTACATTGGTTATTCTATATCTATAAAAGCTCATCCATCATATATTTACCTCTATAATTTTCAGATGCAAATATATATGTATACTGCGATACAGGACATCTGAAGTAGATATATATAGCATAACACAATATGTAAATATATATACATATCCTAAACACATATATTGAAAACGTATTCTGTATAAATATATACATATTACATATTCATATATATTTGATTGCATACATACAATATATATTATTTATGTTAAATATATCAAATTCTATACATAATATTGTATATATATATATATATATGCATCTAGAAAATATGCAATATAAAGAGAGCGGGTTTGAATATACTGTATCTACATATATACCTATATATAGATATAAAAATATATATAATAAATATATACATTCATTCAGCTTCATAAAACATTCATTCAACATTTGCTTAGCTGTTGCAGATTTCATGATGCAAATAATTAATCAATCATTCTGAATAAATCTATTTGGAATTTATATACGCTTAGTGAATTTGATAAATCAATCTTATTGTATATATATATTATATATACATTATATATATTCATATACAATACTTATACTACATATTTATATCCGTCCATACATATACTTATATGTATCCGAATGAGTATATATGTATGAATAAATATACATTTAGTATAAAATCTAAATATGTATTATACGTATACATATAGTATAAACATAATACATAATATAATGATATAGTTTCGTGTCAAGAATATTGAGTCAACATTCCTATAGCAGCTCTATAAATATATCATTCATTCGTTATATTCTCATATACGTATAAGTATATATATATTTTCATTCTTATATACTAAAATAAATGTTTTTCTTTCTATTTTCCACTTATATTTTTCCAATGTTTGTTTATTTATAAATATCTCTGTATAAAATGAAATATATATTTGATTGATGTGACCTACCACTCCTACACGATAAGTGTAATGTATACGAGTGCATATATATATACTATATTCTATTCCACCATTCATTAAATTCAAAATGTATAATTTTTAAAAGTATATTTTTAGTTTTTATTTTCCATATGAAAATATACACTCCGTATATATGTTGTAATATACAATAATAGCATATAATATTTAAATATATTTGCTAAATTTATATTTTCGATTAAAATATAAATAAAATAAATTATTTTCACCAACGAAAAAAAAAATTTTAATTCATTCATTTTTTATTTAAAGCGGATATCAGATGACAGAATATATATTCTAATATTTATGCTAAAATGAAAACGAGAAACCATTTATGTGTGAAATATACAGAACTATATATGCATGTAAAAATTACAATAAAAAGTTCTTTTTTTATTATTTATTATTTATTTTTCTTACCATCTGCAATAAAAATGAGCAGGCAATTTTGAAAACAAATATTTTAAATTTATACAAGTTGTTCTTAAAATGTAAGTGCAATAATTTAGAAATGATTTTGTAAATTTCAGAATTTATATTCTTAAGTGCAACAATTATTTCATCAGACATCCTCCTCATTTTTATTTATATCCATTCCGCTCTTACTTGTAAAAAATCCTATATTAAAATTTAAGCACAAAAAATTTAGAATATATATTCTGTCGTCTGATATGCGCTTAACATGTAAAAGTATATATATGTATAATATACGTATTATATATTGTATATATACGCATGTAAAGCTTATTACAATCATTTGATTTCGATACCTTCATTATATATAGTATTTACAAATACAGGTTAAGTGAGTTCAACACCTACAGTGGGATGTGATATAATTTTAATCATTCATAATACTTTTATCTAAAAAAAAATATATATTAGTATGTAGAAAATATTTGACAATTACATTTAAATGTATATATATATATATATATATATTAGGGTAACAATTTTGCGTCGATGGCGCCGGATTCAGTTCTTCGACACCAAATGTTAATGTTTAAAGGTAGCGCAAAATAGGTATGTAGTTCAAGTATAAGATATTTTCAAAGACTTTATTCCATTGGTTTTTATATAGAAAAACTAGGGGTTACTATTTTAAAAAGTTTATTTTACATCATATATCCTATGTTATCTTCACTCAATGTTAGACTCTATTCTCTAACTATGAACATCAGTATATATATAATTTATTTGTGTTTGGAGTAGAATTGATCCAAAAAATTTACACTTGAAAAATTAAAATAGATGCACAAATTCTCAATAGGCATTATTTAAAAAAGATATACAAAATATATAACATAGTCCCCTGTCGTAATTGTGCGTATTCTACATATATTAAATTTTGTTAACTATATCTTATAAGCAGGCTGCCAATCGATTATTGATTTGAATTATGAAATGTCCATGTGGTACACGACTACACGTGTTTATATAGCTCATACATTTTCCATTTGATTTGGCTATATCTAATATTATCCATTTAAACGTTTCAGAAATGATTTCATATTCAGATAATATTAAAAAGTAATGCATGTATCACGGTTCAAGCGCCAAGCCTTAGAACTGCATTGGAATTAAATTATTAAAAATTTTTTATTGATTTAGATAAATTTACACAAATATAAAACCAACAATACTCTTAATGCATCTTCAAAAATATTATAGAAAAACATATACAAGTATTGTACAAACCGCTGGATATATAAACATTTCAGTTATTAATATATTTATAAATAAAGCAATAGAAATTATATATCATCTGTTGTTAAGTTTAATAAATTCACGTACATTCAATTGATATATAAATATATGCTTGCGCGCCTATACCAATTTTCCCATTTAATAGTCCTATAAAAAATAAAAAGTAAATATATTATTTATATTATATGCATTTACGCAGTCATATAATATATATATGTGTATATCGTTAATATTCAAATTGAATATTTAATTAAAATTTTCTATTTTCAATTATAAATTCATATATTTTGTTCGACGAATAAATTTAAAAGGATTTTCGCATCATGTAATGTTATATGGTATGAATATCATAATTGATTTAAATTTATAAATATGATTACAAAGTGATTGTGTATCATAAATGTATGCTAGATATAGGCGATACATCTCGGTATATATTATAATAAAATATTATCGTATTTTTTATTTAAAATTCAAAATTCAATATAAATTGTATTTTAATCAGGTATCGCTGGATCGCATTATGTTAATATATATATATATATGTTTAAAACAATAATGGATAATGACAATTATCATTTATGATACAACACATATAGTAAAAAAGACTGAAGAACGTTTTCACTTAATGTACAATATAATGGAAGGATTATCCTTTTAATAGCCCTTTTGAAGAAATTGATTAATTCAATTTTTTAAATGATTTTTTGAAAAAAAGCCATAAAACGAGCCTGAGTCACCACACTATTATCCACGGATTCCACATTTGTATCCACATTGCACCCCGAGAGGGTTCATTACATTTACGGGTATCACTACATCCACGGATTCCACAGATTATGGTGCTTGAACGTGACAAACACAAATTCGTTAATAAAGGTTGGAGAACGTTTTCACTCGATGGATAATTGAATAGAAGTATTGTCCTTTTAATAAGCGTGTTTTTTTTTTGTTTTTTTATTGCATTACAACCAACAATCGGTCTTAGCGTCCAACAACAACCTTCTGTTGTGAATTTTAAGAGGAAAACTGAATTTTCCTTTGAAAAATTATTTCTAATCGAATGCTAAAACTAATAAATAATTAAATGAAATATATTTTTAAAAGGAAAATTCCCTTTCCTCATAAAATTCACAAAAAACAAAAGTTATCTCAGATAAATTTCCCCTACCAG
This sequence comes from Dilophus febrilis, assembly GCA_958336335.1. NCBI lineage: Eukaryota > Metazoa > Arthropoda > Insecta > Diptera > Bibionidae > Dilophus > Dilophus febrilis. Next base: position 35,900,144 of record OY284471.1, read on the forward strand.
ATCACACGTTGTACCAGTACCCAATTATATTTATGTACAATTCTACATGCCGATGTGTAAACATTTATAATAATTTTTTATTTTGATACGTCAATATTAAATCTCACATATAATCATATACATTCATTCTATATACATATGCATAGAAATATATCTATTTTTCGTATAAATATATTTTAATAATTTGAATACCACATGCATATATATATATATATATATATATATATATATATATACAAAGTAGTTCTTCAAAAAAATAAAAAATCCATTAGGATGAAAATAACTTAACATTTTAATACTGATATATACACATAACTCATCAGCATCTATCTAGCATCATAAATTATATATCTTTTATATCATATCAGTCATAATATATTTATTTATACGTATATATAATATATTTATCAACGCTTTATGTAAACCTCTAAAGACCTTTTTCAAAAGTCCTCTAGAAAGCTATGTTGCATTTAAAAGCACTCTTTTTCCATACACATGAATATACACAATAAAGTAAATTTGTAACGTTTTGGTTTTGCTAGATAAATATACATATATACTCACTTGCCTATTATACATATATATACAAATACAAATGGACGGATGGATGAATTCATACTTGGATTGAATGCATATATTATAAATTGTGGTTTTTTTTATTTCCATCAAAATACGTTTTTTTTTGTATTAGATGTATTTACATATGTGATGATCTTATACCAAATATCACTATAAATATATGTAATTATGGTCTATAGATAACTATAAAAATGCATTTTCTTATGTGTATTTATTTATATATACGTAGGACAAATATTCTTATATACTAAACGGAATTTCAAACACAGGAAGAAGTTTTATAGAATTTAAATTTATAATTGTTTATTTTATTAATTAAATATATTCTTCATCCAAATTGGTAATTTTTTTGTAAGATCCCTATAGAAATATATTAATCATTCAATCAATATGGTAATTAATGTATATACGTGTTAAAATATTAAAATGTTATTAAATATAAAACAGATCATTTATTATAAGTTGATTTGTATGAAATATGACTGCAAATGAGGGAAAGAACCAATTCTTTTTTTATAACTTTTAAAATGTGTTAGCAAATCCACTGCTATATAAGGTGTATTTAGTTTACATATTTGTATATACTATATATGTATATTATATTTATATACAAAAAATGATGTGAATAAATAAATAATGTTTTGAAAGCTCTATATAGTAATATCCTTTTTTATTTTGTTATATATATTTTTTTTCATGTTTTATTTTCATGGCTTTCAAATAAAATTTTGCATTATATATAGTAGATATAGATAGATATGATAACCCACTCGTTTTATACAAAGGCTCAGCATGATGCCTTTAATATTATACTCGTATATATATACCATATAATATACATATACATAATATCAATTTTTATTGAAGAATAGAAATGTTTTTTTTTTTTTTTTTGTATTATTTGATCATCCTATATATTTTCTTTTTTATTTTCATTTAATATACATTGCTTTGAGATATACAAAATATAAAATATTATACGCATATCCACATATATTATTGGGATATGCATGAATGTCTATAAAAATTTAATATATACCCACAAATATTTTGATACTCTCATAGGGATTTAAATTTAAAGATTCTTTTCTTTTTTTTATTCAGCTCTTATCATTTGGATTGTTAATGGTAATCAATTTATATATAATGTGTACAAAATAAATATGTAACTACAAACGAGAACACATATATATCAAGGTGAAATACAATCATTAATAAACGAAAGTGAAAAGTACGTGAACAAAGTGTTATTGATGTTTATATATAGTGTTTTTTTTAATTCGCTTATTTAACATGGAAAACATTTATTAATAAATTTCAATATAATTTATATATAGTATATATTATTTTAAGTACAATAGTACATTTATATCAGTTCTGGTTTGAGTCATATTTGCCCGTATTCTCAGGAAAATATTATACACAAATTACATAAATGTATGACGGCTAATATTGAAAGTGGTATTCACAACATTTAACTACTGCGATGAAGAATCTTTTTCATTTGGGGATCACGTTTTCTTCTTTCATTCTGGTTTTATTTTATATATATCGGTATATTTTAAAATTTGTATAGAAAAGCAATGGTTTTTGTTAAAATTCATTAACAATTTTTCCCAGTGGATTGCGCTTATGTAAGTTAATGTATAAAATTCATTCATTATTAGTACAAACTGAATGAAATTTTAAATGCGTTTATTTAAACATTTCAGAAATTTGGGAAACTATTTAGTTATACCGATAATGTTTTGCATACCAAAACCTCTGGTTGTTGATACAAAATTCTGTATGTAATAACTTTTGCGGAGAATATAGGTCATTGTCATAGTAATTTTTATATTTATTCAATTGCGTATAATAATAATAATAATTATTATTATATTCGTAAACAGAGTTTGAGAGGATTTTCCTTTGAACTTCTTTTCCAGTTTTCCACTATTTCATATAACTATTATTCCCACTTCATTTAGCTGTATGACTTTTGGAAATATATCACCAGGAATTTCTGATAAAATTGAACACTTTCTGGAAAATAGGAGGAACGCATTCCTCATTAAAATTGCATTACGAAAAGAATTTCCTTTATTTATTACAAAATCCATAATGATTTGGGTTTAAGTTCAGTAAACGGTGTCGGTAATTAGCTATACGAACAACCGCATGGGAAAATATGAAACTCTGTGTTCGAAAATAACCGAAAATCCTGTCAAATCAAATTTATATTCGAAAATAACCGAAAACATAAAACAGATTTTATGTCTTGAGTAGGATCCTAACCCATGACCCCAAAGTTTCGCTAGACTTTTAGGTTGGCATTTTTATCAATTGCAGAACATAGGAAATTGGAGTATTTAACAATTTGTATTTTTATCCAATTGAATTGCCCTTTCTCATTTCTTGCGGTTTAATCCGCTTTTCGAAATATCATAAATTCCGATTTCTTAAAGTTCACTTTTAAATCCCATAATTTGCAATATTCTTCAAACCTAGAAATCAGTTTTTTTTGTAAAGTTGAAATTTCGAATCTAAACAAAAATCTCATTTGAAAATAACAATTTCGTTAAATGATAAGGTTATTGCTGAAACCTAAACATATTTCGAAGGTCAAGAAAAATCACATTTCACAGATTGATTAAAAAAAAACTAATTTCTTATGAATTGTATATAGTTGGAAACAAACTACGTTAAAAAATAATAATGATAGGATTGCCAAAATAAACACGTTTTATTGGATATATGGAACTTGGTTGTTTTAAAATATTATATATTAAAATTCCTTTCACATTTACAAAAAATTCAACAATCATTTTATAGCAAATGATTTATTATTATAGTATATATTTATATATATACAAAGGCTTTAAAGTGTACATATTCTTAAAATGTAATTAAATATGTTTGCCAATTTTTATTTATTTTATTCTTATTTTTTTCAAATACAGTTTTTTTTTTCAGAAATCAATTTCATAAACAAAATATTAAAAAGTTCTCATATATTAAACTAAATTGCATATTATATAAAATCATATGTTATATAATATATGTATATATATTTATCTTCTTTCTATATACGCGATTTTAATTTAAAATCATGCAGAATATTATTATTATGAATATATAAATAGTATGGAGTATCAAATTGCATTTTTTTTCTATATTTATGTATATGCTATCTTGCAATGTCTGAATAGTTATAACCATAAATATTTTCCGCCTGCGAAATAGTTCATAAACAGTAATACAATACAAAATATCTATTGAAAATCAAACGTTTTGTTATGAAAATGATCTAGAAAATGATGGTTATATACCATACAATAATGTATACATTTTTTTTACTGTATCCTTTCAAAATACGCCCCTGAAATTCATTAACGCAAATTATTCTGGTATTCATATGGAAATTCATAAAGTATTTTTCATTAATGCTTACAAGTGATAAAAAATGATTTGTTTATCTAAATTGCAACCGCTCTGATTTAAAACTAACAAACGTCTCATTTTCTCCTAACGACTGAATTTTCAAGAATTTTCAATGCGTTTTAAATAATTGTTATTCATTGTGGCTTAGCATTTTTTTGAAATTTGTTGCAATTTTCTATATTAGCCTTACTGTCAGATGATTTTTAATTTTTCCTTTTGTTTTTTGATCATGAAATATATATAGTTAGACTGTTAGAGAGTATATAAATAAATATATAAAAAAAAACAGAATCAAATATGTTTGTATTCATTTTTTTTTTTAGAGATTTTTTTGTTATATGTAACAGGACGGGTCTTAACCATTCGGGTACCCGGTTTAATCTCATATTATAGTTTCCCCCAAATTTTAATTGTCATTTCCAATAATCTATTCAAGGTAAATTCACAAATACCGCGAGCCCCATGTCATTACAAATCTAAATTTAAAAGAACCAAAACTAAAAGAGAAAGTATCCGAAGTACCTTCGTATTTGGTCGAAGAAGAGACCTAAAAGGAACAGATAAAGTGTCGTGAATTTGTATTTATTTGCAATTGTTATTCAACCTCGATATCCAAAATTGTCTCCGATCATTATTTTATTTACAGTTTTTAAACAATAATAAATGTTTCCGTATCCTTCAATTTCAATCCATAAATGCATATGTGTAAAGAAATTTAAATTTGGAATAATTTGTAATTCTTAAATTTTATGTAATTCTTAAATTACATAATTCGTACTTTTTATGGCTATAAAACTGACAAAGCTCAGATTTTTTTGTCCCATTATCACCTTCATTAGGACCAGGTCTATTGAGCACGCATGCATTATATATGTTATATATATTATGTATATCTTGTATTATACTATATATATACGTATATTATACATATAGTTACAAATAGATGAAATGAAATTTTCCTATTCCTATACAACACATTTATATGATATGAAAATGTACGGAATATATACAGGGTTATTCTAATAAAACATATAATAGATCCGTTTGTGCAAAAACGAAGCATTTTATAGAAACAACGAAAAGACGTTGGTGACGAAAGTTGTAGAGTAAGCTGTGGAGTGGGAGAAATATTTTTAAACCCTTGAATGCCTTTTAAACAAAACGGTATACATTTTATTGAACAGGAAAAGGTGCTTTTCGAATATTAATATGAAAGAAAAGAATGAAAATAAACAAAAGTTACTGATTTCTTTTCTTTTTAAAAAAATCTAATATTTGTGAGATATAAATTACAATAGATTACATTATCTTATGGTAAAATTTTTCAATTTTTTTATAGTGATGTTGATATAGAATAAAAAGTAGCAGTGTTTTACAACAGGGCCGTGTTTTATTAGAATAACCCTATGTAAATATTAAATTTGTTATCATATATGTATAGTATATTCACATATTATTGTTAAATTTTGTTTAAATATATACATATTTAAGTTCCGTATTTGTTTGAAAATTCGTTTTTTATTTGTTCGGTAAAAGTTATTTATTTTTTTTTTTATAAAATATAAAAATACAAACAAATACATTTATATGTAAAAAAAAAATAAATAAAATTTGCAATCAAAATATAAATTGTATTGGTTTTGTTTCACTTCATTTTCCATAGCATTTGTATATATATTATATTATATATACAGACAGATTTTATATGTATCTAGTTATATATATAATATGTATTGTATTTTAATTAAAATATAGAAATAACTTTTTATTCTGTTTTGCAATATATATATATATAGAGTAGGTATATTTCCTTGTTTCTCATCATGCTGAAAATTGGTGATTTTTTTTTTGTACAGAAATATATTTACAAAATAAAAATATTTATTCATAAGTATAAAAAATAAAACAAATTCATTTTCATGTATATATTGTATTATAGACATATATACATTATACATATAGTATAGTATATACGAGAACAGTGAATCGCGAACAACAAAAATTTTATTGTTGAATAATTTATAAGCAATTTACATTTAATTGTTTTTATGATCATCGCATAAATACATACAACAATTAAAGAAATTATGCTAAATTATGTCACTTTGAATAACTTTGAATTTTATTTTTATTTGATGTTAAATAAAATTTATATATTCTTTATATAGGTATATATGTATAATACTGTATGCAGCAAATTAAATTAATTAGTATTCATAAATATTCTACATACATACCCATACACACACATACACACAGCCCACACAAGTGTTATGTATTTACTTATTAATTAAATTATAAAAAAAATACAAAGAAAACTGTATTTTTAATTACAAACAAAATGTAAATAACGGTACAAACCTGCTAAGTAGACCACCTCTCGCTGCCCTGTTACACTAGAAAGTGATACTGTTCTGTCGGAAAAGCCTTCGAACTACATACGAGGTGAAGAATTGGGTTAAACGGTGAAGGCATAGAAATCGTTGGTTTTTTTTTGCAATACTGTCGATATTTAGTTGAAGTCGACAGGTTAGTTGAAAAACAACTAAACATTTTTGCATAAGCAAAACAATCGTGAACGTTAACAATAAAATGACGAATTTCAGAATCGTTTTGAAAACTAACCTCATGGTAGTGTAAGAAAGCACCGTGTAAATAAATTTTACGGAATAAATGCATTTGAATGATAAAACGAAAAAGCATTTTTTCTTTAAACCTCAGTAATCTACTTGACCAGTTTTTGTGAGTGGTGAACTTACAACTTTTCAGGTTTCACTGTAATGATATTACGATATCAATAGTATAAAATTAAATTATATATATATTAATATTTTAAAAATGATTCTAATAAGGCAGATGAGACAGATTAAAAATGCTTTATTTCGTTAACATTGAAATCAACTAAAAAAATAGAATTTCTTCTGAAGAACTAAAAAAGAATTTTGATAAACATAATTAAAACTTCCTTTTTAAGACATATTATCAAATTGTCTATATATGCAAATTGATACGCATTGATACATGGCATTACCCATTTATACTCGGAATTCGAATAATTATTGAATAAAGTTCTTTTGTAACTTTTAAAGCATTTTTCATATATTTGACAATAGTTATGTATATAAACGATATACAATATCATATAAACAAATAAAAGGACATCCTTCACATATCCGTTAAACGCGTGTAAATAGGAAAATTGTCGGTAATAATTTCTTTTCAATTATATAATATATAAAGAAGGTGTGACAACTAGACTTAACAATATATATAAATTTTAAACAATGCATAAAACTATAAATAAATATGTATATATATATATTTTGACTATGAATACAATATGAAATCTTATTGTTTTCACATTATCTGCTTGACATAATACCTTATTTATCACTTCCCTTTATTTTAACCCATTGTTACTTTACACATTTCTATTATATTCTATTTGTATATATATAGTCTATAATAGTTTTAAATAGATATTGTGTCACCTGTTTCCTATGATGACATACTCTCCGCATATATAGTTTTCCACTAACTGTACGTGTATAATGTATGATATACAAACATATAATGTCCTTTGTGGATAACTACATATTTATATGCGAACGTATATTGTTCAGGATAAAAAGGATTTTATATGGAAGAAAAAAATCGAATATGGCTAAACCATGTATATATTTTTTATTGTATTTTACTACCCCTGTATATGTATGTATATCATATGTATAAATCACATGTGAAAATATTTAATATTTAATTACATAACACTTTAATATTAATATAAAAAAAATTTCATTCATATTCCATTATTCGTATATATGAATTATAAAAATTGAAGTTTTGTTGATTTGGTATAAATTTGATACATATAGTATTTTGGAGGTCGCCATTCTTTATTTTACTTAAATTAAATTATACGATTTTGGTTAATTGATATTTATTTATTATATATACAGTTCAATTGAACTCCCGTACGTCGGTATTATCTATTAGTCTAGATAAGTCTGTTTATGTAACTCATTTGCCACTTAAGCGTAATTTTGATGATTATGTATGATTTGTAGTGTGCAGGACCACCACAGTATATATTAGCTATACTGATATTAATCTTATGACATTAAAAGGTCTCTATACTTACGTTAAGTAATTTTAAAATTAATGAAAAAAAAACTTTTGGTGTCAACCTATCTTCATAGTTTCTTGCGATTTGGTTCTTCTGGTAGAACGCATAACCTTTTAATTCCTTCTAATAACGTAGCTCATCTTTCCTCCTTATCCCTGTGTGTCTATGGAATAAATATGTGGAATTCTTTACCTCTTTACCTGCTGTTGTTGCTAGTAATAAACGTGATTTTAAGAAGGCAAGTGGTTTATTTTAGACGTTTTCGTTGCTTTATTGTTTTCTTTAGAGTATACTATATAGATATATAATAAAATTGATAAGATATTTTATTTGTTTACAGAACAATTCACATTTCATTGTCAGATCTTTTTTTGATTTTATTTATCGCTATTTGCTGGTTTATAATGATGAGTTGAATATAATGAGTTGAGTTTGGAAGCGATTTATATTGCTTATAATTTTAATAATAAATTGTGTACATTTTGTTATGAGTTTAATATACATTATTATAATGAATACATAAATAAATAAATATAAACATTTTTTTCATATAATAAGTACAACAGTTTAAATTTTATATGTCGATAATCTATAAATTTTATTGTATTTTATTGTATCGTTCACAGAAATATATGTATTCAACTATTTAAATGTTTTGTCATTGCGGATACGAGGGCAACCGTGAAAGTAAAATCCTTTTTACAACTAAAAAACTTTAATTTTGATATGTTTATTTTTTATTTTTCAACATAGTCTCATTTCCAATTCAATAGGATTCAACAAAGGAATATCAAGTTTTTTTATTTGTCAAATTTAATTTTTCTTTATCTTCGAAATTTGCCAAACAGTTTCAGCAATAACATTATCAGTTGACAAACAATTTTTCCTAGATAGGCAATTTTTTAAGCTAAGTCATTGAGAGCTTAATCTAGACTGTATTGTGATTTATTTCGAATAGTTATTCTTCAAAATGAGTTCAAAATGAGTTGTGTTATGATCTTTTGTGGCAAATTCAATAAACACGGCACCCATATGACAAATAAATGCTTTTTCATGCGTAGTTCATCATGCATAAAATATTTCGCAAACTGTTTTCAAGAATATGTTTTCTATGTAAATACACTTGTGTATAAATTAAAACGTTAAAATTAATGTCAATTGAGATTATTATTATTATTACTATTATTATGAAACTCTATCAATCAGTTTAGATTTTGGAATTAGATATTATAAAGTATTTCGTGAAGTAATCCACATTATTCTAACACATATATAAAAAAGGGAAAAAAAATATTAATATATTAATAGATAAAATAAAAAGACAAAAAACCTAAATAGTTTTTATGAAGAAAAGAATAATATGTATATATATAATCCTATATCCCATATAAAATAGAAATCGCCGCAATATTTTTTTTTGTATTTAATATAAAATTGCAAAGTGTATCAGCAGCAGTAAAATAGCACGTTTATGTTTGGATATATGGAATGGCGATGATATCGGTAAAGGGATCATTTATATATTTGTATGTATTATATATGTATGTATACAAAATGCATATACATTATACATATAAATACAAACACACTATTAAATTCAATTAAATTTGGCAATATATTTACTTTGCTAAGAGTAATCGACTGTCAAACTTGAAAAATTTATTAACCATCTGATTAAAACTTTTTCTATATACAAATATATTATATAAAATATTTTAAGGATCTCAAATATTTCTAAATCCCCGATTCACATATACAGAAATATATATCCTTGTATCAAATATATATGTATGTACAATAGGGTATATTTAGTTCATATATACAGATATATATTTAGTCTATATGGAAGAAATTAAATTGAATTTAATATATTAGTTGTAAATATATATATAATAAGGATATATATATCGTCGACGTATATTTACACAAACAATATATATATTATTATACCATAAGAAAGAATATATTAGTTTTTCTCTTCAATGGATATGTACGGTATAAAAAAAATAATATTTGATAGGTTGATTCTATACATTTGAATGACTACATGATATATTGACTAGAGTGATATATTGTAACAAATCTATCTATCTTATATATCCTATATAAATGTTATATGTATATATATTTAACTTTCATTTGTGGGTAAAAGTATATATTTAAAAAAAAATTAAATTTAATTAAAAATTACAATTTTAAATATATAATACCGTTAAACAAAATTTTAATTAAATATCCAAATATTTTCAAAATTCACCACAAACAATTTAAGTTGTAATCTTTTTTTATTTGAATATAAGAACCGAAAAATTATTGATGTATTAAATTTGATAAACTGAAATAAAAGTGAAAATATTTTCTGTTTACTTTAGTGTAATAATTTCCTTAAATAATGGTAATAGTAGTACGAACTGCTCATATATGGGTGCTGTTAATCAAAATTTATCGAATCAATTATGCGTATATTTCGATTTACTCAATTCTACTTATGGACCAGAATCATTCATCCGCCGGGCTAGATTTTTGGCCTCAGGGAATTTGGAAACGTCGGGAACAGTGATAAAAAGTGGGTTTAAAAATTCTTAAATTTCAAAGGATTCTTTTATGGTGGATGTATGCGGATGGTTGTCAACACGATAACTTTCGATCGAAATAAGCTATCACATTTCCTTACTAGATTGTGGGTTTCCGTATAAAAGGCTGAATTTGTAAATGAGCGCGATCGACCCGGTCCTTTCTGTACCCGCTATAGAAGAATCCTCGAAAAATCGAGCTTTTCGCATTGGAAGATATGTTATGCAACATTTAGCTACATTATGCAACATTATAAAGTGATTCCGTAAAGAATAGAAGGTAATGTCTGCCCTGGCCGCATTCATGCATTCACACCCAAAATACAATAATATTCGGAACATTCGACTCGTTCGGCACGTCCAAAAAATTCAAACCATTAATGGAACACACAACGTTCTTAAAAATACTATTGAAAAATATTGGAGATGCAAAATTTAGTAATTATAAAAAAGTATTAAATAACTGAAACGTCACTATTATTATATTAACAATCATAAAAAAAAGTTCAAATAACAAAAAAAAATATAAAATTTTAATTTAAGTGGCCAACATTTTGGTTATCCAATAATGTTTTAAGGTAAGAATTATTGGACATCGAGTCGCATCAAGAATATTCAAAAATTTGTTACTTAACATTATTATATAAAACGCTACACGAACGATTCAACCAATATCCACGATACAAATGTATAAACCATTGAATTGACAAATAATAAAATTTGGAGGGAAATGAAAACATCCCAACTAGCACGTTAGGTCGAAAGTACTTCGTATTAACTTAAATAGGTTAAAAAAATTTAGTCAATATTGCCCAATCGTGGTGTGAAAAAACGTAATAGCGTCGTCGTCTTCCCAAAGTGAAGACAAAAATGTACGTAATGACGACTTCATAACAACGTCGCTTAAGTCACTTTTACCTTAAAGCCATTTATACGGTGTAGTATTCCCGCACAATATTCACCAAAATATTACTAAAAATATACTTGTATTTTGCCAATTTTTGACATGATTTACGTTAGTATTACGTGAGGAATAAGTAATTTGAATGAAAATTAGGTCACATTAACGTAATAAAAAACAATTAAAAACCTAACAGATGCAATTTTATTTCTCACATTTAAAGAATATCATCTTTAACTAAACTTCATGACTAAACTCTACAATTGCGAAAAACAAAAAAGTAATTCAAAAGAAAAATTATGTATTTTTTTTATTTTCCATTTTTTTTTATTTTCAATTCTTTTTTTTATTTTCCATTTTTTTTTTCATTCATTTCATATTTTTTAAATAAATATATTACATTATAATTAATTTAATGTTATAGTAGTTTATTAGAATTATAACATTTCATTTGAACTTACTATTAATGTTGAATCACCTCGGTATCGAACCCGCAACCTCTTGTGAGATGTTTAAATTGTTGTCTGTGTTTATACTAATTACGCCACGCCTCATACACACATTTAAATGTTGAAAATGGATATAATGAATTCGTGAAGGGTATGTAAATAGGTAAAATAATAAGAAAATATTTACCTAAATTTACCTTCAGCATTACCTTTAAAACAGTGCATTTATTGGTAATATATAGGTAAATACAGGTACACACATTAACCATATAAAGGTTACCAATTATTAACTTAGTAGTATAATCGAATACAAAGTAATATTTATGGGTTACTTTTACGTAAAATATTACCATTTCTCATACTTTTAAGTAAAGAGTATTTATTAGTAAGATATAGGTAAATAAATAAAACACATATTAACCATAAATGTTACCAATTATTAACGTATTAGTATAAACACTAAAAAGTCATTTTTATGGGTTATTTTTACGTAAAATTTTACCTTCCCTATTATTTTTAAGTAAATGACAATTATAGGTAAGATGATTCAACGGTAATATGTGATTGTATAGCGGCGTCAACGGTAATATGTAATTGTAACGAGATAGAATAAAGTAGATTATAGATTGTTTTAAGAATTAAAATTAAAAAGCGCAAAATATATGTTTTTATTAATATGTTTCAAATCCTTGGTGGAGTATTGTGTATTGGTTATTTTTGTTAATATAATAATTATTATATATTATCATTAATTTTTTATTATTATTTTTTTAAATTTAATATCGAAAAGTTTATATTAAAAAAACGTGAAGTATAAAGTTTTTAAGGCATTGTTAAATATCGTTTTCTGTGAATATGCGATTATCTTAAACATCTTCCTAAGGGATTTTTTTTATGGAGGGGAAATAAAAAATGTTCCCCGTATAATCTTTGACCCGTTCTACTAGCTAAAGGGGAATAGTCCTCCACTAAGTCCACTGAACAAATATTTGCATAGGATCCTTTACAAATGTTCAGGTTTAAATTAGAGTTTGCTGAGTTCGTCTGTTAAGTATAATATCGACCAAAATTCCATGCAAATATCTTCAAAACTCATTGATGTATATGCGAGAAACAAAATATATAAATTCGAAAAATTTTCAAATAGACTTGCTAGAAATACTTGTCTGGCATGTCCCATCTTATTGATATATTTCAGGTATTCGAATCGAATCGAACAGATATCGAAAGTGGTAGTAAAAGCCGGACTTCGCAGAGATAGCAAGGACTTCGTAACCAGTAATTGTATATTTATAATCCCAAATAACTTCATTGAAATTTCATGATGAATTCCATATAATATAAACTGTGTTGATTTGATATGATTGAGCAAAACACTGTGTATTAACCTGATATTCAAATTTCTTTCAATAATTTTCAATCACTTATTCAATCAAAAATTATCGTGCTATATAAAAATGCATTCAGTGGCGTATAGAGTTTTTATTCAAACTGCGATTAAAATTGCATAATGAATTTCATAATCAATTTCTTATTATTATTATTATTATTAATAAACAATTAATAAAAAACTTATATATCAAATAGAAATAAATATACCCGAACATATAATTACATAGAAATAATATAGTAGAACTAGAAGCGAAATTAGGTTAGGATTCTTGGTTGAACATCAATGGCGTCCATTTAGGATTTTTGTCAAAAAAATTCCATCGATATTTTTAAAAGCTTTATACATCGACATCGACATCGATAAATTAATTAAAATTATATGTAAATATTCATAAAAAAATTCTTAAAATTTAATAGTTCAATTGTTTACACGGTTTAGTTGTTTCTATGATAATTATTGTTTTAATATAAATTAGAATTAAATTAAATAGAAAAGAAAATAAAAATAAAGCTTAATATAAAGCTTAAAACAATAAAATTAAGCTTTATATAAAGCTTAAAATCCATGTCAATTAAAAAATTAGGTTAATTTCCTTAAAATATTATGAAAAATTCCTCAAAAATTTAGACAAATGGCCGAAATCCGCCATTGATGTTTAACCAAACCATTTATATGAAAACATAACCTAATTTCGCTTCTATGTTAGTTCTACTATATTATTTCTATGTATAATTACGTATAATTTACACATAAAAATTAAAAAAAATAATTTTATTTCGTCCGATAGATCACATGATCAAATATATTATATGATACGATTAATATGAAATATTTAAAATAAAATACAAGCTATATATACTGTATAGTTATGTACAAAAATAAGATTCATATATGTAAGTATATGAATATACACCTACCCATGTTATATAAAATCATGTATCATATAATGATATAATGTTACATATATACGAATAAAAGAGGTATATAAAATTAAATATATAAATACAAAAGTTGAGGTTAACACATAACACACATTTAATTTGTAATTCCCATCACGTACAATAAGCTTAAAATGTAAATCAAAATATTTTACGCTTGTCACGAAAACTTTTCTAATCTGTGCATCAGGCTGATAAAAAGTTAGATGTGTGTATATGCTTAAAGCATTAAAAAAAAATTTTTCATTTTATTTTTTTATTTGTAATATTTATAAATATATAAATATATGCATATTTTAGAAAATATAATTATTTTATCATCATATTTGCTACGAAATTTGTTATCTATCTGTATTATATGTATACAGTAGAGTCGCGATATTAAGGAACCCTTGAATAAAGAAAATAGGAAACGCTTCCAAATTTAATATTATAACCTTTAAATAACTAACACTAAAATCCATCAATACCTCGATATAAGGATTGGTGTATTTTACGATACCTCTATTTTATTTAACTTTTGGTGCTGGAAATTATTTAAATTATGTATTTATTTTAAAGTATTTTAAAGTATTTTAATAAAATTATGTTATATCTCTCACAATCACTCGCTTCGCATTTATGTATTTTTTTTTATTGGCTGGGAAGGTGCATTACTCATAATACATGTTATACATAAATGAATTTTCATTTGGTTTGCGGTTCCAACAAAATAAAACACTTGTTTTTCCATTATTTTTCAAAATAATTCCTTAAATTAAACATATCATTTGATTTTAACATTTTTACTGACGTTTTATAGATATCTCTAGCTATACAGCTTTTTGAAGATTTTTACGGAACGTTCCATATAAGGAAACTTCGAAATATGAAACGCCCCCGGCAATAATTGTTCCTTAGATCGTGAGTCTACTGTATATGTGGATAATGCCATTTATTACATGCAAACCAAATTATATGTGTATCGTATATGAGTAAATATTTTTAATTTATAGTTTAAGGGAAATTCGGTGTGAAATCCTTAAATATAATAAAATGTTCTTTATACGGAAATTGGTCAAAAGATTTTTCAATTTTAATAAATTTTATAATGCAAAAAATCAATTTTTAAAATATTAATACATTAAGCGAGAAAAGGAATATTACAAAAGTACATATAATTTTTTTTTGTTCGTTACTACGGCAGAATCGGTTTAGCGCCCGTAAAACCTCGGAATTTTATTGCCGTGAGCCCGTAACGAAATCACTTAATCAGGTGATGAGCCTTATATGCATTGAATACACTTAAGTGATTTTGGGTGGTAAATCTATTATAATATGTGGATTAATTTATGAAATTTTGAAAATAAAGCAAACATATGAGATAAAAAAAAATTTCACTAAAACGAAATAAGAAAAAATTACTCATATGTTTTCAAACAATTGTCCAAGTTGCACTTTAGGTGGATTAGTTTTTAGATAAGTTGAAATGTTTAATTTAAATAACTATGATAATCAAAAGTAGGGGGAAATACTAGTTCAGGGAGACAATTCCATAATCTTGCTGTTCCTGGAAAAAATTAATTTCCAAATCTGTTTGTTCGCAAAAAACTAATAGATACAGAATATGAATGAGCCTTTTGTGAATTTCTCGAATTATAAGAGAAGCTAATTGGCCCAGGAATTAGCTTTAAAATTTCATTAGAGCATTCATGGTAATAATACCTATACAATGTGCACAATGAAGCTACTGATCGTCTATGATCCAATGATTCAATGGAATTTGTTATTGTTTCATTGCTGATCAGCGAAATAGCGTGTTTTTGGATCCTGTCACTAAACTGCAGGGTAGTAATTGGTGCACCAGCCCATATGTAGGAATTGTACTCTAGAAGTGGTCTTATAAAAGACCTATAAACTAATGCTAAATTTTCAGAATTGAGAAATTCTTTCGATCTTCTTAAAAATCCAATGCGACTATAGCTGCCTTTTTAGCTGCCATTATTATATTATTACTCCATGAAAAGTTGTTTGGCAAAGATATTCCCAAATTTAATAGATCCTTAGATTGTGGAATAATTGTATTATGCATAAGTATTGGGTCAACATTTATGGATCGTTTGTTTGAGAACAAACATGCCTTTGTTTTAGATGGATTGAATTCTACTAAGTTTATCCTTCCCCAATTAGATATTAAATCTAAATCTTTGTTAATTGAAGAAATCATCTTCTGGCGAGACTGAATCATTTGATTCGCATTATGATTACGATGTAGTTCATACGAAGAATGTAATGTACTATCGTCTGCATAACAGTGCATTGGATTTTCTGTTATCGATAAAAGATCATTAATAAAAATTAAAAAGAGAGTGGGCGATAGAGCACAACCCTGAGGTACCCAAGAATAAACCGGATAAAGTTTAGAACTAATTCAATCTAGTACAACCTTAATATGCCTATTAGCTAAAAAGTTCCCAACCCATTTACAGAAGGTTTCAGTAGTTGGTAAGAATATATCAGACTAGAAAAGAATAGATTCACTCTTTTCTACTCTTACCGCTACTCTTATCTAATCCTGGTAATCGAATGAAACTCAACTTATATATCCTATAGGGCACATCAAAATGAATGCATTTTTTTCACAATTTGAAATAAAATTGTTTT
This sequence comes from Dilophus febrilis, assembly GCA_958336335.1. Classification (NCBI taxonomy): domain Eukaryota; kingdom Metazoa; phylum Arthropoda; class Insecta; order Diptera; family Bibionidae; genus Dilophus; species Dilophus febrilis. The sequence goes on from OY284471.1 coordinate 35,917,169, forward strand.
TTAAAATTATATAAAGGTATCACAAGCAAATATAACATTCGAATTAATTTTCAAAAGTGAATTGGATTTTAAAGATTAGTCTGAAGGGTATAAAGGTGAGTGTAATCTGTTTTGTAGTAATTATTCCTGATCGATCGTTCTTAGAATACCATAAGGTTGCAGCAAGGTGAAACATGGAAAGAGTTCAATCCTTCTAGGACACGGCGAATCTCACAATCAGTCCATCATTCTCGAGTGTTAGTTAAACCGCACCGTGTTGGCAACCGTGCAATTTTATAATGAAAAATGAAAATTATAATTTTTTATTCTCTGAATTTTCTAACTATTTCGCGTTTACACAATTTATACATACTATATGCGACTCGGTGGTGTAATTTATATAAATCCCAACTTAAAATTCCCACAAAATTTTGGGGTTGTTGTTAGACACCAAAACCGAATTGTTGATTGTTATGCGAAAATTGTATTATTTATTAAAAGCAACAAATTAAGAAAATAAACCTTAATACTGTTTTGAACCAATTGTCGGTTGTAATGCGAAAAAAAAAATTTTTTTTATATAAATATAAAAAGGAAAATTAAAAAAACAATTAAAATTCATATAATACATGCAACATTGATTTGGTTATTAATATTTAAAAATTGCCGGGTGAATAACACTTAAAAATGTACATGCTATTTTATTAAATATAAAACTGGCAAATAAGTATAATATTACTTATTCTCTCATGCACAGCGAAGTAAATATATATTTGTATAATATTTATGTTTATATATGCTTGAAAATATCACATTATTTTTAAAAACAAATCAAAAACACATTAAACCCCATATATTACAATATATTTAGATAAATAAATGTCTATAGAATATTGTTTGATATATCCTATTGAATATATATTGTTTTATATTTTGGGTTTTTTCATATCATATTTGTTGTATTTTTGTATGTTCAAATAGTTCATATACGTGAAAAGAAAAAAAAGAAAAACGGGTGTCATGAATAAATATAATACATTCTTTATTTTTTCTTTATTCTATATGTAATTAAATTTATTAAAATGTTCGCATTATTTTCATTTACATCGCTAAATTATTTATACATTAAAAGAAATATGTATTATTTTTAATGCCTTCAAAGAGAAAACCACCATCCATTACTTTCAATAATTGTAGATATACGTTATTTTTTTCTTTAAAGCAATTGCCTATATCTGTTACTTACTGAAGACTGTAAAGCATTAACATAGTATTACACAGCGGATCTAACGTTCAATGTAACAAATCATAACTTATGTCATAATAATATAAGCATAATTCTATTGAATTCGATTCAATATGAAGCAAAGCGAATAATATTTTTATAACATTTTGTAAATTTGAATAAATATAAAAATATATTTACATATATAAATGGTTTATGATTTTAACAACAATTTTAACAACCCTGAAAAGAGTTTTTTTTTGCATCTCTGATGGATGCGATTCACCCTGCAAATATAATTTATGTTCATATACTGTCCTGTTCTATATTTACATTTTGTTCTATTGTATTTGTATATACAAGTATTATTTTCATTATTTGTTAAGTAAAATTTTTGAAATAAAATATAAACAAGATAATGGTTTTTAAATGATGCGGTTCCTCAATGATATATTTGTTTTATTTTATTGTATAATATTTGTATTTCTGTGGGTTTTTTCTAAACGAATGGTAAATGCATACATATAAAAATGTAAAATCATTGAAACTTTTATTTTTTCAATCTTCAAAGACATTTTTTTAATTTGGTAATTATTAGAATTGCTATTCCAAATGACATTAATTTTTTCATTTCATATAATTTTTCATTGAACCCATTTTGAATAATTTCATTCAGTTTTTAGCATTCTCATACATTGCCATTGATGCTAAAAGTGATTTAAAATCAATTCTCTAATTATTAAATTTGAATTATAAATTGGAACTGGGATGGATAATTATATTAATTATGATAAAGATATATATTAGTAAAACTTTTTTTTTATCAAAATTTAAATTCTGTCTATATAATTGAAAAAAGAACATCCAACATTAGTATATATATATATACTTCATTATTCTTTTTACTTAAATGGCTTACTTACCTGTATAATATGTTTGTAAAACATAAATTATCTATTGGAAGTATAAATAAGTTTTAATATTTTTTTTTATAATTTCAATAAACGATTTAATTGCGTAATGTTTGTACCGGCATATTGTTAACCAGGGGGAACGAGTTGTCCGCAAGTGTTAAACCCGCGATCAACGTTTCTTGCCTTGATATAAAAAAACAAAAAGAATTTCACATTGCAACCAACAATCGGTTTTAGCGTCCAACAACAGCTTTTTTGCACCATACCTTTGAGGTGTTTAGGTGATTTGAAATCGATTGTTGAGTCACTCCCAAAGTGTCAGGGCGCTCTTCTTGAAATTTTTCTGAACCTTTCTTTTCAGTATGAGTCAATGTGTTGTCAAAATCCTCACTTTTCAAACAAGATGGAATCATTACTCACATATTTTATTGATGTAGCGTCAGCTGCACTTTTCTTAAAAATAAAAAAGAAAGAAACGCTTCCGGTAACTTATATTTTGTTGGCACACACGTTGACATGGTTATAGAGCGCACAAAAAAAAGTTTTTTGCACTAGAACAAAATAACACATACTTTATGAGCTTTATAGGGAAATAATGACGCTTTAACGTGAATATAGTTATAAAATTACTCGATGTCATGTAATGTCTTGTTTTGTGTTGCTTCGCTATTCTCTTGTGAATCCCTCAAAACTTATTTGTACATCCAATATTTGTATACTTATTCAATCAATGCATTGTAGTTATAAATATATAAATTAATATATAGAAGATACCGATTCTTGAATTATTTTTGAAACCCTATCAAAGTAAAATATTTAATTAAAGTTTGTAAAAACTCTTCGTATATATACGTATATATACTTTTATATAGAAATGCAATATATACAAATATATATATAGTTATTATAGTTATGTGTATATTCATTCATATATCGGTTCAATTTAATAAATATATATAATGATGAGAATTACATTCATATACCGAAATATATATAATACTTATATCGTTGTATACTAAGGAATATTTTGTAGATTTAGAGGTATAAAAATATTGATATTCTTTCAGGAAGATAAAGAAGAACTAAATGTATTTCGAAAATGGATATTTGAATATAGTATATATATAGAGATCACATCAACTTGCGTATATAAATATATACATTTTACGAGAATACACAATGTTGATATATATTTTTGATATATTATAATATATGGCAATTAATTAGATGTGAATTCACCTGAAAATTTCATCATTTTGTGCAAAATATTTATAAAAGTTTTCTATATATATATACAAAACAAATATAGGTACATTCATATATTTAAACTTTCAAAATCTATAGATATACACCATATACACTTTTGATATGATATACACGTTTCAAGTCAGAAAATTAATTGTATATACCTGTTCGTAATATATGTATGAATGTATGGCTTTTACAACATTTATACCTATTTTATATACATATAAAGAGATACATTCATTTATTGAAATAAAAAAAATAACTTTTTCATATAAACATATGGATAAAAAAAAAGTAAAAGGTAGAATTACATTAAAATTTTATTAAATGAAATCATTAAAGTAAAAAAAGTTTTTCAACACATTTTTCAAATATATTATTTATATAAATTATTTTGTATTTATAACTAAAATTTTATTTTCTATTATTTAACTTTAAATATAAATACATATTTCAATTTACGCAATATAATTTGTATATACCATACACAAATCTTTACTTATTTTATAAATTAAAATTAAGGTAAATAATTTCAATAATTAAAAAATAATAAATGTATGAACCAATCACATGTGAAAAAAGATGAAATTCTGTTTGATATTCAGATACGAAAATTACAGAAAAACTGAAAAAATGCTTAATCCATATATGGAATTCGCACGAGGGACTACAAAGTTTTGTCAGTACTATTTTTAACATCGAACTATTATACTTGTATGTATGTTGTTTCTTAAAATTTATTGTATACAAAATATATATATTATATACAAAAATTTAAAATTTATTTAAAATCTTATCTAAATTTCATAAACTATACACATTGATAAAGTAAAGGTATTATACATTATTATCTTTTTATTAAACCAGATATGCATATAAATAATACGATTTATAATGACGATATGAATCTAGAAAAATAATGTATATATATATACATATAATATACATTTACATTATATTATTCTTTATATCTAAAACTTTAAACTCAATCTTAACATTTCTGATATGGCACATCTTACCATATATCAATATTAATACGTTTAAAGGTATATAAAACATAAAACAATTTTTTATACAGTTAGTGTCAATATTAACCATTTTGTTCGACCATGAGTTTAATGTTTAGTATAATAATATATTGGTAAATAAATCTTAGATCTGACTGAGGTAAGGACATTCTGATAGTTGGTCGAAAATCTTTGTATAACAACAGTCATTCCTTATCTAAAATGTTTAGGATCAATTATTAATATGCTAAAGCTATATTCAAATTTCCAGATGACATTTTAAAATTAAATTTCAACATTTTAAGATAAATATCTTTGTTCTTATGGTAATATCTAAAAATTAAAATTGTTAATGCATAATAATTCATTTCAAAATTTTGAATCTCCAGTTTTATGGTGAATCTTAATTTGTCTGAAAATAAAATATTCATCTGTAGGTACTGGCTAACATATTTCGTTGTTCCTCGAACGACCGATTTTATTTTCTAATCTACCATCATATCTTAAATTGATAATAATTTTCTGTATCATTTACCATAGAATGTGTTTTTTTAATTATTCTACCAATAATTCGCATCGTAATGACTTCTTGGTACAATTAAATTTTCAGTTTTCAGGTGGTAATTTTGCTTTTGTCCGTTTATTAGCCATTACAAAATTAGGTTACAAATAATATTTATATATATTATTGAATTAACTTATTAATTTTTTTTATAACTATGTATGTATTGGATTGTAATAATCAATCAATGGAATTTTAAATTTACTTTACTTCAAATTTAGTTGCAATTTATATGTATGTGTATCACGATAGAAAATACAATTAATTTACGGTGTTTACGTTCAATATTGACACTAACTGTAAATGCATCTTTGCTACTTGAGAAATCAACAAAAAAAAAGTATAAAAGCCCATTAAGATTGTTTAGATCTCAATCTCAAGGATATTAAATATTCCTTTCAATTTATATCTTGAACTTTTAAAATAAAAAATTTATACACATATATGGTATACAACTTTTAAATCTAAATGAATATGTATGTAGATGTTATATATACTATGACTATCCCATTATCACAGATTCTATATATATATATATATACATGCACAGAAATACATGCGTTTATTTTCTGTATATATCCATAATATATTTCTAAAATCTAATGCATACTGCATTATAATAGATATAGAGAAGCATTTAAGTGTTTATACGACTTATTCTTCAATATATTGTCACCTTTCTCAATATATATTAATTTCATAGGTATTCAATGTATATATGAATAGCTAAACATTTATAAAATTCCACCCTCTTCTTCCATATACAGTCAAACCGCCCAAGCTGATCAACATTATATGCTGTGACAAATTTTGAATGATCCCAGCCGAATCAATAGACATTTAGGTACAAAATGATTACCCTAACCATATGAATGTGAATAAAATTCGTATTAATCGAATTTGTTTAATTCTTTCATTCCTCATTTTGATAAATGCATGAATACAAATTTGAACCCAATTAAGCAGAACGAAAAATTTGAAGATTTAAAGTTTATTCAAAATCAGAAGGGCTGAGACACATCCATATATTTTTGCACAAGCAAAACAACAATGTGAATATTAACATACAAAACACGATGAAATATGTAATCGCTTTTAAAACGAGCTTCATTGAATTCTAAGAAAACAACTTTTAAATGAATTTGATAACTTTAAATTTTCATAATGAAAACCAATAATTTGTTTAAATCTCTATAACTTGACCACTTGCCTAATTTGAGCCCTTTGGGGTGGTCAACTTATTGTTGTTAGACAGGTGTCACTGTATTTATATATATTTATATATGCTTTACAAATTTCTTTATGTGCACACACTTTATTAATGTTTTGTGTACATCAACGAATAATATATATTGTATGCATTAAGATACATAGAGGTATTATAAGTGAATGAATGAATAAAAAAAATTCATCATTTCATGAGTGTATCACTCTGTAAAATAATAATAATGAATATATTGCATGATTGCAATAGCAGTAAAGTAGTTCTATAAATATATATATACGTTTAGGTATTTTAGCAACCATATAATTCTCATTATTAATACATGCGGATATATAATGAATATATAAAAAAAATTCGTTTATGTATATAATGTGTGTAAACAAATATGTATATATGCATATAACGAATTCAATTGCAACTCTGTTATTTTTCGTTCGGTTATCGTTCAGTAATTGAAGTTTAATTATTCATACGATGGTAATTATCATATATATATGGTTTCAATCGTACCGTGTATAATACAATAGACAATAGAGATAGAGATATAGATACAATTTTAATGTTAATCTGTCGCCTGTTTTAAATTGATATGTATAAAGATACGGCTTTAGGATAAATTAATTTTTTTTTCTAAATTGATTTATTGTTTGCTAACTGCCGGTACATTTATGTATGTTTGTATATATAATAATATTTTTTTCATTTAAATACTTTTTCTGCGTATACAGTTTAGTTCACGTATACAAAATATAAAGCAAAAAGCAAATATATTTTTCAATTAATATATATGGTGTATACGTTTTTTTGAAATTAATTATTATACTTCCATAACTTTTCATTTATTATACAAATCATCACCTTATATGTATATACTTTATAGTAAACTAACTCCATATATATATGTTTTAAAGATATGACTATAAACGAGTATTTGAGTATATAATAAGCATGTACAAATATTAATTGTCATAAACAATTAAATACACGATAACGAAATAAACTATTTATTTAATGCATCCGTTTGTAATTTTCAAGTTATAAAATCTGATTAAAGAAATTGTTTAACATACGTATATGTATATTGTATATATATACAAGGAAATTGCGCTAAATAAATTTATATCGATAAATAATTTATTTATTTTACTTAAATTCTATATTATTGGATATTATTATTTATTCGTATATGAACTATCGCTATATAGTGTAGTGTCGTAGACTATAAAATGTAGACTACACGTATTCTCTAGGCATTGTCTACACGCGTAGGGTACATAACAATTTTTGGCATAGTCTACGTAAAAAAAATCACATTAATTGGATTTTTTTAAAGTAATTCTCATATTTCCTAAAGAACCGGACGATATCCCAAGATGTTCAGGTAATTATTAATTCGATGAAATATTTTATTGTCAATCGATTTATAATTTATTTGCAAGTTATAAACTTATGTTTTAAGGTAATTGGATGAGATATTTATGAGATGACAAAATGTGTCATTTTGGGAATATCTAGAAAACGATTGGCGTTGGAATTATCAGAAATTTTTTGTTTTATTCAATTTTATTTCTTTTTTTTTAATCCGATTACATGATATGTATAATATACTGCAATATTATAAATTAAATTATAATAGTAAAACAAAAAAATAACATAAAAAACAAAAAAAAAACATAAAAAACAAAACTGTTCTCGTCTTGTACATCGTTTACCCATTATACTCCTTTACCCACTCCCTTCTATGCCATTCCAATTCAATTAAAAATCTTCCACCTGATAACTGGATAGTTATTTAGGAAAATCTTTAATAACTCAAAAATCATTGAATGAATCTGACTGAAAATTTGCATAGTTTAAGGGGAGCTGAATCCGAATATCTTGGTGTGTCATACAGAGTGATCCATTTTGTGTTTGTTGGTTCATTGAGCGTTGCTTTGATGGGGATCAATACACATAGATACGTTTGCCAAACATTTTCCCTGAAAAGAAGTTATAATTTTAAGCGTTTGGTTAAAGTATTGTAAAATGAATCTGCGATCGTATGAATATACAAATTAGAAAAATATTGTGTCTGTCTATAAATGAAAACAAAAATCGAAATATAAATCAACCTAACGCAATATAACACGATTCGAACTAAAGAAATCAACGGATTGATTCAACAACAATATCTTAATTTCAACAATATATAACATATCCATTTATATTATCGTAACAATTTTTTATAACATATATAAATTTATTAAACGCACAAAGCTATTTATAAATATAAAATGTGTTACAAAACTAACCGCAGAATTTCCAACTGAATTTCCAACAATTTACAAAATTGTACATCCAATATACAAACAAATGCATATATGGTAAAATTAATTATATATATAGACGTATATATAAAGTAAAAAATCGCAAGGTATAGATATGAATCATCACATAAAATATAGGTACGGAATAAATGGTAACATTCAGAGTATTTTATATGATACTCGCTATACAAATGTGTATTTGCATTTATAAAAGTTGTAATTCCATTATTGTTTTATATATATAATTGCGAATACCATATAGATGTATGTATATATATATCTATATATTCAATTTTGAAAATGCAATTATATATAATTATTCAAATTGCATTTGCCATCAAATATACGCGAGTAAGCCGAGCATTCATTAAAATTGTATCCCATAGTATATATACAGATATATATATTTTTATTTTTTTTTATTTTGTATATACATGCGGGTTTTTAGTTTATACAATTATCATTTAATATAATCATATGATAATGGGTGACAATTTAATAATAAAAAAAAAATTGTAAATACATATAACTGACGATAAAATTTCATCCGGTATATGTATGTATTCATCTGCGTTTAAGGATATATGTTTTATATATATATAAAGTTTTGCACATTGTTTAGTTGTGGAAAATGCATAAAATAAAAAAGAAATTAAATTAAATATAAAATAAAATAAAACATATAATAAAATTAACAAGTATACCGATTCTATGGAACATACATTCCATATTATATTTAAAAAACAATGTAATGATAATAAATATTAAAATAAAAATGCTTTTATGCTAATTAAATATTGATTATAACAAAAGGATGAATTATGTTTCTATATAAAATCATGGAAATATGTATATTAAAATGGCATCAAATGTGCAGGCAAATCTTATATATAAATTGGAATAAGGAAATTATTTTAATGTAATATAATTATTTACTACATACCCGCACTATGCACTCCGTGGTGTAAATGATAGAAATGCTGATCCAAAATTCTAACGAAATTTTGCGGTCGTGAGTGCGAATCCTACTGAAGTCATAAACTATGTTTTGTGTTTTCGGTTATTTTCCGAATCTGAATTTTAACTCAGAGTTGCATTTTCCCTTGCGGTTGGTCGTACGGCTAATTACGGACACCCTAAAAACCACAAATAAAGAAACTCACAACAGCAGGCTATTGTTGGATATTTAATATGCATAACATAACAAAATCGAAGCTATAACTATACAAACATCGATGTGAAAACGAGTACTTAGCTATGATGGACATAAAAACTAAGAAGCGGAATCGATTGCAATTAGATGCCTGCATTATTTAATAAAGGGGGCCCTAAAAAAGTATGAAGCATTTGGGGGGCCGCGAGTTAAGAACCACTGCCTTACACTATTCCATACTTATATGAGTTATAATTAATCAAAGAGTAAATGATAATTCATTCTCGTAAAATCGTGAATAAAATATTTCCAAATGGTTGGCCCATACCGCATAGAAAATGAGCATAGTTCAAAAAGACCAGAGTGCAACCTAAAAATATTGAATAAAATCATATAAAAGATCGTGGTTTAAATGCATGAAAACCTAGTTTGTAGTATATTGCTTGAAGGATTGCATATGAATTACCTGTCAGCCATAGATGGTTACCTGGTTTATGAAATTTGCCACAAAAGATTGCGTTTTAACAGTACGACAGTTTGTTCAATTTTGACTTCGGCAATGGCTCCACATCTAACATATACAGTCTAAAATATGCAGAAAAAATTAAAATTTTTATTGAATTACAAACACGATTTAATTAAAAGTACAAACATAAAATTGAATAAAATTCAGATTGAATTCTTGAATGTAATTGAAATCGTAAGCGATATTTAACACTTTACACAAAATATATATAAATACCCTATATACAATACAGTATATTAATTAAATGTGATAACCATATAAAAATAATATCTCAAAATATCATGGTAAATAAGTCTCTATATTTAAAAAATTTACCTAAATATATGTTATCATTTATATATATTAGTATTGATAGTATGTATATGTATTTATAAAACACTCCTCTAGTTTGAACATTTCCATATATATTTTGTGGGTGGTATATTATGCATATTTAATACAAATCTATTATATAACAATATATTTTATATCTATCTATAAATCAACATAAAAAAAAACAATTACATATTACTTATATCTATATATGATATAAAATATATATATATATATATATATATATACATTAAATACGTATGATATTTATTGGAATAAAATATAATGTTATATACAGTGATAAATATTCGTTTATACGCAAACAGAATTTTTTAAATTATGAGTAGGATTTGAGCGACCGTAGATATAAGAAATTATTTTAATAAAAGGTTAAAACTATGTGGTCATAAATTCAAAACTAAAAACTACACAAAATTGGCCAAAGGGGTCAAATAATCACATAGACAATTTATTATGAATCGATGGATTCATCACAAATTAAAGATGAATTGTATTTACTGATGGCTGAACAACACATTTTCAGTATTTCAAAATTCACTGAAAATTTTAAATGAAAATTTGCAAAAATAAATTCAAATTCAGCAACGTTTACAGATTTGTTGGAACATGCTTTGATAATGCTGCTTTGCTTTGATGTGGAGAAACCTTGACGTTCAGTTTAATTTTCAATAAGATAATGATAAATAAATTCATTTTTCAAATTATTCAAAAGCTTTGAGCAACGAAATATTCTGGTAATGGATTGAGCTGCATGCAGTTCTGATTGCAATCCAATAGAAATCTCATGGGCGATATACTTGCTGCTAATACATATTGAAATTGGTAAAAATTTTAATATCGTTAATGAATTGAATGCACTCATTAGGGAATGTTGTGCTAAAATCTTAACATCTATGCGTGCCAAATTTGACAAATCAAACCAAAGACAAATGCCAAAACGCATTTATATTAGCCCTATAAAAGTATTTTTTCTATATTACGAAAACCGGGCTTTGCGTATAAACGAATATTTACTACTGTATATGACATGTTATATACTAGGTAGGTATATACACTTTACGAGTTTAAGTACAAAAACCGTTAATAAATTAAAGTCAAAATGATTAATGACTTTTACCACAGGAGAAATAATTAGCTATATATATACGATGCATTCAAAAGATTTGCGGTTTAGGAATATATATATAATATTGATAATACAATATATATAAAGAAATTCAATTATTATATATATATATCTTTGCTTTGATTCCATATATATTATATATACGAGTATATATTTAACTAATTGTATATATATGAACAACTCTATACAATATACAACTCTGTGGTGTAAATGTTAAAAATGCCAACCTAAAATTCTAACGAAATTTTGGGGTCGTGGGTTCGAATCCTACTGAATGCATAAAATATGTTTTGTGTTTTCGGTTATTTTTCGAATCTGAATTTTAACACAGAGTTGTATATTCCGCTTGCGGTTGGTCGTACGGCTAATTACCGACACCGTAAAACCCACAAATTAAGTAACTAATAACAGAAGGCTGTTGTTGGACGCTAAAACCAGATTGTTGGTTGTATAGCGAAAAATTAATTAATTAATTTAATATATATGAATGTCAATACACCTTTATATTTATACATTTATATATATTGAATTTTCTGATATCGATAGTATATAAATATTATATTATTACATATATTTAGGTTACCGCACAACTTTTTCGTTTTCTCTATATATATTATAATGAAATGCATTTATTTAAGACATTCGAATATATATAGCCTAACTATCAATAATATATACGTATGAAATGGAAATAATTATTATTAGAAGTGAGAAAATTAAATCGATAAGAAAACTTTATATATTATCAATATATTATATAATTATAGTTTGAGAATGCAATGTGTAATTAAAAGAATATCGATAGGGAAAAGGATAATGAAAATTAAGTATTATTATAAATTCATTATATATATTTTATATGTATATCGTATCATCATATATATAGTTATAGTTATATTCATCGTAGAGGTTTTCTTCAAGTGGAAATGATAAAACGTTTATTATTATATTATTACTATCATTGTTTTTTTTTTTTGGTTCATTTTTTTGGTAAGCATTAAAATATTAATATTTTATACGTTGTATGTACATATTTCATATAATTCTGCACATCACATCATGCGTTAGTAAATTTTGTGTACAGATTCAAATATTAATTTTATGAATCTAATAGGTTTTTCATTTTATATTTTTCCTTTATTATAGGTTTTTCGTTTTACTTACTTACTTACTTCAACGCGCCTACAACCTACAATTTGTTTTGGCGCCCATTAACAACCTCCTCCAACCGGACCTATTTACCGCCAACGTAGGCCAGCCGGAAACGCCGAGGGCCCGAAGGTCCGCTTCTACCTCATCTTTCCACCTACCCCGCAGTTTTCCCACACTCCTTGATCCGCCCGGCTTGCGGTCCAGCATTTTTGACTGTATACGATCGCCATCCATTCGTACCACATGAACAAACCACCTCAGGCGACCAATCTTAATGAACCGAACGATGTCGGGTTCGGTATACAAGTTATATAACTCGAAATCGTACCGCCTACGCCACCATCCCCTTTCCTTAAATTCTTTTATTAGGTTTTCCATTTTTTGTAAATTGGTGAAAATTGATAATTAAAAATTAGATAAGATAAGTACTTTAAGTTAATTGAATTCGCTGTCCATCTATTGCTTCATACAACTACTGCCAAGAGATACAAATCTTTTAATTTTTTTTAAAAATTCACTAAATTTCCATGTATTGTTATGTCGGTGTTTGGTTAGTATATATAAAAATATACTAACCAAACACAATATAAATACCGCAAAGTAAAGTATGAAAGTATTTGAAAACTATTAATTAATTATGCACAATTGAATTTAATTATTTTTAATCCATGTAATTTCTTTACACTTGTAATTTCAAGCAATAGTGAATATAATAGCAAAAACGCATGACATTTAATTTCTGCAAGCAAATAGTTTTAATTGTCTAATAAATTACGTATGGTGTACATACAAACGAATTTTAGGTATATGTTAGATGTATAGAAAAGCAATCATGTAAATAAATAATTGCTAAAAATGAATTAATAAAATTCATAAATATTTACGTTCACATGGGAAATAACTATTGTATTTTGTTATTTATTGATAAATAATTAATTATATATTTATTTATATTCATTTTAACGAATTATGCAACAACAAAAACTGATAAGAATTATGAATATGGTAATAATAATGCTGCAATTTTATATAGTATATAAACAGACATTTAACAAAATGATTTTTAAATCATATACCATATATAATAAAAATGTTCATATATGCGATATATATGAATCAATTTAAATATAAAATAAACGAGAAAAAAATTATTAATTCGTTTTTGAGGTTTATTAAAAAAAATTGTTTAAAAAATATATTTAAAACGAATCTAATGTTCCGTTTTAGAGTAAGTGCTATCTAATCTGAACATTTAATAATTCAGTAATTGTAAAATCTATGCTGGGTTTAATTCAAATCAACGGAAATTTTGCAATCAGACCCGGAAAAACACTGGCATTCCAATCATTTTATAATTTAAGTATTTTGTGCATCCCGTATTTAACTATTAGGAGAGTATGGGTTATCTGAAGGAGAACCTTATGACTTCCTTATATTGTTCGTGTAATTTTTGTTGATATAGTTACATATATCTATTTATGGGATAGTTGCTGAGATGTTCCAGTTGTTGGGTGCTTTAAGCTGTTGCATTGATAATGATAATGTGTTGTATAGTTTCCACTTCATCCTATAACAACACCACTACACACATATTAATGTCTAATTTTGAGGATTTGATATGTATTATAATGTTATAATAGACAGTAAATTTGGCATCACGCAAGTAATAATATTAATAATGTAACGCATAAAGTATAATTAGTAGTTTTGCAAATAATTTATATAAATCATATCCTGTGTTTTATATAATATATAATAAAACATAAAATCTGTTTATAAAAAAATTGTTTTTTTAATATTTTTGGGAAAATCTTAAACCTTATATTGATTATTTTTCTTATATATGGTTTCAGACTTATATATTCTCCTATATAATGCTGATACCTTATTTAGGTGTTTTATCGCTGGTATAGAGCATGGGCCCTATATTTCTATTTTATAAATCTTATGACATAAACCGTATTAATAACGCTGATATACGTTCTTCGCTTTATAACCCATTGAATATTTTATATGACCTAAACAGGGCCTATATAATAATAAAAAGTTTAATATACAGCTTTTTTGAGCCCTATAGATAGTCCACGTCTTATGGAAAAATCACCTAGGGTCAATATAGGGCTTTGAATAAGTCTACCATATAAAATTTTACTTACTCTCATTCTATACAAAAATTTTATTATACAAGTAATTGTTATTTATTTTATTCATATTTTCGTTTCCGTCATTCCTTAGGTAACATATGATTATAATAATACCATAATTGTACCAATTACATGAATGGTTATATAAATTGTAGGTTGTAAGCCCACTTAATTAAATATCAATTATTCGAGTGGATGAGTATATTATTTATTTCGAATTACGATATGCATATTATTATAAGATCGTTAAATCGATAATTAAAACAAAAATAAAAATAATAGCATTTAAAGCGTCTACCAAGGTTTAATCAGCTTTTTTATAGATATAGATTTTATTTCGGTTTTTTGAATTTTTTCAAAATTATCACTTACTATTAATTGTAGTAATATTAAAATAGAAACTACGTATATGCTAAAAATTTCGACAATCCTGATACCACCGTAATCCGGAACACCATACTTGCAATTACCAGGCCGGAATAGAGAGGACTTGCTATAATATATATACATGCCAAGAAACATTTTTCTTTGATCTGTGGATGTACACTACGTCAAAAATGTAATCATACCGCCGAAAAATATGCATTGATAACAAGAGTATGTGAAAATTAATGTGCCGTTATATCGAATTGGATGTGGTTAAATGACGTATGGATAATACAATTATCGAAGAATTTTACATACGAATTCTGAAGAGAAACGCGTGCGGCATCAGCAAACAAATTTGAAATATACTTTATACTTTAGCAAAGTTAGGAACTATGGGGCTAAAATTTAAGAAAGAAATCCTTCAACCGAAAAAAAATACAAAAAACTCAGTAAATGTAAAAGTATTTGATCGTTTAAGAGTTCGGAATAAAATGTATATCCAAACGTAATATTAGACGCAGTTGTTTGAATTATTTGAATACGGTTGTATGAATACATTTTTTTAACATAGTGTATACAAAAGTAAAAATGAAAAATATTAAATAAACAACATCATATTAATATGTGGTCATGACATTTTTCACAAAAACAAGGCAAAAAAAATATAATATCTAGAAAAAAAAAATAACTTTTAATCAAAGAAAATCATTTTGCAATGTGACACCGTTTTTTTCCTGATTCATTATATTTTATATATGTTTAATATTATAAAAATACATTTCTTTGTTTATATGCAAAAAAAAATTTAAACTGAAGAATAATACAAAAACATAGATTATACAACAAAAAAAGTTTTTTTTTCGTAAAAACTTATGGAGTTTTTATATATTGTAATTTTTTACATTTTTCAAAAAGAATTTCAATATAACAATTCTACAAAAACCGCATTTATATAGTTTTTTGTGTGTACATATACCGAAAATAAAGTGTCACACTATCATATATGAAATATACATATACCAGTGATCGTGTATATTTACTATATAGATAGTTATATATTGTATATTGCTAAATCGACATAACATAAATTATGTTTCCAAAATAATATATTCTATTTATACTCAAACATATAAAATACTGAAGAAAAAATACAATAATATTCAAGTGTATCGAATAATGCATGTATACTATATATATGAACAAATATAATAATACATATAAAAAATTCAATCTGCGGTCATAACAAATAGAAAACTTACGTGATTTTCTTATTATATACGATTGAGAAAATAAATTTATTTATTTATTTTCTTGTAAAAATTCTCTATCCAAGTGTCACATTGTTTTGTATATAAATATATAGGTATATATATATATATCATTATATATATATAAGGATATATGGTATATATCTATAATATCTATAATATTGTAACAAATCGTATACAAAATATGTATGGTAAACATTTTTTACTATAAGTATATTAGAGATATCAGAATTGTAAAGCAATGAATACAATACATTTTTTTTGTTTTGTTTTGTTAAAATTGAGTTTTCTACGAAAAATTCGTATCAAATACGCGTGGTGTGTATATATGTATATGTATATATATATGAATTTTCCAAATATATATGAATTCAAATTAACTCTTGCAGTTATAACATGGAAAATATATGGACTGTTTTAAACAAAGTAAGATAAAATCTGTGTTTATAAAAAATGTATAAACTTTTTAGAATATTCTTTTACATGTTTTATAGAGCAAATGTCATTCCAATCAAAGGCTTTTCGTCGCGATCCGTTGTTGGATTACAAGCAAAGTTCTTTCTAAAAAGTGTAAGAATAAAGAATTTTTGTTGTGTTTATTACATATTTAACATATTTAATTCAAAGTATTTTCTCTCGCTTTCTACAAACTTTGTATTTCTTTAACACTTTGTCCGAAATGTGCCTGAGCGTTGTCATACAATTAATACTACTTTCCGTCGATTACTTTGCTGAGTATTTTGACCTTATATGCCCTTGGATATTCCGTTTTGGTCATATTGTTAATGGTTGTGGTAAATCTACTCTTAGGATTTTCGTAGTAGATCTTAACTTAACACTTAACATCGCCAGTCACAATTCACAACAGAAAACTTATCTTTTTTGTCTGAGAAGCAATGAAAGTGCGATATTGAAACGGTTCCTAATATCAGTTTCAGACTATTCATGTGGTACCGATTTTTCAACGTCATGGCGGCTAAACCTTTGAACACAGCTGATTCAGTAAATCCTAGCGCCGATTCATTTTGGACATATGGATCAAAATTTTTCAGTCTCTCTATTCAATTAAATATATTTAAAATATTTAAAGATTTTATCTAGCTAAAGTTTACCCAAATGTTGGACTATTTTATTCTGAGTTTGAAATGCTTTGTTAATTTGTAAATTTGTTTATTTAAATATTGATAACGTGATAGCGTTTATTAATAGAACTTTTACATATCCTTTTGGAAAGCTTTAAAAGTGTATAGGAATTCCATAATAATTCCTTTTCCTTATTATATACCTATATATTTAAATTGAATTAAGCCAAAAATGTTTTGTCAGTACAATTGTATTCGCTCTAGGTATACACAATATATATATTATAGATATATAAGATACTATATGCTATATACAGAGTATAACGAAGTTATAATAAGATTTAAAATAATAATGTTTTTATATGTATGAGGTGTTACTATATACATATATACATTTATACATAGTTACATATATATTTATGTATATATACTTGATTATTATTCGTAACACGAAAATTATTTCTTTATCAAAAATGTTTAAGTAGTTTTACGTTTTGTTTTCTTTACTGGTTTAAATGGAAAATCTTATACTATTTATCTATTATATATGTAGTGTGTACAGGTGAGTTTACATATATATAAATGTAAAATGAAATAAAAAGAACCGCATATAATGAAACTAAATAGAATTGGTTAAAATGAGTTTTCTTTTTTCCATCATTTTTTCTTTCAATACCTATACATACCAAATAAGTACGTATATACACAGTTAATGGAAAAACATTTATTTGCTATTGATAATTTAATATATTTATATATATAAGTTATTTTTTCTTTCTTCTCTATTCATTTCAATTTATCAAATTATCTGACATAATAATCGGCAACGAAAAAAATACTAATTCTTTACGTTCTATCCCCGTTCTATTACGAGATATATGTATATATATTTTTTTATTATTATTTATCATCACAATTGAAATTTTCTATATTTGTGATATTTCTGCAAAATAATAATTTTTAATTTAATATTTTATGTATATTATTATTATTGTGCTACATCAAAAAAAAACAGCAATGTATAATATGAAAATAATAAAAGCGATGATTTAAGAAAATTATATAGAAAATATTTATTTAAATAAATGTTTATAATAATAATATATATATATATATAAATGAAATAACTGTGCTGATTCAATGTAATTTTTATTTTTTTGTATTTTTATGGATATTTGATATTTTCCAGTATTTTTCATGTGAATTTTCTTTATTAATATACATTTCTTCTTATAAAATATCTTCTCATATATACAAATCATTCCATATATATTTTATAGACAGAGGGTGAATATCTATCTTTATGTACTATAATATATATGACGACGTTGGTTATATACAAAAACATTCATAAAAAATAGAAATGTTCATATATACTTTTATATTTATATTTAGATGATATACATATATGTATACATATACACAATCATATACATATATATTTATATAGAATAAAATGAAGTAAGCGAAATATTTTCAATTATGCGAAATCGTTTTTATAAGTCCTGGTTGGTACTTGAAAGGGATAAAAGTGTTTAGCAAAATAGAATTTAAAATAAATTGCTTCTTGAATTCAATTTGAATTTAAGCACAAAAATGACATTTTTATTGGAAAAGCTTGAGCAAATAGTATTATATAATATATATAAAGTTTATACAAACAGTATATGTATATACATTTTCTTTTGCTCTATATCTTAAAGTGGAAATATATATTGAAATTATTTGAATAAGTATATCTATTCTCTATATATTTTACAAATTTATGTACATTACATACATATAAATATATATATATAGTTAAAATGAAAACAATAATAATAATATACATATATATAATCTATAAATATTTCAACATGTATAAGTACGTATATATAAATAATGATATAAAAATTTGTGATTTTCTTATTGACAAATGAACTCCATTAAATTAAGTATATATATATATATAATAATAATGTACATATATCAAATGATATATAGCATATATTTATAAAAGAAAATGAATATATTATATACTAATATATACAATAAATACCACTCTAACCGCTATAATATCGGATAGCTGTTATTTTATCCGTATGCTTGAATTTGGGTGGCCTAGAAAAGGCATTTAAAATCCTTTCTCCAAAGTTCTTTTTTTTCTTTGATCCTTTCTCCTTTCTCGGCATCTCAAAATCCTGGATACGATCAGTTGTCGGATACTATAGTGGTTAGAGTAGTATATAGAAATTCTATATATAAAGATATTTATAAAATAAACAATTTGGAGAGCTGTACATACAGATATACACCGCCTTATAAATTATTAGTATTTGTTCATTAATGTTTTACATTAAAGATTTAACTAATTATTTTTTTAAAGTTTTTATTTAGTTCATACAGTCAAACAATAATTAGATATTATAAAAATCTAAAAATATATCTGCATTTATTATTAATTATAAAATGAACCAATAAATAGCAAATTCATTAATTTCGTTGGTCCTTCTAGTAATGAATTCATATAATTTTTGAATGTAATTTTCATCTAATTCTTTTTCCCATATTCCGTAATCATAATTTGTTTTAATTCATTAATTGTGGTTGGATGTTGGTGTTTTTTTTGTTTTATGTTTTTTTCTATGTATGGCAATATTCCAGCTGCGACTCTTTGTAAGACACTGGGTGTAAATATGGCAAATATATTCATAGACTGTATATGTTCAATATATATGGTATATAACATTTATTCTTCAATTGGTTATTTTAGAAATTATGATTCCATGTCTTTTGACATCTATAAATAAATATATATATGAATTGCACAACATCAAATATTTTGATTTACCATATATAGCAATTTTAGCCACTCCGCACCTATCCTCCGCCGAATTGATTTAACCTATATGAGTCATTTATTTGAATTTTATATATATTAGGAGCAATAACATCATTTAAATTAATTTATAATAATATTGAAATACGCATACTTCTAAAAAAATCTAACTATCATAAGAAAATGGATGATTTGCAAACGACGATTGGTTTTAGCATTTAACGACACCAACCGCATAATTTTATTAGTTGTTTGTTTTTTTATACTATGTTGGTAATTAGATGTTTGACCAACAACATGCCCAATTGATATTTGCTTTGTGAATCCTAAGGAATTATCAAATATGGATATTTTTGAGTTTCCATATAGGTAAAGTAATTATCGAAAACCCTATACAGGTCGAATGTATATTTTTATCAAAATTTCTTAATATTATCTTAATATTTTTTTATTTTTTTCATAAAATGTATTTGCTTGTTTAGCCCTGAATGTGTTCTTTGAGGCATACCATTAAGAAGCTTTTTACATTCGTCAACCGTAATAGAATTTCAGCAACATCAACAAAGCATGCACAAAGTTCATCCTTGGTTTCGCAGGTTCGGGATATTTATTGAATCCTATATTACATTATTGATTTTATATTTTCTATCGGGCTAATATCGGGTGGCTTTGGTGACCATTCTATACAAAAAAAAATAAATTTTTCAATTCGGTTCCATTCGGTTTTAGCGTCCAACAACATCTTACTGTTGTTAGTTTCTTAAAATGTGGCTTTTACGGTGTCGGTAATTAGTCGTACGAACAACCGCAAGCGGCAAATACAACTCTGTGTTAAAATTCAGATGCGAAAAATAACCGAAAACACAAGACATATTTTATGTCTTCGGTAGGATTCGAACCCACGACCTCAAAATTTCGTTAGAATTTTAGGTTGGCATTTATATCATTTACACCATGTATATATCGTAATTTTATTTTCATCGATATATACAAATGATTTGTTTTCAAAATTTTCTATAATTTGCCCAATGTGGTTTGGGATGAAGGATTCTGTTTTCGGTGGTGCTTAGTAATTAACAAATTTATCGCTTCATATCACTTGACATATAATTTCACAAAATATTCACGGAGAAATATTACATTAGTTCTCTAAATTGATATCTTATTTCATTCAAATTCAATTCATTTTATACATTATCATTTCAGAACTCCTGATTGTGATTCACACCGGGCTTCATCACAATGTATTTCTTATGTGAAAATAAATCTCACAAACTTTTTGTCTCTCAAAATTTTTTCGAATATCCCAACATTAGCCTTTTTAATGTCAATAGGAATGCAAAATAATAATATATGAATTTAAAAAAATCATATTAATTTATTCTATAAGGAATTACATATTTTTAATCCTTATAAGACTTATATCAATTATTTGAATATAGTTGTGTAATCAAATTGGCTTATAGAATATATATTCCAAATATTTATTTTAATTATATATTATATGGCAACAGACTCATTATTAATAGTAAAAATGACAATAAGTTAGAAGCAAAAAACAATATAGGATTTTTAAAATAATGAGATATTTATAATACATGTGAATTTGATCTCTTTATGCGGATACAAAAGCGTATAATATAATATAGATATTTTATTCCTGTTATATCGTTTTATGTAATTTTAATTGGTATATATAAGTAACCTGTATAATATTGTAAAGCTTTATAAAAAATCATTTATATAACTTTCGAGCCAGTAACAAGCATCAAATATTTAATAATTATTATGTAAATATATTTATATGCGTAAATATTATTTCGAGTTCGTTCTATATCAATCATTGGTCAATATTTTACAAACACATCTATACATTGTGAATCTTTAAATTTACATTTCGTTTCGAACATTTACCGCATAACATATAAATAAAAATATAAACTATAGATAGGTACACATCATCAGTTTTAATTAAATGTTATATATAGTGGAAAATATATATACAGTAATCACAAAGAATTATTATTCAAATTAATCCTATTCATTCATATTATATATATATAGTATATATAAATATATATTTATGGTCTTTATAATGATGATCCAACTCTCTGACCTGTGCCCATATATATTATATGATATGTAAATAGCCAAAGTATACATTATAGTAGCGTCTATATTATATTTCCCATGGGTGCCTCGCGAAAATTCGACTATGTTTTAGAACAAATGGGGGATTTCTAAATTTTCTATAAATCAAATATCAGAAACTGACTGAATTCGCAAATTATTCGTCGAAAATAAACTTGGCAAATTGGCAAAAACGCAGGTCCGTAATAAAAAAATAGAACATTTTGATTTTAGTTTGTTGTACGTCCAGAATTGTTTCATGATTATATACAAGTGGTTTTCTGAATATTATATCAATTTTAACATATGCATCAAATAGTTCAGCTGTCGCTGCTTCTATTTGTATACATTGAAATATAGGCAGTAAGCAAGGATACAGTACATTTCAATATATACATATTTTAAATGAACAAACAATAAATATGCACTCACTTTTGATATATTCATATAAATGTGTAGTTGTATATCTATATAGTGAACATATATACATGGAAACGTAAATATATCAATTGAAAATATTACACTAATATATATATAGACGTTATGCAATATATTATAAGTATTTATAATACCTGATCCCGTATATATAGATATATATTAGGGTGGTTTTTTTTTATAAATTCTGGAATTTGGCTGGTCGCACCCCCCAATTTTTTTTATTTGGTGAAATCATGAATATTGGTAAAATTTGGGGTAGGTAAGTTGAGGGGAAGTGGACCCACCGAGGGGTTAAAGTTGAAAAATTCAGTGTTTTTAAGAAGATTTTCGCGCTTAAAGCGTTAACGGATGACATTAGCGGGTTAACATGTAAGGTGGACTGAACTAAAATGAAACAGGGAAACTTTTTCTCATAGACACTTACCCCCTAAATCATCCCCTTAATACCCCTCCCATACAAAATTCATTCACATAATTTACAATATATTTTTAACATTATAAGGGTTAAAAATTGAGGTTAAAGGGTTAACATGTATGAAGAGCCCCCACTATTATTGAATGCCTAAACTTTTCTTAGAACATTCTATGGACCTAAATCATCCCCTTAAGGCATCCCCCATACGAATTTCCGATTTTTCACACAAAATTAATATACTTTGGTGTATTATATGAAAATACATTAAGAAACACCTAAATCTCATATGATATTTAAAAAATGCACATTTATCATATAAAAATTTAAATAATTATGAAATGAAATACTATTAATATTTAATTTTGTTATTTATAAATCCCACGGATTTGGAAATGCACTTTTTCCAAGAACATCAAGATTATGGAACAGTCTCCCAAAGCTAGTACTTTCCCTTTCTTATGACTATAAATCATTTCATTTAAGCATTTCATCCTATCTAACGACTCATCCACCTAAAGTGCCGCTTGAAAAATGGTCTCAAAACATACAAGTTATTTTTTCTTACTGTCCTTTCCTAAAACAATAAAAAAAGTGGGCCTTCCAGACCCTTTGAAAAAAAAATCTTCGAAACCTACCCCACTCAACCCTATATATATATTTAGATGGTTTAACTATTCACAGAATTTTTATAATAAATGCGGTAAAAGAACATATTCGAAACATATAGGTTTCAATATTGTATAGTATAAATACTAAAATTTGGACAAGTTAATTATTTCCATCAATATTTCAACATTCGGTAATATACTATATATGTGTTGTGTGATTTATTTACCGTTCAACGCTATATGTTATATATTTTGTGTACCGCACTAAACATTCAAAACGTATATTTACAAATTTACATATATACATATGTATTATATCGCATCAATAGTTTATATATCTATATATCATTTGTACGCAGAATGTCGTACAATATACATATATTACATTAAATCATATATATAGAAAAGCAAATATTATTTTACTTTTAAAAAATTAGAACTATATAATTAGTTCAATTAATGTGCTTAATATATAGAATCCTATCATATTAAGAATAATTGGATATACACAAAAATATGTATAGGTGTATAATTGACCCCATAAAATATATGAATGAGTAACTACAATTATTATTATTTATAGCTATATAATGAATTTCCCGTTAAAAAAATCTTTTCCATACCAAAACGAAACCTTTTTCAATTAAGAACTCTTCCAATGAACCCTTTTCCATACCAATATTAATTTGAAATCTATTCAAAATCATGTTTTTTTTTATTGTTCATATAGCTATAAAACGTATTGAAATCAATATTTTATGAAGTTCAAATTATAGTTGACTAATTAAATTAGGTATTAATTAACCAAAATTAATATTGAATGCTACATATGTTGGCATTTTCAATATTAATTTTATTATTGTGTTACATTTGTTTCGATACATACATAATCATAATTTTTATTCGTATATACAATCCTGGTTTTCCATATATTATGAATTCTTTTCCTAAATTTATAAATTACATTTTAAATAACCAATATTTATTATTGATTTTGCCGAAAAATCCGATCTTATATTTCTTTCTAAATACTTAAAGTACAGAGAACAGCGAAACTTGAGAATTTATAGGGTTTACGCGGGATCAAAAAGAAAACGAATAGGCGTATTCTTTAATGTACTACGTCATTAATGACATTTCCGGCCAAACTGGCAAGCTAAAGTATGCAAACGTAGAAGATGACAAAAACTAAACTTCAGAAAAAATTTCAGAATCGGCAATTTAATGACATGGTATAAGAACGAAGACTACATACAATTTACAGGAATCCGAAACAACCAATACAACGATAGTTATGTAAATGGAAACTGTAATGAAAATGTAATTGGAAGTGACTTAGGATACGAAAGTAATGATCTTGTGTATTTCATAATTATTCACTATTAATTTATAAATTAATTTTCAATTAAACAAAACCCAAGACAATCCCTTATTTAATTAATAAGTTGTAGAGTTGCATTAACTTTAAATCTATGTGCCATTTTTACAATCATTTTTATTATTTGTTTTATTTGTTTATCTTTTTCACCTATGACTTAATTTTTAAAATGTCCAAACATTTTTGAACTTTTTATCTGTGCATCATCATGGGTTTTTCAGAATTACTTCGAATCTATTAGAGATAGCGTATTGAAATTTATATTAAACGAAAGCTAATTAATGTAGCAAGTTTTTAGGCATGTGTGACGGAAATTTTTACAGGATGTCTTTCGAGATATGATACCTCAAACTTTAGAGAACCAAAAATTATACTGGTGGTTGACTCGCGTTTCTTTAGATATCTAGGGAATAGGTTCTCCGATTTTCACAATTTAAAGGTAATTGAATGGTGATGCTAATAGTGTATCTGATCTTTCAATTATAATATCCAGTTATGAAGATAAGTGATCCAGAATGTGAAAACATGAAGATCTCAAAAAAATCTTTTTTTTTTGTTTAACTCCATAACGGAGCGCAATCGACAACAATTTTGAAAACATTTTCGAACCTAAATAAGTCATAGAAGCTAAAAACCGAAGAATTGATGTCGGGATCTGGGACACCCTGTGTAACAATAGTTTTTTCTTTAGTTTATAAACATTAACATTATAATATTACAATGAGAATAAACTAATAAACAATATTTACAATATTCTATGTGTTAAATAAATTGCTCGTATAATATTTCGTCCATAACATAAAAATATGACCTATAAGGCGATAACTAAACCGTATTTAATATTCTAAGGAACATGAATATCATCACCTTTTATATATATTTATTAATACATATATATAAATACTTTTTGTTAATGTTATTTCAAGAGAATCAATTTTTATTTTTCTTTTATTAAAACTTCATCTTGTCGATGTACAATACATTAAAATTTTCAATATAATAAACATCTATATATTATATATATATAATATATATATATATATTTATATATCTATCAATATATAAAGGGTATAATACGTATAAGATATGATACCATAACAGATTGTATAATAAAAGATGGTATATAAAAGTTATTATAAGCTTAAAACTTTTTTAATTCTTTATTTAACATATACCAAATCAAGTTTAAATCGTTTTCGAAACGAAAGATAGATAATGTATAGATAAACAAAAAAGAGGATTAATTTATTGCCTAAATAAAATATGCGATACAATAAGAAACATCCATTCATATATATGGAACATATATCTACTTCTTATATGTATCATCTTCGTATATATAAACATCAAGTATTAATCACACCATATTAATGACTTTGTTATTAAATTCTATTATACATAAATATTAAATTGTAAGTTTACAATTAAATTCCGATCTTACGAAGTTATAAATATTCGATTATATTTCAGTTTTGGTGTATATTCACATGCATTACATAATCGAACAGCATTAAAATGGAAATCCACCCATACATATCTCGTTCAGTCTCGAAACCAATTGACTAAAAAATTTTTATCTGAAAGTTTTATGATAAATGGAAAAACTTTTATATCGAGGTTGTTATTTTGATCTCATATAAATATACAAGGTATTAGAGATACAAGTTCTTATTACCGAGATCATCTCATGACCTATTAAAAAAAAATAGTGTTTGGTGATGTTTACTGATTCCTACCCAAATTAATGAACAATTATATTTCTAAAATTTAGTGGTCGTTTTTACGCACGAACGTAAAAAAATTAATTGTTAATTATTAAAAGGATAATACTTTATATGTATAATCCAGAAAGTGAACACCTTCCTTTATTTTTTATTAACAAATTTGTCCCTTTACGTAAATACCTGTCCCGTAACTATAAGAGTAAAGGAGTTTATTTGTTAATGGTAGAATATGAGGTATATTATATGCTCTTCAAAAAAACTTGCATTGGTGACCCTTTGTGTAGATTTCTACACACATGTAAATTTAATGTATTTTCTATTAAAAAACATGTTTTGTTCTAATTTTATTAATTATACCTTAATTTAAATTTATAAATGTAATTAGTTTTTTTTATAATTATAAAATAAAAATTCAAAATAAATTCGCAATCATCATATAGAGACCTCGAACATAAAGACAATGGAAATGCTGAAAAAAAAACAAATGTTTCATTTTTCTAAAAACAATAATATTAATAACAAAATACATATAGAAAATTAGTATGGAATTTAAGCAACATTGTACAATGTCGAGATACAGTTTATATTTTAGTGCATTTCAGTAAAAAAACAAATGGATTTTCCAAATTTCAATGTATTTTATAATCAACAAAACTTTTTAATTTGCATATATAAAAAAAAACCTATTTATTGATCTTATAATGTTACTAATTTTTGTCATGTTAATGTAAATTATTCAGGGCAGGTGGATAAAAATATTAAACAACAAACAAACAAAAATAAGTACTTACAGAATAAATAAACATCCACCATACAACAACAATGGTATTGTAAAACTGATTTATAAAGAAAATCTTCTCAAATCCTCTACGTAAATCAGAACCAAAAATGAAACACTTTTTTTATCATTCATGTATACATATTTGCATTTCCATAATCTTTATGTTCGAGTTGTAAAGATAATAATATATTATATCAAATCATATTTGTTTAGTTTAGTATATTTATAATTTCATTTATTATAGCAACAAAAATGAGAAATTTCATTATAATTGAGTTTGATATAACAATTATTTTGATATTTTTTTTAAATGGGTCAGGAAATCTTTTTACGCACATATTTTCGGACTCTCTTTATCGAATGTAACGTCCTAACGACTAAAACCTCACCCCGAGGTTTAAGGTCAGGTATATCGCTCCGTGTACTGCGACCCATAGGGTCCATTATACTCCTCGAATATAATTATCACATATATAAACGAATTTAAAATTTTGGATTGGCCATATAAGATCCTCTTGATATGGTAAGGCTAATACTCCCACAGGGCTCTCGGTGTCTGGGAGCTGGAAGTTCTTAGGGCATTGCTCGAGGTAGACCTTTCGTGTATGGGTGTCACTAGCAGTATAGGTCTTCGGTTCATTGCAACCTAAGCTCTCGCACCACGCCAAGGTGACTTCCGACCGAGAGATTTTTTTGATTTATAGTTACAATCGGATTTTTTATATCAGCAAAAAATCATTGTTTATACTGGTATACTTACATTCGTATGAATATCGAATATGACCTTTTAGCTGTTGTGGCACACTTTTTGAAAGTTTTGATAGGTTACTGGCGAAAGATATACCATTTATTATTTGTATATTCATAGACCTGCTTTGAGAAACAGTTGTATATTGCATATCATGTATGTTTTGTAAGAGAAAGTTCGCGTATCAAATGTTCCCATATTGTGGTAGTTTGATTTGTTTGTCAATTTGACAGTAATTCTTTAACATCAATTAATGTATATTATATTAATAATCAACTTATCGATCATTTTACTATAGTATTGGGTGATTTGGGCCATAGGTTTGCTGCATTCGACTATCTTAACTTCAGATTCAACATCTTAATGAATGTCTTCGGCAAGATATTACAATTATCATAACTTTCACATTTCGTTTTTGTAATTGGTTTCAATCGATATGTATTCCATTCCTTTCCCAGTCACGTATTTTGACATAAATATTTATTTAATTCATGTGTTAATTCAAATAAAAAGATACACATATATGTAGAAATCTACACATTAGGGAACTCAACGAAATTTTCGTAATTAAACTTGTAAACAAGAATTAATTCTGTTTCCGAATACGTTTGTTTTGTTAAAAATATTGTTTATGACAAAGTCATACCATTCCACGTATACCCGACAACTTAAAGCGGACAACATTTTTGTTTTATGGAGTTTTCTACACAAGGAGTATGTGAGGGTTAAATCGTGGTTATAATTCATATCTAAAATTATTATCCATAATTTATTTCATTTGAAGTGTTAAAAAATTCGGTATTGTTCGACGGTGGAGTCGGAATCCACAACCCCCGTTGTACACATGCATATAAATAAAATATTACATATATATTTACATGTTTACAGCCTGTCTATAATATATAATTGGAAAAAATTACAAATGCAAATAAGATACTTTTTATAATAACTAATGTTACATTTAAGTAAATAAAAAAAACAATTTAATGCATCTGCGGAATAACAAAATAAAGTATATATTATTTAAAAAAAAATCCTTAAGACAAATGAAATTGACAAGAAAAATACAATTTTAAAATTAATGTTTCATTTATCCATTTCTTATATACAGATATGTATTCAAATAAGATATTATATAATATATATATAAATGGAATGCCTGAATATATATTTATATACTATTTATACAAATTTTTTAAGCGATCTATTGGCATAATATATATCTATTTTATACAAGAAGAATTGTTGACAAATGTTTCCAATTTTCAATACACAGAACGAAATAAAAATGTGCAAAAAAATAAAATACAAACAAGAAAAATGAAGAGCTTTGTAAATGGGTATAAAAAATCAATAGGCATATAACATATATATGTATTTATAATCATATATCCTATATATATATCCTATATTATATATATATATATATATATATGATTATGATATATATATATACAGCTCAGTAGTAAAGTATAATACAAATACTTTTAATATAAATATATGCCAAATATTTAAGAGTAAAATTTATATCGATTTTTCTTTTTTCTGTTTTCTTTTGTTTTTTTTTTGTACATGTTTATTATTTTACTTTTTTGAGAATTTTTATACTGTCGTTTATTTTTTTATTTTCATTTAACGAAAATAAAAGAAGTTTTTCATAAAACATTCATTTCTCATCTATTGTATTTTTTTTGTTATATTTTTCATGTACATAACGTACATATATTATTAGTATTACTCAAATGGTTGAAATATACATTACATATAATTTTTTTTATATAAATATGAAAAGTATATATGCATATATTTCAAATATATATTTTGGTATTTTATTTTTTTTTATATTCTATATATTATAATATTTTCATTTAAACCAATTTTCTTTTCGCTTTTCTGTTTTCTTTTTTATATATTCTATATATATACATATATAGATTTTTTAATGCAGGTAAAATATATGTACCTATACATATTATTTTTTAACTTTTTTTATTCTTCTATTTATTATACGTCTATACTTATTATACGTCTATATATATATATATATATATGAAGACGTTTAAAGACTTATACGTAAATATGTGATACAACATAGAAAGAAAAATATATGTATCTGTGTATGAAGTGAGCGCCAGGATAGGGAACATTTGTTATGAACGTACCTAAATTTTTTTTTTTGGTTGCTATGACATCTGTCAAACATATTTATAGTGTGTAACTTATTCCAATCTATAGATTTCAGATTTATTAGATTTTTATATAATTTAATCAGATTAATCTGAACTAAGATACACTTTTAGATTTTTCAGATCGATTTTTTTGTTTTTTTTTTGATTAATTGTCTAAATGTTAATTTTTTAATGTGTATTTTTTTCAATCCGTAGATTTTTTTGATTTTAAGGTTTTAATAAATAATTACTTACAAAATAAAATAAATAATTACTTACCACAAAAAATTTATTGAAAGATATACAAAATATGTTGAAAAAATTGATCAAAACTTAGTTTCAGTAATATTAAAAGGTAGCCAACAATGCACACAACCCTACTATTGAATTAAAATTAAATAAACAAATAAAAATGACCAAAACGAAAACAATTCGGTTAAACACGATTGTTACCTCACCCGCCGTATTCATCAGACTTGACTTCTTCCGACTACCATTTGTTTTCCTCGATGGGACAAGCATTTGGGCTGAGCAGCACTCTCGAAAGTTCGGTGTCTGATTGGTTTACTCGAACAATCACAAGACGAACTGCTGGCCCTGCTGGCGTGTTATCCACAAATTGTCTGAAAGATGGTCAAAATGTTTAGAAAGCAATTGTCAATACTTTGAATAAAATGTTTTTTTCTCACCCATTTAAAATTAACGTGTTTTTTTTCAAATTTCACTTCATACCGCTACACCTAGATTTTAAGTATCACACAAATATAGAATTTTATATTCGATATGTATACTATATATACTTTAAATGGTTGATACGTGGTTTGAGAAAATTAGAGAATATAATACATATTGGGTTTATATATAGATATAGAACTGAAAATACACTTTTATGTTATTATTATTATTATTATTATATAATATTCGTTGGCATAAAAGTTTGGGTAAAAGAAAAAATTTTGTAGTCGCATACTAAAGAAATTATATTTATTATTAAATGTTTATATATATCCATATAACAAAATATATATTCATAGCAGATATAGAGAAAAAGTAAAAAGTGAAATATTTTCATTGTATAATAAAAGTCTCATTAAATTTCGATAAAGGTGAATATTTTCATGATATATGAAAACATTAATAATATTTATGCATATAATAGGTGTGTATATGTATAAATATACATACGACTGTATGTATATAGATATATTTAAGCACATGTTATTCTTAAAATAAAATTAACTTTTCTTTTTTTTTTTGAAGAATATTCATATTAAAAAATATATGCGATACATAAATCATATATACATCTTGATGAGATTGTATTCGCATTCACAGTGTTAAAATCAGCGTAAATTTTTAGTATATCTTTATTTTTAATAAAGGTATACTATATGTATATATATATGAATTAAATAATCGTTTGTACATTATTTAATTTCTTAAGCAACCGTTTTAAGAAACAATACCATATAGAAAATTAATGATCTGTTTATTTTATATCAACATAAAAATAATAATAACTTTTGTAATATATATAACAATAATTGTTTATTGTGTATTTGTTTTTGGCCAAATTTTGATAATACTTAAAAATAAAAATTAATCATCGTTATGATATATATATATACATATATCGTTTGATATTTATATACATGCAGTGGAAAATTTGATAGTGAAATGATAATTTATTATATGTGAACATGTGGCAGAACATATCAAATTCCATATCAAATAATTTCATTTCTTCATTTAAAATCGCTTTTTCTCAATATAATGTAGCGCTAAAAAGTATTTTTTTCTTATTAATTTGCTCTTCAAAATGGAGAGATTTTCTACTCATTCGCAGAATTTTTTTCTTGTAAATTAGAAATGTCTGCGGACATACATATTATTATTTTTGTTTTTATAAGAAATGAATAAATTTCTAGGTATTTTTTTTTCTAACAATTGCAAACAATTGAATATTTTATTTAAAACCCCTAAAAATTAGGTTTATATCTGAACAATGATGTAGCATTCCATAGAACAAATTAAAGCGGTGCGCATACAGAAGTCTATCGTTAACCATGTGCTCAACAAATATCAACCCAAAGCAGAAAATAATAAACAGAAAATATTCTTCGGTAAAGTACGCATTTGTCAGTAAAATACGCATTTGTTATCAACGCAGAAAATCTGCACTGCAATCTGCATAGAATTTCTACTGCTAATCTTCAGCAGAATAGGTTCTGCGAATAACGCAGAAGTAATTTTTTTAGTGTAGAATAAAATTCAACACTTTTGCATAAACCAGGTATATTTATATCCACAGATTGATTGTTAACTAACTTGCTTAATTCTTAAGATAATTAGACCGGGATACGTTTCTACGTTTTCTGGCCAATTCTTATATTTTTCAAGTGCCGCACATTAGATAATTCTGTCCAAATCCGTTTTCAAGATATTCCCAAATAACACATATTGGAATCACGAAAATATGTATTCCAGGTGGTTTTTCATAGATAAAAACTTTAAACCATTAGTTTGGAACTTTCAAATGATAATAAATCGATTGGTAATAAAATTTTACACCATTCTGGACATAATTGGTTGTTGTCTGGTTCCTCAGGAATAATTAGAATTACCTTAAAAAAATAATCAAAATCCATTTTTAGAATAAACAAATAAACAAAACAAAATTTTAATGCAAATTGTCTATTATAAATGTTCCATATTTATATATAATCATGAATAATTTCGAAACTATTAGAGATAGAGTAGTGAAATGTATGTCAAATGAAAGCTATTTCAAGTAACAATTAAACATGTTGGACAGAAAGTTTTACAGGGTGGAAACAGGGCGATGATTTCTGAAAAAATATATAAGCAAAATATCCTTTGTTTTAATGGTGGATTTGAACACCACTAATATATCACGAATTGTGATATATAATTTAAAAGAATTTAGCATAAAATTTAATTCATCTAATTTATACGAAACCGAAATCGTATACTTAAATATATGCTTTTAAGCCAATTTTTGATTTTTATTAATTCTGTGCATTCACTTTAAGAACATATCATTTTAACATGACGCATGGAAAATTTAATTTACCGATTTCATATGCATTTTGAGCTTGCCCCGCATTTATTCCATCACATATATTTGCATAATTATTTTGTATAATTTAACTTCATTCTTTAAATATATTTATTTAATGTGGTGTTTTATATTTTTATTTTATATGAATTTTGGCAAAAAACAAAGTTTTTTTTTGTTTTACACTTATAACGATATATGTTTATATGTTTTACAGTTATACAGACAACATCATAATCATAAAATATGTTTAGTAAATTGCAATTTTACAAAATGAAATAGTTTTAATGCATTTATAATAAGGCCTTTCTCATTCACATAATATTTTTCCCATTTTGAAATAAATTCTAAAGTTTTCTCATGATAATAGAAACACAATAATATACTATAACGATGGTACATGGTACCATATACTCTCTAAAATATAGTATGCTAGTATATATGCATTATTGCATTATATGTATTTTATCATTTTATGTTTATGGATTTATACATAAATGTAGACTGTTGAGGTAACATTACATCTTTATATAAATTTGATAAAATTATACCGACAATACACAATTTTATATAAAATATATAAATAGTTTATGTATTGTACAATTTATTTCATTTTAAAATATATTATTTGTAAAAATTGTCTGTCTTATGTGTATATTTTGTACATATAGACATTCATATTACATTTTCTATTATATATATATATATATATGGATTAAATATCTCGCTTATGTGTACGGTCAGAAATAAATATAAAAAGATGTACAGTTGCACCATACATGCACTTATATGCAATGTATAATATACAATAAAACTCAGCTTTGAAAATGTTTAAGAAGCAACTATAAGGATCATATGGGGAATGGAAAAGTAAAATAAAAAAAAAGAAAAACATGAACAAATTGAAGTGAAAGATGACTCTAGAGGATTTAAAAAGAAATACACCTCATATATAGTATTATATAAAAAACAAAATGAATACGTAAATATACAATAAATATAAAGAACATACCTGAATTAAATAATGAGTATTCAGGGTGTCCGACTTAAATCCCTATACCGCCGAATACTATGTAATCATTTCTAGCAGAAAATCGAATTAGGAAGTAGTGTAACATCTTAACTTTCCGAATATTGGAATATCGGGCAAAAACATGAATACATTAATTCATTAACTTATGGATTTTAAGCTATACGGCCTCGAATAACAAAGTAAATAAATTGACTTTAATTTTGTTTCTATAATAAAGTATTCGCTAGATTCTTCCTTTTAGTGACATTGATGCTTTAAATGTAAGTGGAAAAAACGATTTTTTCGGCAACCCGAAAAAATTTATGGCTACATATAGATTTAAAATTATTACGTAATCCGAAATTGTAAAACATGAAAACATTTCGAATTGATGATTAAAAAAATGTAATTGTATTTTTGTAGAAAAATTTTTATAGTAAATTACAAAGTAATTTTATTTTGATCGCTTTGTTATAATAGGTTTTTATTATAAAATCAATTTATGTCAATTCGTATATTATTTTTTTTTTTCATATTTAACAAGGCGGCAATAAACTTCAAATTTATTAGCCACAGCGAAAAACTTTATGTGGTGACTTTATGACACATAAAAGTTACTTGAAATTAAAAAAAATGTTCGCTAGAGCTTTCGAGAAAAATCAATTTTTATGAAAAAGTTAATGGTAAAATATAATATTTTTTCATTTTGATCCTAAGTAATGCTAAACTGAACTGGAGCGAATCAAAAACTTTATTACAAACAAAACTATACAGATAATTTATATATAAATGAAGAACCTAGTTGTTTCACTCACTAGAGCTTTCGAGTAACTATTTCGCCGAAATTCGAGATTTTCGAATTTGCAGGGTGATCGGTGGACGAGCGGTGAATAATGTGTGATTTATAGGAACATAACCATTCGATATTCTTTAAGGTACATGTACAAATATATAGTTGAAAAAAAATTATTGTTATTTTGAAATATTGAAATATGACTTCAAGCATACATTAAATGTTTTTTTTTTTTTTGAATATTTTAACAATTTAAAAAAAACCCATCATTTTTCCTTTTACCATATATACCAATACAATAATATACATTTAATATATAATTTGGAAAAGTAATATAAACTGTATCAGTTTATATAGTAAAAAATGTTGTCATTAACTTATTTTATAGGTATATATAAAAAGAAATTGGTATATATAAGAAAAACTAAACTATTAAATTAAAATATTCCTTTTTCCATTATCACACACATGTAACTAAAACTATTTATATGAATACACCTCACAGAATAAATTTAATAGCATATACGAGAATTTATGCATTCATTCAGTTACATTAAACATACATATATGTATATCCCACCATACATATATAGTATATAAAATATCCTTATACATAAAATTTAATTTTAAGATGAAAAAGATGTAAAAAAAACACACACACAAAATCAACCAAAAACCTAACTATATATCCCATACGAGAATGGATATTATATATATATATGTATTATAGATATTCATAGATAAATATAAAAAAAGGTGTATATTTACATTTTATGTATTGTGTAATATATTACATTTAGCATGCATGCGTTATAAACGTTATAAGTTATCACCCTAAGCTCTCTATAAATTATATATATATATATCTTATTTTGTACACAGTTTTTAGTATTAAAGTGTTTATGTTTTTATTTATTTAACTCTATATTTTTTTATATACATAGTTGCATTTATATACATATAGTTTAATGTTTGTTGTTCATTTACAAAACTCAACAATTTTTTGTATACCGATGGTATAGTGTATACGTATAATCGTATATGCTTATATATATATTATATAGGTGTGTACACAATCTTTGATATAACAATATTTCCATTAAAACAATACACAACCTTGTACTATACAGGCGCATGTTATTTATAGACAGAATAATCGGTTTATAAAGTCTATATTTGTGATTAATGTGACGGACGAGTCACAAAAAATTCACTTTGAGACACAATAAACAAACCAACGTAAATGTAAATGTTGAAGACATTAGAGGATATATATATGTAATTCGTCAGGATCATTACATACAGAAACCAGGACCGCCACTACATACAAGATATTAGTGCGAACGAATTAGGCGCCGATGTGTAGGGGCGCGAAGGATCAGATATTTAAAATGATATAAAACGTATGTTAAAAATAAAATGATTGTAACAAAATTCTAGGGACAGAGCATTTATAAATATGGAAATTATTAGAGATATTTATTAAAAAAGCGAACTGATCAATTAAACTTCATTTACCAAAAAAATTCTTGATGATTCTCTTTTCTGTAATATATTTTAAATTGTAAAATTAGCAATTAGTCTGCTAATGTGGTATACATTTCATTCAAACGTATTCACAAATGAAATAACAAATGGGTATTTAATTTTATTAAAAATATTTATGCATTTACGGATTATGTTTTAGGGTGGTATATTTTATTATTTCAGCCAGGCGCATACATGGGCTAAAACGAGCCTGACAGGAACATTTATTTATATAAATATATATACATAAATATTGAATGCACGCTATGATGTGAATGATAAAAATGCCAAACTAAAATTCTCACAAAAATTTTGAGGTTGTGGGTTCATATCCTACTGAAGACATAAAATAATAAAGTTTTGCGTTTTTTGGTTATTTTTGATTCAGAATTTTATGCGACAGATCACATAATACCCACACGGTTGGTTGTGCGAACAGAAACGAACAACAGAAGGCTGTTGTCGGACACTAAAACCGATTGTAGGTTGTGGCCAATATTTTTTTATATATATCTAGATTTTAATATCTTTAGCAACATTTTTTATACACCTTCGTTATTTATAAAATTAAAAGTTCAAACTATACACAAATAAAAAAAATACAATAATTTTTCGCATTACAAACAACCATTCGGTTTTTGCGTCCAACAACAGCTTTCTTTTGTTAATTTCTTAATTTGTGGTTTTTACGGTGTCGGTGATTAGCCGTGCGACCGCAACCGCAAGGGGAATATACAACTGTGTGTTAAAATTCAGATTCGTAAAATAACCGAAAACACAAAAAATATTTTATGTCTTCTGTAGGATTCGAACCCAAGACCCCAAAATTTCGTTAGAATTTTAGGTTGTCATTTTTATCATTTCCACCACAGAGTGCACACTGTAATTTTTCTAATTTGTTCATATCATTTAAATGATATTTTTTTAAATACTTTAGACAAAACCCTGGATTTGGGTGTTTATTTAGATGTTAAGCTTTCGTTCAAATCACATATTGATTATGTAGTAAATAAAGCCAATTCTGCGCTTGGTTTTATTGTTCGAATGGCGAAATATGCCGACACTCGAAAAAGATAGGCAATACATAAGTTTACCATTTATATGCGCATTGATTAGCGGTAAATTGGATTGTGGTTCCTTATTGGAAATATTAAACTTTAAATTAAATTTTCGCGGCCTACGATCAAACGAATTTTTTAACATTATGAATGTTAAGTGAGTATGACATTACTTATGTCCTATAATTCATATAGTTAATAAATTCATAATTCATAATTCTTGAATAACAATGTAAAAAATTGTAGCTTTAAATTAAATTTTAATGGATTGTAAAATTGGAAGTCGATGGGGTTGAAATTCTGGATTACCGGTCTGTGTTGATTGTTGTTATTGTTGTGGCGGAGTTGATGTATTGGGTGAGTGATGAGATAAATAAGGTGTTAAAATAAATAAAAAACTATCACTTATTTTACACCACTTAACATTTTTATTTTACATTACATAAATTATATTATTTTTATTTAATTGCTTTGTTTATTTGTGTCACTATGTTTTTTAATTTAATTATTTATTTCATTTATTTATTTATATTTATTCCACTTTTATTCTAAACTCCCGCACGTATGTGTTTTACTAAATTCTAGATGAGGCTATAATAATAATAATAATAATAATAATTAGTATATTTGTGTGCGAAATGCGATGTTTTTAAATCTAAAGTGATTGTGTGATTGGAAGTGTGCAGAACCGCTGCATTAGCAATGAATAATTGATATACGAAATTGATTATTAATTTTTTTTTTTTTTCATTCGCCATTTTATTATTTTATTAATCTCTTTAATAATTATTAATTTAATTATTAATTAAACATTTTTTTTAAATATTTGTATTATAATATACATTATATACACTATAATACAAAGTATTTTTCTTATAAATAAATAAATAAATTATAAATCCAGAATATTGTCGAAAATTATTTCAATTTTTTTATTTTATATATTTTTCATCCATACTAAAAGTAAATTATAATAATAATAATAATAATAATAATAATAAAGAAATTTATATGTGAACGTATTTGATTTCCTCTTGAGTAAAACACAATTACCGCCGCACTAGCACATCTTATGATATATGTGGATTTTCATTTCCTTCACTATATTTTCGTTATACGGTGGCTATGGCTATATTTGAATATATACACATAGTTTGCATACACAATTATATTTATATACTTGCTATATATATCGTATTTAAATTCATGTAATAATATATCTCAGAACAGAATTATCTGCATATATTTCGAAATAAATATAAAAAAAATTATACATGTATTTCTTTATATACATATATATATATTTATATGTAGAATTATATATTCGGAATGCAATGTTTTATATATGCAACCTTTGCATATATAAAATATATATACATATAAGTACAGATCCTTCACAAATCCCTCATTTCGTTATACATTATAAATAAATATGCATATATGTTCAAATGCAAAAACACAAGTGGTACAACAAGAGTTGATACAATTTCTACCAGAGTGCGGTAAGCTTCTAAATATAAAATGTACATATATCTACTATATATACATATTTGATTATGTATATATATCCGCTTGAGACATTGAAAAGATGATATTATATTTATATAAGATATAAGTAAAAAAGGATATACGATATGTTGTATAATATTGTAATAATAGTAATAATAGTAATAATATATGTATCAAACATGGATCATTTTAAAAGTTTCTTTTTTTTTGAATTTTTGGAAACCCCAATAGGAAATTGAAACGTAAAATTAAATCTGAATTTCACTACTGGTTTTTTATCATCAAAATTATATGTTTGCATATTGACATGCAAATATAAATAATGTTTTGAACTTTTATTTGTATCCTATATATAAATAACTTTTGATTTGAATCATATATAATATAAAATGTTTTTCAATGCAATAAATTACATATGACACTTTTTAACTCTTTACGCTTGTGTTTGGTATAATTTTTATGTAGGCAATGCATTACAAATTTGTTTGATATATTTTGTGTAAGATTAAAACAAATAATATATGAAGAAAATATCACTGTTTTATTATGATAAAAAGTGTTTTTACATTTTTAGTTTTTTTGTTGGTGACAAATTTTGCTTTTATCTTTGAATAACAAAACAATTTAATTAAATTTTTTTAACATTTTGAATATTCAAAATGTACATGCGTGTGGAGATATTATATTCTAATAATGAAATATGGTATTATTAATAATATTATTTTATATACACATTTTACACTTTACCGGTAATAGACTTGCAGAAACACTTTTTTTTTTAATTTATTAATGATTTCTACTTTATCTTTTAATAAGAAAACTTTACGTGCTCGTTTGATACTTTTGATTGATATTTTAATAAAACAAAACAATTTAATTGGCAATGCACTAAAAATTAATAAAAAAACATTCACAATTCGAACTAATCGAAACCGAAGGTATCCCTCAGTGCAACCCCGTTTTAAAGGTAAAAATCAAATTTGAAAAAAAAAAGAAACCGAAGGTATCCCTCAGTGCGCCCCCGGATAGCATTGTATGCAACACACCCTGTTATTCGGGTACAACAGCGGACAACTGTGTAGAATTTTTGCATTACAACCGAGAATCGTCCGGCAAAAAGCTTTCCGTTCTTGGTTTCATAATTGGTTGCCTTTTATGATTCCGGTAATTAGCCGTACGACCAACACCGCATGAGAAAATATGCAACTTTTTGTGCAAAAATCAGATTCGAAAATAACCGAAAACCACAAAACATATTTTATGTCTTCACTAGGATTCGGAACCCGGAACCCAGGACCCCCCAATATTTTATAAGAATTTTATGTTGGAAATTTGATCAACCACACCACAGAGTGACATATTATATATACGAATTATGTTATATATTTGGAATGTAGCTTTTATTTATAAATGAATGTAGTCAGAGCAGATGTACCTCATCTCTCTTTAAACAAAGCGCTTTATATTGTTTTATTTTTTTCATTTTACAAATTATAACACAAAATAATAGCTTTTATACATGATTTATATTCATTTCCCATTCCCAAATCAAATATATATTTTGTGATATAAATTATATAATAATATATATATATGTATTTTATTTATTTATATATGATATATTTTTAAGATATATATAATTGTATATATATTAGTATATTAAAATACTTTTATCATTTTCTAACCCAAAACCAATTTTCTTGAAGCCTAAATTGGCTGTAATCTTTACAGAGTTATAGACTAATTTGAATTTTACAATTATATAACAATGCGCTCTTCAATATTATATATATATTCTCGTATTTCATATCCCATTTGAATACGTATATACGAAAGAAGTTTTGTATATATAAATACGGAGCATAAGGAATTCATATTGTGCGGTTTATGTGGATGTATTACTTTAAATTGGATTTTCTTATATATTTGATATAAGATACAGGATGTTTTCGTGTTCGATTTGCAATTGAGTATATAAAAAAATTAGTGATAAATGAAATCAATTTTACATAAATAAAAAAACCCACTGGGAAGATTACCGATATGGGTGTTTTGCTTTCGGTTGCATGTAACATATATAAGTAGCATGTTGGGAAAAGGTGAGACACGGTTGGCGCGAAAGATTTTATGGGAAATGGTGAGAAAGAATGTTGGATGGCTTGAGGTTTGGAAGTGTAGGGTAGCAGAATGGAATGGGATTGGGAAAGATGTATGAATGAGTTGGTCAGGGAAGGACAAAGGCAGAAGTATGATTGGGTTTATCCGGAGTTAGAATGGGGAAATGAAATGCAAGAACATATGAGACTGAATCTGGTGTTTCATGAGATGAGGGATGAATCTGGTGTTTCATGAGATGAGGGTGATATTGCGTGCTAGGGGAGATGCTATAGGACTGAATGCAAGAGAATTCGGAGGAAAGGGTTCGGAGGAAAATTGGATTTAAAAATGGGATTATAGATATTATTTGTGGGCGTTGGGAAAAACTGGACTCGGGGCTACGGTCGAATGACCATGCTGCTAGGTCTAGTTCATGTAGTTTTAATTTTGTTTTTTATTTTTTTTTGTATTTTTCTTTGGGTTAAAATATTAATGTAAAATGTAAAATGTAAAATGTAAAATGTAAAATGTAAAATGTAAAATGTAAAATGTAAAATGTAAAATGTAAAATGTAAAATGTAAAATGTAAAATGTAAAATGTAAAATGTAAAATGTAAAATGTAAAATGTAAAATGTAAAATGTAAAATGTAAAATGTAAAATGTAAAATGTAAATGTAAAAAAAAAAATGAAACTGAAATAAATGAAAATTAGATTATAAAAAAAAAACCCAAAATATCAATCTAACAGATCTCGTCAAATGTTGAATTATAGTCTGTAGAATAATCCTATAATACCTTAACATATAATCAATCCTATATTATAAAAACATGAAACATTTAAATTCATTAAAAATAAAGAATATCTGCCTGTCCTGGACACTACAAATCACACATACATTTAAACACATTGCATTACCCGCTCAAATATACTCACTGTGTTACGGATATTTTTCAAATACAATCTTACAATTAAGTGGCAAACAAGTTGCATAAACAGCCTTATATAGACTATCAAATAATATACAGACGAGGCCATAAATAAAAAAATTAAATTAAAATTAGTTTAAATTGAACAAGTGTATTAATGTGTAAATAAATAAACCCGCAATGGGAAATAACTGACCGGCATTTCCAGAAACCTCCATAAAACGACCTCCAAAGATATATGCACGAGTAATTCTTTTGATAATTGCATCGAATTTTAATACATCATGTATATACGTAGCGTTGTAAAAATACATATAATATTTGAATATATAAGACAAAAGTTTAACAACGCGTAGAGCATAAAATCTGTATGTTTATATATCGATAGATAGATATAGAATATACGCGGCAATATTGGGTGATATTCCCAGCATTGTTCTAATATCCTATTGTACGGTACATAATTTGAAAAATATACGTTTATAGAAGAAATGTTTCATCAATTTGATATTTTCCAAATAAAAAAAACCTTGCCAGGCTAATTCCTGTATGATGTGCCACACTAATATATTCGAATACATTCCTAATGGGTTTCCCATTGGATTTGTTTGGAAGCTACTGGATGAGATAGGATTAGAAAACAAAGTTCTAATATAAAAGTTTTTCCGTTATTCATCAAACTTCCATATTCAAATATTTCTAGTCAATTGGTTAGAAACAAAACGAGATATCCTAATCATTCCTTGCATTTGAATGGGAGCTCATGGGTGGAATGGGATTAGAAAAATTTCCGGAAATGCAATTTTTTGCTTTTTTTACAAAACCAGTATAGGTAATATTTCAAGTCGATTGGTTAGAAACAGGACGAGATATCTTATCCTTTGGATTTTTATGGAAGCTCCTGAATGGGTTGGGATTAGAAAAAATGAAATATTAAATATTTAATTTTTTCCATTTTTTTATCCGATCCGATCAGAAAAATTTTAATTAAAAATTTCCTCAAAGGAAATTTCGAAATTCCGTACGATGTAGCCAATTAACGCTTGGAAGGAGTCACTTTATTGATCATATATTGGCCGATTTCTCTTTACATATTTTTTTAAAACTTGAACCCAGAATAATTGACAGGAACTTCATTAATAGATAATTGCTTTAGCTTTAATTGCGTTTAAATGAAATTTGTTGTTATCTACCA
Organism: Dilophus febrilis; assembly: GCA_958336335.1. Lineage (NCBI taxonomy): Eukaryota > Metazoa > Arthropoda > Insecta > Diptera > Bibionidae > Dilophus > Dilophus febrilis. The sequence goes on from OY284471.1 coordinate 35,961,194, forward strand.
TCCATTTGGAGATATTTAAACTCAACATAGAATATGGCACGTGTTTCATAAAAAATCTAGATATATTTGTCGAAAGACGTATAGAAAGGGGTTTTTAAGGAGGTGTGATAATAAGTATGTATTTTTTATTTATTTATTTATTTATTTATTTTATTATTATTTTTCATATACAGTCGAGTAGTTTCCGATAAAAATTTAAGACAACCGAGCGAACGAGCGATTGGAAGAATTCGGAAACATTTTTATTTGATTTTTCACTATAAAAAGTTCCCGTGATGTAAAGTGATAAAAAACGGTACCGGAACCAATAACAATGCCCTATACTGAAAGCACGTGCATAATATTTTGTTTTCTCTATATTATTATTTTTTTTTTGAATTTACATTTGAATAAGAATAAAGTATAGATCGTAGATTATTTGTAATGCATATTGAATATTTAGTTGGCGAAATTAAAATTTTGAATTATCCTTAAGGTTTAAGTGCATTAATAAAATTAATTAATTATGCCGCACCATATATGATTCTATATATATATGCATTTATTATTATAATTGTTTCTTCCAATATAATATCTTATTTAGGCTAATTGTCTTAAAATAAATTGTGGTACGTACATTATTTTGTCATTACAGACCAGATATATAACATTCATATAATACAAATTACAATACATAATAAGGAAATGCACATATATTTAATAATATAATAATATATATGCATACACTACACAGTAAAATAAATACATATATAGAATTATTCAATTTCACTCAAGCTCCATTTGGCAGTCAATTGTGCAAATATTTTAGTTTAAACAAAATTACTTACATTTACTTATTCTATATATACCATTTACCATTTATATACACACATGTATGACAATATACGTAGATATATAAAGATGTGATCTCACCGAGATGATAGATTTTTATATTTACATACTACAAAATTATACAATATATGTGCATAGTTGAGGTTATTATATATGGAAGTGGTATACATACAACTATACATATATCAATATTACGACAAGTACACTTAAAGTATACAGAAATACAAAGAAATGTGATGTCTCATTTCACAAATGAAATGTACAGAATAATTCTTTCTTATTTTTCTTCTTTTTTTTTGGTGGTGCAATATTATAATGCATGTCTCTCTGTATAATGCATATAGACATAAAATTGTTATACAAAATGAACATATATAACAATTTATATATGCATTATATACAATCGGTACAATACACGAAATTGTATATGCATTTGCATATGAGTAAATAAATTTATAATATATATAATAATATTAATATATGACATTTAAAATGTGATGCACAAACCACAGTGGAAATATTTATGGGAGTTTACGATGGCATAGTATATAGTATAGTCTTTTTCAAGTGAAATACAATGTTGTGATATTAAGCGGAGAATCTTTTTCGGAAAATTATGCCAAGTTGTATAAAGTTTTAATTATATATACATTTGAATATTTCTATCTTGTTTCTGTATATAGGTATATAACATTATATATGGAAATATTTTCATACTTATACCATATACATGTATGTTTAAATTGCATCAGTGATTTTTAATCTTTTTATTATAACATCAAATAAGACCCTCAGGCGGAGTGTTTGTTTATTAAATTAATTTAATTTTATATATAGGAGTGCATTATCGCTCCTATATATTAAAAATAATTTTTAGAGAGAATTTATTAAAATGAATATTATCAATTACTTTCAATAACTTTCAAATTGAAAATTCCGAACTTTTCATCACATACCAAAAAAAAAATTGTAATGATCCTAAACTCTGGTTTGTGGTTTATACCAATTTTACAGTTTAAGATTTTCCGATCCATGTATAAACATAAATTATTTATATGAAATATATATTTATATGATATAAATGAAGATGGCATAGTTATATATAAAAGTATATATAATATAGTATATAAATATGAACATATATAATATAGGTGTCAAAAATGTTAAATGAATATGTACATTATTCATTTATACATATTCATTCATATACTTATGCATATACATACATGTTCTTATAAGAAAGTTTAATCTTTATAGATTATTTTAATAGATTTAATATTTCTTTAGTAGCTCTCATATATTTGCATATAGAATATAACTCGTGTATAATATACATTCTGTATATATTATATATATGACTCTATTTATCTTAAAACTCGTATAGTTTATATACCTATATATAACTATAAACAATTTCTAAAATTATACATATATATACATATGTAAATTAAATATATTACATATATGCATATATATATATATATATATATATAGCTAAATATTATATTGTTGAAAATGCTTGTGACTTTTATATGGTGAACACTATAAATAATATAGTTGAGTATATATAGAATATATCGTATATAAATAAATCACATTCGTGTAAAATATAATATATATATAATGTTATATATAGTAAATGGAAATACATGTTTATATATACATATATAAATACATAAAACTTTAGAGGAGGTACAAGAGGTCACATTCATACATACATACATACAACAATGAGATTTATATGAAATTATAAAATTTTGTATAATCAAAAATTTGCATACTTTTTAAATTAACATAGTGCAGTATTTTATCAACTTTTTTTTATGTATTGTATATTATATGAAGCGATGTATTTAATTTTAAATCGATATTTATTAAAATATACAGATAGCATTGCAGTTATTAGTTCAATATATATTAATCTAAATAAAAAAATCAAAAAAATTTCATATTTTATATTGGGAATGGTTTTAAAATGTAAAGAAAAAACTTTATTATAACAAATATTATATTTAGATATGTGAAAACATTCGTTGATTATTATATTAGATTATTAAATTGGGTTGGGTACTAAATCCTCGAAACACTTTGAACGATGGGTATGGACCTAATTTCCTCGACCAATGGAAGTAATTTGCCAATGGTCGTAAATCGTATACCTGCTATAGCTTCACATGCACATAAAATGTGATTTGTAGTTTTCTCCTCGGGGTGTGCCACCGCCTAAAAGCATCGTCCTATATGATTTTCATCCCATGTAGATGAGCTCTTTTTTTTTCAACTATAGTATAGTGTTTGTTTTATTTAGGCTGAGAATTTTTTGTATATAGCACTGTGAGATTTGCAGGGATACAGAATTTCGAGTGTCCAATTCCATCGGTGTATTCCAGTGATTCTGGGACTCCGCAGCAGTAGTTTCTAGAGGCGCGCCTTAATCACAACATTTCACAATCTCCAGATAATCACATTAGACTTGAAGTTTTAAATATAATGTTGAATTCCGGGCCACGAATAATGAGTACAGGCGACGATCACAACGTTAATTGTCTGAAATTACGAAAGAAAATTATCGAATTTTGTTTTTATTTGAATCACGAGCTGTCGATATCGTAATTTATTACACATCGCAATTTTTGATAACCGAATAATTTTAAAATTCTGGTATACTTTTATATAACTATGAAATATTTTCATTATCAGCAGAAAATATAAATAAAACATGTAATTACAAAGACATTAAATAATAATAAAAAAACAGCTTTATCGCGATAGCTAAATATAGCAGTCATCGAATATCATCGTCTAAATAGAAAATTATGCGGCAATTCTTTGGAAAGGTATACGCCATTTCATCAGATATAGAGAATTTTATCAGAAAATTATAATTCAGTAAAATTTTCTAATAAAAATCTGTAGGATGTCCTGAGCATATATTCTGAATGATTTTCTAATGAAATGCCAGATAATTTTCTAAGGAGAATCAGTTTCCTTATATGAAAGTAAGAAAATAGAGTTAGTATATATATAATATATTATTATTCATTAAATTCACATAATTCTCACAACTGTTTCTCATTAAGAACATATTCTAACATCTACATAATAATAATGGTCTGCCAAACATAATCCTTGCTTCCAAACGATATGATATGTATATTCATAAATAACCTCACTGAATGACCATGGATCCTTATATGCGCGCACATCCATCGAGCCAGTGAGCTCGAGCATGGATCTCAAACCGAATTGTTTATGCAGACTCGTTTTAGCTCGAGCCAACATTTTTCACCGATGTGTTTGATCGAGTTAAAGGTCCTGTTTGTATATGAGATATTAGCTAGATGAGCTATAGAGAAAGTTAACTCGAGCTTTGTACGCGCCTATACGTTACCAATGCTATATACATACTAATTGTATATAGAAAATAATTCGTATATTAAGATTTAATTTCATACTATATATACACATATGTATATTTAACATAAGTATTAAATGAAAATGTATGTTTCATATTACAATGTTTTATATTTATTATTTCCAATTTTTTTGGTTTTGAACATTTTTATTATTATTCTATATATTAAATATATAAATTATAATCGTAATGATTTTCTAGCCTTTTATCCATAAAATTTATATCTTTTTTTTCCATAAATCTATTTAATTTTCATCAAAAATATTACTTGTATATTTTTTTTCTTTATCCGTCGTGGTTATTTTTTTCATTTTTCTTCTACTACTTATATTCTATTTTTATTTTTTGGAAATGCATAAATCACAATATTTCTTCTTTTAAAAGCATATTTATAAGTACGTATTTATTTATATATATGCAATATATATATACATATCATAAAGATTTAATATAAAGAACAAAAAAAAACCCTAACAAAACATAAAAAAAATGAATGTTTATAAAAACATGGAAAGCACGACGGACGCTGTTAGATATAGAATTGAAAACACAACGAGGATAACATACATAAAAAAATGTATACACGATCATAACATCAGATTGAAATGAACATAAAAAACGATATCTTCAGTGTGTGTAGTATATATGTATAATTGTATATATCATAGATTATATATAGTGCACACACATTTTTTTGTTCATATTATACATTTAATAAATGTACAAAAAGAAAATAAATCTATACATTTTTTTTTTTTACTTTTCATTTGTGTGTATATCTACATCTGTGAATATGTACAGTTGTACACGAATACATATGTATATGAAAGGATATTTTTTTGCTTTATATAACATTTGTATATTTATGTACGTTTTCTTTTTTTTTTTTCATTTTGTTAAAGTGTCATAAATAAAAAGGCTATTTCTATATTATTTTGTTTTTTATTTTTTATTTTTTTACTTTTGCTTCTTCCTGACCTGTAATACTTTTATTTTTTTATTTTTTATCCCATCTATAGCAAAAAACACGTTCAGCATTTGTATTCTCGTTAGTTACTACAATAATTTTCCGCTTGAGATCATTTTTTTTTCTCTCTAGAGATGTTGTTAAACGACGACGACGACGGCTATACGAATATATACATGATTTTTTCATTTATTTTTTTATGATTATGTAATGGGATGGTGTGTGCATTCTATATTTGAATCAGAATATATACATACATATATATATATATAGAAAAGGATATACATCGGATTATGGGAGAAAAATTTTGTTGTATTGATATATATATTAATGAACATTGTTGAAAATATTTATATGGATGGTTGGTATATCAATATATATAGGAATGCAATGGTATATCATAACGATATTATTTTTCATCATATTCCAATAACGCACAAAAAGTATGTGAAATTCATGTAAAATATATATAGTATATATATGATATGATAATATACAATATACACAGACTAAAAGATACTTTTTATATACAATTTTCATTTTCATGTTGTTTTACATATAATATTTTAATAAATAAATATGTCTTTCGTATGGATACATTAAAAAAAAAATTCATCGAAATGGTGCAATGAACAAAATTATACAAAAAATATTATAAATACGCAATTTAAATGGTAACATTTAATTGTACTTATTTTTCATTGCATTTTCACTTGAAATCACTTTAAAAGTATTGAATAATTGAGCCGCATAATTGCGCTTGGGTATATTAATTTTGCAAAAAGACAAAACATTTAAAAATAAAAACAGTCATCATTAATGCGTGTTTGATTTATAAGTATAATAATTATATAAAAATAACTGGCATTATTAGAATGTTTTAAAATATGGAATTAATTAAAATAGTATTTTGTGATTACTTATCTATATATCAGTATTTTCTACGGTTTGTTTATTATACCATACGAATAAAATATTATTTGAAATGTATATAAATATAGTATATACATGTATATGGATAGAGACACTTTTTCAAATATGATTATACGCAAATTTTATCAATGCATTTGTATAATTTATAAATATGCATATTCAAATATTTGATAATTTATTTCTATTTTATTTATAAATTCACATTATATATGGTGCTGGTGCTGAATATACACATATAGTCATCAATTTTCCTATAAATAAATAATATTATACAATTGAATTCAATTATCTCTGTTAGTATATATGCTGCGATATGATAATTATCTGTATACCTATATCTATATCTCTATCAATAGACATATATAGATATATAGATGGATATATTGACAATATACGAATATCAATACATCCATCTATTTATTTAATATGCATTATATAATAAATTATTATATTTATTGATTGTATTTACAAATCCATCGATTTTACTTGGAATCACGAAATCACTAATAATGTATACGCGTATATCGTACATACATATTTTATAAATTATACATTCCTTATGTAATTTATCTATGGCCAATGAACATATATTTTATATAAAGTATCAAGTATGTTAATATTAAATATATATATGAAGGATAAATTAGTTTATATATGATATCATCCGACTTTCAATGAAACGTAACATTCATAAGTATATATATATATGTATATATATGTATAAGTTAAGTGGTATATCAATTTATTCTATAAAATAATAATTATATAATAGTAATTTAGTATATAGTATTTATACATCACACTAATAATTATATCATGACAGAATTTTTAATAATAAATAACTAAATTTATTTATATAATATATTGATATTACCTATATATATACAATATACATACATAATTACATATATATAATATAGATAGCAGATAGGATAAAGATAACATAATCGAATTTGAATTTAATTAAAGTATAATCAAATTCAAGTACACGCATTATTGATAAAATCAGGGTGATGGAGACGGAGTCATAGTCGAAATATTTGGATCGAATCCTCGATTCTCAATTTGATTATCAATTAATTTTTTTCAATTTCATCCATTTCCATATTAATTATCCAAATAAACTCCTGATAGATTTTAATTAAAAAAAATAATATAATCAAATATAAAATAATATATCGAAATTTTCGTTTGGAATACGGCCTAAAGCATTATTTTTTGAGATGTTAAAGGTTTGGTTTAATCAGATTTAAATTGATGATAATTATTATATTTCGTTTTTAATACTTGCAGATATCATAGTAAATTGATTGAACAATGTCTTATTAAATGGTTTAAAGTGTGCACCAAAAATATTTTTTATGCTGATGATATTTTTCTTATTATTCCAGAAAAACAAAGTGAACCATGTGTTAACAGAAAAACAATGTTAACAAATTTCATAACAAAATAAATTTCACTATTGAAGAAGAACAGAGGTGTAATTATCCGAGACGGTTCATTCATCACAACATCTACGGATTCCACAAGGTTTCCACAAGGTTTATGAATTTAATATTCATAAAAATTAAATAAAATAAAAGAAAAGAAAATATTAATAATACCGAACAAAGTAATCATTCTCTCTTAAAATAATACACTTTTTCTTTTAATATATGAAAATCATTTGTCACAACAATATCCACTCAGACGATATATAAATAATATCGATTCCCATAAAATCGCCTTCTGTAGTACCAAAAAAAATGGTGTCCGAATTTTAGATGATAGGCGATAGACGACAGTATCGACTATCATTATACCACCTCAGGATAACAAAATTAATTATTTATATATGACACTTACATGTACAGAACGTAAATTAGAAACAGATTGGTATTGTACAATTCGTTAATTCGACTATTCAATTATTTTTGTAATCCTCCAAACTTCATGAAGATTAACACCACAATTTTTTTATATTTTTATATATATTTTATACAGAAATCGCAAAACTAAAAACATAACTGAAAAGAAAATAATACTAAAGTCCATGTTATTTCCCATCATAATACATTTTTGAAAATTCAGACTATATACTTATTCAAATGGTTTATGTATTTATGCACAAAAAAAATGATCATAATTTTCACTTTTATGATATAGTAATTACAATTAGAAATATAGAAATATAATCCATTTTCCATTGGTGTAAGTTCAAGCGTTTTACAAAAGTATACTATATTACGATTACCCATATACGACTAACTAGTAATATATATACTTAAATACGTGTTAGAGCAATTCAATGTATACCGTACCAAATATAACCAAACGAAAAAACCAACAATCTTATCTTTATTTTGCAAACATTTTTATACACATTCCATTTCATTATTTCATTATATGTATTATTGGTATTATATATGATAAAGTTTTAATTGATATAAAACTATAATCACTCTATATATACACAGAAGCATAATTCAGTTTATATTTCTATGTATATTGAGGGATAAGCTGTTGTATGCTTATTTGGCCACAAAAAGATTATTTGATATTTTATTTGTTAATCCAAATACAAAAATAAAATGAAAGAAAGAATAGGATTTAATTCATATTATTTTCTCTCTATCTATAATTATAAGTATAGGTATACATATTATTCGAACCGCTTTTTTGGGGAGTTGGTAAATACGTGCAGAATATTTCTACAAACGGGTATTTTTACGCAAAATGTACGAAAACTCGCTAAATTTCTATGTATACATGTGTTGTGACGTATTAGAAATTGTTTTAGGATGAAAATCGTGGTTTTTCAATACATATTTTGATGGTTCCCCTTAAAAATTTAATTTAAATATGTTAATAAAAATGGGAGTATGGAGCTTGCTGAGTTTGGACTCCCTCCTTAATTTTCAATGTGAAAAACCTTTCTAATGCATATATAATACATGTTTCCATATAGAGATTCAGTGAGTTTTCGTACATTTTGCATCTGATGGCAAATCACCTTTTTTAGAAAAATTCACATCAATGAAAAATCGTCCCTTGATGAAATTATTGTAATGCATGAAATATAAGTTTGGAATATTTTGCATGACGAACTACCCATGAAAATGCTATCGGCCAGATCAATGAATGTGCCACAAAGATCATCAAACATCGCAGTTCGAATTTGACGAACATTGGAAGAATTACTATTCGAAAATGCTCAACTCCATTCACCTAACAGTTCAAATCTAATATAATCAGATTATTGTTGAAACTATATCGCATTTCGAAGGTCAAGAAAAATTGTATTGCTTAAATGAATTTTTTAATTCATAAAAATCATAAAAATCATTCATAAAGACATAAAAATCGTTTAATAACGTATTGCGTTGGAGCTGTGCTGTCATAAATAATAAAGCATGCTAAAATGAAACTGTTTTATGAAAGTGTAGAGAGTTTAATTGCGCTGTTGCCATCGCATTTCTTATTACCAAATATTTAAATAAATATAATTAAAGTTGTTTAAATAAATATATATAATGGAACAATTTAGAGATATTTTGGTATGTGCGTATATTATAGATATAATTTAGAGGTATGTTTTTAACATGTAAACATATTATAAATGTATATATGTATATAAATTAATTTAGTAAAGGGGTTCAATTTCCTATTTTATTATTTTAATATACAACTTTAAGGATTGTAAATATTATACTTACATAACATGAATAACTATAACCCTTAAAATGTACATGAATTTTTACAATATAAAAACGATGTTTAAGTATGACATCCTTTATAAAAATATATGTAAACGTCACATCACAAAATTATTCAAGTATGTAGAAATTTGTTAAAATTATTGTATGCTACATATATTGTATACTACATACACCTGTCCCCCGTATCATACCGTAGAGACGTTTGTACATAATTCTAATTCTTATGTATTGCCATTTTGTGTGGAAAACAATCATAAAGTTGTTTTTTTAATTGTTTATTGTGAACATAAGTATAACTCAACGCTGTTTTCGTGAGTGATTTCGTTACGGGCTCATTGCAATAGAATTCCGAGGTTTTACGGGCGCTAAACCGATTCTGCCGTTGTAACGAAAAAAAAAAAACTCGCAGAATAAATATATAAAAATAACAAGTCAATTTAATTACAAACCTATAAGAATTTATCCCAAACAAAATCAATTTCATAGAATTAACAAACAAAACTCAAGCAACTGGATCCCATCCATTGTGATCCGAAAATGTTAAAAAATTAAAATTCGCATATTCAACTTTAAAATTCGATGAGATATACGAGAAACAAAAAAGTCGGAAAATTTGGAAGCAAGGTGGTCTGACGAAGCACGCATTTGAACAAAATTAGTTACATATGCATGTGATTTTTAATAAGAATCGAAGAAGTAGAAGTAGGCTATAAAATGGGGGATAGGTGTATAAAATCTCGCCATCTCTAGATATATATGATACTCTATATATGATGATATTACATCAAAAGATGACAACTTTATTAAATTAATACTTCATTATATTTATATATATGTGATAATAAAAGATGTTCTATTCAATATATTGTACTATACCTGATGAAGTATATATTTATTTGGGAAATATAAATTTATGATGCACATATTATAAATCAGGAACAAATATATATATACTTACATATATATGTTAAAAGAACGATAAATGCTTTATATAAAGCTTTTATGTTGATTATTTTAAATTATATATACGAAGCACTTAACTTAATTGATAGTATAATACATACATGTTCATCGCTTCATATATCATATGTACTGCAATACTACTAAACATTTAGAGCAATAACTCTCAAGAATATATCCATCAATATTTAGATCAAAGTGTTGTTAATAAATATAACTATAAAAAATTAAATTAAATTTTACCTTAAAAATTAAAATATTTACAAAATATATATCGTTATAAATTTAATGCAATTTATGAAAAAAAATTATAACAATTATTAATAATTGATTGAAATGAATTAATAATTTTCATCATTTAAATTATACACAAAAAAAAACAAACTTTACGCGATAAATTATTTCTTTATAGAAAATTAGAAATACTATACTATTTGTTTACCGAAAAAAAACAAAATATCATTTGTCAAATTTTTCCAAATTCAATTTTCAAAACATAAATCCAAATTGAAAAAAAAAAAATTTTTTATCCGCGATATAGAAATATGAATGAATGTTTACCATAGATTTTATTTTTCACTTTTCTGTTACACTTATATATATATTTTCAATATAAAAAAATATGTATGAACGTGGATATAGGAAAATAATGGAATAAATGTTGATATTATGCTTAAACAGTTTTATCCATCATCAGCAAAATTCTCCATATATAATATATCATTTATATATATAAAAATGAATATTCTATACATTCGCAAAGAATTCGAGTAATCAATAAAAATGATTTTAAAATATTTCAAATAAGTTTCTTTTTTTAAATAACATAAACGATAAATTCAAATATTTGATTACATCCCGTTTATACATACACAAAATAGCTATCTATCGATATCCATTATATATATCATATATATATACAGTGATGTTCGGTAAAATAGGTGTAAATCAATTTTAATGTATTTTGATTAATTTCAAATACCAATATCTATTTGTGAATCATGCCATCCATACGACAATTTAGTACTTTGTTTACCTTTATTTATCACATGAAAAGAAAGAGATAAAAAATGTTGTCCTTCGTATTTCTGGGAAATTAGCTATGAACATGCTGTTCGGTAAAATAGGTGCGGACTATGTTAATTGTGGTTTATTTAGTTTTTGCGAATAAATTACATTTATTGGTGGTGAGTTTGTGAATTTTTAAATAAATTTTAGGTAAAGTAGTGATTTAAATTTAATTTTTGAAACATTCCGGATTAAATAAATACATATTTCTAAGTCACAATGGGTAGAAGTACACATTGTACGGTATTTGAATGGCAACGTATAAAGGATCTAAGAGCATCCGGGCTAACATATAAAAATATTTCTGAAATTATGAAATGCTCCCAAAATATAATTACCAACGCATTAAAATTCAAATATACCACAGAAAGAAGGGGTAACAAACGTAAAACTAAAAGCAATGACGATCGTAGAGTGGTTGTTGCCACAAAAAAGAGCCCTTTTTATCATCCAGGGAACTTGTAAGAGAGCTTGATCTAAGCATTTCATCAAGCACGGTATGAAAAAGGTTAATAGCATCAAATTTATAGGGGCGAATAGCTAGACAAGCACCAATGCATACAGCGAAACACATTAAACACCGTTTAAAATTCGCACATGTACATCGTGATTGGTCAGGTGATAATGATATTAAAAAGTGACGACATATTCTTTATTCTGATGAAACCAATATAAATTTGCATGGATCAGATGGCAAATTACATGTTAGACGAAGACCAAATTCAGAATTTTTACCGCAAAACACAAAAAAAACCATTAAGCATGGAGGTGGTAGTTTAATGATATGTTTTGGTATCATCATGGTATGGAGTTGGTCCTATATATTTAGGTCAAAAATATCCAATGGATGAACAGGAATATATAAGGATACTTTCAATCGAAATGTTGCCATACGCAAAAGAAAACATGCCTATTATATGGTCATATCAGCAAGATAACGACCCAAAACATACGGCTAACAAAGCATCGGTTTGATTTCCACAAAATAATGTGAACAAAATAGAATGGCCAACACAATCACCCGACTTGAATCTGATTAAAAACTTGTGGAAGCACGTATAAACATCAGTTGCAACAAAACGGCTCAAAAAACAAAGTAGAACGGGGGAAAGAAATTGTAAAAGTTTGGAAGCGATTTCTATAGAAAGGTGCCAAAAATTGGTGCAGTTCCTGCTAAATCGATGTGAGGCAGTAATTTAAAATAAGGGACATGCGACAAAATATTAAATCGTAAATGGTATGTACGCGAAATACTTAGATTTTATTTAATATTGTGGACATTAATACTTTTTCTTGTGTTTTTGGTAGAACAAAATACATCGCACCTATTTTACCGAACAGCATATTCCTAGCTAATTTCCCAGAAATACGAAGGACAACATTTTTTATCTCTTTCTTTTCATGTGATAAATAAAGGTAAACAAAGTACTAAATTGTCGTATGGATGGCATGATTCACAAATAGATATTGGTATTTGAAATTAATCAAAATACATTAAAATTGCTTTACACCTATTTTACCGAACATCACTGTATATATATATATATCATATATATATATATATATATATAGAAATATATATGTAAATGGAACGTGTATACTATAGCATTGCATGTCGCAGGTAGGATAAATACTTGTATACATATAGTGTGTTCCAAATGTCTATGGACAATCTCCGAATATGAGGCGAAATCTTGGTTAATTCAATTATTGTAATTTAAGTCAGCGTTAAAACTTTCACGTTTTACTGGAATGAAAATTGAAAACGTGTTCAACGAAACGTGAACACCTGTTTATACATTTTTTTTACTTTTCCCATTACATTCACCCAAATATCAGTTTGCTATATTTTGGAAAAATAAAATCAAGCTACAAGAAAAACAACAAAAAAAAATGAATATAAAACCCAATTCAACCATTTTTGAAATGTATAAAAAGTGAATACTAGGGGAACGAAAAATACTACAAACTCTGAGTGAATTCCAAACGAAATTTTCGGTAACTTATTTAGATCCTACGTAGATACTAATTGAAAAATTCTTAAATTTCATTCGACAATACTTTTATAAATGCTAAAGTGTGCCAGTATCATTATTTTAAAATTTTAAAACATATATGTTACATGGTGTCCCAGCTAACGCTATCCAGCCAATATCTTCGAAACCAGTGGAGTTATCACTAATATGATGTTAGTGGACCCCCACTGGATTCCATTTGGCTACATTTTTATGTTAACCCCTTCCTCCCCACGTTAACCCTTATATGCTTAATTTATATCAACTTTGGAAAATCAAATGTAAACCTATAATTTTTTTTCGCTTATTTTGAAGAGCGTGATGAGTAGTTAAAAAAAATGTAATAATGTGTGGGGGTCCCATGGGGAATTTTTCCACAAATGGAGATTGTCCATCTAATGGAAAATGGACGAAAACTCGCTAAATCTCTATGAAAACATGTGTTATGATGTATTAGAAAGTTGTTCTACGTTGAAAATTAAGGGGGGTGTCCAAACAACCCAAGCCCCCCACGCCCCCTTTTTTTGAACAGCAGCAGTGAACTTGGATAATATCATCGTTCTTGAATAATACTCCCAATTCATATATATATTGAATTCAAATTACTTAGATATTTATTTAAATCAAAAATATTTACCTGTGACATTTGGAACACTCATTAATTATATATGTTGATATGGTTATACGATAAAGATACGATACCAAATAGTAAAATTTTTCATTCAGTAATCGTACTTAAAAATGTTTTATTTTTTTAAACATATTTTTATACGTAAACCTCCTAAACCTATATAACAAATTTATATTTTACATATTCTAATATTTGCATTTTTCATTGTAACACAAAAAAAATAGGAATGAAATAAAATATAATAAATAACAAAAAAAATCAATCCCACTCCACGTTCCTCTTAACAATATGGTATGACGACGATGATGATGATTGAAAATCATAAATTGTGTAAAAACGAGATCGAATTTTAGAGCGGTATATATATGAAAAAAATTAAAATATTCAAGGAAATGAGAAAAAAAGAAATATCTTTAAAATGCATGTCACTCATTCAGGACAAACCAAACTTACACGCTGTGTTTATATACCTTTACCATATATATATAGTGAAAAATTTTGTATATAACCATATATCTAATAACTATTATCATATTGTATACATTATATTGATTATATACATGTAAACGTTTTCCTTGTGTTTTTCGCTTAAACAGCAAGTTAAATATTCAAATTTAAAAATATTTGACACGTTATGCAAATAAGAAATCAAATATATTGTTTATATATTATTATTATATATAAAAAAACGTATGCATCAGAGAGTGAATGTAAAGAAGAAGAATCATCTTTATATAGGCTGACTTCACGCACAGATTAGTGCTCATATGATATATGTGAAAAATTGTTGAACATTGTATATATGATTTTGTTTATGTAGAGGTTAAATATAATATTTTCTAGTATGATTTGGGCATCGCAAATTTGCATAAAAATTAAACTGCAATCATTTATTATCAACTTTATTTTTAATTTCAAAAACATTTAGTTAAAATACCGATTAAATTACTCAATTAAGAATTTAGCACATTTTCTTGTAAATTAAAATTTGTATCTGAGGTAAACGACGAGGGATATATGAATCGCGAAACAAAGCGGCGAAAGAAAGAAAACTGAATTCTCTTTCTTGTTGTTGAAAAAAATTCCTAATTCGTGGAGAAAAGTGAAAAAAGGTACCTTAAAATTTGTGTTCCAAAAATAAGAGAAAAAATCACTTTACTGAATGTACATTTAACACATGAATTTTAACACAGAGTTGCATATTTTCCTTTGCAGTTAGTCGTATGGCTAAATACCGACACCGTGAAAGTCACAAATTAAGAAACTAGCAACAGAGGGCTGTTGTTGGACGATAAAACCGAATTGTTGGTTGTAAAATGAAAAATAAATTTTTGTATTTATACATATATGATAATACTTCATATATGTTTCGGTAGCACAACTTTCACTTCATCTCGATTTGATTATTGATTTGATTATACCTGTCAAACATATACCATATTTTATATTTATCTACATATAATATCATTCATAATTCAATTAATTACACATTATTTAAAATGATGATAGATGATAGATATATAGGGTAGGGTGGGGTCGGTTCGGACGATTATTATGAAATGCGCATTTTTTTATGGCTTTACACAGCATTTTACAAAGCATCAGATCTAGTCGATTCCAATTTTTTAATATCATCTTTAACAGCGTTTTGGAAAGCTTTTTTAGCAACTGTTTGCCAATTTGATTTGCTTTTATAATTTCGTGCCATTTCAAAAAGATATCAGAATATAAGAAACATTATTCTTACTTGATAACTTAATTAGAGTTATCGAGTTAATTCTACCTCATACTCACTTGGTCGAATGTTCCACAAGACAATTTTTATTTCAAAATAAAAAAAAATGTAAACCAATTGAAATTAAATTATGGAATTATAAAAAAATTTTATTAATCATATAATTATCAACACTTTTCGCTACCGCAAAGAAAAACTAATCTAAACTGACAATAGTAATTGCAAAACAGAAATACAGAAAAGTTATAATAAATGTCTTTAAAATAAAAAAAACACCTGCTTTGCTTTCATTGGTTCACCTACGACTGCTAAGTTTTAATAGGTATTGTTTTTACACGTATATAACAGGTATTAATAAACAAATATGGAATATCGTACATATATTCGTTCAAAGATGCATTGCCCAAAGGTACCCCACGGCCGAACCTGGCGCACTCTATTTTGAAAATAAAAAATTATATTTCAAAATATTGCTATTACCTATAATGTATTTATTTATTGTGTGATTGTATAAATATATAGTAAATTTTATATTTTCGATATCTCATATTTTATAATAAAATATTTAAATGTTATATTGAATATTGAAATTGAATATATATATATATATATACATTTTATTTCATCGCCTCTATACTCACATGCATTATACACTATGAATATGTAGGAATAATAATTGATTATAAACGGAAAATTGAATAGTACTCAAAATCGTAAAATTAATTTATATTTCATTTCAATGATATATGCTATAATGCATATCATCGGTGTACATGATGTTTAAAATCATATATCTATATATAGGTATATTATACTTGACAACATTTAAAATATTCCATTTAAATACCTAATTGAGTGGATATATACACTTCAAATTCATAAAAATCGAAAATATTAATTAATTATAATTCATTATATGTGTATTATGACCATATTCATATATATAAATGATAGAAATGAATGATCAAAATAAATATGAAATATACATAAATAAAAATTAAAACATAAGTACTATTATTCTTATTAATTGTATCTATTCTGTCCATTTGTTCTATTTTATTTTCCACCATTTTACAGGTAACATTTTTAAAAATTCAAAGGTAAGATTTTTTGAAGCAATTCGTATTCTGATAATTGCGAAACTTTTCTCTTATAGTCTACCTCTATTTTGATATGTTTTAGAAGTGAGAAAGTTTTTAACTTTTATGATTGAAGATTAATGTGTGTGAATATGCGTTAGTATTTATGTGTTTTTATATTATGCTCGCATAAATAAGACGAAACAGTAGCAAAATCTTTACTTTTGAGTATCGATAAAGGCAGAATACCAAAATTACAAGATTTTCTATTACGTTTGTCTACTATTTAAAATAGAAGATTTTAATAGAAAAACGGCGGAATAGATACAATTAATATTATTTGTATTTAATGGAATTTTCAATCAAATATTGAATATTGATGTTCTATTTTTCCATAAGTATTGAAATCTATGTTTTACATATGTCAAGTGCAGACA
The DNA here is from genome assembly GCA_958336335.1 of Dilophus febrilis. Classification (NCBI taxonomy): domain Eukaryota; kingdom Metazoa; phylum Arthropoda; class Insecta; order Diptera; family Bibionidae; genus Dilophus; species Dilophus febrilis. Next base: position 35,978,963 of record OY284471.1, read on the forward strand.
AAATTAAACTGTTATTATTAAATTTGATTAAGGATAATTATATATTTATATATATATAAAATATAGAGGTATTAGGTATAAATGTCAAAAACGTATATATAATATAAGGATTTATAAGTTCAATTTAATTATTATTAATACCTTAATACCAAATAAAATAAAGTTCAACACAACAAATAAATGTGGTGCAAGAAAAGCTATAAGCATTAGTATATCGACATAAAGACGGAATAAGAAAGAAAATATATGTTACGTTTTTATTATTTTATTTTACCTTAATTATTTAAAAAAAAAATCTGCCGGGCTAACATCTGTAATAGAACGCACGTACTAGTAGCGAGGAGGGTAAACGTGGCTTAAATTTATCACTAATCGAGTCCTATTAAAACTTTAATATTAAATTAGGTCCGACAGCAATACATTCAAATTCATTCCCCAGAACAACGTTGCATTTGCATTGCTCCTGAGTGGAAAGGGATTAGGAGAAAATTGTAAATGTAAAATCAGATGTAAATGGGAGGAGGTAGAAGCGCGGGATCACATACCACTTCTTCGGACTTAATCAGTTCTACATAAATAAAAGCTTATGTTGCAAATTGCAGACTAATCAGTCGAGTAATTTCAAACAAAAAGTTAAGACAAACGAGCGAGTTACCAGAAGATATCGGAAACATTTTGTGTTTTTACAAGCTAAAAAGTTCCAATTCGTAGAGAAAGGTGATAAAAGTGGTACCTTAGATTTTGTTCCGAAAACAAATACAATATTGAACTAATTATAATATAAGTACGAGCATAATACAATAAAATTTCTTATACAATTAATATTCGCTTCAAAATCATATATTTCTCACCTTACTTTTGAACTAGAAATCTATACAGCGATAGACATATACGGCCGTCAATCATTACTTTTCATATACCTGCATGTATGGCAACAAACATAACATAAGAAAAATCATATTAGTACGGACCTTAGTGAATAAAAACAAATCAAAATTAAACCAAATCAGCAAAAAAATAAAATCAGAAAAATGAGAAACAAACAGACATTTTTGCATAACCAAAACTCTCATATATCTCATATATTTAACACAAAAAAAAAGTATAAAACGTTGAATCGTTTTGAAAACCAAATGAATGCAACATATAAATTAGCTTAACGAAATCAATGCGTTTCAATTTTCGGCTAAAGTAAAGTTCAGTGGAAAGTGAGCTTGTGGAGGTTATGGTTTGGCTTTTATTTAGAAAAACGCAATTTGTGAAGCGGGCTGATGGACGATTTTTTAATGGTATTATCTTACATTTAGAATAAACCCCGGAATAATTCGGAAATATTTATGGGTCAGGAGTGGGAAAATGTATATTTTTACATTTTTGGAGGTGGAACGGTCGATAAAGGGTCAACTGAAAATTTTAATCGTCAAATTAAAACTAAAAACAGCAAACATCATGTAACAAGGCCTCTTATTTAATAGTACATATATGGCATGCACAGTGAATCGTTTCGTATATCAAACATGTCATTTCTTTATTGTTGTCGACTCTATATTAAATTCCAATTTCAAAATACATTAAATCGTATTTTCTATTAATCAATTCAATTGGCGTATTCTTATATAAAATGAAGCATCACATTAAAAAAAATTAATATATATAATCAATAATCCCACGACATATTGTAATTTTTTACAATTATACTCGAAATCTTTTCATTCAATATATACTTTATAATTAGAACAAGAACGCAAGTAATTGAATTATATTAATATCTCCATCTATATATGTATATATAATTTTTTTTATATATGCTTTATATCTATTAAAACATAATTAGAACGGATTATTTTGTCTATATATATATAATAAATGTATGTATTTCAATCTATATATATATATATATGTGTTATATGAAAAAGAAATGATTCATGGTAAAAAAACTATATACATGCGATTTTCATCTGGTATTAAGGCACTATATATAACCCTATTGACCAAATCATTTCAATTTTTGATGGAATTCCAAAGTACTCTAAAAAAATGAAGATATTTCTATTCCATTTGGAACTGCATGACGGTTTCCATGGAGTTCCATAGTAATCTCAATAATCGAAAAAAATGTAGGGAATATCTATTACTCTTCCCATGAGATTTCGATTTATATTTAGGAACAATATAGATATTTCCACGATACATTACAATTTCATGTCGATGGTCGCCGGTTAGATTTCCGACGGTAATCTGTTTTTTTATTATATAAAACGTTTTATTTATATTTTTAATTTAATATATAATATTATTTCTAATATTCCTTACACTTGTCTATACTTTTATCCATCGCGGTGGTCAATAGGGAATATATTGAAGATTATATTCATTTAAATTAAAAGACAAAAATCTGCTTTTCTTATGCAACATTATATAATTTATATATTATATTACATGAATGAATATACTTATAAAAATATATATGCAATATATGTATATATAGATAGTATTTCATGGTTGGTTATATTTATAGTATATATTGATAATATATATGTGAAAAATATAGAAAAAACATTGAAAGGACTAAACCGGTATTGCAGCAAGCACTTATGTGAAAATGGTCATAACGCGTGATATGATTTCAATAATCATCTAATATTTTCATGTAAGACAATTTTTTAAATTAAAAATTTTTAAACCCACTTTTTGAAAAACTGGCTACACTTTTAGAATCAATCAAGCATCGATGAAATAACAGTAATTAGAAATATTTTAATAACAGTAGTTAATTGAATTTTTATAATTCTAAGAAAATTATTATTTAAGCAAAACCTATGATTCAAGAAATTGAAAATTCAGAAACACCCACACAATTTTTTTTTATAAACTATGTATATTTATGTGTAAACCCCCTCAAGAATATCCTATCCTATTATATGATCGTCTATTAAAATTTATCATTGCTTATGTATGCTTAACTCCTGTGACGTTCTTTCGGAGTGGAGAAATGGAGATCTTCCCGATCACATCGATATTGTTCACCAAATAAATCAAAGCAAAAAACATAACCTATAAGGTACAATGTATACTATATATATATGTAGGTGCTTAATACATGTTCATACATATACATATATATAAGCTCTTCTTCCTCTTCTCGGTATTTTAAAATTAATATACATATAATAGTGTAATATATAAATTGTACAATATTATTTTATATATTATATACATTCACTATATTATTTGCAGAAGAACATATATTATACATATATGCATTGATGAAGATGAGGGAAAATGTTTTTATCGAAGTTAATTTAATATAAGAAATTTCATTACTGAAAAATAAAGCTGGAAAAGAACTTAAGAGGATTTTCTTATATGTATATATATATATAGTATATATATAGTATATGTATATTTTTATGTAATACGGGAACATTTAAAAAATGTACATATGCAATTTTGAATATATACATTTTTTATACGTTATATATAAATATATATATATATATGCGATAATATTTATAATAAATATATATATGTATATATTGTATATAGATAATTAGTTTTATATATAAAAATACTATATTATCATTATATTAAATAATAATATTATTTAATTTCCTGTTTCCTCTTTATTAATTTTATTATTACATATTATATACTTATTTTATTATTTGGGATCCAGCAATAGACATATGTATATATAGTATTAGTATATACGCATCCATAATATTATAATACATACATCAATCAAATAATAAAATTATCTAATATAAAAAGGATTTCATTCATTTTCTTTCGTTCTATCTATATACAAATATGCATTATTCATATATATAAATACATCAACTTTGAATTATTTTTATATGTATTTATTCTTACATTTATATATAGGACTATATATTTCATGATATATAATATATAATATATATATATATATACGTATATAGATTGTTAGCATTTGTACGTGAATGGAAATGTATATTTTGGATACACGTACTGCTCTCTATATATATATAAAATTGAAAAATCCAATTTCTATCGATATATATATAGACATTATGGAATCCTATATGTATATTTATAGATATACATAACTTATATACGTTTATCTATGTTTGGTGAGTGATTTATTTGCGTCACAATCAGAAAGCGTGAAATTCAAAGATTCTACTATATATATATATATATATATATATATATATATATATATATAACTAAATATGTATAATCTATAATGTATTCTTTTAACAGATCTATAGAAACAGTCAATTTTAAATTTATAAGTGTCTTCTAAAAAATGTCTACTGCTATATATAAATATATCTTGGTTTGAATTCTCTCTACATTTTTATGCATTGGTTTATCCCTTTACTCTATCTATATATCTATCTATATATTTGATTCATGATAAAATAAATATATAGAATTAATCAGTTTTAGGAACACACACACACACACATTCAGTTTGTGGCTTTTTAGTTCGATGTTGAAGGAAAAAAAACGTTTTTTTCAACGAATTATTTTTATAGAAAAAAAAAGAGAAAGTCAAATTTTTTGTTCTCTTTAAATCGCCCCCTCGGGTGTCTCTACATTTTCTCCGGAACTACACGGTAAATTTGCATAGAATTATCATCATAATCATTTTTTTGATATAGAGCTAATTAAGTTTGAATATGGGATATGACAGATGATGCAAATTTTCCGAAATTTTATCATACATCTGTTTCTACTCTATATCTCAATGATCTTGAAGATATTTGGTTGACATGAGTTTTCACGATATTTGCCATTCAAATCGAATAAATTTTTAATTATTTAGAGATGGAAGATATAAGGTTCTAACCAATTGATTTGAAATTTTGAAGCTGGAGGTTTGATAAAAAATGGAAAAACCTTAGCATGCGTACGGTCCCTTTGCTCCTATAGAGATCCAAAATATTATTAGATAACAAAATTAGATTGTTTTAAAAGAATTTACGATAAGGTATGAATCTGATGGTTTCGTGAAAATTTATAAAATGTTTATATTGCGGAATTTTGACCGATTTGACTGTTACCACATACACCAGATAAATTGAAATTGGTTAAAAAAATGTCTAACTGTAGCCCTTTTGAGGTAAAATACAAGTAACAGCGTCGTCGTCTTCCCAAGGTGGCTAATAAATTGTCCGTAATTACGACGTCGCTTACAACAATTTTACTTTGAATTAAATTATTACTTTTATTACATACACGTATTTTACCATTTTACCATATTACATACACGTATTTTACCAAGTTTTGATTAATATATATAGGAAAATGTACATTAGTTTTACGTTAAAAATAAATAAAGTTAACCAAATATACGTCGTGGAAGGAAAACATAATTTTATTAATTTAAAAACAATCTAAACTTTATAAATTTATATCATCCATTCTAAGGTTAGGATACTTTATTGGACTTATCTACTTACTTACTTGAACGTTAAACCATAGCAGTTGATATCAGTTTTAGTATTCAACTTTACCAACCATTCAGCGACACCCCGCGCATACCCATTTATTTGCCTAAAAATATTATAGTGATGTAGTGATTTTCTGCATTTACTATAAACACAATAATCACCAATATTTACCAATATTTTACTTTGTATAATATATAAAAGTTAAATAAATAAAACAGCATCTGAATTGGCATACTCCCGAAGAACTTCCGTACACACTCCTTTTTCCAAATTCTAAGATTTTGTTCTCTTTTACTTAATGCATTCCCATGGTTGCCACCATGTGGAATTGAACTAACAATTGGGGATCATGGAATGAGAATCGCCGTGGCCTAGAGGGCTTTAACTTTTTCCACCATCCCCCTAGCAACCGTTTCCAATGTTTAACATAATAGCTTAAAATCCCAAGACTTCATAAAAAGCCCTCTAGAACATAAAAATCCCTCTAGGTCATAAAGACTTCATAAAAATTAATATGTGCTGATTTTTTACTTAAATTTAGATAATAAAGTAATTATGTTTATAGGATAATTTTTGAGAGTAAAGCTCTATATTTTATTTAAACCTTAAATTTGTTGGTATAAAATCTTGTTATTATATTATGTTGGTTTGGTATATTAGTATGCAGCCCCCTATGGCCCATGCATTGGCCTGGCTCAAATAATAAAATATTTAGCTCCCCGAAGGGGACATGATCCGTAAATGCATAAATGTTTTTAAGACAATTAAATACGCATTTGTTAGTGCATTTGTGAATGCGTTTAATGAAATATTTACACATTAGCTGACTTGTTGTTAATTTTATTATTTAAAATATATTATAGAAAAGGATCAAAGTTTTTTTTTGGTAATTTCTCCCGCAATTTCTCTAAAAATCCCGCAAATAGCGAATATGATGTGGTAATTTCGGAAAAATTTGGTAAGCCCTAGCTTAATTTATCAGTTTGTGTTTATTAATCAATATCTCTCCTAATTACCGTCTTTATAAATACTCTATATAAATACGGTCGGTAGGTTTTTGTTTCAAAACTTTTTCTTTACAACAGAAATTTTATATTATTTAAAATATCTAATCGTTTTCAGCGCCCCTGGACAACACAGCGCGGGGTTCATTCGCACCAATATCTTGTATGTAGTGGCGGCCCTGTTAGCACGTCATTTTGCGTTACAATTTGATGAGGATTTGATTAGTAATTAATGAACCTTTCCCCCTGGCACAAGTGTGTGCTTCCTGTTTCAGGTGTTTTCCTGCCGCCGATTTTTATAGATTCTATTTTTGCATAACGACAGAACAGAAAAAATACAATCTATTTGCAAATAACAATTTTTAAATGAAATTAATTTCCAATTTGTTATGGAATAAATTGATTTTTTGTTTGCGCTGAATATGCAATATCCAATCGTAATGATTTTACTAATAAATATAATGATATCAAACCGCAAATAAAATCTATTTTCATTCTAATCGTATAAATTAATATAACCCATATACGGCTCCAGCGACAATTAATAACATATTTTAATAATCATATATATAAAACATATATGTGAGAATATTTATTATATACATGCGATAATATGTATAATAAATATACAATAAAAAAAATATTACGAGTGTAATATCGAATGTGCATGTGAATTGTTAATGTTGTTATATTTAATTAAAATAAAAAAATACTATCATCGTGCATCGTATATAGCACATAAAAAGCTATTTAAAATATAAAAATAAAAACACCATATTTAATGAACAAATAAATTACCTATGTCAATTTACAGTTTATACATAACATATATATCCATTTAAAAATATATTTTATATACATATATATGCATAAGCATTTTATGGTATATAAAATGAAAAAGATTTTAAAAGGTGGCACCTATAGAATTATATCTGCATTCGATATTTCCCTTATTCATAGAAGAACCAAAATTATTTTAAATTATTTTAAGGTAAAAACCGAGTAGTTCTTGTCATATAAAGTATAATGGGAAATATGAGATGACAGATCCTTTAGGGTTTTTAAGGCCCTAAACCAAAAACACGTAGATCACCATGAATTACTTATTAATCTCTTTAAAGCATGATCTGATTTACATTCTAACTAATTAGATATATGCTTAATAACATCGCATGTATTTGTATCTAAATTTCTCATTATTATCTATATATATATTATATAGCAATAGGAATTTCACAAACGCATTTTGAACCCAAAAAATAAACGACTGACTGTTACTATAAATATATATATACTGGTATATTACCTTTATAATTTGTATATAATGCTAGATTGGATAATTGTTATAAAGCAAAAACATAAAATAAAAATACATAGCATTAAATGTTTATTTTGCGTATATACACGTAATGAAGAACATTAAAAATTATTTTTAATTAATACAATTTTCCATATTTTTTTGGAATTGTATAAATTTTACCATTCGTTTAATACATTTTTTTTTATCATATGTTGTTATATAATTATGTATAAGCACAAAATATGATTGTGAACAAAAATATATATTCATTTATAAATGTATGTATATATATGCATAAATATTTGTAAATAATATGGAAATCATTTTGAATAATTATGTTAATTATTAAATGCACACCTTTTCAAAATTAAAAAAAATCAAATATACCCTTATACACAAATTGTAATTAATTAAATATTTTATATATACATACATTATTTTTTAAATAGATGTAAAATATTTGTTATTTTGAACATCACAGTTTTGATATTATTTATTATTTAATTGTAACTCAAATTTTTCCTTTTTATTATATTTTCAATTACCAATTATTAAACATATATGGAATTTTAATGGGGGCTTATTTTCGATATCAAGATGTTGGGAAATTTTTTACACATATATATATATATATATAAAGACATAGGCCTTTAAAAAGTTCTGGGCCTAAGCATCAGATGACATCTATAACGAAATATCTGTATGCTATTGCAATCTAGTCAACCTTCAAACGATATCGGTTAAAATATCATGACAATCTGATAATTTGTGTAGATTTTATAAGCAAAGCGATGGCTTCAAAAGTGTTACCTGGACTATGTTCCATCAACACAACCATATAATTTAGGTTTGTTGATTTAAAACGGGTTCGTTAGAGATACCGATAACGCTCATGGTTATATGGACGTTCAAATGAGACTGTTGATTCTGACAACATTGAAAACACCGGAATCAAATCAAATAGGTGTCGTGTTTAGTCAAGAGTCAGCTGGGTTTTCAGCAGAAAATTCAGAAAAAAAAAATTCTTTGGAATGATTGTATTTCAGCTAAAAGAGGCTATATTGATTGTTATTTGAATACATAGATTGGAGAATTTTTGACATACCACATATTAGGTATAATTACGTATAAAAATTTGATTTAAAAATATGTAAATTATATAATTGTTTTTTGTTTCTTTGTTTATTAAATTGTTTCTTTGTTTCTTTGGGGTTAATTTACATGGGTTAATTTTTTATTTATAACCAATGGTTATATACAATAAAAATTTTCAAATTTTATGTATTCTTATAAATATTTATATAATTGCTAATGCTAATTATGTTTACATACCAACGTTTTATACATTAATTAAAAAATCGTAATGCCCATAAGTTAACGAAACAGAATAGACAACCGTATTAAATGTTTTGCCTCATTGACTCATTTGCCTGATTGACTTTAGCACCTTTCCCAAATTCACCCCAAACTCGTTTAGCTTTCAAAACTATTAAATGAATTGTATATAGTAAATACAAATAAATACCGCTCGCAGAGAAAGAATTGATTTAATCTCAAAAAATGTCGTTATAAAAAGGGTCGCCACATTCAAATGGAATTCCAATCGTTTAAGAAAATGTTCATTTTCCTATATGGAAATAATATTAAAAGTTCCAAATGATTATAAGTTTAACTTCTTTACATCTCTTTTAAAAATCATTTCCATTTAATGCACATACCCAGAACCAATGGATATCTATACAAAGACCGACAGATCAAAGATGGGGACGAACAGTATTATTTTATGCTAATCGAAAAATGCAATAAAAATTTATTATGCTAATTTATAATTATTATTCAATAACATAAATGTTCATTTCAATAAATTCAAATTTACAAAATAAATAACTGAATATATCACATTTATTTCTGCGTATATATCTATATATCTGGGTATATATTATACATATTTCTCGTAAATAAATTAATTAGTTAATATATTTAATGAGTGTATAAACATATTATTTTTTAATATAATAATCATTTGAAGTATATATCTTAATTCGATCATGTATGCATATCTCCTTCACATACGTATATACATATATAATATATATTTCGGTTTACATATTTATTTATATATTATATATATACATAATTGATTAAATCTTTAATGTCTATACTAAATTATAGAGGATTTAGTATAGAACACGCAGATAAATAATTATTCATTTAATAATTCCTACATATATGTTTCAGAAATTTATCAAAATGTAAATAATAATTCGTTTAATAAAATATATATTAGCAATTTAACATATTTAATTAATTAATTCAATGCACATCTTATTATATATATAAGTATATATGAATATGATATGTGATTTAATCAGTATTTATTGCGATGGATGATTGGACAATAGATAGAATGTATTGTCAATGGTGAATTTGAAGACCAAAAAAATCGGTATAATTTCTATATTGTTATTTTTTATTAATTGCAATAGTCGGAGTAAATGGTATATAACATACTCTATATCAATTTTTTACCATTAAGAAACCGAAAATTTCATTTAAAAATCGATCCAGTGATATGGTTTTAAGGAATTAATTCAAATTTCATACATACATATTTCAAAAAATTATTTCGCAAACTATAACTGAATGAAATAGTATAATTGTAAAATATATACACTTAAAATTTATTTTATTTTATTTTTTCCACTTGAAGGAAATTACTTTTTTGCCACAATTATATATGAGAAATTAAAAAAATAAAACAAAAATACTGATGCGAGGCAAACAACTGAAACGGAGAGCACGTACTTGTGGCCAGCGGGGAAAAGAGGGTTACATTTATCACCAATCAAATCTTCATAAAATGTTAATATGGTGTGCTTATTATTAATAATAATTTATTAAATTCCATTCCCAGAAACTACTTTTGATCCCCGTATGGGCGTTCGCGGAAGCAATGGAATTAAAAATTATTCCCCAGTACAAAAGGTTGACATTTTTCATGAAACTGCTACATCAAAATAACAAATTATCCGCAAAAATTCTTCAATATACAAATTTTTAAACGTTTTGTTCCGGCGATTTTTTTCTAATTCCATTGCTTCCGAGAGATTAATTAACCAGTTTTATATAATAAAAAATTGTTTATGTTGAAAATTTCAGTAAAATCGAACGAGTAGTTTCCTGGATAAAGTAAAGTCAATCGAGCGATCGAACGTAAGTCAACAGAAAAATAAATGTTTCTATTTTTTTCGATATAAATTATTAATCCGTGGTGAAAAACGAAAAAAAATGTACGATAAAATTTTTTTTTTAAATGAACACATACTGAAAGTACATGGTTAATTCAGTGTATTATGTGTTTTACATTGTATATATGTATAAATATATAGTTTATGATAATGTATGACAAAAATACATACTCTAATAATACACACATCCTTTCCTTATATGCATATATATATATATATACAAATACATTATGTTTTAATAGCAATTTTATTATAATGGAAATCCTTAGAAATGTAACATTTTGGTTTACCAATTTAAGGATTATTATACATTGTGTAATTTTATATAATATAAACAAATAAGTATATATATATATATGTGTGTGCGAATATATATTTAAATTATAAATATACGGTACATATTAAATAAGTATTTGATTATATACGGTATTATATACGATAAAATTTCATTTGAGTATATATTTATTTATAAACAAAATTAAATCACTGAAGCAAAGCAATAAATTTGTAAATAGTGGTTTCAATGGAACTGCAAATATTTGTAGGAAATTGTAAATTGTGTTTTAGAATTTCCTATATACGAGTATATATATTTTCAAGTTGAAAATTAATCTACATATAATATGCAAAATAAAATGTATATAATATATAGAGATTTTATAGTTATATATATCAAGTATTTAAATTTTTACATTTACTGTATCGTGTATCATAACTATCATCCTCCTACTATACATACAAAGTATGTAATATAAAATGCATTCATATAAATTGTTGAATGTATATTTATATCCAATACAAATCAAACCTGTATTAGTATATACATACATAAATAAACATTGTGGTGGTAATATTTACCACTAAAAATATTTTAAAACATTTCAAAAAGCATATGCAGTGAAAATGAAAAATGAAACCATATATAATTATTATTCGATATATGTTATTTAATGTCTACTTATATAATTTTAATAATATAATAAAAAAAAACTATATTTCGGTTTGCATCTCTTTGAAATATGAGGTGTAATCTATTCAATTATTTAAAAATTACATATATATGCTCGTAAATATTTCACACAAATAATAAATTACAATGGAATTGAAAACCCATTACACAGTTATGCTGACGATGCTTCGTATGAACTACCATACTATTTACTATTGAAATGCTCACCTATAAAGTTCAACTTGGACAACTGGGACAATTTGAAAATAATTATCACGAAAAATATGAGTTATCCAAATATTAGTAAAGATTGGTCAACTAAAATCACTTAAATGTATTCAATGCATCATAAGTGCATCTCCTGATTAAGTGATTTCGTTACCGGCAATAGAATTCCGAGGTTTTCTCATATCTATACGAATTTGCGAAAAATGTATAATAACGAATTCGAAATTAATTTATTTTTATTTAATCATCTGTGTGTTTAAATATTCCACATCATTTACGTAATGCTATATTTGATGTGCTATGATTTTTCATATAACAATAACAATTTCTTTTGTATATTTCCTTAACAAAAAAAAAACTTGAACGAATTCGATCAAAAGTTATTTGTATACATAAAATACTTGTTTAACCTAATCAATGTACGTGGGCGTATATTTGATAAATAATGTCATATAGGGCTCGATTTATATATATATATCTATTTTATATAGGAAAAGAAAAAAAAAATTTCTCTCAATATAATAATAATAAATAATATTAAAAGCAACGCAACACCATATAATATTTACAATATGTATGCATATACATATGGTATATTGCTATTTGAAAACAAAACACTAGAAATATACAGATTTATGTTACATATATATATACGAATATACGAAAACGAGAATTGAAATAGCAATTTTAACCTTAAAGTTGATGGGAAAACGGAAACGGATACTGATAGAAAACTTTGTACATTCATCAAAAGTTTATAAAACTTTTTTCCCAAAAAGAAAAACAAAAAAAAAAAATAAAAATGAAATAAAATATACAAAAAAAAAATAATGTTGGCTTATTCGTCTTCATTTTGTATATATTATAGTACATTAAAATTTTTTGTATTTAGATAAAATGTTGCAAAAATTTGTTAATTTTATTAGAAAGATTGCGTCTATATGGAAAAAATGTATTATTTGATATTTCGATGTTCGATTAAAATATTAATATATTAAAAATATTTACACGCTCATTATAATTATTAACTATTATATCCTTTGATATAACTGGCATATTTACCTTTATACAATAACATACAGTTGAGGATTTTTATTTAATAGTAAAAATTATATATGAAAATTAAAGAGATAATGATAATAAAATCATAATGCAGGGGAAAATATGCAACCCTGTGTTAAAATTCAGATTTGAAAATAACCGAAAACAAATTTTATGTCTGCGTTAGGATTCGAACCCACAACCCCAAAATTTTGTAGAAGTTTTAGATTTTAACCAAATACACGGCACAGAGGCATGATCGTTGGATTTAGAAAATTAAATTTTTTGAAAAATCTTAATGGAAAATTTCGGTGAATATTTTAATATAACTTTTTAAACAAAATGAAGGGCACATTAATTGTATTTATTATAAAAATTATGCAATCTTTGCGTAAAACATACGCCGTATATGCATTTGAATCATCTCACCACCCCCATATATCAAACACATACATTAATTAATTCTGTATATACGGCCATAATAAAATGTGTGAATAAATATTAAATTCAAGTCCCTTTTAATATCTATAAAATAAATTAAAACATTATTTATTATTATTTTATTAGTATTAAACGCAGGGGCTGGATTTCTGAATTGTTAGTGTTTTCTTCGTCTACAATTTTTTATAAATTCAATTTCACTAAAAGTGTACACAAAACAAACAGCTGTTTTGCAAGCAACAATGAATTTGTATGTTAAATGTTTATATTGAAAATATATTGTATGATATTTTTCATTTTCATTAAGTTCTGAAATTCAGCAATATTTTTTTCGGTGACAAAAATTCATAACACTGATATTCCGAAAGTGTACTTTTCAATTTAAAACTAAAAATTGGAAAATCCAGCCTTAGGTTTACTTTTCCCATTAATTTATAAAAGTTTAAAGAAAAACAACGACAATCGCAACTTATTTCACACCTTATCATATATTATATCGAAATCCAATTATATATATAATATATTTATGTTTTTTACTATCTGACTTTATATTGATAAAAATGTAAGTAATAATAATAATAATAATAAAAATAATAATATTGATAATAAAAAACAGTCTAAATGTCAATGATTTATATAATAACATTTTACAAATATACAAATTGCACATCATTTTTATCGGTATAATATTAGTATAAAATTTAATATTATTCTATTTATTTGAATATATAATAACAATATCAATAATAGATAATAATCATAATAGATGTTTTGTTATATTGTACATAAATTATCTATATATATATATATATATTCATTCATTCATTCATTTATAGATGTAACGATGTTCATTTTTGTTAAAGCAGTTATAGGCATGAAATGTATGCTATATATGTATATGTATATGTTTAAACATACTTATTTTGTGCGTTTGAAAGTAGTATATGGAAAGCATGAGTATTTTTCAAATATAGCATGAAACAATTGTATGTAAATATATATATTTATCTTTATACGTATTATACCAATTGTGAAGATATACATATCATATTAATATACAAAAAGATATGGTGGGATATGATGTATAATATATGTTCAATTATATATATATATATATATATGTGTATTCCATACATTACATCTATGCATATTTATTTCTATATATAGCCTATTTGTTATATACTATATATATGTTACTAAAAAATAAATTGGTTGAACATGTGTAAAACACATCTGGTCCCATAGGTAGTGTTTTCTGATTCTCCCTTTTTTGCGCAAAATGAGGATATAATGGTAGTCCTTTACCTTTTCAAATAGCTTGTGAAATTATACAAGTTTCTTGTTATTTCTTCACATATCTATATTACATATATATATAAGGTTTTGTTTATATATACGTAAATAATTTTATTTTGTATATTTTTCTATGTATAACTATTGTATATGTTATATAAATTGTATTGAATTTTATAAATGTATATACTTCCATAATAAATATATATAATATATAGAAAGTATATATGTGGGATAAAACATCTATAAAATTATATTTTATACTAACTATAAGTATTTATATATATAAATGTAACCGTATATCTATGAAGGATATGTACGGATATCGTCAGATAAACGCATATATTGTTTGTTATATATATATATATATATATGCTAAAAGATATGAAAAGGAATGTTACACTATTTCTAAATTGTTATTTGAATAGATGTTCATGGTAAATTGTTAAGATAAGAAATATTTTAACTATATATATTTGTATAAAGACCATCAAATAATATCACCATATATATATATATATATATATATAGATAATATATATATATATATATATATTTAAAGAATGAACTTATTCTATATGTATATATACAATTGGGATAATATAAAAAAAAAATTTATATATTTAGTATATTGTAACATAACATCAAAATGAATGATTATGTACAGCGTCTATACATATAAATATATATATTCTTCATCGGCTAAGAAAAACTTTATTTTTATAGTTATTGCAAATTTTAATTGTAATTTTGTACAATACACAAAAAAACCTAAACTATATATACATAAAACAAACACAATTGAGTGCGAGTCGAAAGAAATTAGACTTGTCTTGTTTTATTTTTATAGGTAAAATTTATTATTATATTAATTGCTCTAATCTATTTTATGATAACTTGCATATTATGGTATTCTATACATCAGTAACAAACGAAAATAGACTCAAAAAAACCCATCATACCGGAGCCCACCATACCCTGTATGACGGAATCTTGTGTTTATCAGGAACTATTTTAGAATAGATTTAATTTTAAAAATTGTTTAGATTCATTTTGTGGACATTTGTATTGCATCAAAAATCTTCGCTGCTATATGGAAGTGAGTTTATTTTATACAGTTTTTCTAATACTAGTTCTAATCTAGTACAGGTCCCGTTTGCCCAGGATAAGTGGTGAAATGCATATGTGAAAATGGGAAAATTTCCCCTGCGGGAGACCCGTTAAGTAATTTTTTAAGTGGGCACCAAAAAAGAATTCTTCAAAAATCAACGAAAGCGCAAATACTTGATTCTTACTATTAGAACGCATCATCCTTTTAAGAATGATATTTTAAACTGTGTTGACTGATTTGTATGATCCATACCTCGATCTATGGGATATCTCGTTCAGTTTCTAATCAATTCATTTAAAGTTTTGAATCTGGAGGTTTGATGAAAAATGGAAAAACTTTGATGTGATGGAATTTCAACTACTTCGATCCAGTAGCGCCTATACATATCCAATGGATTATTAGAGATATTTCGTTCTGATATCCAAACGATCCACTTGAATTTTTGAATATATATACATATAGATTTGATAAATAATGGAAGGCTTTCATGTCGGCAAACTTCTTCCCACACATTCTCAAAGTGAATTAAAATTTCATGAGGAATTCATTGGTTATAAATTTAACCCAATTTTATTTACATAATAATTTATATTACAAAATAATCCATAGAAATAAATATAAGGAATAAAACATAAAAGTGTATCTATACATATTTATTAAATTGAAAATCTACTTTCACATCATTTTTTATATTATTTACAAGAGCTTACAAAAAACAAAGCATATATCCACACACACACACACACAAATTAAAAAAAAACCAATTTAATTTGTAGAAATACAAATAATACTATAATCCAATTATATAATCTTTTCATTTTTACAATAGATATAACAGTACACAGCATGTACACAGACGAGAAGAATTGAGAAAATGCGAAAATCCGTTGTATTTTTTTTTATTTATTTTTTGGCCATTGTTTATATCACTACATACATAATATTGTTATATATATTTTATATATATGGCATATTTGCTTTATTATAATCATATCTATAAAAGAGAAAACTGAACGTCCACTTTGGGGATAACATTGCTAATTGTTTTGTATCAGATATGTGTATTGTATTGTATATACAGAAAGTCTCTAAAATGGATTTTATATATATATTTTTGTATTGTATATGTATATTTTATGGGATGTACATATTTGTATTAAGAATTTAGCACTTCGGGATTTGTTACGTATATAAAATTGTATTTATAAGTCAGTAAAAAAAAAATTTACAACATAAAAGAAAAGAAAACTTATATAGAAAAAATGAATATATAATAGATGAAACATTTATTCTTTGTAAATATATATATATGTTATTATATGGAATTTTTTGTTTTAAAATATATATAAATAAATTCCATTATTTGTGTATATTTTCATTTATAATTTAATAAATGTTGCTATTGAAAGTAAAACGATGTATTAAACATGAATTCATATTTAATAATTTATATATAACGTGAACATCTATATCCAGTCAATTTTTTTATATAATTCTGCATTTTAATATTTGTTTTTAATTTTATCATGTTAGGTTTTACCATTGTTTAATTATAAGTGTGCGTAAATCATTAACAAATAAACCATGAATGTTTACTAAGATAATAACTACTAAGATAATAAGAATTAATAAGAAAATAATATTTAATAAAAGTAATACAAAAACCAACATTTGTTACACCCTTAAAAAGATAGCTGTCAAAAGTTTCATTATAATGAGCACATTCGTTTTGAAGTCATAGTGGCTTACTTGACACTTTGTTTTTTGCATTCAGGAAAAATGGATTAAAAATAGTTTAATATGTGGGTTTATAATTACTTTTTAAATGAAAATTACGGGAGTCTTCTCAAAAAACAACAACTACCAAATAGGAGTTTGCTGAATTTATATACGTGATTGAATACAGACATCAATGTTGCTGAACGTTCCAGCCGTTAAAATCATGTTATGAACCCTGAAAACATCCAGAAATCATTATAGGTTAATCAGAAAGTGAAATTACAAAATATAGATAACACATTGCATATATCAAACGGCAGTGTTTTAGTATTATTAAATAAATTCACTATGTGGTGTAAATGATAAAAATGCCAACCTAAATTCTTACAAAATTTTGCGGTCGTGGGTTCGAATTTTTTCGAATCTGAATTTTAACACAGAGTTGCATTTTCCGCTTGCGGTTGGTCGTACCGCTAATTAGTGACACCGTAAAAACCCAAAATTAAGAAACTAACAACAGAAGGCTGTTATTGGACGCAAAAACCAAATTGTTGGTTGTAATGCGAAAAATTAATTTATTTTATTTTTTATACATAAAATTATTTATGTTTTTGTAAACCATAATTCGTTTGTTTGTAAACGTTTGTAAATGTAAACCAAAAATGTCAAATTTTCTCACAAAATTTTGGGGTCGTGGGGGATGTGAAGACTGTATGAGCCGGGTGTAATAATATAAAATTAAACCGACGGCACAGTGGTCCCAACCTGTAACTCTCATTGAAAATTCATAATTCAGTTAATTCGGAAAAATGAAGACCTCGGCGGCGGCGACGATAGTATGTTCGGTCGACTAAAATAACGATAGACGAGTATGTCGGCCTTTTTTTGTCATATCGTTTGGTATTTCGTTTAGTTAGTTTGTTATATACATTTTTTTTATAAAAATTAATTTGAATAAATCAAATTAGATAAGTGTAATTCTAAAAATAATAATTTTTAGTTATTTCAAGAAAAAGCTAAATTTTTCGAACAAATAAAATTAAAAAAATTTTGTTTATATTATTTTATTTTTTATTTTATTATTATATTTTTTTATTAAAAATAATGATATATATAAACACTAAAAACACAAAAAAAAATGACACTTTTAAAATATTGAAATATTTTGTTTACCTATTCAATAATTTTGCTCATTCGATAACAAAAATGGTCGTAACGATACCTCAAAGCAATCGTCAAATGTCATCGTCAAAGTAAACGACTATCGACGACAGTGATTTCATTTTGCATCATTATCGAATATCGACTATCGCTATCGTCATAAGTCGCCCCCTATTTTGAAGATTATATAATTATCAATTTCCTTGAATAATATTATTTTTCTTCAATATTTTGCTGGAATGAAATTTCTAAAAAATAATATTTAACATCTAAATAACAGTTCTCATAAAAATATTTTGAAAATATATATTTATCTTTTGTAGAATAAATATATACACACATGGAAAGAATAGAGCATTACCACATTCTTCTTAAACTGAAGCTGTTGGTATACTATATATAAATATTTTATTTACATTGATATGATTTACATTCATCGTATTGAATATGTATACAATACATATATAAAATATATATTTAGCAATATATATAGTATTAACAATTTAAATAACTTTAGATTCTTTAAATAGGATTTAAAGAAAATTGCTTTCTATTTAGACTGATGTGATTTCAACATATATATTATATATTTGTATACGTTATATGCATGGATATAATATGATGTATGTTTTGAGAAAATGAATTCAATTTATATTCAGTACATAAATTTTATATTTTTATTTTTTTTTATTGAAGATGAGTATAATTTTCTGAATATAAGATATACAATTTATATAAAATCAATTTCTTATTTCAATCTTATATATACTTATATTTATTATTATTATTATTATTATTATTATTTATACATGTGATATATCTTTAAATATTTATAATTTACATATATGAGATATAGAAATAAATTCATACAAATTTATATACAAACGCACACAATTCTTTATTATTTATAGTATATGCATGAATAATAATGAATTCGTAAGTTTACATTTATTTTATATATTCAAGTAATGGATTTGTATATAAAATTGTGAAATGCAAATATTATAAATTTAAACAACTTAATATCTTATCGTTTAACATGAAACTTTTTCTTTTGGTTTTAAAGATTATTTGTATATAAATAAATACTTATATGAATTATGTATTTGTATATGATATAAACTGTTTTTTTTTTATTATTATTAATTATGCTTAAAATATAAAATTCTAACTTTTAAAAGTTCATATATATATGCAATAAAGTTCCTTAAAATGAAAGCAATTTCTTCTATATACGTAATTGCCTTTATTTTAGGCGTTAAAAACAGCCTTTTCTTACCAGACATATTCACCATCAATGTCCACTAGTCCGTAGCATAAAGAACTCGAAGGTCCGCTTCTACGCCATCCTTCCACCTTCCCCGTGATATTCGAACACTCCCTGATCCTCCCAGTTTGTCGTCCAGCATTTGTAAGGTATACGATCGGCATCGCCACTGCTACGCAACGCATGCGACTAAACCAAATCAAACGACAAATCGTTATATACCTACACTCCATCCGTTCTCCCTTGTCAATCAATAGATAGCTACACATAGAACAGTTCTAACCACAATGTTAATCTCATCCAGAATATATCAGAATATAGTTGATCAGATGAAATTTACAGAAAAGTGTTTATACGATGAAATCTATATAATTTTCCCCTATCTGTCGTATAACGAACATTTAATCGGTTATTGTTCGATCAGTACGGAATCCCCATTGCTATTCTCCAATACATTCATCCTAAATATGGCTGATTGCAACATATAAATAAATATCTTATATGTTGCATTCAGCAAAAATGTATCCCGATTTACTTGAATGTTACAAAATGTTATCATTTTTATGAAATGTATATTAATATATAATAATTATTGTATATCAAATTAATAGAATGATTTTATAAACAATAAACTGTTTAATCCCGAATGTTCAAAATAATTAAGATATTCTATATAGATATATTATACAAAAAAAAATTATGGTTAGTTTTATAAAATAATTTACACATCTCTATATAGGATAAACAAATAAATAATTAAATAAATATTAGATTTCTAAACCAAACAACATTGTATATATATGCATAGACAGAGTGTAAATATTTACATTTTACAGGGTATTATCTCACATATATAATATATATAATATATACATAAATACGGTATATACATAGTGCATACATATTTAGTATTTTGATATACATTTACAGATGAATACAATTATAAATATTACATATATAGAAGTCTATGGCTCTGTATATTGATATGAACATTTTTAATTAAAAGAAAAATTGCTAAAAGGCATAATAATTAACTATTTATATTAATCTATATATGCATATGTAATACAAACATATGTTTATTTTATATATATAGAATTATATACATATAACTCTAAAAAGGGATAGAGGGTTAACAGCTCCATATACATATATGTCAATATACAGAAAATCCGCATGACATTCACATAAAACATTGATTTTAATTTTAACATATACTTTCTCATAGTCATATACAACACATAAATCATACTATTTATGTGCATATATTAAACGTAAATATTGCATGTGCTATATGTATAAATATTTATATTACCTTATCCCAAGGGTATATTTTGATATTTAAAATTAATTTTAATGTAAAATATAAATATACATCAACAAGTTGAATATATTATTAATCTAAATTCAATTGTATTATAACATTTATGTTGATGGATGAAACTTTTGTATATTACATAATATTAAATATTGAAAATCTTTTTATATAAGGTATAATTATTATTGATAGAATTTGAATACAATATTGTCGAACATACTCCACACGGATTATTGAGAAAATACATCGCTAAGAATCAATGAAATATATAATAAAATAAATAATTAATTTATAATTAAAATAAAATTATTATTGCTCGAAAGTATTGTGTTATTTTCGAATCAGGTCGCATGTGGGCCCCTTTTCGTACCTTCCGATTGACACCTCATCGAATATCGTGTCCCTCGTTATCTCAAGCATCTCTTTCCAGGGAATCCGGCCGAACTCTTCCTCAGAAAGAAACCGGCGACTGGTCACCCTCATCCTTATGCTCCCAAAAACCGACCATGTGCATACAATGTGCGCAGCCGTTTCTTCGTCCTCAAGACCGAACCTACACAAGTACGCTTAAGAATATCCTTGAGCATATCATCCGTCATCCGAAAGTATATTAGTTCGAAAGCACTTTGTTAAATCTCGTCTGCTGCTGGCTACTTTTATAAACTGAACTTAAACTGAACTGCATAACAGCAGCTTTTTATATGATATTTATATTATAAGATTTTAAAGAGTTAAAAAATCATAAATTTTGGTCAACCCTTCCATGAATTTCACATTTGCACCACGTAATTTATGAAAAATACCACTTATCTTTATGAAATTAAATATAAAATAATACCGTTTTACATTGTAGGTAAAATAAGTTCCAATCCGTAACACTTCTTTTATTTTTAATATTTTTTATATTATGAAGAGTTAAATCATAAGAAAATAGAATTTTTCTGTTTCTGTTTTCTGAGTTCTGTTATATATACAACCATGCCCGTGCCCAACCATTCTGGCCCCTGGTTTTAATTGCGCGTCCAAAATTTTCATAGTCATTTCCATATAACCTATTTGAGGTGGACTTGGGATGCGTTTTATTTTAACAAGGTATCCTCGAGAGACCTGTTTCTCAATAAAACCGAACACGCATAAAAAATGAAAACATATTATGAACCAAAATGAATGTGTATACACGGATAAAATATATAATAACATTAATAGTTGTAGCGCGATTTACGCAGCAAATTGATTGTTCTTCCTTAACATATAACTTGCGCCGCAAACCGCGTAGTAGAGCCGGGCTTGTATGCAACGACTCTCGCAGAAAGTAAGCAAAAGAATTTTTCCGTTAGAATCAGGACTTTGGCACTTTGAACAGATTTCAATTTTATTCGCTAGCAAAATGTTTGCGCTCACAGCAAATTGTGCTATGCTTAGGATAGAAATGGTAATTTCCAATTAGCAGAAAAATGTCTATTTCATGTTAAACTCACAAACAATAATAATAATACAATACATTTATATTATTTAATATTGTTGGACGTTGTATTCATCTTCATATTTAAAAATATCTTCATGAAAATTGTATGTCCAATGCAATAACTATTAAACACAATCCTATTGTTTGTATAAAACGTTTTTCATATAGATCTAATTCAAATTTAATTGAACCTGATGTTTACCGTAGAATTGGGATAATATGTAAGGGAAATATGGCTTCGATACTCAATGAATTGAAAATACAGTTGATCACTCTCCATCTACATAAGTATGTTGAATAATATTAAAATAAAATTGAAAAACATTCCCTATTTTCAAAGAGTATAAACATAAATGTAATGTGAAATGTGAATTGTGAATATGAAATATTACGTAAAATTTTACCTATACACATACATAATATATCATACAGGCATAAATGAATATTTATGTAATTAATGTAATATATGTTATTATATTATTGATAAAATATATTATTATTATTTTTATTATTAATAATATTATTATAGTACATTGTAAGCGCGGTTGTTATTTTAACTATATTCATATAATATAGACATATATAAATCTGTGTATAAATCTAAAATGTTATTATTTAAATCAGAAATGTTATCTGACCTAATTATAAGTGTATATTCCATAAAGCAATATAATATATTATAAATGTATTTGTATACATATATGTAAGCATATATATATATATATCTACTATATATAATGAACATATAGTTTAGATTTAGATATATACATCTATATATATATTGTATATAGTATATATATCGCACATATAATATGAATTCATAGCATACGCAATATTGTTTTATATATTTATTATATAGTATAAATATGATTATGATAACAGTCCTAAAACTAGAGATTTATATTAATATAATTCATGGTATACATAACATATACGTATTCGTATAAAATTACAATGCATTTATATAAACATTATATATATATGTATAGAAATTTGCATTTATATCAACTATATATATAGATAATATTATATGCAATAGTGGAAAATGAATAAATTGAAATATACTTTCATATATATATAGTGTATATATTATATATATAGGGTTGGGTGGGGCCGATTCGGACATTTTTATTGAAAGGCTTTGGAATGCACATTTTTTTTATGGTTTTAAGAAACCACCTTAAAATGATTCACCAATAATTTATTGTTAATTTTACAAAATTTTTATTGGTTTATTACCTTCTTCGTTTGACATATAGTGCTATTACAAAACTGCTGCATTTTTCCGAAGATATTCCGGGATGGGACACTTTCGGCCATATGTTGTAATTGTATTATTTCAATTTATTAACAACATCTTTAATCGCGTTTTGAAAAGCTTTTTAATCAACTGTAAGCCGATTTATTTCGTTTTTTTAATTTCGTACCATTTCAAAAAGACATTGGAAGATACGCCACATTATTCTTACTTGATAACTTAATTCGAGTACTTTCGCTCATGGCCCAAACTGTCCCACACTCCCTTGGCCGAATGTGCCCCAACCCAATTTCTAAATCAAAATAAAAAAAATGGAAACAAATTGAAATTAAATTAAGGAATTAGTCACTAATTTTGTTAATCATATAATTATCAACACTTTTCACAACCACCACGAAAAACTAATCTAAACTGACGAAGTAATTGCATAACAAAAATGCAGAAAAATTATAATAAATGTCTTTAAAATACAAAAACGGGGGCTTTCCTTTTATTGGTTTACATACGACTGGTAAGTTTTAATAGGTATTGATTTTACACGTACATAACACGTATTAATAGACAAATATGGAATATCATTCAAAATATTCGTTAAAAGATTGTCCGACCGTGCCCCAAGGCCGAACCTGCCCCATTCTACTCTATACATTATTATATCCAAACACAAAATAAATGTATAACAATTATTCGTATACACACACACACACACATATTAAAATTGCATATTAAAATTTATAATTCCATTAAAATTATTTATGTGGAAACATTATTTTATAAATATATTTATATATATACTTAATTTGTATTATATAATTAAATATAATTATCTTTTATTGTTAACAATTATAATTATATGCTTCGTTGGGAGGAAATAAAATGTAAAAAAAAAAAGCGATTCAAAAATCAAAATCAAAAAATTATTTAACACATAATATGTTTTAATACCAACAAAAAATAATATATATATAATAATCATATAAATTTTAAATAATAAAAATTTATATATATTAAAAATAACCATAAAATAACAATATCTCGATATACAGATTTTATCAATATAAATAGTTCAATCAAAAAATAATAATTATTTAATCCTTTATGTAATAAAATTATATATATTTTTTTATGAATTATAAATATACAAATCAAAATGTATTCAAGTTTTATTATAATCGATTGATATTTATTTATTTTTTTTTTTTTCAACAATTTAAACTGTTTTTATTTAAAAAATTAAAATAAAATTGTATTACGTATACAAATGAATCCACTTTTCCTGGTAAACTATACTTAACCGAATTGGTGGTAATTTTTATCAAAATTATTTTTAAGTTGGAAGAACTTGCCATATAAATCTAAGAGATTTTTTTAGATATCTCGTCCCTGTTTAATGACTTGAAATTTTGGATCTGGAAAAACTTTCATATTGGACAATTTATTGTGATCCAGCAGGTCGCATAAAAATATATATAGTTTATATATAAATGTATATAAATAGTAAATGTATTGAATATATATGGTTTATAGACAAAAATCAGGGACGGGTTGTAAGGTACACAAATTCGTTCATCCACAGATTTTGGTTTTTGTGTGTGATAAAGACCAATTCGCTAATAACGGGCGGGGGAACGTGTTTACTTGATGAATAATGGAAAGGAAGTTAAATCCTTTTAATAAATGAAAAATTAGTATAATTTATATTTTTTTAAGTGTAAAGGCGAAGAAATACGTTGAAATCATTTGGAATATAATATTTGTTTTGACGTCTTCATTGTTAGCAAAGACACATTTGTGTACGTTGTAAGTTGCAACTCCAAAAATCCGAGTGTGTGCCATACTGAACATTTTCGGGAAAATCAAATTTTCTAAATATTGTTAGATTAGGGCTTTTTTTCACATTTTATTTTCTTACCGTTATGTGAAAATTCAATCAATTTCTGTTATTTAATAGAAAAAAAATTTTGAAACCACCGGATTGATTCAAAAGATAACTACCCGATTTCCCATACACTTTTTTGTTGAACAAAAGTGTCGAATACAACATTTTATTCTACGACATTTTAGAATTTCATTGAATTTTCAAATTGTGAAAAGGAAACAAAAAAAATATGAAAACCAATGATGTAATTAAGAAATGTAGGAAATTCAATTTTCCTAAAATTTTAATATGTATGAGAAAATATTGTTTATGAACTATGTATTTATACATGAGCGTTCTACAATTGTCAAATATTTTTTCACTGTACGCACCTGACGATGACTCTTGTCATTTGGGTGCTATAACAGGCATAGCATAATTTTATTTAGGAAATATAGGACATTTTATATGATTATGTTAAATTAAATATTCGTATACAAATTTTATGAATATCGGTAAATGACAATAATCAAAGAGAAAAGTATGGTTTTTGAAAGAAAAAAAATTAAATATGATTAAATCAAAATATTTCATCAATATTAAACGCACTACATAAAATTTACTCATCGTTCATATATATCAAAACGCAAAGGAATTTTTCGAGTCACCGTGATTTTTAGCTGTTCATGTAATTTTCCTAATAAAATACAATACACCTATTGTACACTGATATACCTTTACCTCCATAAATATATCCATATTCAAACTTAAATTAACCTTTTTTCAAAATCTTATGTAAATATAAATAACATATATTATATAAAAAACAAGAACTATAAAATTATATATGATATTTTATTTTTTTCATCTGTTCACACATTCAAATGTCTATTTTTGGAAAATGTTTGTGTTACATTTTAAATTATTGGCTATTACTTTTACGACGTATAATCATGTTTTATGTAAACATTTTTGTTTTAATATACACATAGTTTTCTTTACATAAAATAAAAAGGAATAGGAAATGGTGTATAAAATGAATTTATTTGCACCCAGAGAAATAAGTATATGCGTAAATAAAATATTTGGTTTTTTTATCAGGTAAATTTATTTTATATTTTTTCGTTTACAATTTATATAGTTCGGTTTCACACACAATAATAATGCGATATATGATAAATACAATATTATATATGAGAAGCAGAGGTCAAATATAGACGGACGACATATTATTTTACATACAATACAATATATGGTATGGTTGGCTATATATTCATGTATACCATATATACATAATGACTGATGGGGATATGTTTTTGGTTTTTGTTTTGTATTTACTAGGATTTTTATTTTTTTTAACTTTATATTTATATACTCACCATAAATGTATCATTACAATTTTGAAACTTTTCTAAAATTTATTGTCTTTTATAGCTGTTAACCCAAGCAAATATAAATTATTTATATGTTAAATGTGAATCACTTTTTGTTTTATATCAAAAGAACTATATCCATTGGATTTTATTTAGAAAAATTCGGTATAATATTATATAAATATATATGTGCTTTTATAGTCAAACGAAACTTTAGAAATGGTCATATGTTATGACCTGGTAAAAACTTCTTTCTTGCCGGGTTATTACCTACATACTTTCCTCTGTCATCTTTCCTCTTATGCAAGGTTGTTTTTCACTTGTCATCAAACCTCCAGATCCAAAATTTGGATGGTTAGTTTGAAGAAGTTGGATTAGGAGAACTCCACGGTACTAAAGTTTTCCTTTTTTCATCAAACTTCTGTTATTTGTTTTTGAGGTAAATCGATTTTTATACACTGTGTTGTACGTATATCATCATATCATTATAGCATTATACCTATGAGTATTGTACTCATATACTCATAGATATAATGCTGACGAAAGAATAAATATAATCGAAATAATGAGTCAATCAATCATCTAGTATATACATATATTTATATATACTAGAAATGTATCTTTATACAGGGAAACATGTCTAATTGTAAGATGGACCGACCAAAACTGGTTAATTTAGACAGGTGATCAGATTATAGAGGTTTAAGGAAAAAATTGGTGTTTGAATTGAAATACATTTATTTTCTTAAATTAATTTAGACGTTGCATTCTTTGAATACCGCGCGGTTTTTTCCAAATGATTCAGTATTTCGTCCTTTTTTTGCTGATGTTCGCAGTTTTTTTTGGATATACAATTTTTTTTTAGTTTTTTCTCATTCCATCTGATTTTGAATAAACTTTAAATTTTGTGTTTTTAAAAATGATTTGGTAAATTTTTGTTGGTCAAATTTGGTTTGTTTGTGTTGTGATAAATCATATTATTTATGTCAATTATAATTAAATCAAAAATAAAAATAAATTAAATTAAAATTGATATAGCAATGAATAAACAAATTAAAGACGCCAAATGAATGAATTAAATAAATTAAACAATTCAATACAATACATTTTAATCACATAAATTAAATGAATTAAATAAAACAAAATTAAAATATATATCAAAACAACAAATATAATTAAACAAATTTATAAAAACGCTCAAGGAATATAAAAGACCGTTTTTATTTTCACACTTTTAAGTAAATTTGAATTCGGCAGAATATAAAAAAATAAAAGATCTGTTATATCGCAATCTTTTATGATTTCATAAAAGAATAAAAAAATCAGTGGAACTCGGTTCAATAATAATAATAATATGATTATCGGATTTAAGAAATTTAGTCAAACTATAAAAAATATGATGGAATAAATTTATATATAGATATAATATAGGTACATTTCATAACTTTTATTAACACAACACAATAAGAAGCGATTTCTGAATGATACGATACGGTATCAATGGGTTTTCCATTTATAAGTAAGAATTTATTCTGTTGCTAACTCCAAAAAACAATTCAAGGTGATTTAATAAAGGATATTATAATAATAAAATATTCATATAGATGCTGTTAAAAAGCTAACAAAAGTTAGCTATAAATATATGGTATAAAATTATATTTTTATAAGCATTAATAAATAATAATATCTCAGAGTTCAAATATAAAAGAATTCAAAAAAAAAAAAATACGTATATAGAATTACGCAGTCATCAAAAATAAAAGCCATATCATATTGCATATACGATTTTAATATTCACATTTTTTTAAAGTTATTATTCTATACAGATTTTCCGTGTCTGCTTATAATACAATATAATATAATGAAGCTGAGTTTATACAATTTTTCCCACAATTATGGGTATTTTCATCTACTACTTTAACCACTATAATATCGGACACCTGCTATTTTATTCGTATGCTCGATTTTGAGATGCTGAGAAAGGACTTTAAACAATAATTTTTTAATCAATCTAATTTTATTTCATAAAATGATGGATTTAGTAATATAATTGTGTAAAGACAAGTAAAAAAAATTTTTAATTTCAATTAGTCATGGAATTTAGTTCAAAAGGATTAAGTTTAGCAAAAAAAAAAAATTTGTCCATTATAATATCGGACCCTTTATTGTTCGTTATAATATTGGATGTATGCTCTGTAATGTAAAAGATAAAATGCCAACCTAAAATTCTAACGAAATTTTGGGGTCGTGGGTTCGAATCCTACCGAAGACATAAAATACCTTTTTGTCTTTTTGGTTATTTTAGTATGATTAAAAAATTATTGTTTAAAGTCTTTTCTCGGCATCTCAAAATTGAGCGTGTCCGATATTATAGTGGTTAAAGTAGTATATATACGTACAGATTATTATATTTAATAAATTATATAACATTACCTAAATGTGAATTTTCGAATGTTTACTTGTGTATATTTTCTAGATTTAACAAAATATATCAAACGTATATACGCGTTAATATTATACATACTGCTGTATAGAGAATATTTAGAAATTATATAAAGTGTAAAAAAACCTTAAAAGAAATGCTTATCACAGCATAAAATAGCAATAATAACAACTACAACAACAATATATTATACTGGGATATTCAATGAACATACAATATACCTATATATAGTTAAAAATAATATAAAATTTCCTCTAATAGCATATTACAAACATATATAAATGTATAAAATACATACATTTTGTACTATTTCATTTTTACCTAAGTGACTTCACCCATAAATCATGTGGTTTTTTCAATTTTCAAGATTTTCGGTGACAAATCTTTATATGCACGACTATATGTTATGTATATGTGCATAATAAGTATTTACATAAAAATATATTTACTTTATTTTATATATACATTATATATATATATATATATATTTAACAGTATCCTTACATATATCCCGATTTGTATATTATTTTTATCTATGACAAATTTATTCGATTAATAGAAAAAATCTAGTGGGAAATATATAGATGCGTTTTAAAATATTTAATTTGTTTTGATTTGAATTTAACTAAATTAATTATAAATATCAATTGTATTAACTATATTAGAAAACCATTTTTAAAGTGCTGTAAAAACTTAATTTTTTTATTTATGCCTTTGGTGACATCTTCGAAAATTCAATTCTACCTAAATAAAATCTGTTGGCAGACCAAGTGTTGAGAATCATAGCCATTCTTGTTTTTACAAGACACCACGGATTTGAATTTTCTTTTTCTGGGTATAATTATCAGGTTTAAAAATGAATTATATTATACAGGGTATCCCAGATCCTTACCACGATACGCTGGTTTTAGGTTCTGTGGATCATTTAGATTTGAAAACATTCTAAAAAATTTTGGTTGATTCTGCTGCGTTGCGGTTGCGGAAACAAAAAACAATATTTCGAGATTTTCATGTTTTTCGCGATTCTGAATCACTTATCTCCATAACTGGTTATTGTAATTGAAAGATGAGATTCATTATTAGAATTAGCATTAAAATACCTTTAAATTAAAATAATGATGTAAATCCGACAACCGCTTCTAGAGATATTTAATGCAACATTTGAATATAATTATTATTTTTTGTTCTCTGAAGTTTGAAGTGTCATATCTCGAAAAGACACCCTAAAAACTTTCCCTCCTACATGGTTAAAAAATTTGCTACTTTAATTAGCTTTCGTTTGACATACCTTTCGATACGTTATCTCTAATGGTTTCCAAGTTATTCACCATTAAATAAAAATATAAAATATTTTTAAACGTAAATTTCCATGTGAATTTCTATTTATTTATTTTTCATACAAAAACAATTTTATTCTTTTTTTAAGATAATTCTCTTTATTATTACCGAGGAACCAGACGATTCCCAATTATGTTCATATACTTATATCGCTGTAAAATTTTATTACCAATCGATTTATCATTATTTGGAAGTTATAAACTTATGGTTTAAAGTGATTGTCTATGAAAATCCTCATGAAAGATATATATATATTAATGATTCAAAAATGTTTTTTTTTGAAATTGCTTGAAAACGGGTTGGGATAGAATAGAATAAATAAATAAAATAAAAATTTCATCTCGAGTATAAATAGAATTTTTGTGTATTAGACTGTTTGTACACATTATACGATTATACACATATATATGTGTAAAGCCTATACCTATTTTATTTTCATATTATTTTTTACCAAATTCGCTAAATCATTTTAATAAATGTATATCTAACAACAAATACATTTTTGTATATATGATATAGATATATGGATATAAATAAAATTAACACAGAATATGTATTCTATTTATGTGGTATATTTTTAGTTATAATACAAATGAATGTGTACAAACAAATTTACGCACGTAAGGTGAAAAAGCGATTTCGATAGCTATATATAGCTGTATACCTGTAAATATATATTTTAAATGTTAAATATTCATATAACTGCGTCTGTTCTGTGTATATATAAATACAATCTATCGCATAAAATATATACAATTATAATAAATTAATTCTAAATTTAAACGATTTATGAATTTAAAAAAAATAAAAACACGAACAAAAAAATGTTAAACGAAAATTCTTTTACGTTTTTCAATTTTTTTTTTTGCCAACTCTAAATATGGAAACAAATTTTTTATGCATATAAATTAATATATCATTTCTGTAACCTCGGTATTATTCATCTTTTATATATTTTATTATAATAATAATAATAATAATAATTCTTTTTTATGTATAAGATACATATACAATATTATACAAATGCATATATATTTATGTTCACATAATTAAAAATATAAATATTATTAATGGGACATTAGATATTTGAAATTTAATATACAATTTTAAAATGTGAATTTTAATGATGATCGGATATATATTATAATAATCATATAATTGAATTTTATTTGAAGGGATTTTTTTTATATTTATTGTAAAATAAATGGATTTTTCAATATGTTTCATATATTTTTAGAAATATTAATAAGTTTTGTGGGTGGGCTTTTTATAACTTCGAAGCTCTATTCAAAGAAATTGGTATACTATGTATTTTATTGAAAGTGTTTTCCATCGTTAACTAAGATTTCGGTTCTCAGTCGGCGATCGTATATGATGTGTATACATGGGTAGACGAGTAATGCATGATTATTTGTTCATCAGCGATTCACGAGGTGCATATAACCGCCGCTTTACACAGAATATAATAAAAAAGGGATGTTAAACCGTTAATGCAATTAGAAATTGAAATAAGAAAAACATTGATTTATTTCTTATTACTTTCTACTTATAAATATTTTTGGTCACGAGTATAAAAATTTTAGAACCACTGCTTTATAGAAGACGTTTAATGTGGAAAGTTTGTTCCAAAATTATTTACAATTTTATGAAAAAAACTAATTATTGTACGAATATTTAACATATTCAAACATGAATTCTGTACATGAGAATATGCTAAACATTATTTCGGGTTTTTAAAATGTAATCCGATAAGATTTCGTGAATAATTTCGTTTAAACTTTACATTTAAAATTTGCTATATTTATAAAACCCACCATATCAAATGTATACCCAATTATGAGTTTCATATTATATTATGTAGTATATTGATATGGATGAATTTCATCGAAAATATATCCATACATACATTTAATCTTTAATTCACATGTATATATTTTCTTATGTATAAGCACATTATAGTTAACTTAAAATAAATATAATCAATTGAATTTAAATCTTTTTTAATTAAAATAATTTATCCATTTACGATTATTGTGTTAAACTTCCACATTTAAGAATATATATACAATTGAATTTTACCAGTGACGGTCAATTAAACTTAAATTCATTTATCCAAGATTTTATATGTAATATATAAACTATATTCAGAAAATAATACTTTACTCTTTTAATTTTAACATTATGAATATACAACCGGCAGTAAATATAGATATGTATATAGATAGAGATATGTATTTAAATTTGGAATTGAATTTATTACACATCTATGTCTATAAAAATTCTACTTTATCTTTATACGTAATATCTTTAAAGTATATATACCATTTTATTTTATATATATATTCATGTTTAATTCCAATGTATTACATATTATATTATTTAAATATATATCTATAAAATGTTTATATAATATACATGTATTATCATTCGCATATCCTTGTAAATACGTATATATC
The DNA here is from genome assembly GCA_958336335.1 of Dilophus febrilis. Classification (NCBI taxonomy): domain Eukaryota; kingdom Metazoa; phylum Arthropoda; class Insecta; order Diptera; family Bibionidae; genus Dilophus; species Dilophus febrilis. Next base: position 36,012,675 of record OY284471.1, read on the forward strand.
AGATCAGAAAAGATACAGATAAATGTTAGTGTATCTTATATGTACAATTATACGATTAAGAAACCATAAACTTGAAATAACAAGGCTAAATACATACAGTATAAAAACAAAACCCTTTTTTCTTATCCTCATGGCCCCTTCTTATATATAGCTAAAATGGTTTTTTTATTAATAAATAAAAATATAATCATATGGAAATATAGAAATGTTAACAGATGGAAATCATACCTACTTTCCGTTTATAATTTTGAATTAAAATCAGTAAATTAATTTTTTTCGGTAAAATCCTTATATTTTTTTGTTCTTTTGTGTTGTGATGATAATTGTAATGTTTTAATGAATATTTTTATTATTTGAATTCGGTAATATAATTCATAAATGCGATTGAATGAACCACAAAGTTCCCCGATATATTATACAATCAATAAAATCTATATTTTAAAGAAAAATTCAATGATGAAAATTTAAATACAAATAAGCATTAGATAATGCTATACTAATCTTATGTATACATAGAATAAAAAATATTTTTAAATCTTAATATATATTTATTTAAATTCGTAAAATGTTTCAACATCACCCGGATTGGGTATAAGTTTATCTTTATAAATAAACAGACATATACTATACTCGTATGAATGCGTATATGAATAAATTTATTAAAAACTTAAAATTTAAACTTTATATTTGAAATTAATCATTTTTATTTAAGTCTATACAAATATAGTCATTAAATATTCTATAATAATAATAATAAGGATGTATTACATTTGAACTAAAATAATTAAGATAATGTAACAAAAAACGTGGCCATAGGAATGCCCCTGAAACAGAAAACATGAGCCTGTTGGATTTGATGAAAAAATTCCCCGATATAAGAATTTTTCTATGTTTCATGAAACCTCTAACCTCTAAATTCAAAAATGCATGTAATATAGTTTTGCCATTGATTAGAAACGTAACGAACGATCTCTAATTATCCCTTAAATTATTATAGGAGGTCCTGGGTGGTTTGGGATAAGAAAAAAGTTCCAAATATAGAAGTTTTGCATTTCTCATCAATCCTCCATAGATTGAAAATTTCAACCAAATATCATCGAAACTAATTGAGAAAACTCATTAATTCATTTTGTTTTTGCTCATTACTGCCACATAATCTGTATCCCTTGGATTTGCATGGAATACAACTACTGAATGGAATACAATCGGAAAAAATCCCGGAACGTCACACATTTTTATTTTATTTTTCAAGATAAATCTAATTCTTATGTAATCCAATTCTAAATCTAATCTAATTCGTGGAGAAAAGTTATAAAAATTGTACATTACCATTTTCTTTCCAAAAAGATAACTATAAATAACATACTTAAAAGTACATGCCTAAAAGGAAAGAAGTGAACATAACAACATATATAACATTAAAAACAAATGTATAAATAGTAAATACTAAATAATATTATATAATTTCTTTATATATACGTGCTTTATACATGCATTCACATTCATTTATTATTTATTCATATTTCATAAAATTTTATGTTAGTTTTTTTTTGTATATATATACATATATATATATATAAATAAATATATTATAAATAGTCTAAAATGTGATAAAAGGATAAAAAGTTTAAAAAATAATTAAATGTATATACAAATAATGTTTACAATTGTGCATATACATGGCATATATATATATAGAAAAGTATAGTAAAGTTTTACTTTAAAAGTTTGTAATATTCTCTCGCAGCATTTATGTGTTTATTCTGTATATATACTTATATTCATAACACATGCAATCTCTGTATTTACTTCTTGAACATAAATTGTAAAGAAATGTATAACATTTTCAAAAACAGGATGTTTTTTTTTAATTACTTTGTCTATGTCTAATGGAAAGCTGTCAGTCTAATTCTTCAAAAATTCTACAAACAATTTTATACTAATTGTAAATTATTTAATTCATCATAGTGTTAGCATCATGTGTGATGACTTTGATTTTGAAAATCATTCGAGCCACTAATTGAATTAAAAATTTAATCACGATTGAAAATTTAAATTATTTTCTCTAAATATGATAGTAAATTGTCACAAAGAAAAGGATTATATACCCCACATACAGGTTTAAATTAAAAGGTGAGTCAATCAATCAAATATATGTATATCCCTATATAGTCGTTCGTTAAAATTTCAACACATTGTATGTAGATTATATTATATGTATATTAGTATTTAAAAATTTAGTTTTTTTCACACGTAAACATATTTTAAAACTTTATTTTTATTTAATAAATTATTTATATGTTGTAATTTATACAGAAAGGCAGCAGCACAAAATATATATAAAATCATTGTCGCTTTTTTTTTGTCGTATTTATATCTTTATAATGTACATAATTAATATAATTAAAGTATAAGTATATAATATATATATAAGTATTTATACAAGTTAAACAGATTATCAACAGATTTTTTTGTACGACGTCGATAATTTATATTTAATTATTTCGAGAAAGGAAAAAAATTGGGTTTACTCTACATAAAAAATAATGAATGGGTGTGTAATCTGTGTATATACTTAAAAGAAAACTCCCGGAAAAATTAATTTCCCCATAAATGTATTGAAAATTTGCAGTCATTATGATATGCCGAAATTAAAACGAAATGCTATTCATTGCATGTAATATATATATATATTTTCTAGCGTCGGGCATGAGAAAATGTGCCCTAATGATTGAAACAATTAAATAATATAGATTATTCGGATTTGTAGTAGAAAAAAATTTTTTCAAAAGATGTGGAAATGTGTAAAAATTTGTACATATATGAAAACCAAAAATAATGATTCTGAGTATAGCCCCGGTGGGTTGGGCAGCGGGGAATAGTTTTTAACTATTCGATTTATTTAATAAGTTATATTTTGATTAATGCAGAACTTCCCATTGGAGGTGGTCGAAATAGTGTGTAAAGAAATTATTGTATCTTCGATTGTGTTAATAGTTTCTATACTATCATTTCAATTTCAAAATTTCGTAACGATGCCTCAACTCCTTCAACCAAAAATTCGTAATTATTCTACTTGTCGTTTCATATGTAATTCTCAATTGCTTTTTCGCTCGTAGTTTTGTTATGAATTTTGGTTAAAAAATCCCAGCATTCCAGAAGATCTCCGCCTAAACACACCTGCATGACAGAACAGTTCGCGAAATAATTATTAATAATAAATAATAAATATTAAAAAAAATATACACCCACTCATAAAATAAATTCATATTATATTCACACATATATATTACAAAAATTAAATTAATTTCAAACATATATATATATGTATAATATATTATCTGTGTACGATATATAAAATGATTGACGCCTTTGGGTCTCTACTAAAATATTAGTTTATATTGAATTGAACATTTTTCAAAATATATACGATGCGAAAAATAAAACAGAAAATAATTTTAAAATATTGCTTTAGCACTATTTCTCATTTATTATTTAAGTATATGGGCATCTTAAATGTGAAGAAAACAAAAAAAAAATCTGTATTGTTGAAATAAAAATAAAATCTATAATACGTAAATAATTCTGTCTAATATTTTTAAAAATATTTCGTTTTTTTTATTATTCATGAAAAACTAATTCAAATGTATCGATATCTATATATATATATATATATATTATATATGTATATACCAAACTAATGATATTAACCGCAACACAATAATACATCCCACATATTATATATCATATTGAAGTACATATAGATAAATAGACAGCGATTCATATAAATATATACTACTCTAAACACTATAATGTCAGACACCTCTTATTTCATCCGCATGCTCAATTTTGTGATGCCGAGAAAGTGATTTAAACAATTATTTTTTATCATGCGAATTTTATTTCATAAAATTTTAGTAGGTTTTAGGTAAATAATTGCGTGTGGAGATAGAATGAAAAAAACTTTTCAATTCAAGTAGTTATGGCATTTATTTCAAAATGATACATTTTAACAAAACAATTTGACCATTATAATTTCGGACACTACTATTATACGCCACTAATATTGGGTAATGTCGCCTTTGGCTTTTATGACAGCCTCCATTCTGTTAGACGTGGTATTCACAAAATTTTTCACTCATCCGGTGTTTTTGAGTTCCTGGTTTTAATGATTTTTCATTTCAATTCTGCACTCCTTCCTTCAATTGACTTTCGGATCATTTTTTAACTTTGTTTTATTAATACAAAACAATGATTCCATTGAAATTAAATCGGACTTGCAGATGTCCATTACTAAAAGTGGATTTCTTTAGCTTCCAACCACTTCTTAGTTGCTTTAGCGGTTTGCGGTGGAGCAACATTTTATTGACGTAATTTCAATCCGCACATTTCATAGAAGAAACTTTTTTTTGCAAATAGCAAAATGGTGATTTCATTCAAGGTAGCCACTACCCCTGCATGCATCCAACGATATTTTTTTAACAATTAAAAAATTGTTGTTTGAAGTCCATATTCTGGGCATCTCAAAATCCAGCATACGGATAAAATAGCAGGTGTCCGCGTACGATAATATCGTGGTGAGAGTTGTACATTGTATGTATATAAAGAAAATTATAACAAGACCTAAAATATAATTTGTTATCTTTTATTTTCTATATAAAATGTATTTATTTTCTTATATAAATATTATATGATTTTCAGTTTTATATTATTAGCTATATACATATATCGTATATTTGTATTTTGGCTTTTCGATTTCAAATATAATATTTATTTATTACATCTATAAAATATTATACATATATATATATGTGTACGCATATTTTCATTTAAATGTATATATAGATTTATTTAATATTATACATATATTTTACATTATATAGATTTTATTCCACTCAATGTACCGCAAAATATAGACTTTTCAAATGCGGTATACGTACGTATATAGTATATACATATATTCAAAATTACATACATATAGGTCTAATGTAAATCTATATATATAAAAATAAATTCATCTCTATATAGTAGAATAAATGATGTTCACATTTCTCTTTGCATATTGATAAATTTATAATACTGCTTTATATAAAGATAGATGTAAAATATAACCAAAATATATATATAATTTGAAAGCCCATTTTCAGATATATATAAATATATATATATGCTATATATACGATATTGGTGTGTGACCCTCTAAATTGGCTGTTCTCTTTGATAAATTAACTAAAGTCAATTTTATAGTGATATATATCCTTCTTCTGTATTTATATATATGTATATTGCATATACAGTTTTCTTGTACTATACATTTATTTTATATATGCGGATCTGAAAAACATATAAATTTCCGATAAAACAGTTTTCATTGGAATTTGAATGGAAATGAACACGTTTTCTATCCATACATTCAATATATACATATATATATATATGAACGATTTGTATATTTATATTATTATTCTAAGGAATGAAATTTATACAAAATCTGTTATATATATATATATATATATATATATGAATAAATAAAGACGATGTTATTTTAATGCCTAAAATATTGTATGGTTTATATAATATACAATAAAATATGGTAAAAAAAAAGATATAGATTATTTTGTAAAATCAAAATATAACGTTATATAACATATATAAATATATTTATGTATTTATTTAATGGTGTCAAGTCAAATATACATATTATATATTGACACATTACGCTTTTAATGCACTTAAATATATACGATACATATATAAGGATGGATAATCAAATATCGTCTTGTATCGCGTTTATAATATATAAGTATATAGTTGAACATATTAGAACATTTGGTTGTTAATTTTACATTTAGTACGTATAGAAAACTACATCTTGATTCATTCCTTTTAATATATATATATCATTTATTACACAATCAATAGTGTCAAAGGGGAAACCAAACGATATGTGCTTATATTTAAATTTTAAGAAAATGTATATGATACTTATAAAATTACTTACCATAAGAAAATATAAAATGCTTTGACGTAATTGCATTTATATAGCGGTATCTATATATATCTATATATATATATATACATATACACGTTTTTAATTCCGATACATAAAATTCTATATATAGATAGATGCAATTATTAACTAACATCTTATAATATCTCCAATAATTTTTCAAATATATTATATAAAATATTCAAGAGAACATTTGTTAAATTTTGCAAAACGAATTGTTATTAATTTTACTATTATATGCATCAATAATATATTTGGGCAAACTCATTACAAAATCACTGCAGCTTGGAAAATTTAGTTTGAACTGTTAAATTTCCATACTGATTGGTTAACGTTCAACGGTTTGATAAATAAAACATATTTCAACTAAATTGGTTAGAAACTGAATAAGATATCATTATTTATTTCAAGCATTTGTATAGGGATCCTGGTGGAAATATAGCGAGCCGAAAATTTAATATATAAAAATCTGTCCGTTATTCTACACCAAAATAAGACCATTTTGTATCCGAACATTTTTTGATTGAACGATATCCTGTTCAGTTTCCAACTTTGCCCTCAAATTTGATTTCAAATTTCTTCACTCAATTTCTTCATAACCATCTTATGTCCCCCACCTACTGAACAACTTTTGTCCAAATCATTTTTCTTAAAAACGCTTCGTTTTTGAGTTTTCGAGTTTTTGAGTCTCAAGTTAAATGACCCACATGGTATATATTCAGAAACGGATTTGTAGGAAAAAATTAGAGGAAGTTCTATCGTAATTATTATTTCTAATCATATCTGTATAGTGGTAATTATTACAAATGCTTCTAAAATTTTTAATAAAGTATTCGATATTGGGAAAAATGTTGATTTCAAGTGGTTGTACGGTTTAGCTGATTTTTCAACTATTTGGCACCCGCTTAAACTGTGAAAACGTTAAAATGTTTTAAAGTTTCAAGAATTTTAAACTTTTCTTGGAAGGTAATTCTTCCCATTTGGTCCCCTAAAGCTGTATCCAGAATTTTAAATCTTATCGTAGGCGCATAAACCGACGGAGCTTAATAAGACGTCTTACTCTTTTAGGCGCGTTAGACATCATAAGCTTTTTTGCAACTAAATGTAACCACGACCTTGAAACCACATTCGAAACCACCGTCTTGAAAATGTTGGCCGGCATTTAAGTTGAGTGATTTATCAACTACTATATATATCGGATTTTATTTTTTTTTTCTTAATTATTTTAGGACACTTTCTATTAAAATAAATTAGAAAATTAAACGTTTTACTATATTCTAACCAAAATTCGACTAATTTATATTATATTTATAGATCATAGTTAAATTTAAATCTAACATTTTAATTCTACTATTAGAATTTTATCAATATTTTCGAAATTCCTCTTCCTTGTTTTTTTCTTTCAAATTTATACTTATTTATAAATATAAATGAAATTATATTCAAATACAAATAAAACAAATTTGATGTACGCGTCGTATTTATAGATATAGATTGTTAATAAATTTTAGATTATTTTAAAAGTTATATAATAAAATAATTCGTTGACTTGTTGTGTAATAAAATAAAAATAAAATACATAAGTCTTTATAATACACACCACAGTCGTATTAAAATAAAATAAATAAATAAATCCCTATCCCATAGAGAATCCTTTCAAAGTGATTGAAATACAAATATGAATATTAAAGTATGATATTACAGACATGTTTGTTTTTTTTTTATTTTCTGTGTAGTCCTTTATATTTATGCTTTATATATAAAGATCTTTTTTTCTATGTTTATGAGATAAGATATAGGTATATATTTATTAATATTATACAAGCGATTGTACCTTAGTGGCATTAGAACCTTTGATAAAGAAATATAATGTGTATATATTAGGTTAAGGAAAAAGTATTGAACCTTTTTACAAATGATGTCATTGTGATTAAATATTTCAAATAGTACTAAATTAGTACTATTGATGGGTTAACACTGACATATGTTATAAAAAAAATTTCGTAGATCATAAAAACAAAAAAAAATTAAATTTGTAATGCTGCCTGTTTGGTGGCATTGGAAAGGAATCGTTCATTATGAATTACTAGCACCCGGCTAAAACCATTGATTCCGATTTCTATTGTAAACAATTAACAAGATTGAAGCACGAGATTAAAAAAAGCCCAGAATTGATCAACCGAAAGGGTGTTGTGTTCCATCATGACAACGAGAGACCACACACATCTTTGATGACTCAGCAGAAACTGAGAGATTTTGGCTGGAAAGTTTTAATGCATCCACCATATAGCCAGGACGTTGCACGTTCAGATTATTATTTGTTCGGGTGTCTGCAGAACTCCCTTACTGGTTTAATTGTATTCTGTAGAGGCCTGCAAAATGCACTTGGATCAGTTTTTGCTCAGAAATCACAGGAGTTCTACAGTGATGGGATAATGTTTTTACCAGAAAAATGGCAGAAGGTGGTCCAACAAAATGGCACATATTTTTGATGTAATACAGATCATTTGAAATATATTGAAATATTGTTTGAATTTAAAAAAAAAGGCTCAATACTTTTTCTCTAACCTAATATATCCAAATGAAAATATATATTCTAAAAGAAAAAGAAAAATCAATGAAGGATATTTAATATTTTATTTTTATATACATATAAATATATACTATATATAAGCCTTTTATTTCGGTTTGATATATATTAATTAATTTACTAGATATGTATATTTTATTGACAATGATATACATGGACTATTAAAGGATAAAATTGACTTAAGCTTTATAAATATCGACAGGAAACAAAAATACCGATTATAAAAAAAATTAGTATGAAACATTGTGAGATGAAACATTGAATCATAAAAAACAAGGAAATAAATAAAAATAATTCTGTTATATCTCATAGAATTTTAAAAGTAAGTATATTTGAAATTTTGGTTTAGCTTTAGGTTACCAAATGTGAAAATTTACATTCCAGGACATGTTTTTGCTAATTCAACTCTGTTTCGACGTGCTATCAATTACATTCCTGCATTCAAAGCAACGAAGCGAGAGGAAATTATGAAGGTAAGTATTTGAGTTATAGATAGTCTTATTTTGTAAGTAAATAACATATTTAAGATACGTTTGTACATAGGTCAATTACACATGCCACTTCAGATATGTATATATATATATATATATACAATTAAAAAGCAATCAAATATAGATATTGTTTAAAAAATGGGAGCAATATACGAGTGTACTTATTATTGTATAATTCGTGAAAATTAAACATTAATTCATTTAATCTGTATCGCCTTTTAAAAACACTTAACTCATATTATCATCAGCATAATATAACAATTTAAACATACATATTATATATGTATAGTCAATTAAGTGTCAGGGAAAGGTAAAACAAAAAAATCTTATAGTGTTTATATATTGCAATATAATATTATAATGCAGTCTATTAGATTGTTAATGAATAAAGTGGCGGGAGTATTGACATCAATATACATTTCTATTGTAAAGTTGACACAAACGGTTATACATTTATAAAAAATTTAATATAGGATCGAATGACCTTTATTCATATATTTTTCTAATTTGGTATTTGAATAAATTTCTTATATACAAAGGGTGACTAAAATAAAGTACCGACGATCGAGTTGGCGGTAAGTCCATATGATAAATTGTAAGTATGATATGTTTTGATTTGTGAACTTAATTCCGAAATATAGATCTCGAAAATTAAGGTAGTATTCCCAAAAAAAGTTGCTGTTCCTTTGATATGACAAAAAAATAGTAATATATGTGTCGTTTCGGTAATATTAATATTATTAAAATGAGGATGTGTGTGGAAATTTAATGGGAATTCGGAATATTTAAAGCGTGGGATAGGAATGAAGCTGAGTGTTTCTTAAGCGTAGCATTATTTGCGTTGTATTTGAATGATTAGCACGATGAAATTGGAGTAAAATGTAAGGATTTTGGAGTATGCGTACGATATTGTATATTTGGCTGATAATGTGAGAATTGTGCGAGGAATGATTGAGAAATTGTATACATTTTGTAAAATATTATTACATTTTTGTAAAATCCGAGGTTTTGTTAAGAACGGTAGAAGACAGGTGTGTAAAAGAATTGATAAAGGAGTGACAAAGACAGAAGTCTGAATGGGTGTTTTCAGAATTACAATGGGGTGTTGGAAGGCATGAATATTTTGAGGTGAATTGAAGCTTGAAGAGATGAGAGTAATAATACGAGTGGGGGGATGTGTTAGGATTGAATCCAAAGGGATGGGGTGGTGAAGTAAGGTGGATGTCCACATTGTTAATATGGGTGGAAAACGGGTGGCATTTTCTAAGGGTGTGTCCGCGGTATTAGTAGGGGTGAGTGGAAATGGTTGGGCGTAAGATCGTTGACAATCGAAGGTGTGAAGGAACTGTTATCGGGAAAGATGGGGAAAGGCAATAGTGAATTGTGTTGCAGGGGTTATAGGGTGTAGGTGGATAAAATTTTGTTTTGATTTTTGGTTTTTGGGTTTTTTAATTTTTTTTTTGTGGGTTTGAGTAATATAATAAGTAAATGTAATGTAAATGTTAAAAAATGAATTAGGTTGATTTTTAAATCAAAAACCGATATGGCTTAATTTCGATTTAGAATCTATCATAAAATTGTGTCCCCTTATAATGTTTATTTTCTATAAAGAATCAGCGAAAATAATATATATATGCACTAATACAATTAAATATCGTTTACATTTATCATTTTTAACCTTTAATAATTTATTAACAAAATGTTTAATAGGTACATATACTTTACATTTTACAAAGGTCATAAAAATTAACAATGTATCAAGTGAAGTCTATACCGTCTTTATATTTAGAAATATTATTTTGTATATATATTAAGAAATATAAGTATGTAATGTATATTTCATTATGTTTATGCTTTCAACTTAAAATCTAAATCAATCAATTAATAATGCAATTTACCTGTCTATCTGGTTATATATGTATATTATAATATTTAAATTGATGTATATATAATACATTATATAATAATAAATAAAGTAATATATAGCTTCATTTAATTTACTATATCAACTATATCAACTGTATGTATGTATATATCAGGGGCGAGGCGTGAACGCCAAAACGAGGTGATATTCTGTAATTTTAAATTTAAACAAATTTAGTTAAAAACATTTTAACAATTTGAAAATGCTTTATTTACATTATAAAATAACAGAAATATATGCATCATGATGTATTAAATATAAACTATAACTTCATATAATATTTTGAAAATATGTAGCAACGACCGATTGAGTCAGGATAGTTTTTTTTTATTACTATCGTTCATTAAACAATTTTTAATTCTGTGTGAATATGCATGATATCTTGCCCGGAAAGATTCATTATATAATGCTGTTTTAGAAGAATTTCTGTTGCAGTTATATAGGTCTGTTGGTAGTAACCTTTGATTTAACACAATCTTCGTCAATAGTGCTTTCACTATCAATAGCAATGCTAATTACGGTTTCCAACACATCTCTTTTAAAGAGAACATGTTCTCTTTTTTTGTTATAATCTTTTTGTCCCTCTCTTTTTTTATTTTTGTTCTCTTTTTTTTATGTATAAATTTTTGAATTATGTACTTTACAGAATTAATGTTTAATTGTAGTTGGAGGGTTTTCACATTTTCAAAAATGATCTTTTTTATATTAGTATCACATTTTGGCCACTTGGGAATTAAAAGAAATCTGACAACTGTTACAAATTCACAATTTTTGTTTTGTATCAGTTGGATAGCGTGCTTTGTTCTGTTTAGATTGTTTAAAAAAGGTTAAAAAAAATGTTCTCTTTTTCGCATGTCTTCTTTGGAAATGTCCTCTCATATGGACACCCTAATGCTAATAGGATGAACAATCATCTCAACACTCTTCAGTCAATCAAGCAAATGTAAGGGCCTCTATATCACAATTATTCAATTCGGTTATTGCATCACCATTATTTGATGGGTTAGAGATATTAATTGATCGATTATGATCGATTATGGTTGATTAAATGTAATTTCTGAAACCGAAGAAAGTATAAATTTTAGACGCAGATATTACTCAAAAGTCCATAATTTCTAAAGTCGAAACCTTATATATTAAGATAAAGGTTTAATTTTGTATAATGTTTTAGTTTTACGCCGTATAATATGGTTAAAACATAAATAATCATATTTGAAACATTGTCCGGATAACAGAGTACAACGGTTAATCGAAACCCGGATAATCCCAGTTCAACTGCATATACTTTTAAATTATATTATAATAAGATGTATATAGCATATATTTTAAAAACATTTTAGATACATTATATATTCTGATGATTATAATAATAATAATAATAATAATAATAATAAAATGTATACTTTATTTAGTTATTATTACAAGAATGATTATATATGTATATCTATAAATATATATATATAATAAAACACAGATTATACAGGTGTAATAAAATGTAACCATGCACTCTATAAATATTAAATGTATAGTTTAACTCTATATATATTTATATATATATATATATATATATATATATGTGTATATAAATGAATTTTATATTATAAGAATATTATAGGTGTTTAAAGAAAGGTGTGCGGTATATATATTATATATCACGACAATGCAATTTTAACAACATGGATATACAATACATACATTTTTGAAAATAAATTTTAAATAAAATGAATAGCATATATATAAATGATATACATAACTATATATAAAAACATTTGCATATATATATAGTTATATATACATATAGAGATGATGATATAAAATTATATATGCAATAATTTATTATGCATTTCCATTTACGACGGCACAAACTATATATATATATGCAATATAAATAGACATAAATATTATGAAATTTTACATGTGCTATAACAAAATATATTATTTAAAATTATACATATATTCAGGAAAAGAAAAGGTAATCGATTTTATGTAACGCAAATATACTGACAACTTGACAACATATATTTTTTTTTAATATACCCATTCATCCATATAAGCATATACATATAATGTTGTTAAATATATTTATGGTTGTAACAAATATATAAAAATCAGTACAAATTTCTCTATATATAATATATATATTGTATGTATATGCTTATATATATTTATATTGTATTTATAGAGCATTCGTTTATATCAATTATATATAACAAAATTTAGATAATATACGAACTAACTCAAATACTTGATCGTTTAAATTTAAACCTGACCTTTCCTTATATTATATTATATTATATTCCTTTAAAAATTTTACGTATAAAGATATGGAAATAAAATGAAATATCTTTGTGTGATGATATGGAAACATATATGCATAATTTTATATCAATGGGAATTTCATTAATTCCAGGTCCAAAGACAAAATGCAACTAAATTCTTCCGCGAATGGAAAGTATTACAAATATAAAATATTTATTCAGATAAAGCAGATTACATTTAAATTAACATATAGTTTATATACCGAGAATACATAATAATGTACAATTATTCACATATGTAGTACAGATCCTCATTATAATAATTTTTATGCACATATCATATATCAAATTTAAAATATTCAGATACACTTATTAACAAATCGATATCTATATCTATTCATCCAATTATCCATTGGATATATAGTCTTAATATCCCCATTGGAGCATCTGCATTGTTCATTTTCAATCTGCTTAGAGGCGAACATAAATTTATTAAATGTCCCCTGACTGTAAGTTCCCCTACGCTTTTCACATCAAATTTAATGAGTTTGTTTAAATGTTTAAGGCTCTGGTTCTCTATATCATTTATCGTTGTGTCTTTTTTCTAAAAACTATTACTTTTAAACAAAAGTTATATTTTTTATTTATTTTTATTCCGTTGATTTTTTTTTTGCCAATTGCTAAAGTTACTCTTAAAACGTTTATTTTTTTATTTAGTTCTTCGTAAGAGACTATTTTTTAAAACTAATCACAATAGTATAGTAATGTCAATGTCAATTAAAAAATTTTCACTATATGGTAGTCATTGTTAAGACGAACAATATCTTAACTGTCTTATTAACTGTATCTGTCTTAAATGTATTCATAGGTTAGTTACCTTGATTATAAATTGGGTTGGGTTCTAAGTCTCCGAAACACTTGACCGCTCGGGGTAATTGTGCTACACCCACAGTCTATATTCATACATTTATTGGTCCTACTGAGGAACATCATATTAGTGATAACTCCACTGGTTTTCGAAGATATTGGATGGGTAGAATTACGCGGGATGTAAAATGTCCAAGTTTATATTTATTATTTCTATTGAATGATTACGTTTATAATATACACTATAAATCTATTGAAAAATATTAATAATCCATCCGCATTTATGTTATAAATAAATATTATTTTTTCCTTCCACTTTGGAGGTCGTTGGTTGCATACAGATCAACCAATAAATTTTAAAAAATATGAAAACGTGTGTGTCATTTTTCCTTCCTTAACCCTCATCGGATCCTTTGTATACGAGCGTTGAATTCTATGCAATATTTCCTACAAATGCTGCCCTGATGAAATTTTGGTTTGGGAATACTTTTGTGTAGATCTGTAAAATTTTCTTATATGAATTTCATTATTTTTATAAAGAAAATGAATAAAAAATATATTTCATTGTCTAAAGCATTGTTTTTTAACAAAATCGGCGACGGAAAATACCACCGGAACGGAATTTTTTTTTGGCCGAAAAATTGTCCGGCGCTGAAAAAGTGTTTTTTTAAGAAATATTTTCTGAAAATTTTCAATGACTTTTTTTTTTATTGAAATATAAAAAATCAATATCAAATATTTGTTATTGTTTTTGTAAGTATCCAAACAATTTATTTTTAATATATACAACATCACTTTTGCAATTTTCCGTCACCGAAATCGATCGACGGAACGTAAAATAATGAAAAATTTCAATAAATTTTTTGTTGTTTTTTCCGTCGGACGAAAATAATTTCGGTGGCGAATTAAATTTTTCTTAAATAACATGTGCATTAAGCCATTAAAATATATGCGTTCATTTTTGAGAGCGAAGGAAATTTTTCCGTTTCGGTCGTATTTTCCGTCGCCGATTTTGTTAAAAAACAATGCTTAAGTATCTACATGGTTCATCGAAATATATTCAAGTGTATTTACATGTTATAATAGACTGATTAAGTAGATATATTTCGGGACCGATGAAGGTTAAACAATATCATTTTCCAAATAATATTGAATACCTCTAAATGTTAATTTTATTTTCCGGAATCGCATTGTATCGATTTTATAAATTAGATTAGAGGTTTTATAAATTCACCATTTATTAATATATCTATACTTATATAGCATATTGATAATATACATATATACATTTTACAATATACATATACCATAAAGTGTACACATAAATTTAATATAATATCTAATAGAATATTTATGAATATGTATCAAATGTACATTGATTTTGAAAATATATATATATTTCGAATATATTTATAATTAATTGGGATGGTTTTTTATACATATATATATAATACGAATGAAGTAACTAAAGTTATATATGTATATTAAATGAAAATATAAATTTATATAAAATGAAAATATCATTGCACCTTAAAATTCAATTACAAATAGCTTATCATTTAATTATAATTGAATTAATTTTCAAAAGTAATTTTAAATTTAAAGTTTAAAGTTTATCTTTCTCTAAATATATATATATATATATATGTATAATCAATATTTAGAGTGTTATATTTTTTTTGTTTAAATATCGCTCTACGTATATATATATACTATTTGAATGCATTATTTTATACTTCTTCTTTCAGCATATATAATATATATACATACATATATAGTAATATTTTATTAGTTTATAACAGCATGATATTCCTATATGTATATATTATAACAAAAATTATATTATAAAATGTAAAAATTATATATTTTATATAATATTTAAAAGATATATGTTTAAGCGCACTATCCAACGTAAAATCAATTAAAAGAAGATAATCTGAAATTTAAATATTTATCCATTCAGATATTCAAACTATAGAGTGAATTGTATAAAAGTTTGATATAATGTGACTCTATTGAAGACATATAATATGTTCAGTGTTTTTCGGTTATTTTCGAATCTGATTTTTCGCACAGAGTTGCGGTCGATTATAATGTAATATATTTACGTTTAAAATTGTATCAACTGAAAGATAGAAACCTCTGTCAAAATTGTAACGGAAACGGAAATGCGCAACAAATTTACCTATTCAGTGTGCCCCACGTAAGTCTATCAAGCCAATATCTTCGAAACGAGTGCGGAGTTATCATTAAATGATGTTAGAGGACCTCCCCTGGATTGAATTTGGCTATTTTTTGGCGTTAACTCCTCCCGCCCAGGTTGTAAGGTACACGGGTTGACAGGTACACAAATTTAATTTTTGTAAGTGATAAAGCCAAATTGGTTAATAAAGCACTGTGAACATTTTTACGCCTCTGATAAAATGTATATACTTTATATATAAACTTTTAAATTAATCTGAATCAATCAATTTTTATCATTTTTATTTTAAAAATTATTCGCATAATGCACATATTCTTTTAATACAATATAAATTGCAGGATACATACGCTTTTTTGAAACGTTCTAAATTCTAAAATTTTGTGTTTTTTCTTATGTATGTACATTTATCAAAAAATAAGTAATATAAAGTTATAAAAAGAATTATCATAAAATCAAAATATGTACCTTTACAAATAATTTCCATTTTGAAGTGAAAAAAAATATGATGGGAATATTATTGTATATACTGTGGTTTCGCGATATCAGGAACCGTTGATATGAGAATACTTCGAAATAGGGAACGGTTCTAAGTTTCCTATTATCGCCTTTAAATATGCAACGCTAAAATCAATCAAAACCTCGATTTAAGGAACGATTGGTATTTTTTCCACATATTGGTAATCGAAAATATTTAAATTATGTGTGCAATGCAACCAATGGTTCCTTATATCGCTAGTCTACTGTACGTTATAATACGTACCTTTATATGTGATATAGCGCACAGTACGAGACATATAGAAAGAAATCGTAATGCATATATAGTACATAGTACATGTATAATGAGAATAAATTTCAATTCTTTACTTATTCAGAATAAAAAAAAAGAAAAGGAAATGATAAATTCATTTGGTTAAAATTTGCATAAAACATGATTACACCATAAAAGTAATAGCCAATAATTTAGAATGTCAAAGACATTTTCCTCTTTTATGTCTAAGATGTAGCTATATCTACCAATATAGTACACATTATATATGAATATATATAAGGTAGTGTAGTGTATGATGATGATTATGGGTGTTTTGGGTGATATTTTTAGATGAATAAATATGCGGTTAGGTGGTTGGTTTGTTAATGGTAAAATTTGAGTTCGATGTTTGATGGCATACCATATATAATGCTAATATATAAAGTTATCTCTATATATGTATTCTGTATATATATAAATTTTGATATGCATTTGAAATTTACATATACACATATATATACCATACTATATAGTTGATATTATTCTCACATGACAAACCAAACGAGATTTAAATTATTATAATATATCTATATACACTTTTCTTAAACGTATGCTAAGAAATTCCCATATATACAAATAGATAGATTGGTTATTGTATGTCAAGTGAATTTATGATAATGAGTATTTGAAAGATACTTTACATTTTTTTGTATTTCTATGGATTTTCAATAAATTTTCATGAATCTTTATATATAGATATACTCGAATCAGTATACAATTTTATAATTATCTATTAATAGATTTTCTTTATATATATAGTACATACTTATTATTCTTATATATCAAAATCGATATAAATTTGGGAAGTTTATTTTGATTACATTTGTAGCAATTTATTTTTGGTTAATTTTATATAATAAATATATAGGGAATTTATTAAAAGCGGAATAACCGTACAAGAGTATAATGAATAAAAAATGGAACGCATCAAAAGAACATCAAGAAAATCTATATGTAAAATTCAAAATACCGATATAACCCAAATGAATCATTTGTCAAAAATCAAAAGCATATAACCAAACCAAAACATATACACAATAATAAATAATAAAAAACAATAGCACATATACGAATCTAATATATGTTAAGGTATAGATGAAAAAAAAACTAATCTATTTGAAAAATTGTTCAATATGTTTCATGCATTCTCCTTTTATAATATTATAAATATATATATATAAATGTACAATACATAGAATATACATTATTCATTCATTTTATGATGATCAATATTTTTCTGTGTTCAAATCCAATATAGAAATGCAACAATATAATGTATATGAAATATATGTGTATATATTATATATATTGGTATATACATATATGGCCGATTTATTACAGATGGTTTGGATATATTTAATACACTTATATAAACATTTATTGTGTTTTATATATGTTATGTACATATAAATTTATCAATATATGATGATTGTTCATCAAGAAAAATAGACTATTGTACTTCTATGGTATATACATTTTTATATATTGTATTGCGAGCTTCCAGTTTTCAATAAACTCACAATCATTTCAAATCCTACATATGCATCTATCAGATGGTATAAATTGTAAATATACATCAACAATAAAAAAAATGGTATATACATGAACAATTACATATGATATAACGATATAACTATATATGAAATATTCGCATTTATATTTGAAAGAACTTAAAGCAACATAAAGCGCTCATATATTCATGTATATATTTCTACCTATATATATATATAACAACAGTCAACATATGGTATGACGTTTAATGTATATTAATATATCGATATACATTTATGTGTTCTTAAATGTGCACAGAAATATTGTTCCTAAATAAACAACAAACAACTTTTTTTTTTGCTACTTTCGTATTCAATTCCAAAAAGCAATATCAAAAATTTGTTGTATGAAAGAATCAATTGTATGCAATGAAACCTCAAATGTGCAAATAAAAATATATATTATATATCTATAAATTCCAAATATACGAAATATCTGTTTATTATATACGTAATTATATTCGATTGGAATATGTGATGTACATATCAGTAACAGGCTCTTTAGATATTATCCTTAAAGGGGGATGAATAAATCAAATTTTCTCTATAACCCATGGATAAGAAAGTTCCGAAACCAACAAATGATTTAACAAAATATCCCGATGATAAAGATTGTCTATAACTTCAACATAGAAGTATCTGACAAAATTTCATAACTAGCCGATCTTTAGTTTAGGGGTTTGAGTGGATGAATTAGCAATTTCTATTTTATTTTCCGAAAAATTGGATTTAATTGCCATTTAGTTTGTTAATTTATCATTGATTTTTAATCGGAAAAAAATTGGTTTGATGATTTAAACCGTGCGGTTGTATACCGACACCAATGATGCTGAATGAGAGAATGGGGATACGTTCAAATGAGTCTGTTAATTATGAAAACACCGAAAAAAAATCTATGTACATAATTATGGAAAAGTGAAATTATAAGAGATAGCTGACACTCTAATATGGTATTTCAAAGGTCGCGTTTTCTGGGTATGATAAATATTGAATGTGGTTTGGTCATATTTAATCCAAATACGCCTGAGGGTTGCTCTGTATTACAGTTGATAAAAATTCCAAATTAAAATTCTCACAAAAATGTTGGGGTCGTGCGTGAGAATTCTACCAATATGTTTTGTGTTTTCGGTTATGTTCGAATTTGAATTTTCACACAGAGCTGCATGTTGCATGTGGCATTTAACGAATGAAATACCTTTTCGAATACCCGGATATCACATTCATTTAAAAAGTATCAGTTGTTGATGCAATGCCATTTCGTGAGAACGTGGACAAACCATTGTATTGGGAACTACGCATGTAAGCTAGTGATGACAATAGAGATGCAAAATAGTTTTTTTTGTGTAAAAAAAAAAAATTAAAATAAAAACACATTTTGTTTTAAGAGGAAAATATTATTCAGAAAATTAATGGTAATTACAAAACCATGATGATTAGATATCATCAACAATGAACTATTATTAACAGTGACCGTTATTTTAAAATAAACATATTTTTACCATAAATGCTTACGTCGTGTCGGGTACGAATGTAATGTATTGCAATACTAAAGAAGTTATTTTTCTTTTTTCAATTACTTAAGTGGGCATGATACAAAACATTGTTGAGAAAAACTGATCTACACATTCAATATTAATTTGTGTCAGTATATAAAGATAAAGTTGCGTACGCATTGAAATCGAATTTATGATATATATTTACAAAAATGTATGTTGCTTCCTCATATGGTTAAGGATATGCGATCATCATATATATAGACACAATCTAAATGCATATAAACTATAAATATATATATATATATATATATAGAGCTATAGGATGATGATAAGTTAATCTTGAACATAGTATACATACATGTAATATTCGACCTGATGAACCGAACTCATTTATCAATTTTCTCTGATAAAATGGTTCGTTAACCAAATCGTGTATATATATTTACTATATGTATAATAATAATAATAACAAACGTTATCGAATTTTTCTTTTACTTCCACAAAATATATATAATAAAATAAAAATTATTTTTTCATATATAATATACGGTTATAGCGCAACGATTTGATGAATTTCTTATTATATGCTCGCCATATATGCATATATATTCAATGTGTGAAAACTATAATATGTAAACATTATATATTATTATTATTCTTGAATGATGGGACAAAGGAAAGAACGAGAAAATTCAAACAAAAAAAAATTAAAATTTGTTATATAAAAACGCTTCTCTTATACACTATTTATATAAAGAATATACGAACAGGAAAAAAACATATATATTTTAGCAGATAAATCAATCTAATAGCACGTAATATTATTGTATTATGTGTTATTCCTTATATCCTTATATACATATGTGCGAATTTTATTAATCAATATATAATTATCAAACCTATATAATAAAAGATATTTATACAGAATATTTTATATTCAATATATATTAATATGTATAAAATGGTAATATTCATATATTACATAATATTTCGTTATAGTTACTATCCATAATTTTATATCCTTGTTCCTTGCATATTATGTACCATATTTTTAACTGTATCGAAATGTAAATAATACAAAATATAATATATACAGTGAAACTTGTGTAAGTTGACCAGTCGCGGGATCGACCAAAGCTGGCGCAGGTGGAAAGGTTACACAGGTCTTTGAGGAAAAAATTGATTTTTTTAATTTAAATATTGAAGGGCATGCACAATGTACATTGAAGGCATGCACAATGTAATGACATTTGTAATCACTTTTCTGCATTTTTGTTTTGCAATTACTATGTCAGTTTAGATTAGTTTTTCATGGGGTGTTGATAATTATATAATTAATAAAATTAGTGAATATAATTTCGGCTATAGAATTAAGTCACAAAGTAAGAATAATAAAGATAATTTTATGTTAATGTTATAGTAATAAAATTGTTGTTGATTGTTTTATTAATAAAATTAATAAATTTTTCGCTATACAACCAACAATCTGGTTTTAGCGTCCAACAATAGCCTTCCGTTATTAATTTCCTAATTTGTGACTTTTACGGTGTCGGTAATTAGCCGTACGACCAACCGCAAGCGGAAAATACAATTCTGTGTTAAAATTCAGATTCGAAAAATAACCGTAAACACAAAACATATTTTATATCTTCAGTAGGATTATACAAAGTAGGACAGTAGGATTATACAGAGGATTATACAGAGGAACATACAAAGGTTAATATTGCACAGAATGATTATCAATCCTGTGGACATGGTCAGGGTTGCTACAAGTTTGTATGAATTCGTTCGGAACCATTTAAAATTTGTAAAGTTGAACAAGTGGTCCACTTATACAGATGGTAAACTTAGAAGATTTCACTGTATATAAATTGTTAATAACCATCAACTATATATAGAAAACAATGCATGTATATATTCATCCAACCAAACCATATTATATGCATGTATAATAACATGTATATAAGATAAATATGATATATCATTAATCATGTAGTGTTGTGTGTTTCATTAAAAATAAGAAAATTACAATATATTTATATGAAAGAAAAACTGTTTACCATCATATTATAATAATAAGGATTCATTTTTATATATATATATGTTGTTTTACTGCATATAAATATAATAAATATTATATACATAAACAAAAAAAAACATTATTTTATTATGCATACAAAATATGTATATTCAACGAAAAATATATTGCATCACAGCAAAAATTTAGATAATATCGTTTACGTTTTAAAAGTTGTAAATATTCAATTTTTTTTTCTCTTTATTTTGATTTTCTGTTTATTACAATAAAGTTTTCCATATCCGTACATATAATTTATATAAGGAAGCACCTTTATAACACAAAAAAATATTTATATATATGGTAACCATACCCTGTGATAACATCCAAATATATTTTTAATATATATGGGTATATTTACTCCAATGTATAGATAATAACATATACCGCATTGCATTATTATTACATATATATGCATGTACATAACATTATTATATTTACATTTAAAATATTATGTATATTCAGTTCCTCGCTGTAATATATGTATAATATATGCATATTTATATTTTTGCATGTGTATGTACACTTTGATGTGCGATGAGACTTTGTTTTAGATTTACATTATATCATTATAGGAAGTAAACATTCGCATATAAACATAAGAATAAATGTCTTGAAATATTATATAAACAAAATATGGGTAACAATCAATATTTTATTATATAAACTTCATTTTAGGAAATTAATATTTGTAAAAAAGGATATTAATCCATATGCAACATGTTGCAGAAAGGTAATAGTTGTATTTGCAGGAATTGAAGGAAAATTTTCCTTAGAAGCTACTAAAAAGGCCGCCATGCTAAAACCTCTAACAGAATGCACGTAATGGTGTTCAGGGTGGTAAAGGCGGCTTAAATTTACCAATAATCAACCCTTCATAAAATGATGTGCCATACAAATAGCGTGCAAATTAATTCCCAAGAACACCATTGGATTTGTGTGGGAGTTCTAGAATGAGATGGATGGTGTCAAATAAAGATGGTATCAAATAAGGTTTCAAAAATGTCATTTTTTGCTCTTCGTGCAAAACCAGCAAATCCAAAATATTAATCCAATTGGATAGAAACAGAACGAGATATCTCTAATCATCCCTTGGATTTGTATGGGAGCTCATGGATGGGATGGGATTAGAAAAAATTCTTCGCAATAAAATTGTTTCCATTTTTCTGGCTAAATCCATTTTTCCAGCGATTCTGACCTATTAATGAACAAAATACAATGCATTTTTCATCCAAAAACATATTTATACCCTATATGGACCAAAACGTAAAATTTAAAAGCCTATACAATTAAACCAAAAAAATGTTATAAACTACCGCCGTGGGTTTGAGTGTTTTTTTGCATATATTCCTAGCGCCGTGGCATCATTTAGATTGTTTTATCGTTAGTGTTATTTTAACATTGTGCACATTTAATATTTTGAACGGGTACACGACCGGGAATGTAATTTTTAGCATTTGGGACCAAACCCCAATATTGAAAACTTATTGAGATATGCGAGAAATAATAAGTAAGAAATTCAGAAAATTTTGCAAGGGATGGGGTAGTAAGAAGGGGTGACATACCCCATTTTCGAATCTTCGAACTTAACCGCAATAAAAAAAATACGTATGTTGAAAGTTTCAGTTAAATCTGTTGAGAGCAAAAGTTGAGACTTGGGCATGCAATAATTTGTAATGATTGGTTCGAATCCTATTCGACCTGAAGGTACATATGAAAACAAAATTTTGAGTTTTTCTGTTATTTTTTAATTAGAATTTCATCTGTTCAAAATATTGTTTTCAAAATATTATACAAGGATTTGGATAACAAAATTTCGATAATATAGAGAAAACTATCATCGTACTTAACTTTACTTATGATAACAAAACCATTAAAAAATATTCCACAAAAGCACGATTATTCAAAGTTTAAATAGAAAGACATATTTCGTAATTCAAAAAGTATAACCCCTGCTCGCCTCTGTGAACAAATTTTGAAATCCCATAATAAAATGATTCTTTATATAATTTACCTTACACAATTATTATATTTAAAACCCACTTTTAAATAAATCTGTTTAATAATTAATTTTTAAAAATTAACCTAAATTTTTTTTAATTAAATTGGTCATTTAATGGTCACATCTGCAAAAGGCTAATCGCAGGCTTGTGTCAGATTCTTAATGACTAAAACTCGTCCTTCGATTGCGGTAAGTTCAAATTATGACCCTTTTCGTACCTTTCGATTGACACCTACCCGATTTGGCATTCAGGTTTCCTAAATTGCTCATCGAATGTGACATATCATCCAATTAGCTAATATAAAACGGTCTTAAATTTATTCAAACATAGTAAACGATATAATTTTACATACACTTGACTATATTTAGGTGGTATGAATATAATAACAAAAATTTTTACAAAGTAAAAATGGATATTAATTAATATACAATTAAGGATAATTATATACTAATATTTATAAGTGAATGTAATTAAAAAGAGAATTTTTTTTTTTGAAAAAATTTCCAAATGATTTAGTTCTTAATAATTCAGTAATAATTTATATGCATATAATTTCTATGTATAAGATGTTGTGCATTCATACATCCATTCATTTCCTCTCCATATATAAATAATTAATTGAAAGTTAAATGTAGGTATATATAAAAAAAAAATGTTTGCTTATTCTTGTAATAATAATATTTTTAAACATTTTATGTTTGTATTTTTTTTTAACATATATTATAATTTATAATAAATTTGATAAAATCATTGAGTATAAAATATTTAATATTTATATGCGAGCTACATCGTATATTTATACACATATACAAGGAACATGCGATGACATTTAGAGATATGTAGATGCGATGCAAAAAAGAATATTATTATTATTATTTTAATTTTTTGTACATTTTTCTGTAGTACATTATTTTTTTTTTATTTGGACTTTATTCTATGAATTACATGCATATTTATACAAAAATATATGTCAGTAAATTAATCCTTTTAAAACACATCCTCATTATATATCTCATCATATTTCTATATATATACATATATATAAATATACGGTACTACATCTATATAAAGGTTTATTATATTATATACAAACGAGTATAACAACCTTACAACATTGTATACATGACAAAATTTTCAAATAGGTAATTTGCATAAAATTTACTTTTTTCATATAGAATATATGTGGTAGTATACTACAAGTGAATGTTTTTGTTTTACAAAACGTGCACATTTCCATTAAACATTATACATGCATTAAGTGCAACGTGTTTCTTCCATTATCGTCAGAATTTGTGTCGTGTGATGGTATTTGTAAACATTATTTCTGCATAAAATGCATAAAATTCACTAGAATCGACTATAAAACTCTGTGTGACAATGCTAATTTTAAATGGTTTTGTCCTGAATGTAACGATATGAACTTGTTTACAAATTATAGTGATTTGCTGGTTGATTTTAAAAATGCAATGGAAATCATTAAAGTAAATAATGCATTACTGACAAAAATTGTTAGTGATAATAAATCCATACACGATGATATAACAGATTTAAAACAGCTTTGTTTGATGAATGCGGAAAAAATAAACGGTTGTGTTATTGAAAATAAAAGTTTTATTGTCGATGAACTTAACATTATCAAACAACAATTCATTGATAATAATTATTTAAAATTTAATGACAATGTATGTGTGCCCCATAATAATAACAAAAACGATAATGTTGATGTTATTATAGCCCATACTAATAATAATACTAATAATAATAATAATAATAATAATAATAATAATAATAATAATAATAATAATAATAATAATAATAATAATAATAATAATAATAATAATAATAATAATAATAATAATAATGATATTGATAATAATATTGATGAAGGTATTCCGATGGATATTAATAGCATTGACAATCCTTGCGCAATAACCATAAGTAATGTTGATATTGATATTAATACCAATCGTCCACGCACTCGAAAGCGAACCAAACACCATGTGGTTCAAGTACACCAGCAGGTCAAAAAATCCAAAACATCGGATTCAATGGATTTTGAACAAAATAATCTGATAAATAATGATGATGCCGTAGATATTGTTGAACCAATTTTAAAGGTGGCTCAACGATACAAATGCGTATTTGTTTCCGGCCTCCATCCCGAATCAACTCCCGAGATGGTTAAAAAGCACATTGCCATAAATATGGCTTATACGGATAACATCAGCATTGTTCAAATAAAAAATGTAAAGCACGCCGGCAGTTACTCTTCATTCAAGGTATTTGTTCCAGTCCTTCACTTTCCGCGGTTTATTGATCCTGGTAGTTGGAAAATAAATGGTGTCATCGTTCATGAATTCCATAGTAAGAAAAATTTTCGGAATCGACAACAGACACAAACAACACGACTGCGTTGACGGACATAAAAATATGCTACCAAAATGCTCGTGGTTTAAGAAGCAAAACAAAGCAAGTGTTATTGCATTCTATAACCAATTCATCAGATGTGGACATATATATTATTTCTGAAACTTGGCTATGTGATAGCATTCATGACAATGAATTATTCAATTCAGAATATCAAGTATTTCGACGAGATCGCTATCAAAATTCTAACTCCATAAAAAAGGGAGGCGGTGTTTTAATTGGAGTAAAATCCACCTTGCTTTCAAAAGTTATTGATTTGACCAAATTAACACAAAATTTGGAATGTTTATGTGTTTGTATTAATTTAAATCGTAAAGATTTGTATGTTTTTTGTTGTTACATTCCACCCGCAGCGGATATTTTATTGTATAATGTACTGGTGCAATGTATCGAGTTTGTTTCTACTGAAGCCTGTGATACAAACTATGAAATACTTGTTTTGGGCGATTTTAATTTACCTCATATAGAGTGGATCATGGCTGATGATTCTGATTCCATGATACCATTAAATACGGTCGGTGATTTGGAATCTACATTTCTTGATAATATGACATCACTCGGGTTAAGGCAAATCAACCATGTGAGAAACGCCTACAATAAATCACTCGATTTAGCTTTTGCGTCGGAACAATTGGATTGCTTTTTAATCCGTACTAATAATTGCATTGTGAAGGAAGATGTATACCATCCAACACTATTTTTAACTTTAAGTTTTTATGGTTTTTACTCAACTTGTATGGCGGATTCTACATTTGTATTTGATTTTAAACATGCTGACTTCAACCAATTAAATGATAAATTTGAACATATTGATTGGAATTTTCTTCGGGACTTCACTTTGGATCACGCACTAATTTGTTTTTATAATGTTGTTTTTGAAAATTTTTTAAAATGTATTCCTATGAAATCCTCATATATTAAGTCAACTGGATATCCTTGGTATGATGGTGAGGTAAAACGGCTCCGGAACCTAAGAAATAAATTATGGAAATCGTATTGTATTTCTAAAAATTATTCCGAATGGTTAAAACATCAGAATGCATGCGATCATTTCAACTTTATTATTTCTCAAAAATATAATTCTTATATTAGCTCTGTTGAAGCTGATATTAAACAAATGCCCGGGAATTTTTGGAAATTTATAAATACTAAAAGATCGGTAAATGTAAATCCATCATTGATTAGCTATAATAACGTTGAATGTACTGATGCCTTTTCAATCGCAAATTTATTTGCTGATTTTTTTCACACCTCTTTTGACAATACTTTAATTGATGCCGCTGATTATGATACTGGGATAATTGAATCATTTGATTATCTGTCCGCAATCAACTTTTCTATATCTTATTCGGATGTTTACTCGTCTATTCTTGCTTGTAAAAGCAAACATTCATTTGGTCCTGATGGTATTCCATCAGTTGTTTTGAAACAATGTATTGATTTTATATCTCTGCCACTGACAATTTTATTTAATAAATCGATTGAAAATGGACATTTCCCCGATATATGGAAGAAATCATTTATTATTCCACTCTATAAAAGGGGTGGGAAAAATGATGTTATGAACTACCGTCCTATTGCACGTCTGTCAGTAATACCAAAAATTTTTGAGAGTATCATTACTAAAGTTCTTACATTCAACGTAAAATCCTTAATAAATACAAATCAACATGGATTTATTTCCGGTAGATCCACTTCTACTAACCTACTTGAATTTGTCACGTATTGTTTTGATAATTTTGTTAAGGGTGCACAGGTTGATTGTGTGTTTACAGATTTTTCAAAGGCATTTGATAAAATGTCTCATAGTATTCTTTTAAATAAACTCTTGGCGATGGGTTTTGGTTATAAATTTGTTTCATGGGTTCGTTCCTATTTGTTTGATCGTTCCTGCAGTGTATTATATAATAATGTGCAGTCTAAAGATTTTATAGTTAAGTCTGGTGTGCCACAAGGTAGCCATTTGGGACCTATTTTATTTCTACTTTTTATAAATGACTTGTCAACCGTAATTAGACACTCTGAGTGTAAACTTTTTGCAGATGATGTAAAAATTTATAAATCGATTTCTACTGATGATGATGTTCGTGCACTACAATCTGATTGTTCTGCTTTTTATAGTTGGTGTTGTAAAAATTACATGTCTTTAAATATTGACAAGTGTAAGATTATGCGGTTTACGCGTAAGCGAACACACTTAATAAATTGTTACCATTTAAATGGTATTGTTTTAAAAACTTTAGACAAAACCCTTGATTTGGGGGTTTATTTAGATACGAAACTTACATTTAAATTCCACATCGACTATGTAGTAAATAAAGCAAATTCCGTACTTGGTTTTATTATGCGTATGGGTAGGGAACTCTCTGACCCATATTGCTTACGTACATTGTTTTACTCTCTAGTTCGATCAATTCTTGAATATGCATGCCCGGTTTGGTCACCGCATTATTCCAACGCAAAACAAAGATTAGAATCTATCCAAAGAAGATTTCTAAGATTTGCACTAAGATCTCTTCCTTGGTCGGATCCATTGGTATTGCCAAGCTATACTCATAGGCTCACGCTATTAAATATGCCTACCCTTGAAAAACATAGAGAATATATTGGTTTGTCATTAATATGTGAATTGATTAATGGTAAATTAGATAGTATCTCGTTATTGGGTAAATTGACTTTTAAATTAAATTTTCGCGGTTTACGATCAATTGATTTTTTTAATATAGAATCCCATCATACCAATTATGGTCATTTCAATCCTTTGAACTCCTTACTTTTATCCTATAATTCCTATAGTTATTTGTTATTGGATAATGATGTAAAAAGTAGTCAATTTAAATTAAGTTTTTTTGTACAACAGTAATAGTTGAATACTCTTTTTTTATTTTTATTTTAATAATGTTTTTAAATAATTTCTTTTTAATAATTTTATTTTTTCAAATTTTATGTATATAAATTTAAAAATTATATCATAATTTATATTCTCAGGTTTGACTGTTTGACATAGTATTGCCGCCTAAATTTTTGTAATACTTACTGTAATATATTTACGCATTAGAATTTAATGCTTATAAATAAATAAATAAATAAATCTTACACTCAGAGTCTCCTATTCAATAAAATTAATGAACAATAGAAGATAATTTCGTTATTTTGACTCTAACGAAACATGTCGTTGTTTGAGCAGAACAAACTTTGTTAAATTTACTAATCCGAAATAATAACTACGGTAGAATATAACATTCATAAATTTCTTGGCACGCCGCTGCATATGGATCTCCCAATCCAAAAATATAGACTGAATGATATAATAAAAATGGTAAATACTAAATTAAGTGCGAAAAAAGCGACTGAATACGATCTGATAACCGGTCGAATATTAAAAAATCGGCCGAAAATAGGTAATCCGCTAATCACATACATCAATAATACAAATTTGGGAATTGGTTGCTGATTGCTGGAAATTTGGGAATTAGGAAACCATGTTGCGAGGTAACCGTGTGAGGAGGAGGTATAAGCCCCTATGTCTACTACCATCCTTATCAAAGTCATTTGAACTTCTTTTTTATTGCCGATTACAACCAATATTGATACAACAACAAATAATATCGGATGTTATTAGGAATAATTTGGAAAATAAACAATACTGTTCAGCAATGTTTCTGGACATCAGCCAAACGTTTGATATGGTTTGGCATGAGGAATTGTTATATAAGTTAAAACAATCACTGTCACAACAATCCTACCTATTGCTAAAATCATACCTCACAGGCAGATATTTTCTAGTGAAACATCGAAATGAATACACTACACTACGCGACATCAAATCGGATGTTCCACCCCATGGAGTCCAAATGACATCCAAGAATGGTTACAAAAATGGACAATCAAGGTTAACGGTACTAAATCAAACCACATAGCATTCACAATGAAGCGTGAACCGTGTCCAACAGTTGTATTAAACAATCAGGCGACCTCCACAGGTAGAATTCGTTAAGCAATCTGGTTATACATTTAAATAGGCGACTAACATGGAATAAACACATACAGGTCAAAAGAAAACAACGTGTCTTGAAAATAAACAAAATTTTGGTCCACAAGTATTGAAAAATTTTCACATTTTTGAGATTATCGATCCAGATTATAAAGCTTTGATAATATTATTATATTCATTTGTTTGTTCTGAGTGTTATCTACATTTATCTGAAATCGAGATGTATTTATATTCTAAATATTTAGTTTGTTTAATATATTTAATTTCGATTAAATATTACTGCTTCTATACCACTATAACTATTGATTGTAATTGTTGTTGACTGGTTGTGGTACATTCTCTTTAAATTTCAATTTATTATTCTAAATTCGCAATTTTATTTGCGTTGCATTAACATAGTGATATAAAGTATAATCTACACAAATATTTAATTTCTTTAAATTTTATTTTACATGAAATTCATATAACATCTTATATGGAAACATTATTATTGGTATTTGTGGTTCGTTACAGAATTATTTAATAAATTTAGCAATTTATCTTCAATGGTGGTGAAATTATTGTCTCATTTTCAACAAAAAAAAATCGTTTTTAGAAAAAAAATTTAATTTTTTTAAATGTAATTTATTTCAAAATTTTCTTTAATTTTTCTCAGTGTACATTGTATATATTTCGGAGACTGCATTAGAAATACAACAACTAAAAAACATTTTTTTTGCATATATACCATCAATACCATGTAACGTATATCTATATATACCATATATAATAATATACTCGTTTAAGAATTGTATATTATATTTTTATATACGTAACGTACATACATAGATAGATATATTAAAAGATGCTAGATAAATTCGCAAGTATAAAATTTAAAAATATGATAAAGTTTTTCTATTTCTTTATTTTTTCGCCGCATACATTTTCATTCATTGCTATACTTTATATATTACTTCAGATGAATATGTTGATGATGATGATGATTATGATGATTATGATGATGATTATCATCATTATTATTATAATTTTATAATATTATTATTATTATTATTATTATTATTAAGAATAATAATAATATTATCAAGATATAATGATGATGATATAATGTTATATCACATGGGAATTTTCACAAAAATTTTAAACTTTAAATGAATTTTTATCCAAAAGAATGGTGTTAAATTTTATTTCATATATATGAATGCATGTAATTTATAATGTAAGTGTGTTTTCGTATATATACGAAAGGAAACAGCAAAGATAATTTTTTTAATTAAATAAAAACTGATTATGAATTATAAAAAAAAAAATTCTTTAGTACATGTTTTGAAAATTAAATGAAATTTTTATTTTATTTTATGTAAGAAAATTATAAATATTATTTATACGTATATACGTTTTTTTTTTATTCTTCGGTTATATTATATAAAATATTTTTATTATTATACATAAGTTTACTTTTTAACATTTTAAAAATGGTTTATTTATATATAATAAGTTATTAAATCTGTGATATTTATATACACATATATGTTATATGTAGTATTATATGCATCATATATATATATAATATCTTATTAAAATAATTCGCTTCAATTAACAAAAATAAATTTTATTAAATGTGTGCAAGACAAAATATCCTATCAAATTCCATTTGATGTAAAATTGTAATTGACCCAAATAATATACGATTTAAACATTTACGAGACACGATTGAAAAGAAAAGAAAAACTTTGTATATATGTAAATTATACATTGTATAATAAAAGTAAACGATCAAATCTTTAAAAATTAATTGTTTTAAGGAATAAAAAAAATGTTACCGAAAATTATTTATAAATTAAAATTAAAATCATTTTATACAATTTTTATTTAAACCAAATCATTATCGTTATATATAGTTCGATCAATGATGCCGCATTTTAATTATATTAAAATGCAAAACAATCCAAAAATGGTTACTTTGTAGGTTCACTCTTAGAGCTTCTCCATGGTTCAATGCAATAATATCGTTCATGCAACTGCATTGCCCACATAACAATTTAACACAACGGTGTAAAAATAGCTATTGCATTCAGTTCAAATCAGTTATATAAGGAAGATAAATAGCACTTTTGGCTACAAATACGCGCTTCCTGTTTCAGGAGTTGGCCTTCTATGGTTTTTAAAATTGTATTTCCAATATCTATACATGCGGTTTATTGAATTCTTTAACATTGATAGCCCATACATATATTCGAATTACAGTTGAACCCTCATTCATGACTTACCATTCTTATACTAATTTTTTTTTCTATAATGTATACATAGAAAATTATAAGAATATAACTGCTGGCTGTTATAAGAATATAAATGGTTATTAAATTTACTTTAGTTTTACGAGCCTACAACATACAATTGGATTTAGTCGTCTAGCATACGAGCGCCTTCCATACGCATCACATGACTAAACCATCTCAAGCGACCAATCTTAATATACCGAGCAATATGGGGTTAGCCTGTGTCATATTGCGGACCGACTTAAACCTTAGTTTAAGTATTTAGTAAAGTCTTCAAGAAAAACATCTTTCAATCAATGCAATCCGGGATTGAACTTCGTCAACAATGTCATTTGCATGGCATCCAAGCTAAGTCAATCCGTCCACCAATTAGTATTTATTGAGACCAATTGTTACGCTTTGGTGTTGTGCCATAAACCTATTATTCATTGGTGTGATCAAATACTAGGTTTTCTCCTTGATTACCTTTAATCCCATTTCCGAAGCTTCAAGTTCCAGCAATAGAAACGCTTATCTAACGGGCTCCTATTTCTACACACAACGTCAATGTTATCGGCATAGCCGAGTAATTCAGCAGATAAGGGTAAACATTTCGCACAATTATAAAATTATGGGTTTTTAATCTCATCAAATTATATATCTCAATTTGATTATATTAATAATGTATATAAATATATACATATCAATTATATGAAAAATATATTCAAATTATTATGATATAATAATAAGTAATATTGACGAATATATAGTTTGGCGGAATGTGATGTAGACAAATTTTTAAAGTACATATTCTAAATCATGGTATTTTTCATTTAAAATAACCCCGGAATAACCCCGTAATTATATATAAGGACAAGGGGGATAGGAACATGTAGAATTTTGAATTATTGGAGGTGAAACCGGTTATTAAAGATCGAGTTAACCAAAATTAGTTAGCCAAGTGGCAAATTAAAACTAAAACTAACATGTAAGCAGACCTTTTGTGACAAAGATGTGGTAAGTCGTTTCATATCAAGCATGTGAATTGTTTTTAATTAAAAGACGTTTTCACATCACACAAGATTTATGCTTATCCTTTATTTTGAGAATCTACTTTTGAAAATCTCCCATCACCTTGCTTCACAAATCGGATTTTTTAAAAATAAAACATACTTTGACCTCCGCTATCTCTGGAAAGGAGGATGCGCGCCAAAAAATGATAACCGTCCAACGTATAAGGTTTCGATTGACGATATCCCAAAGTCATAGATCACTTTCCGCTAAACTATATTTCAGCCCTAATATTTAGTTAATGTTTTATATATGCAATATTCATATCTGAATGAAATAAATAAAATCACTGAATTTATATTATTGAAATGACGTATATAGGCGAATGCAATATATCTTTGCAAAATGTATAAATGGAAATGGAATTATAAAGTATTATTATTATTTGTTGAATATAATTTTCTATTTGACTTTACCATGTTCAAAGTGTTTATCTATATTCTATATCCATAATTTCAGATACATATATGTATATTGTATATACTGTATCTGTCTTTTATATATCCATTTATGCATATATATATGTATATAGTCAAAGAGTGGCAGCTTTTCATAGTCAAATTATTATTATTATATATATGTCAAATAGAGATTTTGCATATCCTTTTAGTTAGAAATTTAGAATATGTGAAATGCTCAATAAATCTGTATATTAACAAATGCATAGATGTGCATGTATTTGAAATAGCTAAAAATAATACAATAAAGGAAATGGTATGTATAATTATTATTATTATTTATATATTTTATATAGAATGGAAGATATGTGTATTATATATACACATACATATATAAATCATCCATCCATATGCAATTCTTCATAATTTTAATTAACATTCTGTTATTAAAATGTATTTATACGTATATAATATAGAAAATCAAATGGTATATGTATCTATTATAATCTATTTTGGAATTATATAATGTAAATATAAAACGAACATTGTTTAATACAGAGAAATAAACACTCGTCATCTTTCATTATCTTTATAATTTTTATATTATTTTAAAAATGTTTACAGCGAATAAAAAAAAGGATAATTTGATATAGATGTTATATGCAATTACGTCTGTTACTAAAATATCACAAAAATATGTCTTCCAGGAAGTTTTCATAGATAATCACTTTAAATCATAAGTTTATAATTTCCGAATGATGATAAATCGATTGATAATAACATTTTACACCGATTTAGGTATCTGAACATAATTGGGCATCGTCTGGTTCCTCGGGAATAATGAGAATTACCCTTTAAAAAAATCGAATAATATTGATTTTTTTGCATCAAAAATAAATAAAATCACATTCAAATTGAACATTTTCATGCTAAATTTCATGCTAAATTTGTGTGACTTTTTTTTTGTTTTGATTTAAAATATATAAAATTACAATAATAACAAGGGTAAACTTACACTTATCCGGCCAAACTCCCAAAAATATTCATTCTTTTAAAAATGCTTTTTTCGAATAATTGGGAATTTTCAAATTGTTGACCCCTCTCCTGGTCAGAGAGATTTCGCCTCCGGACCGACCGAATTAGTTCTGAACAAAACATGGCCCTTAACAAATTCCGCACTAAATTTCCCCTCTGGCGGGGAAATTTGAAATTTCCCAATGCAAACTTTGACCCCCTCCCCTGGCCAAAGGGAAAGACTTCGTTACAAAGTCCAGAACAAAAATTGGTCGACCCTCTACAAATGTGCATGACTAAATTTGCGTATTTCCGGCTGCCCCGGAATAATGTCCTTTAGCCTCAATTCGTTTGTGTTTTGTTAAAAAAACATTTTTTTTTCATTGCATACATATTAATGATATAATTATTAATTATTGTTCATCATTAATGTTTTTTTTTCATCATATTAATGATTTTTTTTCATCATATTATAAAAATTTAATTAAATTAAAAAGTTATTATTATTATTATAGTCATTATTTTAGCTGCTAAATATAAAAAGGACCGCCCGATATCGGAGATTTGAACAAATTTACTTTAGCGTATACTTTAGTATTAGGCATTTAACCGGAATTAAGTTGCGGTCCTATAATAATAAAAGCAATAATACAAAACAAACGCAACTAAAAAATTATCAAATAGTACAAAAAGTTTATAGTTCAAAAATAGTACAAATAAATACAAAGTTTTGATATTTGCAATATAAGAAAAAGAATTCCCATCACTAAATTTTACGTCTGTAAGAATCACGACCTATACCTAGACTATATAAAGTCTAAATACTTTCTAATCATATATAAATAAAATAAATAAAAAATTAATTTTTCGCTATACAACCAACAATCTGGTTTTAGCGTCCAACAACAGCCTTCTGTTGTTAGTTTCTTAATTTGTGGCTTTTACGGTGTCGGTAATTAGCCGTACGACCAACCGCAAGCGGCGGTATACAACTCGGTGATAAAATTCAGATTCGAAAAATAACCGAAAATACAAAACATATTTTATGCTTTCAGTAGGATTCGAACCCACGACCTCAAAATTTCGTTAGAATTTTAGGTTGGCATTTTTAACATTTACACCACAGAGTTATTCATATATAATAATATTAATATGTATTCTCTATAATTCAAATTAAATGTATGTATTTAATATTATTAACAAAAAGAAATATTTATATTTTTAAACTGATAAAAGCATTAAAAACAAAATTCAAAATATTTTCATATATAGTATATATATTTTGAATTTACACCGAACGTCCTTAGAATGAGGCACACAATAGAATTTTGAAACTATTGGCATTTGTTCATTATTATTTTATATTTAACATTGAATTATTATTAAAATATAAAACTATATATCTGCATTTATTTTTAATTATAAAACGAATAATTAATAGCAAATTCATTAATTTCGCGTTGATGCTGATCGGTGTGGAATTATAAAATTTCTGTATGTAATCTAATTTTTTTGAATTTATTAATTGTGGTTGGGTGGAAGGGGTTTTTTTATGTTTTCTTTTTTTCCCCCATACATTCTATATGGACATATTTTAGTTGTGACTCTTTCTAAGGCGCTGGGTGTATTATAATATGATGAAATCTTAATGTTTTTTGATTTTCTTTATTTTCCAGTTGAGTTATATTTTCTCTATATATAAAATATAATACATATATTTATATTGAGAAAAGATAATAAACCACCATAGCCCAAATAAAAATATATTCAAATATATATATATAGATACACAAAACAACATAAAATAAAATCTAAAAGTCAGTAATTCAAGTCAAGTCAAAGACACAATACACATATTATTATAATATATATTTATATATACACTTTTATATATATTTAATACATGGTATATGATGCTGGTATATAATAATAATAAGGATAAATAGATATAGTATATAGAACAACACCAAGTAATATAACTTTAACTGCCGCATTTTATTTATGGATGATAATAAATTATAGTGGCATTGTGTTATTTTGTGCCATTTAGTTTTTGTATAAATAAAACTGGAGTTGAAGTTAAGAAAAGTGTGTTTTTGTGTGTACCATAAATGAATGCATACATAAATATATATTTAAGGAATAAGGATAATATATATATATATATATATATACTTTATGTGCACATTCATTTTAATATATCAGCTGCGTCTCGTTTGATCCAAGTGATATAATATTTAAAATTTGAATGTCACTTTGAACATATATTTAATTAGTTAATTCATGTAAAAATAATTCAACAAACTATATTTTCCGGGCAAAATCAACTATATCTTTTCAATATCAATCAATGGCGCGAATTTTAAATTTTCTTCTATGAAATATCAAAAATTTATTAACTTTTTAAATTATTCGAAGAAAATAACTATTGAAAAAGAACTTATAAAAGTTGATTTTTCTGAAAATTTCGGAATATACTATCAAGTTTTTGGACATATGAATCAAATATTTTATGAGACGAGACGCCCATGTTATATATTTACACATATTTATAAAAAAAATAAAAGACTGGTAAATTGTTACCCATCCTCAATTATACATATAATCATTCTGTATGTACTATGTTGATGATTCAATATCGAATTTATTCGATGAATTTTTTTAATCATCATTTGATATTGTAACGTTTAATTCTGATGAGTATAATACTCATGATATTACATCTACGACATATTTGCAGTACATTTTTTAATTTGTTATTCGAATGCGAGTTCGGATGTTTAGGAATCCATTCATTCTTGTAAACAATACCTATTCCTATCGACCGAATGTGGTTCCTTCCGTGGTACAATGTATTGCTTTTCTTTCAATGCCACTTAAAATTTTGTACAACAAATCACTTAATGCAGGGTGTTTCCCAATAATCATTGGAAATACCTAATCATTGGAAAGTCATTCATCATTCTCACTTTACAAGCAAGTGGGAAAAAATATAGTAATAAATTATCGTCCAATTACCCGATTGTCAATTATTCCTAAGATCTTGGAAAGCATTATTACGAGGATTTAGGCATTCAATGGTAAATTGATTATTGTCCAGAACAACATATGAATTAATTTGCGGTAGGTCAACTACGACAAAGTTACTCGATTTCACTATACCTATAGTACTTTGAACAATTTAATATTTGCGCACAGGTCGATTACGTCTATACCGATTTCTGCAAGGCTTTTGACAAAATTTCACACGGCATTCTACTACGTCTAAATTATATTCAATGGGCTTTGGTCAGACTTTTTAGCTCATATTTACAAGATCAAAAGTTTTACTATTACTTCTGTGGTGGAAGTTTTTAAAAAAAAAGTAATTTCAACAACATCTCTCTTCTATCTATTATAAAAACAAATTATTTTTTAATCGTCAAATCAATCATTCGTACAATTAACGAACATCGAATAATAATCAACTTGGTCGGACCAATATATACCACTATAGAAAACTACCCCCAAATCATCAACCATTAAAGTACAAAAAACCACTAACACTGTGATTTTGGAAATATTTTTTATAAAATCATCTGCCATAACTCTATAGCAATAATATGTATAATCTTTTAAAAAAAAAAAGCTTTATTATTTATATTAATACATAATATAATAATCATCATTTATGATATGCGAAATAAGAGAGATTTACAAGAAAATGTTTATATAAATATTGAGGATACACGTAACATAAGTCACTTTGTCATTTAAATTGAATTAAATATATATTGGAATAAATATCTGTTTTTTTTTGTTGTCACTTTTCCTATCCGCTCATATACAATGTATATCATATAAATATATATATCGATAGACTATGTAAATGAGGTATGTATAGTTGTTGCTTTATTCATTGTTAAATCCTTCGGATCTTATGTACATTTGGATGGTATAATAAAAGCTTTAAAGATATTGTAGGTCTATAGTTATATTTTATCCATTGTTATATATATATATATATACTATAGTTTTGATATTGTATATATATAATATGATATACCAATATAATAGATATAACATGCTAGCTTGAGTCTATAACAGTATATCCTTTATATTTACTTATTTTTACATGATGAAATATTTTTCAAGTATTCAGTTTTTAATAATTGGGTTTTAAAATGATGTTAATAAAACATGAGGTTTTAATTATATAATTTGATATGTGCTATACGAATTTTCGCAAACATTTCCCTGTAAATATAGAGTTTGTGTTTCTGATTTTCCAAAAACTGTTCTTAAAAATGTATATAATTATATAGCGTGTTGGCGGTTCACTTCTACAGTATCGCAAATTTCTTTGAATTTGAACTGAAATCGTATGGCAAATTGGTTATATACCTTTTTTTTTATAAATGCATAAATCCCAAAATTACACATGTGCCTTTCGTAATAATCTATTGTTTGGAGAATTTGACGAACGTTTTTCGCGTTTCACCCCTGCTGCGGGTCCATATATAATACATTCTTTAATTAAACCTTTTTCGTTTAAAAAAATTTCTTATTATAGTTACTTTGTCCTTATCAATGCGTGCTTAGCCTACGATAATTCCGAAATTACTGAATGTTTATGAAATATTAAATTTGATTCGGCACCAAGACAGGTTCCCTTCGACTCCTCCTTTCTTCCACTTCCAATAGGAGTCCAAGAGATTTTTAGAGATACCTGAAACGAAAATTCAATTGAAATTATGGATTTGGAGGAAGTGGAGAAAGTATACCTAAACTAAACCACATGTAAGTATTAATTAGGATTATTATTACGTCTTAGGAGTTACGAGAAAAGAGAACAAGAAAATACCGGATACGCGGGCCATAAAATAAGGACGGTTTTTTAGTTCTTTTTAATATTATTGGTTATACTTCTTTTTGTAATTTAAAACATTTGAATTTTTATTTGCCCATTTAAAAATTTTTTTATTAGAACAATATTTTCCATGCTAGAATTTTCAATATTTCAAAGAAGATTTCGATTTCAATTTACGATTTCAAAGAACGAGCACCATCAATTATATAAGATTAAATTTTAGCAAAACGCCACCGATCTGTTACAAAAAATCGCACATAAATTGAAACGTGAAACCAGAAAACAATATATGAAGAACACAAATTGTTCAAATTTCTTTTAAAGTTTTCTTTTTGAATTAAATATTCGGTTTATATACCCATACGAAGTACTTTAGATATATAGAGTTAGTACTTTTCGTTTCTAAAATTTGGAATTTGGATCTGGGGATTGGTCAAATCGTGCGTCCGAAGATGGGAGAAATCGGTCAAGGTGTACAAGAAATAGAATTAGATTCAGAAAATAGAAAAGAGTATAGCAAACGGATAGAAAAGGGTAGAAATGAGCAGAAAGGAGTAGAAAAAAGAAGTAAAAAAGAGTAGTAAAGAGTAACAATGAGTAGAAAAGAATAGAATAGTGTAGAGAATGTAATAAATACACTTAGATGATTTTGAGTATGCCATAAGTTTAAGGGTCTATTTATTCTGACAAACATTATTGTTCCCGATCTAGTCAAAAATGCGGAGCCCCCATAAAAATTTGGAGCATAAGAATCCCACTCGGCATTTTCCTACTCTTCCACCTCCTCAAAAATGCGACTCCGCAAAAAAAGCGATTCCGCCTCCACATTTTCCAATGCGGAGGGGGATTCCGAGGATCTGTTTTTTTTTGCGGAGTAGCCGCTTTTTTGAGGAGGCGGGGACATGGGAAATTGCGGAGGCGGTTTCGGACGATTTTGAAAGTTACACACAGATAATTCATTAAAAAAAATCCGTATCTATAAAAATAATCTTCTAAATACGTTATTCAATTTTTCTGTAGACAAACTTAATGAAATAATACTATATTGTCCGCCATAGAAAATACGGTGATAATAAGACCGCCAAATTCTAGTTAATAATTACTTAGGTATTAAGAATATTCGGCAATACCAGTCGTTGCGTCGTTTCAAGGCGGTTTTTTTAACGTCCTTTGGCCTTTCATTTTTAATAAAAATGTTTGTATGAAAGTTACCCACATCACCGCCATATAAATGTGACTGCTTGGAAAATGATCTATCTTAAAAGAATTTAATGATGGGTATGAGGAAAAATAAATATAAATATAAAGAAAAAAATCAGAACTCATTAATATAGACGAGATGTTATCATAAGCATTTTAATATTTGTTTTTCTTTTATGGTTTCTTTTTCTTTAATTTTTCTTATATATGCGTATGCAGGATGCACATACATATACGACATATTATGATACAGGATATCTTTCCATAGAACAGTTAAAATATTAATAATAACAATAATAATTTTCAGGAAAGGATTATATCAGAATGAACATTATTCAACTGATCAACTCATTACAATATTTAAATTATACAATTTTTATCGGTTTTGGTATAAATTTCCTGCAATCCGTCGCTCAAAATTCTTCAATCGTAGCCCTACCGGGATTATATTTACCATACAAAAAGTCCTTGTTAATATATATATATATATATATATATATATATATGCAGTGCGATTCCATAATAATGCAAATTGCAAGGCATTTTATTTTTTTTAATAAATCCTTTTGCTCTACTATAAATAATAAATATATATTCATTTTCATTCTATTTATGGACAAACAAGCAAACACATAAAAAAATGTGCATACTAAATTAACAGACATTACAAAAAGAAGACATAGAAAAGGTGTATCCTCTATAACCGTATGTGCAGCATTATTATTGCTGTAATTTATATCTGGATAAGAAG
This sequence comes from Dilophus febrilis, assembly GCA_958336335.1. Classification (NCBI taxonomy): domain Eukaryota; kingdom Metazoa; phylum Arthropoda; class Insecta; order Diptera; family Bibionidae; genus Dilophus; species Dilophus febrilis. Next base: position 36,054,911 of record OY284471.1, read on the forward strand.
GAAAAAATAAAGATTTTTATTTTTTTATAATGAAGTAGTAAAAAAAAAATAACTTTTTTTTGTCTTTTTGTATTAATTTATCTTGTTTGAAAAGTTGGTCGTTCATTTTTATTGTATTTCATCATCTTATCTTTTATATATGAAAACTATACACGCAGGAGTAGTACCGACCGAGGATATATTTATTATAGTTTCAAAAAGAATCTGTGAAATGTTTTGAGAAACAAGAACAAATATTCCATAGATATGTATATACATTTATGCATATAAAAGTCAACTGCATTTTCTGCATTCCTTCATCATCATTATACACGATTATACATATATACATAGTGTTCAACCTATAACTGATGAATTTTATATGTGTCCTGTATATATGTGAATAGATAGTGAAAAAACGCATATATTCTTTTATATAAAAAAAAAATGTATATAGAAAAGAAAATCTTCAATGTGAATTCGTTAAAAATTTAAATTGTGTATTCCTCTATATAAAATATATATATCTTCTTAAGGGAATTTTAATTTTCCTTCTTCTTTTTTTGCTACAATATGATAATTTTTTTTCTACATGAACTGATAAAAAAAATAATATGAAATTAACTGAAAAAGTTATTTGTAGAAAATTATACAAATATGCATAAAATATATAGATATTTTTATTGTATAGTTTTGCATATGAAAAAAATTATTATCTTGGTTTTATTTTTTCATTTTTTCCAAAAATTGGTAAATAAACCTCAATTTGTGTTCTATATATATATATTAAATATTCTGTCACAAACTCTATAAATGAGGAGAATAATATAAAAATATTTCAAATGCTTTCGGAATACAACCACATAATAGTAAAATGGTATTGATTATAAAATAATTGCTAAAAGGGATCAGTTTGATTTTATTATTACTATTACACGTGGACCTAAACATCGAAGAAATTTAATATTATTCTACATATTAATAGTAATTTTAAGCTCATAAAAAAAAAAAACAATTACATTTAAAAATAAATAGAAATATATTTATTATAAAACTATACCTTATATTAATTTTCTATGAACTACTATTGAATATAGCTCTATCTTCTTTCTCAGTTTTTTTAACTATCCTTTCATTTATTACACTAGTAATATTACCATTTACATTCGGTAATGTACTTTGAGTTCGGGCTGTATGTTCAATACGTTGTACAACATTAATTTCACGTACACTTGATACAAAATTTGTTGCCATACAACCATCACGACTGCCAACACGTCCAACACGACCAATTCTATGTATGTAATCGGCAATATGTAATGGAAAATCATAATTTATCACATGCATTGCCTAACCATGAATGAATGAAACAGATAAAAATATTTTGCATATAAAAAGAAATTTTTTTTTTTTAATATATAACCAAAAACAAAAAAAAAAACACAGATATTAATTTATTTACCCGGGTTGTATCTAATCCTCGACTACCAATATCAGTTGATGTCAATATATTAACTTCACCGCGTTGAAATTTTTCAAATTGTCCAACGCGCAATTTCCATGGCATATTTGCATTTAAACATACATTTTCAATGTTTGATTCATTTAACATAATCGATAGATAATCACAGGTAGCCCCCTTATTTGCAAACACAATCGTTGGTCGTCTCTCAGCCAAATCGGCCTTTAATGAATTTAATAAATGAATTGTTCGTTCGGTTTTATTCATTTTTAAAAAACGTTGAGGCAAATTCGATAAAATACGATGTAAATCTGAACCGACTATATTCACTACCGACGAAGGATCAATTATTGTTTGTAATAAATCTTCGGTATTCATTGGCATCGTTGCTGATACCATTATTAATTGGGTACCAACTATTTTTGAATTGATATCTTGTATTTCATTTCTGTAAAACTTTATCAAAAAAAAATCATTTTTATCATTACGAATTTATAGTAAATATTAAAGCAATTTTTTAATGGGTTAGATTTCATTTTGGAACGAGTATAGTATCAATTGATTAAAAATATCAATCAAAATTACGCTTTGGAAAAACAAAAAATCAGGGAACATTCAAATCAAATTTACTTACGGGAAATCTTTTTAAAAAATATGCTAATTTCTCATTAAAACTATCATCCAATAATGTATCGGCTTCATCCAAAACAACATGACGTACTTCATGCATACGATAGATTCCAGTGGTTACCAATTTACTGGTAGCTCCCATTGTACCAATTAATATATCAACATCATCAAATGTTGGATTCGTCATCAATTGTTTTGTATTACCGCCGAGTAATACTTTTATCCTAACATTTAAATTTTCACATAATTTTTCAGCAACACCACCAATTTGAGTTGCTTTTTATTCAAAAATTCAAAATATATTTTACATATAATTATTCATTATTATTTTAAAGTTATAATTAATATTATAAGAAACAATTGCTGATACCTAATTCTCTGCCAGGTGTCAATACGATACATAATGGTGTATTAAATCGGCGTTCACCAATTGATACACGTTCCGTTAAACATTTTTGTATTAATGGTAATAGATAGGCTAATGTTTTACCACATCCCGTTTCAGCGGCAATCAAGCAATGTGAACCAAATAAAATTTCTGGTATTGCATTACTTTGTATCGATGATGGTTTATTTATTTGAAAATGATTTGATAAATTTTCTAATAATCGTTCATTCAATTTAAATGCTTTAAATTCTTTTATGTTCGTATCTAATAAACATTGACGTTCATCAACGGTTGGATGTATTATAAAATAATCACCTCTAGATTTTCGATTATACCAACCATTTGATGCCAATGGAATTTTACCAAATTTTATTTCATTATTATTATTTCCATTTCCAATTGACGGTTTATTATATAGATTAAATTCCGTACGTTTACATGTAATAAATGCTTTTTGCTCATTTTCACTTGATTTATTTGATATTTTCTTACTTGAATAATATCGAAATGATTTATAATTATTTATTTTAATATATTTTCTAAACATTTTTTTGTTATTATTTTTATTTTCTATTTATTATTGCCCGCTGCGCCCGGTCGGTATATTAATTAAATTTATTTATTTTTTTGTTTTGAGCCACCAAAACAAGGTTATGTTTACATTTTGACATTATTCGATTTAAAAAAATCTTCAGTGTTTCTTAATAGTATAAATATTTTACTTTTATCGATAATATGGATTTTTACAATCGAAAGAATTTTAAAATGAAAATTGAATTGTAACTTATTCATCATTAATATATTAAATTCCAATACATAAATGATTAATAAAATGATTATAAAAAATGTATGGTAATTATTATATTATAAAAAAATTAATAAAATTAAATATTTAAGAAAAAAAAATCAAATAAAAACGGTACTGTAAAATTACATAACCTACAAAATGTATTTTATTATTTTTTTTTTTTTTTGAATAAAATAATAAATTCGAAATGCAACAATAAAATGCAATAACAAAACAAAAACAAAACACACCTAAAAAAATAAATAAATAATGAGTTTAAAAAATTGTAAATAATAAATTAGTATTAAATGTAGCATTAAATTATTCAAATATATAAAGTAAAAATCTTTAATAAAAATAAAGATGAAAAAAAAAAGAATTTTTTATCAAATATTATAATATAAAAACAACATACAATAACTTACAAGTGTTTACATACCAAAAAAAATAAAATAAAAACGCAAACACCAAAATGCTGCCACAATATCAACGTTTGATAGATGATCATGGATCTATGACAACTTCTTCTTCCTCTTCTTCTTCTTCCATCACCAATAACAAATCATTAATTCGTTTATCATTTGGAAAATTTGCATTTACAATCGTTGCATTACCATTTTTCAGTTTTATATTTTGTGTAATCTGGTCAATTATATTTTTTTTTGATCGTTCAACACAAACCCATTGTCATGTACCAAATTATTTACCATCAATATCAGCCGCAATTGGTAATTATCAACCACAACGTTTTGTTTGGCAATTAGCCATTATTTTACAAGTATTACCCCGTTTAATGGTATCCACTCAGTATATGAAATATTATAATGTAACTATACGGAAAAATCGTAGACTATACGCTTATACAGCTTGTATATTTAATATTGTTGAAAATTTAGCATTAGTTGGCTTAAGTTTATGGACATCATCAGATAATTATGGTATATAATATATATATATATATGATTGTTATATTTTTTATGCTATTTTTAGAATAATACATATTTATATTTGAGTGTATATTCATAATTATTCTTATTTCTTTATTTTCAGAAATTCATAAAACATGTTTTATTATATTTATTGTTACATCGGAATTCTATATGTTAATATCGTATTTAGTTAATAAATATGCACGTAAATTAACTACAACACAAAGCAGTTCATTCATCGAAAAGAAATCATTAAAATATAAGCGAAATTTATTTTATATAAATTTACTATGTTTTATATTAGCTGGATATTTTTTTACACGCCACAATAGTTTATGTGAACCTGGAAGTGAGTTTATTGTTTTTCTTTTCTTTTTTTGTATTTTCCATAAATCAATTACTTTTGTATTGCCTCAATACAAAACCAACCAATCGGTTGGGTATATAATAATAATAATAATAATAATAATTAACTAACCTCCATGATATTTTTTACGATATATTAAATGATATCTGACCAATACATAATTGCAATTTATAATACTTTCTTATTTCCTTTTACATTTCTATAGTATACACAATATTCGCATTTCTGGAATACATTGTGGTTCTAACAAATATGGGATATCACATGACTGCCTATTGGGATTTTAACGATAACTATGTTATATTTGATTGGTTTAATGGTTTTTATATATCATCAAACTATTCTTATATTTAATTTTCTTTGTTACAAAAAAAAAAACGCCGAAAAAAAATTTTGCAATATTTATTTTTATTTTTTATTGTGTTTATAAAATAAATAAAATATATTTTTCAACAAAATAACAAAAAAAAAAACCCCTACACCCGATTATTTATTTACTTAAAATTAAATTCACTATCAATTTTATCCGCAATCATTTTGGCTATTGCCAAAGAACTTGTAGCACCCGGTGACGGTGCATTACGACAATGTAATACTTGTTTCGCAATCGGTCCTGTACCCTTTCCATAATGAAATACAAAATCATCCACTAAATTACCCATATCGTCAACGGCCTGTGCTCGGACACCGGCCGGTCCACGACTTATATCGAATTCCGTTATGTCCGGTATAAAACGTTGTAAATCCTTGATTTGTAAATGGATCAGCCATGATTTCATCATTTCGCTCATTCCAAAACGAAAATATGTTTTCGCCATACGGATAAATCCCGAATAACTTACGGATTCATATAATTCCCGAACATTTATATCACTCCATTTGTAACCTTCACGTTTCATTGCCAATACAGCATTTGGTCCTAACCAAACGGAACCATCCATGCGCGGTGTAAAATGTACACCTAAAAATGGAAATCTTGGATCGGGCACCGGATATATATTACCTTTTATCATATGGGTTTTTAATGGTGATAACAGTAAATATTCTCCTCTAAATGGTATTATCTTGGGTACCGTTGGACAACCGGTTAATTCAGCTAATTTATCCGAGTGTAATCCACCGCATGTCAATACATATTTGGTTTGTATTTTTTGATATTCATGTTTACCCAATATTGTTATTGGATATTCAGCATCGGTTATTGACTCTTTAAATTTTTTCGCTTGAAAATCTAAATGAATCGTACCGCCAGCCAAACGAAAATCTTGTCCATAAGCATTTGTCACCAATGTATAATCAACAATACCCGTTTCTGGTGACCATATCGCTTTCATACCCTGACAGTACGGTTCAATTTCGGCAATTCGATCTTCTGTAACCAATTCAATGTTTGGGCATTTATTTTTTATACCACGATCGTATAAATCCTAATTTTATAGAAAATAAATTGGAAAAATTATAACTTTAACATTGCTTTATAATTTAAATCTTGAGAATCAAAGATTAATATAATTGAAATTCATTTGTAATTTTTTTGATACATATATTTGGTTGTTAAAAATGAATATCAATTAAAATCAGTAGCAATTGTTATAAATATAATGGTTAACAATATCTTATCTTGTATATATATTATTGCATACGTCATACAATTACAAGTAATTTGTTTTGTTTAATATTATAATATCTTAAAGCATTGACAAATAAGAAAGAAATAAGAAATCTTATCACATTTTTCTTAAAAGATTGAATATTATATATATAATGATAGATTACAGATAGTGGAAAAGTAAGTACAGTATAATAAGTTGTACTTTTGTTTTACTTACCATTAATCTTTGACATTCCAATTCATTTGTGGCCACAATTAATTTTCCACATTTTTTATATGGTATTCGTTTTTCATCTAAATATTTATATGTGAGGTGTAAACCTTCTACACATAATTTAGCCTTTAACGATCCTGGTTTATAATAAATTCCAGCATGAATTACACCACTATTGTGACCACTTTGATGTACAGCTAATTTTTTTTCCTTTTCAACAATTGCAATTTTTAATTTTGGATTCCTCAAGAGGATCTCACGGGCGGAGGCCGTTCCAATGATACCACCGCCAACCACTACTAAATCATATTTTCTAAAATCAACGTATTCAAATTATTAATTTCAATTTTATTAATTAATACAAAATTGTTTTTTTTTTTAATATCTATAGTGTTTAGTTTTTTGTAAATATACCTACTTGTTAATTGAACTATTTGTATAATACCGATAATAACATATTGTTTTATTAAATTTGCTTAAATTATAAGATAATAAAGACATTATAATCTATTACTAATAATATACATTCACATTAATGTAATTTAATTAACTAATAATAATTATAATATAATGAACTTAAAAAACAAATAAAATTAATTTGTTTTAAAAGTATTAAAATAAAAGATAAACAAAAATAAAAAACAAAAAAAAATTTGTTTTTATAATAACCTTGAACAATTTCGTTATTATTTCTGTTCTTATCTCAATAATTAAATTGACATTTTGCGTACATAACCTATATTCAAATAGATTATCAAAAAAAGCAACCAATTTAAATTCAATTAAACTCTGCATAACCGTTTATTATCTTTTAGATAAAATATTATTTTTTCAATCTTATTGGTAATTAATAAAGATTTTATTTCAATTTTCACAGTATCCAGAAACATTTTTCGATTTAAAACATATTAAGATCAAAATCTCCCTCGCGTACGACAATTGAACACATTCCGCATTACAAATCTAATTACTTTAAGACAAATCTAAAACATTTCATTACTACCCGATTATAAATTAGATTAAAATAAATAATAACAAATGATTCAGTACAAAAACAATAATTGATTTTATTAATTCTTCACAGATAAAACTTAATGATCTAACATCTTAAACTAATCATCATCAATTTTTTGTCGTATATTCCGTTTGGCGCCGAACGATCGCTGTTTCTTGATAAATGTATTTGAAACACCCGAGTATTCTGGATCCTCAGATATTGATGTTACAAGTTTTTCTTTAAATTTTTTAACAATTGGTTCTGGCGGTAAACTAACTGTAGCCGCAATAAATTCCGGTTCCAATTTAGGCAATTGATAATCTGTAAATTTTTTTTCTCTATAATAATGGAAAAACCAAAATAAACATACAATATAAATTAAAAGTGGCCTATTAGTTATTGTACAAACTTAAAAAAAAAACCTTTTAAATCATCGGGGGGCAATTAGATTCATACATTATAAATTGTTGATATTGCCTTTCAAGACTAGAACAAATATGGAAAGATTCATAGATGATAGACGATAGACACTTCATATTGATTTTTGTTTAACGCGAAATATTTCTGTTATTATACATCCATAATGAGCGATTTCTGAAAATTTTTATTATTTTCATATTAAAAATTAAGATTCCTGGCAAACCCGGTAAGCTATGGTGGTGCAGACTTCGGTCCGTTGGATGTATCAGTTTATAATAAATTAAATAGTATTTCGCATTCTTTAATGTAAAAAATTAAAATCACAAAAAACTGATTCTCTAACAAAATTTGCGAACTCGTCTTGATATTTTGTACAACTAATAAAATATCACTAATAACAGTTAAATAGGAAAAAAATTACACTGTGGGTTACGTAACCGATTAACCCACCGAGCTTCAAGATGTGTTCCACACAACTTTTTTGAACATTGTTCTTTAGAAAAACAAATTCTAATGAAAATCAATCGATATTGTCTTCTAAACATATTTCATTTAAAAATCGTCGTTTTTTTATTTATTATTGCAAAATCTAAAATAATAATTCTTTTCGGAACATTTTTATTTCAAAAACATTTTAGAATGATAGAAAATCCATGTTACGCCATGTTGTTACGAGCTATGAACGCGGCAATCAATCCTGAATCCGTAGAAAATTGAATTTCTAATCACTGAACTATATAATAATATATTGACAATATGCTTATTATATGCAAGAATTTAAAGAAAATACGTAGAGATTTAAAAGTAGTGAAAACTTTTTCCCGAAGATATAAGAATATCAACATTTTCAAAGAATGAGAAAAATAAAAGAAAACACAAATTATCTAAAAAAAAAAAAATATATACTTTTTAATAATAGTTTGCCATTTTCCATATGGCCGAGCGGCCTGTTCTCCTGATTCTTCATATTCTTGATAATTTTCTCTAGTTTCCAGTTCTTCTTTGATTTCCGTTTCACTGGGTACCGGCCGTAAACGTTTCAATTCTTCACGTCGATATTTTGCAACAATTTCATCTGCATTCTTTCGAACAAACATCGATTCTTTTTCCAAATTTTCACTTTGTTTTTTGTCAACAATTTCACCCAAACGATTATATTCGTCTATTGTCATATAACCTTCTTTTGGCGGTTCCCAACATGAATCTGTAAGCAATTAAACAATGTTTATTTATTTTCAAAATAATTTTAATCGATTGTCTTTAATTTACCTCCAGTTTTAACATTCCAATAATATGTATATCCTTCATCACTTTTTGCCTCACACCACATTGATGATTCTTTACTGGAGGATGGTTCATTGGATGCCGATGGCGACGACGATCCGGCTCCCGGCGCTGTGAATGATGATTTTCGCGGCGGTGCCACGGGTCCCGCTGTTTTTGATTTCTTTGTTGAATTCATTCTTTTCTGGTAGTCACGATTTCGTCGTTCTTCATCTTCTAGAATATCTTCTGGGGGCAGTAGAGGATCAACAGGTCGTTTACGTAACGGCACAGTCGGGCGTGATGGTATTTTACCAGCTGTTTCTTTTATACTATTATTATCATCTTCCATTTCATATGCGACCGCACTTGATGATTCATTATTCGGTATTGCCAATTCATTATTTATTGTAAGATTATAGGATTGTGTTGTGATGTCACCGCCACGAGCCAAATCTAATGCATATGCTTTCATGGCACCATCTTCCATTGCACGCATTTGCGTATCCACTTTATTTCGTGCTTTTTCATCTTTTAAACTTTGTTTTGCGATTTCATTCAAACGATTCGTCACATTTAATTTATGTTTTTTACCATTTTCATGAAAGCCTATACTCTTTTTTTTTTTTTAATAAGAAAACAATTTAAATATAATAAAAATAATCAATTATATAATCCATCGGTATAAAATTACTATATAATAAATATCTATAATTATACATTTAATATAAAAAAAAAAAAATTAATCTTTACCGCAGCATTTGAAGCTATATAACATTTACAAAATTGACAATATTTACGTTCATTTGATTTCCAATAGTCAGCCCTACAACAAAAAATAAAATATTGATTATGATTTTTATTAATTTATAGATTTTTTTTTAATTATTTTACTCTTTTATTATTATCATTTTCTTTGTTCTTGTTGTATATATACCAAATTTAATGGTTTTTTTAGTTTTTTAAATAAAATCGAAAAATTTCTGTTTTCAAAATAATATGCGTTCATCATCGCAGTGATATTTTAAGATATTTTTTCTATATGTTTTTTGTCAGGCAGTAAATCATCATCGGACAGTACTTATATATTCTACAAATTTGTGTTCATATGTGTGAATTCTATCTGTATCTTCTGTCAAACAAGAAAGTCTAAATCTTCCATTATATATGATTCATATAATCATTTTTTTTAATGAAAATCTACTTCTTACAAGGCGTATGTTGAAATGCTCTTGTTATTTTGTCTGAACTTATTATGAAATTGACAATTATATTATAATTAATAATTACACAAAATCAAAAGTTATGGTGTTTAGAAAAGGTGGTAGAGTGAGAAAGGATGAATTTTTGACGAATGGGGGGGTATAACAGTGGAGGTTGTGTGTAGGTATAAATATCTCGGAGTGCAATTATCGGATTTTCGGAGGTTCGTGGAAGGGACATTTAAAGAAAAGGATTTTGGAGGCAAAGGCGGGTGTGGGGAGGTGTGAGGCGAGTGTGGCGACTAAGTTAAAGGTGTTGGATAGTGTGTTTAGGAGTGTTTTAAGTTATGGATGTCAAGTGTGAGGTGGAAGGTGGAGAGGTGGAAGGTTTTGAAAGGTATGTAACTAAAAAAGATTTTTTTTTGTTGCATCGGACTACACAAGAGTGGGTAATAGATTTGGAATTAGAAAGATTCCCAATTTGGATATATTGTTTGAGATTACATGTAAAATATGTAATAGGTATATGATATGATGAAATATATATATGATGGGAAAAAATTAGGACAAGGTGGACAGCCAAGTTTTTGTGAGAAATATGTTGAAGGTCACGGGATATTGATTATTGGAGGGGTAAGTCGTTGAAATTGTTAAATAAGGTGGAGGTAGAGGTAAGATTCCGTGTATCCGGTTTTGGAATGGGGTGATGGAATGCGGAAGTACATGAGAGAGAAGTTATTATTTGAGCAGACAAGGGCGATAATGCGGGCTCGGGCGGATTGATTAGGGTTGAATGCAAGCTCCATATGTGGAATGGAGGAAAAGGCGGTATGCAGTGTGTGTATAACGTGGGTGTTATGGAAACGATGTTGCACGATGTCTAGGAGAGAATTTATGAGGTAATATTGAAATGGTTGGGTGTGAGTTTGATAACGAGGGAACAAATGAAAGAGATGCTGGCAGAAAGGATGAAAATGAAAAAGTGTAGGCGTGGTAAATGAGGGTAATATTAGATATGGTGATTTATAGAAGAATGGTGGTTAACCAGTACAATAGGGTAACGGTCATAGGACCACACTTCTAGGAAGATTTAATATTTTATTATATTTTTTTGTTATTTATTTGGTTTAAAAAATTAATAATTATTACCTTGGGTATAGATTTAAGTTGAATTATTGTATAGGTTTAAGTAAAACATAATATAATAATATAGTATAATATAAATAAATAGTTGTTAAAAAAAAATTATAATTAATATTTTCCAAATTAATGAAATTATATTGTAAATGAAACTATAAATTTTTTAAATGCCAGACGATAATATATAATTAATAAATATTCATTTTTTTTTTATTTAATATTCAATATATAAAACAAATTATTTAAATGTGTAATTAAACTTTAACCTATTCAATACAGAATTATTATATTTATTTGTAAGATTTTTTTATTACAATTCAAATGATATTTTTTTTTAGATACGCTTTATTTTGAATTACTAAATGCATATGCGTTTGATTGTGGATATTGTCCACATTTCATATAGTAAGCAACAAGAGTTATGAATGATGTATATTTTCAATATAGTATTTCTATATATTGTATTATATATTTTTGGTCTATATATATATATGATGGTACACCATAGAGAAGACATAAAATTATATGTTTTTTTTTTTATTATTTCAATGTTTTTTTTTTCTTTTTGTATCATATACATTTCAGATATATATTAAACAGATTTTGTTTCTAATTTCAGAATTTTATTTTATTATGTTAAAATAAATAAAATAAGAAGAAACAAAAAAGACGACACATAAAATAAAAATTTTTATATTTACTGGACTGTATGTAATTAAAAAAAAATTAAAATAAATCAACTACATACGCATATATATATTTTATTCAATCAATGAGATGATTTCGCATATATTAAAAATTTTCGATAAAATTGTAAAATTCATGAAAACAAACACATCAAATAAAAAACAACATTTATTTTAAATAAATTAAAATAATTTATTTATTTATTTTATTTTATATGATTTAGTATATGGTGTATGGAGAGTATTTTATAATTTTCTTTTTCATTATTTATAAATATTTTTAATAGTAAATTTTCTTAAAAAATATCTGGTATAATTGCTAATATACATTTTTTTTTTATTAATAAAATTATCATTTTTTGTTTTGCTTTTTTTTTTTTTAATATCATATAATAATAAATAATAAAATTCAATTAATTTTGAATATTAAATTTATTTATATTTTCATTTAATTTTTATAATTTTAATTTAATTTTTTCTTTTTTTTTTTTTTTGTAATTTTAATTATATTTCTAAATTTGACAAAGGAATGATACAAAAATAATTATATTACATAAGTATTTATTTTTAAGTATACATAATTAAGTATAAGTAATCACTTTTAAAATCAAATTATTTTTTTATTTCACAATTTATTTGTTATTTGTTTTATTTTGTTTTAATTAACTAAATTCATTTTATAGATTTTACATCCTAAATTCAACCTTTTTTCAAATCAAATTCAACTAATTCTATAAATAATATTGCAATATTTTAATTATTTATTTATTTTACATAATAAAATAAAATATTAAAGGTAGTATGAATGTTTTTTATTTCATTTCAAAATTAATTTCGTGTTCATGGCTATAACAATAAGTAATAATTGTTGCAATCATTTAAATGGATCGCTGAAAAACGTCAAACAAATGATTTCGACTATAATTTCTTTGTACAGAATTTCGATTTAGAAGAATTCTTTTCAAATATGGTAATGTGAACATAAGGGAACGATTCATATACACGATCATATCTCTATATCTTGAATACCTTTGTCAATACATAGGTTATCCAAGAATGTCCGGTCATTTGTATTATTCTCGGTTTGTAACTTAATAAGAACCCCCCACTATAGGACTTCACATAAACTATTGGTTTCCAATGTGGAGTTTGATCGCGTTCATTATCGCAATTATTATAACGATCGAATAGAATCGATTCTCGATTTTCGTAGTATTGATTAACATTTAGTAATACCTTTTTTGTATTCCAAAATAAATGATAATAAATTAAAATAGGTTTAAAAAACATATTGCAATATTATTTATTTGAATTTGATTTTTAAAATGTTGAATTTGGAGTGTAAAACCTATATCTAAATTTTTTTCAGTATGTTTTCACAGCCAAAAATTTTGGTTTTTTTTCTTTCTTTAAGTTATGATTTCTGAATTTTTCTAAAATTCAATAAAAAATCATCCTTTTTAAAAATATTTTAAATAAAATTTAAACATTAATTGTTCATAAAACGTTGAAATATTTTCGCTTTTAAATAACCAAATTTCAAATATATACATTTGCAAGAATTTTATTTATTATGGCAATTAACAAGAAGCGCGTTTTCCATTTTTAGGGTAAATTCTGCGCGTATATTTTGAATTTGGGCAAAGTTATTGTTTTTCTTACGAAAATATCTCGACTTTTTTGTAATAACTAAAATAATCATATCATAATCATATTCAAATGTGTCATTTGTTTTTTTTATTTTTTTCAAAAAATTTGGCAACAAACAATATAATTATTTTAGTAACTTTAAAATAATGTAATACTTTTATGTAAAAATATTTAACTTACATATATAAATTATTTGACATATAAGGATAACACAATTGTATATATATAAATTAAAAATTTAATTATTAAACAAATTATATATATATATATATATTTGTATTGATATTTATTCATAATATAATTTAACTAACTATATAATAGACTACGTAAGAAATTTATTCAATTATACATATACTAACGGAATCATGGATTATAGAAGAGATGATTTATGAATCTTTTTATATATAATGTTTTTTTTCGATATCAAAACCAACTCTATTGAGACAAAATTGATATTCAAATTTGGTATGGAATTCAAAGGTGCGATAAGAAAAATATTCCTGTTCCAACTGGAAATCCATAACCACATTCCAATAGGAAATATTTCCGATCGAACCTGAATTTCATTTATTATCATTTTTCTGTTCTGTTATTGTTATGATTTAATGTGTTTTGCGATCGTATTTTGTGAACATTTCAAAATTTCTGCAATGTTTTTTTACGTTTCCGGGGGTTGCCTTAGATCCTTTATGCGTTGTCCTTCTAAAATGGTATAGTACCAACACCATTTAATGATCGCTTTCATAAAATATTATTTGAATTTATTGTTAATTTTATTTAAAATTCACAAATATTAATATTAATTTAAAATACGAAAACTAATAAGAAGAAAAAAAAATGGGTATCCGATATCGAAACCGCATTTCACAAATCATTTATATTTTTCAAAAATTTTTATTTAATATATTCATATCAAAATATATAATTAAATTTTCATGAATCATCTCATTTCATATCTATTTTCTATTATTTTTTTTCTATTAATTTATAAATCTCATTATTATGTATTTTAATTTTAATTCAAATATGCAAATTAAATAATAATTATTAAAATTTGAATAAAATCGTTTAATGTAAATAATTCTACTACTATCATATATATATATATAATCATTTGGTCTCACAGTTTCAAATATTAGGTTTTGTTTAAAATTTAATCACATAGAATATTTTTTTATTTTTCGTCATGATATGTGAATGCGATGATGCGGTTATAGTAAACATTTTTTTTTTATGTTATTTCACATTTTAATTTATTTTATTATTATTTGTTTTTTTTTTTTTGTTAAAATAATTAAAATGGGATAATGAAGATTTTCATCGTATACCGATTTTGAATTATTTTTAAATTTAATATGTCTTTCCCAAATAATATCATTATATTTATATTTAATTTCATAATGAAATCCTTTGGCATTTGCAATACGTAAAAATTCATCTAATGTTTTACCACGTTTCGGTGCCATAATTAATGCTTTACCGGTTGTCGATAAAAAATACCATATTGTATCGACCAATGCCATTCGAACATCATCGAAAAATAAACAATCAGCACAAATAATATATTGAAATCGTTCATATTCATCGTATAATATTGAATTGCTTTGATTTTCCCACTTTAATTGTGAACATTTTACATAGCAATTAATGTCATCATTTAAATGTAATGTACGTTTAACATTTTCAATGGAAATTCGATTGCCATCCGTTAAATGAACACAATATGGATTACCATATTTGGCTATTAATAGACCGGCTAAACATGTCATACCACCGCCCAATTCTAATATCATTTTATTTTGAAATAATTTTAAATTATTCAATGCATAATATGCTAAAGCTTCTTCGGATGGCCAAACACAAATATTACCCGTATTATTAAAACCCATCAAATCGATGGCGTTCAATGAACGATTCACATGATGTACATTTATATTATATTGTATATTTGGTAAATTCATTTTATATGAAAACCAATTGTTCGATTGAACGCCTAACAATTGATTTTTCTCAACGGATGTTAATAAATTTTTATTGACAAGATTAAAACTGGAAAAACGTCTTACCGATGCTAAAAAGGAATCTTCATCATTTGTTGTTGTATCGTCGATATTCAATTTAATATTAATACTATTATCATCACCATCATCATCATCATCAACGACTATATTATTATCATCAATATTATTATTATTATTATTATTAACAATAATATTTTGTTTAACATTCGTTGTTACATTGATTGTTTCTTCATTACTTTCAAATTCATTATTAATGTGATCAACTTTTTTTATTGCTTTTGCTAATATTTTCCATCGTTTACGTGCAATTGTATTTAAATTATTATTCAATATTTTTTTATTTATTTTCGAGGAATCTATAATGGATTTACTACCGCCATTGACAATTAACGATGTTTGTGATGGTGATTGTGATGTCGACTGTACTATTGAAGATGTTGTTGATTTGGATGGCAACAGTTGATCAACTATCGAATTATTTTCTTCTTTTATTGTATTTATTGTATTTTCCATTTCATATTTTAACATTTTTGAATGGGAAATGGAATTATTATTTTTTATCATTTTTGTTTCAGTTTCTGATGATGATACAATTTTTGGTAAGCAAATATTATTTATAGAATTTTTATTATTATTTAAATGTAAAATATCTGTTGTCATGTTTTTTTTTTTTTTCAATAATATTATTATTTTAATTGTTCTATTAAATCAGTAATCGCATATATAAAATTATTTATTTATTTCATGTATAACATATATAGAAAATTTATTTAATAATTGAACTTTTATTTTTCTTTTTTTTTAATTATCATAAATAAAAATTTGCTTATTATTTTTTTTTTATTATAAACAATAATTTTTATACGTATATGATAATAAAAAAATTTGTTTTGCAAAAATAAAAAAAAAAAAATCAGATGCAATTCATTTTTATGTTGTTTTTGATTCGCTTTTGGCAATCGTTAAGTTCTTCCTCTCAATTAATTTTATGATATACATCATATCAAAAATAATTGATTTCCTTATTTTCATATAAAATTTCGTTCGATGATGGCCACCAATATAATTATTATATATTTATAGTTTTCTTTGTATTAAATAGTTTTTACTGTTTTTCTTCTGTTTTTTCTTTTTATATGTTTTTCTGGTATGCCTACGCGTGAAAAATATATTTTATTTATTTTCATTCACAAAATTATGTTTTTTTTTTTTTTTTCGGTTTAAATAATCATGATATATTCGCACTCGCACAAACTCATACATACAAATATAAACATTAAAAATTAAGGAATTAAATGTGTTATGTATAATTACATCAATTTTATAAACTATATATACGATGATAATATATATTAATAACAATATATACGATATATAATTAAGAAAATATTTAAAATAGATAATCGGATATTCGGATTTATCATATAATCATTTCCGTTTTTCTGATAAATATTTTAGGTGGATAAATATCTTGCTATATAGAGATACAGAGATAAGCAAGGAACGAATGGTAAAATGAACAAAGTTAAAATCCAGGATACGATATGATAATGTTCAAGAAATTCCATAACGCTCTTTGAAAGTCTTATATTGTATTCATTTTCTAAATGTGTTTAGTTTTATAAATTCTCGCAATAGAGCAACCAAATATTGTTTAAAAATAAATTGATCCTACATTTATCTATCAATCTCATAATTGCTGCATATTCTATGACCCTTAAGCATCGTAATCTCCTTTTACTATACATATATAAATATTATAATATAAAATAAATTTTTTATGGATTTTTAATATCTTTTGCATATAACCGCATATTAAAAATAATATAATAATTATATATTATAGCGCAATAATTTATTGATTTGAGAGATATTGTATTGTATTTTTTGTTTTGAGTTGGTGTATATAATAAAATATAATTTATTATAATGAAAAAATTATAGTCAAAAATTATATGCATCTAATCTTAAAAGTTTTTTTTATTTTTTTTTTTTTGCTTATAACCTTGTAATAATATATTCTGATACATCTTATAATAAATATACATGCATGCATATTTATTTTATATGCACAAAAATCATTTAATAAATCAACTAATTCGATACAAAAAAAAAATAAATAAAATAAATACTATTTTGGCACATAAACAACATTTAATTTTTTATACTATAGCAAATTTGTATTTATAAAAATATAAAAATATATATTATATACAATTATTATTATTATTATATATCCATTTTCCTAATTGACCCGACTCTTTATTTACTACTATATAGATGCTATTTTTTTTTTTTTACTATTGCAATGCATATATTTAAAACAAAAATACTAAATAAATACAAATTTATATATCATAGATAGATATATATATATATAAATACAACACAATAAAAACAAATATAAAAATTGTACTTAATATATTATATATATATATATACTACTCTAACCAGTATAATATCGGACACCTGCTATTTAGCCGTATGCTCGATTTTGAAATACTGAGAAAAGAATATAAACAATAATTTTTTTAATCCCAGTTAAATAAATAAATAAAGTTTTAGTTAAATAATTGCGTAGACAGAAGTAAACAAAAACTTTTAAATTAAATTAGTTATGGAATTTGTTTCAAAATGATAGAGTTTAACAAAAAAACAATTTGACCGGTTTAATTTGTGGAGACTTTATAATCCATTAAAATTAGGGAACGTCACATTTGGACTTTATGATTGCTTCCATTCTCTTAGAGGTGGTATTGACAAAATCTTGCATTCATTTGGTGTTTTTGAATTCCAGGTTTTTGAATGATTTTTCCTGTCAATTATGCACTCCTTCAATTGTAACTTTCAGATAATTTTTTATTTTTGTTTTATTAATGACCACTATGATTCTATTGTAGTTAAATCAGGACTTGAAGACGTCAATTTCTAAAAGTGAATTTTTTTAGCTTCCAGCCTTTGTTCTTAGTTGCTTTAACGGTTTGTGGTGGAGCAACATCTTTTTGAAATGTGTATTCGCCGATTGAATATAATATAATAATCAATGGCAAAAGGTAGTATTTTAATATATCAATTTATTTTTGGGATGTAATCCTTCATTTTTTGTGGGAAATACTCGATTAACGCGATCACTAACAATTGGTATGTTGCCAAACAATTAAAAGGGGTTTTGATTTCGGCTGAAAAATTTAAAAGGATATTATTATTCGGGGAAAAACATATTTAATAAAATAGGTCTTTATTTTTATCTTATAAAATTCATAGTTCATAGTTTATGAATTCATTGCCTCACGCACAGACTTCTCTTATTTTTCCACAATTGCGTTTATCGCGATCAGCAACTTTGATTGACAACAAGAACTTTGATTTTTCTGTGACTCAATTTTTTTAAATATCAGATACGTAAGACTTACAATTAATTAAGTTTTTTAGGAGTATTTCGTATTGTTTATTATAATAATAAGGTTAAAAAGACCATCCAGTTCCGATTTAAGTATACAATAGAATCATTGTGGGCATTAATAAAATAAAGTTAAAAAATGATCCGAAAGTTACAATTGAAGGTGTGGAAAAATGAAAAGAAAAATAATTGAAACGTGGAACTCAAAAACAACGGATGAATGCAAAAATTTAGTAAATACTACGTCTAAGAGAATGGAGGTTGTCATAAAGGACAAATGAGCGTTACAGCGGATATTAGTGGCATATAATATAAGTGTCCGATATTATAATGGTCACATAAATTTGTTTTGTTGATTTGTATCATTTTGAAATAAATTCCATAACTAATAGAATTTAAAAGTATTTTCACTTTTGTTTACGCAATAATTTAAATAAAACAATCATTTGATGAAATAAAATTAGTAGGATTAAAAAATTGTTGTTTAATTGTTTAATTGTCATCTCATCTCCTTTCTCGAGATGTCAAAATCGAGGACGGATAAAATAGCAGTGTTTGATCTCCGATATTATACTGATTAGAGTAGTATGACTAAAAAATAAAAATAAAACAAATATTATTGTTTTATTTAAATGTTTTTTTTTATACATATTTGTTTTATTTTTTATATACATATTCAACGATTCAACTCATTTGACTTTTTTGTTTTTGTAATAATATAGACAATTTGTTTTTAGTCTATAGCAAATCGATAAGATTTTTTTTGCTATTGTTGTTGTTCTTGAATTATCGAAAACAAAAATTAATTTGAGGATTTTTATATATATGATATTTTAAACATAATGCAGCAGATAAATAATCATTATTTGCAATCAACAATGATAAGATACTCAAAATGCTGTATATATATAGATATAAATATGAGGAGATTAAAATTATCCAAATATATTGGGTTGCCCTGCAGCGCAATGTCAAACATTTAGGATTTAATCATCCTAAGGAAATCTGAATCTGAATCATCCTAAGGAATGTTTTGTACAGCGAGGATTCACAGAATGTATTAAAAATATGTATATAGATAAATTGTCAAAACGACTGGTTAATGAATTTTAAAGATAACGCTGTGGTAAATTTATTTAGTAAAATTAAGTGTTCATATATGAAATATAAGCGAAAAATTTTTAGCATCTTAAACAATTCTCAATTCTAAATAAATCTGCGTACAAGGTAATCTAAATCAATATTTTACAGAGATCATATTTAATGAATTATAGATTATTTTTTCCAAACTATAAACGATTTGTTGAAGAATTTCGTAAAGAAGCGTATGCTATCGGAAATTGATTTAGTAAAAATGTCATGAAAAAAATCATGATAAATTAATCCATCTAATTCTAATACTAATGATTTCTAATTCTAATGATTTAAAGTGAAAATTTACCATGTATTTTAAATATTAGCTTAAATAATTTGTTAATCATTTTTAAGATGAAATGCATAAGACATGGATTTGGTAAAATTATTCATATATAAAATATCTAAAAGTCTAAAAATTATGAGAAGCAATTCTGAACTAATCCGTTCAAATAAACATATTCCAATAGTTTATACGCAAATATTGTTTGTAATGTAAGTATTTTTAATATCTGGAAACATTTATGAAACATTTACAGATTGTTTGAAAAATTCTAAATTATTATGTTATCGACCTAGGAACATATTTTTCATATATAATCCACAATATACATTTCTAAAGCTGGTAAAATGTTAAAAATGAATAGTTAGCTAATTTTTAAGAAATCATTATCAGAAATTGATTTAGTAAAATGTTCATATTTGGAAAATTTATAACCACTATAAAAATCGTGAAAATCCTATGGTACATATGCGGTTCGGTATAATCTTTGGAATAGTTACGACAAAAATATATTCTTAAAAGAGTGAGAGATACTGATCGCCGATTAATACTGTCCCACAATGAAAATTATAATTCGAAGAACAAAGAACATTTTCTTTATATAAATATATAAGATCATGATATAGCAAGAATTTTCCTTTTAAGTATATAATATACATATACTAAAATGTATATAGGCATGAGATAATTTTCAACTAATCCATTTCATCTGCATATGCAATGAAGAAGATTTCATTCTATGGAAAAATGCTATATATATATATAAAGACATATAAAGAACTGAAATTATTTTCTATACACTTCAAAACACTTTCATGCATTTTGTACCATTATTATTATTATTATTATTATTGATTAACAATATTGCAACAATATAACAAAAAATACAATTCAGGCCAATACCCGAAAGAGGAAGCACGTATTTGTGGCCAGGATAGGAAAGGTGTTGTTAAATTTATCATCAATTGTTTATAAAATTTTAATATAAAACGAGGTGACATGCACTAATGTATTCAAAAACACATTTGAATTTGTGTGGAAATGGATATGGAGTTGTGCATCAGAAAAACCCGAAATCCCGGCATGTACTTTTTGCATTTTATACAAAAATCCTTTCAGATTTACGGGAAATTAAAGGATCCGAAACATTAGGTAAACATTTGCTAAGGACCCCTTCTTCGAAATTAAGCAGCTCACACATTAAAAAGAAAGCGTATGTTGGAAATCTGGGCAAAGAGCAGTTTTCGAGAAAAAGTGAAATCCACCGAGCGAAATTTTACGTTCAATTTATTCTAATTTTTGTCGATCAAAATGTATGCGCCGTTGAAAAAAGTGGAAAAAAAGGAATTTTAACACATTTTTTTGCGAAAATCAAACTAATAAGTCACATACAAAAAATACATGATTAATATCTATATGTGTATATATAGCAAATACATATATAGAGTGGATTTTATACCGATGCACATTAATTTACGCCTATATAGACATTGTGCATATATTAATTATTATTATTATAATATACTTATGATTACAAAAATAACCCAATAACGCTATATATATGCATATATTATAATATATATACATTTATCTTAATAATGTACATATATTATTATTTATACAACATCAAATGCATCATTTTTTGTTTGAATGTATACGTATTTTTTATATATCTATTTAAATGTGAACGTTTGTGATGATTTTTTTTTAATTATTATTTATAAAATGCTCATAAATAGAAGGTCACATTTTACGTACGAATATAAATGAATTATATTTTGAATATCGAATATATATATTGGTATATAGCAGATACACTTTTATGCATTTAGGTATAACGATTAAAGTTTGAAAATATACAAGAACAAAAATGGAATATAATTCAGGGGCGAAGCGTGCAAAAAGTTTGTCAAATTCTATAAACAATAGGCAAATGTGTAATTAGCGATTTCTGATATTTCATAGAATAATATAGAATAATATTTTAAAATCGCATAATAGGTTCAAAAGATATATAGTCAATTTTCCAAAAAGTATACGTAAAAATGTGTTCCCTTTTTTGGTGTACTGTATAAAATTCTCGTACCATCTATAGGCGTTCACGTTTACAGTATCACAAATCTATTTGAATTTTCGCACATCGAAAGGAAAATCCGTTATATTTTTTGAACAATTCGGGTGATTTTCAAATTTTCTTTTATTAAATATTAGAAATTAATTGATTATTTAAAAAAAAAAAAGTGAGTCTTTACATTATACAATTTCGACATGGCCAAGAGAAAATGAAAAATAAAAAAGATACAATGGTGTTATTAATTATCAAACCCAGAATCACGTGTTCACGATATTCAAAAATCGATGCACCCAACGGAAACGCGGGGAGATCGTGAGTTGGCGCTGTCCGACTCCCGATGATCATGGGGTTAAATTTTGACGTATTAAGTTTTAAACAATTCACGACCCCAAACGAAGCACATCATCCAGTTCAACATTTATAAAACAAATATAAATATCGATTTTATTTATAGGACAAATATTGTATAAGATGGAAACAATTTATGTTAATGACAAAAATATTGTACAAATTATTCCCCAAATTTTTTTTCGAAAATAAATTCACTAAATTTTTATGAGTATTTTAGGCATATATCGTTAAGTTTCTTATTATTTTTGTGACCGATCGCTGAAATTCTGGCAAAATTTGGAATTTTGTTAATTTGAATCCTATACTACATGTACATGAAACATTTTTTTCGGATCTGAATTTAAAGCAGAGTTAACTTTTTTCCCATACGCGGTTAGTTCGTATACCGTTTAAGAAACAACAAATAATGAAACCAAAAATAGACCTGGCTGGTGTCGGTCGCCAAAACCAATCGTCGGTTGTAAAACGAGAATTTTTTTTTGTAAAAACCTTATTATACCGATAAGGAAATATTTAGAATAGTTCGCATAAAACCGCCGACGAATTGAAGTGTTTTAGCAATAAATAATTAAAAAAAAACTATATACATATATCGATGATAATCAATATTTTAAATATACGCACGTTTTACATCAATAATACACTCTATATATCAATGATATATATATATATATATGCAATTTTGATAATATTACACATTCGTATGATAAAATTTAAACTTGTAAATTATTTTCAATATAAATAATATTTACAAATCAAAAAATAAATTAAAGATAAAACAAAAATTAAATGTTTTTCTATATAGAAAATAAATTGTTGATAACAAAAAAATATATTGTATATATTTATATATGTCGAAAGGGTGATAAGAAAATTAAGATGAAATTTACGTTATATTTTGGTTATATGTTATATGCTGCGCGTTAATGTATATAATAAAGTATATTTACACCTATCAGATATGTGTTTTAGATTTTATTTGTAGTATTTCAGTATATGTATATTTATTCAGAGTATGTCTAAAATATCAATATAGGTAACAATAATCAAAAATTTACCTTTGAAATTGATTAATTTGCGTGTAATCTGCACAATATAAAATATTATGTGATAATTAAAAAGAAAAAATACGCTGCAAGGTAAACACCTAAGACCGGAATTTTTCGCATTTGGCACCATCAACATATAACCACAATTTGAATAGCAAATATCTTCATAACTCATTGAGATATATAAGACAAATAAAAAAGCTGCTCAGAAAAAAGTTTTTTTGCAAAATTTTAGCCAGCTAATGAACCGTGTGAGCTAAAAAAGCAGCAGAATTATTTTTCCATTTTTGCCGTTCGTGAAAAAAATTATAAAAATAGATTTTCTTAAGCTATCATAAAAAGTATCACACACTGAATAATGTACGTGCTTAGTAGAAAATAAATAATTTATACTGTTTTATATTATTAAATGTTATATGCAAGATAATAAGATTAATTATTTTATATATCGGCTTTATAAAATGCTCAATATATACAATATCTGCGATTGCTTTCTTATCATTATCAAATATCATATGTATATAATGATAATAAATTTAAATTTTATTTATAAGCAAATATATCAAATATAAATTATGTATTTATCAACAATATAATATACCAAAATACAATAATTGGGTGATTTAAAATTTAATAAAAATTTGATGAATTATAAGCAGTTTTAAGCGATAATGAGACGCCATCATTAAAAGAGACTTAAACCAAAATATAATAAAAATTAATGAATTAAAAATTTTTGGTTTTTTTTAATTGAATTCGATATTAAAGTTTTTACATTATTTAAATGTAATTCAAACTCCTTGTTAAATTAATTATTATAATATTATAATTAACACATTCCACAGATAAATATTCATGTAAATATTTCATATTTCTTTATGATTTTAATTTTATTTATTTCTTTTTAAATGATTTTTTCAATTAACAATGATTTAAAATCAATATCTAATTGGTGAAGGCTAAACCTAGTGGAATTTAATCCATCTAAAACAAAAGCAAGTTTGCTCTCAAACAAACCCACCATGAATGTTAACCCAATCATTATGAATAATACTTTTATTTATAAGGACCTAATCTATAAAATTAAAACCCATAAAATTTGGAAGTGTCTGTGTCAAATAATTTTACGTGGAACAATAATATAACTATTGCAGCTAAGAAGACGGCTAGTTACGTTGGATTTTTAAAAAAATCCAAGGAATTAGCTAAATCTGAAAATTTAGCATTAGTTTATACCGCATTTATAAAACTACTTCTAGAGTACAATTCTTACATTTTTATAACTTTAATATTGATTATGTATTTCATGTACACATTAGAATTTAATGCTTCTTTGATAAAATAAATCTAGACGTATATTCTCAATGAAATTTTAATTGGAATGAAATTGTACATATTATTATGCGAACAAAATATGTTGCATATTCAACAACAGCTAGGAAGAGATATAATAAATATTACAAACATATATGTATCGTTTTTTACGTAATGCTTCCCTAAGTTCCTTTCTATTATAAAAAAAAATAATAGACAAATTTACGTGAGTTGATGCGAAAACAAATTGGATTTTTTAAATTTTATGTTGTATGCAAAATATTTATCTTAATTTAAGTAATAGTAAATAAATAAATATGTATGCGAGTAAACGCTGGTTCACACATGAGGAACGAAACCCCGGGGTCTAGTGAAAACTTAAAGAAAAACCTTTGAGATGATTTCCATATGAGGGGATTTTGTCTCCCGTCTACCCCTTCCCATGTAAATTTGCCAATTTTATGTTCTCAATGAGTTTTGAAAAGATTTGTTTAAAATTTTGGATATAGCGGTTAAAAATTACATTCCCTATAGATTTTTTCTGATCCCATCCCATTCAGGAGCTCCCATACAAATTCAAAAGATAATAAGAGATATCTAGTTTGGTTTCAAAACCAATTGACTAGAAATTTTGGATCTGAAGGTTGGTTGAAAAATGGAAAAACCTTTATATGTGGGAATTTTCTAATCCCATCCCATTGAGGAGCTCCCATACAAATCCAGGGGATTATAAGAGCTTTCTCGCATTATTTATAACCAAATGGATAAAAACTTTGGATCTGGAAGTTTGATGAAATATGGCAAAAACTTTTGTATTGAAATTTTTTTTCTAATCCCATCCCTTTCAGTACAAATCCAATTGGTGTTTTCGGGAATGAATTTAAATATATTGATGTGGCACATCATTTTTCCAATGTTATTATACCAACGTGATTATATTAACGATGTATTTTATATAGATAATTAGATTTCTTATATATATTTTGTATATATTGATGTACCAAATTGAAAATGTATTCTATGTAAATAAATCATCAAATACTCAAACATATAAAATAGAATATTTGATGAAATACATTAATACATACAATAATAAATAAAATAAAATTAATTAAATTTATATAATCAAATTGCTCAATCAAATACCAAATGAAAATGATATGATCAATGGTATATACAAAGATCGATCTATGATAATTCAATATATTTATTTTGAATAAGCTTTCAAAATAAAACCTTTTATAACAATAATATGATATATTTTATATAATATGCCTTTTTTTTGTTATATAAAATAAAATATAGATATCATTTAATATGAAAAAAAAAAAAACATTATTTTTTATAGTCGCATTTTATTTTTATATATAAATAATTTTCAAAACAAAAAAACATATGTTTTGTATATAATAATACAAAATGTATTACATATAAAAATACTTATTTTAAAAATTATTTATATTGATCGTAAATTTTTAATGGATAAATATACATAAAGAAAACTAAAACAATTATAATAAACATATTCGAAATGATGATGTTTAAGTAGAAATAATTATTTATATTTATGTTGATTTTTTTTATAGTATATGTACATAGACGAGACGAACATGTAAGATTGTTCTGACAAAATATTTTCAAATATACCTGTATATATAACAAATAATTTTTTTTTTCATTATATGAATAAAAAAAACATTAAAGAAAAATTTCGTAATGTGATATTTATAATTTTTTTATTTTATTTTAAATATGTTTAATTTATTTTATATAATTATTTATTTTAAAGATGTGATGATAGATCATCATCTGAATTTAATATAAATATATGTTAATATATATGTAAGGTAAAGTCTGGTGATATGGCTAACTTTTTTTATTGCTAAATATTTCCGAAATTCTAAAAGATATATTAAAACAAATCACGGAGATCGAATAACTTCAAATTTATTAACAAATAATATCTCAAAAAAAAAATTTGTTGGACTAAAAATTGGACTAAAATAATATATGACAATTTTTTCTTTATGTTTTAAGCTAAAACTCATAATACCTTGACAAACTTACTGAGAAATGTTTCGAAGAATTTAGCAGAGTTTATTATTGCGCTTTAGTTTTTATTAGATTATTATATAATCAATTTATATAGTTCTTTGCTCATTGAATAAACTCAATTCACTAATTAAAATTTTGAATGTTTGTCATTTATACATAACTTAAAACCAAAGATACATAGGGTGCGAGCCATATTACTTCCTGCGCGACATCACCAGACTTTACCCTATATACATACATATATTATAAATATTTTAATATTAAATATGTCGGATATCGGTTATGGTTATCGAAATACTTCAACGTTTGTTTTCTTTTATATCATTTGAACTGAACTTAATATATTAATTGTGAAAATTAAAAAGATTAAAATTTATTAAAAATTAAATGGAAAAAAAATCAGAATTCATATTCGAAATCAGATGAAAATCACATAAAAGTAATTCCATATTCGCAGAAAATCTTTATATGTTCTCAAGACTATTTCATATACATATATATTACAAAAGAAAATTTGATTGAAAGAACAACATATTTTCTTTATAGATGATTTATCAATTCTGAGAATTATAGAAAATTTTCCTATCTCACGCGAATTAAATTCCTGTGTTATGATTCCTTACAATATATATAAATATACTATATAATGCATTCATATATACAGTCAATATATGATGACAATATAAAAAAATAACAAAAAAAAACACATCTTTTTTGTTACACATCAATAGAATTTAAATTTCCGCGCATTTTCTATATATATATAGTATACAATCACGATATATATATATATATATATATATATAGAAATATTCATCGCCACGAAGATATTCTTTTTATATACATACGAGATTTATTAAAACGATTCTACAATCTACATATATAATATTGAGCACATATTATGCAAATTTCCTTACCAAAAAGATGTAAAATGATGATTATATATTTATAATGAAATGTATAATATAAAATATATAAATATTTTTGTTGGGTTAGTAGATCTTTTCTTTTTTTTTTTTTGTACTCGTATGCATTTATATATACAAATTTAAATAACATATACAGTATATTTTGTAAACCAGGTATACCGATTTGAAGTGAGCGCTATAGGATACAAATGTCTTGCTATGTAAGATTTCCGACTGTTTAAAGCTATGAGTAAGATCCAAAAGTGTGGAAATTTTGTGCCACATA
This sequence comes from Dilophus febrilis, assembly GCA_958336335.1. Taxonomy (NCBI): domain Eukaryota; kingdom Metazoa; phylum Arthropoda; class Insecta; order Diptera; family Bibionidae; genus Dilophus; species Dilophus febrilis. The sequence goes on from OY284471.1 coordinate 36,083,512, forward strand.
GCAATGAAAAATAGATTTATTTTAAGACACTCTGTGCTTTACCATTGGCTTCCGCCGAATCCACCAGACTTGGCTCCTTCCGACTACCATTTGTTTTCGTCGAAGCGCAATCCTAATACGAAGAATGCGAAAATTGAGTGTCTGATTGGTTTGCTTCAATAAAAGACGAACAATTCTATTGGCGTGGGTATCCACAAATTGTCAGAAAGGTGATCAAAATGTGTAGAAAGAAATGGCCAGTACTTTGAATAAAAAGTTTTTTACTTTCCCATTTAAAATTAATGTATTCTTTTTACAAAAAAAAAAACGCTCGCACTTCATCCCTGTATATCTGATATATAGACATTTATTAATGGTAATAATATAAATATATAGCTATATACTATATACTAATAGATATTATATGTAATTTATTTTATACTAGTTATATTTAATTAAGTATATATATAATTATTATAATATATATAATATGTATATAGAGAGCGAGATAGATGATGATTAAATCACATTGAAAAATTTATTTCTGTAAATTTTATTTTGATTTCATATACAAATTTTTGCATATACTATATAATTACAACCATACGACGATATGGTATTTTGTGTATATTACCATATTACACAATTTCGAAATTATTTTATTATATACTATATATCGTATGTATTGTATATAAACTTCATTATTTGTAAGTCGCAGTCTATATGCGATCGGTATATATATAAAAATATATTCATATATGATGATCTGATATGATGCAGTGTGATTATTTATGTATACAACCAAAAATTACAATGATTTTAACACAAAATTAAACAATATTATTTATTATTTTTATTTGTGTTTGTATATGCATATATACATAACATAAAAAAAAATATGTTACGGCTTCATTCATTTTTATTATATATATTATATACATATAGAACATACATTATAATTATATTTTATACAAATAAATTTTTGAAATTCTCTTGATCTGTTTATTTCCGACATTATAAAATAGTATAATAACCATCCGTGTATATATGCACTAAAGTAGGTTTTATTTGGCGATATTTATGCATTTATTATATTTTCTTACAACAATATTCATATATATTTGCGAAAAATAAATATCCGTACGTACTACATATGTATAATACATATATCGTATAAATATAAACACTGTCTGTCAGTTTAAATTTATATATATATATAGGTTTTTGAAATTGAACATATTGTTTAATAATACCGAACATAAATAAATGTATATATTGAATCACATAAACCTCAAAATTATTGTATATATATATATATAATTTATATAATTATGTTCAAATTTTTAAAGAATTCATATATTTCTTCTATATACGAAAAATCATAAATAATAACAGCGAATTATGCTTATATATATTTTCGTTTTTCTTTTGCTATATTAAATCAAATAAATTTACAACAATAGGAAATTGTACAATATAAATATCATCATATAACATCATATATATGATATATATGCAATGTATATTTCTTAAATATTTTTGAATTCATCAACATCCTTAAAATTCTGATTCACGCATATACAATAAAATCGGGTCTTTCGTAAATTGGCTGATTTAAATCTTGGTGACCAAATTAACGTCAACATTTTTTGAAAATATTCTATCAGCAAATGGGTTTTAGTCAATAAAGCAATTATTTTTTCCTGTTAATATAACCGTCCTGTTAATATTTCCTCTATAGATCAATATACCATTCATTGTATGCCACCAAAATCACACGATATCGAATATCATTGTTACGCAGCATTACCAATAAAACATCTTTAAAGAAATATATGGTTCAATTACACCCTCTAAACATAATGAACACTGATTGTAAATTGGGTCAATATGCATCTGGTTCTTCCATATAATGTAATTGAGAATTTAAATTTTTGACACATAATGCAATTGACAATTACAGCACATTATATTGCATTGTGGTGTACAATGTGATTTTTATAAATAGCGCAAAGAAACACTTCTCAAATATAGGTCAGAATTATATAGCGAAGCCACAAAGTTTTCTGTGTTTTTGGAAGAGAATTAAACAAAAACCAACGAATTTGAAAGACCCTATATATAATAAATATATCGTGTACATTTTATGTGTGTATATGATACAATCAATGATGATGAAATCAAGTACAAACGGATGGATCGAGCTGTATATAAGAAACTAATATTTTAATGTCACGTATTAAATATGTAAATTTCAACGTCTTCTTACATAATACTTTTGGGTGACTTCTGGATATATTACTTCTTTATACATCGTATTAGATATATACTAAAAATGTAAGCGTGAGTAAAGTGAAAATGTGATAAGCGATAAGCTACCTATATGGTAAATGGAAGCCAACAGATTTTAATGGATATCTTTAAACAATATTTTTTTAATCCTGCTATTTTTAAGTATAAACTGGTGGTTTTAATTAAATAATTGTAGAGACAGAAGAAACAAATTTTAAATTCAATTAAAATTAATTTTTCGCTTTAAAACCAACAATCTGGTTTTAGTGTCCAACAACAGCCTTCTGTTGTTATTTTCTTAATTTGTGGATTTTACGGTGTCGGTAATTAGCCGTACGACCAACCGCAATAGGAAAATACAACTCTGTGTTAAAATGCAGATTCGAAAAATAACCGAAAACACAAAAGATTTTTTATGTCTTAATTAGGATTCGAACCCCCGACCCAAAAATTTCGTTAGAATTTTAGGTTGGCATTTTTATCATCCACACCACAGAGTGTATTCAATTATAGTTATGGAATTTATTACAAAATGATACAGTTTAACAACAAAAAAACAATTTGACCATTATAATTTCGGACACTTATACTCCACTATAATATTGGGTAACATCTTCTTTGGCTGTTGTTATGACACCCCCCCATTCTCTTAGACGTGATATTCACTAAATTTTTTCATTCATCCGGTGTTTTTGAGTTCCACGTTTCAATGATTTTTCCTGTCAATTCTTCACTCCTTCAATTGTAACTTTCGGAGAATTTTTTCAATTATGAAACCAACAACACAAGACTGTTATCGGACACTAATATATACCATTATCGGTTGTTAACGATAATTAATTATTTATTTAAATATTAACTAAATATTATCTTGATCTTGAATTGTATAGTTAAATTGATGTTAAAATTAAACAAACAAAATTCCAAACATTGACCACATATTAGTTGAATCACTCTATCTGTATATATCTATATATTGTTATTATAATATTATCATCATCATTATACATTGTTGTTTATATATATATATATATTGTATATATATTATATATAAAATATAAACAGTTAAACACATGAGAGTAGTTTAAGCAAAAATAAAAAAAAAACTCATACATTTTTAAATTTCAAATTATTAATTTAATTACATTTATTCATTTTTTAATACATACTAACGGGATAATGCCTTAATTTAATTTCTAAAAATCACATTAAGAAAGTCATATTAAAAAATTAAAATAAATATATATCACTATACAAACATTCTTTTATACATTCTTTTAAATATTCAAAATTAATAATATTTAAACTTGAATATTTCCAATTATTTTACATACCTTTGTGTTTTATAATAATAATAATAAAAAAAATTATTAATTGTTATCTGTGTTGATACAATGAAAAATTATATATGAACAATAAATTTACAAAACTTCACATCAAAATTCTAAATTTGTATATCTAATACACAAAAAACTGCAAACAATAATATTAATAATAATGAAATTATTATTTATATTTATTATTATTATTATATATATTGTAAAAATATAAATATATTATGTTATTATTGGATTATAATAACAAATACCATATATATTTTTAATAATATATTATATTTTATAATAACAACAAAATCAAAAAACGTACATTTTCTGTTGTGTTATAAACAAATATTTTTAATGTTTCCCGTGAAAATAAATATTTTATAAATAATTTTTCCATATATTATACGAGTCCATAACTGAATTTTTTTTTTATTCTTTTTTTGGATAGTATTACAAAATAATTTTCTTTACCAAACGAATGAATCAAAAAAAAAAAATAAAAAAATAATAACTAAATAATATCGTAATAAAAAAATTGTGTACAACAAAATTATTATTTATTTTAAATTTTCTAACAATTCCACTTAATTTATATTTAAACATATAATATAAATATATTATAACGTTTCATATATTAAAGTATTTTTAATTTTTTTTTTTTTTTTACATTTTAAAACTGAGGAGATACGAACTCAACGAATACATCAAAAGGACTAACTTTATTTATATACTCTACTAATAATAAATTGAATAAATGAATGAATGAATATTTTTTTATGTTATTATAAATATAGATATCGTTTGTACTATATATATAACTTTTTAGAGTACATCATGCAATATAAAAAAGAAACATAAAATGCAATTGAATTAAAAATAAAATGTGTATGTATATAATTTAAATATGTATCAGTTTGGTTTTGGATAATCAAATCGGTGTAAAGTGGAGTGTTTTGTTTATATATGTATATTTGGTCAAATGCGTGACATGGATCGATAGTATGTTGAACATTATTTGAAATTATTTGGATGTCAAAACTATTCTGTTGCGGTTATAGTATACTTCTTAACCCTAGGATGCATATATGGGTATTTTAATACCCATTGGATTTTAAAAGTGCTGTAAAAACTTAATTTTTTTACTTATGACTATGTTCTTTAGTGACATCTTCGAATATTCAATTCTATCTACAATTCTGTAATGGAATTGCAAACTTGTAATGGACTTCCAAAGTGTTCAGAATCATAACCATTCTGGTTTTGGCAAGGCACCACCGCGGGCTGCATATTCTGGGTATAATTATGCCCATGATTAAAAATGCATTGCATTATACAGGGTGTCCCAGCTCCTGAAGAAAATACGCCGAATTTATGTTCTGTGGCTCATTTGAAATTGAAAACATTCTCAAAAATCTTGATAGATTCGGCTTCATTACGGAATTAAACGAAAAAAAAAACGATTTTTCTAGATTTTCATATTTTTCGCGATTCTGGAGCACTTATCTCGATAACTGGTTATTGTAATCGAAAGATCAGCATGGTGATTAAATTACCTTTCGTCAACATTATGTGAATCGGACCGGCGGTTCTCAAGATATTTAAAAAAAACGTGTCTCGACCACACAGATCATTTTTTGTTCTCCAAAGTTTGGGATATCATATCTCGAAAAGATACCCTGTAAAACTTTCCGTTCAACATGCCTAAAAACCTGTTACATTAATTAGCTTTCGTTTGACGTACATGTACATTACCATATGCTGTCTCTAATAGTTTCGGAGTTATTCACGATTCACGATAGATAATATATTCAACAATTAACAACGGTCAATTTGCATGTAAATTTTATTTTATTTTCAATTATATTCGATGTTTTAAGATAATTCTCATTATGCCTAAGGAACCAGACGATGCCCAATTAGGTTCAGGTACTTAAATCGGTGTAAAATTTTATTACCAATCGATTTATCATCATTTGGAAGTTATAAACTTATGGTTTAAAGTGATTATCTATGAAAAACCTCCTTGAAGACATATATTTTTGTGAATCCAAAATGAGTTGTTTGCGAATATCTGGAAAATGGTTTGGAATAGAATTATCAAATGTGAGGCACTTGAAAGATATAAAAAAATAGCCAGAAAACTAGTCTGGTTTAAATAGCTCAAGAATTAAGGAAGTTATATAACATTTCATCTCTGCCTATAAATATATTTGCAAAAGTATAGAAATTTTTATTATTTATTTTAGGGTTAAAGAAATCTCTCGTAAATGTAAGTTGGACTGCTCTCATCATTGAATGTGATTTCAAGCGCTATGTATATAATTTAATAACACCAACTAAACTCTATGATCAAATTGTTAACAGTGCGAAGTTCATTCCAAATAGTTTTCTAATTCTAAATCATCCACAGTTCTAATCATTGTCAGTAAAAAAGACTTTCTCGAAAAACAGAGATCATTCTTCATATTATAATACGAATTAAATTTTTCTATAATAAACCACTGTACTTTATTTTATTTATCGTTATATTTTTGTTTATATGTATATGGGCAACAATATATAGAATAAATATATTATTTATAAAATTATATAATGTATTTAGGATATTAGATGTATATAAAAATACAGACACCATAGAATTCCTATACAATTTTATATACACAACTTTGTGCCAAAAAAACAACAACATTTTTTGTTTATATTCCTATAATAATATTAAAATTGATGATGGTGTGACCTTAAATTTTTATCTCTACATATATTTAAGTGTTGTCGTTTTAAATTGAAAATATTTTAAGTATTTAGGGTATTGCCTCTAATTTATATTAATATTCCTATTGATTACATATTGATGTAATTAATTGTGGTGTTTTGTTTTGTTTTTTATATATATTATATACAATTGTTTAATTTTTTTTCTTTAATGTAAAACATCTAAAAACGTATATTCATTAAATTGGTTGGTTGTTGTACAACAAACATTAAGAAAATGATAATAAAAAATACATAAAATATTGTTTTGTTTTTTAATGTTTGTAAACAAAACTTGAAATAAATAAAAACTATTTAATGTAAAATTTAATTTTTAAAATAAATTTATATAAACAAAGCATTTGTTTTGATTTATCATTTAAATTGATGAAAATAATTTTGTTTTTTTAGTTACACAAATATTTTATTATTTGTTTTTAATATTGATTCAAAAAAATTAATGTTACTTACATATTTTTCTTGTATTTATTATTCACTAATTTTAACAATTTTCAAATAAAATTGAATACATTAATGGTATTTAATTAATATAATAAATAATTTATTAAACAGAAAATTATTAAAAAAAAAATCACAAAATCAAAAAAAAAATCATGTTTTAATTTTAATTTATTTTGTTTTGTTTTTGTTTTCATTTTTTGATGCATAATTTTGACATTTCCATAAAATACAACAAAAAATATTTTCGAACTTTCAATTTTACCGCGTTACAAGTTAGGTAACATGCAAAAAATAATAAAATTTCTAAAAACTATCAAGACAAATTTTTGATAGAAAACGTGTCTCGGCTAAAAAATATCGATAATTTAACTGATAAAACAAATTTATCTTTTTTAAACATGTTACTTAAATTTTAAATTTTATATTTGGTCAAATATTAAATTTTATATTTCGATAAATTTTTAACTTTTCGTTTTTATTTTCAATGAAAATTTTTTTGAATTAGCACGAAATCCAATGATTTATTTTTTTTTGGAAAGTTAGGATTTTTTACACGTATATATGCTGAGGAGGATGACACATTTATTGTTTTAATAGTTATTTTTAATATTTTTTAATATATACATTTTTCGAAAGAATTTAAATTATTATGAAAATTACTCCTATAAATTTTATATGACAAAATAAATGATCAAATTGGACATATAAAAATTACAATAGTATAGTATGAACAGACTTGAGAGTTAGAGAGAGTTAACTCATAAACTATATGGTTGACTAAAATAGTGATACACCGATAATTTAGTTTTTTAGGCTAACTAATTTGTTCTTATTTACAAGCGCAAACAATTTTTTGTTAAATTTGTTTTAAAATTTGTAAAAATTAGGATTGGTTTTTGTTCTTATTTTTCTTAGGTAGTCCTTCGATAACTAATGGACATATCGAACATTGTTATCCTGTGTAATGCAGAATACGAAAACATGACCACCCAAATTTGTCAGATTTCTGTATGTGCTTGATAGCAGTTACATTATTCAATATATTGAGCTCACTGTGTATGGGTGTATACGTACACTTGAATAGACTCTCATTAAAATTGCCTCTGCATTATGAATCGGCTAGGTGTACTGATAGTCGACGATCACTATGCAATTAATAGAGGATATCCACTATTGGCTACTGACCGTTTATACCCCGGTTACCTGTTATATAACACAGAAGGTCAAATCAGAAACGTGCAGATTCGGTAAGAAGAGGATGTCAGTGCATTTGATTGTTGAATATGACGGATAAAGCACACAAAAAAAAATTCACAGTGACTACAAAGATAAAACTTCACCAGGGAATTAATTAATAATTTTTTGTATTTTACCCGGGGGTATAATAACGCGGTATAACCTGCTCCAACCTCGGTGTGAGATTTTAGTCTACAGGACGTCGCATAATTAGGTGTGATACGGAGCCCGCGTTACTTTCATTTCCTCTCCCATATTAAAAATAACTATACATCTATGCCTTTGTTTCAGAGCATTTATTAATAGAAAATACTTTTATACTACCAGAAAATGTTTTTCTGAAATGTAAATCCTTTTAGCATTTGCTTATATTTTCATGCGTTACGTCCAATGTGCTAAAATGCCGTTTTCGTTTAAATAGTTAAATAATTGCCCATACCTATAAATATATATATCAATTTCGTTGTATATTTAGTAAACGCAAGAATAATTATAATAAGTGACTAGTTTTCATCGTCTTTATTGTATGTATAGTTATTCATTTGAATAAGGTTTATATACATATACATTCTCATATATGGGTAAAGACTAAAGAAAGCACAATTGAAAAGTTTAGATACATTATTATCACAACAAAATTGATTTTCGCATAATAAAAAATCCTTTTTCACGTATTTATTTAGGGTTGGTCTGACCGAATTATATTATATAGTTCTGTTTAATTTTATAGTATGGCGAATTTACATGGGTATTTTCACATAATCTCTATTTAAGGTACATCCGTCATTCGGTTTATTTTAACTATTTATTTTCTTATTAACATTACGCATAGAACCCACCAGTCGCAAATTCCTCAATTAACCGCAAAGTGGGAACCGGTCCGATATTTTTTGGGCCATTGCAATTTTGTTGGGACCATCATATGGGTTAGTTGGATAATTCCATTGTATCCCGGTATGGCTTATGGCTATATCATATTAAATTATTATTATTATTATTATTATTATTATTATTATAATTTTTGGTTATATAGTCCATTAATCTTTGTAATATATGACAAAAAATAAAAATCAAATGCAAATAATGTCACACCTTTAATTATGTTAATATTTAAGTATATATAATATTGATAATATTAATATAGTTTTGAAAATATATACTTATATTTATTTATTATATTACATAAAATATAATAAAAAATGTATTTTTTGTTAAATAACACAATATAGTATTATGTTTTGCATATATATGATAACTATTAAACGAATAAACGATACATATATTTAAATATATTAATATTAAATATACATTATAAATTATATATAATAGGACGACCGCGTTCGCCCTCCCCCACAAAACCACAAATATTTATATATTATTGACATCCATTTCGATCAAATTACAAATTTAAAAATATTTTATAAAAAAAAAATGTATGTTTTTTTGTAGTGTTTAAAAATAAAGTATAGTATAAAAAATATTATATATACAGAAATGAAAAAAATAAAATAAAATATGGCTTTTTTTCATATAAACAAAACAAAACGGTGCCCGGCAAATACCTGAAACAGGACTCACATACTTGTGGTCATGGATGGGTGGGGAATAGTGATTACATTTTTATCATTAATCAATAGCTTATAGAAGTTTAATATAAACTGATGTGCTACACTAATAAATTAAAATTCATTCACAAAAACATTTTTCAATGCGCATATAAGGATGGTATGCAATCAGAAAAATTCCCGTAGATAAAATTGTTTTCATGTATCATTTTATCTCTACATCGACAATTTCAAGTCAATGGGTTAGAAACAGATAGAACGAGATATCTCTAATAATCCTTTGTATTTCAATGGGTACAGGAAAATAAAAACATTAACATGTGGTTTTAAACAACAACCTCTACTATTTAAAAACACCAACGAAGAAATACTGGCCGATGAAGAAAGATGCATCGTAAGATGGATTGAGTATTTTAAAGAATTGCTTACAGTGGGTAATACAACTGGTAATGAGGAAAACACCGAAATTCCGTACCAAACTGCGCAGCCATTAGTTGCCGGGCCATCATATGAGGAAAACATTATAATGCTTAAGAATGTTAAGGCCGCAGGCTGTGATGGCGTGGCTGGTGAACCTTTAAAATATAATGGGGAAGCGTTGTGGTTTGGTATACATGAGCTAGTACGTGTTGAATATTCGGAACAACGAGGTTATGCCAGAAGAATGGAAGCGTGCTATAATAATGCCAATTTGCAAGAAGGGAGTTATAATGGATTGTGCGAACTACAATAGAATTTTATTGTTAAATACTACATATAAGGTATTCTCTTATATGTTGTATATCAACAACTTTTACCGTACGCGGAGGAAGTTATCCGTCCAACACCTGATCAGCTGTTCGTTATCGTAGAAACTCACCATTTGTGTGTTGAATTTAAACTTCCTTAAGACAGTGTTATTCGGAAAAAATTGTGTTGTACGATGATATGAAAAAAATGATAGGTATGTCAAAATTAACGCTGTCACAGGTTATATCCCACGTTCAATTAAGGGGCCTCAAATCTGAAGCATTTGAAACCCGTAACGGAGTTCGGCGGGGCGATCCTTTGGCGACATTATTTTTCAATATTAGGTTAGAAAAATGCATCAGAGGCACCGCCATTAACATCAGCAACACAATTTTTACCTTATAAACGTAATTACATGTTTATGCCGATGATATTGATTTGGTGGCTAGCAAAATGGATGCCGTTAAATAAGCATTTGTGTTGATAGAACATGAAGCTCCGAAAATGGGATTAAAAGTAATTGAAGAGAAGACCAATTATATGATTACGCCACGAAACAAAATTTTTATGGAACAACATCCTAATGTAGCAATTGGCCAAAACCAATTTGAAACCGTTGATAGGTTCTCCTATCTGGGCAACCAAATCAATAGCAACAATGATAATTGTTACATATGGTTCGGAATTGTGATACATTGCCCAAGTGAATGAACAACGTTTAAGAAGTTTTGAAAACAAAATACTACACATCGTTCATGCCCCGATGAGGGGTAATGGACGGTGGCGTAAACCGATACGATCGCGAATTACAACATGTCGCAACCTGACATTGTTCAACACATCAAAATCGGTCGGTTGAGGTTCGGGTATGTGGCACATATGCGGGCTGATCGTATACCGTCAAAGATGTTGAAGAAGGCTACTGATAAAGACTAAAACAACTGTAGGTTGTAAGCCCGCCTAAGTAAGTAAGTTAATATTTTTATGAGGAGTTGTGGATATAATGAGATCCGGAAACATTTTCAGGATTTAATGTTTTCCAAACGGTGGCAAAACCAATTTCCAAAATTTCAAGAAAATATCTTTACAACTGTTCCAGATATAAGAGAATCAAAAAAGTCTATCGAAAAATGGGCAAGGAACTACAGATATCCCAACATACGTTCTAGTTTGTAAGCATCTCTTAATATCTGACAAAAAAAGCTTATGTTGAAAAAGAAAAAGTGAAGGCAACCGAGTAAAATAAAATAGAACATTGTGGAAAAAAAACCACATACTGAATTTGCGTGCTTTAATACAAACTTTTCTTTATATTAAAAACAGATTTTATTTTTAAGAAATGGTCTTTCACATATAAAAATACATAATATGAAAAAAATAAAACCGCATTGATAAAAATATTTAATAGAAAATAATATTTACATATTCAAAAAAAAAAAAAAAATAACAATTTTTATTATACAATAAAAAATCCAATATTCATAAAGGATTTCTTTACATCATATCACGGTTGCCTTACATATAATAGTATATATACTTTCTTCATCCCCATATGGCATATATAAACACCTCGATTTTCGTAGTGTGTTTTTAGCACCGCATATAAATTGATTTCTATCTTAATACATATTAATATAAGAATTATTATGGGATGGGAATGCGGGGGTTTATTTACATTTTTATACATTGATTGCCATCAATATTAGTTTATTTTATTTTGTTTTTTTTTTTTTAGATTTTTTATGTAAACAAATTTTACTATGTTTTCCTTTTCATATTATATATGATATGTAAATGTATATATGCAAAGTGTTGTAATATCGTAATATATATACTGTTGTATAAAACATCTAATAAAAAGAAAGTTTATAATGGAATACTCTATGTTTAAATTTATTTGGTCAAATATAAAAAAAAATATTTTTATATACAAAATTATTAACATAATGGATTTTATTATTAAAATTCCCAATAATTGTTTTTTTCTTACTTTTTATTCTTATTGTAAATTATTTTTACATATATTTTTTTAAAAATAATATACAATAGCGCGAGATGTGATATTAATAACAATTGTTATTATATTAGTAAATTTTATGAATTGGAAAATTATAAGCAAGGCGAGTAACAAAAGGATCAAATAAATTTTTATCAAATATAGAATTCAAAAATAGAATTTTCATCAAAAGATTTATTACATACATATATAGGTATATATTTCTAGATTTAAATTCCATACGCATGGACTATATTATTTAATATTAATAACAAAAAATAAAATATATTATATGTTTGTTTAAAGTTTTATATTCGCGTGATTTACGGTCAACTATATATGCTGATTTGCGGAAGTATTATAATATTGCATTGTTATATGTATTTTTTTTTTAACAAAGATGTTATATTAAAAATAATTCTTTATTTGTGCATAATAATCTCATATATCATGTATATAATCTTTTTTATATATTCTTCGGCATTATTAAATAAATATATAGTGGTGATCGATCTCAAAAATTATATTTTGATCATTATAAAAATATATAAATAAATAAATATAATTTTTGAAATAGAATGTCCTCTGCACATTACGTTCTTAATATATATATTTGATGGTGATCACTTTAAATGTAATTCAATATGTATAAACACACACGAAATCTTAACCGAGATAATTTAAATAACTCCCTTTCTATATTTGGATAAGGGGATAATTTGATTTTTGGAGTGACGTGGAGAGCGTATGAAAAGGCGGAGGCGTACGAAAATACGTACAAAAATGTAAAAAAAAGAGTAAAAAAGGAGTAAAAAAAGCATTCGGGGGATCCGCTTTGTTTGCGGAGTCTCCACAATTTTGCGGATGTGGAGGCGTAGAAAAATGCACCTTCTCGGATGCGGATGATTTAATGATTTTGATTTAAAATTGATACAGACGAAAAACCTTTGATAACGCGAACGGAATATTTATTTATAATTTATGTAATTCTTTTTATCAATTACTTTTTTTAACGACGCCGTAAACAAACTAAATGACACACAGCAATAACAATTGACAGAATAGTTGCTGACAGTTGTGCCAACCTGGGAAAAAAAAATGTTTGAAATATTTTCAGCGGGAAAATTTAAAATGAGAATTTCCGGGTACTTATTTGACAGAATGTATATATAATATCTCAAAATTTCCAAAATTTCAATTGAACTGTATTGAATTAAAACAGATAACGATATATATATATATATATATATATGTATTTTTGATAGACTGAAAACCCAAAATGAAAAATTATACAGTTAGCAAAAATTTTTGTTTGTACAAAATGTTAGGTACACTTTTTGGGAAACTGAATATATCTTTTGAACAAACAAACAACAAACAAACAAACACGATTTTAAATTATGCATAATTTCCTTTAGAACTATATCCAGAATTTAATTTACAAAATTATTAAAAATTCCCTGTAGAAAATTATACAATATTTCTTTTAGAAAATTATTCACAATTTCTGAATAAATTTTGGAAAGAATAACTTCAAAAAATACTGTAGAATTGCTTTTAGAAATACATACAGAATTTATCTTAGAATATTATACAAAATTTCTTTTGGAAAATCATAAAAAAATATTCCTTAAAAGATAATACACAATTTTCTCGTTAGAAAATTACACAAAATATAATTAGATCATTTTAAACAATGTTCGTTAGAAAATTTTATAGAATTTCCTTAAGATGCATCTCAACAATGGAATATTACAAAGAACTTCGGATGAATTCGTTGATTATTTTTGGAATATAATAGAATATAGACTTCCAACGGGAAGGGTATGGATCTGAATTAATAACTCCTTACAATAAATGGGTAAGCGCCCACCTCAAATGGCGGTGAAATATCGAAATTACTATGAACATTTTCCGCCGTAAAATATGAAATTAAACCAAAAGACTAAACCAAAAGGCTACAGTTAGCAAAAATGGTACAAAATTATAGATACACGTTTTGGAAAATTTAATATATCTTTTGAATGGGGCGATTTTCAAATCTTCTTTTATGAAATATCAGAATTTGATTGAATTTTCAAATAATGCAAATTGGAGAAAACTATGGTTGTAATTTGGAAAAATCGATTTTCCGGAAAATTTAGTATTTTGCATCTCTAAATTTTTTTTCCCATATATTTTTCCCAGCTATTTATAGTTGTGGAAATTTTTCCACGAATCGCCCTTGATAAGATCTATATAAAGATCATATATTGAATTCGAAATTATTAAATTTTTTGGTTGTGACATCGTGCTGATAAAATATATATTGATACAAAATATATTATATACAAAATGAACGAATTTGTTTTTCCTTATTCAGGACATATATACATATAATTGAAATAGCCTCCGCCCAAATATCCATATACCATATATATATTTGTAAAAGATTATACATATATTGATTTAATATTAAATATAAATTTATATGATATAGAGATATATATATATATATATATATATAAATAAATAATCCATTTCAGGATTATATATTCAATATATTGTATATATATATATATATAGCGAGCATATATATAGATACTAAAATATCTCCTTAATCAATAATGATGATTATGACGTATTTGCTATTTTCCATTTTATTTATATGTGCATACGCGTTTACAAACAATATATTCGATTAATTATATGTATATACGCATATATTATGATCATCTAAAATTTATGATAAATTTAATTCGATATATTATTATTATTGTAATTTTAACATGTCAAATACAGTAATCTGATCCGCAGAAGTCTATCAAAAAAAAAAAAAACTTAATGAATAATAAACTAAAAAGTGTATATATACTATATATAAATTTTCTTTTTTTATATATATAAATAGGTTAATATTTAAACATATAAGCAGCTGAACTGCCGGTAACGATTATAACTAATAAATTAGTTTTATAGTTTAAATATTATAAACATATATATTTGATCGCTCGTATATAATACAAAATATTATCGTTCTTTTGTGATCAAAAGCATATACTTATACATATACATACAAATCATGAATACGGATTATGCTAATCTTTATCCTAAAAGTTTGTTTCATAAATGTATATATAACAAAATAAATAAATGTATATATGAATATAGTTTTTATATATGTATGTATGCGAGTATACCTTTATCTAAATAATATTATACAAAATTTATAAAAAAATTAATCCCCGTGCCTTATAAACAAAATGAATTTTCATAAATAGTCGAAAGATTTGCGTATATAAAATGATATGTTTATTATATATATAAAACGTTTATTTTTATTTTATTGTTATATTGTTTTCGCTCCCATATTATATATTAAAATCATTGATATATATAAATAAGGAAAAAATTATATATAAATTATATTCAGATCGGATTTTCCTATTTTCATTTTATGTATATAGATATACGGACATATTATATAACTTTATATATAGTTATATAACCAAAATATATGAAATTTTAACTATATTTAAACAAGAATATATTATTGTTGTAATCTTCGCTTGAATAAATGAGTAAATACATCATGAGGTTGATATTATTATTATTAGTATATTGTTATTATATTATGGTATTATTTTTAAATTGATGTATATGATGCGGTATTTTTGTATATTGATATAGATTAACATTTTATGAATATTATTCTATTTTCATGACGGTTTTTAATGTTTTTATTACCCCCTATGGAAGAAATATATTATATAGTCATAACGATATATATGTTATATATTATTAACTTTTTGAATTTGAATTTTACATTTCAAATCATTATAAAATATATATTGATTCTGTTTGTATTCAACGAAATTTAAAACTATCCAATTTTAGTAATTCTTATATTTAAAACGATTTGAGAAAGTTTAACAATAAATATTAAATATATTTAGTTTTATATATAGTAAAACTGATCAGTTATATATGAAAAAATTGAACATATATTTAATTAATTATAAATGTATAAATTTGATTGGTAGATCAATAAAAAAAAAACCATTTTAATGTATGAAAGAATCTATAAAATAATCTATTATTAAGTATAGGTTTTCAGAAGAAAATCATAAAGAAAAATTTCATATTTGGTAAAAAATCTTCGTCACATTTTATATAGAGTGTCTGTTGTAACCCGGTAACCCGCCAATTTATTATCAATTTATTAAAATAATATTTTCAGATATTTTTTCTTTAGATATTTGTAGTCGTAGTTAATGGATACGTACAAATCGGTGCACCATAAGGAGCATGTATAATTTTCTAAACGATCATTTGCTAATTCCAATTCTGTATGATTTTAAAGGAAATTCTGTATATAATATTTCAATGGAAATTCTATAACTATTTTCTAAAGACAATTTTGCTTAATTTTCTTATCGGAAATTCTGTGTAATTTTATATAATTAAAATTTAAATTACGTGTCTGATTTTCTAATCGAATTTATGAATAATTTCCCAAAAGAAACTTCTGAATGTAATTTCGTAAGGAAGCCTCTATATAATGTTCAATATTAAATTCTGTATAGGTTTGTAAAGGTTTGTAAATTCTGTATATAGGTTTATTTTTTATAATATACGTTTATTTTTTTTTTAGAAATCATATATAATTTTCTACATTACTTTTAGATTAATTTTTTTACATTATTTACATTAATTACATTATTTACAATTTTCTATACGAAATTTTATATAGTTTTATTAAAATTTCTGTATAATTTTATGAGGATATTTCTACGTATACCTATACGAAGATCTATCTAGTCCTCCCATAAGAATTAAACAAACAAAAAATCTGACAATCATCCTTAATATACCATTGACAATTTTTAAAAGAAGGTTCATTAATTTGACAGAAAAATTCAATCTGTATTATTAACTTCCATTTTTACTCATTTTTTTCCAATTACACACTTCACTCAAGAAGTTATAATCACATTAACATATATTTTATACTTTTAAGAATAAAATGCCGTTCATTAATGTGTCTGGTTTTAATTCAATGATTTTATTTTAAAGATCATAATTTGTATCATCCCTAAATTAATTTTATTATATATGGTGTTGTTTATATACTCCATATTCCTTTAAATTGCCATTTGCACATATATAAAAATTTATGTCATCGTACTGAGAAGGGAAGGTATTTATATTTTATTTATATATTTTCAATATTACAAAAAAAAATGGTATTACTAATAGACATAATATAAAAACAGATGTAATTTTTCTATTGTATTATTAAAATACAATTTATTATTATAAATAAGAGAGCGGATGAAACATTGATTAAATACTTTGGAAATAATCGTTTAAAATTGAAAAAAGGGTAACATATATAATCATGTTTTTTACACCTTTCTTAAAATTTTAAATGTATATAGTTAAAGATTTTAATATTAAAAAAGGTAATATATATAACAATATAAATAAAATAACATAATATTTATCGTATATTTTTTGCGTATATACATAAAAAAACCCATATTTATCTTTTAGAATTATTGAAATGGTCTATCTATAGAATAATCGTCTTCCATTTCGTCAAATATAAGATCATTATTTTTATACATCTGCTAATGTATGCATAAATCAATCATTTTCAATATACGCATTTTTTATCTTCTAATGTTTTGACAAATTATCATCAAAGTATAAGCACAAAAAAATAAATGCAAATAAATAATAATTTGTCGATCTCATCTCACTAAATAAACCATAAACAAAATTCTACAAATAGTATTTAAATAAAGAAGAAGGAAAATATTGAAATTCGATATCATATATAAATGAATTAAATATTTACCAATAGAAAAAAAAATGATTTTTTTATTGTTGTGCTACATTAAACTATTTGTATTTTGTAAGCATATATACACAATATATAAAATCTAATAATTCTTATTGGATGATGTAAATGATGCGGACTATATTTGTTAATATATGAAATATAAATTTTATTTCAAACTGACATATAAAGCGATATATAGAGGGACCATCAAATATACAAAAAAACATATATATCACCACACAGCATTTACAAACCATTAACAATTTTATGATTTTATTGACTCAATGTAAATACATATGTTACCAACGAACGAATATATTCAACATAACAAAAGATAAATTATAGAGTATAGATATACAGTGTCGGCATTATGAATTGCACGCCTATGAGTTTTTAATTTTGATTATATATGTTTCTTCTCTTTTATGTATAAAGATTCAGGATTAATTACAACATTTTATATTTAAATACTAGATGAAGCAATTGACATTTATTTTAAACGTAATTCAATCGCAAAATTATATATTGAATAGTTAGTTATACTGAAATTGATTTAAAAGTGAAAATATAATGTTCGAATGGAAACATTTGAATGAAACGCAAAAAAGCATTATTTTAGGGTTGGTGAAAGAAAATAAAAATTTTACTTACATAAGTGAGTAAGCAAGTAAACAAGATATCGCGATACAATCGGTTGTAGTAATCCAAAATGGCTGAATTTTTTTTTGTTTAAATCTGTGATATTTCTCTCCAAAAATTAGTTGACAGCAGACCTCTTATCGACCAACAACATTGTTAAAAATATAATTTAAAATATCTAATTTAGTGTCAGTAAAACGCGAAATGCGGACAGCATTGCTTTATTGTTTTCGTTTGAGGAAAACTGCGCAACAACAACTTGCAGAACAACTAGGAGTTGCACAACAAACCGTTTCCGATTGCTTGAAAGCAATGGGAAAGATACAAAAGGAAGGAAAGTGGGTGACATATGAATTGATTGAAAGCCAACAAGAAAATCGAAAAACCATCTGGGAAATGCAACTTCAACGATACAAAAGGAAATGTTTTATGGATCGCATCGTGACTGGTGATGAAAAATGGATTAATTTTGAGAATCCAAAACGCAAATCGTGGGTTTCACCAGGCCAGCCATCAACATCGACTGCAAAGCCAAATCGGCAAAAAGAGAATGCTTTGGGTTTGGGGGGTCAGAAATCGGGGGTGTGGTGTATCACGAGCTTCTAAAACCGGATGAGACTGTCAATAATTATACGCTACCGATCATAAAATGATCAATTGGAACCGTGCTTTGCTTCAAAAACGACCAGAATATCAAAAAAACCAATATAAGGTAATTTTCCTCCATAAGGGCCAGCACTTCAAAACGTCTAAAGAACTCGAAAATTGGGCCTCTGACTGGTTTTCATCAAAGAATCAACAATTTTTTCTCTTGGTATCCACAAATTGCCTGAAAATGTGTGGACAAAATGTGTAACAAGTGATTGAAAATATTTTGCATAAAACATTTTTGTGTTTTCTCCCACAAAAAAATGTGTTTTTCTCTTTAAAAACGGCGACATTAACCGGTATACCTGATACACACTTTATTTGAATTAAAACGCCAGATCGCGGTTATATGGGAGGGCGGTTATAAAGGCAAAAGGTGGATCCACAAAGTATTGAATTTTCTAATAGACCATTTTGATTCATATGTAATTATGTTTATTTAAAGAATAATAAAAATATAACCAGAACAGGGTTTATATAATAAATGGGATTTGTTTTACTCATACTTTTACCCATTTGTCAAAATTCGTACTTTTCCCTTTTATTTATTACTAAATTTTATACTGACCATAGATGGTTAATATTTCATATTTTTTTTATGACTTACATACTAATATACCAACCACACTCGTTAATAAATGTCATTTTAAAACAAAAGATTCGGGGAAAAATATTTTACAATTTTTGAATCGTGCAATTCATACCGCGCACACTGTATATATAAATAAATATGTATATAAGCATACAACATATATATAATATTGTATTGTAATTCAGCGATTCAAATAATATATGCGATGGAATATTATTTGCTGTCTGTAAATAAATATATATAAATAATAAATATAATATATATATATAATATTTAATATATATTTATAAAATGAATAAAATTCATTCAAGATACTTAAATATATAAATATATATATGGTAAGTATATATACATATATTTTTCACAATAAACGCCAAATGAAAATGAAAAATATTTCTTTTGTATATATACACATCGGTATAGAATTGTTGTACGATACATATGATGAAAGATACATATTTACTTGTCACTTATAGAAGTAAAAACCGGAAAATATTATGTTTATCCGCATATATGTATAATGTATATAGTATATATTATATGTTTTGTTCTGTGTTCTGTGTTCTGCTACTGAAAAGGAATTATGTGGATAATTTGTTAAGTGAACAAGAACATATATTTATTATGTACCTAGGCATATAATATATGTGAGTCCTTCTGTATTTTGATTATACCAATATTATTTTTTTTCTTATTTAAGTATATACTTTTATATACTAGGTGAAAAGTAATTTAAATAAAAGCATATATTTTATTTTTGTCGTGTAAATATGAATTAAAGATTTTGGTTTTTAAAACAAATATTAAAAATTAGATAAAATCATTTTTTATTTAGTTGGTCTTTTCTTTAAACATTAAACAAATATTTATACGATTAGTAAAATTATTTTTTTTTGTTTCTGAATGGTTTCATCGTTTTTTGTTTTTTTTACCTGTATTATCTAAAGATTAATGAAAATTTGAATTTAATATAATACATGAACATGTATTTATGAATTCTATTATCTTCGTTTTATATATTTTATTTAAAAAAACAAAAATTTTCACATGTAAAATTAAAATTGTTTACTATATACTTTAATGCAAAAACAAATGATATAAATCAATTTGTCATTATTATACAATGCGAAATAATGATGATTTTCCATTTAAAGTATTGTCCATTGTATTTAAAGATCTGTAGAATTAATCTTACCCATCTTTCGACCAATTTATGAATACCATCCCAATAAAATTGTTCGTCCTTTGAGCGAAACCATTGAAACAGCAAAATTTTGAACTTGTTCGAAATTAGCGAAGTACTGCGCTCCAAGTGGATGTCCGATTGATGTAAAAAGGTGATAATCGGACGGACTTTGCTAATTTCGCCAAGTGATAACCATATGATTTTTTGCGTTTTGACTGCGATCAAAATATATCCACTTTTCATCATCCGTTACGATTTGATGAAGAAATTACTTCCTTTCGTATCGTTGAAGCAGCATTTAACAAGTGACTTATCGCTTTACCATTTGTCTTTCATTTAATCAATGTGTGGTACCCATTTTCCCATATTCTAAATCTTTTTCATTACTTTTAAGCGAATGCTAATACATTCTTGAGGCACATTTAACACTTATGCCAATTTTTATTGCATTTGGGTTGGGTCTTCATCCAATAACTCCTGCAGTTCCATGTCTTCAATTTTTTTTTGTCTACCTTTTTGTCTAATGAACATTCTCATTGTCTTTCAAATCGTTATTGCTATTTTTAAATTGTCGTGTTTCTCAGCGTGTGTGACCGTGTCTCACATGTTTTAAGTGATGGAGTGATGGAGATAAAGGTTTTTAAGTGGTCACTAGCTATTTTTTTATTACAGAACAACAGCAATGCATACGTCTTTTTCTGGTACGTATTTTGGCATTTTCAATGGGTCATGAAACTATGACCGTATTAATTTCACGAATTTTAATGTGTGTGCTTTTGCTTATTATTAAATGTAGAAAAAATAAAAATATATGTCAAATTATAAAAATGTTTATATTCCGTTAGCGACGTTAGCTACAAAATCGGTAATTACTTATTTATTTATACCTAGTATATGAATGTTCATAATACCGCATTAAATATATTAAAATTCATTACTTTATATTGGTATATATAACAGATCGAGGCACTTTATATACCATTTGATTTGTATATTACGTGATGTGATATATATAAATTTATATGTTATATGAATAATAGCTCATGATAGAGATTAAGTATATGTAAACATATAAGGACACAATTTATGTATATATATACACCTCGCATAGAAACACCTCAAGGTGTTCACTAATAATAATAATAATAATAATATACTAATAACATCATTGCTATTATTATAATATACATGATATATATATAGTAAAGTATACCATATAATGGTACACAATATACCTTATTATAATTTACATCATAGGTATATATACATATATAATAATAATGTTAATGCTTTCATCACTTACAAATATTATAGGTCGTATATACTTAAATACAGGAAAACTCTATTATTATATGATAAAGGAAACAATATGATATTTAGAATTATACATTAGGATTAAATTATATAATTATACAAATATGAATATAATATTTATATATATATATGGATATAAAGAAATCAACTATATATTTAATTTTCATTAAAATATTAACGTTTTTAGCCATATACAAATATTTACATATATTTATAGAATAAAACATAATCTTTATAAACAATAATAATACATATACTATATATTTATATAATAGCTTTTCTATGACATTAATTTATATAAATAAATATATTTATATATATATGTATAGTGTATACATTTACAATAAATATATTCTTATATCACTCACTCTAACTTATAACAAAATAAATAAAGTTTTTTTTTATGTAAAATGATTTTAATTATAATAAATGTTTTATTATTATAATAATAATCTATTTCAATATACATAAGGTATATATTAATATTTAAGGTATTAAATATGATATTTGAATTAAAATAAATGTATTATTTATTTCTATATATATATATATATTTATAAATATTTATATACGGTTTATATAATTCGCAAATTTTAATCATTCTTAAAACATTTATTCGTAATTTTAATCATCATTCTTACAAAAAAAAACCATATCCGCAGAAATTATATATATATTTTTTAAATATAATACAAGTCACAAACAAAAAATGGTTTTCTAAACAAAAATATATTAAAATAAAGATATTATTTTGAATGAGATCATTTTGTGTCATCGTATAAATATATCTGTAAATTATCATTTGTATATTTTATTTTTAAAAATACATTTATATATACAAATATTATTATAATGCGCGGTATATTCATAATATATTGATACAAAAATCAATTAATCAATCACTATTTTGGTTTTTCTTTTGTTCTGAAATTAAAAATGTTTTATCAACTTATCAAACGCAGCGTAACAACAATACGGACTTACGGAGGGATAATTCACCCCATAAAAAAATATATTTTCTATATAAATATATTCGTAAGTATATAATTTACCATCGAGATATATATACTGCCTGCCCCATTAACACCATAGAAATCCGTATAAAACCTAATCCCGGGACTATTTCTCGCAAAAACCGTTCCGCAAGAAGGGTTTAACTTCAACCCATACACACAGAGTTACATGGTATTGAAAAAAATTGTGTTCATAGTAAAACAGTCATTCAGTTATTATGTTATAACTTCTAATCAATTGAAGATAGAATAACAAATAGGTACTACATATAAGTGTTTAAATATATAGGTAAATGAATGACCGTTAAATTTCCTCTGAATATTTTGCAGGAAAAATAGGTAATTGGAAAAATGATATAATAAAAAAATTTGATTTATTTTGAATTTTGAATTTTATTTATAATAATAATGAATATTTGTTTTTTTTTTATATATATAACTGATGTTTAGATTATATAAATACATATTCGTTTTAAATCTATTTACATATTAAATTAAAATTTTTATATAAATTTAATTTAATATTAATTTTAAGCTTTAACTTATAATCATAACTCTTCTTATATTTACTGTTAATTTTATTTAATTTAGATTCTACATATACGGTTTTAATGAGATGCATTCATTCGCTTCTTTATACGATCCTTAATTTTATATTAAATCAATTATATTGTGTTTTTTAACTATATAGTTTTAATTAATTAATTTAATTTTTTTTTTAATTTTGTATTCGTATTCAATTTGTGTGTAATTTTGTGATGATTTAAAAAAAACAATTCTGTATTACATTTTTTAAAGAGTTTTTTAATATATAATTAAAAATATATTTGACTTTGATTTTAATGGGTTTTTTAATTTAAATATTTAAGACAATTTCAAACTGAATATAATTCATATATACATTCAAAAATTGTTTATATAGTGGGTTGGTATGATAGAGAGCTTGAAGAATTTTAATTAATTAATATGGATTATTGAAGTATTTTTTGGAATGTACATTCCCATTACCTTACATTAATTCCAAATATAAAAAATATTTATATATAAAAGTGTCCCATTGTAAAAATTGTTATACAGGTTTCCCTCTTATAACACGGTATCCGTAGTCAACACTTTTCGAAATTATATCACTAAACTATATTGCATTTATTATTAAATTCTATTTTATTTTAAGCATATGAAATATACGAAAAAAATGTCTTTACCAATTTGTTTCAAAATAAAATTAAATGATTTGTGAACTTTTAAGAAAAATACGTAAATACCAAATTAAAAAGACGAATATTATTATTATTATTATTATTTTCCCATTTAATAAATACATACTGCAAATTATCATTTCATAATCAGAATAATATATGTATTTTATTTTGTAATGTAATTTATAATAAATAAAATTAAATAGATCAGTGCTCTTAATCATATATATATATATATAATATTAATTAATTTATGTGTATTTAATCAATATAATAAAGATAAATGTAAAAACTACATCACATTGTTTTCTTTTATTTATTCTGTTTTATATAGTATTATTGTATTAGAACAAAATTAATCATTTATTTATATTATTAAGTTACTTAATATGACTTAAAAGTGTTTTATTATGGCCATGCGAAAAACTTATATTTTGCATATACCAATTATTATATAATGAATCCGCATTATCACGAAATTTAACGCAAAAAAAAAAAATATTAATTTTATATACTAACTTTGTAAATATTTTATTTAATTTATTTTTATTTTTAATAATCAAATTTAATCCTAAAATAAACATGAAAATTTTATTATATCGCGAATATGTACACTTATAAGAATTATTTACACAAAATTTTGTAAATCTATTCAATTTCTAAATCAGATGAATCATCCGCATCCATATAACTGTGCATACCACCACAAGATGATGAACTATTATTATTTGTTATAATACCCGATGCGGGTGATAAATCTGTTGGATCCGGTGATTGACTACATTTAATAATAGTTGTGTTATTAGTGTGATCTTCTTGAATTTTTCGTAATCGTTCTTGTTCTTCACGTTTCTGTTTACGCCATTTTGCCCGACGATTTTTAAACCATACCTAGATTTATAGATTTACATATATAATATATAGAGAAAAACATTTAATTAGAAAAAAAGATTATACGTATTTTAATTTAAATTTTATATATCCGAAATATGTTTTTTTCATTATAGAATTACAAAATATTTTTATTGTAAATATAAATGGATTAAATGTTGAATATGGATCTATTTGTTATATTGATATTTTTTATAATTTTATTTTTCCCAAACTTTTATTGAATGTCGCAGAGTATTCAAGTGCATTTTAAATGAATTTATTTTTAAAAATTCATATAGATATATATATACATATATATATATATATATATATTCTTGCTGACTTGCTCTATTATCAACATAATAATAATAATAATAATAATAAACTAACATTAATGTGTCTGTATGTTCATTTTAAGCCCAAATATATATTTATTTTTTTATTAACTGTCATGTAAGAAAAATGTAAATTCTATTTACAACACGAAAAACATACAATACAATAATCAAATAACAATAAAAACATATTATTTTTATTGTATTACCTGCCTGCGTGTATACATAGAAAAAAAAGGACAAATTACTTGACAATTCTAAAAGCCTATATAAACGTAAGAATTTTTTTTTTTTATGATTTATATAAAATTTTTTTTTGTTTGTTAACAAGACGAGCATTCAAAAAAAAATTGATGAATGAATGTGCAATTTTGGTTGGTTGGTTATTATACAAATATATACTTAAAATCTATCGTTTTTCAATTCAATAAAAAAAACAATTTTGGTATTATTTTTTTTTTTTTGTTAATTTCGTTAAATATTTAATAATTGGACCACCCTTGTAATCCTTCCGAAAAAGGACAAATATATTATATATTGTTATTATATTATTACTATTATTATTGGTATTATAATATATACATCTATAAAAAGGATTGGATTTGTTATGATCTTACTACATATACATTACATACATTCATTCATATATATTATACATTTTGATATGATATGCCTTTTAACAGAGTATAGTGTATAATATATAAAGAAAAAGTAAGTAAAGAAGCTGTTTTTTTATTGTTAAATTTTAGTTAATATTTAAAAGATTTATTTGATACAGTGCAGATGTTCATTTTATTATAAAATGTGATTTTTGGTAACGGAAAATATATTTAAGTTTTGTTTATGGGTTTATATAATGTATATAATAACAAACATTTTCAATAAATTAATTCCATATTTGAATTTTGATTAAATTGGTAAATTATATGCATATATTTATATTCTATTTGTTTGTAATACCAGTAATACACATAAATCAAAATTATTGATAAAATGCTAAATGGATAAATTTTTATCCCAAATTATACGATGCATATATAATCTTAATATTTTATTTATATAAATTTAAACCTATATTGAATATATAGGCGATTACGCAAAGAAATCTATTTGTATGTTAAACCAAATTCCATTTATCGAAATCGATATGGAAATCGGATCAAAGATGTGGAACTTATAAATTAATTACGCCTCCCCTTCCTCAAAAATGCGGAAACTCCGCAAAAAAAAACTGATCCACCGAATCCTTTTTTTTACTCCGTATTTTTGTGTGGGGGGAGGGGGTGGATTCGGGGGATCCGATTTTTTTGCGGAGTCTCACATTTTTGAGGAGGCGGAGGCGTAGGAAAATGCGGGGGGGGGATTCGGAGGATTCGCTTTTTTTGCGGAGGGGGAGCGTCGGAAAATGCACCCCCTCGGAAGAGGATGATTTTGATTTAAAACTGTATCGTATATAACATATCATTTCTCTGTTTTTTCTAATTCCTATTTTAGACGAAAAAACTGGGAAAATTTGGAGCCGGTAACGCGAATCAAACTGCTATAGAACCATATCTAAATATTTATTTATGATTTATGTAATTCTTTTTGTTAAGTACTATTATAATTTGTACTTTGAATGGAGTAAAAATTAATATATTTAATAATTAATACATTACATGAATGAATTCAATTTTATTTTATGTATAGTATTACAGTTATTCGTGAATCGATAGTGATGGAAAATGGAATCATGCATAAATCTTATCTTTGGCACCCTAATCCCTAATCTTATCCCCAATCTAATCTATTCGAATTCTTAAACTCAAAGCATACACTCATTCGCATTTACTGGGATTTCTTTATGCGCAATTTATTGCTTTTGCGTTGTCGGTAATTAGCCGTACAACCAACAGAATGGGAAAATATTCAACTCGGTGTTATTCGAAAATAACCGAAAAGCACAAAACATATTTTATGTGAACCTATATCGAACAGAATTTTTTGAGAATTTTTAGGTTACAATTTTTATCAACTATACACCACAGAGTCACAATTTAAAATGCAATTTATAATATGGGAAATGTTGAATTAAATATATAAATTTACACGTGCGATAAATTATCATACAAATGAATAATTTGATCGTTTTTTTTTAAATCGTATATATAAACTTGGATGAATTGACACTTAAACTTATACATTAACATTATGATACTGAACACCAAATATATAACCTAAATTTGATAATGGATGGAATGTTGCGATTACTCCAAAATTATATATAACATTGCAAACAAACGATCAAAGTAATTATTTTTGAGGGAATTAATCGCACGTGAAAATGTATATGTTTAATTCAACGTTTTCCACATATACGATTGTTATTGACCACGTACGTTCTTTCAGTGTTATGTATAACATTGGGCATACAATGTGTATAATGTTATTTATATCTCGCTATCACAATTTGTGCTGGCGTTTACTTATAGCAAACATATTTTATGAGTGAGTGTATTCACTCGGCCTTGTCACTATGGCCTGATGAGTTAACAAAACATTATTAAAATCCCAACGAAACAAAACCATTAAGTGAAATATAATTTCAAACCATAACTAACACTGTCCAATATCCCATCCATTATAATTTAGAATATTTTATTACAAAATATTGAAATG
Source organism: Dilophus febrilis (assembly GCA_958336335.1). Lineage (NCBI taxonomy): Eukaryota > Metazoa > Arthropoda > Insecta > Diptera > Bibionidae > Dilophus > Dilophus febrilis. Next base: position 36,112,131 of record OY284471.1, read on the forward strand.
TATGTAATTAATATAATCATAAATAATTAATATGTTGATTTCATAAAAAATATTTATATATGTGAATAGATAAATAAATTTAATATTTATATTTTATAAATTCCTTCCTGTACAATTTATGAAATATTTAGATCTATATTATTTGAGAAAAAATAAATAATAAGAATATAAATAAATAATCCATATATTGGAAAGAGTATCATTATATTATCTATTGAAAACCCAGAAAGCTTTATATATTTTATTTACAACACAATCAAAACCTTACTCATTTTGTTATTAAAGATTTATGATATAAATTCTTCTATGTATATAATAAATCCAAAAGGTATAAAAAAAAAATAAATTTATTGAAATGCATTAAATATTTAATATAAAATTTAATAATTTTTATAAAAATTTATAATGAAATAAATCGTTTGCGAATCATATAAAATTTGTTATTATTATTATTATATATCGAGATGAAAATCTTGTTTGATCTTCACCGACCCTCTAAAATATCTACATACTGATTGAAAACTCATCTATATAAATAATCAAGCGATTGTGATTAATTCGTTCAAAAAACAGATATACAAAGCAATAAAATGCGTGTATAGATGAAATTTTTACCACGCATATTATTGTAATTTTATCAATCATGCGATATGAAATGAATAAGTACATCTAAAATCATTCTAGATAAGTCATGCGAAATATTATCTTTATTTGTCTATGAATGTTTCTAAAAAAAAGATTTTTTTTATATTAGAATTCATGCTCCGTGATGTCTGATGAATATAAACGTGATGTATATATATAAAAATTGTTTTATATATAAAAAAAACATTTGCAATATATAAAATATAAACTAATGTGTATATATTTTTCATATTCCTTTGTATACACTATATACTTATATATGCTTAGTATATTAACAATATATTTTTATTATATCATGATGGAAAATATATTGTAGAAATAAAAATAGTTTCCGTATATAAACAGGACAATCAATACAAAAAAAATAAAAAGAAATCTCCTTTATTTATTATAAATACATAAATACATGCATACGTTCACTTATTGCCCGAGATAAAAGAGAAATTCTTACTTTGCGGCAAATTTCAATTACAAAAGAGCAATTTTGAAGGTGTTTAAGTGCATTTTGATATACCTGTTATTAGTAATTCATTTGGAAAATCTCCGGATTTCCAATGTAATATTATATAGTATTTTATTTTTTTTCCAATTGATATTGAGTGAAAAAAATGGATTAATGAAAAATTTTTATATTATGATGATGATGATAGATGGATTTAAAATGTATTTATATTGAAAAGTGTGTATATGTTCTCTTGGGTGATTTTGAATGAATCACCGCAATACTGTTGATGTTTTCCATTTGATATTTTTTTATTTTCTAAAAATATACAATTTAAAAGCACAACTTTGCCACATCACAATATACTAAATATAAATATATATACTAATATAATTATCCGTTAAATAATTTTATTAAACAAAAAATAATAATAAAAAAAATAAAAAATAAAAGTAAAACAATATTAAAATTTTAATTATGATCCCCTTTTCAATTAAAAACAACAAAATATGTAAATATATATATATGTAATGTATATGCATTTAGAGAAAATTAAATAATAACAATAACAATAAAATTATGTGGTTATGAAATTCACCCTCTATATACAAAGTCTAAACACAGCTATATACATATAAAAAAAAGCATAACAAACCCATAACAAAATCTATACAATGGTTGATTTTTTTTATATACCAAACAACAACTCATTTAATATGTTTCATATTTCAATATAACCGCATAATAACTTTTTCGCTGTTTATTAACAGTTTTACAATACACTGTATATAGTCGCATCATCCTCATCGTGATAATGGGAGGTTTATTCATACATAACAAATTCCGAAAATGAGGGTAAAATTATAATAATTTTACTTTTATTGTAAAAAGTGATGTTTAGGTATTATTATTATTTTATTATACACCATAATTTTTTAGCACAAAAAGAAAACACACACAATATAGCATATACATTGTTTAAAAAAAAAAGTTGTGGTTCTATGTTTAAGAATCTTTTCCATATTTGTAATTGTAATAAATAAAATATAATTAAAATTTTAATGTGAAAATGAAAATCAACGAAAATTTATATATGCATACATTTATAAATTAGACTGTTGGCTATATTAACACACAGTAAGTTCCATATAATCACTTTGAATTTTTCTAAGATTTCATTCATATATATTTATACTTGTATATATAATATATATATGTATTTTAAGTTGCTTTCTTTTTTATTGATGTTTTTGGTTATTCTTTTAAGCGTTTTTCGACATATAAATACAAATTATTTTTAAAATGTTTCTTTTCTTTTTAATTTTAAATTGTTTCATTTTGTGTTGTTTTTTCGATTAAAAAAATATGAATCATTTAATATACGTATAATTGTATATATATTATTATAAATATATTACTTACATATGGGAAACAAAAATGGATATTGTTATGCAATATTTTATAATATAATTTAAAGTAGGTATATTACAATAATTCAGGATTGATGCTTTATTAATATTACACCATGCGATAGCATTAACTCGCTTTATATATTATTTATATACTATACTCTTACTTCTTACTTACTTACTTCAACGCGCCTACAACCTACAATTGGTTTTGGCGTCCATTAACAGCCTCCAACCGGACGGACCTCCAACCGGGAAATAAAATTAGTATGATTAAAACAAATATTGTTTAAAGTCCTTGCTCGGCATCTCAAAATCGAGCATACGGATAAAATAGCAGCTGTCTGAATTATGCATGCGGTTAGTATATTTTAAAATTATATATATAATCACAATTGTATCCGCAACAGTATTGATTCATTCGTAGTAGATTGTCTAAATATACTATATTAATTTACTGAACTTTATGTAAATTTGTTTTAATAATTTTTATTCAGTCGCTCAGGTTTACTGTATTTTAATGGATTGATTTAATGGTATTCGGCAAAATGTCACAATAATAAACGACATAATTTTACTTAAATTGGGTAAAATCGGCTTTGTTAACAATTTTGTTGGGTGGATTGATTTCAATTTGTCTGGTCTTATGGATAATATAGATGTTATATGTAACATTGCATAAATGTTATGTACGGTTTTAACAGGACAACGCATCTTGGGCCATTCCGATGATGTAAACATTTTTATTTAAATCGGTTAAATCGGTGAATGATTTGAATAACTATGATATTGCGTATTTTCGCATAGATTTTACTTTTTGAATACCATATGCGATTTTAAATGTTGGTACGAATGTAATAAAATAAAAAAATGAATTTTTCGCTCTACAACCTGGTTTTAGCGTCCAACAACAGCCTTCTGTTGTTAGTTTCTTAATTTGTGACTTTTACGGTGTCGGTAATTAGCCGTACCGCCAACGGCATGGGGAAACTGCAACTCTGTGTTAAAATTCAGATTCGAAAAATAACCGAAAACACAAAACATATTTAAACACACAATACACAACACAATTTGTCAATATAAATTACAATTTCATAAAGGTACCTGTATATATTTCTGATGTATATATTTTTGATATCAATTTATTTTTTTAATAATCATATCAATTTATAGAGGTTTAATATTTTGTTACAAAAGCAAATGATTTATTTTTATTATTTTTCTATTAGTTAATGTGTTTATTAATCAAATTCGAAACTACCGATACCTATGATATTTAAAATGAATCCAGATTACACATTTTATGAAATTGATGAAATACAATAGAAAGTTATAAAAACAATTCTCCATAAATAATATAAACCTTTTATATATGAGGTTGACTTTCCATATATCTAATAATGATTTATAGTAATTATCTATATACTATATATAATAATTATTTATATATAGAAAATATTATAAAAAAATTTTTTCAATAGATAATATAAAAGATACACTGATTTTAAAGTTTGTAATCATAATCTTAATATATTTTAAGCTTCATTATAATAAGCCGATAAATTTTATAAATATTGGATTTCAGAATTTGTATGCTATAGTAAACAAAACCAAACAAAAAATGTTTTAATAAATTAATAACAGAAAATTTAGTTTTATTATGTTTTGCATAAATTAACAATCACCTTGTCATCATCTGTATATAATTATATATACGGTATATATATATTTTACCAGCTTTATAATTCATTAATTTTCACATGAATAATGAATTTATCAAAAATATATATATTCCAATTAATTCAAAGTCTATATATGCTCTATATCATGCCATATATTATTATGTTAATTAAAATGTTTAAGGTAAGTCAACATTGAATATTTTTTGTACGAAACCTTCCCGAAAATTAAATTTTCCAAATTTTTAATGTTTTACATTAAATCCGCATCTCTACACATTTATTTCATCCAACAAATTCATTTTCATCCAAATCCAGTCGTTTCTGGATTATTTGTTATAATAAAGTCATTTTTGAAATCGCTTTATTTGTTCGATAACGATATTTTCCAAAAGTGTATTGAGAATGTGTCCCATTTTTATTAAGAATAAATTTTAACAAGAACGATTTTGGTTTGTTTAAACAAAATAAGCAAGATTTCAAAATTGAAGGAATACTGTATAGTTCAAAACATTTTAAAAATTTAATTTAGAATCACAAAGTGAATTAACTTAATTGTTGCTCTGTAATTAAATATAATTTTGAAAAAATCTGGTTACCGTCGATTATTCGAATCCTATAAACGGATGTCATAAAATGGTTTTTTTTTTGTTTTTCTATTATTTCGGATCAGAATTTCATCCAGAATTACTATTTATTCCCATGCAGGTGATTGTAGGGCGAATTATATATACAACACACCGTAAAAACTACTATCTAAGAAACCAACAACAGAATAATGCTGTCGAATGCTTCTAAACCTATCATCGGTTATAAAATAATCGCGTAATATATTGGTATATTATATTTATACATTAATATATAGATTATGCCGTATATATTATGTTTACAAATCCTGAAATCTGCTATTTATACACAATACCGAGTTATTATATATTATATATAAAATATGTATAATGCAAATTTTGAAATTTGTATATGTTTATGTAGTTTATGGTATTATTATAACCAAAAAAAAAACAGGGTAATTTATGCCTATCAGCAATATTTCATTAAATGTACATCGAAATATACCATACATACACTTTATATGTATTGTGTATGTATGTAATATTTATGAAAATTCAATAAAATTTTACAATACAAATTTCCATATATACATATTGTATATATTATTTTGTATATGAAAATTCTAAAATTTTCTGTAAATATTTGATAAAGTAATTAAAAAATTCATAAATATATTGTACTACATACATATATGTTGGTCTTATATACACATTTAAAAAAAATCGGTTTATATATTAGAATTAAATTAGAAATAAAATCAATATTTGAATAATATATAATGTGATTATATTCAAGTCAACAAAACAAAAATTTGAAAAAATTGTATTCAATGCATGAATAAATTCATAAACATTAAAATTTATTAAATCATTAGTTATATACTTTCAAAATGTAACTATGCGGTTTCTATATATAGTATATACATCGAGAATTAAAAATGTTATTATACAATATAATATATAAAGCAAAGATCAATAATTAAATGGAAATAAAAATTTTTTTAATTATCAATTACTATATTTTGGTGGTAATATATAGGGTGTACCAGAGCCCAACCACAATTCTGTGGGATATTTGGTGTCGAAAACATTCACAGAAGTTTAGAAGCATCATCTTAAGGTTTTGGTGAATAACTTCGAAACTATTAGAGATATTGTATTGAAATATATGGCAAACGAAAGCTAATTAATGGAGCAAGTATTTAAGCATGTTGGAACGAAAGTTTTGCAAGGGGTCTTTTTGATATGATATTATACCTCAAACTTTAGAGAACAAAAAATAAGATGTGTGATCTACACGCGTTTCTTCCGGTTGTCCGATCAACATCATATTATATTTGATTTAAAGGTAATTTAATGCTATAATACTGTATCTGTAATCTTTTAAGTACAATACCCAGTTCTGGAGATAAGTCGCCCAGAATAGTGAAAAACATGAAAATCTAAAAATAAACTGGTATTTTTCGTTTACCTCCCTAACGAGGCCGAATCCCCAGCCAGCACACTATTTGTATTATAACCTAGGGTTCACAATTTTGTCTAGAATATTGTTGAACAGTTACCCGTTTCAGTTATAACTTTGGATATCATCATATCAATCATGATACGAATATTAATGCATATTCATAATCGGTATATGTAATCACATTTAATTGTGTTTTAGATATTTCTTATTTATATTACATACACAAACACAGGTATAAAGTATCGAAAATAAACAATCGTCCTCAAATCCATTATCAATATATATATTACAATATATTATTATAATAATCACTATTTAATTTCACTTAATATAAGTATATAACAGCGTCTGTATATATATAAATATATAATAATAATAATAATAGATGAATTTATGTAAAATTAAAATGTGAAATAACATAAATATTATTTCTTATATATACGCACCCTATATATAAACAATTTTATCACCCTACATATATATTTACAGATAACATACATTTATATTTTCACCATATGTCTCTATATACAAATATATTCAAGAAAATTTGCTATGGGCTATTTGTGGGCTTTAAACAAACATCGCACGCAATATATATATAAAATAAATATATAAGATTTGTAGATTGTTTTTAATATGTATATATGAAATGCATGCGGATACAGACCAAAAAGAAAACTCTTATATTCATTTATACTTTATATATCCTATAGTATTATCATATATGATGAAAAAACTAAATAAATCTGCTCATTTCTCTTGACTGCATTGTATACAAATTTTACATTTATTAGATTTGGCATTAAGCGATGATACAAAATCTATATTTTGATAATAAGTACTATTACGTATTTTTAAATATACATATAACGGGGGAGTGTTATATTATAACATCATCATATCATATATATTAAATAATAAACCTATATAACTTTATATTCTAAAACAACATAGCAAATAGAAATATATATATGGAAAAATACTTATAAATTACATTTATTGGTAAGTTCACGTTCACGCGCTATATATTTAAATTAATAAATTAAAGTGGTAAATATTTATTTGTATATGTGAAGAATATATAAATTAATTTAAAATATAACCTGAGGACTTATTAGAGAACGCATAAACACCTATATTTTGTATAATTTTATTATGATGAACGTATATATCTGTATATATGTATTATATATATCTATTTTAATATTAACCAAAGGTGTATAATGAATTTTAATTCTTTTGTATATCATCTCTATATATATATCTATCTGTAATATTAACATTTTATGCGTATATATATTTAAATGTATGTATGAGAAAATCAAATTTACATATATGTCAATTTTAATCTCCGATTGGAAATTCGTGAGTGTTTTCTGCCGATTTTTAAGACATGTGTTCGAGCGTTATCATGCAATAGAATCTAATGACCACGGATGGTTGGTTTTGACTTTTGGATACAGATAGAATTGTCCTAGGAATAACAAGAACTGCATCTTCAAAACTACAGGTAAGGTGCACAATATTTAAAAGGACACAAACATGGCGTATCAGTGCTAACGTGGACAAATCATTACATTCACCAATAAAAGAGGTACATGTCCTGATGTAACATTAAAGGATACGGTATTGGTAAACGTGAATTCCGTAAAATATTTAGAACTTCAACTGGACCAACAGTTAACCTGGCGAAAACATATCGTTGCCAAAAATAAACATCTAACATTAAAGTTCAACCAAATGCGTCAACTGGCTGATGGATCTAAATTCACGTATCACTGGAAAATTTTATTGTATAAATCGATAATAAAAACAATTTTAACCTATATGATATAGGGGTGTGGAGTACAAGATGCCAATGTAATATTGAAATAATAGAAAGATTTCCGTTAAAAATTTCTCAGGCAATTGTTAATGCACCATGGTTTATCATAAATGCGAATATAACTTATTTCATTAGCATTATCTAATCGTTAAATAGAATGTTTCCAAAAATCCATGTACAGATAAGCTTGTTATTAATTAATCCGCATATAAATGATATAAGCCCATAAATTATCAGTGTATGACAGAAAAATAAATTTTTTTTGTCATTTGAATTTAAAGATAACCAAACCGGACAATTGTATATTCAAGCTTCTATCAAGTTCTCCTATCAAGCGAATAAAATAAAAGGGCGAATATCTGAAAATTGCACGTGTCATAATGAAATCAATGTATAAATTTTATAAATTAATAATTTAAGTTCAAAAATATATAAAGACAAAGAATATTTAAAAAAAAAATATACAAGCAATTTTTAACCAATTGTTTAACAACAATTTCTAATAATATATATTTATAAATATATATGTATATATGTGGTATATAAATAATACATATTTTAATCATTTAGATTTAGAAAATTGACAAAATTTTGTTTTAACAATAATATAATAATGTAAAACTTTGAGACAAATTTTAAATGTATTATTATTATTTGTATAGAAAACTTTGCGTATATATATTGTACAAATAATATATAAATATAGTACAATATATTATAAAATTATTAGCATAAAAATGAAATATATATATATATATAATAATAATAAAATAAATATGAATAATATAAATAAAATTTAAACAAATGGTAAAGATCCCAAATCACGCATAAAATATTTAAGCAAATTTAATGTAAACAAAATAGGATAATATCATCATCATATACATACATATATAAATATATATGGTATATAGTAAAAATTCAAATAATAAAGGAATTGTAAGGGTAAATACCGCAAGGTTATATAAAGATTTATGTATTTTATGATTTTATATATATGAAATTATGCTATATATATATACATTTATTTATATAATGTATATAACAATCATCATAACATTTAAAATATGGTATAAGTTAGTTGATTTAGCAAATGGAGTGAATGTTTTGACAGTGGTTTGAATTCAGAATTATATGTATATATATATTAATATACATTTCGTCTTATATTTCCATTTCTGTATATTTATATAAATTTAGATATAGATAAATAATTCTTATTTGATATAAATAAATCAAAAAATGCGAAAAAATATTATCATTGTTATATATATATATATATATATATAATATAGATATTCAACTTTTTATATATCCATCCCTTAAACTCATCGCATATCATTTTGATATTATATTATTATAAAAAATAAAAGTATGCATATCTAACATATATCAGCAAGGATATAAAATAATATTTTAGAGATATTCAGATGATGGTATATTTATATATATATATATATATATATATATATATATATATAAAGAGAGAGTTAATTCATGAATCGGATATTGCTGCAGGGAATGAATTAGGAAAAACAACTAAGGGTTTATTACAAAAATAACAATTTAAATATATAGATATACATCGCTATATATATAATAATGTAAATTGATACATATATGTATAATATTTTGGGAAATATTTTTACTGTACATTATAAATAGAGAATGGGATAAAATAACAAATCTTTTGTTAAATTTAAGATTGTCATAATTTTTTTTTTATATATATTTGGAATATTCAGTCATCGCAGCTATGTAAATGTATTATTATCATATAGATATATAGATATTAGAAAAGCATTTGTTTATTTATTTATTTATTTTATTTTTATTAATGGGATACACATTTAATTAATTGTCACTTGATTATATATATGTGATATACGTGAAGTATATACGTGGTTTATATTTTATATTTCGATATAAATACAATTGAAATTGTATATATGTAAATAGTATAGGACCGGGCAAGTTGAATTACTTTTTAAAAATTTGGTCGGCAAAAAGTGGGAAGGAATTTGGTCGGCAAAAATAATTAAGCACTTCAATACAGTGATCCTTTGACTACCTTTCCTATAGAAGAAAAGTTTTTGAAACTCTTTTATTGAGCTGCAGGGTCAATCTACATAATTGGTAATTCAACAATGCCTGCCGATTTACAAGTTGTACAATGGTAAAGTGTACAAGCTACAAGGGTACGTTGAATCATTCGATTTTTATATATTTTTTGGTTTTTTTTTTGATGTTTGTTACACATTTTCATTGTTCATTTTTCCATTTAGCACGATTTTCAGTAACATAACGTGTGTGACAACAAAATATAATATTTCAGTTTGGGAGATCCCAAAAACTTTACCCAAGACCAATAAAAATCACGTAAAATTAAACCAAGGGGTAGAGCACCTCTTAAAACCCTAATGAGGTTTTTGAGATAATATAGATAATGCATGCATATGAGATAATGCATAGCAGTTTGATTTTGAACATAACAGACATGCAGCTTAATATGTTCAACCAGTTGTTTTTTTTATGTAAAAAGTGTGGGACAACATTTGTAATAGGGAAAATTTCAAAATTTACATAAATTTAGATTAAGAATATATGGGTAAATAACTTTATAGTATAACGTTTACCTTTAAAAATTCAAAATTGGTTTTTTTACTTTGGTGATAAAGTTATCTACTGGCCCGGCTCTACCCTATTCATTTCACTTTATATATGTATTTTTTGAAAGTGAAGTGGTGTTTTTTTTCTGCGGTCCATTCAATATATTTACGTATTTAAAATGTATCAATAAAAAGTATATATATATGATTTAAGAATTATAGGTTAGCATTTTTATCAATTACACCACAGAGACACTATATATCTATACATGAAACGGTTATTCGGCTTATAATTTTAATAGATTAACATTTAAATTAACTGTTCTTTCATTTTGTGAATGAATAGTTACACTCTGCATGATGTGTAGTGCATAAAACACCGAATTTAAAATTCTTACTTAAAATTCTAAAAGTAAGGGGTTTTGTTTTAAAAGATGTGAAATATTTTTTTTTTCAATGCGATTTTTGGATCTGCATTTTATCATTCAGAGTTACGTAATTTTTAAATTGTGAAGTAAATTGTGAATTTTAAATTAAAAAGTGTTTATCTGGTATATTTCTCTGTATTTCAGTCCTCAATAGTACTTAACTTAAGGCAATATCTCAGTCGGTGTTCCGAAACCGGTTTAAATAGCTCGTCGCGACGAATTCGCAAAGTATTGTAATTTATAACACTATAATAATATCAATACGGAATTATTTACTGACAGCATGCTGAATGCTATCAGCATTCCTATTCTTTTATTTTATCCATAATTTTCAAAACTGGTCAACGCGTATACTGAGTAAAGTTCGGTTGAATGAGTATACACATTGCGTAGTTATATGGTCAATGTAAGTAGGTAAGTGGTCGCATATAAAGAAATTTGGTACTTAAATGCTTAATGATTTGTCTGCGACCATTCAAAATAAGTCAACATATGCGTAGGTATGGTCAACTATATTAGAGGTGATCAAGTTAGAATTGTAAATATGATAAAAAATTATTAATTATATAATTCAAATATCTGATAAAATTTTAATTATATTTTAATTTAATGTATACCTCATTAAATTATTCATAATTGTATAAATTTAATATCTCAAAATCATTGTTTATTGTTTTTGTTATAATCATTGAAAGGTATGTATATTATATGATGCCGCATATATAGTTGAATAAATAAATATCCATAAATAAAACAATTAAATTAATTTCATTAAATAATAAATATAAAGAATTGATATATGTACATATATAAATGTGATCAATTTCATTATTTAATATAAATGTACATAATACATATCTATCTGATATATAAATGATCAAAGGGTTTTATTTGTTATTATATTTCATGTTTATATCTCAATATTATCTATATATAAATATATATATATTTAATTATATACAAAACATCATCATATAACGGGTGTTTTTTTTTCAAAGATTGATGAAAATTTAAATTTAAATTTAATTTATTTACCCAAAACATTTTTTTTTAACATAATCAAAAATACTGTTTTATATTAGAAAACTAATATCTGCTTACAAAAGATATTAATTATACAGCCATATATCGGCTTTTTAAAGATAACATTTTTTTTTTCATTACTTCGAAATTATCAAAATATAGATATATGCGAAATATGTGGTTCCTATAAATAAAATAGTCGAAAGACTAATCGATAATCTCACAGAATATATTGGGAATTGGATAATTATATTTGAATGGAAATTGAAAAAGAAATTCCATTAAAATATACAAAAAAAAAAAATTGACTGAATAAAATTTAAAAAAATAACTGATCTGTTATCAATTGATTGCATAGTGTTTTATTATATGAAATTCTAGAATTTTATCATGCGATTACAGACACCCTTTAAACAATACCAAACAAAAATATAAACTGATAAAATTCAAAGTGGATAAAATTTCTACATTTGTTTATATACATTATAACATAAATATGGAAATATATCTATTATATGCTATTTGATATTGTCACGGAAACCAAACTGTATACATACAATTTGAATATATATATGTATATACCTTTAGCTGGATATATATTGTGCATTGTATTTAGATCTATATTATTTCCTTTGAACAAATTAAATTCAAATAGCTGTATAAAAAATAAAATGTAATCATTTTGATTATACTTATATTGTATGATATATAAATTTAAACTGACAGATAAAGGAAATATATAGTATTAAATTTTTTAAAATGTAAAAATCAAATTATATGTACATACTTATTTGATTTATATATAATTTTATTACATATCTAAAAATACAAATGATTGAATCGTTATTCATTAAGTGAATAACATCCATTTACACATATATATTTTTATATCCTTATATATCAAATTAATATCATATATATGTATAACAAATACGATATTCCTTTGACAGATAGGGTGTAAAACTGTTAAGGGATCATCATATGAAATTGTTGTTTAGCGGCATACCGATCTTATTATGAGTCAACAAAAATTATATGATATATAACATGATACGACATTTTTGCATCAATGAAATTTTGAATGTATCAATTATAGAAGAGGTAAAAAAATAAAGTCCCAAACTTTATTAAAAATATGTATATTAATTGCCACAGAAATTGGAATCTTGAAATTTCTTAAAAAAATATTATACAAATAAGGTAAAATTTAAGATTTATACAATTTTTTTGAAACCATATAGGACCAACTATAATTAAATTTTTCGATTGATACTTCATAATTTTGATTGTTGAAAAATATAATTCATTAAATTGAAAGCAATGTTGGAAATAGCTTCATTTTTCGAACCAACAAACTTGGAAATTTATTTTATACAAGAACACCGGAAAACGGAAAGAGAATTCCGGCATATTACGAGGATGCTAAGGTAACAAACAAAAATATATAAATTTTACATTATGATATGAATTAATAATTTAATTAATTAATATACCATTTAATCGGAGATAGCAAATAACTAAGAAACCTGGCTATACCATCCATATAATCGAACCGATGACCATTAACATTAATTGAAATGTATCATGAAAATATTTGTTTTTCTTTTCAATTGGAAATCCGATGTCAAATTATTATAGAGGTTTAGTACCCTTTTTCCAATGGAATTTGCTATATGAAAATATATCGAATATTGTAAATATTATCTCCATCGGAAGACGGAAATAACGTCCGCCTTTCATAAGAAGTGTGCAGTTTGATTTTCGATGGAGTTTTGACATGTAAATCATAGGATAATATTTTTTTCCTTAAAAGTACCTTGGAATTCCAAACAAAATTCTAATGATTTGCGAAAGAGGAATTGGGAATTCATCTATATTATAATATTTAAATAATTATATTAAGATATAATTAATTCATACAAAATATGAATCGAAGGAGACAACAAGTAAAATTGCTTTCAATTTAATAAATAAAATTTAAAAATTTGTTTTTCAGATTTTTTTTTTATTTTTTATATATATATATAAATATTTTTGGTGATTTTCTATATTTGGATATAAGGCATCGCCGATATTCAATAAATATAGAAAATGCCCATAAATATATATAGCAAGTTATCGCGAACCGGGTTTACCTTCGATTTTTGTAATATATATGGATTAAATTTAAATTTAAATGCAGTACAAATTTAAAAGCACATATACAATTGTCCAAGATTTAGTGAAACAAAAATTTTTAATGAAACCACCTAAAGTGCAACTTGGACAATTGTATGAAAACATATGAGTTATTTTTTCTTACTGCTTTTCAGGTTAAGTTTTTTTTCTCTCATATGTTTGCTTTTATTTTCAAAATTTCATAAATTAATCCACATATTATAATAGATTTACCACCCAAAATCACTTAAATGCATTCAACACATCATAGGTTCATCACCTGTTTAAGTGATTTCGTTACGGGCTCACAGCAATAGAATTCCGAGGTTTTACGGGCGCTAAACCGATTCTGCTGTAGTAACGAACCAAAAAAAAAAAAAAAAAAAATTACCGAAAAATATTATTAATGGCAAAACGATGGTATAATAATAATGGTAAAATTGGGAATACCTAAATGATATCATAAACATAAATAAAATGCATAAATAAATATATTAAAATAAAATAGAGAAATTATTCTAAATATATATACTCAAATTAAGGCAATTATATAATTTTGATTAATCAACCGCAATTATTTGCATTTTATTTTTTAATTTTTATATAGTGCTTTACAAAAGTTTAATAAAAGTTATAAAAGAAGTTATATGGCGTACATCTTAATTTATTTCATTTTACAATATAAACGCACTTTGTTTAAGTACTTTATAGATATGTACCTAAAAATGTATAATTATTGTATAAAAATTAAATGAAAATATTGTATACAATTAAATTAATAATAAATTAATTTTAAACAAAAATATCTGATATACATAAATATAATAAAAGTTATAATTTATGTATACCTTACATTTTATTTATTTATTTGTATATTATATTATATATCATATTTTAAAATACAAAACTTTGAAATAAATGCTAATATTTTTAAAATACACACATAATAATAATTACACATAAATAAAAATATAGATATATATTTCTGTTGATAAACAAAAAGAAAAATATTGATCAAATGATTATATATAATAGTAATAACGCAGTAATAAGTTCTATATAGAATATAGATACAATAAAATAGCCCTCAAATAGTAAAATTTGATTTTCTATAAATTAATATGATATAAACATAAAATAAAAACGATGTATATTATAGCAGGGTTGTGAAGTCCAGTGGGATGTTAATTTTATTCATTCGTTCTGATTTTTATTATTTAAATATATTTCACTTGAAGTAATATAAAACTCTTATTATTATTATTATAAAATCTTTTTGTTCGAAGCTGTAGTCGGAGGAGTTCGCGGAACCGATTGAAAATTGAATTCACAGCCCTGTATTATACAAATATTATTAATTCTACGTAAGAAATTTTTTTTTAGAATATCAATTTAATGTTAAATCAAACTTTTCCATACAAATATAATATTTTATTTATATATATGTTATAATATGCGATAATATATTTATTATTATAATACATACATATATAAATAAATATAATTTATGTATAATATCAGCTCATAAATATAAGCTTGGAAAAAATTATTTTTATTATAAGAAAAATCATATTCGTTTAAGAAATTTTTATAAAGAAATTCATAACTTTTCAAACGAGCAGATGTTTGTATTTATTTATTTTTAAGGGATTTTTATTTATTCATTATATTTAAATAAAAATGATGAAAATATAGAAAATTGTATAGTACGTAATTTATTTAAAAAATGTTTTTAATAAAATATATTAAAATTGTATTTATAATAATTGTTTATAGGAATTTTATTTCAAAAATGATATACATTTTAAAAACTAAAACGTATATGTATAAATAATTGTTTATATAATAAATATAATAAATAATCAATTCATTATTATTTATAATTATTGTAATAACATTTTCTGAAGTGCATATATAAGAATCTTTGGATTCGTATGATACATTATAATTCATAAAACCAACTGTTTAGTTGAATAATTACTAACGGTCCTAATAGTTCTAATAGATAGTATTATACTTTATGGTGATGGTGAATTGTATTATGACAAGAAATTTTATTGATAAATTATAAAATATTCAAATTTTTCCAACAATATTATTTATTTCGTAAGTTAAATCTTAATATTGTGTCCAATGGTATTCGCAGACGCACGCGGAACATCGAAATACGCAGCAATACGCGGAAATAAGAAAGGTGAGCACAATGTTTGACATAGCATTCTTATTGAAAAATATAATTTGACCTGAATACTTAAATAAATTTATAAATTATTAACTCAAAATATAAAAATTTAACAATTCAGAAAAAATAAAAAGGAATAAATAATATTTTAAACACTAAAACAATAAAAAAAACAAAAATGTCAAAAAAACGTAAGAAATACGAAAAAAGTTAAACATTGGTCAACTTCAGCGTGCGTCTGCGCTTTTTATTGTGCTCACTTACATATGAATTGTATTGTTGAACTTCTACGTGCCCACACCTACGTAGGCGTACGTCTGCGTTTTTTCCATTGTGCTTACCTTATAAAAATATTAGATTGTTTTAAATTATTCATCATCCTTATGTTTTGTCTTTTATTTATGCGAGCTGTGAACTACCGAATGTATTTTGTATGCCAATTCGTATCCTATCATTTTTGGAATAAACGCAAACTTTGGCCCCTTCAAACTTCTTCAATGACTCAAAATGTGTATATGATACAAAAGTGTATTTTACGTCATATCTCCTACTCCGGGTCAAAACACATAACCCTTCGTTTTAGAGTTATCCCACTCTCTCAGGTTATCCTACTCTCTCAAGTTAAATGACTCACATGGTATAAATTATCAAATCGATGCTATCAAAATAGCACGTATTTTATTATATAGTTGTCGATTGTTATATACATATATAGATTTTTATATAATGTTTGTTTTTCTTTATCTAAATAAATAAAATAATATACGAATTCAATACATATTCATAAATCATAAGCAAAAGATAATAAATATGAAAACGCATATCTGTATTTATAATAATATGATGTATTATATAGGTAAATGTGATGACCACCAAGTTTGTTATAATAGTCATTCATGCGATTTATTTAAATATGTCTAATCCTTTGTTGAAGTATTTTAAAATTACTTCTACGTTCTACCGCATTTACTCGTTCTAACAGATATATACATCTTTAAATGTCTGTATACAGGATGTCCAGGTGTAATATTTCAAAAACAAAATTTTGCTCTTCCGCGATCCTACGATTTGGTTTTGCGTCCGAGAACAGGAATCTTTCATAAACATAGTTGTTCTCCTATAAGACTCTGGCCAAAAGTTGTTACAATTTTAACTTGGGCGCTTTTTATAAGGAGATATTGAATTTTATTTATTTTAAAAACATATTGCGACAACAACAAATGCAGAAGAGAATTTTAAATTGAATGTATTTTAAGTCGTAATAAATCATCCGCGTTAAATGCAATGAATAGTATAGATTTCAACAAATAAACTATCATCAGAATGTGTAATTATAACTCTGTGGTGTAGTTGAAAAAAAACATGACGTTTTTCTGTATTGTTTATTTGCTGTATCTTACTATGAAAATTGGTTTTCTTTTCCAAAATATGCGAAATTGACATTTGAGTGAATGTGATGTGAAAAGCGAACACACCATTTCGCTTTTTGGTGAACGCATTCTCACTTTTCATTCAACTGAAACGTGAAATGCCGAAATGCCGACTAACGCGAATTTAAATGATTTGAATATTACATTTTTCGCAATCAATAAATACATATGTTTTTTAATGAGCTTAAAATTCACTTTTGGACCTCACTTAAGAAATACCAAGTATCACTGCAAAGACAGAAGATGTATGGTAATGAATTTTTTTTTTTACATTTTTGTAATACTAGTTCATGTTTAACCGAAAATCTCTTCTACATATAGGAATGATTTGTTTGACAGAATTTTAGTATTAAATTCACAATCAAAGTCTTTCCGTCTTTCAAAAAAATCAAACGGTCTTTCCGAATCCTATTTATCCAGACAAAATTTTATTTAAATACAATATGCGTATTTCAGATTTTTGAAACTTCAAACGCAATTGATTACCGTTCAAATTGGTTAAATTCCAAAAACTGCGAGAATTCAATTTATAATATATATAGACCATATAAATAATGACAATCATTCACGTTGAATTATACAATATGAACGGTTTACACAATTTCAATGACAAAAATAAATATATAAAATTGGAACTTTGTCTTGTTAAAACGCCAGGTATATCTATATTTAATAAATTCATCAAGTTAAAATGTACAGACGATAATGTCATTAAAGGTTTATATACATATAATAAATAAATAATAATAAAAGAACATAAACGGTGTATATATTGGAAGTTTTCTAGATGAGATGACATTGCTGTTTTTTTGTTGCTTTAAAAAATACACAAATGGAATATATTAAACTGTTTTACTATATAAAATAATAAATATATATCTGTATTTTACACAAAATTAATAAATGAAGATTCAAACAGTAGCACCAAAATATATATATATATATATATATACATATAGGTATATAGTATAATATTTTTTTTTTTAATTTTATTTTCAAGTATCTACTCTTTTCATAAATTAAATACTTAGCCATATCTAGAAAATTTAATATTTTACCTTTATACGGTTAGTTAACGCATAACATATTTTTTTGACAACTTTTTTCAAATTTCTTTTTTCTTATTTTCAGTATAGTTTTAATAAAATGTATACATATATATTATATATTCCATTCCATTACGATCACTACACTATATATACGGTACAAATATAGAGACGTGAGGGCAAGGATCTTAACTATATAAGTATTTTTATCTGCCATTCAAATTTTTTATACATTTTCATATTTGTTTTTACTATATATTTTTTTATTTATTTAAAGATATTTTTTTTTGTAGTATTTGCTTAACCGCATGTACTTAAAATAAAAGTATTTGTAAAAATTATGTATATGTATATAAGGAAAGGATATACAATATATAATATTTAAGAAAGAATATATTTATTTTTTTTAAATACAATAATTTGTGTATATATAGTAGAAGAGTTTTAAAAGATTTAGCTTATAATATATGTGAAGTTGAATGAATGATTATCATTAAATATTATATATAAAAGATATTAAATGAAAATATTAAAAGTTTTAGAAAAAAAACCACCCAAGATGAATCTCTTCAAATTCATTTCATATATATATATTATATATATACTATAGGTATGACTATTTTGAATATATATTTGTATATCATTTGAATTATGTGTATATTTCAATATATTAATAGCTCGTATTAAAAGATTAATTTAAATTAGCAAAATTATGATCATGGATTAAAGATTATAAATAGATAAATGATATATGATGATTGATTAATACAATTATTGTTAACAACAAATTTATTATATTTTTTGTTCACATATATTATAATATCAAAAGAAAAATCTATTGTAATATATTATTCAAATGTTCACCGCGTATAGAATAGTTATATATATACATATTAAAATAAGTTAAATTTCACTGTTGTAACATTATACTCGATTCCGCTTTCTTATAATATTAACCCTTGGATGCATATATGCATATTATACATATATATTACCTTTTGCCCATTGTATTTTAAAAGTGCTGTAAAAATTTTATTTATTTACTTATGTCTATGTGATAAGTTTGGTGACATCTTCGAATATTCAATTCTATCTCAAATTCTCTAATGGACTGCAAACAAAGTGTTCAGAATCACAGCCATTCTTGTTTTTACAAACAACGCGAATTTGCATTTTCAGGGTATAATTATATTCATGATTAAAAATGAAATGTATTATAAAGGGTGTCGCAGATTCTGACAGCAATATGCCGGTTTTAGGTTCTGTGGCTCATTTGGAGTTGATAGCATTCTCAAAAATGTTGATCGATTCGGCTTCGTTGCAAACTGAAGCACTTATCTCCATAACTGGTTATTGTAATTGAAAGATCAGATGCACTATTAGTATCACCATTAAATTACCTTTAAATTAATGTTAATATTAAGTAAATCGAACAACCGGTTCTCTGGAAAGAAACGCATGTAGACTCCACATCTTATTTTTTGTTCTCTAAAGTTTCAGGTGTCATATCTCGAAAATACACCCCGTAAAACTTTCCTTTAAACATGCCTAAAACTTGTTTCCGAATTTACAATAATATTTATGGGTCTCTATGCAAAAAGTATGGATAAATTGACAATTATTCGATAGATATTTAAGTTTTTAGGGAATAATCCCTGAACGTCATTCTAACTAAACGGGTTCCCAAATTATACCTTTTTTATTCCTACCCTTACATATTAAAAAACAAATAATGTTTTAAAGTATTAAAATTTCCAATTTCTTATACTGATTATTTTACAAATTTTCCGAATGTCTTAAGTCTTAAGTTCATATAACAGGTGCGGGCCTGAGAATATTTTATGTTGAAAATTTGAGTCAAATTCATTTTGTCGATAAAAATTCACCGGATTCGTGAAGAAAAGCGATAAAATCGATAGCTTTTAAAAGGTCTTTCCAATTTATCTTTCCAAAACGAGACTAATAATTCACATACTGAAAGTACATGATTAATATATATATCATATAATTAAACTGGTAAACAAAAACAAATAAATCTTTAATTTATAAACTATTCAAAACATAATAATAATAATATATAAATTGTATACAAATAACATATATAGAGAATTAAAAAGTATATTTATCTTTATAGATTAAATGATCAAATTTTCTATTAAAGTATAGATATAATATATTTGAATGTTATTTGTTATATAAAAGGAAACCCTAATTAAAAAATTGACATTTATATATACATAATAAAAGAGGGGTGACATCTTAAAAATATATTTTCATATCATACGAATATGTTAAAAATGCCAACCTAAAATTCTAACGAAATTTTGGGGTCGTGGGTTCGAATCCTACTGAATGCATAAAATATGTTTTGTGTTTTCGGTTATTTTTCGAATCTGAATTTTAACACAGAGTTGTATATTCCGCTTGCGGTTGGTCGTACGGCTAATTACCGACACCGTAAAAGCCACAAATTAAGTAACTAATAACAGAAGGCTGTTGTTGGACGCTAAAACCAGATTGTTGGTTGTATAGCGAAAAATTTATTTTTTTTATCATACGAATATTATTATCTAAATTAAATCTCAACCATATGATATATCTTTATATATCTCACCATCTATCATTACCATTTCATCGTATGCGTTTATACAAAATATATAGAAAAACATACGTTTCATTAATAAGAACTACGTGTATTGTAAATTTATGTGTTATATATTTATATATAAATATATACTATTTAAAATCCACAATTATCAGATCTCGTATAATTTGTATATCTATTACCACCATCACAATGAACAATATATATATAGAGGGGGTGAAATGAAACCATATACGTAAGTTGTTTATTTTATTATTTGTGTCCTAAGTATATATCACATTTTCACAATATTATATATTGTTAAACCATTAAATGTACACTTTTTTTATATATGATAAAAAAAAATGATATTTAGGGGGTTGTTTTTCATGTATGTAAATTATTATTATTATTTTTTATAAACTATTAACGCAGTACATATACTATTTGAAATAGTAGTATGTTTGAAAAATATATATATATCAACCAAATATGTATAATTATAGTTTCGAAATAAAAAATAAATAAATTTAATCAAATTTACCTCAACACGTTCCTCTTTTAGATCAACTTTAAGTGCCAATTGTTCTCTTAACACAACATCTGGATAATGGGTTTTATCGAATGTTGACTCTAGCTGTTCTAATTGTTCTTCGGTAAATATTGTACGATGTCTTCGTTTTCGTTTTGGCGGCGGACCATGATGTGATAAATGTTGATGACCATGCGGATGCATATGATGATGATGGTGATGATTTTGTAATGAATTATGAGCAGCTCCAGCATGGGCTTGAATTTGGGCCGCCGCTACATGTGCAACAGCTGCCGCATGCATATAATTTGGATAAAAACTTGGATATGCCACTGAAATGGTATATACAATATATATTAATATATTACAGTATATAAATATAATTATAATATATATTTAAATAAAATAATATCCTAAAATATTTTACACACCATCGATCAAAATCGTTACCTAAAGTTAAAAAATGCATATATATTTGAAATATCTAAATAGAAAATTCATTAAATAGAAAAACTTTGTAATATTTTAACATTTTTTTTGAACGGGTGAGCCCTTATTATATGGTATCATATCCATATTGTATTATAAGAAAGCATCAAATTTCAATAACATTCAAATTCGGTGGGAGATTTCTAATGATTTGGAGTAACTTCTCACACAAAGGATTTAGACCCGTAATTTATATCATGGAATTACTAATAATACACACCATTTGTGCGTTAAGTAAACAAATGTGCAATTAGGGTTAAAATGTGTCATATTGAAATGTTATCGAAACCCTACCAACAAATACCTACAAAACAATTCCAAAAATGACAAAATTAATACATTGACTTAAACGCATTATACCTCTATACAGTCTTCAGATCTGAATCCCATTGGTAATTTATCGTCGATTCTTAAGAAAACACATCGAAAATATTTATCTCAATGAACTTTGAGAACGTTGCCAAATTGCCTGTGGCCAACATTTCGCAAGCAATTTTAAATAATTTAATCTTATGCTTTTACAACTTTTTAATCTTAATCTTATCTTATGTCATATGCAAAAATTTTCATCCACTTTTTACAAGATTTTGAGGTCGTGGGTTCGAATCTTACTGAAGACATAAAATATGCTTTGTGTTTTCGGTTATTTTCGAATCTGAATTTTAACACAGAGTTGCATATTACCCCTTGCGTTTGGTCGTACGGCTAATTGCCGACACCGTAAAGGGCACAAATTAAGAAACTAACAACAGAATGCGGTGGTTGGACGTAAAAACCGGATTGTTGGTTGTAATGCGAACATTTTTTTTAGTATGTCAAACTTAGTATATTTAAGCGAAAACCACGTAAAGATTTTTAGGGTAAATTATTAAAATGTATAAAATTATCTTTAATTACTTAAAAACAATCTAGCCCGTTCTGATAAGACTATTTTCTTCTTTTTTTTTCAGACATTTTGTATAATTTCGGCAAATTTTGTTAATAATCATCATTTGAATAATCAATTAAATGAATAAAATTGTATGTCCTCCATTTCTAGAGTTTATAAGAATTATGATACTTTTCTAACGAATATTTTTTTTAATTTTACCAAAACGGTTTTGATCGATAGTGTATGTGAAAATTGCATTCTAAATCGCGAATATCAAATATATATATACCTTTTTCCCGTTAAAAAGAATGTTAATATATGGAAACCATACATTTTGTTCTCTGTATTTTAATTTTAATGTATATTATTTCGTTTTTATGTATCATACATGTTCATTTCTCGATGAAGAAAAGTATGACTTTTATAAAAATAGTGGAATGAGGGCGATACAAGAGGAAATTCAAATTCAAAGTGTAAGAGAACTTTGTAAAAAAATTTTAGCATCCGACAGCAGTATTCTATTGTCCGATTCTTTGGATTTGTGGTTTTTATGATGACCATAATCGGATCAGAAATACCGGAAAAAATAGTTCACGTATTGAATTTAAACCCCGGGCCCTCAAAATGTTATCAGAATTTTTGAATCAGGGAATATATTAAACTATGTACTGTAAGAGAATTTATTTTATATAGGAAACATTTCAGGTTATTTATAAGTACATCTTGATTAAAGTCTATATGTTTATACATTCATATACATAGATGAACATGTAAAAACGTCATGCGATAACATGAAAACATAATATTTAAATATATAAACTTCCATTATTATATAAAATATTACATTAATTTATCGATCGATAAAAGTATTTGCTTTTTATATATGATATATTGCAGTTATATATCGAATTAACTCTATATATTTCTCATTCCATATATGACCACATATACATTTAATATTGTATCAGAAGCAGAACGATAAAATATATATATAATCTACTAGATCCGACCGCGTCGATAAATTAACTAAATATTTAATACACCCGCCATCTAAATCTGTATATTTATCGTCAAACAATGTATTTACTTTACATATATAACCTTCCTTCTATATAAATATTATAATTTAATAATGTTCATAATAAAAAAATATATATATAAAACATTTTAAATATAGTACATGTTTAACAAAAAAAAATCATTACAATAAATCCGTATAAGTTAATATATTAAATTGAATGAATTAAATAAAAAATAAGTAAATAATATAATCATCTATATAAGTATAAACAGCAGCATCCAAAGACGCATTTTATATATAACAATACAACATATTAAAAAAAAAGTTCACCGGCAATCGCTTGCATCAGGAAGCATGTACTTGTGGAAACAAGGGGGAAAGTTCGAGGTTCACCAATAAATTTAAATTACACATGAAATAAAAAATAATGTTCACCGCCTTTTCTAAAAACACCATTGGGGTTGCATGAGAGTGGGATCAGTAAAAAATTCGTTGAGGTAAAAACTTTTCCAGATTCAAAATGTAAAATCAATTAGAAACTAAATGAAATATTTCTATTCCAAAAAGTTTTCCATTTTGAATCAAAACTCTACATCCAAAATCAAAAGTCAATCGACTATAGAAATAAAGCGAGATATCTATAATAATTCCATAGATCTCTATGAGAGAGTGTGAACGCAGTAGTGGTGGTGGTGGATGGTGAGATGGTGAATTTGATAGAATCCGAAAACATTTCTGGGAATGTAATTATTTCTTGCATTTGGTACCAAACCTCTGTATCCAAAATTTCAAGCTTCTTCAAAACTCAAATCAATTGAAACTTTTGATTGAAACAATAAATAAAAATGTCGAAAAATTGGGAAATGTTTTGAGGTGGTAGAATTGATAATTTGACATGCCACATCTTCGACCTCAACCAGCTCTGTCCTAAACAAATCAGATGTTGGAAATTTCAGCCAAATCGGACAAATGATTTTAAAGAATCATTGGAAAAACTCGAGGGAGCGAGCGATCGAAGATTTTTTTCCATTTCTGTCCATTAAAATTCCTAATGGAGAAACGTAAAAACTTAAATCTACCTTAAAATTTCGTGTCCCAAAACAATCGTATTAAGTCACATTCTGAAAGTACGTGCATATACATACATCAGAGTTGTTGATAGGCACATAACATATTTATTTATAATATAAAATAGATGTTATAAAAATATACATTTATATGTATTCTTATTTTTATTTTTGCATATTCATTTATGTTGTATTATAATCATATAGATCGTTATATTATATAGAGTTAAGCGAACAAAAAAAAATCTGATTACAAATTATAATATATTTAGTATATATGATGCGTGTGTTTTTAAACAACACAAATAAGAAATTTATTTGAATTATATATTTAAAAGATTTTTTTATTTCCAAGATTTTTACATTAACAGGAGTGAGATGTCTTTTGTTTTCGTACTAATACGTCAAGTTTTATGTTGTTATACAGAAAAAGTTCTAACTTTTATATGTTTGCATTTGCACACGGGCACATGTTTATTTATATATCTCATTAAAGATTACGAGATGCGGTTATATATTTATCTGCTGTTTTACTATGCATAGTATATTATAAAATTTTTCATGGATTTTTTTTATTTTATATTAATATATCGTTTTGTATTCAAAATACATTTTCTTTTTTTTTTTGTATAAGAGTAATTAAAATATATTTAACAAAATGTATAAATATAAGTAAGCGACATAATCTTAAAGTCTTCTTATAGATATTTTAATAATATTAACTAAGTGATATAATTTTAAAACATCACTAAGCACTACATAAATACATATAGTTTTTTTTTTACATAATTATATAAACATATATACTGCGTTAAATAAGCATTTATTTTGCGACCCTTTCCAAATCCTTGCATTCATTCATTCATTCATAATGTACCTATACCGCGAACAAAGCCGATAAAATTATTTTATTTATTTTGTGATGAAAAAAAAAACTCCTTTTATTCTCAATTTATATTTTTTAAATACCCGAGGAAAAAATCATATTTTATTTAAATATCTAAAAAAAAAAAATCTCAAATGTATTATACATTTTATATAAGAGTTTTATTATTATTGTATTTATATTTTTATTTTTTGATTCATGCAGATTAAATTTTTACGCTGTCACAAATATTTCCATATTGCATAAATTTTTATAATAAATAATTCGCATATTACCATTCGAACATATATATATATAAAGATAAACATTTTTATTTAACAACATAATATAAAAAACTAACTATTTATATATATATATACACTGTTCCGCATATGTATCATAAAAGGTTACAAAATATATTTAAGGGAAAAATAAAAAATAAAATGTATTATCAAATAATATGTCTGTCTATACACTATATATAGAGTTGATGTTTTATATAAAGAGTCTGTTGCCTTAAATACACATAACAACTTTATTATACATTTTATATGAAAAAAACACCACAAATTGGTGTTGTTCTTAATATATGATAAATACAACATAGATTTCTTAACGTTCCTCTTGGGAAAAGTGTTTAAGAGCTTTCGGAATATATGCATAAATATAGATATTTAGATACACATAAATAAAAAAAAATAAAAATAAATACATATATTAAAATCATAAAATGCTTTATGGGAAAAGGTAAAAATAAATGTATATACAGTAGACTGACGATATAACGAGCCCTTGTATAAGGAAACCTCTAAATAGGGAACGCATTTTGTATTATAGCCTTTAAATAAGAAACGCTAAATCAAACAAAACCTCGATTTATAAGGAACGATTCATGTATTTTATTCACGTGTTAGTATTCGAAATGATTTAAATTACATTTGAAAGTATTTTAATAAAATTATGTTATATCTCTCACAATCACTCCCACTCGCTTCACATACATATATTGGTTTTTATATTTAATGTGCATTTTATATTTATAATATATACATAAATTTATTGTTTATTGTTTGGTTTGCGGTTCCAACCAAATAATACACTTGCTTCTCCATTGTTCTTCAAAATAATTGCTTAAATTGAATATATCATTTGACTTTAAACTCTTTTCCGACGTTTAATAGATATCTCTAGCTCTAAAGCTATTTTAAAATGTTTTACCGAACCCTCCATATAATTTTGCGAAATAGGGAACGACCCCCTGCAATCAATTGTTCCTTATAACGCGAGTCAACTGTATATGTATTATTGAATATATATATAATATATAAAATACCTATACATATATAAGCTCACTTTGAATTATACTTTTTTGAATATAAAGAAAGAATTTTCATATATGTAAGCATTTACAATTTTTATTTTATGATTTATAAATGTATTTTATTTAAATCATCTTAAATTTTTACACAACTCTAACTCTAACATATTTGTGTATATGCAGAGAAATATAATAAATAAATCTTTGCAAATTTTTGAATTGACAAATATCCAAAATATCTATATTTATATATAAATAATAAAATATTTAATAACCATATCCCAAAACATTTCATATATTTTATATTTTTTTTTGTCATATATATTGTCATCTTAATCATAACTATAAATAACATATTTATTGGTTAACATCTATTCATATTCGGGGATAAAATACTTTTTATATTTACAAATGAATTGCGAAAATCCCTTTAAATATATTTAGAGCTACAACTAACAATGAATATATAATATCACAAATGAATATTATGCGTTTATCAAGGGGAGTTTTAAAAAAAAATACTGTCAGGTAAATACCTGAAACAGAAGGAATGTATACTTGTGGTCAAAAGAAATTTATCATCAGCCAATTTCTCATGAAATGTTAATATACAACAATAATTCATTGTAAAATCACTGTGAGCATCTAAGTGGGTGCGGATAAAACAAGAGAGTTCGGAAAAAAATTCCCGTCATGTAAGTTTTTCCCTTTTTCATGAAAACTTAGTTTACACCCATGATTTCAAGTTAATTTGTTATAGACACCGAACGAGATATATATATATATATATAATTATTACAATAGCTTAACAAAATATTGTGTAATAACAAAATATTGTATAATATAACAAAATATTGTGAACAATCGGGAATCTTAATTACTCGATTTTTCAAATATGAATAATAAAATTAAATGTATATTATATGTATATGATTTATATAACACGGAATTTTCCGGAAATCGATCTTACTAAATTTCCTATTTTTTTGGATTATACAACCCCGGTTTTTTATTCAATTTTTGTTTTCTTCGCATTTCAATTAATATTTCATAGAAGACAATTTGAAAATGGTTCGATAAAAGGATTTTCCAATGGATGCTAGTGAAAATTTGTTGATGCTGAAAAAGTGAACACCTATAAAGTTACAAATATTTTATACAGTACGCCAAAAATGAGACACATATTTAAGTACACTTTTGGGGAAAATTAAATATATATTTGGAACCAATTGGGCGATTGTTAAATTTTCTTCAATGAAAGAAGTTGATTCAATTTTCAAACTATTCGTTAAACCAGGAGTGTAAGCCAAAAAAAACAAAAAATAGATAATTTGGAAAAATCGATTTTCCGAGGAAAATGTATTCGCAAAAGGCAGTCAAACCCAAATTATTTTCCATAAATCAACGAATTACATGTGTGCCCTTCGTAATAACCTATTGTTTGGAGAATTTGATGAACTTTTTCACCCTTAGACCTTGCTGATTGACAATTGACACTTGAAACACTTGTTTTAAATTATGCGTGGATATGCGGTGCGGTTATTTATGTTAACGTCAATATTTTTAGACAAATACATTACTAAATTTTCAGAAAACGCAGATGTTTCGAATAAGTAAAAATTACAGTGTGCTTTTATTTTTTTTTGGAATAAAATGCATAGCAATAGAACGAAAAATACTTTCTTTCGTTATAAATGACACATCGCCTCCGTTCATTTCTATAACGTATATAAAACGCTGCGCATATTTGTATTTGTTAAAATATATCATTTAAAACTTAAAATATAAATAAAATTAATATCACATTCCCCTGCTTATCGATGGCCTTAGGTTTAATTTAAATCAAATTAAGGTAATTTTTATTTTTCGAATTCGTAAATAAATATTCATCTTAGCCGCCGCATATCGAAAACGAATGAATGCAAAAATATACATGTATGTATATATAAAAGATTTTTTATATCAATGTTTAAGAGATGATTCGCGGTTATTGTAATACGTATTCGTCGCATATATAAAGCCAATATATATATGTATTATAATATTATATAACCTGCAATGGATATATAAAAATATTATTAGAGAAATATAATAAACATTTTATCTTGTTTACATTAGATAAATATTTTGAATTATATTAAATATAATACATATATAAAGAAAATATATTATAAACTATAAACATAATATAAATATTGAAAGAATTTAAGCTATAAGATGAAGAATTTCTGTTGATATCAAGCTAATGGAACAATAATACCTGCCGTAGGCTAATAATTCACTTACTATATATATTGCATATATAATATACAAAAGTATAACCTCCGCACCATTTATGATAAATTTTTATTTCAAAATATATAAATATATCTATATAATAAGAATAACAAACACCTATTTACTTTATCCTTATGGTTTTTTATCCTTTTATTTTATATAAAAATATATATGGTTGGATATTTTCCTTTCTTATCTGTGTATACACTATATATATGATACAATATAGATAGATATAGTATAAAGATTTTATTTATAAAAAAATTTTTCTCAATTTTTTATTCTTTTGGTGCGTTTTTCTTAAAACATAATAAACAAACATTATATATTACATATATATTTTATATATATATAGATTTATATACCGCATCATCATATTGGTAAACAAATATATATAATATAGAGGGTATATATATATATTTATAAATCTCGCGTTTTCATCCCGCCGTTTCCATATTTATATATATATATATATATATTTGAATTTTAAAATTACATGTAAATTCTAACGTATACATATAGAATTTTATACATATAAGAACGTTTTTTTTTATTTATAAACTCAAAATATATTTGAGGTAATAATAAAAATGTTGCCTTAGGGGTAATTGTTTTAATATGTCCATCGAAGCATGTACTAAATTGATTATTATTTTATATATACGTATATACTACACAAGGGTATGTAATATATATTTTTATTTTATTCACGAAACGATAACAATTTTTTTTTTCGTTAGTTTATAAATATAAGTTGATGTTATTTTAAGGTTTTAAAAGCTTGATGGTATTATTAATTTTTCAATGGATTTAATATGTTGACGATTATATATTGGTTTTTTTTTTGTTTTGTATTTTGTATATTTTGGTTGTAATATGATGAATTGGTTTTTCATTCTGTTTACTCATTGGATTGGGTTCATACCAAAAACATTTATTTAGATATACTTATATATTTATATATATAGTATATATACTATATACGAATATATTGAGAAAATCCTATAATGTATCACACGGAAATGTGTTTAATTATCTGCGTATGTATATATATAATTTAATATTAAGACATCTGGAATATCAAGGTATATTAAACCAAAATTTAAATGTGTAGACGAAATGTTTTTCGTGAATATAGTAAACAAAAATATTATGTATATTGTTGGACTTGGGAATTCCATCATTGTTTGGGAAAATTGAACAGCGACCGAATTAAAAAAAAAACAGAATTTTTTGTCAATTTTTCGAAATATTCAAGGTTCAACTGAAGTGAAACCATAGTATTTTTTATTGATTCGGTTTTTCATATTTAGAAAAAGTAATGCTGAATGCTGTGGTGATAGTGTGATAATTATAAAAAATAAAAATAATGATTTAAAAACAAAATGAATAACCCAAGACGCGAAAATATACGAAAAAATTGGTTATTCGATTTGCACCAACAATTTTTATGTAGTAAAAATTTGAGTCGGAACTAAAAAATAGAACCAACATTTTGTCAAACAATCACCAACTTTCAATTGTTTCTATTTTTTTTTTTTTGCAGTTCGGAATTGTCAAACAATCATTTTATTTTTCAGTCCCAAATTTTTATTTGTTCGATTGCTGTTCCGTTTTCTCAAACAATGATGTTTTATAAATACCAAATTAAAAACCAATTAATTGTGTTTGTGCAAAATTATTCCAGATAATTGAAGTTGGAAGGTTCATCTTCCTTCATATCGTATCTTTATATTTACTAATATTCCAACAGTATTAGCTATAGATAGCCATATATGATAAAACGAAAATGCGGGAAAACAATTATCTAAAAAATTACCTAAAAATCTATTTTTCAAATTATATGAAAATTTCTGTGTTTCTGTGTTTGAAAATGATTATTTCAAATATAAAAATATAATTTACGCACAATTAACACATACACGTTTAGCTATGGGTTATTATCTCCAATATACTGGCCGATTTGGGAATTCATTTTTTCCAAGACTATAGCGCTAGTATTTCCTCATTCTTATGACTATCAAACATTTAAATTGTGCAATTCTTCTCATATCTGTTAAACACTTATCCACCCAGAGTGCAGTACAACTGGGACAATGGTTTTAGGACAATTGAGTTATTTTTTCTTACTGCTTTTTATTTTTAAGCTTTTTCTATCATATGGTCGCTTATATTTTAAAAAATTTCATAAATTAATGAACATCCTCAAAAATTAATGAGCATAATAAACATTAAAGTTTGACCAGCCAAAATCACTTAAATATATTCAATGCATCATTGAATATATTTACCTTGGGTAGGGTTAAAAATTACTTTCATACCAATACACAAATTTCATAACAAAAAATATATTCTCGCAACTTAAAATTAGCAGAATCTCCATAAATTTGTAAACAAAGGAAAGTTTAAGAAATGAATTTTAAAAATGGTTATGATAAAGTAAGATGCAATAACTACTACATTACTCAAACTAGTATATATTGCATCTCTGAAAAGGTAGGTTATATGGTTATATGAACA
Source organism: Dilophus febrilis (assembly GCA_958336335.1). Taxonomy (NCBI): domain Eukaryota; kingdom Metazoa; phylum Arthropoda; class Insecta; order Diptera; family Bibionidae; genus Dilophus; species Dilophus febrilis. Next base: position 36,144,584 of record OY284471.1, read on the forward strand.
TTAAAATGACTACAGGAATAGCGATATATAAAAAACAGAAAAACATCATTAATGTTATAAATTTCATTTGACTATATAATAATAAATATGCCGTTAAAAAGAAGTTATTAAATAAATAATTAAAATATTCTTTATTAATAAAACGGCAATCTTTAAGTCCACCACTTTTTTCCGTATACCTATAATATTGTATGTTGTCGAATTATGGGGAAGAGAAGTTATGAAAAATTTAGAAAATGTGGTTTAGATTGATCAAATTAAATTACTATCAAACGATAATAGAATATAGAACTAATATAGCAAAAATGAAAACAAAATGGGATATTCGAATTAATACAAAAATAAAAAAAAACTGTGTTGTGTAATACTATAATGTATGGACGCTAACCTTAAATTCCCACATAAAATGTTGGGGCCATGGAAAATCGAATTCTACTGAAGACATAAAATACGTTTTTTGTTTTTCCGTTATTTTTGAATCTTAATTTTCACGTAAAACGTTATATTTTACCATGCGGTTGGTCGTCGACAAATTACAAACACCATAAAATCAAAAAATTAAACAACAAATAACAGAAGGCTGTTGTCGGACATGTTTAAACCGATTGTCGTTTTTTTTATATCATTATATTATATTATATTATTATTGCTGAAATACTTTTCAAACGCTATATACAATTACAAATTAGATCACTAAACAACGGCATCATCATCATTATCACTATAAAAATATAATCTTTAATTAAGGGATCTTGAATAAAAATTGGCGGGGTGTGAAAAAATGTGTACTGATGCAAAAATGTGGTTGTCATATGGTATTTCTGTATAACATATGCCAACATTAGAATTCGTGTAATCGAAGCAAAAGGTATCAAATGCTTATTATGACAAATGGTATAAAAGGTACAAAAGGTATAAAATATTAAGTTTGGGGATGTTTTAAAAATTTTTTGCCATGCTTTTTCATGAATTCACAAATAATAAGAAATTTACTCACAAATTAACAATAACACATTAACAATATTATTATTGCAATTTGTTCTTCATTTTACTTATAGTAGCCTTAAATATTATAACAGGAACTATATAATTTTATTTACACACTTGAAAACATCCTCAAATTGGGTTTTTAAGCAGGGGTGCTTATATTGATCATACTGCATATATATAATATATACAATTATACATACCTAAAAAATCGGATGGTGAACCAAATCCAGTTGCAGCGGCTGCTGCTAAATGACTTAAATGTATACCGGGATGTAATATGGCTGGTACACGGGTAGGTCGATGTGTTGTTGTGTGATGAGAATTTGATGGTGTATTAACCGGTGACGGTGAATTACTATCTGATAAATGAATGTTCGATTCTATTAAGGGTTTTGTAACTGGTGCTAATATACTATCAATTGTAAATAATGATGTTCCTGAATTTGTATTTGTTATCGTGTGTCCGGTAGCAGGTAATTGCAATAAAGACGATGCAGAATTTGAAAAAGAAGACGATAATGATGAGGACGATGATGATGATGATGATGATGATGATGAGGATGATGATGAAGAAGATGATGACGATGATGAGGACGATAGAGATGATGAAGATGATGAGGATAATATAGTTTTTAATGGTAATGTTGGTGATATGGATGTGGTTTGAATTTGTGATGTCATTTGTCCATTTTCATTTTCACATTCAATTTTTATATGATTTTGTAAACGTTGTCCTAAATAGGCGGCAGCACAACTTGGATTACTACTTAAAATCATTGCTGCTGTTATATAATTCGTATTTGAGGTTGTCTGCTGATGCTGTATTACATTTATTGGATTATTATTATTATGCTTATTATGACAATTGTTATTGTTATTATTATTATTATTATTTTGACCAGATGAATTTGATTCAACCATTGAAAATGTTATATAATTAATTTTTTCAAATTCTTTAATAAATAATAAGAAATTAATTAAAATCAATAAAACCCCGAAGTTAAGCACTTATTTTTATTTTAAGAACGAATTAAAATCGCAATTAATTTTTGATAATGATATATAAAATTAGTAAAAACACATTTTTATATGATTACACAACATATTTTTTCTCTTTATAAATATAACCATAAATTGTATATTTTCGATTCAATTACAACCGAAAATTGCTTTTTTTAATATTTATTTTGTAAAGTTTGTAACATAAAGTCGTATGAACTGCACAATTAAAACATAACACAAAAAAAAGGAAAAATTTAAATTCTTTTTTTCCATACGCGGATCGACTATAAAAATAAGGATGAAAATTTTATTATATAAAACACTCCACTCACATTACAACACAACTGAACACACAAGAATGATATACCTGAACCGCATATAAATCTTTTTAACATCATATATCAATCGTCATTTTGTATATCACCATATCACCCATATAATATGAAAGCATCAATTTATTTATATATTATATATTTCATTCTTTCCGAGATAAATCTCCACAATACATAGACGTTCTATCATGGAAAAAGACAAAACTATATATAATTTATCAAGAATTTATTATATATACAAAAAAAAACCCGCCTATATTTTGTTAAGAATCAAAACCTGATATAATATGAATATTATTCTGAACTCTTTATATAGTATATGAAAATTATGGAGTCTGACTGAATAGAATATGAAAATGTTTCTGTTTATATTTATAAAATATAAGTATTTTATTGTTTGTATACTCGTATACATTTAAATTTAATATATAAATGGGGTCTCGTATATTATTTAAAATGAATGCGGAAAAATTGTACTATATATGCATATTTATTTTATATATAACACATAGGGTTGTAAATATACTTATCATTTGTATTGGGGTTTTTTCACACATATATATATATATATGCAATATATAATTTTTTTTTTCAAATGAGATTGAGCGAGAAAAATGTATTTTCCCGATTGATACATTATGTATATATTGATATAAAGATTTTGTGTATAATCATATTTTATCTTCTATATATATACATATAAATATCCTGATGGAAAACAGGTATTTATATATATATAGAAAGTCGTCTGAGGGAGGTTCCATTTCATATTATAATAATATGAGAACTAATTCCATAATATCTAAATTAATTCTTTTATATATAAAGGCATGTTTGGGATATATGGATTATTATCACGTCATATTTTATGTATATATTACAATATATGGTGATGGTATGTATATATCAAAATCTGGTAAAAATTGTAAGTATATATAAAAAAATATATATATATATATTTTACATTCTGGTTATATATTACATTTTTATATGCATACATATAAAATATTACAATGTATTTAGGATTTGTTATTATTATATATGAATTAATATACATCATTTTTTTTTAGTAATACGTTTTAAGATAATTATATATAGCTAAATTTACGATCGGGTTAAATTTGGTTCGCATATTTATATAATAATATAATTTTTTATATTACCGTGGATCCGAAATAAGTTTTTAAATAAACACCTTATTTCTTTTTTCTTTTTATATCTTTTCGATTATAAATAGATTTATATAGTACAATTCATGATATCACAAATTTACGCGAGTACCACATAAATCATTTGATGCGATAAAGCATAATATCGGAATGAAAATATAAATCCCGTAAACAATATAAACGCATCCTTATAAAATAATAAAAGTGTTAGATATTTCTTCCATATTTCAAAGGTGAATTTTCTATACTCTTTCTGTAATTCATTTTGTTGTTTTGAAATATAACAGCTAAATAAGAGTTATGAGGCAATTATTCCATTTTCCTTTTATTGTTTTCTTGAATTCGAATTCGTTACTTTTTGTTTTTACCAATCAGATTAATTGCATTTTTACTGACCACAGTAAAGCATTTGACAAATGGTCGCATGAAATTTTATTGGCCAAATTATTAAAAATTGATTTTGGTGTTGACTTTGTTATTTGGATTAGTTCTTATTTATATGGTCGTTCTTGTTCCGTTTTATTTGTTAGTTTCTTAGTTTGTGCCTTTTACGGTGTCGGTAATTAGCCGTACGACCAACCGCAAGCGGAAAACAAAAAGAACTCTGTGTTAAAATTCAGTTTCGAAAAATAACCGAAAACACAAAACATATTTTATGCATTCAGCAGGATTCAAACCAAACGACCCCAAAATTTCGTTACAATTTTAGGTTGGCATTTTTAACAATTACATCACACGCAGTTATTTAATGATAGTATGTCAAAATATTTTAATGTTTCGTCCGGTGTACCTCAGGGGAGGCATTTGTTATTTGTTTTATTTATTAATGATCTTCCACTGGTTTTTAAATATGCTAAATGCTCTAAATATGCTGACGACGTGAAGATTTATAAATCCATTACAACGGCAGATTACAGATTTCAATTTGCTTCAGTATGATCATCTTACTTCATTTCATAGCTGGTGTCATGTTAATAAGTTAGTTCTAATGGTGTTAGCCCTATTAACAATATAATCGATATGCGATTTAAAATTTAGCTCACTATCCAAGAAAATACCAAGATCAAACTACCATCAAACTGGTAATCATATTTTAAACTTTACATTTGTCAACATTTAAAACCAATTTATTAACAAGACACCAATTATTAAATGAAGTAAGATGACACTGAAACATATTAAAATCATCCACCGTCGCAATGGAATAATACGTTTGCTGCGATAGAATAACTATCAGAATTGGTGAACAGACGCAACAATTATAACTATTCAACATGACAAGACAACAACAATAAAAACGAACGTTTTTGTTCGTTGAACTATTATATTTATTATATTACGGGCCGCTTCAATCCTTTGAATGTTTAACTTATGACTTATAATTCTTATATATCTATATTTTAATTGATAATAACGTAAAAATTTGACTAACTTTTTACCTTTCGGCTTTCATTATTCTTTTTAAATTATTTCATTATGATTTTTACAATTTTGGATTGGATTATTGATTTTTTGAAGATTCATTATGTTGCATTAGTATTTAATGATTATCGAAATAAATAAATAAATATTCAATTCTATTTATTATATATTAAAACTGTTTATTATATATAAAAGCGCAATTTTGTTGTACATTGGTGACATATTTTCTTCGACTTCGATGATTACCACATATATATGAATTATATTAACTAGCGCATATAACGTGTTTTTGTAATTTTGCGGAATTACTTCAAAGGACATAACATTAAAAAAAATGACAATGACTTTTAAATCATTTAAAATTTTCTTATATATATATATAAATCTTGTATTTATTGAATTCTAAACATATAATAATCATATGATCGTATAAGAAGATATATAATCAATTTAAAAATTAATAATCATTTTCATAATTCCTTATTATAAATTTTTTATTTTTCCTTGATATATACCGCGTTCGACTTGTTTGTGATGGCGATGCCGATAAGAAAAAATATACACATTCAATTTTGTATACCTGTTTATTAATATATATATTATCCTTTAACACACAGATCGTTCCATCTATATTTGGATATAGCATATATAGATAGGATTTACTAACCAAAATACACCTTATTTATATATAATCAGTAAGTAGATTAACAAAATATATATGTATATATCGGCATTCTCTATATTCTCTATATTCTATATATATATTGTGGATATTTATGAATATCTAAATGTGTAAATAATTACATTTCCATAAAATAGAAAAGTTTACCTCATATACCAATATACCTACCACATATATACAGTTAAGGAAATGAAAAAAAACCAGTAGTTTTTTTTTAAAATTGTATTTTAAATAATATCAATATCACATATTGTTCCTTTTTGTGTAATAAGATTGTAATATATCTGACTGTATATGAACATGTATCCCTTAAATCCTTTATCGTTTGACTATATATATATATATAGTTTCAGGGCGGTCCTTTTATCCTTTTATTTATTTTATTTAATTTCTTTCTTTTCGTTAACAATTCATATATAAGAATGGGTTAAATGTAAATTTAAGATTTAAAATATATAATAATGTCATGATATGCGATATATATAAATACAGAGAAGATATATACAGTTATTACTATATTATTATATCATTATGATGTATATTGTATGTCCTTTATTATGTATGTAAAAATGTTTTATAATTATAAATAATTGGTAAATTTTTTTCGAGACGGTTCATTACATCCACGCACGGGTCACCACAGCCACGGATTCCACAAGGTTTTGGTTTTTTTACATGATAAATACTAATTTGTTAATAAAAGACTGGGCAACGTTTTTTATTAATGGATAATGGAAAGGAAGTATAATCCTTTTAATAAGCATTATAAAAGAATTAATTAAATAAATATTTTAAACGTAAAACCGAAAAAACGCAATGAAATTATTTAAATTAAGAAAATACGTTCCCCAGCCTTGCTGAGAATCGCAATACTCTGAAATGCGTTAACTCTTTCCATCATCCTCTTGGCAACCATGCCTGTTACTGATTGTGAGAAGCTGTGTTACTTCAAGATGTTAAGGCATTTCGCATTTGTGAGCATTTCCTCCACTGCAGGGTAATCTCTTACAAATTGAAAAATATTTTAAGTTGGAGAAATCTTATACAGTGTTTAATATTACTCAGTGTGCGAGAAGTAGTAAAAAAAAACATGGATATTTTCCTCGTCTACATCTGGATTCAGTATACTATATATATGCAGATTCCTTATCAATATAAAGTACTTATAGTTTTGTTTTTTGAGTATAATTTATATATGGTTTATGGTTAAGACGTTTATGGAAATTTTCGTAAATAAATGTAATATAAATCTAATATATAACCCTTGTATTATAAATATATTTGTAATTCACGGCTCTTTATGGGCATGTGTATCGTATTGTAAAAACAAAATTGAACCACTATATATAAACAATATTTATATATTTATCTATATATATAGTATATTTCAAAAATGAGGTTAAATACACACGATTTTTTTTATCGGACGACCACGATGTTTTATAGCCGGCCCGATTTCGGATGATCGACCGATGAATTCCAATTATTCAATTATTTAATGCAAAATACCTCGCAAAATACATAATAAATCAAATTAAAATTATTTAAAATCATATATTTAATTGGCATTTATTACATAACTACATTTTCATGTGTGTTATTCGTATTCATATTAAAAAATCAAAGAAAATCGGTTTTCAAAAATCGGTCGGTCGGGAGACGTATGGCAAGCCTCTTATTTTTGGAAGAATTAATTCAATCTGCAATTTCTAACAGAACTGGTAATCTTGTTGTTCCTATATTATATCTATTCAAGCTCCGAGGTATATATACATTTATAGAACCATTTGCAATATATGGTATAACTAAATTAGCTTACATAGTTAAATTTTTCCTATCTAAATTTATTTATGTTCTCAAATGTACAGAATATAATTAAATAAATAAATAAATAGCATTTTTAAGCATATCACCAATTGATTACATATGCAGATGTCGAATCATATAAATACCATATAATATGTTTTGTTTTTAATTTTTTTTGTTTTAAATAAAAATCCCATAATTATTTTATTTAAGTTTTATATCGATATATACATGTTCGTGTTTGGTGTATGTTTATTTTGACGAGAATTATAAGTTTTATGTTTTATTATCAGTAAGATAAAACATATCTTAATTTATCCCGAGTTATATTTATTAACTTTGGTGTGTATATATAAATAATTATGTGTAAAAAAAAAAGGTATCCCATCAGGTATAATACTTCAAAACTCCGCCTATATATAACAACTAAACTAAACTAAATATATACAAATAATTTTATATATATAATCCTTGTTTATAAATGAATTTATTCCTTTGTACTTGAGTTCAAATTCATTATACATTTAAACATAATATTTATATGATGACAAACGAAAAATATGTATATACTATATTAAAACATATTTTTATAACTTTTATAAGGAAATAAAATTAAAAAAAGGACATCAAAGTAGTCATTTTTTTAACATAACTTTTATAATTGGACTCCACGACTTGGAAATAATAATATTGTATTAATATAATATAACGTTTAAAATTGAAATTTTAAATTATATAGTTGCGAAAATTACTAAATAATATAAAGTTGAATTAATTTATTGAATAATATAATAGTAAAAACCATTCAATAATTATTAAATGATTGCCATAACGCATATTACATATTAAATCAGAAATAATCTAAAGGCCAATTTCGAAAACTCGTAACAAGTAGCAATTATGTTTGACGGAGCCACTTTTGTTTTTTTCAATAATGCGCGAACCACTTTAACAATTTCACTCATCTTCGAACATTTCGGACTCACGTTAATGAATTTTACCAAAACATTTCACCCGCCATACGACTATAGCGCCTCAATCGATTGAACTTAACCTCAATTTTTCTATTGCGTGTTAGGAAAAGAAATTTGCTTTTGAAGATCGGTAGTAAAAATTATACTCAAGTTATCCGACGGGCAGACAGTCATTTCATCAGAATCTTAGCCTCTCTAACATCCCTAGCAAGTTCCCAATTTCAAACGTTATAAACGTAAGGGCAAACCCCATATATCCAGTACTTTGCATATAGCATTTTTTAAGATATCGTAAAAAATTCACATGATCCGATTGAGTATTTTGCTAAAGACTTATTATTAGTATTATAATTTTAAATAAATTTTTTGGTATAAAACCTGTACAACATTTCATGCATATATAAACTATATATATATATCATCTATATAGGGTATATATTCATAAAATATAATTATATATAAAGATATCATATTACATATTATAATATTCGTATTGTATTATATATTATATATTATATATATACATAAATCGTTATTTTCATCCTCTATCTCACATTCACGTACATATACAATGAAAATCTGCATTATTATTATAATATTAATAATATTATATATATAACATATATATAGTCTTTGATGGGTGTGTTGTTGAGTACTTTACACATTTTAGATATTGAGATAATATAAAAATTAAAAAATAAAAGGGAAACAAGGGAGACGACGCATATACAAGCGAGTTATACATATATGAATAATGAAAATAATTCAATAATGTACTTTATGTCAAATGCAGTGATGATTTAATTTTATTTTTTATCTTCAAAAAAAAAGAAAATAATGAAATCAAGTATATAAAGGATAAATGATTATTATTATTATTATTATTGAAATTTATATTGTTATGATAAATCCGAACATATGAAAAATATATTATATAGCTTTATATGTACAACAAAACTGAATTGTCCGTATACATGAGAAAATTAAAATATCATCTATCAAAAACGCTGTCAGACCAACACTTAAAATGGGAATCACTTACTGGTGGTCAGGTTGAAAAGGGAGGTGTTTAACTGTCCTGATAAAATTTTACTATATACATTTTTTGGGAGTGGGTTTTAGTAATTTCCCAATATAAAAGGTTTTCAATTTTTTTTTTCAACCTTCCAGATTAAAAATTTCAAGTTAATTGGCTTGTATAACAGAATGAGATATCTGTAATATTCCCTTGGATTTGTATTGGGGAATGGTTGATCTGATGGGAATTCCGGATAAAATTAAGGGATTAAAATATTTTTTGCATTTTGATACCAAAAGACTTTATCCAAAATGTCCAGCAAATATTTTCAAAAACAAATATATTATATATTTTATGAGAAACTAAAGGGAAAAAAATTCAGAAAATTTGCAATGGGGCGGGTGCAATGGGTGGTTTGACATACCACACTTCCATTCAATGTAATCGAGGGAGCGGAAAGGAATTCCGATTAGTCCTCGGCAATAGAGAGGTGATATCGGGTACGAAAGGCGGGACATTTGATTCATCCCGGCACTGGAATGTGCTCATATATGTTCAATCAGTTTTCGACCCAGAATGCGGTTACATTGGTTTGAGTTAAGGGGCAAACGCGAATGTAAGGGCGGACGCTCTGACTAAGAGGGATTCGTACCTTAGGTTCATGGGGCCAGAACCGTAAATTAGTAGGAGTATAGCGAAGGACCTAGTCGAGAGGTGGATTATAGGAAGTAAAAGGACTCAGACAATCTTAGATAATCCTTGGATTAAGAGTATTAAACAGCAATCAGAAGGATCGCATTATGTCGCAAGGAACTCTTATTAAGTTGATGTTTGAGGGTGGTCGGTTGCCCATTTCTTTCTGATGAAAAGTTCGGCCGAATTCACTTCAAAGAGATGCTGGAGATCATAAGAGACACTATGAGAAATGTGGGAGACCTGAGTGGCAAGTCGAGTGGCTGTCAATCGGAACTTACGAAAAGGGACCATTCGACCTGATTCGTTATACCGAAATCGAAGGAGGGGTTTTAGTCAGTAAAAATCTGACACAAACAACTTTGAGAAGTTTTAAAGATTTCCCTGCTTCGTTAAAACAAATGTTTTGACTACACCACAGATATATATGCAAGTAAATAGCTTGCGTGAAAAAATACTGAAACCTCTCAAACTTACCGAAGAAATTGAAAACTGTTATTTTATGGCGTAAATGAACTTTTTTTGCTGTGCTGTCAATACCAAAAATACAAACATAAAATATATATACATTTTACATTTTAGGTTCTTATATTAAATAAAAAATGGTTGGTGTTTTTCGGTTTTATTTTCCCGGATACTGTTGATGGTACACAACTAATTACCTACAATGTAAAAGCAACTGATTTAAGGACGAAAAGCGAAAAACAACTGTGATATATTTAGAGAATAATTAATTTCATGATACAATTAATATACGTATATATCTATAAGTGCTATAAGAGAATAAATTAATGTTTATATATAAAAATATGCATCAATCCAAGAATAATATATATATATGGTTATTTATATATGAATATGATATTAATAAATAATATATTATTAAACGTTATATCTACCTATTCATATATGCAATTACAATTTAAAACTATATATATTTTATTATGTATTCAATTCAGATAAACCCATACCCAATAGGTATTTGTTTGTTTTTTCTCGTATGGTCATTCATATACGTATATGCATCTTACGTACATATATGCGAACTTTCATAAAACCGAAACAAAAAACTATCGATTTATAATAAAAACCGTCAATAATCAAACCATAAGATAAAAAATCCAATTATTTCATAACATTATTCGTCATTTAATTTAAATATAAAAATTCATATATGGAAAGATATAAACATGATTTTTAAATTAAACCGCATCTATAATATAGTGCAAAATCTATATATACATAATTATACGCTTATTTAGGCATATTATATATATATATATATATAATTTGATAATATATACCAATACCACTCACATATATATCATGTAATAATCAAATCATAAGAGGTATATAATGATATATGATATCACATGATGATAAATGTATATAGTATATCGCAATTGCCGTATTAGTAGGTTAGGTGTAATATTGTAAAAAATATAACAATACTATAGCATGAGGCATATGTGAAATTATATAAAACCATAAAACTATAACAAAAAACCACATTTACAATACAATAAAGTTTCTCCACATAGTTATATATGATGATGTATGCGAAAAATCATTTATATATATATTTAATCTGTAAACCCCTCATATTCTTTTCTTATCCAAAGCTGTACAGCTTAACGTAAAATACAAACTCTTACGGGGGATTTTCAATTTACTATATACATATCATTGTTATATACATTCTGCCTATATATTTCTATCGCAGGCTCCTCACATATATGTTTGAATTATATACATAATTTAGTTTATATATATAACATATATATATATACCAAAAATAAATATTATCAAATATATATATGCATATTGAACTGTATATACACGTATGTTATTGTATGTATAATACTTTTCAATATATATATGGTATTTTAAAATTTAATTTCATAAACAAATGGGATTTTGATTGATTTTAAAAGTTTTTAATGGTATTGATTTTTCATAAATATTAAATTAAGAGAACAAGCTTCTTTTCGTGTATATACTTTTGATTTAAAGAATTGTTTTTTTACCATTATTATATATCAGTTAATAAATAAATAATCAGATATAATATGAGATGAGAAAAATATATATTTATTTTTCCAGGTTAGGGGTATTGGTTTTGTGTATATATGCTATTTGTATTTATATATATTTAAACATCATATAAATTGTGGTTCATTGTTTATATTTACTATATATGTACAATACGGTGTTCATATAGAATTCAACTTATACGCAACAATAAATTATATAAGATGCTACAGACATATAGGATTGAAATGCATATATAAAGTCAAGTCACTAGTCAGTATATAGGAGCTCCGCGCTTGTTCGATTTGAACAAAAGAAGTCTTATTTAAATTATAATTTTTGTACAATAGAATAAAGTTCTATTTTAAGAATAAAGTTTTCAATATATATTTCAAGTAAATACGTCACACCAATACCCGCGAAGGTTGTGTCGTGGTGTCGTACGCGGGGGAAATTAAGGTTGAAAGACCTCCATAATCTGCGAATGCAAGCCCAAGTCTAGAATTGTTCTAGTCATGTCTTAAACAGTTCAAAGGGTAACCTATACAACTATATACAATTGCATGTGTTACCTCCTCGTGGTGACGATTGTTACAGAAGGAAAATCCTAAATCTCAAAAAACATGATCCTACTTGCTCCAATCCTATTGTCAAACTACCTTGGAATTCCGAATACCAAATATCTAAAATCAAGTACATTTAAAGGGACTGGAGATATCAGGTAAAAAAAAACACATTGTGCTGGAAAGAGTAAACCCTCTACTTTTAAAAACCCTTATCCAAAGGCGGAAAAGCTAAGCCTAGGAGATACATGACTGAGGGATCAGTAGAAATTAGCAAACCCCAGGTAACGGGTGTTAATTGGTTAAAAACAGAACGATGATATCTCCTAATATTCCATTTTGGATTTGTAAAGGTAATGCTGAATCGTATGGGATCAGAAATATTGTTAAATTTTTTGTTTTGGTCCAATATCAAATTATATGACGCACATACTGAAATTACGTGCTTAAGACGATCGATACGCCTCCCAATCCAAAGATCCCATCCCAAACCATCACAATACAAAACCAATTTTGTTCTTTGAATATTAAAATATATATTAAAATTTTATAAGGAGTTGATTAGTAATAAATGTAAGCCTTATTTACTCCGGGCCACCAGTATGTGCTTATAATTGTTTGATTGACAGTGTTTTTTACAATATACCCAATGCTTATTAAAATAAACTCCAATCATGGGGATAAAGTTACAGTTAATTTTAATCAAGAGTAAATTTCTTCGAGTAAAATAAAATCTCATGTGAAAATATTTTTATAAAGAAATCCCAATTTTTTCCCCACAACTCGTATAAAAAAATTCAGCTCAATGAAATTCGAAAATTTGTTGGAAATCGAATGTTAAAAATTATCTTAAACCACACCGAATTGCTTGCTTATATGAAAACTTTACCTAAAATCTAAATTAAAATTTTCAAATTAAATGAAACCTAGGTTAAGAAATATTGGCGTATTATTTCAAAACTGATTTCAATCTAATTCATTTATTTTCAGTTTTTAATATTTACAGTACATTTACTTATTCTATTACCTAAAAACAAAAGAATAAAAAAGCCAAAACAAAATTTAAACTAAACTATTTAAATAGTGTGAACCACCTATTCCCTAAACCTACCCGAATAGAAAAGAATTCCTACCCTCATCTCCTACAACCACTATCCAATATATTTCATTACTTTCACGGTATCCCTCTATTTCCAACATTACCCCTGAAACACACTTTCACCCACACATTTCACCATTTTATTTCCATCCCTTGTCAACATTCTTTCCCAACCATTTCAACCGCATCCCTCCTAACACCGGGCACACCCCTATAAAAAGTGTAACCCCGTTTCCCGTACACCCATATTACACAATATGCAAATTGCGTTCAATACAAACACATCTCCCCTCACCCACATTATCACTTTCATCCCTTCAAATTTGAAATTCCAATAAAAATGTTCATGCATTTCACCCCATCGCACCCCATTGCAATTCCAATTATAACCATTCTTCCTTCTGTCTTCATTCCATCTGTTTATGAGTTCTTTTACACACTGATCTTTTAACTATCTTACCAAATTTCCATGAAAAAAATGTACTCACAATCAGTATGTAGATTTTTTTTTACCGGAAAATCTAATTTTCTAAATTTCCCAATTTTTTTTTTAAAACGTTCTAGGGTTTGAATTAAATTTTGATATTCTATACATAATTTGAGCATTCAATTATATTATGACATTTGGCCGATGAACATTTTGAAATCACAACAATCCATAAACCACAAATGACTTAGGCCAAAAAGTATATGTAAAAATGTGTCCTATACTCCTATATATTAGCGTATATGCTTTGGCGATCATATGAAATACATAAGAAATGTATACATTAACTTTTAGATATCCCATTATTATGGATTGATATTAATGGGTAATATTAATATTATGGATGAATCAATCATGTGTTCATAGAAGAAAACAATGTACTGTGAATATTTATGATAGACCGTGTCTAATCGCAGAATGTCGCAAAGGTCATAGAACCGACGTTTATCTTACATGTCGTTTGTATGGTGAATGCATTTCAATATATATATATAGATAAATTATCGTGTAATTCATAATAAAAATACAAATCATTACAATTAATTAATTGTTGCATTCATTCATCTCGTTTAATTATAAAATTTAACCACATATTCAGACGAATTTATATATTAATTTTATCAGAATTTTTTTATATATATCATATACGTGTTTTTATATGTGTTTATACTTTTCTTTTTTATACGTACATACAGTACGTGCATTATTATGTTCGTTTTTGTAAAAAGAAATTGTAAGTTACCATTTTTCCCATTTCTCTACGAATTACGCTCGCTCGGGTTTTTGTCCATTTTTTCTTAAAATTACTAATACGATATTTTTGATTTTTTTTTTGAAATGTCAACGTAAGTTTTACTTATAGAATAGGACGGCTTAAGATGGAATATGATGTCACACATCATCCCTTCTACAACATCCCTATCAAATTTTCCAAATTTTCGGGTGCATTTAGTTTCTTCCATAACTCAAAGATTTTTAAAGATATTTGATTGAAATTTTAGATATATGCTTTTGGTATACAAATTCAAAAAATTCTATTTACGGAAATTTTTTCTGATCCCTTCAGATTTCCCACTAGCAATATAAATTCAAGTGATTACAATTATAGTGATTTCTCGTTATGTTTCTGCCCAATTTACTTGAAACTTTGGATGTAGGTGTTTCATGAAACACTTTTATATATGGGGGAATTTTTTTTTTGATCCCACGACTTCCACCCACTCCCATAAAGAGATTCTGTACATTCGATATATCCCGTTATGTTTCTAACCAATTTAATTGAAATTTTTGATCTAAAGATTTGAGGAAAATATGGCCAGTTGTTTAAAAATACGGTGCGGTATATATATGGTTATTTTGATATTTTATTTTGATCTTACTGCCTAGAGTTCTTTGGAAATGAATTTGAATATATTAGTGTAGCACATCATTTTAGATTATAATTTTTTAAGGAATTAATTGTTAATAAATTTAACCCCCCCATTCCCGTTTCTCTTCCCCTTGTCCATAAATACGTGCATCCAGTTTTCGATATTTGTCTGATGGCAACGTTTTTTATTTATAATCATTATTATTTATGATATAAATAAAAAAATATTATCTCGCAGCATGCAGTATTAAAAAGAACGAAATAAAAATAATTTTTTTTGTAAAAAATGCGATTAAATTATGTAAAAGTAAATATATATTTTATTAAAATTGGTATAATCTTTTTTTGAGTCTGACGTGGTCTGAGTAATGACATATATAAAAAAGAATTGCATTTCTTTTGTATGCGTATATTTATTAATTGAAATTTCTTTTTATCTATATATGTATATGAATAAACAATATATTAAATTATTTTTAGTCTATTTACCAAAAGATAATATATACTAAAATTTGAATACTTAATTATTTATATATGGGTTTTCCATTGAAAAGTTTTTTTAGGAAAATTATTTGATTTTTTTTTTATTAAAATAAATTTCTTAATCTTGCTGTGTGTTATATATAGTGTATGTATAAATGCTTATAGGGTAGAGTGGGGCAGTACTATTAAAGATGTTATCAAAGCGCTATTAAAGATGTATTAATAAATCGGACAGAAGATCTAGTCGTCTTCTGTTGTGAAATATGCGGCGTGAAGCGAAGTGCAATATTAAGAAATTAATTATTTTTTATATTGGATTTTGTTATATTATATTAATAATACAATTAGAAAGTGCATCGTGGCATCGCCGAAAGCAACCTGGCAGGGGCACCTTTGAACAAATGAAACACTTTATTAAAAGCACTATATCTCAAACTATATCCGAACCTGCCCCATCCTACCCTATATTTTATCAATTTGTTTTATAAATGCATGAATGCATAAAATTTTACTAATTATATTTTTTTTTTTCAAGTTTATTGACCGTAATTTATATTCATAAAAATTGAAAAATACTTACGAAGAAATCATATTTTAATGGTATAATATAGTTAGATATATAATGTTGTAGTTTTATATACATAGTCATTGCGCGACTATAATAAAGCGCTTGATTGATTTGTATATGTCATTATTTTATTTAAAAATCATTAAAACTTTAAATTTCTGTATATGCGATTTATTTTATATTGAGATATATTAGTTTTTATGTCAGTAATCTATTTTTTTATTGATAATGTACATGTAGTATTGAATGGATATATGAAAAAAAAAGTATTTACAATACAATTTTCCTTTTATATACACTCGCTTCAAATACAATTGATAGTTTATTAATGTCAATGAATTAATATATTATATATGAAATTTGAATCTTCTAATTGTTAGAGGAGTTAAACATTTCCGAAAACCTCATTTCCACAAACAACTTGATCGTCGAAACCTATTATATTATATTAAAAGCTTTTGCAACACGTACATTCCGTAAATTAATATTTAAATATGTACATTATTCAGTAAAGGCTCTTTTTATGTTAGTTTTTGGAAAAAAATTTCAAGGTACCTTTTTTCAGTTTTCTGCACCAATTAGGAATTTTTTTATAGTTGACAAAATTGAAAAACAAAATATTTGTGTTATTTCGGTTTAACGGGTTCGACGAAGAAGAACGAAGTATGTGAGACAAAAAAAAAACATTCTATATATCTATATATCTCAATATTATGTTTTGAGAATATTTTTTTGAAATATTGTATTTGGAAATTTGATGGTAATTCTAAAAACTTTTATATCATGGTTTTTATTTCTGATTCTACGTGAGCTCAAATACATATCCATAGGGTTATTAGAGCTATTCGCTCTGGTTCTAACCAAAATTGACTTGAAATTATGAATGTTGATGTCCAATATCCAATATGATGTCCATTCTGATGCTATCGAATGGGTGCAGAGACATTTTATTAGATATATTCTTCGTAAGTTGTGGTGGTCCGAAGACTCTAAACTTCCCCCGTATTTGCATAGGCGGTGTTAACTTATCGATCTGCCGACATTAAGACACAGGCGGGAAACTGCATATGTCATGTTTGTATTTGATATGGTGACAAATGTGATTGATGCGCCGAATTTATTGTCTAAGATTGATTTCAACGTTCCAATCCGGTGCTCCCGTGATCACAACATCTTTCAGTTGGACTTTCATCGAATAAACTACGGAAAATATATGAGCCGTTATTTTTTTCAAATAAATTAAGGTCCTCATGCTTGGGGGGTTGGGGGGGGGGTGGGAATTGAATCCGGTATTTGTATGTTTGGTTTTTATGTTTTGTTGTGGTGATAATAATAATATTTTTGTTGAATGAGATTGTCAGTATGGCAATTGTGTGCATACATTTTTTTATGGTTGGTGAAAATTTATGATATGATATGCTAGGATATAATATGATGTATTGATGTATTACTTTTACTATTGGTCGGAATTTAATTTTGTTTTTGGTTTTCTTTTGTGTAATATTATTTTAATTTGGTTTGTTTTTTATTTTTATTTTAGAACAATTGTTCTGCATTCGATTTTGTATTTTGTCTGTTATATATTGTATTTTTATTATATGTTATTGAATATGGCAGTAGGGATTGACCCGTTGCTAATAATAATAAATAAATAAATATAAATCATAATGAAGAACCTTATATATTTCTAGTCCCAATGAGATCCATCACTCGTAAAGTTATCCAATGGATTATTATAGATGTATTTCGTTATCCGTTTACAACCAATTTTAATTTGAAATGTTGGGTCTAGAGTTTTGATTAAAATTGGAAAAACTCATATATCGCGGAGTTTTTCTTAATTCCATTGCTCCTACGCATGTCCTTAGAGATCTAAGAGATTATTAGAAACACCTCGTTCTGTTTCTAACCCATTGCTTTAAAAATTTTGATATATTGTTTTGGTACTAAATGAGCAAAAAACTATATTCCCAACATTGGTTTTTGATCCCACCTTCATAGATAGGTGACAAGGGATAGGGGCGTTTTTGAGAATGAGAATTTGAATATATAACTGTCTTTTATATCATTTTATGCTAAAATGTGATGAGAAATTTATTGGTGTTAATTCGCTTTCCCCCTTACCACAATTACGTGCTTGAGATTTGCTGTATATAAGAATATCCTCGCATATTGTATCGCAAAACTTTCTGTTTTCAGTGATCCCATTATTTACATTCAAATTTTAAATCATATATACTTGAATAATATGAGGAATTAAGGATGCTTAAATTTAATGGCTTTTGATTTTTCATTAATTAATTGATCACGGAGTCTTCAAGGATTATGAATTCACAGCTTATCAATATGATTTCGATACTTTGTTTTAAAATGATGATGAAAAATACAAAACACCTAATATTCCAATATATTTTACTCTTCAAGTTCAGTACTGCTTTAAGAAACTATATGGATTATAGTTTCGTTCTATCAGTTCTATGTTTAAAAATAATATAATATATAAAAAAAAACATATAAGAATCGCAGTTGAAAATATTTATATTTTTTCACCATCAATTTATTGGTGTTGATATTTTGAATATAGATTTTTGATTACTAAATAAATTTTTCCTTCAATCAATTAATGCGTACGTGAATATATATTGAAATATCACCGCGTATATATTGAAAATGTATATACACGGGTATATATAAAATGTGTTTAATTTGTGAATTAAATCTACTAAAATAATTGTACAATATACCAAAAAAAATACACGAATTTTATAATTGTTATAACTTGTATAATTGCATAATATTTGAACGTGGACATTATAATCTATATGGTGATTAAATATGATTTCTTTTCAAAGGTAAATGTACATTATAATTTCATCATTATATATGTATATTCGAAAACTATTCAACTCATATTGTAAAGTACAAAATCTTAATTCAATTCAAATACATGGAAATAAAAAATTTAACCGTAACGGCAAAATATTGTATGCGTTTTATATATACAATGTATATATTTAAATAAATATATACATAAAAATAAACTTTCGTCACTTGCTATATCCGCAATGATGCATGAATCTGAATATATTACTGTAGATAGACATAATTTTATCTTTTATATCAAAGTGATAGGTTTTGCATATTTACGTGTATTAAGTATATATATTAAATGAAACAAAAACAAAAAAAAAGAAATATGCAAACACGAAATAAAACTGTCTGTTTCGTTTTTTTTTGTTGTTACAATTAGATATTTAAAATTAAAAATATAAATAAATTATTTTTGTGGTTTTGGTATAAATACTGTGATTTTTAACAGAGAACAACAGAACAATCTTGAAATTGTTTTCATCAACATTTTTTTTTCTATTTATATTTAAATTAAGAGTACGGTATTAAAATGTAAGTTGTGCTTTAAATTTTAAATTTATTTTTGTGTAAAAAATATATTTGATTAAAAAAATAATGAAAATAATTATAGATTGGATTATCGATATAGTGAATTAATTGTATATTGGAAAATTAATATTCAGAACTTTAAAAAATTGTGATAAAATGTGTATAGGATATGAAATTAATTGTTTTTTTTTTTTTTCGTTTTCAATTTATACATAGATTATTAAAATGAGAAACTTTTGGGTCTGGCAATTTGCAGCCCTTGCGCTGGTAATTACTTTGTGTTCAGCTTATGGTGGTCATGGAGGAGGTGGCGGCGGTGGACATGGTGGCGGCGGTCATGGAGGAGGTGGTCATGGAGGTGGCGGTCATGGAGGTGGTGGTGGTGGTGGACATGGAGGTGGTGGTGGAGGTCATGGAGGTGGCGGCGGCGGCGGTGGTGGTGGTGGTGGTTCAGCAAGTCACGAAGAAAGTGGCGGTAGTGAAAGTGGTGCTGATCATCATGAATCCGAAGAAGGTAAAGGTGGAAAAGGTTATGATTCAGGTCATAGCTTTGATAAAGGTGAAAAGGGTGGTTATGATAAAGGCGATCACTCCGATCATTATAATAATGAAGGCGGTCACAAAAAAGCTAGTCATGACGAGGCCGATAATTATGGTTCACATCATGAATCTAGTAAAGGATCAAAAGGTGGTAAATCAGGTGGTAGTAAAGGACATAAAAAAGGGTCTAAAACAACCGGATATCATCATAAGGCCAGTAAAGATATCTACGATAAAGAACATAAATTCTATGATGATGCAGATAAAAAAGGCAGCCATCATAAATATGGTAGCGATCATGCCTATCATGGAGCCGAAGGCGGTGATCATAAAAAAGGAGGACATCATGATTCCGGTCATAAAGCCGACAGTTTTGGCAAAAAAGGACATTCCGATAAGGGACATTACGATGATGATCATAAGGGTTACAAAGGTAATAATGGACACGAAAGTCATTTCTCACACCATGATGATTTTGGAAAAGGTGGTGGTTCATCAGGGGGCAGTGAACATGGATTCTCAGCATCAAGTGGTGGAGGCGGCGGCGGCGGTGGTGGACATGGAGGTGGCGGCGGTGGTGGACATGGAGGTGGTGGTGGTGGTGGTCATGGAGGTGGAGGTCATGGTGGTGGTGGTGGACATCATTAAAGAGAAAAGGTTACATTTCTTAATAGGTACATCTGAATGCCAAATCTCAATGATAATAATGTTGTATTTTATATACAGCATATTTGTAATAAAAATGAGAAAAAATTGTGATTTATTAATATAAGATTTTTTTTTTATTAGACAATAATGAAACTGTATTAAAGTATATATATATAAATAAATAAAATAAATAAATGTGTGTTTAAAAAATATAATTAAATGTATTTAAATAATTTATTATTTTATATGGATATATAGCGCGATTAAGCAACACATTAACAAAAAAAAATCGAATAACTAATTAACATTGTTATTGATATAATGCATGCGGTACGTAGGTACTATGGCTTATTACCGCAGATTCGTTCCCTATGCACAAACAAACTGTTGAAGGATGGTAATTGCTAGCAGTACGGGTCATTTAATTTTTCATGCCCTATGCAGCATTATTTGTGGGCTATATAAAATGGTAGCCATTTCACCATAAGCATATTAGGCTAAGCTAAGGCGTTTTTTCTGGAGGAATCCTTTTTAGGCCTAGTCCTCTGGCTGACATTTATAATTAAATGTTGAATATATTATATAATGAATATTTCTAACAAATTAATAAGTTTTCTAAAGTATTTTTCAAATCGGTGAATCTTCCCAGTTAAAAAATCGCCCTACTGAAATAAGAGCCGTAAGCAAGTGCAACGTTTGCATGTATAAAAGAACCGGTTGTGTTTGCTAGTACCATATTTTTTTGGCTGGTACTGTTGCGATATACAAGGTTTGGTAACTTAAAATTATCGACACTCAATAATGCGTTTGATATTGCTTGGTAATAACATATATGGCATATACCCGCCGTTCGACTCACGTATTTGATGTTCAAAAGCATTTAAAAATCTTAAAATTAAAAAATATTCTCATTTAATATATAAAATACAAAAAAAGTAATATAAAATAAAAAAAAAACTACAAATAGCAAAATATTTAAGAAAAAAATCGTAGGTTTTTTAAAATATAAATAAAATTTATTTGAAAATAAATGAGACTATATACGTTAATCACATTTTAATTTAAATGCAGTCTCATCTTAACATAGAGAACCACAAAACGGATGCAAGCAGTCTCAATCGTTATAGCAAAGTTGGGATAAAAATGGAAGTCTGTTTTTGGCCATTTTCAGTCGTTTTCATATCGTATTATTTGTATTTGAAACCGAAAGCATTTTTCAGTTTGTTTGGGTCGAAAAATACGAGGTCACAATTCAATTTGTTTCCACCGTCGCAAATGAATGCACAAAATAAAAAAAAAAAACCCCAATGGAATTTTCAAATAAAAATTTCAATTAGTATTTCTATTTAAAAGCAATTGTGAAAAAATTAATTAATATCATTTACGACAATAAAATCGGAAACAATGAAAAATCTTTCGAATTTTTCAATTGGCTGCATTGTCGAAAAACGAAAACACCAACAATTCAATAAAAAATGTGACAGCTGAAAAACTCTACACAGATTGTTGTTGTTCTTTTTTCGTGTTGTTTTTTTTTAATCATAAAATCATTCCTTCTTCTTTCTTTCGTCTCGTTTCGTTTGTGAAAATAAAACGTGTCTCAACGTTTATTCGGTGTATTTATCATTCAAAAATAGATATTAAATTAATTATCGCTAATTATATAAATATTTATAAATAAAAATGGACGGTCCAAAATTGCAACACATCTCAGGATTATTGAAAACCATTGACAGGTAAATCCAAAAAAGAAGAAAAATGCAAAATTATGTTGTTGAATTTGTTATAATTTCAACACACACACACACACACACACAACCCCAATTTTACCAAAATAAAATTATTTTTTGTTTATTTTTTTCCCCAGATACAATATTGCACATTTAGAAATTTTTGAAGATTATGTTGAGGAGCAAGCTCGTGATAATACTTATCATTTAGAGGCCAATTTGAATGTATTGAAATTCTATCAATTTTATCCAACGAAAGTCAATATGAATATAACCGTAAAAATTCTATTGAAAGCATTGACCAATTTACCACATTCGGATTTTACATTGTGTAAATGTTTATTGTCACCGGTGCAAACCGAACATCCAACTATTGCAGCACTCATTTATTTGGCTGATATTTTGGAACAATGTGATTTCGATTGTGTATGGTATAAAATCGAAAGTATTCCAGAAGTAAGTAGTATTAATGGATTCTATGAATCGATAAGGAAATTTATTTGTCATTTGATAAATAGCACCTATCAAAAAATTGAAAAAAGTTATCTATTAACACTGTTGGGTGGCATTGATGGTAAGCGATAATCGAAATTGTGTTACTATTCCTTTAAAAATATTTGTTTTTTTCTTTTTTAAAAATTATAATTGTTATTATTATTATAGATCATACATTGGCACTTTATATGAAAAAATATGGATGGAAAGATCAAGGAAAATTTGTATTTATTGCATCGCAAGAGGCAAATATTAAAAGTAAAAATATTACGGAAAAAATTGAATTTGATTTTGTTGCCCCATTAATGGCTAATTGTTTATAAATGGTAAATAATATCAATTTGATATTTTTACATATTTAGAAATAACCTTAAGATATCATTTCATTATAAAATAAAATTAAAAAAAAAAAAATGAGTTTTTTTTAATGTTTATCCAGATTCCCGCTTTGTAGATATAGATAGACAATGGATTAAATTTATTATATATTCTCACAGGATATCGTTAGTTCTAATCAAATATTCTCAAATAAAACCTTTTCAATGCTCAATATAAATTCCGTAATCCATATCGTATTTTACAACAGTTACTAAACAATGGTCTTACAAAAACAAAAACAAAAAAACAATACATAAAATTTTATAAATCATTATCTTATTGTATATACACATAAAAAAAAGAAGAACTTAAACATTAACTTCCATTCATCATTGTTTTTTAAAACTTTTTAAAATTGGATATATATTATCAAATGCATCATAAATCTCTTGACGCACTTTTGCACCAGTCAGCACAACTTTTCCCGACACAAATATTAATAAAACAATTCTAGGTTTTACCATTCGATAAATTAAACCCGGAAATAATTCCGGTTCATATGAACTAAATTTACCATGTGTTAATACTAAACCCTCTAAACGAATTGGAAATTTTACATCACAACTGCCCACCATATTTTGTACTTTAAAATCCAGAAACTTTGCCTAAATTTCATATCAAAACAATATCATATAAAAATATTGTATTGTTCGCAAATATAATTAAAATGAAAATTTAAATATACTTACAACGAAACCTAATTTTTGTATAATTCTAGCGTATTTACGTGCAGCCAACCGTGAATCATCTTCACTTTTTGCACCCGTACATACCATTTTCCCTGATGAAAAAATTAAAGCAGTTGTCCGGGGTTCTCTTATTCGCATTATAACAGCAGCAAAACGTTTTGGATTATATTCTGCATTTCTTGCATGTAATGCAATTTTCTTAAGATCTAATTTACAACTGAGATTTACCGTAGACACTATATTTCTGTATAATTAAAAAAAAAACAAACTATCAACGACAATTTCGAATGCTTATTTCAAATATTAATATATCGTTTAACGACTGGTATTTAATTAATTAATTTTAATTCCTTGGGAATTTCCTTGACTAGATTCCCAACGATTTAAAACTCATTTCAAATATAATAACTGAACTGTAATTGTGGAAGAATTCCAGGATCAGCAGACGCTGGTGTCATCGGTGTCATTGGTGTTGCAGGTCCCATTGTTTGATGTATATTCAAGGTACTATCTATACGTTCAGTCATCGGTACCATTGGTGACATTAAACTTTGCTAAATGTGGTAAAATAGTAATATTATTATTATTCCCCTACAAATGAAAAAAAAACCATTTTAATATTATTTAATTTATTTTCTTAATGTACCGGTGTTTGTGGTTGCATTAAACTATGTGGTGTGCCATAACTCGGTTGGTAGCTATGCTGTATGGGCCGTGGAGTTGTATTCATTAATGATGGTAATCCACTTGACATGCTTGTGTGCATCAATCCAGTACCTAAGTTCATGTGATTTAGTCCACCTAATCCGCTAATCTCATTATTACTACCAAGGCCACCACCCATATTACTCATTGACGATTGTTGTGCATATTGTGTATATGGATTAGCAATTATCTGTTGATCTTCTTCCGGTTGATGCAATGGGGTTCCAATACTTGGTATCGAAAACCCCGGACTCGGTAGCATATGATCCATGTCACGTTGATTTGTCTATTACTATTATTATTATTATTATTATTGTATATACGTTAAATTTTTCCAATTTTTAACACAATTGATTCATTTAGTTCTATATAATCATATTAGTTATTAATTTATTTTTATTTTAATTAAAAGAAAATTAAATTATTATTATATCAATTATTTAAATTTGTAAACACATAAGCGTCGCAAAACATAACCAATAAAAAATTATAAAACAAATAAACGATTATTGACGTCACACAAATAATGCTGGTTGCCAATTTTTTATTAATTTTTATTTTTTGTGGCGAAAGCTGCGAAAATGTTTATTTTGTTCAGGTTTTTTATGCCATAAATTTCTGTGTTCATTCAAGGATAAAATGTATTATTAAATGTAAGAAATGTAAAATTAATATATATATAATGTAAAAAATATTGTTATTATTATTTAAAATTTATATATCATTACAAATTTAATGAATTATGTTTTTCTACATTTGCATTAAAAATAAGTAACTGAATCGGCTGGAAGCGTAAAACATGTCAAAATAATAGGAAAACAAAATTATTCATTGGGTTTATGCTGTCAAACAAAATAAAAAAATTGTTGTCGTCAAGAAAAAAAAATTCCATAAATCCAAACACAGAAATATATTTATTTAATTTAAAAAATAAAAATGGTATTGGGTTTTTGATCATGCAAAAAATACCAAAAACAACATTTCGAAAAATATTAAAAACAACTGCAAAAACTGTGTTTATTGTTGAAGTATTTGCTTTTGCTGGCTCTTATGCATTTTGGTATCGTTTAAATACAAATAGAGGTAATTATTTATGAAATTAATTAATATTTTAAAACCATTTGTTTTTTTTTCCATCAAATCACACCACACACACACTCACACAATTTATTCAATATATTATACCATATTTATAGCCTGGATTTCTATGAAAATATTTTATATATCAAATTATGATATATGTGATATATAAAAAAAATGTGCTTTTTCTGAAATTCATTTTGCCTTGATAAAAAAACCGAAATTTAATAATTGCTGCTAAATAATTCCATTTTTTATTAGTTTGTAAATTAACTGGCTATTTTATTATTATGAAATTAAATCATAAAAATTAAATAAAATGTAAATAAAATGAAAAATCAAGTTTGGACGACGGTCAGCCGTCGGCAATAGAAGAAAAAATATCAAAGTCCGCCGTCAGTCCGCCGTCCAATATTCATAAATAGCACCGCCATTGAAATGCATGTATTTTCAATTTGACATTTGCCGTCGTCTGCCGTCGGCATGTCATGAAAAGCATTACTTTACCAATCCAAATTCAATCAATACAAATTCGTCATCATATAATATAATCACCCACCACCGCAAATTGCAATGCAAATTATGCATTTTCTTTATTTATCATCGTCATAATAATCATGAATGTTTTGCATAAAATATCCCGGTGGCGTTGAGATGATGAGTCATTTTATATTATTCCCTATTTTGTACATCATAAAAGTAAAATATAGTTTTTGAAATTTCCACCGCACACATTCAGAACCAAAAACTATCTATTCATTAATAGATATCCGTTTTTTGTACTACAATTTTAGTTACAACAATTTCAAATATTCCATCCGTTGGTATAATATTATTTTCTGAACACAAAAAAATAATTCCATAATCATTATATAATATCATTTTTATCATTATTATTATTATAAAATAACATTCGCATTACAGATTTTCGTTTGTATATGAAAGAAAATTGTCCAACAATACTTGAAGGTTATTACAAATTGGGAGAATCGATATCAAGCGATAATAATAATATTCGAAAATTAGATTCAATCATTTGGACACAAAAGAAACAAATTAAATCAGAGTAAATATATAATTAATTATTTCCATATTTATTTATTATTTTTTTTTTTGTTGTTGTATTTTTTTGTACTCTGCTTGTACAATAAAACCATAAAAAAAAGTACCTAAAACTTGATGAATCCATACATAAATTCAATATTATGGTTAACTGGTTGCAGTATAGTCGGTTTTGGATTCATGAGTTTCTTTCGTCCAAGTGAAGAAAAAATAAAAAAAATTCGTGCGTCATCGGGAAATGTTAATTTTAATGATGAACAATATAAGAAAAAATTATTTCTAGCTAAAATTCAAGAATCGGCCGAAAGCTCAACAAAACCAATTTATTTATTAACACCGGATGAAATAAAAAAAATTCAGGCGCAACAGCCACGTAATTGAGAAGGCAACGAACACAATTTTTGATAAATAGATGAACAAAAATTAAAAAACAAAAAGATAGGATCGTAACAAAAAAAAAATAATTAGTCGAACATAGTTTTATATATATATATATAAATTATTTTAGTAAGTCATTATAAATAACAAAGTCTTAAGTATTAAAATATTTTAAAATACAATAAGTAAAATAACCATGAAAATGATGGATGATGATAGAAAACCCGTTATGGTGGTAGTAGTAGAAAATACTAGCGATACAACCCCTAATAATAACAACAACAACGTCACATCATCAAAAGATCGTATCGGTGAACTATTGGAAAAACGTAATAAAATTCGACAAATAACAATTGATGAAAATAAATTGAATAAAAAAAATTTAGCTGAAAATGAAAGTCATGATTATTTTAAACAATCGTTTACCGAACGTTCAAATGACATTCAAATGAATTTGGATAATTTAAAGTTATTAACCGTTGGTGATATAAAAAATAATAATATACAAATTTCCAATACATCAACGGACATTCAAGAATTACAAAATTATCTATCAACATCGACATTATTTTTACCAGATTATACAATAAAATCATGTCAAAAAATTATTGGTTGTTTAATAACAAAATTAGACGAAATCAAAATTCAATTAATACCAAAACGTAAATTTGGTTTTAAAAATAAACCACAACAAGAACAACAACCAAAAATAATAATCAATAAAATTGGTAAATTATCTAATGATATCAATAGTATTAATAATCATGAGGATTTAGTAGACGAAATAGAAACGGATGGTTTTTTGAATAAAAAAACTATACCATCAAAATCAGCATATACATCATGGACAGTTGAAAATCGACAAAATGCTGAAATTATTTTGATTGGTGATAGCGTTAATGATAAGGACATTTCAATAACATCGTTAACCGGTTGTTTAATTTGTATTCAAGGACATCCGGGCACACTGCAATTAACCAATTTAGAAAAATGTGTACTTTTATGTGGTCCAGTTGGTCGTTCAATATTTGCCACCAATTGTCGTGATTGTACATTTGCATTTAGTTGTCAACAATTACGTTTACATACATCAATAAATTGTGAAATTTATTTACATGTAACGTGTCGGGGAATTATAGAAGATTGTTGTGGTATTCAAGTGGCTCCATACAATTATACATATCCAAATATTGACATTGATTATGGAAAATCCGGTTTAGATATAAATAAAAATAAATGGAATGATTTGGCAGATTTTAATTGGTTATCAACGGAAAAGGCATCACCAAATTGGTCAATCGTTCAAGGTGATACGGATACGGATGATGTTGAAAATAAACGTATTACGGATTGGTCAACATTTATTGATTTATTTCGTTTCGAAAATAAATTATAATTCAGCTATCATCAATAAAAATAATAATAATAATAATTTACAGTATAAATGATTTAGCGCTACTCTCGTTCCATCCACACATTCTACTGTATTTTTCATAATTTCTCCCTTGTTTTGTAATAAAATTAATTGCTTAATCTTGACAAATTTATTTCATACAAATAGAGTAGCTATATATCACCAAACAAAATCAATCAATATTTGAATATGTAATAATAATAATAATAATAATTATATATCATTAATGTGTTAATATCAAAAACAAAACTAATAACAAACAATAATAAAAAAAAACGCTAAAAATAACATAAAATATAACTATTATAATATGGAAAAGAAAATAAAATCACTTTGTTATTTATTTTAATTTTGTAAACATTTTAGTTTCTTTTGTTTTTAGTATTTCAATTTATGAATTTATCTAGTGTTATTCTTGCATGGTAAGGTCTCTCGTTAAAACCTCTTAGGATGAGTGTAACAATATCTTATACAAACGTCTCATTATCTTTATAATATTAAACATTTTACTATAGAGACTTACGTTGCTACAACCTGCGCCACATAGACCATCTATCAACGCTATCCAAGGTAGCTGCCAAAACCAAAACTACCAAATATCACTTTCAAAATCCCATCGTCTGTCACTCATTGAATACAATTGAGTTGTCCATCTACTCTACTATCCTTTCATTCAGTAACCATATTTTGGTTCAATGGTGTTTCAAAAAAGTAATTCCCTATAACTTTCCACCCTATAATAATTTCTCCATTCTTATGTAAAGGGAAAATGATCCATCTCCTGAACCTGCACCGTCAAATCATTCTCTCCCCATACCATCCATATGTTCTTCCCAACCCAACCCTAGATGCTATAGCTATAGAAGAATACAATTTAGAAACGCGTAATCTAAAAGAACCGCGATTGCCTGCTGTTTTAATATATATGATTTTATTTTTATAATTTTTTTTTCCAATTTAAAAAACAGACAAAAAAAAACATAATTACATTTACTTTTTTATACACTTCAAGTTCCATCTTAGTCTTATTTTTATTGCACCATAAAAAATGCATATACCCTCAGCGCAGCACGGACAAACACAAACAATGCGCCCCGTTCATTTATAGAATTAAAAATAAAAAACCTCAAGACATAATGAAAATTTAATCCAATTTTAAAATTTGATAGGTATAGATTTTTAATTGATTCTAACACTTCTTATACCGCGATTCATAAATTATATTAATTTATTTCCATGTTCGAAGCGTATTTATTTTTCTGTTATTGTATTTATATTAATGTTTACTTTATTTTTTTAATAAAATCGTTATACAAAAAAAAAAACTATATATTCATTTTCTATTTTAAAACTTATGTTCATATACATAACAAAAAAATTGAATTAATAATATATAACATAATACATATATTTATAAAGGTAATATTTGTAATTAAAAAAAAAATCTTGCACATCAAATTAATATAATATTAATTCATTTTAATTATGTTTATATTCATCACAATTTTTTATTGTTTTTTTCTTAATTACACATTAACAATTTTTAATTTTTCTTTTTTTTTTTTTCATTTAGCATAATAATAAATCTTATATATTATACTATATAAAAACAGAATTCATAAAAATTTGAATTGACAAAAAAATTTAAATGAAATTATAGAGGCATATTTTATGTCTATGCAAAAACTACTAAAAAAATAGAATTCTCCGCAATGGTAAGAATTAAACTAAATGCCTTTTGTGTGTTTGTTAATTAAAAAAAAATAACCTTGCCTGTTCTTTTTAATATATACTTTTACTTAAAGTTCTATACAAATTATTTAAAATCTCAATCCATTTTATATGCGAAATATATCAAAAAAAAAAAATTAATAAAATATATTGAAAATTAAATTTTAAGTGGTATTACAAAAAAAATAATCCATCTCATTAGATCCAGACAGACAGATGATTTCATGAATATAAATATAAATGCGCTATTTATTATTTTATCTACAACTATATATTTTTTATATAATAATACCTAAACTGATATCTGATTGATAATAATTACCATTTATATTAATTTAATTTTTTTTATGATTGTCAATTCAATCGTAAAAATTGAAGATGATTATTTTTGTCTGTTATAATTGGAAATTTTATGAAAACTATTTATTACAATATAATAAAAAAATCTCACTCAATCTACATAAAAAAATCAATATTATTAGTATATATATATATATATGTTAGAATTTATATTCGTATATATGTTAGTTAGATGAATTGATGAATTTATATTTATATTTTTCTTCACATTTTTTTTTTTAACCGGTATTGTTTAACGGTCGACTAATTGTATTCGGTAAAGTCATAGTTCGAATTTCCAATCTGAAATAAAAAACAATAAAACCATAAAAAGGATGATTAAATTTATCATCAATAAAATTTTAAAAAATAAAGTGATGTGTCACTACTACTATGTTATTCAAATTTATTTCCAAAACCACACTTATGGGATTTATATGGGAATTATCGGATCTAAAAGTTTTTCCATTGTTCATGAAACGTCTGAATCCAAAATTGATTAGAAACAGAGCGAGATTTTTTTTCCTTACTACGGCAGAATCGGTTTAGCGCTCGTAACGAAATCACTTAATCAGGTGATGAACTTATGTATGAAATACTTAATTTTCATGATTGATAGTCGTAAGTAGGGGGGGGGGGGGAATACCATTAGCTCTAGGAGACAGTTCCATAATCTGGATGTTCTTGGAAAAAATGAAAAAATGAATTGCCAAATCTTTTCGTTTGAATAAAGTTAATAGATATTGGGTATGGGTGTGCTGTTTAAGAATTTCTGGAATTATAAGCGAATTTAATCTGCCCAGGCATTAATTTAAATATTTTATTAGAACATTCATCCGGTCGTAATATTTATAAAATGTGC
Organism: Dilophus febrilis; assembly: GCA_958336335.1. NCBI lineage: Eukaryota > Metazoa > Arthropoda > Insecta > Diptera > Bibionidae > Dilophus > Dilophus febrilis. The sequence goes on from OY284471.1 coordinate 36,176,722, forward strand.
ATAATGAAGCTACTATACATCCCAGATCGAATAATTCAATGTAATTTTTTTGATAGTTTTATTTCTGATAAGTGAGAGCGCATGTTTTTCAATCCTGGCACTAAAATGTAGTGTAGTAATTGGTGGTGAACACGACACCATTTGTAATAATTGTATTCTAGAAGGGATCTTTTAAACGCTTTTATAAACTAGTGCTAAATTTTAAGAATTAAGGAATTTCTTGAATATTCTTAAAAATTCAATGCGACTAGCCGCCCTTTTAACTGCAATAATTATATTATTGTTACATTTAAAATTATTTGACAAAGACATTGGACCTAAATTTAATAGGTCCTTAGATTGTGAAATAAGGGCATTATTGATAATGAATGGATCTTTTGTTTTATATGGATTAAATTCCACTATGTTTATCCTTCCCCGATTAGATATTGATTCTAAAAATCTGTCTTAATCTGTGAAGAAATCATCTTTTGGCGTGACTAGATATCTCTTTCATTTAAAGGAATGGTCTGATATACTCCATGTTCGACTCATAAAAATGAAATAATCTTATGTTGAAATGATTTCAACCAAATTGGTTGGGTAGTTTCTGAGGCAAAACTGGAGAAACCCGAGCGACGGACGAACACTTATTATAATCGCATACAGTCTCCTCTTCAGAAGAAAGTTATACTGAATTTTATTGAATAAAATGTGTTATTCAATAAAATATACATACCGTATGTCAGCCGGCAAGCATGATTGATCAATACCATTTTTAGTAACTGCCATTATGGCTAATGTTTTCAACGATGGTTCAAAATCTAATACATGCGTATCATTATAATCCATAAGTTGTTGATTTGCCTTATACTTTTCGTATGGACTAAAAAATTCAAATTAAACAATTTTGGAATATAAATGAGTTTTAAATATTTGAATAAAAAAAAAAAAAAATGTTTGTTATAAATAATACCTTGTTCCACCAAATAAATACATTTTTTTTCCAATCACTAGACACACTTGACGCCTACGTTTACGTGGTTCTATACCGCGGGTTTTCACCAAACTCCAACTATTTCGCGTTGTGTCAAAGCAATATAAATCATTAAAATGCAAATCTAACAGCCCATTATATCCTCCAAATATATATAGTAAATTGTTGATTACAAATGCTGAATGGCTACGTCGACCAACCGGCACCGAACCGGTTGTATTTGGTGTATGCCAAATACATGTTTCTAAATCTAAATAGACAATTTGTGGACAATAGATTTCCTCTTGTGAGTGATACGGTGAATGACGATCACCACGTCCACCGAATATATATATTTTATTATTTAATATTGTGGCCGATTGAAAATCACGGTAGCTTGGCGGTTGCCCAGTCGTCGATATAAAACGCCATGTCATTGTTTTTAAATTCAAACAATGAACATCACAGGAAAATTGATTGATTTCCTCTTCGAACCCCCCGAAAATATACATAAAATGATTAATAATACATGCTGAATGACCATCCCGGATACCCGGAACACGTCCGGTTACCTCCGGTTTCGACCATTTATGGGTATGCGTATCAAAACAAAATAATATATTACAACCGCATTCATCGTTTCGACCGCCCCATACATACACTTTATTTTCATATGGGACGGCCGTATGTCCATAACGTTGGAATGGCACTTCTGGATACTGTAGCAAATGACCATGTTGATTTTTTCGATTCGGTATTAAAAACCATCGTAATGTGTGCGTATTCAAAACGTGTACATCGATCGTGGAAAACGATCGATAATCGTCACCCGTGCAATAGCCACCAAACGAATATATAAAATTGCCAATAGCCACAGCCGTATGATTTACACGTCTTGGACCACCTTCTAAATGGGCTATCCAATACATATTGTGCGTTTTTGTTTAAGTATATTATAAGATATACTTTTTATTTAATTTAATTTTACTGCACAAGTGGAGTTTTGCACCAATATAATAAAACACACAACCACCCCACCCGTACAGCTCAATCCTATCAATTTTTAAATAATTGGGTCTCCAAATATATTTAGACAAAATTGTATTTATCTCTGTTTGTTGATTATTATATTATTATACGCCTTTGATCAAAGAAAAACAATTATCGCTATTGTGTGGCGGCTGCGTTTTATTCGAATTCCAAATGAAATCTGTGTAAAATAAAGAAAGAAAAAAAAATTAGTGTATATAATAATAAAATATTAATTTAATTTGGTTTTTTGTGTTATTACAACATAGTCAAATTGTATATTGTTGCGAAATACAATTTAAAAAATGAAAAATTTGATTTTTTTTTCGCTACACTGTGGATAATGGATATTTTAAAAGATATGATAATTTTTTTTTTAATTTTTTCAATATAAATTTACATGCATTAATAATGAATGACCTTCTGTGTTCTTTTTCATTTCTATTTTTTTTTTTTTTTTTTTTTGTTTGTTCACTATGTATAATTTCTTTATATATAAACGCATTAATATAAAATAAACAAAATGTTACTAAATATGTTTTTTGCAAAATATTTTTAGTTATAGCGGAGTTTTTCTATTTTTATATATTCAAATATGATTCAGATCGTATTTTTGGTATCATAAAAGTGTGTTCATATCACATTAGGATCAGCGATGCTTCATAGATTCACATATTTCTTTTACGATTTTCAAAATAATTAATTTTTTTCCTTTTTTTTCGAATTTCCGAAATGTTATATGAAAATTATAAATGTAACAAAATGTAAGTTTGTACAATATAGGATATTCTTTATAGATTTTCGGTTTTCTGTATCTGAATATGTATCGCTGTTTTTGTAATGTCATATAATAAATAGTTCCAACTTCCAAAACCAAAAATTAAAAACGATGAAAATCGGTAATAGCAAAAAAAAAACATTAAACAGTTACTATATATATAAAAACTTTTATTAATAAATTATTATATCGTTCATACAAATACTAAACCAAACGCACGGAACAACACACAACACAACACAACACAACAACAACAACCACACGTTAAATCAATTTAATCACGTAGGTAAGCAACGCAGCAGCAGCAGATTAACATTTGAATAAAATTAAATTATGAAAAAATTTTACCTGTCGATTTATTTTACTTTTAATACATCTTTTTATACATGGAATTTTGTTTTTCTATTCTATTCTTAAAATAAATTCAAATTTTAACTAAACAATTTTCTATATTTCTCACGCACAATTGTTTATATGCAATTTGATAAAAATTGGAAATGTGAAGAAAAAACAAAAAAATAATAAATAAAAAAAAAAAAGTGAAAATTTCCTCAAATGCGCAACGCACATATGTTACTATATAGATAGACTATATGCAATACAATAATAATAAAAAAAATAATAAATAAATAAAAATAATAATTCTCAATACATTCAAAACAACAATTAATTTAAATATACAAAATACAATTGATCTCCAGTGTTGCCGAATCATAACATAAAACATTTGAATATTTTAAAATGTGAAATACGAAAAAAAAAAAAAAATAACAATGGATGGCACTGTTTCAATTTTTTTATTTTTCATATATTTAAATTTTAAATCTAAATTTTAAGTTTAAATCTCGGACTGAAATTCAATGGATTATTTATATTTTTATAAGACTGAAAATTTGTCTTTAAACATCCAGAAGATATCACCCCAATTTAAAGGACACATTTAAATGATGAACTAAAATGATATTTTCATTAAAAAAAACATATAGATTGCGTTTATTTCTAATTAAAACATAGATATTATATGTAATTATATGTATTATATTACATGTAATTATATGTATTTAAAAAAATTAGATATTATATGTATTAAAATTATATTATTAATATACAAATTAATAATTATATTTTCAATTATTATATAACGATCCATTATATATATATTAGTGCATTTGTAACAATAAAAATGATATTAAATTGATGAACGCCGCAATGACCATTATAAATACCGGTTATCATATATTTTGAAATTGTTAATGTTCATAAATAATAGATCTGTGCATGCATTTGGAAGTCTTAATTTACTTGCCAGTAATCTTCTTTCTTGGAATGTTAATTTTTTTTCGTAAAATATTATTTTTCGAATTAATCGGGCACATAAATGTTTTAACGGCCAAACCCCTTCTTTATTGAGATGTGGTACACATTTTTTCTCATAAAATTCAAATGGTGTACGACATTCAATCTTCGACACCGTTTCCGGTTTAAATGGTTGGTCGCGGATTAATGGTAAATATAAATGAATATAATTATATAAATCTTTATGGGTCATATGTTTCAGTTTGTATATCTCCCACGATAAATTGTCAAAAAATATTTCATCAATATCGATACCGTAATGTGTTAATGCATTTACAAAGTTAAAAAATTGTTCTTTATGAAGCTTCTGATTTGTATATTCAATCTCTTTAAATATGTCATGAAAAAATGTTCCTGATGCACAAAAACCACTGGAATGTATACCACTTAAACTAAAAATGTTTCGATCATTATCATCATTAATATCACTATTAGTATATATTTTATGGCATACTTTATAAAATAGATCTTTTTCATCTATTGATTTCATCATTAAGCTAAAGAAATGGGCTAGATGTGCTATTGTAATTTGAACACCACCTGGTCTATTTAAGATATCGATAAATACCATTATCGCATCGTAATTAACCGCTCTCTTTATTTTATGTGCCTTGGTCAATTCTAATAGCATTAACATAAAATACAAACTACATACATTTTTTTGTGGTTCTTTTGGAACCTTGTGCTCCAATTTATCAATGAATTTTAAGAATACTTTTAATAAATTGTCACCATCTATATGTAGGGAATTTTTCCATTTAACATATAAATTATCTAACAAAAATATAATGTATTTATCTATTTTTGCCGAATAAACCGTTGCCATACAAATCAATACATCATTTGTTTGTTCAGCATTATTGTAATCGTTCAAATGAATGGTAAACTTTATCAAATCTTTAATTTGTTCCATAACAATTGAGTCTCTGAGTAGTTCAAGTAAATCAGTTGTTACAACCTCGTTTTGCTGGGTCATTTTCATTACGGCTAATTGCAACTGGGAAATTATGAGCAAAAAAAAAATGTTTTTAATATTAAATAATCATCATGAACAATGCAAGCAATATAATAATAACTGCGAATATATTTCAAAATTATATAATGATACAATATAAACATCTATATGGATAATATATAAATAATATATCTGATATAATTTCAGCCGTATATAAACTTACCGGCGTGTGATGTTTAAAATTTCTGGTTGTTGGATCACATCCAGTCTCATATAATAAATATTTAAATATATCTAATGTAGCATATCGTATTGCATATATAATTGCTGTTTCACCATCCCAATCTTGGTAATTTAGGGGCGAACCAGCTTCTACAAGTATTTTAACATAATCAAGTCTACCGGTAATTATGGCTGCTTGCAACGGACTTACATGTTCATTATTTACATACTCAACTAATGTTTTATCGCAATCGACAAGCCATTGAATTACACAAGCATCAAGTCGAATTGTTTTACATGCTAAAAATAAAGCTGTTTCACCTTCAACATTTTCGGCTTTTACATCGATCGCATTAACATCCAATAGCAATTTTATCAGTTCATGTTTTTTACTAAAAATTGCATGATGTAACGCTGTAAATTTATGATTGTCACGATACATGTAATTTGCTTGTTTTATTTCTTCACTATCTGGTAAATTGATGAATTGTTTTACTAATTCAACATTACCATTACGACAAATACTACTTAAATGTGATTCTCGAACTACATCTTTACCATTCATTGTCCTATTACTATCCATGGTGGAATACTAATGGCAAGCACCGCCGGTATTTTAATTTTTATGAATTTTCTACAAATGCACAATTTCATAAATTTTATAATAAAATCATTCAATTATACATATTTTATTTAAATACAATTAATAAAAACAGTAAATAAAACAGTTTTTTTTTTTTAAAACAAACCAACAAAACCACCACCAATAGAATTTTTTTTTTGTTTATTTGGATTTTTATTTTATTTGCGTTCTTGTTGCTTTTTGAAGATTTTTCTAATAGGGTGTATATTTTTATTTTTGCATGCAATCATGCATGTATGGTACAATTCTGTATTACCGATTATCATTTGGGCGAGTTATTTGATATCATCATCATTAGATGGCACATAATATTTTATATATTGTTTTAAAATTTATATTATTTTTTAAAAATTTATTAGATTCTTCAATCTTCATTCATAATATTATGCATATTAAAAATTAATAAATTATTAGAATATTAAATTTTATTATGTATATTTATCATTATTGATTAATAAATTGTATTTTAAAGAAATTTATAAAAAAAAATCTAGATCAACTTATACCATTATAATAATAAATCTATTTGAAAAGAATTATTTATTTGTATATATTTACTAAAAAAAATACAAATATATATATTGAATATAAACGAGATGATAAATATATATATATAAATATACAAAATTAATCATAATTAATACCAGGAATTTATTTGCAATAAAACCACAAATAAATAAAAATTTGTTTAATTTTAAAACGAAATGAAATATATATAATAATGAATAACTCTAAAGATAAATAATTATTTAAAATTTTTTTTTTTGTATTCGTTTGTTATTTCTCTGTCTAACAATAAGAAAATAATATCATAAAAATATAAAATTATACAATATGGTAAAAATAAGGTAAAAATAATTTCCCCGAATTTTATGCCAAATTCGATGAATATCTATTTATTGCATTCTAATAATTTTTTAAAATACACCGATATGGAAAAATAATATAACCACTATATTACAAATTATACGCATTTTTTTTCTATAAATATTTACAATTTAAAAAAAAAAAAGAAAAAAACAAACAAATCAACATTCAACAGAATTAATTGTAATATGAATGATTCATATACACATTTTATAGTATTATATTTTTTTATGAATGAAATTAAAAAGTTATCTCTGAAAACAAAAAATACTCTGCTTACATTTGAATTATTGGTTGGCGGCATTCGCAGTGTACATATCAAAACTTATATATATATATATATATATATATATGTATATGATCATTCGAGTATCGTATGGACAACACGAGGAGAGATACAATAGCAATTGAGAAGATAAATGACGTTTTTTTAAACGTTTTTCAATGGATCAATGTATTAAAAGAAATATATAGAAATATATGCGTAAATAAATTTACTGTGAATTTAATAATCGTCATTGCCGTCCGCAACTTTTTTATAAAAGCATTTTTCAAATTATTTTATTAAACCGTACAATATATTCTCAATACGATCATTAACCCTCATCGGGACTGAGAAATGTTTATCCTTATTTTTGGGTATGGGTTTTATGAAATTTTATTTTTGTTCGTTACGGCAGAATCGGTTTAGAATCCGTAAAACCTCGGAATTCATTTGCAGTGTTAATAATAATAGTAATAGTTGTAAACCACGGTTTTTTACATTTCGGTGTACATTCAAAATTCTTCAAAAAAAATTTATGTGGGTCATTCTATATACAGCCATGGTAATATGGATATTTAAAACATTTGATTCTTTTCATTCATATGTTTGAAAATATTTATTTATTAGGAGCTCTCAGAAACTATATGCGTCCCAAAAGCAAACCAAAATAAATATATTTTAATTGCATATAGCGTCAAGGGTACCTGGAAACCGTGTCAGACGGATGAAGGTTAACGTAAATTATAGTTATGTACGCGATCATTTAAAAACTTTTTTATATATATCGTCGGCCGTCGAGTAAACATCATATATATATATATATATATCTATATATTATTAAAAAAAATTCAGTTTAAATTCATGTTGAAAATATTACAGATGAGAGAGAGAGCTTTTAATGAAATTGTAACTTATTATTAGATGAATTTTAACTTGAATATTTAAGAAATCGAACTTTTATATATTACCTATGTATATACAATAGGAGAGGTGACGATTTAGCAATTCATGCACACAAATACATGCAGTTTTTAAAATATATAATAGATTTTTCGAGGATCAATTTTTTTCTTTTTTGTTTGATCATCGCGCAGTGTTTTAAGATTTAAATAAAATAAAATTTTCGTTTATTATAAAAATCAATAAAAAATATTCACTTGTTTTGTATTGAATAGAATTGAATTTTTTTCGTTTAGTTATTAAAGTGATCTTCGCGATGTTTCATTATTATTTTATTATTCATCATTGCGTTTATACCACATAAAATATCTATTTTAAAAATATGCTCGCAATATTTTAGTGAAGTGATATATATCTATTCAAATAATTGATGATTCATAAAATTTTTCATTGATGAATTCAAAATTATACTTATTTTTTGTTTAATTTTAATAAATTTAATCGTTTTTATTAATTGCATTATATTGCGCAATTTTTTTTAGTTTTCACACTATATATTTTGTGAACCGTCGGATTATAACATATTTATTATTATATTGGATTGGTATCTATTTGAAAGAATTCTTGTTATTTAAAAATATTTTTGTGAAACAGTGAAATTGTAACTAAAAGTGAAAAATAAAATGATCGCATTGTGTCGTTATTGGCATAGTGTAAAGTGTGATTATATATTAGAGTACAGTGAATTTTTTGAATATAATGATGGCTAATAAGAGTAATAATTGTTTTTTATTATTATTATTATATCCCTTTCAAATGAAACAACGACAAAGTTTTATTATAATCAATACGAAATATTATTGCTATAAAAACAATTATTACAAACAGTGAGTAAAAATAAAATGCAAAATGAATTAAGTGAAAATACTTCCGATTATAATATTCAAAATAATAATAATAATATTCCATCGCAAATAACAAATCCCATTACAATAAACAATAATAGCAATAATATTCAAAATAATAATAGCACTAATAATAGTAATAATAATAATAATAATAAAGCATCCGAAGTCGCTGATGATAATGTGAATGTCAACAAAACAGGTGATCAAGAAACAATCAATAATGAAGATAAATCAAATGATAATTTAATTGTATGTGTACCAAGTGGTAAGTTTGATATATTGTTCTTTTGTATTTATATAAATATATTAATTATTGGTTTAATTAACTTAATTAAATAATGTATTGCACTTTGTTCATTTTGGTCGCCTTTTGTCCCTTAATCATCATATTTCATATACCACCTTGATTCATAAAACTTATAGTTTATCATATATCATCATAGATATAGTTCAATTGCGATTTTTTTCATCGCATCATCATTATTGAAATTTTACCATTCAAGAAATTTAGCAAACTTCGAAATATAAATGGTAATTTGATGGTGCAAGAACAGAGGAGTCTGTATAAGGTGCATGTGGCATTGTGGCAAGTTGGCAACACTTTCCAAAAATGTTGCGTTTATACGTTGTTGTGGTAGCGTAATGTACAACAACTTTTTGATTTGCCAATGCTGGTCTCTTTTCTTAAATTATGTTGTACGATTAATAGATGTTCGTTCACTATTTTTATCACGCAGTTGTTAATAATTGATTTAAAAATGGATCATTTTCTATACGTTTAATATATATACTAGGTGTATAAATAAGTAATAACCAGAGTTTTCGTCAAAGAAAACGCGTTAATTACAATGTGTAGTTAAAAATGTCATATTCAAAGTATTATCCAATCTACACATCTTGCACATCTTTCGCGCAATTTATGAATACCATCCCAATAAAATTGTTCGGCCATTGGGCGAAACCATTGAAACAGCCGTTTTTGAACTTGTTCGAAATTAGGGAAGTGCTGCATGTCCAATTGAAGTAAAAAGGTGAAAATCGGACGATGCAAGGTCCGGAGAATACGGCGAGTGCGATAACGCGTTCCATCCAAGTGATTTTTATGCGTTTTTTTGTCCGATTTTGATAGATAAGACCGCGGGTTATCGTGCTGTAAAATCACTTTGTATGTTTTTCGATCAACACATGATTAAAATTTATTATTTGTTGTCGGTAGCTTTCACTTTTAACCGTTGCCCTAGGTTTTGACAGCTCATTATACACGACGCCAATTTGGTGACGCCAAACTTACAAGCATGTCTTACGACCAAATCGATTTGGTTTTGCGGTCGATGAGCCACTTTTTTTATCTCCCGTTACGATTCGATGAAAAAATGACTTCCTTTCGTGTCGTTAAAGCTTTTCCATTTGTCTTTCATTTAATTCATGTGGTACCCATTTTCCTATCTCCTGAATCTTCCCCATTACGTTTAAGCGAATTCTAATACATTCTTGAGACACATTTAACAGTTCTGACAATTTGTGTTCCGTTTGGGTTGGGTCTTCATCCGATAATTCCTGCAGTTCCCCGTCTTCAAATTTTTTTTGTCTACCAAAACGTACATTGTCTTTCAAATCGTAATTGCTATTTTTAAATCGTCGAAACCATATGTCTTACGGTTCTTAATTGATGGAGCGTGTCCAGCGTAAGTTTCTACCAACAGGCGATTACTTTAACTAGCCTTTTTGTTTGATTAAAGAAGAACAGTAATGCATGTCGCAATGGCTCTTTTTCCGGTACGTATTTTAGTATTTTCAATGGGTTATAAAACGCATATGACGCTATTAAGTACACGAAATTTATCTTATGGGCTTTACTTATTATTTTGAATGTAAAAAATAATAAAAAAAATTTATGTTGAATCATAAAAATGTTTAAATTTCGTTAGCGACGTCAATTACACAACAACTACAAAACGTAATTTCTTATTTATACACCTAGTACAAGCGAATCGAATTATGTTAAGTGAATTTCTTCATGAAGTTCATGACGAATCCATCTATGTGATACATCGAGTTTCTCGGCAATCTCACATGTTATGTATGACGATCATCTGCATCGATTATTGCTTTGATTTGATCGGCGTTTGGCCGTGTTCATTTTTGAGTGAAAGTCAACCAGAATCAAGATTTACCAAACCAATTACAATCCTTTTTCAATGCTTGATTGTCATACACATGTTTCTATTGGTCTATTGATATATTCACGTATGATCAATTTTTAAAACAGAAACGGCTCCATCGCTCGGGTTTCTTGGAAACTACTGGTTTCAATTCAGCTGTTTCAACATAAAACTTTTTTTTCGTTGGTATGCCCTGGTTAAATTCTATAAGAGCCGTGGTATGTGTCAAACCGCAGTCTTTCCCTGAAGATATACTCAGCCATTTTTCAATATAGGTCTGCGCAATGTATGTTCTATATATGATTCTGAAATATAAAATACACGTTTAAACTATTATTATTATTATTATCAAAATATATTATAGATCCATCACAATGGAATTCAAATCACATAAAACTGTGGCTAAATTGGACAGCAAAAAAATTTAATATTGAACCGGAACCGACGGCAACAAGATTTCCGGATACAGGTACAGAGCTAATAACATTAACGAGAGCTGAATTTTGGGTGTGTGCCGGTTCCAAACATGGTGGTAATACACTTGCCAAACACATTGCACATTTAATATATCGGACAACTGGACGTACTACAAGTCCATTATTAAATGATAATGATCCAGGTATATATACATTATTTAAAACACAATCTATTTTATGTTATATACATATAGGATATATGTTATTGATATAAACAAAATATATAGAACATCTATACCACTCTGGATTTGTACAATATAATCAAAAAATTATCTTGATAACCAAAAGATTTATATACATGAATGGTAAAATGAATTTATATATATTATATGTATAATCGCATTTGTTTATATAACCGGGCGGTATAACTAGGAGAAATATAATATAAAACGGAAAATTTATGTAATTTCAATTCCGATTCAAATCAGTAATTGAATTCATTAACTTATTCTCTATATATAATTTGAATCAATCTATTATATCTATATAAATAAATAAATAAACGAATATAAAAAGGATATACAATAAAATGACCAGTATCAGAAAGTTTGATAAAGAATGAATTATATGCATATAAATATACGAATATATATCTTTTGAAAAGCGACTGAAAAGGATAAACATTTTCTATATATATGTATATTCTTCTGTTCATCGTGTATTTCATATATACATACATATATATTTATATATACATAGACGAGATAATAAAATTGAAATATATATAAGGAGCGATCAGTGCCAGTTCAATTTTGGGGGTTTGTGAAAAGTAAATAAAAGAAAGAAAATATTCCTAAATCACTATTCACTGAAAAAGGTATTTTAATGAACCATTGATTATGTATACTGTTGTTTATATCATGCGTATATGATCATCATATATAATACCTCTGATAATCTGTTGATAGTTTGTATAATAAAACATTTATATTTAAGCACGCTGATAAGATTTAATAATATACGCATATTTAAATGCTTTAATCGTATAATAGGGGGAAGGAAATATAATGTACTATATATATATACATATAATTTTCCGGTTATATTCCTTTGAATAATTATGTGTTATATTTATTTATTACTTATATGATGGTAATAGAAAATAAAAGTATATAGATGTTTAAAAAATGATAAAAATTTTCTCATAATTATATATACTGATATATTATTTCTATATCTGTGACTCTGTGGTATGTAGTTGATAAAAATTCTTACAAAATTTTAGGGTCGTGGGTTCGAATCGTGCCAAAAAAATAATATATGCATTGTATTTTTTGGTTATTTTTGAATCTTTCACGGGGAGTTGCATGTTTTCTCGGTTAGTTATACGAAAAGCAACAAATTATGAAACCAACAACACGCAGGATTGTTGTCGGATGCTAAAATCAATCATTGCGGTTGTATAAGCGATAATAAGAAGAAATATATTGTTTATTTATATACAGAATTGCAAAAAGTGCAAAGTGTAGAGTTTATACGAAATACACTGTGCGGGATTATGGAAAAATGAAGAGGTGTAAAGGTTTCCCCATGAGAATAGGATTTATAAATCCAATAGGAATTATCATCCCGCAGTTTCTCCATTCTCTGCATTCTCTAATAAGAGATTTATACGCGTTATTATTCTCATTCAACTTCCAAGATTGAACATTCCTTAGAGAATAAAGTTGCAATTTAAAAACCAGAATCAATAAATAAAAAAGTTTATTGTGCCCTAATGAATGAATGTTGTAAATATATATAGGTTTTTACATTCGTACGTTTTTTTTGAACTATACGCAAATAAAAAAATTGAAATTGCTAAAAGTAAATTCATTCATTTCATTTATAGATTTAGAATAATTTAAATATATATTATGTATATATATATATTTAGAATTATACAGATAGATATATCCTATTGATGACATTTTTGCGTAAATCCAACCCCCGTTGATGACACCCCGTAGTGGTTTGACTTTTATTTTTATTTTTTTTGCATTTATTTATTTATTGCCTATGTATATTTAAAATTTTGATATAGACAAATATATATTCTCTATATGGTTTGCTATAAGCGTACGAATGTCCTTATATACTTTATTTATATATGAATGAAAAGAGCAAAGAAAATTGTTTATTTTATACGTGACTTATTCATGGATATATGCAAAAAGATTAGTGGCTCAACTATGTATCTATTATATATTTATACACAGATCTAAATATTTATTTATATATGTATGTATATACTATACATATTATATATATATCATCATCTATATTATGACTTGTGTTGCTGATTGTATAATTTATATAAATAACAACATTCATTAACATATTTTAGTGATTTCTCATATACACGGGGCGAAAAAGACGGGGTTTGTTTACTCATCACAGAGATGGCATGGAAACACCAAAATGAAATAAAGAAATAATTTTAAAGGGAATTTGAAAGTATCTGAAATGCAAATTTTTAATAATAAATTATAACTAATAGAAAAATGTTATTTTTTCGAATAAAATTTTTTCAGAAAATGGATTTGTTCTAATAAAAGTATTTTTCTCGTCTTCATTGTCACCGACATATATATATACAAATATAAAAATATAATCGGGCTATTGCAAGCATTACTACACAAGGTTCGGGCAATATTCGATATTTCTTTTAGCAATTCCATTATTTTCTTTTTTGCAAATATCAGAGTTATTCGATGACATTTTCACAAAATGTCGGAAAACTTGAAAATCGGTAAAATTGGCACGGAAATAAAAAAAAATAAATTTAACTCTATAACTTCTACAACTATATAGTTATATTCTTATAATTAATGATTACAGTAAAACATGCGTTACTAATTTTGACCACTAAAGAGTCCAACCAAAATCGATCAACTTATGAGCAACGGTGGTCAGATAGGTAAAGGATGTTTAATGTCATATGGTATTGATTCCGCTGGGACCATTCAAAATATGTTAACATAAGTAAATTATAGGTTGGTAGTCAAATTATCACGTTACAATAGATATTACCATATGCCTCAGGGAATTGTATATTCTAACTATCATATCGATATACACTCGTGTTCTCGCAAAACCGCCCGTGATGACATAGCTGCTATGTGATTTGATATCTAACCGTATATATTATACGTGGATTAATATATAGATAAGCAGAGATCATTATTATTTAATATTAAATGTTTGGGGTAATGTTAAATTGTATATATATAAATAAATATTTACATTTATATTGTAATGTTTTCAATAGCTCTACAGATTTAAGGTAAATGTAAAACATATAGATTGATTTAAAACGTTATATAATTAATTAGTTTATAAACATATTTTGTCAAAATTTTAAGTTGGATGTTTTAATAACTGAACCCCGTGAGACAGATTCCCGCACATTTTATAACTAATAAAAAGATTTAAACAATCCATCACCCAAACAAACAAAAACAATTATCAATTTTCATGAACATTTTTTTCTTTAAACTCTAATTAATTTATTTATTAGCATGCAACTTTTAAAATAAACTATATCTTTTAGTTCATTAGACCAACATTTTTTTTTGGCCCCACCACTGAATTGCACGTTTCATTTTTCTATTGCGATGGAAAATCTATTCTAGAAGAATATCCTAACAAAACTCGAATTTCTTCACTTCTATATATGGTTTATTAATTTCAATATACGTTTTCGCGATAATGGAACACTATAATTTATTTCTAATAAATGATACTAAAATTCTGCCTTTTATATCATTTAATCCAAATTCAAAAATTGGTTAGATTATATTAAATTTCAATATCACATTACTTTATTTAATTTTTATATTATATAGAAAAAAATGTTGATTACATATATAAGTTTATATACGTGCATTATTTACCCATACAAATGATTAATTTGATCGTACGATCTTTTATATAATCATGAAGGTAAGAACACTGAAACTTATACATCAACATAAAAATTATAAAAGTGCCAAGTGATTTTGTAAATGCAATCTTGTAAATTATAAAATTTGTAAATTAATTTTTATTCCGACATTCGTCTACCCTGATGACATCAGCCCCTAATGAGTTATTCATTTCTATCTCAATTTCAATTTCAATTTTAACCGCATCTGTACATACCTCAATTGTAGCTTCAAGCTCCCGAAAATTTACTGCCATTTTGCCTTTCACATCACTATCACAACTGTTAGCTAAATCATTTTTTGGAGTTATTCCACGGTCTAAAGTTAAATGACTCACATGATATATGATAATAATACAAACTTCGGATAACTTTGGGGTTCGAATTCAACTTTTAAATCACAATATGTTCAAAATAAATTTATCATTTTATGAGTAAATAATATTCAATATAAAAGAACATTAAAAATTCAAATCAATTTCATATTTAAATACAATTACTCATTATATTTATATGATGGATAATCGTTAAATCTTCAAGTGTTTTATTATAATTAATTAAAAAAATATTCAAATATTAATGATTTATATCACTTTATAAATGTTAATTATATTCATATATATGTATGGCATTTATAAAATAAGTAGTCGTAAACAATAAAAATATATAGATAATATATATATATGATATATATTGGAGTGATTTCCAAAAGATTTTTCGCATTTGCATATTTAAGACAATCAAAAATATATTTATAAATAATTTTCCCTTTTATTTTGTGGTGATTCTCCAAGACCTACAAACAGAGTGAATAAAATAAAAGGATCAGTAATTTTAAAAATGCAGCGTTGAATTTTTGAGAAAAATAGATAAAGGTTAAGGTTGTAGGTAATCAACCGGCTACTTTTGGGTCATAATAGGAATAACACTATACAAAATGTTTCCACTTTTTACTCGCAACAATTTTTTTGATAAACCTAAAAGTTTCCGAGATAAAAAAAATTATCGCATTACAACCGATAATCGGTCTTAGCGACCAACAACAGCCTTCTTTTGTTAATTTCTAAATTTGTAGCTTTTACGGTGTCGGTAATTAGCCGTACGACCAACCGCAAGCTGAAAATATGCAACTCTGTGTTAAAATTCAGATTCGAAAAATAACCGATAAAACAAAACATATTTTATGTCTTCAGTAGGATTCGAACCCACGACCCAAAAATTTTGTTAGAATTTTAGGTTGGCATTTTTATCATTTACACCACAGAGTCACAGAGAAAGTAAGTAAGTGTAAGAAAATGAAATATTTAATGAATTTAAAATTTAAAAATATTGTAAAGTATGATATAAATGTTGGAATAATACAACTTATCACGACAAAATTTAAGGTTTAGCAAAAAGATTGTTGCTTGGAAAAAAGTGTTTATAATTTTAAAGTCCTATTTATAGGGTTGTTCAAAAGTATCGTTTCCTATTCAAAAAAATTTAATTTGCTCTATATAATTCGAGTACCCGATATATTTCAAGGTCCGGCAATATTATACAATACGATGTCCCCTTTGATTACCTACAATCGTTACCTTGTAATTTTTTAAATTACTGATCGTTTTATTCACCCTGTATCTTTTGATAGGAAGAAAAGTAAAAAAACACAAAATGTATAGGAAAAAAGAAAAAAAGAAAATCCTATCAAAAATATCTTTCTTTTTTTTTTTTTTTAGTTAACAAAATAATAAAACACTGCATCCTTCCTTCCTTCCTTCCATTATCTAATAATGTATATACAGCTTTTCCTTCCTGCGATTTTTATATAAAAATTTTCAACATTCACGCAGGATTATATAATATATAAAGAATTTTATACATGTACACTTATTTTACGGTAACACCCGCTGTGCAAGTATACATTATTTTTTGAAGTTTGAATTTTCTTTATATACAATTGTATATATATGTATAAGCATTAAGAAGAGAATCTTCTAAATATTTTATATAGATAAAAATAGAATAGATATTAAAATACATATATATATATTCATCGTATAAATGGCAATAATATTATTATAATCAAATGGTTTTCATTTTATCAATATGTACGCAATACAATATAACAATATAAAGGTTAAATATTTATATATATACAATAAGATATAATAAGGATATTGCGTACGCAAAAGGATTGCAATCAAAATTTTTGTTTTGGAATATAAATATAAATATAATTATATTTCAACTTGTCAATTTCATAAAGCAATATACAATTGAATTGATTGATATATAAACAATTCAATAAACATGTACACATTGTATATGTCTATATAATTCTAATATAAATAATATATTAAAAACATTTTAATCCGCAATAATCTCAATTAAAAATGCGTCTATTTTATCATTAATAATTTTATGTAAATTCTAAACGATATCATTTAAATATATACAGAAACCAGAAAGTAAATCTATTAATCCTATAGATTTATATCCTTATTCCTCCTTTTATTAACCTCTCTTATTTATATATACATCTTTTTATTGTTATATGTTTATACTATGCGTCAATTTTGCCCCAATTTCCTAATGCGTATAGTGCGTGCATAAATGGATAGGAGGAAACGGAATAATATACAAAATAAATATCATAAAATATTATCATGATGATGACATGATACAGAAATATGATAATATAACAATAATGTTTATATGTTGAGATTTGTATAATAAATGTCAAGTGTAGTTGGGATTTATATATTATATATACTTTGGTGACTGTTGACTCTGCCTTAGAATTTTATACAAATACATTATTAAAAGTTTTATTAAAAAAAATAAATCAAAGATTTATGCATATATATATTTTAAAGTATTTCAACACTGTTCGCTTTTGAGGTCATATAATATGGTTTGGTCAATCGTATATATGTAAAAATATTAAAGTTCTCTGATATCGGCTCACGCGATATCTCGCAAACGGGATGAGCTATAGAGCTGGTTTGTTAAAGGGTAATATTACACGTAGATTTCAGTTTATGCACATGAACAAACATGCTTCAATCTTTACAATTTTTTTTTTGTGATTCCTCTCAGTATTCAACTATTCAACAATCATATTCACTCAGTATTACATTTGCAATCAAGATGAAAGTATGAGAACAAAATCATTTGCAATCACGCGTATTTAAATTGCTTGGACAACAAGATAAAAAATACGTTTTGCGATATTTTCTGAATGAAGGATATAGTCGTAGTACAATATATTCGATGATTTCCAGATATAAGAAGAACATTCAACCTAAAAATATAAAAAAAATCGGGAAGAAAGCCAATGTTGAACACCACAAAATTGAATTTATTAAAAAATGAAGCTGAAAACACAATCGGGGTGAGTACACGCAAATTAGCCAGACAATTCAAGGTTTCAAAAGATACCATTAGTCGGAATTTGAAGAAAATGAACTTAAAAAGATACAAGTTATATAAAACTTTCCCATTGATCTTATAATATTTTGGCGGCTATTCGCGTAAATAATTGCAAAAAATACGATTTGAAAAACATTTAATTTCTTCTATAGCAATCTTTATCATTATATATTGATAAAGTATTTATATATAGCAATAAATTTCCACCTACATAAATAGAGGCTGTCGGTATGTATACATAAATATAGATAGATGACAGGTAAACAATATATATATATATATACCATATACCATATTAGATATCATATATGATTCATCTTCATCTTATAATAATAAAATTGTATTAAAATGTTTTATTTAATTGTTAATTATACCGGAAGTTTAAAATTAATTTAAACAGTAACAAACCATATGGCTATAATCGCATAATAATGTTATGAATTAAATTAAATCGCAGTTTACCCATTATTTTATTAGTCATGTTCATTTCGCAATGATTAAAAAATATTTGATGTCCATATCGTTAAAATATTTATTTCCGAATATAATTTTAAGGAACATCATATATAGGTTATATCAGTTATATTGAATTAGTTTAGAAAAAAAAGTGATTCATACGGTATGATATTTATTTATTTATTTATTCAACTGTACATGTGACGAATAACTCATTACAAATTGTGCACACCAACTATATATAATATAAGCGTGAAAAGTGACACAAGCAATAACAATCATTATTTTTTTTTCATTTTCCCATCTTTATTTAGAAAATTCAATATTCAAGCCGATTCTAATTCATATTGCTATGCTGATAGCAATTGCTATTTGCCATAGCAATGGGTAAATTAAGTTTTCGTATTCTAAACTGTATTGCTATTATGCTATCGGTCGATATAAATAGCAATAATAACAATATCAAATTCGCCGGTTGCTGTTTTTTTAGCAATTGTTATAATAGCAATATGAATTAGAATCGACTTGAATATTCTTCCTTTATGAAAAATTAATTTGATTAAGATAACTCACATTAAATTAATGAATAGAATCATGGAGATGATAATTAGATAACAATTAAACAGCAAAGAGAAAAAAATTTAACTATTATGAAAAATAACCACAAACAGCCCTAAAACCATCAACACTACTGGCAATTCTAGAGTTGTTTTGGTAATGAATTCCACAAATTAGTACCATGTACAAAAAGGGAAAGCGATGCGAAAATCGTGAGAAATGAGGGGACAAAATAAGGGCGTTAGTTCTATGTGATTTGAAAAGGATGCATCCAAAAATTTCATTGACATATGAAGATAAATGAATATGCGTGCGTCACATGGATTAAATATTACCGAAAGCTTTATACGACACGAGTAGTCGAAAGGAGCCATAACGATATCCCCATATGAGGTATCAATAATATCTTAACCGGAAATAAATGGGTTGCAAAGGGGTAATTTTAGCCAGTTTTGAAAGTCTAGGCAATCCACAGTATAAGACCCTTTGCGATATCTGGTTGATGTGATTCCAAGTTGCTATCTCATTGAAAATCATTTCAAGATTATTAACAGTTGTAGAGAATGGTATACAGAACGAGTTCAGTAAAATGTTAGAAAAGCCTGCAGTATCGACATTTTTTTTTTTATAAATTACGATTGACCGCGACTTAGCCTCTTTGAACTTCATATGGATATCACATATTTATTATAATATACATGTGTGAGTAATGTATATAATTGAATTATTATAACAACAAATGACCTTTTTGTCACCTCATAAAACTATAAACTATATCATTTAAGAAGATCTAAACAAGTAAATCTAAACAATTATATAATATACTATATTATTATTTAAATATACCTATATCAATACATATATGATAATATATAACGATATAACGTTAAGAAAATTTTATCTTCATCATCCCCATCAAACAGTTTATATTAACGGGTATATTATAAAGGGTATATCTTTCTTGAGCATATACGAAGCGTTTATTTTATATTGGTATTGGCATTGTATAACATTGAACTCTTTATTATATATTTTCTTTATTATAAATTGTATATGTTACACATATAACAATATATATGGGACGTAACATATAGATATCTAAATATATATATATATATTCTTGAACTTTAAGTTGAATGAATGCACTACACTTCATCACATTTAAGGGTAGACATTTGAATGCTCCGGAGTAGTAATTTGTTGATATATTAAATATATATATTGTCAATGTGCAGTGCAATATAATATAAATTTATAAATTATTAATAAAAAAAATGTGTTTTTAAATGAAAATTTATTAGTTTGTTTTAAAACCTGTTCATAAGAAACTTACGTTTATCTAGTTATTGTCTTGTACCAAAAAAATCCAATATTAGTTTATTTCAAATATATAAAATTGAAATTAATGATAAATTATGAAATGAGTAGTGTTTGTGTTGATATGGGAGTTATGTGGCGCTTATCAGAGGATTTTAACCGAAGATTTGCAGCCCGTGTACAGCATAACCACCATCAACACCATCATCATCAACATTATAGCCATCATTCGTCTACGAATTATAACAGTGGTAGACCTACTGCAATCACAAGTGTTCCAATAATTTATAATGGTAAAATTTATAATTATCGCATAATTCTTCTGATATAAAATATATTAAATATTCATACTTATAATCTGTAATAATTGATTTGACTATATAAATAATAAAAATAAATCTATAAAAATATTTTAAATATTTAATTTATATGTGTTTATTTACATGCGGTTAAATTATATTTTTTATTATAAATAATATAATCTTGAATAAAATTATATTTTTATTATAAATAGTTAATTTTCTTGGAAAATCGAGATAAAGTCATAATTCTATTTTTTTTTTTAAATTTGAACAAGTAAAAATTGTGAATTTTTGTGTGTGAGAACGTATCATTATTGTTGTTGTTACTTTTAATAATTTAAATTTAACTTTAACAACAATTTATTTGGCGCCTTATATATCAAAAAAAAAAAAAAAACTAATAATAACCGAATTTAAAATAAATAAAAAAAAAACACCACAACAATTATTTATGAATCATTATTTTGTTATTTTTATATTTAATTTTTAAAAGAGTATATATACAACAAAAAATTGTATAAACACACATTTGTCAAATTATTGTAATAATTATTAAATCTGTCTCTGTTGAATAAAACATCACTTTTTTTTTAAGAATTTGTAAATTGTAAATAAATCCGAAAATGTTACGTCGGTTCTCTATACGTAAGGGTGTTAATTTATTATTATTTTATATTTTTGAAGTAAAAAATAAATAAAATGCAAAAATATTTGACTATTAAATATTTATTGGATTTTATATTATAATGGATAAAATAATAATCATGAGACAATTTTACCGGTATGTGAGAGAAGAGGATATGTATTTATTATTTAAAATATATTATTAAAAAGGATTAACGTTTTGTGGTAAATGGAGCTTAATTAGGATTTCCCGACGTCCCACAATTTCTCTAAAAGTCCCTCAAAAAACGAATTTGATTTGGTAATTTTTTTATTATATTAAACAATGAATTTTATTTTATTTTAGTTGTTATACTATTTTAGTAGTAATGAATTCCACAAATTAGTACCATGCAAAAAAAGGGAAAGCGATGCGGAAATCGCGAGAAATGAGGGGACAAAATAAGGGAGTTAGGAATGAATTTTATTTTATTTTAGTTTTGAAATAAATGAATAACGATAAAGAATAATGAATTACCCAAGATTTCGTCTCGAATTCTGATTTTATCCATCATTAAAAAAATTTTATAGTCCAATTTGGAAATAAACTTAGAAATAACCTTGTTTTCTCTTTAAAAAATAAAATGCAAGGAGCTTAGAAAATCTGGCATGATCACTTAGATTTTTTTAATCAAAATCTCTCATATATTCCGTCTTTATTAAATCTCTGTCCGTAGGTTTTTGTTTTAATAATTTTCTTTCGAACAGATATTTTATATGTTATATAATATAATATAATGTTATATTGATTCAAATTTATCATTTGTTGTTGATAGTGTTCACCGTTTCACCAGGTTTTAATAGCTCATGATATGCGTAGCCAATCTGGTTCAAATCGTAATTGCTATTTTTAAATTGACCATGTCTCATATTTGTCTTAATTCATGGAGCGTGTTCAGCATAAGTTTCTACCAACAGACGATGATTTAACTAGCTTTTTTCTTTGATTAAAGAACACCAGCAATGCATGCCACAAATGCTCTTTTTCTGGTTCGTATTATAACATTTTCAACAGGTTATAAAAATGTAGAAAAAATAAAAATATTTGTCCAATCATAAAAATGCTTATACTTCGATGGAGACGCCAACTACAATACCGGTAAATTTTGTTTAATTGTTTACGCGCGCGATTACGGAACCTCAAACTTGTGTATTTTTATATAGACGTTTTATAATTTTTTACAATCGCATAATACATCTATTACTATTATTATCACTTATAATTCGATGATTGGATTAATATTTCTTCTACATTTAAAATATGTTCGTAAAATATCTTTATTGCATAAAATTTATCAATTAATATCAATTAAAAATGTTGAAACAATGCTAATATGGATTTAATATTTGCGTTCCTCTTAAATACAACGGATGATCTGTGCAGATAAACTTATTCTAAATTGATGATATATTTTGGTTTTTTGATAATTAAAAAAACCTTTGCAATAATCCTCCTGAAATTTTTATATCACATTTTATATGTTCTGTTACTGTTTTGTTTGAATATATGTTACACTAATTTAAATTGACTCTTAGCCTTTTTTTATAGGAACATGCCTATGTTCCGAATAAAAATAAACCTAATCTCTATATACATTTTTTGAATATATTATATAATCGTAATTATTGTAAAACGAAAACAAAATATAGTGATGCAAATCGGTTTAACGAGGTATTGGCCTCCACCCTACCTAACCCCCTCAAGATATACCTCAACAAAATTCTACTTAAAAAATGATTTTTTTTTTCAAGGAAATTTTTAAAATTTTCTGAATTTAGTATAAATTTTTTCAAGGGAATTCTGTATAATTTTCTACTGGTTATTATAATTAACTAACGGCAATCCTTTATAACTTTCTGAACAAAATTCTAGGTAATTTTCTTAGGAAAAGCCTTTATGGAAATTCGATATAATTTTCTAAACAAAATTCGATATACTGTCGATTCTCGTTAATGGCAACTAATAACTTTTCACGTGGTTGCTAAAATCGAAAAGGTCAAAACTGACCTTTACTGAAAAACACAATATAGTTCAGAAACGTACAATAAATACAATATACGTAACATATTTTAATTAAAAAAAATACTTAAATTTGTATACAGTATGGAATATATGGTTAATTAATTCTTAAAAATATATGTAAATATTGTTTTGTTTATTAGTTTGGCTTTTAGTAGAGTTATTTAAATAATAAGCATCATAGCATTTTCGCTCAATGTATATTCAGTACTGTATTATTGTATCAAATGGAAGTGAACTTTGTTGGACTGTTGTAGAGTTGCATTTACAACAAAACTGTGTGGAATTTTTTCAGGTTGTTTTGCAGGTCTAATACTTAGCTTTCTTTAAAACTTTATTATTCATTATGTTATTCTTTATTATATTATTCAAACGGATTATGTCAGCTTCAGGTATATTCTGACAATGAAAAAAAATCGTATTTCCGAAGAAATTTACATTGTATATACAATGATAAATCAATCTTATTTCTATACAATGATTTCAAAATCATACATTTGTGTAGACTGGCAGTTCGCAGAAAATATGAAACCTCTATGATGGCAGCTTTTATTTGGCACGAACGATCGTTCATATAAAAGATTTTGAGATGTCTTTACTGGAAAATTGCCACGATATACCGAGAGTCGACTATAATTTTATAATTTAAATTGGGGGAAATTTTCTAAAGAATATCCTTTATAATTTTCTAATGGAAATGCGATATAATTTTCTAATAAAAATTCTGGACAATTTCTGGAAACATGTTTTTGTATTTTGTTAAGGAAATTCTATATAAATTTCGAAAGGAATTTATTATTTATTATTCTGTACAATTTTCTGAAGAAAACATTTATAATTAGACTAAGGCATTTCTGTATAATTTTTCTAAAGGAAATTATACAAAATTTTTTAAAGGATATTTTACACAATTTTCTCAAAGAAATTAGATTTAATTTTCTAAAGGAAATTCTGGAACAATTTTCGCTTTTTGCGGGAGATTCGGTGTAAAATGGTTCATACTAACAGATGAATTTTGACAATTTTTTTTTATAAAGGCGCTTTTTCGTGTATGTGTTCTATATAGTATACCTATTTATAAACTGATTGTAATACAAAATTATTGGAAATATTTATATTTACATTTTTACATAAAATTGCATATACGTTTTTTTTTTGTATAAGAAATGATTTTCTGAATAATTTTAGAATTCAAATATTTTGGAAAAGTATAATTTTATGTATTCGATAACAAACAATCAACCAAAATTTATATAAAATCTAAAATCCATTTTTTATATATTATATAGAGCTATATACTAATTAAAGATACAATTTTAATTTTTTAGATTAACAAATAATTTCATATGTATTTTAAAAATATAAACAAATGTTTTGACGCATTCTATAAATAAACTTTCTATCCTTCTATATATATATATATATAGATATTTTTCAATAACAAATATACAAATTATTATCTATATAACAACTATATATACAAAATTTATTTATATTAAATAAATATATAGATCCATATCAGTTACTGAATGCAGCATCCCATAGATTAGTATCACAGGGGTCGGGCCAGATCCAATTATGGCAATTTCTTTTGGAGCTACTTGCTGATTCGTCGAATTCTGCTTATATAACATGGGAGGGAACAAATGGGGAGTTTAAATTAACAGATCCAGATGAAGTGGCACGACGTTGGGGAGAACGAAAAGCTAAACCGAATATGAATTATGATAAACTTAGCAGAGCACTTAGGTGAGTATTTTATTTTTTCTATATACTTATGTATGTATAAAAAATATACAAGTTTTTCAATTTATTTATATACAATACAATACCACCGCAGCATCTATTTTATTTTGCTGTATCTTTTATATATATAGTATATACACATTTCCATATAGATTATATTCGCGGACTGATATTGTTTTTTATATATATACATAGAGATGTAACAAACTTATTGATATATCTATATATATATATATAGTATGATGAAGAAAATCATCTGTATATAGTGTATAGAATAATAACATAATATACAAAAAATATAACTTTGGCGCTCTCTCATTTTCTTGGAATTTCATTCATATAATATATAAATATTTTCTTGTTCAAGTACAGTTTTTTTTTTGCTTTTATATTAAATTAAAATGAATATGGGAATTTCTACTTTGCGGTTTTCTAAAAGTCGTTTTGTTATTAGTAATATTTTTTTTTATTTTGTTGCAGTTGCTATGCCGTATATATGTTGTGTGTGAATGATAATATAATAAGAGATTGAAACAAGTGAATATACTAACTTATATTTATTTATGCTTCTTTGAATTGCCATAAGAAATAATGATGTGATGTGATGTAGGTGATTTTTTAAAAAAGTTATTATTGTTTTTAATACATGTATATTGTATATATATTTATTATGTTCATTTGTCTTGTTGTTTTTATTCTTCTCTTTAATAACACACTATATATATATATATATATATATATATAAATAGGTAAATTTAGATAATTTACATGTACCTCAATGCTTGTAGGTATACAAATATATTATATATATGGATAGTTAAAATATACTCCAAAATGTTAAAAAACCATTTCATTATTGTTTATATATTATACATATATAAATGTTATAACTAAAGTATAAAGTATATATAAATGAAACTTGTTATTTGGAATGTTGATTTTACAACAGATGAAATTTAAATTTAAATTCCATACGGACGCATTTCCGAATGAAGATGATTCATTTGAAGAAAATTTTGCAAAATCATTACATGCGATATATAAAACAAAAAATTACTTACTATATATTATTGGAAACATATTTTTTTTATGTTGCTTGCAAGCAATCATGTTTTTTATGTATATATTTATATCATAAATAAAAAGCATATATTATTTTCTATACGGTTTTAAAAGAAATCGTATTTATATATAACAACAATATTCATCTTATTTCTTAGTACCTACTTATTAAGTATATATCAAAAAAATTATTTATTTTATTGATTGAATCATCATGCGAATCTCATTATCAATTTATCTATCTAAATCTATATATTTATATAGATCAGATTAGGGTAGGGGGGGGGGGGCAGGTTCCGCTGTGGGACACCTTCGGGCAATGCATCTTTGAACGAATAAATGCATAATAATCAATATTTGTCTATTAATACCTGTTATATATGTGTAAACGGAATACCTATTAAAACTTAGCAGTAGTAGTTCAACCAATAAAAGCAAAGTACGCATTTTTGTATTTTAAGGACAGTTTTTTATAACTTTTCTGCATTTTCGTTTTCCAATTACTTTGTCAGTTTAGATTAGCTTTTCTAAGTGGTTGTGAAAAATGTTGATAATTATATGTTTAATAAAATTATTGAATAATTCTTTAATTTAATTTGTTTCCTTTTTTTTTATTTTGAATTAAAAATTGTGTATGGGACACAATCGGCCAAGTGAGTGTGGGGCAATTTCGGCCTTAGACTCGAATTAAGTTATCAAGTAAGAATAATGTTGCATAACTTCCAATTTCTTTTTGAAATGGTACGAAATTATAAAAGCAAATTAAATCGGAAAACAGTTGATTTAAAAACTTTTCAAAACGCTATTACATATAGATGTTATTAATAAATTTGAATCGACTAGATTTGTTGCTATGAGATATGCGATGTGAAGCGAAGTGCAATATTCAGAAATTAATTATTTTTACTATTGGATTTATTATATTGAATAAAATTTGGTTATTTGGTTATTATCTTAATAATACAATTACAACATATGGCGGAAAGTGTCCCACGGCCAAATCTGCCCCACTGTACCCTATAATAAAAAATATAACTGATTTTTATTTTTATTAAAAATATAATTGTTTTGTTTTTTTTTTTTGTTACAGATATTACTATGATAAAAATATTATGACTAAAGTTCATGGAAAACGATATGCATATAAATTTGATTTTCATGGACTAATGGCAGCATGTCAACAACAGGCACAAGGTGGTAGTGGTAATATAGACCCAACTGCATCAATGATATCGGCAGCTAATTATAAATATCAACATTTATCGCCACAACCGCAATCACAATCATTAGCACCACAAATACATACATCACATTCATCATCACTTCCAATAACATCACATTCAGTACTTCATCATTCAAATCCATATCAACAACATCATCCTCATCATTTACATCATCCACATCATTATCATCAACAACACCAACATACACAACATAATCATGAACATCAAAATGAATCTCAACTTCACAACATTTCAACAATACAACAAAATGTTAATAATGATGATAGATCATCAAGTATATATACTTCATCTGAATTAAATACTACAAGTGGTTCAACATCAAGATCCATGATATCACCAACATCCTCCGCATCATCACCATTAACATCTTCATCATCGGCTGTAACTGCTGCTACTACAGCAATATCATCGTCAAGTATAACATCATCATCATCATCATCAATACTTCCATCAATTATTATAAAACCTCAACCTACCATAACATCACCAACAATCTTTGGACCACCAACGTATTGGCCACCATATACAACAGCATCGTCATCATCCACAACCACAACATTTGATCCAAGATCAAATGCATTTTAAACGCAATTAGAATTTTTTTTTAGATATTCGTAAAACAATTAATAATATTGTAGAGAGAAAAAAGTATCACACGCTTAAATCATGCAATAATGAAAAATGTACAATACATATTAAAATAATATATATAGTATATCGAGAAATTATTAGATGATAATACATATATAGGGAAATAGAAATAGTCTAACAGTTTTTTTTATATATATACGTACTTAAATTTTTAAACTATTTATCTATATTGATCTCTTTGTATTTTTTAATATTTCTTACTGAATGATTGAATTTTATTAGTATGTATAATATATGTATATTGTATATACAAATAAAAATATGTATATTTTGAAATATATGTATAAGATAAAAAAAATGAATAAAGATATTTATTATTTTTTATTAGTAATTAATTTTTGTTAATTATATTGTAACTTAAGAACTTAAGAAGAACCAAGAACTTAAGAATTCGTTATAAATCTTGGTATATTTATTTTCGATACTACATATATGAATCAAATTTCTTACGTAAAGTGTTTAAAAATGTTCTACAAAATCTGCTAAATTTATCGAGTTTTTTTTATGGTAGACGTAGGGCATTTCCTCTGTAGATTTTTCTATGGAATTTACTGTAGAACATGTAGAATTTCGTACGAAATTCTGTCGTTTATCCCAAACTGTATTCTATGTTTTTTTGTTTATTCTCATAGGTATGAAATCGATATATATTTCATTGGCAATTTTCTATAGAACATATAGATTTCACATTCTATTTCCATCAATTTTTCGTATTATTTCTCTACATTATTTTCTATCCCTTGTTCATTAACATCTGTCCTTAATTCTTCATATTTATCTACAGAATCTCTGTGGGATGGTTATGTGAAGACGTTATAGTTACCTTGTAGATACCCTATACATGCTGGTTATTTATAGGGAACCATGTTACTTCGGTAAGATCATAACGTAATAATTACCTCGTATTTACATGGCTTCGTATAGGTAAATTGCCAGTAAAATAATTACTTAGGTATTAAAAAAAAACTCGGCAAAACCAGACGTAGCGACGTGTCCGTCAAGTCACCGTTTTTTTGCATCACGAAGTTCAAAATTTGGATTTGGAACCCCGTACTTTGACTCGTCTTATTAGATCTGTCCCTTTTAGTGCATCGTAGGAAAGTAAAATTTTAATTGTTTGAAGTTTAAATTGAAAAATTAAGGGAAAAAACAAAAAGTACCGAAATTTATTACCAAATTAATTTTTAATATTAAAATCTATGCGGTCTCTCTGAAAATAATATTATTATATCACATTCTGTAACATAACAATATAAGTATTAAGTACTACTAATATACCAAATATAATAAATGAATACATGAAATTTTTATGTGTATTACATTAATTTAATGAGGATACTCATGCAGTAAATTAAATGACCAGCGTGAATTATATTTAGAAAACTCTGTGTCTGTATATCTGTTACGTATATCATACATATTATTTTGTATATAAGAGCTTGGACTTATTGCTTTATAGTATCCCCTTAAAGATGCATAACAATTTATGATATCATATATTTATATAAGGATTATATAGGTAATTGTTCACAATTTGTATGGTTATTTGACAATATTATGTATATATATAATTATTCAATGCGTCCCTTTTAAAGCAACTTTTTATTATGGTGATTTTATTACTATATATATTTAATTACTTCTTTAATTTTTTGGTTATGACCGAGTCCGTGGCATATAAATATAAAAATGGTTTGAAATATTTTGAAATGCAGATTCGAAAAATTTAGTATTTAGTAATTTAGTAATTTAGCGGTTAGTCGTACGGCTAATTACCGACACTGTAAAAGGCACAAATTAAGAAACTAACAACAGAAGGCTGTTGTTGGACGCTAAAACTAGATTGTTGGTTGTATAGCGAAAACTTTATTTTTTATTAAAACAATGACATGTTTGTTCTCAAACAAACGATCCATAAATGTTGACCCAATAATTATGCATAATAGAATTATTCCACAATCTAATGACCTATTAAATTTGGGAATGTCATTGCCAAACAACTTTACATGGAATAATAATATAATAATTGCATCTATTAGCATTGGATTTTTAAGAAGATAGAAAGAATTTCTCAATTCTGAGAATTTAGCACGAGTTTATAGGTCTTTTATAAGACCACTTCTAAAGTATAATTCCTACATATGGGCTGGAGCACCAATTACTACACTGCAGCTTAGTGACAGGATCCAAAAACACGCAATTTCGCTTATCATAAATGAAACAATAGCAAATTTCATTGAATCATTGGATCATAGACCATTAGTAGCTTCATTGTGTACATTTTAAAGGTGTTATTACCATGAATGCTCTAATGCAATTTTAAAGCTAATGCCTGCACCTATTAACTTCTCTTATAATTCGAGAAATTCACAAAAGGCTCATTCATATTCTGTATCTATTAGTTTTTTTTCGAACAAACAGATTTCATTTTTCCCAAGAACATCAAGATTAGGTAATCCAGTCTCCCTGAACTAGTATTTCCCTCTACTTTGAATTATCAGTCATTTAAATTAAACATTTCATATTATTTAAAAACTCATCCACCTAAAATGCAACTTGGACAATTGTTTGAAAACATATTCTTACGTTTTAATGTAAGTTTTTTTTATATCATATGTTTGCTTTATTTTCAAAATTTCATAAATTAATCCACATATTATAATAGATTTTCCACACAAAATCACTTAAATGTATTCAATGGATCTAAGGTTCATTACCTGATTAAATGATTTCATTACGGGCTCACGGCAATAGAATTCCGAGGTTTTACGGGCGCTAAACCGATTCTGCCATAGTAACGAACAAAAAAAAAATACTTTTGATAAGCGTATTAAAAAATTCAATTTTTGAATCGTAAAAGTAAAAGTAAAAGTAAAAGCGAAGAAATACGATGAAATCATTTAAAATATATTATACATTTTGGGGTCTTCGTTGTTAGCAAAGACTAGATATAATATAGTTTTGTGTTTGTGAATTTTGAATTTTTGAGTGCGGGTTCACAATTCCACAAATTCAACACTTTTATATGATAAATGCCAAAATTTATACTACAATTGAAATGTATATATCGCATTTTTTTGTTCTTGAGGAATTTTTCGTATTGTTCTTTATAATAATAAGATCAAGAAGAACGGTACAGTCATAATTTAAGTCATGCACGAAAATACGAAGGCATAGATGGACGTTCAACGTTAAGCTGTAATCTGATTTTTCTGGCCTTTTTACTAGTTTTTAGTAACTTGTTGGTATTTATTACATTTGTTATAAGAAACAATTTTTAACAGATAGTTGATAGAAAAAATACTTATATTGGTGTATGTTTCGTTCTGATGGAACAATGCGATGTAAGCATTTAGCATGTGTAACAAATTATCAGGTCATAGCTACACAAAACTCGTGTTAACATATTGTACATAAATTTTCAATTTTCTTATATGTGAAAAGAGGTAAATATGTTTCGTATAACAAATGTAATAAATAAATATGTTAATATTATGTAATACTACTTACAATTAGTGTTTTCAGTGTTCTTTAAATAATAGAAATCAATTCGTAATTTTAGAAACATTATTTATAAACCAATTCCATTTTTCGAGTTGTTTTAACGAATTCGTCTATGACCGCTTTGTGGAATTGTGGCTTAGATTTTAAATATTTCAATATTCAAAATGAAAATTGAAGTAATAACTTAAAAGATAAAAAAAGCTAATAAAATATGATTTTAGTATAGGACGAGCGACGATAATTAATTATGAAACTAAAAAATAAAATACGTCTAACAATAAATGAATAAATGTAAATAGAATTTTTTATTCAACACTATATTTTTAATTTTGCATAAAAAAATCACATCATCTGTTTGAATGAATAGAATAGAAAGAATGAATTTGGAGGAGAAATGAAATAAATAATAATGTTGTTCAAATAAAATTTGAACAATACCGGCCCATATATCGCGCTTATATACCTCCATATATTCGCATTTTCTGTGCTATATATGAAAGTATATAATCAGCGACACTACGATGATGATTGTTCAAACAATTCATTGAACACAAATTATAGTACATAGTAGATTAGTAGACGAAAGACGACACAGTGAAAGGGGAATGGTTGACGATTTTTTTTTATGCTGAATGCGAGTGTAGTACATAATGAAACCAAATATAAATATAAACAGTCAGGCAGTCAAGCACGCATATAGAAGTGTTGTTCAAGCAAATTTATGAACATTGGCACAGTATATATAAATACATATGATTTGGTATTTTAAATGTATTTAGCCAATCTTCTATTTTTAATTCTAATGGTTTAAGGGAGAATTTTTACATATTATATTGTTCATTGTGTTTCTTGAACATCAGAGTATTCAATTGTATATTCTCAAATATTTGCTATATATCTATACAGTATGCCGAGAAAATGCATGTTCACTTTTAATATTTTTATTGAATGGATGAATTAATGATTTAATTAAAATGTTAGGATATTATTAGGATGTTTTGGACGTTATTCTTGAGATTTCTAGGGCGTTCTAGAACACTTTGAATAATACTAGGATTCGTCCTTGATTTAAGTACAATAGAATCATTGTGGGCATTAATTAAACAAAGTTAAAAACTGATCCGAAAGTTACAATTGAAGGAGTGTATGATTGATACAGCATTGAAACGTGGAACTCAAAAAGATCGGATGAATGCAAAAATGTAGTAAACTAAATACCATGTCTAAGATAATGGAGGATGTCATAAAGGCAAATTTAATGGTTTTCATATGAATTTTTCGAGATTTTCCAATTTTAACCTTCGCATCGTCCTCCGCATTTTTCCGGATCCGTTAACCAATCTGAACAAATAGATCACCGATATAAAGGCATTTCCCTGCTTTAAAATAATAAAATAACATTTCCAAGTATTTAATAAAGCGATATTATTTGATAAAAACTTCCAATACTCATACATTTTGATACATTTTGTTTATTTTTGATAATACTAAATTTATTGCAGATTATCAATTACTCTAAACCCAAGTGAATAATTTACTCAACAAAAATTAATTATAATTAAAAACACATATGATTTATTTGTAAATTTATATTTCATTAATTTTTTAATTTGAAATAATTTGCAATTACATATATATATTTAAAAAAAATAATTTTAAAATTAAATTTTACTTTTTTGATTCATTTTTCTATTTCATTTTTATTGTGTATTCTAATTTATTTATTTTTCATTAAACACTTTAAATTGTTAATTTATTTTAAAACTTTTTAAAATTTTTTGAAATATAATTTTTTAATCTAATATATTTAATTATTATAAATTTTTTTTTATATATTTTAAAAATGATTTTAATTTAATACTTTAATTATTTTTTGATACTTAGGCCGTTTTCCAAACGAAAATTTCGATAGTTTACTAATGTAGTTGATACGGTTTAGTAGCTAAATGAAAATATTCGAAAATTTCATTTAGCATTCATTTGTTTACAATTGTTGTTGTTAAAACATTATTTAATTTGTTATTATAAAAACAAATTTTATTTTAGATCACATTAGTAATGCTTTCTATTAAGCTGTGTGCAGACGGTTTGAACAAAACAAAATGTGTTCTATTTACATTACTTTTCATTGTTCAAACCGTCTGCACACCGCTTTAAATATTCAAAAGAAAAAACAATATTTTTTTTATAAAAAATGATGATAATGTAAAAAATCGAAAATTAGTATCATAAAGTTACTACATTAGCAACTACGCTTATAATGCTAATGCTAAATGCTTGATTCCCCTCCATTTATGGCGAAAATGAAGCATTTAGAATCCTAAAATTTCGTTTGGAATACGACCTTATTATTTGAGTTTTTTAATTAGAATCAATTTATAATATTATTTGCTAGCTATATATACATAAATGAAAACTTTTATTAATATTGATAATATATATTTTTGAATGTTAATATCTGTATTAGTATTATTATATTATTTAATTTTTTTTTGTTTATTGTTTTATATATTCTTTAATTATTATTATTTTTATATATATTTTTTATTATGTATGAAATAATTTTGATTATGAGTTAGTTATTCTTATCTTATATTTGTTGTTATTTTATTTTATTTATAAATATTGATTTCTTGAAGGGTATGTCTATGTGATTTATCTTTGAATTTTTGAATTTGAAATGTAATATAAATTTTGTTTATGTTTGATTGTTTAATTTGTGCATATATAGAATTGTTATAAATATTTTTTTAGAAGTATAACATAATTATTATTACATGTATATAGTTTATAAAAATATGAAAGATATTACAATATTTAAAAAAAAAATATATAAAAATGTTTAAAATATTATGTGTTAAAAAAAAAATTTTGTCAATAAAAGATCCAGTTTTAAAATAATAATTGTTCATTTTGTTTATTGAACTGTATACTGTTGGTGTTTTGGGATTGTTTGTTGATATTGTGGATAGTTCGAAGTCGTTATACGTATTGATATTATGAGTAAATTCGAATTGAAATTGTCAATAGATGCTAATGGTAGATACTACGTAAATGCTATTTGAAAAATTCCGAAAATTTCATTTAACACTACTTTTACGAATGCTACGTGTGTAGCATCATCATCATTTTTACCACGTACTAGGGCTAGCAACGTGCGTACAATGATGGTACAATGCTAGGTCTAAATGCTCGCTTCCCCTTAATTTAATGGCAAAAATCAAGCATTAGCATTCCAAAAATTGAATTCGAATTCAGTCTAAGTCTTTATTTTTATTTTCTTTGTTAATATTAATATTAATTGAAATTGTTGAATATCGTTGCAACATTAATTCCAATTGTTTACTTTCATTTATATTAATATTCTTTATTTCGTTTTATAGTTCAGACAAGGATAGTCATTCCTTTTCAATTTAGAGTTTTAATTCTTCATGGCTATTTGTTTTTTTATTTCTAAAGGTTTAAAGTTGATAGTTTTATTAAAATAGTTATTATTGAATATGTTTTAGTCTACGTTTGGTTGGAATTCTACCATTGGTAGAATCTTCATAACTATTATTATTTTATTATATTATTGTATTATTATTAAATATAAATTTCTTATAAGGGATGCGCAAATATAAAAAATTTATATAGGAACGGATATGCAATATGAAATAATACATAATAATATATAATATATAATACAAATAATACATAATAAGTTAAGTTCTCACGCATAATTGCTTAATTATCAAATAATCAATTATATATGGTAATTATATATTAATTATAATTATATATATATCAAATTAATAAATATATAATAATACACACTATTTGCGGCATATGCAAATTTAAACATATTTTAACATTATGAGATACATGCATTAAATAGTATTGATAGTATATGGGTAAATTAAGGTATATAGTATCGTAAATCAATGTTAATTAATGCTGACGAATTAACCAGCTATTAATATATTATAAATGTAAGTTAATGTATTTACCCGTGAGAATGCAACCAAACATAAAAATATATTATATATACATAATGATATATTTATGGTTTGCATACAAACCAATAAAATGCAATCGCAAAAAAAAAAAATAAAGAAAAAAATGGATGTAAATTCTCACAAAAAAAAAGAAAATAAAAATGGCAGCACCAACAAGGCAACTACCTGAATTTCACGTAAGAGATGATTATATTATTTTCGATTAAATGCTGGCACAATTTTTTTTGGCATCGGAAATTTAAGATGATGAAAGGAGGGCGGCATTTTTATTACCTTCTATAATTGAGGAAGTATACAAGACAGTACGAAATGTACTATATCCAGATAAGTCGTGGGAAAAAAAATTTGTTGAATTATGTGAGGTTATGCGATAACATTTTTTGCCACATGTATCGTTGTTTAACGAAAGAACAATATTTTATAAAAGTCATCAACGGGATGAAGAATCAGTAAGTGATTGGTTGTCTAGGATAAAAAGTTTAATAATAATAATTTACATGGGGAATGTAAAGTATATATAATTAAGTTAGATATACAAATATAGAAACATTTCAGTTTGTGACAATTGTCAAGTAGATATGAGAGAATATATATTTGATCATATCGTAGTATGTATTTTGATCGCCAACATAGTAACATGTAATTTTCTTCTGGTATTATTATTAAAAACGTTTATGAAAAGTTAACAATTGAATTGTGTGATTATTCCTTTACTCGGGTTTATTGAATTAAATAACAAAAGGTTATGGGCCCAGACCCCAGTTTAAGGAATGGGCAATAAATATAAATGATTATATTAAGGATAACCAAAAAGTAAAAAAAAAAAACACGTGTCACATTCATAGATATATATATATATAATGTCGAATCAAAAGTTCAACGTAATCCCATTTAATGGAACAAATTTTCAAAGTTGGAAATTTAGGGTTAAAATGATTTTGGGTGAAAATCAGGTTTTTAAATACATTAGTGAAGATCCAGTGGAAAACGTGAATGAAAGTATTGTCGGAAATAAAAAGGCAATGTCAATCATCGTACAGTGTGTTGCCGATGAACAGTTGGAGCTATTAATGGATAAGGAGTCAGCAAAAGCCATGTGGGACACTTTGTGCAATATTTATGAAAAACGCGGTTTGGTTGGCCAACTGGCATTACGGAAAACACTACTGAATATAAAATTGAATGAAGGTGGTGACATGGATGGACACATAAAATTGTTTGACGAAATGGTTAGACAACTGAAAGATTCAGGTGTGGATATTGGCGAAAATGATAAAATATGCAATTTATTAAATACACTATCGACGTCATTTTCGACAATAATAACTAATTTGAAAAGCGTTAAGGAAGATGAATTAACCCTGGATATGGTGAAGGCGAAACTGCGAGAGGAGATGCAACTACGAATGATAAAGGCTGAGCATAATAAATCTGATAATGGTACACGATCAAATGGTGGTAGTAATGTCGCCTTTTTAGTGGATAAAAGAACATTTAACGGTAAGTGCAATTATGTTATTGTGGAATGGGTGGATGTTGATTCTGGATGTACAAACCACATGGTGAAAAATGATATATGGTTTGCATGCTATATGAAATTCGATGAAGAGGTAGATATTGCGTCTGCCGGAGTAGGACAACAATTGAAAGCTGTTGGTGTCGGTGTGATCACAAAGAATCTGGCATCAAAGATATGGGCACATGGGGTATTCCAATCTAAAAAGATGAATAAGAGAAAACATGGTGTATGGTATTGAGCGTGAAATTATTACAAGTGACATAGCATTTTGTAAAATATGTCTAGATTACCATTTCACCAGAGACGGAAAAGTGATAGATTGTTGGATATTATTCATATGGACGTTTGCGGGCGAATTACGCCAGCATCATTTTGTAGTGGACAACATTACGTAAGTTTCACAAATGATTTTTCGAGTTCTGTAACGTTATATATCATGAAAGCGAAGTCGGAAGTTTTCGGTTGTTTTACCAATTACTATCAAACGTGTAGGGCGAAGTTTGGAAAAAGTATATATAACATAAGATGCGACAACGGGGGCGAATTTGTAAGTGGCGAGTTCAAGGCCGAAAGATGGAATCGCACAATTATGGAAAAAACAAGATGTATGCTGAATCATGCGGTGCTACCAAAAGAACTTTTGGGCAGAGGCTGCCAAGACGGCAGCATATGTATATGCCATTGGAATTATGCCATTTAGGCCAAATGTGAGTAATTTAAGGGTTTTTGGTAGTACATCTTATATGCATAGGCCAGACGAATTAAGGAAAAAGTTGGATAATAAGGCATCAGAGGGCATTTTTGTTAGTTATGCAATGAGTGGATATCGAATTTGGTATGTAGAAAAGGAAAGGATCGTAATTGCAAGAAATGTAATATTTAAGGAATGTGAATTTAATTCCAAAACGTTTAAGTCAACATCTGAAAATGTAAGAGAACATGTTGAAATTGTCATTCCAGATAATAATTGTAAACGAGATAAAACAGATGGTGTGGTAGAAACAGTTTATGAAAGTCATGGAGTTAATGTTTCAATAAGAAGACGGGCTCCTGTAAGATTTATGGGTTACGAAACATACTATATACATGAGGCCATGATATGTGTGCATGATATTTCAAGGAGGTATCGGGATATTGAAAATTGTGATAATAAAGAAATCTGGAAATATGTTGTTGTAAAAGAATTGGACAGTATCAAAGAAATTATACGTGGTCGTTGGTCAAAAGGCCAGTAGACACGGAAATATTGAATACTATTACGATAGGTATTTACCTTTAGGGATAATGAAGAATCCATAAATAATAAATATAAAGCAAGTTTGGTTGTACGTGGACTTGTGCGAAGTGGGGGTTTCGATGGTGATGAAATCTATGCACCTGTGGCAAAATTATCAACCATAAGAACGGTATTGGCAGTCGGAGTCAAATTGGGGCTTAGTTTTGCCCAATTGGATATAAAATCAGCATATTTAAAAATAACTGCAGGGTTGCAACAGAAGGAAAATTATGTTTACAAATTGAACAAGGCCTTATATGGAAATTTATGGCGAGCATCATTTAACTTTTAATATACATTCTCTGGTACATTTGCCTTCGGATGTTGCAAAATATGGTCCGTTGGATAGTTTTAGCTCATATCAATACGAAAGTTATATGTGTAAGGTTAAACGTATGATTCATAAACATGATAAACCCCTGGAACAACTAAGTAATCGAATTTTTGAATCGCAGTTTATCAAAAAAGACACTGGCGTTTGCACTGTTATAACGTATCCAATTTAAAAAAAAAAAAAGAAATTAATCGGTGAAGATAAAAGGATTGTATACGAAAAAATGCAAATGAAAGATATTCATATAGACAATTCACCAAAGAACATGTGGTTTTTGACTAATCAAAATGAAATATTTCGATTCGAATACGCCGAATTGATAAATTCAAAAACTATCATTTTTGGGAGAATTCTTAATTTCAAAAAGGATTTTTTTAATATTCCAATATTATCAAGTCATCTTTCAATTTTTACAGCATCACTTCAACATAAGTCCCCAATAGTATCAACAAATACTGAAAATATTCAAATGAAATTATTCGGAATGGTATCTGAAAACCCAATAGAAATGGTATTTTTTCCGCTTTCTCATTCCAACATATAAGCTAATACTACTACTTTTAGGGATACTTTTACTCGATAATCATTCATCACTGCGTCATTATCTTAAAGTTAATACGTTTCTTTAATACACTGTGTTTGCTTGACTCGGATATTGCACTGATTTTATTTTAAATTATATTAATAGTATTGTTAAATTATAATTATACTTTTTTTTTATGTACAGGGATTCATGGTAGAAAAATCGATTTGCCGGCAAATGTAATCACCTGCATATCAAAATTTGTGTCCAGTTCCAGTAAATTTTTAAAGCAAATCAATTCCAAATATAGTTTAGGTACAATGTATTCCATTGTCGAAACTAACGAAAATAACAATAAATATTGTTCAATCGTGCCTACATCTTGGATTCAAAATAATAAATTAATGTGGCCAAAAGATAAAAAGAATTTAGCAAAAAAAATTAAATCTGCGGAACATCTAGATGGTACGTTGTGTGAACAAATAGAATCATTTAAGATACTGCAGCAACAAATTGGTAAGCAATTTACTTTTACTAATTATAAATTTATGATATCAGATTATTGCGAACCCAAATATAAATATTTTGTATTATAATTTGGCATACTATTTTCTAACAACAATTATAACCAATATTTTTCTAAACAGACAATTACAAAGAAGCAAGAATTAGAGAAAAATTCTATGAAATATACAACAACACATCTTCTGAAAGAGAAGAATTATTGCTAAAATCCAGAAAGCGTTTAAATCCTGTTAACTTTAATCAGGAGCATTTGGATTTTGAAAAATTTATGAATATGAGTGTTAACAAACCGACAGATGGAATCACAAATGATTCAATAGGTATAATAAAATTAAACGGTTTATTATTTTTATATGTTTTTTAAGTATATAATATTTATCAATTTTAGATCCAATGTTTGGTATATTTATATCGCCATCAAAAAAACCAAAAGTCGTAGATACCGATGACGAAGTTACCTCAACAATCGTATCCTCCTCTCCTCAGAAATTCAAAATATTGAAGTGCCCATCCATTCCTGCATTACAACACACGACCATCCA
Organism: Dilophus febrilis; assembly: GCA_958336335.1. NCBI lineage: Eukaryota > Metazoa > Arthropoda > Insecta > Diptera > Bibionidae > Dilophus > Dilophus febrilis. Next base: position 36,217,796 of record OY284471.1, read on the forward strand.
AGTATTATAAATAGAGTAAATGTGCTGGAAAATAATATAAATGCCCAATATAATACGATTATGGACGCAATACAATCACTAAAAACATCAATGAATATCGAAAACAATAACAAAATTTTAAAGGATCCACGTTTTAAACCACCGACATTTCCAATAAATAAAAATTCAAAATTTTTACAATTAAATCAAAACTTAATGGAAAAAAATTATTTACAACAAATGGTTAGTATTGCCGAAAATTGTTATGAATATATAATTAAAGATAATATCACGCTGTCATTTTTTTTCAGGCTATACGTTTAAAACATTTTACGAACGTGAACGATTTTAATAAATCTATAAAAAATGTAATGGAACATGTTTTCACATATGGATTACTAATTCGGTATAGTTGGTCTGGTAAGACCGGTTTAAATGCAAGTATGTTTGATTGTTTTAAGATGAAGTATATATGTATTATAATTATATAATAATATGCATTATAAAATAGAATATTATAATTGAAATTATTTCCCTTTAAGGCGAAATAACTAAAAAAATTCAGTGATAAACACGGAGTGATCAGTTTATTGCATGAAATATTTGTTTTATCTGGGGCGGATTTTAATGATGATTTAAAAAATAAAGTGAAGAAATCACTGCAGGAATTTTTCAAGCGTGTGCGGACTAGAGCAACATTAAAAAAAGAATAATAATAATAATAATACTGATAATAAAAATAATAATAATATCAATAATAATAATAATAATAAATATTATGACAAGTGAGTTAATTTTGCATTCGTTTTTATGAATCAATTAAAAAGAACCTTATGAATTGTTCGCAAGAGAACTGAGACTAATCAAAATCTGTAGGAATTGGAATCGCTGACTGTAGTGCACTTTGATTTCGGATGGGAGTACAATTTATGGTACTACATTTGTAAAACACAAATGGCTGCAAATTGTTTGATATATTAGGGTTACATATGTGTTGCAAATGTTTGACGGATATGTGCGAAAAATATAGTGCGAATGGTACCTACATTTGTCGCCCTTTCATGCTCCATATGAGGCAAACGCAAATGTACAATAAATGTGGCACATATAATACATCCAATAACCTTACGTTGAAGTTGGTTAAAAGTATAGGATTTGAATATCTCATGAGTCGGTCCCATATGTAAAACCTTTTACCTTCTAAAATGTGTGAAAAGTGTTATATATGTATGTGTGCATGAACACATAGCGGCTCAAGCCAAAACAGTTATCAACACATGCGTCGGTTCTATCATCGTCATTCAACGAAGCAGTCGCACGACAGCATTCGCATAATAGCATTCACGTGGAAAGTAATCTTTTATAAAACGAATACAATATATTTAACCTAATATTTAATATTTAATAAAACTTGAATTGATTTAATATAATAAATATAACATAGTATTTAATATATAATAAAACTTGAGTTGATTTAGAATAATAAATATAACAAAAAGTTACTGCTTTTTAAGTCTGTAGTAAAAAAAAAAAATGGGGTTAAAAAAAACGTTCCGCCCCTTTCGACAGTATGTTTTCATGCTTTCGGTGCTTTCGTTTTCGTTTCGGTGTTTTCGACAGTATGTTCGATGCTTAAGATGATGAAAGGAGGGTGGCATTTTTATTACCTTCTATAATTGAGGAAGTATACAAGACAGTACGAAATGTACTATATCCAGATAAGTCGTGGGAAAAAAAATTTGTTGAATTGTGTGAGGTTATGCGATAACATTTTTCGCCACATGTGTCGTTGTTTAACACATTGTCACAAAGAATCTGGCATCAAAGATATGGGTACATGGGGTATTCCAATCTAAAAAGATGAATAAGAGAAAACATGGTGTATGGTATTGAGCGTGAAATTATTACAAGTGACATAGCATTTTGTAAAATATGTCTAGATTACCATTTCACCAGAGACGGAAAAGTGATAGATTGTTGGATATTATTCATATGGACGTTTGCGGGCGAATTACGCCAGCATCATTTTGTAGTGGACAACATTACGTAAGTTTCACAAATGATTTTTCGAGTTCTGTAACGTTATATATCATGAAAGCGAAGTCGGAAGTTTTCGGTTGTTTTAGAAATTACTATCAAACGTCTAGGGCGAAGTTTGGAAAAAGTATATATAAAATAAGATGCGACAACGGGGGCGAATTTGTAAGTGGCGAGTTCAAGGCCGAAAGATTGAATCGCACAATTATGGAAAAAACAAGATGTAAGCTGAATCATGCGGTGCTACCAAAAGAATTTGGTAGCAGAGGCTGCCAAGACGGCAGCATATGTATATAATAGAAGCCCGATGGTGAATGATAAACCGGCAGCGGAATTATGCCATTTAGGCCAAATGTGAGTAATTTAAGGGTTTTTGGTAGTACATCTTATATGCATAGGCCAGACGAATTAAGGAAAAAGTTGGATGATAAGGCATCAGAGGGCATTTTTGTTAGTTATGCAATGAGTGGGATATCGAATTTGGTATGTAGAAAAGGAAAGGATCGTAATTGCAAGAAATGTAATATTTAAGGAATGTGAATTTAATTCCAAAACGTTTAAGTCAACATCTGAAAATGTAAGAGAACATGTTGAAATTGTCATTCCAGATAATAATTGTAAACGAGATAAAACAGATGGTGTGGTAGAAACAGTTTATGAAAGTCATGGAGTTAATGTTTCAATAAGAAGACGGGCTCCTGTAAGATTTATGGGTTACGAAACATACTATATACATGAGGCCATGATATGTGTGCATGATATTCCAAGGAGGTATCGGGATATTGAAAATTGTGATAATAAAGAAATCTGGAAATATGTTGTTGTAAAAGAATTGGACAGTATCAAAGAAATTATACGTGGTCGTTGGTCAAAAGGCCAGTAGACACGGAAATATTGAATACTATTAAGATAGGTATTTACCTTGAGGGATAATGAAGAATCCATAAATAATAAATATAAAGCAAGTTTGGTTGTGCGTGGACTTGCGCGAAGTAAGATCTGTAAACGATTCGTGTTTATATAAAACAAGTGCAATGGCAAATAATGCAATTTATTTGTTAATTTATGTCGACGATATAATTATTGCTGGGAAAAATAAAACCGCTGTTGATAAAATAAAATTATTGTTAATCGAAAAATTTGCGATGTCGGATAAAATGACGTTGGGTCTGTTATATATTCAACAAACACACCATATTCGATTTCGCCACTAAACAACAAAACATTAAACAACTTTATATTCAACAGCAGCATATAAATGGAGAGAGAGAGATGGCCAGTCTAACTGTCACGCGCATGCTGTAAAGAACATTTTTCCCGATCATCATATAAACTCGCGGACATTATATAAGAATATTAATATTATCTTATAATTATAAAGAAGTTTAATAAACATAACATAAATGATCAAAAGATCATAACATGGTGTCAGGTATGTGAAGTGATTAAAACAAACACAATACAAAAAAAAATCAATTTGAACAAATACGAAGAAGAAATAGCCGACCTAAAAGATAGGTTAGAAAGACACGCCCATAGCGAAAAATTCGTAACGAAAATTCGAAAATTTGTAACGAACAACTAGAACAACAAATCCAAGAAGTAACAAAAAACATTGGTATAATACCACTCTCCAACAATCAATATTTTAACATCCCGCTCCCAACGCCAACATCATAACCGACAACATAGTCGAAGCATTCAATTACTTTACCAATGCATGGGAAAATTACTGCGTGGCTAGTGGATTAAACAATGAACCACAACGGACAGGACATTTTGCAACATAAGTAAACACAAAAAACAAATTTTAACCCGGTACAACGACATATTCGAAGGGTTAGGAGAACTTTCTGGCGAAATTAATCTAGAGGTGGATGCTAACGTAACACCAAAAAAACAGACTTCGAGAAGACTGCCCATGGCACTAAGGGCCGAATTACAACAAACATTGAATCACATGTAAAACATTGGCGTGATTGTACCCGAAAACGAACCAACTAATTGGTTAATCAACATAGTGTTCGTTAAGCGTAACGACAAAATGCGCATATGCTTAGATCCAACTGAATTAAACAAATCACTCAAAGACGTGTGATTCCAAACAAAAACAATGAGGAGATGCTACCAGAATTAGCGGACGCTAAGGTATTCTCAACCGTTGACGCGAAACATGGATTTTGGCAGGTGAAATTGAACAACAACACAAGTAAGCTAACAACATTTTCAACACCTTTTGGGAACTACAACTACACACAACAAACGCCAATAGTACAGCAAATAACAACACGAGCATCATCAGCATATGACGACATACCAATTGGAGCATCGCATCATTTTGCAATTCGTAGAACACCAACATGTCCAGCGGAACCAGCAAATGTAACTTCGGGCGATATTGAAATCAGCGGCGAACGCAGCAATCATCAACAGGAACAGCCCCAACGACAACGCCCACAACGTACGACTAGACCACCGGTTTGGCATCGGGACTACGACTTAACACAGAAAAGGGGATGTTATGGCATAAACGCGTTCCAATGACGCGAGTCAACATGGGATATAAAACGCAGGCACAATGTTGCGTTACGCATCACGAATATAAATAGCGAACACGAGTCAGTCGTTGTCAGCCCACCATATCATTAAGATATCAATATATATAAGCCTAATAAGTATATAAGTCTTTAAGTAATAACGTTAAACAATAACTATTAATTATTAATCTTAATAAAGAACATAATTAATAAAACATTTAATAATCAATAAAACATTTAATAATCAATAAAAAAAAAGAGAAAAAAACGTATCAAGAGGACAAGATGAAGGCACAACAAGACGCAATATATATAGCCGCAGAAGGTGGGGCACCAGCCCACGTTTCATTTAACATTAAACCACCGGAAAACTTCAGTTTCGAAGGGGATTTATCTACGAGCTGGGTGAGATTTGAAAAAACGTTCAAATTATATTTCAGTTCAATTATAGGCCATAGAAGGGGACCGAAACCAAGACACCACGAAAATACTACTACTACACGTGTTGGGCGACGACGCAATTGAAAAATTCGAAACCTTTGATTTAAATGAGGAACAAAGGGTGGATTACGAGGCGGTGTTGTAATCATTTAGAAACTACTGCGTTCAACAAAATCAAAACGAGGGAATACATATACATATATTTTTTAATAGAAGCCCGGCATCGTTAACGCTATGAGTATGAAATGTAAATTCGGCGATTTAAAAGATGGGTTGATAATAGATCGTATCATAGGTGGCATCAAAAATAGAAATCTACAAGATCGTTTATTAAGAGAAGATGACCTCACGTTGGATCGATGCGTCAAAATATGCGAAGCATCAGAATGGGCAGAAAAACAATTAAAAACACTTAGATCATCTTCAAATATAAAACACAACGAAAGCGTTGGTTTCATCAGGGGACACAAAACAAAAAATAATTATAGATCAGCACACAACAATGGTGGGAGAGACCAACAGCAGCAGTAGCAGTAATCAATTTAATTATCATCAACCACCGGTTCAACATCGTCCACAACAGCAGCAGCAAAAACAACATCTTTATCATGATTACCTTCATTGGAATCAACAAAGAAATTACCAAAATAAAGAGGGTGACCATTCATCATTTAGCTGTTATCAATGTGGGTGGCCACGAAATGGTTATCAAACACATAAGTGTGCGGCACAAAATCAACGATGTTCAAAATGTAACCGGCTTAATCATTTTGCACGAGTATGCAGAAGCAAAAGGGTAAATAACATTAATAATTTTAAGGATTTTGAATGTAATGAAAATACGGATGGTCAACATTTTTTATTGGCATCCATCAATAATGAAATTACTGGTTATAAGGATAATTTTGAAATTAGGGTAGATTTGGTTGATCATAAGAAAAATATAACTTTTAAAATTGATACCGGGGCCTGTTGTAATATGATGGGCATTAACCTACTCAATAAACTAAATTTAAATGTTGCTTTGGAAAAAACAAATACTACGTTATCAAATTATAATAATACGAGCATTGACGTATGCGCAATAAATGTAAAAGCAAAAATTAATAGGGAAGAAAAATTTATAAAAATATATATCGTAAATTGTAAGGCAATACCTGTCTTGGGTTATAATAGATTGTAGTAGGGCATTTTACCAAGTTAAACTACATTCAGAACGCTTAAAACTTACCACGTTCAATACGCCATTTGGAAGGTATTGTTTTTAAGAATGCCTTATGGTAATAAAACCGCACCTGAGGTGTTTCATAACAAATTCTCACAAATATTTGGTGATATTAACAACGTAGATATATACATGGATGACATCATTATATGTAACATAGAATGTAACAAATGTGGGAAAAATGGCCATTTTGCTAGGTTATGTTTGTCGACTCAAAAATCAAACAGTGTAAACGGAAATCGCGGCAAGTATTTTCACAAACAAAATTATAATACACCCAGAAAGCTGAAAACACGAAAAAACCTAGTAAACATTCTTCGAATTATTATAACCGCAATAACAGCAATAACAAACGTGTACAAACAAATTTTCACAATCACAACAACGTGAATATAATAAACAATCAACAGGAAGAGAACACAACAAGATGCGTGAAATATGAACAAAACTCCACATCTAACGCAACTAACAGCAACTTCAGTATAAACCCAAACAAGATAAACGGTTTACCAAGCAGAACGCTGATACTAAACAAAACACCAATAAAATTCATAATATACAAGGGATCGTCGGTCAACATCATCGTATATGTTTCAACAATTAAACATAAAACCAAATATAATCCAACACAATGCACGAATATTTTCATATAATTCCAACAACGAATTACCTATCATGGGAAAATTTAATGGCACCATTCAACATAAACAATCAACCATCAATACGGAAATTTTCGTGATTCAAAACAATACCGAACCAATATTGGGATACAAGACTTCATTCGAATTAAACTTAATAAGGGTAATATATCAACAAGATGTCATGTCAAGCACCAATCTTCAAGAAATAGAAACAAAATTTCTAAATATTTTTAATGGATCTGGAAAACTAAAAGAACAAGAAATCCATTCACATATAGACAAAAAAGTTAGTCCGGTAGCTCAAAAACACCGGAGAATTCCATTCCACTGAAGGGAAAAGGTAGAAAGCGAACAAAGGAGATTGGAAAATCAGGACATTATTGAAAAAGCAACAGACGGTTCAACTTCTTGGGTGTTGTTATGATAAGTAGTTACGATGTAAATTAGCCTTAAGTACGAATGACAAAATGTGTCAGTTGAATAAATGACACGGCCCGAGACGGTCGTGTATACAGAATAAAACATGGTGTCAGAAGTTAATAAAAAAAAAATAGGTAAAAGCGTAAAAAAAAAAAAATAACACGAGACAAGAAAAAAAAAAAAAGTGGAAGAAAAAAGTGAAAATAGAAAGAAATAAGTAAGGACACGAAAAAAAAAAAAAAAAAAGTATAATTATTGGAAAAAAGTATAAGTAAGGACACGAAACACGAAAAGATATATATATAAAAAAAAAAAACGAAAGTGAGCTCGGAATATATATAAAAAATATAAAAAAAAAAAAATAAAGCGCGAAAAATACATAAAAAAAAAAAATATATGTAATTCAGAAAATTATGATTAAAAGTATTAAATAAAAGGAAGGACACGAAAGGAAAAATATATATATATAAAAAAAAAAAAAAAAAAAAAAACAAAAGTGAGTACGGACAAATAAAAAAAAAAAAAAAAGAAAAAGAAAGCGCGAAAAATACACATGGAAAATATATTTTATAGTTCAGAAGTAAGTGTAAAGTGAGGTTATGTAAAGAAAAACGTAATAGATGAAAAAAAAAAGAAAAAAAAAAAAAAACGTGGTTTGAAGATAATGAAGAAAATGCTGTGCTAAGGTGACACAAGAAGAAAAAAAAATAAATAATACTTATACAACTTAAAAAAAAAAAAAAATAAATAAAGAAATATAACAACATGAATATACCACCACCAACGCAACCGAAAATTTGTGACAAAGACGGGGTGCAGCAATTTAAAGAATTCAAGCAGAAATACGAAATGTGGGAATTTTTTTGCAATATTTTTGGATATGCGAACGGCGAACAAAGCAATTAAACGTATTCGGCACTTAAACGTATTTATTATCGAACTAAATGGAGCAAAAGTATTCAGCAAAATCGACCTAACGGAGGGTTATCATCAATTAACTTTGGATAAGGAATCCAGGGATATAACAACATTCTCAACTCATTGTGGATTATACAGATACAATAGACTAAACTTCGGCGTAAATTCGGCAGCGAAAGTGTTTCAAGATACGATACTGTAGCATCGTGGTTCTAAGCTATGCTAAAAGCATAATAATAATAGTAATCAATAACAATAACAACACCCAAGCCAATTGTCGATGTTAACAACAAGCGTATGTCAAAGCATGGAAACATCTACATGCTATAAAACTGATATTTATCAAAATAGTTATATTATGTATTTAGTCAGTAATCAACCTAGTTATAATAAAGTCGTTCAAACCACGTACGAACGTAGAATTTGAAGTCTACAGTTTCAGACAACAAAAACAACAAGTTGGCGAAACCATCAACAATTTCTATGGCAGATTATTAAAACAGAGTGTTAACTGCAATTCTGCGGATGCAAACCTCGAAATAAAATCGCAAATAATTGCAACGACAACTTCATCACGTCTACGCGATTACGCATTTTTAAAAAAACCCACACTCGAAGAATTGTTAGAAGAGGCAGGTAATTATGAAATTGCCGAAAAACAAATAGGCAAGATAAAACAACAACACTTCCAAGAAACAATGGAACAAACAACCTGCAGTCTTATGAAGAAAAAGTACAGTGGTGACGGAAATAAAAGTTTTAACAAGCACAACAGTCGTCCGTTACAACCAACACAACGAACAAATCAGAAATGCAAGTATTGTGGTGACGCGTGGCATCAAAACGGACTATACACATGTCCAGCGCGCAAAGCCAAATGCATTGCATGTAAACGACGGGGTCATTACGCAAAAGTATGCCTGTCTACTGGCAATAACAGCAAACAAAAACACAAACACGTTCGCAATATTCAACAAGAACGGAACGAAAGCGGCGATTCGTCCGAAGAATCCATAGAAAGGATATTTAGTTTCAACATTGAAGGAAATACAAGCCTTCCAACGGCGGAAATAGAGTTGAATGATAAAAAGGTAAAGTTTACCATTGACACAGGTTCGAGTGTGTCAATCATCAGCTCTAAAACCTACAATACCTTTGTACAAAGACCGGGTTTAAGCAGCGGCAACACAAACATTTTCGCCTACAACTCACAAAAGCAACTACCCATAGTGGGTAAATATAAAGCAACACTTAAACATGGCACTCAAATTATCGTCGAAGATATTTACGTAATAAGCGGAAACGAAGCACCGTCTATTCTAAGTTACCAGGCATCGAAGGGTCTAGGACTCATACTGTTGACAAACAACACCAACTGCATGGGTTCAACAGACACTTTCGACAATACCAGAATAAAAAACGAATTTCCGGAAATATTTAAAGGTGTTGGCAAATTAAGAAACACCGAAATACATTTATTTATCGACGAAAAAGTGGCACCAATCGCACAACGATGTCGCCGTATTCCGTTTCATCTCAGATCTATTGTTGAGGATGAACTAAACAGGTTAATCAGGGAAGACGTACTAGAGAAGGTACATGATCAACCAACACCATGGGTATCTCCCATAGTATTAGTGCCGAAGCCGAACAACCCAGAAGCTGTACGTATGTGCATCGACATGCGAGCGGCAAACACGGCTATAAAGCGAACACGTTATGTCACACCTACAATACAAGACATAATGGCGGCCGTAAACGGAGCAAAATATTTTAGCAAAATAGACCTGAAAGATGGTTATTATCAACTCACACTGGATGAAGCATCAAGGGGCATCACAACGTTCATCACACATTGTGGACTATTTAGATATAAACGTCTAAACTTCGGAATCAACGCTGCCGCAGAAATATTCCAAGATGCCATAAGGCAAATATTGCAAAACATTGATGGGGTGATCAACGCCAGTGATGACATATTAGTATCAGGCAAAACAAAGGCCGAACACAACGCAACGCTACTAAACGTATTGTCCAGATTAAAACAAAGTGGTTTAACGATAAATGAAAAAAAAAGTGAATTCAGCAAAGAAAGCATTAAGTTCTTCGGGTTCGTTTTTTCATCCGGAGGTATTAAACCCGACCCAGCAAAGGTCGAAGCAATCAAAAACATAAAGGTTCCGGAAAATGTCTCAGAAGTGCGTAGCATACTTGGCATGCTCAACTTCGCATTGCCATTCCTACCAGATTTGGCAACTCACACCGAACCACTACGAAAATTAATTCGTAAGGATCCAGAATTTACGTGGACAGAAACACACGACGTAGCATTGGAAAATTTAAAAAAGTTAATGAGCGACGCTAATAGACTTGCATATTATGATATAAAAAAAGAAACACATTTACACGTAGATGCAGGTCCAGTTGGATTGTCTGCAATATTATCACAAAAAAACGGTAAAACATTTGAGATCATCGCATACGCCAGCAGAGCGCTGACGGAAACGGAAAAACGGTACAGCCATATAGAAAAGGAGATGTTAGCAGTAAGTTGGTCAATGGATCACTTTCACATATACCTGTACGGTACCTATTTCTTCGTGCACACAGATCACAAGCCGTTACTAGGTATATTACGAAACCCAATGTCCAAAGCAACACACCGAATAGAACGGTTAATTTTGAAAACACAACAATATCAGTTTGATATCATACATCAAAGCGGATCTACCAACCCAGCCGATTACTTTTCAAGACATCCACTGAAAGTTGACAACAAATACACAACTGAAGTAGATCAATATATACAATTCGTTTTTTCAAACGCCATGCCATCAGCCATGTCGGTTGAAGCCGTAAAACAGGCAACGGTAAGAGACCCTACATTAAAATTGATACACGATGCAATACAAGGAGATCATCAATTATGGAACGCGGTCGAAGCAAGGCGATATCAACAAATGAAAGACGAGCTATCAATCGTAGAAGGTTGCATAATGAAAGGTAACCAAATAATTTTACCAAATGAATTGGTACATGAAGCAATACGGTTGGCACATAAAGGACACCTGGGTATAGTAAAGACAAAACAGTTAATTCGCAGTAAGGTCTGGTTCCCAAATATGGACAGACTTGTCGAAGAAACTATATCTCACTGCCACACATGTCAGGCAGTCACGGATCAACACAATAGGAATCCAATATACATTGAAGAAAGTGCTGCAACACAAGTGCTGCACATTGCCAAACAACAAATATCTGTTAATAATAGTCGATGAATATTCAAAGTATCCCTTGGTGGAGGTAGTAAACTCAACAAAATTCAGTTCGACTGGTCCAGTTTTAATCAAAACGTTTGCAACATTTGGGTTTCCAAGCATTATTAGATCCGACAACGGTCCACCATTCAATGGGGACGAGTTCGCAAGTTTCATCAAAAGGTGCAAGTGCATCCATCACAAGGTAACGCCTTATTGGCCACAAGCAAACGGTCAAGCGGAAAGGCTAGTGAGAACTATAAAAAAATCTTTGATTTGCTCACAGTTAGAGGAGGCAGATTGTTTATCACAACTGGAAGCCTTTTTAATGAATTACAGGGCAGCTCCTCAAGCTTCAACCACCATTCGAATTAATGTTCGGGAGGCCAATGAATGGTTTTCTGCCGACGACAACAAGCATTTTCAAAACAAAACAAGGAGAAGAGGCGATGAAACGAAATGAACAAGCAAAGGAGAAAAACAAAACATATCATGACACAAGGGGAAGGTATAGGCCGCATGATTTTAAGATCAACGAGTTAGTGCTTTTAAAACAACGCAAGCTTAACAAATTAACTCCACCATTCGATCCGAAACCATTTACAATCACCAAAATACGTGGAACACAAATTCACATACAGCGAAACAACACAAAACTGATTAGGAATTCGTCGTTTCTAAAACGATTTTACGCAACGGATTTTGTATCCAAGTATACATTGTAACAATCCAGCCGACGAAGAATTCTTAAAATATTATGTTGATTCATACACAAGGCAGACACCCCAAGTACATCATGATGCACGACCACCACAAGAACAACAAGGTCAACAACATCAAAACAACGAACCAACAACATCAGACGTTCGACGATCGGAGAGACCAACAAAGGGTAAACTTCCAGAAAGATATGGAGATTACGCCATGAAGGGCTTGGCCGGAGTCCAATCTAAAGCAAGGGGAGAAATGTAGCATCGTGGTTCTAAGCTATGCTAAAAGCATAATAATATTAATAATCAATAACAATAACAACACCCAAGCCAATTGTCGATGTTAACAACAAGCGTATGTCAAAGCATGGAAACATCTACATGCTATAAAACTGATATTTATCAAAATAGTTATATTATGTATTTAGTCAGTAATCAACCTCGTTATAATAAAGTCGAACAATAAAGAACATTACAGATACGACAGGTTGTCATAACTACAATACAAATGCTACTTGGGAACAAATGTGACGCTCGCCCTATTCGCCACACAACATTTATATATGTATAATAGATATAAGCTTTCGCTTTGTTCATTCATTCATTCATTCATGCATTGATGAATTCATGCATGCATTCCTGTAATTACCGTCAAAGCGTACAGACGCAAAATTAATAAAGAAAAAGAATTACAATTTACACGTGTTTAGTTTTCTTAAATAATACTTTTAATGTGGTAACCACCTCATCACATTACAGGTCTTTCATCTTTGATCACATTAAAGGCAAAGGTCCGCCCTATAAGCAAACTTGTAGGTTCAGGAAAAATCATTTTGAGAAATGTTGCTTGTTAAAAAAGAAAAATGTGTATGAAATATGTAACAATAATGAAAATGAAAATGAAAAAGTAGTAGAAAAATACTTTATTAATAGCATTAAGACTTCACACAATGTAATAACACATGTTAATACATGGTATGAAAAAATAAAATTAGGAAATTAATTTTAAGCTAGATACAGGTTCTTATGCCAACATTATATCATTTAATCTATTTCAACAGATAAAAAGCGATGAAAAATGTAAAGAAACAAATACAATTCTAGAAGCGTATGGTGGTTTTAAAATAGAACCAATCGGGCAAATCAATTTATTATGTCATTATCGAAAAAAAAAATTCGAATTATTTATCAACGTAAAGACGTTGTAAATAAATAATAATTAAGTAAAACAATCAAATATGTAAAAACATGGAGTAATTCATTCTTTTGAATGTAAAGATAAGGATGGTATATATATATATAGGTCAAACTGGACAATTGTTAAAAAATAGAATTTATCAACACAAATATGAAAATAAAAATAAACATCTAAAAACAAATAGTACAGCGGCAGTACAGTACGCCATCAACACAGGACATACGTTTGATTTTGATAAAATAAAAGTGTTAGCCAAACAAATGCAATTATCAAAAAGATTGGTATTAGAAACTTTATAGACCGAATATACGTGCCGCTGAGCATCTTCTCTGCATAAGATGAACATGCCGTTTATGCGCACAGTTTATGCAAAGTTGATTGCCGTTTATGTGTTGTTATACTTATGCTATTCTAAAATTAATTTATATTTATAACTTTTTCAATTATTGTTATCAATACGTTATTTATACATAGACAAATAAAATTAAAAAAATTAAATTACTAATAAAATAAATTCAAATTTGTATCTTAATTCTTTCACTAAATATTTTCACAAGATTTTAAGAATAAATTGTTATTGGTTATGTTCTGGTATGCTCATTGATAAATGAATGAATTGCGTTTATGTGCGGTATTTTATCATGCTATCTTTCTAGGCATGGCAATTTTCGAACAACTTATTTGCATAAGATAGATACGTTTATGTCGATAGAAATTTGCCACAATTTGTTCCCAAAAGTTGTAGCAGTAGCACATAAACTTGCTTATTTATTAATAAATACAGACAGAATTCCATAAGCCTAAAAGCCGATATTGATAATATGAACCCGGTAAATACACAAATTTTAAAATAAATAACGTAAGAACAATAAAAATTGTTCGCAAAAAAAATATTATAATAATACGGTGCGTGATAGATAATTCTATACCATTCGCATTATTAAAATATTTTATGTTTGTTTCATTTATGATTGCAATATGTAAATCAATTAAAATCAGTTCATTATAATTATAATAAAGGATATAATGTTGTGGTATTGACACCCTACAAATATATATAATATGTAAGCATCATAGGTTAAGTATGTAAAATTATGAAATAAATATACCAGTCGTCAATAGTACAGTACAATTATTAAAATTGAATCTACATTAATTATTTTGATCGACTGGCCTAATACCTGCAAGTAAATTATTATTCCCTTCAATTTAGCCCTTAGATGAAAGAATATCAGGATTAGTAATAAATTGTTCATAGTGAAGATTTTTTCAACAATGTGTAGGTTTCAATGTTGTTGTTTTGTATCTCATCAAAGATGATTTTGCATCTGTTATTCTCTCATCAAAGATTTAACCGCATTGAAAATAGACTCAAAATATGAACGGTGACTTGTTTTACGTTTCAGTGACACTCTTTAAATATTATGTTGTTTGCATTTTTTATTTGAAATTATACGTTTTTTTTAATGTTTCGAAACACAATTTAGAATATTTAATTTTATATAATATATTTTCTATATGTAGTTTCTAATCCTTTCTACGCAATTATTCCCTAAATATTGAACAAAAATGCAAGAATGCATTTTTTGTATGGTTACGTCGTATGATTAACATATAATTTTTATTTTAACATAGGTTTTTTTATATTTGTATAAATAAATATCTATGTAGGGAAATGGGATTTTTATCACAATATTAAATAATATATATAGTATTCATAAATACACATAATATCATAATATAACCATTAACCAAATACATACCCATTTTTTGAAGATTATGAAATTATAAGCAAAAAAAAAGCCGCGGTTTTGATAAAGTTTTTACATCATTACGTATTTTATTATTTTCATGTATATACTTTTGTATATACAGGGTTAGTCTAATAAATGAAACAAACACGTTTGTGCGAAAACGACGCATTTTGGAGAAAAAACTGTAGAGACGAAGGGGCCGTAATTTTTATGGCAAATGGAACCCCTTATTTATCGATACCGAATCCTATTCTACATCAAAAAGTAAGACCATTTTCTATCCGCACATTTTTTGATTAGACCCCAAATTTGGTCGTAAACTTGATTTGAACTTAAGTGGTTTTCGTTTCCCTTTTTTTAAATCTGATCTGACATTTCAGATTTTTGATTTTTAATCGAACATGAAAAAGAGATGTCCAAAAAATACAAGACTTTCTTTCATAAAATCTTTCATAAAATTGATCTAGATCAAAAAAAAAGGTTGATTTTTTTTACCCAATCGAAAAAGAAAATTGATCTAGATCAAAAAAAGATTGATCTTTTGGGCCAATAAAAAACCGCATTAGTAAACATAAAAATTAACTTAATGATGTTAATTAAATATAAATTTATAAGATGTCATGATGTGTTTTAAACATTTAATATTTTAAGGAGCATTATTAAATTAACCATTATTGGATTAAATGTTCAAAGAATAAGAAACTATTAATTAATTAATTAATTACTATAACTTCCATATAGTTCCTTATTCTTAAAATGAAACCGTCGATTGAGTGTAATACTTTTTCCACTTCTATAGAAATGCAAGCATTTCTGCTTCATATTTTCTGGGTTCTCTTCTCTGCGTTTTCTTGGTAAATTTTTTCTTTGAGATATCCCCATAAAAATCTAAAGCGGTCTAAGGAGATCTCTTTCCCCATAGGTTCAAATGATATATTTAAATTTCGGCCTGTTAATGATAACTTTCGGTTTGTTAATAATAACTTTGAACATTTAATTACCCAATAAAGGGTAATTTGATAATGCATAATATGTTCATTTTAATATTAAATGTTTAAATATCAACACATCAGGCCATATTATAAATTTATATTTAATTAAAATGATTAAATTAATTTTTATTTTGACTAAATTGAAGTCAAGTTTACGACCAAATTTGGGGTCTATTCAAAAAATGTTCGTATACAAAATGGTTTTATTTTTTGATGTAGAATAAGAATCCGTATCGATAAATAGGGGGTTCCATTTAAAAAAAAGTATGTTTTACGTCATATCTCCTATGTGACCTTGACTCAAGGCCAAAACACACAACCATCTTATGTCTCCCTATAGCCACTGAACCACTTTTGTCTGAAACATTTTTCTTAAAATACCGTAGTTTCCGAGATTTTCCATTGTCTCACGTTAAAAAATTCACCCTGTATATAAACAGTATATTTTATCTTAACTATAAAAAAATTAATTTTAACATTTTTAATTATTATATTCTTTAGTGTAATTTTGATCGTTTGATCGTCCGAAAGTATTCCTTTTTTCGAGCATATGACAAACAAACATCGTATATATTTAATTATTATTTTTATACATGGAATAAAAATGAAATTCTAAATGGATAAAAAAGATTTTTGAAAGAAATTTTTCCTGTTATTTTAAATTAATTAAAAAATAGTGAATTAAAATTTAACTTTTTATTGTGATTTTTAAAGTATTAATATATTTATTTAATATTACATTAATATTATCACCATACTACTATATATATATATAGAGGAAAAGAAAAAAATAAAATAGATTATATGATCGCGTATTTCTATAAAGTAGTTTGTTAATTATTAAGGAAAATGTTACGTTTATTGTTAGTAGTTAGTTTTATAGTTTGGTGTAGTACAGGTGGTGACGCTCAAACCGGAATTAAGAAAAAATGTAAGTGTTTGCTATCACTCACAATCAGTAAAAAAAGTTTAAATAATAGTTGAAACATTTAAATTAAATTTAAGTTTTAGAAAAAAGTCATAGAATAATTCGTTATTAATTCTGACGAATGAAAATATAATTTTTCGCAAAAAAAAATCCCATTTGCTAAAAAAAAATTCAGATTGTAGTGGTTTTCCGGTTATTATTATTCAATATTATTTAATATTATATAGTTTTTCTGTTATTATTATAATAAATCTAAATGTTAAGTTGAATGTTCTCAACTGATAAAAACAAATTATTTAAATTTATTATTATGTAAATTTTCTATACATTTATAATCTATAATGGGTTTTATTTATCGTATGTCGCGTGAAATCTCTGACCCGTATTGTTTTCGTTCATTATTTTTCTCTATGGTTAGGTCCATATGCATGTCCGGTTTGGTGACCATACTACTATATTTACAAACAAGGCTAGGATTGAATTTCTGCAGAGAAGATTTCTCAAATTTCTCGCTTTGAAATCTCTTCCCTGGACAGACCCAACAGTATTACCTAGTTATTCTGCTGGACTGGCATTATTAAGTATGCCTAGTTGGGAGGGACACGGGGAATTTATTGGTTTATCCCTTTTATGTAATTTCTTAAATTCTATTGTTGATTGCTCTTCGATTTTAAATAAACTTAATTTGAAATTAAACTTTAGGCGTCTCCGTGCTAATGATTTTTTTCAATTGGGTAATTATCATACCAATTATGGCCGATTCAATCCACTTGATGTTTTAATCATGACTTATAACTCTTGTAGTGGTTTTTTTATTGGATAACAATGTTAAAAGTGTAATATTTAAAGATGCATTTTATAAAAGTAATAATTCAAATTTATAATTATTAAATTATTGTCCATTGGTATTTAATGACTTTTACATAAATAAATAAATAAATAAATAAATAATATAATTCTTCTATATATAGAATATAGAACATTCTTCTATATATAGGCGATATAACAATTCTATATTTATATACAGTTAAACCCCATAATTGAACTACCTGGCGGACTTAGTAAAAGTGGTCCGATTCAAGAGGTGGTCCTATTATAGAGGTGATGGTTTTTTTTTCAAAGTGAGGCTACATATTTCTTTTTAAATCTGGTACTTATATGTTAATTATTCCTGTATTATATAAAACAAGCGGATGAATTTAAAAAAATATTTGTGTATTTTTACCAATATAAACCATATTTTATTTAAAAAAATGAAACATTAAAATTATGTGCAAAACAAATATGTTCGCTGGCACAACAACAACAACAACAATACACATTTGGTTCAATTAAGAGGTGAGAAAATTAAGGGTAATAGGTCTCTAACAAAACTTAAAATTTCTATGACAAACGATGGAAGCGGTGGAATTAGAAACGATTACCCGATACAAAACTCATTTAATTTTTCTTAAAACCTTCAGATTTCAAAACTTCTAGTTAGTTGATTAAAAACAAAAAAAGATATCTCTAATAATCTTTTAAATGTGTATATGGAAAGGGATAATAGTGATAGGATTAGGCAACATTACGGGGAATGTAAATTTTCACATTTGGTACCCGAAAAACGCATATCAAAATATTCAAATCAATGGCTTCAAAACGTTTTGGAGATATTTGAGAGTAGAAGGAATGAACACTGACATAGCCCAACTAAACCATATTACCAACGAAAAAAGCATATTTCTAAATTTCTCAATTCTAAAATTAGAATTCAAAATCAAACATTTATTAGATCATTGTATACGGTACACAATTATACTATATATGTATATTGTATTTATATCATATATGCAAACTTTTACGTAAAAGATTTCCTATATACTAAAATTAAGAAGTAATTTCAATTTTTTCAAGTGCGTATTTATTATTATTATTATTATTATATTTTTTAATCAAATTTTGCTAATAAGCACCCATCTAAACTAAAACATATATACATACAGTGTATCATATAAATAAACGCAATTTGAAATTTAAAAAATAGAAAAAATATTATAATCATTTTTGCAGATTGCAGATAGGAAAAAATCAAACATACGCCTACGTTGGGTGAACGCACGCATAAATTGATAATCGTTCAACTTTTCTTTCCTTTTTTACTTTTTTTTTACCATTTCGTATTATAAATAAATAATATTAATAAAAAAAATAATGTAAAGTCCCAATGATATTAGTTTCATTGCGTTGCTCTTGTTTATTAAGGAAGTTGCGTTCCTTTCGATTATCAGGAGTAGGTAAGAGTAGAAAGAGTATAGATTTTTCTACGCCGAACCACTTTTTGCTATAGAACGGTGTAGTACGGAGTAGATCTATTCCTTTCTGAGGGCCTATCATGATTTTCGCGGTGATACAAGCCATATATGTGTTCAAGCCGCGTGAATTATTAACAGATTACGTCGCATAAATTTCTCATAAACGCCATCTTTCTCATTATGATTATCACAATATAACAAAGAACTTGTATAAATATAGAAGAAAAATCATATTTTTATGTTTAAACAATTATTTTCGACTTTTCTAAATAATTTTGGTAGAAAAATATACCACTCTGTATTGAAAATGTTCTAATTCCGAAAAATGTGGTACCGATACATTTTGGTGCCAGCAAACAAATTTAAAGAAATGCGAACATATTTCGTCTCACTGCGAAATTCATGATAGGCCCTCAGGTAATCGAAAGGCACGCAACTTGTATATACGCAAGCGTGCGTCTGTGTTCTGTGAACGTATCCTTTATTTTCGATCGGCACTTAAGATCAATACAACGTTTGCATGTATGGTTAACTATTGGATGTAAATGTATAGCTCGTTTTTTGTTAATTTTATCGGAATGTTCCTAAGCATCGGTGTGACGGATGCTTGAATGGTCGTAACGATTTTATAAACCATTTCATTAATAGTTATTTTAAATCACGAACTTTTACGTTCTTTTTGCAAACTTTTACGCAAAAACCAGCTGCTAATGCCCGCTGGTTAATCGGTTCCAACACGAGAAATCTTCAATTAAAACTTATCAAATAGTAATTCATCCGCCAACATTCTCACACTGAAATTTGCATCTACATCTAATATTTCACAAACTTACTCTACTAATACAGTACAATTTATTTTTGTACGAGACAGATTTGGACGTCTTTGGATTTCATTTAAATTCTCTCGAATATTTCTGAAACGAGAAAACCAATCACAAATTGGTCATTGTGCATCATTACTAATGAAATTAATGACATTTTCGATTCAGAAAATAATGGTGACTTTTTTTTTGATGACACTTGCAACTATTTTATGTTCGATTGAAAAAAAGAAGTGTGCATCTTGATTAATTATGTTCGATTAAAAATGTATTTTGCAATTAATTGTTGTTTTTTTTTGCTTTTTGCTTCGTCGATTTGGTAGTTGCAGGAATTGCAAAGTTTATTTTTGACAGTCTTACCAATATATAATTTAAGTGAATAAGATATTTTTTGAATAATTATACAACAAATACAATAAATAAAAATGCAATTTCGAATGTGGTGGGTTCGAAAGCCAAAGCCGTCAAAATTAGTCAAACATTATTATAAAGCAATTCTATGTAGGTACATTTTAAATAAATGTTTCAACTGTTTTCAAAAATACAAAAAACGATCATACATTTTTGTAAATAATATTAAAAAAGAATTTTTTATTCTAAATATAATTTTATATATCGGTTACAATATAAGAAAATATCATTTATTCTATTTTTATTATATTAACTCACACTTACCGGAAACTCTAATCAACAAAATGTGCTTATAATAATATATATTTATATTTATTTTTTTTTTTAAAATAAATTATATATTAAGAATAAAAAATAAAAATGTTTTATCAAAATAAACGCTTTGATTTTTTAATAATATATTACTCATATATTATATGTGCAATTGTACTTTATTATGTTTATGTATATGTAGACCAATGTTTTGTTGTAAATTATTATCTTTTGTCTATACAATAAGAAAATATGTCATTTTTTGTTTTATTTATAAATATATCAATAGCCGCAGCTTCTAAAAAACCAATTTGGAATGCAACCGTTGCGGATACGTTAAAAAGTGATTTATTAATAACATATGATGTATATAGTCGACCAACATCAAACAAAATGCAAATAAATATTCAATTGAAAATACATCACATTGATATCGATGATCAATTGTCAACAATGAATATATTTGGAAAAATTGTAATGGTAAAGTATGTTTGACAAAATTGTATATGTTAAATAAAATTATATCTCTATATATATTATATATGGTATATATAGACTATACTTATTAAATAATCTAGACATATTGCACAATGGTTCATATTTCCCGTAGTTTGTTCTATGAAAGTACAGGTGCAAGAAGTTTCGACCACGGGAACACCGGATTAAAACGTTGAAATCACAATCACATTTGTCGTAACATATAAAATACAAACGTCACACACACAGTTCCCTCCAATGTCTTAAGTCTCGGTCGTCCAACAACATCGCTGCATCATTAATTGATGAGATGGATCTGAAGATTTTTAAGCTGTCGGCATACAAAAGGCACTGTAACGACTTTATTTCCAACACCAAGGTTTAAATTAACAAATTAAATAAAATCGGGCTAAGGTAGTTTCCTTGAGGGAAAACACCCGATCCCACTTGAAAGGCGTCCAAATTGCAACCACAAGTGCGTACAAATTGCTTATTTGAATTGTAAACTCATTATATTTCGGAATGCATTACTCCGAAAGAAATACCCCTAAATGGACATGACCACGAATCGGTAAATATCCCAAACGGTCATTAATTAATTTTAATTTTTCTTTCTTATAATAATTCTTACATTCAATTCTGGGAGCTATAAATTAATATTATAATATCTTATAATTTATCTCCCCTAACCACTTTTAAAGATATTTAAATTAATTTTAACATTATTTAAGTCGCATTTCCGCATGCTTAATTCACATGCTAAAGAAGGCATTCGGAAGGCATGCTAAAGGATCCCTTCCGAATGCATGCTAAAGAATCGGTATATCGATATCGTTATAGATATTATGGTATCTATCAATACCAAAAACATTTAGAATTTCGTAACGTCTTTAACGTTACTAATTTAAGGTGGATTGGGATTCGACATCGGCCAACGGTCAGTTTTCCGATTATGGTTTTCCGGCGAAGATTAACCAATAATCGGGATGAAATTGATTATAGAGGGGCCTTTAAGAAACCAAAATCTAAATCTGATTGATGATTACACGTGGACTGACTTTTTTCATCGTGGTCCAAAATAGGTACAAAGCTTTATGCATACATAAATTAAATATATATATACTGCATATATATGAAACAAATAAACAGTAGCATATGCCGAGCGAGTCACCTGCCTAGTCAAAACGAAAACATCCCTATTATTAAGTGGGCTTTTCCAGGCCCGGTAGTTATACTTGCTTGGTTACGCCTTTCCAGAAAACAAATATTCTTCAGAAAATCGTCGTGATATTCGGATTGTGGGGGTCAATAGAGGAGCACCATGTATAAAAATGTATACTATTAAATTTATTTGACTATATTTTATGATTAAATTTATATATTTTTTTCTACAGACATGGACCGATGAAAAGCTGAAATGGACACCGTCAGAATACAATGATATGGTTCAATTGAATCTGGATGACAGTCGATTATGGATACCCGATATAATAGTAATGAATAGTGCAAATCAAGATCGGCAAAAACAATTTGGTAAAACAAATTGTATTGTAAAAAATGATGGTACTATAATATGGTCACCACAAATTAATTTTCAAACTTACTGTGATTTAAATTTAAGTCAATGGCCATTTGATACGCATGATTGTAAATTATTATTAGGATCATTATCGTTTGATAAAAATGAAATCGATTTAAATACAATTCAATTATCGATGAACAACAATAATAATGATGGCGAAACAGGTGGTAATGATGATGATAGTCAATCGTCCAGCAATAATGAAACAAACGATGCATCGAACGTAATAGGAATTATTGACAATGAATTACTGGTGGCCAATCATGAATGGTCAATTAATAATGTAAATGTGCAACGCAATGAATATATGCATACGTATTATGATAAACCATATATTAATATTGAATATAACGTGATAATTGAACGTCGTTCACAAATCTATACATCAATTGTATTTACACCGGCTTCGATTTTAATACTAATGATACTAGCCAATTTTCTATTGCCGCCACAATTTGGCGAAAAGATTCTATTAAATGGTATTTGTGCATTTACAATTGTTATAATGCTTTTATATTTTTCTCAAAAACTATCGGCAATGGCATTTCATACCCCATTAGTTGGTAAGTTCTTATATTATATACACAATCTATTTTAACTTGTATGCAATTGATTGATAATTGCGTATATTAATTCACAGTGTTATTCTATACAATTTCATTACATTTGGTTACAATTTCAATGATAATATCAATAATTGTAATAAAATTATCACGTGAAAAGCATGTGTATGCTTTACCATGGTTTTTTAAAAAATTATTAGACGGAACATTCGGCAAATGTCTATTATTAAGAATGTGTACCGGCGAACAGGTAAAAATAAATCTTTATTATTATACATATTTCAAAAGGTCTATATAATTATATTTTTGGTTTAGCAAATATCAACATTACCTGAAGGTGTTATGGTTGAAGAACTTCAAGAGCAACAACCATCCGATCCACAAGAAACAATACAAATACAAACTAATAATGATACAATTTATAATTTTAATGATTTAGTTGGTAAACGTACAATTATCAATTGTTCAATTCAACAAGATTGGATTAATTTAGCAACGGCTATCGATAGAATTGCATTTTTATGTTATTGTTTTATATTTCTATTTTTAGCTAGTATTTATTCTGTTTAGTATACATTTAGTATAAAGTCTAAACTCTATATGTATATTCCTTTATGCATATACATAGTATATATACTATAGGCTATAGATTTATTGTATATATAAACATTCAATTAATAGCAAATATTATAATTGTATGCAAGCGTATTTAAAATAAACTAATCTTAATAAATTCCTATATTTAAAGAAAACTATATGTACTTTTTATTACTTTGTAATTCGCCCAACCCCTGAAAATCATCCGCTTAAAGATGATAACAAAAACACTATGCGGTATAATAATAGAAGTATTAATAGGTAGAAAGATATACCCCGTATGACGCTGTATAAAAAATATGAACCCCACATAAAATATTAAATTAAGCTAAATTCACTGGTGGTTGCTGAGTGGCGATTCCATTGAAAAGTGACTGTTTTTAGTGAGAGACTTCGAAGGAGTCATAATTATTGTGAGTTCATTCGAATAAGTTACTGGTATTCTGTATGAAAAAGTGACCTTTTTATTATTAATTATATTAATTATTATTATTATCAATAAACAAAATATAATGACTGTTTTTGGAAAATTATAGAAAAAAAATCAATATTATAATTTATTATTATTTAAAATGCATGCGTATATGATGATTTTATTAAAAAAAAATATACATGAAGTCACTAACGACTCACACATTTTTATTTTAGTGACTATTTTTTTACTTAATTTGTTCCCCTTTCCCAATCAAAGCTACCGTACGCAACTTTAAATTTAAGAAAATCAGCAAAAAGTTGGTACGAGGGATTCATAATTAGTACACCAAACCCGGATTGGGCCAAATTTATATCGGAATTAACAATTAATTTCGCAAAAAAGGTCGATTATGCTGAAGTACACCTACAAATTACCAAACGCAAACGACAAAGTAATGAAACCATCGAAGATTATTACTTTGATATGAGTAAATTAGCAAAAAAATTAAACTAAGTGACAACGCATTTATAAAATACCTGATTACCAATTTAAACAACAAAGAAATGAGTAGTGGTTTAGCAACAACAAACGTAGAAATGCCACTAGATTTATTACAGCAATTAAAACGATATGAGGATATAATGCAAAATACCAAAGGTAACATCAACGATCGACAATTCAATACATCCATAAAAATTACCGGAGAGCGTTGTATGGTCTGTGGTAAATATGATCATTATCACAGTCGATGTCCTCTTAAAAATACCAGCAAATTATGTTTCATATGTAAAAAAACTGGGCACTTGGCTGCAACATGTTATCAACGCCCAATTTTAAAAGAACAACGAGCAACGGACACGAATAGGAAATGCTATAGATGTCAACAACCCGGACATCTATTTAGAAACTGTCCAAATTATAAATCAATAACAAAACCGGAAGAGTCAAGAAAAGATAATTTTAAGCGAATGAATCTCATTAAAGAAAATCACGATGAATATCATAAAATAGTTAATATGAAAGGAGTCGAAATATATGCATTCGTAGATATGGGAAGTGACGGCACCACCATCGAAGAAGATATTGTTAAACAACACGAATGGAAGTATGAACCATACTGTTGTAATTTAATTGGTTTTGGGGGTGGACAAAGCGAAACGAAAGGAGTCATACATACAGAACTTGAAGTCGATTCGGTGGTAAGAACGGTTCCTGTATTAGTTGTAGACAATATGGAGTTCAAAAATATACAATGATTTTGGGGCGTAGTTTCCTAGACCAGAATTATGTAAAAATAACAAAAACAAAAGGAAAACTAATGATAGAGGAGGATTCAGAAGAACCAGCCACGGAAGAAAAACAATCTGATCAACCAATACGTAATTTATATAAAATGAATGAAATCGCGGTAGGACAAGGAATAACGAAGGAACAAAAATCGAATCTAGTGACTATAATATAAATACATACCGAAAATGTTTTTCTGAAAAATTAGACGAAATTGGATTATCACATCTAGTGGAAATGACTATTGAATTATAAAAAAGGTGGAAATTGTCAAATATAAACCATATCGCGTAGCTTACAATCAACAAATTATAATGTGGGACATGATCAAAGAATTGATGGATCAGAACATTATACAAGATCAGAATACGCAAGTCCGATATTATTAATTAAAAAGAAGAACGGACAATATCGAATGTGTGTGGATTATCTCAAATTCAACGATATCACCAAACGGGAGGTATATCCTACACCTAATGTCGAAGGTCAGCTGGATCGATTGAGAGGTGCAAAATATTATATTAGTCTGGACATGATGAGTGGATATTATCAGATACCAATGGTACCAATGGTGAAGGAAAGCGAAGGAAAGAGTCGTACCAATGGATGAACAATCATTTGAATATAGCTTCGAAGTTTTAAAAAAAAACGGCTCAAAACTTATTTAATAATTATAACTGAAGCTGTATAATAATCTACGAACAAATTAATATATAAATAAAGAAGTTTTATATACTGACTCGCTTCAATCCAGAATCAAAACTCATTGTTTCTCAAGCATCATCAATAAAAGATTTACTAAATAAAGTATTAAATTTTATATAATATACTACGAGTATGTATAAAAAAAAATAAAATAAATTAATTTATGAAAAGATATTATATAAAAATTGCTATCAATTGTTATTTCAACATATAATAGAAAATATTATTATTTTTATTTTTATTATTTCTATATATATAACAACTCGGAATCGTATAATAAAAAAAAATTATATCCAACAAAATTACTAAATTTCATATAAAAATAATAAATGATTAAATGATATTTATTTTCTTAAATAAATTATTTATTTGGTACAGTTGAATTTGAGCAGTTCTTGTCGATTGACG
The DNA here is from genome assembly GCA_958336335.1 of Dilophus febrilis. Taxonomy (NCBI): domain Eukaryota; kingdom Metazoa; phylum Arthropoda; class Insecta; order Diptera; family Bibionidae; genus Dilophus; species Dilophus febrilis. The sequence goes on from OY284471.1 coordinate 36,244,645, forward strand.
TCTATTTAATACGGAGTTTTAATTTTTTTAATATTCGATTCATCAAAATAAATTAAAGATTATTTGAAGCTTAAAGAAAAGTGTTGATTATTTGAATAATAAAAATCAAAGTGAAAAGAAAAATGATATATTTTCTATTAATTATAACATTATCTGGTGGATGGTATTTTAATCAAGTCCAAAGTGATGTACCAAGTAAATAAGTTGTTTTTTTTTTGTTTAAATCTCACTTAAAATTCGAAATTTTTAAATTGTTATAATATTTGTTATATTTTCCTTAAAATGAAAAAAATAAGTAAAACCATTATGGAATGCAACATGGACGGATATTTTAAAGCGTAATCTCTTAACAACGTATGATCGATATGTTCGACCAGGTGAAGAATCAAATGGAACATCCGTTTCATTACAATTAACCATTACAAATATTGATATTGTTGAGCGTAAATCATTATTGGTTACCGACGGATGGTTAATGATGGTATGTATAAGAAACAAATATCAATATAAATTTATTTCATTGTTTTTTTAATATATATATATATATATATATATAGAAATGGAATGATGATAAATTAAAATGGTCACCGGGAGATTTTGGTGGTTTAAAAACATTACATGTATCCAGTCATGAAATTTGGATACCCGACATTCTATTATATAATACAGCAAATGGTGGTAACATAAATTATTATGGCCAAACAAATTGTATTGTTTATAATAATGGTTTGGTTTTATGGGTGCCACCAATAAAAATCGAAGCTTTTTGTAATCTCAATTTATATCTATGGCCATTCGATAAGCATATGTGTCGTCTGAAATTTGGTTCATGGACATATCATGCATACGTATTGGATGTAAAAATAAGCGAAGAGGAACCAATTGTGTTGGAACATCAACTGCTCGATAATAATGAATGGAAAATTACTGAACGTATTGCACGTCGAAATAGTGTTATTTATCCGTGTTGTGAGGAACCATATCCTAATATTGAATACAATATAACGGTGGTGCGTCAATCGCCAATATACAAGACCATTTCGATAACACCAATTGTCATTATTATTCTATTGGCGTTGGCCAATTTTTGGTTACCACCACAATCCGGTGAAAAAATTCTATTGAATGGCATTAATGCAATAATCATTGTATCACATTTATATATGTTTTCACAAAAGTTTCCATCGTTATCCGATCGAACACCTTTAATTGGTAAAGATATACAAAAATAAAACCATTTTTCAATTTGGGTTATCCTATTATTAATAATTTAATTTTTTTTATTATAGTAATATATTTTAGTGCATCATTGTATTTAATTACATTTTCAATAATTCTATCGGTAATTGTAATAAATTTATCACGTACAAAACGTATACGTGCCATACCACATAGTATTAAAAAATTAATTTATGGTAGCATTGGTACAATATTGGGCATTCAACGTTTGAATAAGGGACGACGACCGAATGATGATCAACAAAATCATACGGTTACCGGTAATGATAATAATCTAAAGCAAATAAATGATGATCAAATTCAATTAGAAACAGAAAATCAATCATCATCGACAACATCATCATCATCGAATACATCTCCAATGGGTTTAAATCATCACAATTCAAATACATCCGATTGGATACTATTTGCAACTTTTATCGATAGATTATTTTTTATTGTCTATTGCATAATATTTACATTGTTATTTATAATTTGTGCAATTTAATATAATATGTACACACGACACACGAGTATATACGATTTTAAAATAGATTATAATAATATATAAAAAATATATATATCTAATATAAAGTTAAGTATTTTCTTATATTGTGTTTATATAATTAAAAAGAGTCATTGCAATTAAATATTTTCTATAATACACATTCAAATATTGTTGTTTTTTTTTTTTAATTTAATTTATTCATTTTCAGATATATACATATTTAAAAATCTATTTTTCTATTGCTGCAGAAAAGTATTTAATAATTATTAAATTCGCAATACATCATTGTTTTTTTTTTCGATTTCAGATATGGCTTTTAGACCCTTTGAGACGTTGTGCTCAACCTTAAACAGTTGCAAATACAAAGAACAATATTTCAATTAGACGAAGTAAAACCATTAATACCATTATATAGTCGTTATATAGTTTTTTTTTTATTAATATTTGCCAGAATCTATTTTTAAGTTCCCAAATTACCTCGGAAATCTATTACCGTGATTCCGTAACAAAATAGGTGATGCACTGCGAATGTATTTTAGTAATTTTGGATGGTGGATCTATGATAATATGTGAATTAATTTACGAAATTTTTAAAATAAAATCGAGCATATGAGAGAGAAAAAAACTGAAACTGAAAATAAAAAACAAAAGAAAAATAAACTCATACGGGTTTAAACAATTGTCCAAGTTGCACTTTATATGTTTAAGATAAATGACTGCGATAGTCGTAAGTGGGAGCAAATACCAATCCCGTGGGACTGCGGTTCCACAATCTGATGTTCTTGGAAAAAATCCAAATTTCCAAATTTGTTGGTTTCAAAATAAATTAAGAGGTATACAGAATATATGGATTTGCCGCTTGAGAATTTCTCAAATTATAAGAAAATTCCAAATAGGAGCCGGGATTAATTTGAAAAATAGAATTATACTCTATAAACGACTAGTCTTTTTTGGGTGAAATAACTATATTATTATTCCATTTACGCAATTGTTTGATGTAAAGACAATTCCAAATTAACCAGGTCCTTCGTTTGTTTGAAAACAAACCCATCCCTTTGATTGAGGTGGATTACATTCCACTAGCTTTATCGTTCCCCAATTATTAATATTGATTCTAAATCTTTGTTAATTGAAAATATCATCTTCTGATTTCGGGTTTGACTGAAGGATTTTGTTCATATTATGATTACAAGGTATAGTACTTCATCTGACGAATATGTAATTGTAAGCAAAACAGTGTATTGGATTTTCGGTTACTTGTAGAAGATTGTTAATAAAAATTAATAAAAGACAATAGCGTAGAACCCCCAGGTACCAGGGAATAGATTGGATAAAGTTTTAAATTAACTCCATTTATTCCCATCTTTATGTTTCTATTAATATGAGATACACATTACGTTTAACATCTGTTAAAATCATAGAAAGGATTATGTTTTAATCATATATAATTTCTTAGAAATTAATTTCTATACAATATGAAAAAGTATTGGCATTAAAAGGATGACACCATTGCGAATTATATTCTTTTTCTATTTACCAAAATAGAACTTTATATCGTAGATATACAATGTAACTAATAAACAATATAAAAAAATTATATAGACCATTTTCTCACAATTTAAATTTTTGGATTTTATAATCACACAAAAGGTTTATTATAACAAACCAAACAATAACGCTTATTATTCTTTTTATTATTATTATATTATTTAATGGAAATGAATACATTATTCGCATTTTTAAAACATTTTCATTTCTATTTGTGGGAGATGCAGTAAAACCTATGTAAGGGAACAATTCGCGAGACCAATCGAAATCGGTGATCTTAGTCAGATGGTGATCGTACATCGTAGAGTACTTTTGATAATTGAAAAGTGAACGGAATACCTAATTTAATGATCTTAATTTTTTAAATAAATTTTCATTTATTTCAAAACCAATCCTTTTGAATCCTATGCATTCAAATTTATGAAAATTAAGGATTCGTATCAACATCTGGAGAAATTTTATACGTAAATATCTATTGTGCATTGGATTTTGGGACCATACAAATTCGGTCAGTATATAATAGCACGTAATATCGCAGATAGTCAACTTATTAGGAGGTTTTACTATGTATATATATTGAAAAACAACAATACATTTTGTAATTGTGATGTCATTGTCAAGTTTATCTAAAAAAATTTAAATAAATATTTTATTTAAAAGTTATTAATCCAAACATAATATCACTAAACACCCATTTTAAATATAACGTAATCGCTTAATCTTAAATATATCTCTGCCACTCTTTTTTTATCATCATATCATCAAATATATACGCATGTATTATATACGATGATTTAACAATTTTTAAATTAAAATTACCCACAAAAGTACAATCATAATATTATTTGTATTACAATACAATATTTTAATTTTATTTTATTATTCTCGTCAAAATTAACTGTAGAATTTAGTTTAATTTTTTTTTTTTGTGCGAACATTATATTACTAATATTGAAATTATTATACGATGGTTCTCAATGTCATTCTACATATATACGATATGCATTCATAGGCTTCGGAAGGATGGTTCATAAGCATTTCTGTTATATCCTTGCTAATTCATAACAAATCTCATAGCTAAATAGAATATAAAAAATATAACGTTGACAATTAAGGAATGTCCTAATAATTTGAATATTAGAGAAAATATTAATTTTCTAATCGCATTCATTAAAAATCTCTTAAATTATGTAATTCTATTACTGAATCCGAAATGAAAATTTTCGCTTTCGACTAATTTAGCGGCTATTAAAAAGGAAGGTGTTTAGCATTTAGCCGTAGCCCGAAAAGATACGGCTACATGCTAATGTATTTTTCTATAGAAAAAAAAAATAAAATGAAAAATCGTGAGAAGTGAAGTGATTGTTAGTTGTGATTGAACTGATGGAACCTTTATTGAAAATAAAAATAATATACCGGAAAATGAAAAATGTTTATGATCACTATATATAGGAAAAATAAAATTAAAATTAAAAATTCACTAAATTTGAGAAACGATTAGCCACTAAATTAGCCGAACGTGAAATTTTACATTTCAGAATCAAATATGTAATTGTACTTTTTTTTTTTATTTTGAAAATTCAAATTTAAAAAATTTAAAATAGATAACAAAAAGTCCTAAATATAACTCAAATTAACACTCTATTAAATAAAACAAAAACACTCAAAATTTTCGAACATATACGATACAAAAACAATTTGACATTTCTCAATGCGAAAATTTCTATTTTGTTTTTTATTTACATTATTTTATTTGGATCGAGGTTTCTTCATACGTCGTTCACGATTTTTTGGAAGCAAAACAATAAACATATATTGTGATAAATATTAATAATAATTTGAATATGGAATATCAACATCGTGAAGTAGGAGTTCTTCCTAATAAACTTGGAGGAGGTCCGCATGGAATTGGTAATTATTATAACAAAATACTTTTATTAAATTATGTCATCATTTACAAAAAAAAAAGAAACAAATCCGGTAAAACTAATCTATAAACTTATGCTATCCAATTTTGTTTAGCATACTCTAAAAAACCTCATATAAAAGATTTTTATTATTTTATATTTCTGCTGATCCAGGTGATCCAAATGATAAAACATTACGACGTGTTGAAAAAGAAATTCTAATACCAAAAATAATGCGTGAACGGGCGAAATTGGAAAAATGTGCCGATGAAGTTAAACAATTTGAAATGTGTTGTAAGGATAATAGTCTATTAATGATTGTTAATTGCCGTAAACAGAATACATCAATGAAATCATGTTTTAATGTATGGTATAAAAATGATGAATTCAATAAGGAATGCACCAATTTGTATTTAACAGAACGTACGGAATTTCGTAAGACTGGCATTCCGAAAAAGAATAGATCATAAAGGGATATTTTTATTATTTTATATAAGCAGCGCAATTGTATAAAAAGATTACTTCTTAGGTATAATATGATTAAAATTAAATTATATTAAAAATTACCTGTTGACTTTTGGATGTTTTCATTTATCGTTAATATGACGTGTGCAACGATCACTGTTGATATTAAAACGTATTGGTGTAATATCGGATGCTTGAAATTTATCCATATTTAATAGCAGTGTAATTGGATGACATGATTCATGAAATTCTTCGGGGTAATAAATTTCAATGATCATTACTTGTTTCTTGGATGTTTCCGATATTCGTTGTAATCCATGTACATCTGTTGTATTCATTGCAAGTTCATTGTTATCCGGACGATATTTTGTTGATATTACTATGTAACTAGCATGAAATTGATGTGGACCCACTTTATATAGCACTATATATTTATTATAGATAATAAGAACATAACATCATTTCCATATAACAAATAATATCAAAAAATAGGAAAAATCCACTTACAAAAATGTCCACCAAATTTCAGTCCACTTTTAACTACCCAATTTTTACTTTTCAAATAATGATATGTAATGTAATGTGTCATAAAATTTGGTTTTATCTTACAGAATATATTTATTATTTGTTCGGTGGTTAATTTATCATCATTAACATTACGAATTGATAAACATTTGATGGCATAATGGAGAAATAATGCCTCTTCCAAAAATAACACTAATGTTTCATCGCCAGTAATCGCACATTTATTAGACGATGCCTTTTTATTTTGACTTTGTGCAGACGATTTTGATAATAATGTTAATGGGACAGCTTTTGTTTTAGAACTTACACCAAAACATCCATTTTCATATAATGTCTTAATGGAAATTGAATCAAATACCTCTACGGACACACCGGTAAAATAACCAATAAATTTTTTCCCATGTTCGTCATTTATTATTTCTGTTATTGGAAATGGGATTACATTTGTTTTTCTATTTTTAAATCGATTCTTAGGTTGCGGTGATAATTCCATTTATTTTATTTGTGATTCTATTCACTAAAATATTTTATTTTAAATTATTAATGTTTTATAATCACTTTCACTGTGGAGGATGCAAGAAAAGAAATCAATGAATCCACGACAAAAAAAAACTTCGGGAAAAATAAAATATATACCAAAACAAAACAAACAAAAAATTAGGAGGGAGATTACTTCAATTTTATACCATTTCGTAATGTTCGAATTTTTATCACATGTTTAAAAAAAAAAATTCGTTCAATACACAATTCGCCGTATTTATTCCGAAAAATTGAAAAATGGATGCCATTTAACGAAAATCTGAAAAACCAACAACATCGACAAACTTCAATAATCGTCGAATCACACTTTTATATATATATATTTTGTTTTTGTTTTTATCTACTGCGAAGAATCAATTTTTTTTTATTTGCAAAAAAAAGTCACAAGACTCTTCGAATCTGCTGATCCAAAAAAAAAATAAGCAATAAAGAAAATTTTGTGCAGATTGAATTTATTTATTAAACAAAAATTAATATATAATTAATAATTCATTAATTATAGTTAGTGTTTATTTTTTGTTAGTTATTATTTCAAAATAGTAATTAAAACATTTTAATTAATAAAAATGTCTGAAATCGAAGATTTAATTTCATCGTTACCTGATGATAAAATTGGTAAGTATATAATTCTGAAATGCTTTTCTATTAGGATCCAAAAAATTAATTGGTTTTCATGTTAAATTTCTCAATGTTTGTATGAATATTATATAATTCTTGATTGAATTTAATTTATATTTTTTGTTTTTGTTCATTAAAACAATATTAAAACAATGTTGATATTTTCCATCTAAAGTCATATGATGATGTTGACAGAGGTCATCATCAGAGCCTATATATGCTTTTAGGAACAATTTAAAGAAAATGTTGATAAATGGAAGTTGATAGATTTTTATTTTCTATTTGTTTTAAATTATAGATATGATTGCGGCCACTAGTGTTTTACAACAACATGCTAGTGAAATACGTCAGAATAAAATCAATTGGCAATCGTATTTGCAGTAAGTTTAGTAGTTTAATTTTTATTTTTTGGCTATTATAAACACAATTTGATTTTAATAGTTTTTTTTTTATTATTGAGAGTTGTTAAGAATGAGATTTTTCATTGATGCTTTTGGTATTACTCCCAAAAAGGTACAGTTTCGGTTAAATCAAAACATGGAATTATCTATATATAGTACATATATATTAGAAATATCTTAACAACACATTATTATTATTATTATTATTATGAATATTATATAACAAAAAAATGTCATCTGATTTATGTAAAAAAAAATTTTCTCACATGCATTTTTTTATAATTTAATTTTTTACGTTTCTTTTTTACTTTTAGATCGCAAATGATTTCGCATGAAGATCATGCTTGTATTGTTGCGTTGGATGGTGATAAAAAAAGTCAATATTTACAGCAAAATGCATCACAAAGTGCAAAAACCCTATTGAATCTATTGGCTCACATTGCCAAAGATCAAACAATTCAATATATTTTGGTTATGATTGATGATTTGTTACAAGAAGATCGTACTCGTGTGGAAATATTTCATGATTTTTCCAATAAACGTAAGGAATCGGTGTGGGGACCATTTTTAAATTTATTAAATCGTCAAGATGGTTTTATTGTCAATATGTCATCAAGAATATTGGCAAAATTGGCATGTTGGGGTCATGAACAAATGCCAAAATCTGATTTACATTTCTATTTGCAATGGTTAAAAGATCAATTGACTTTAAATGTAAGTACCCCATCATATATGAAAACCTTAATTAGATATATAGTAAATATATTATTTTATATGAATTTTTTTTTTTTGTTTTAAAAAAAAACAAATGAAATAATCTGTGGCTTTTTAATAATTCCGCAATATTACTAATATTTATATCGCTCATTATTAACTTTTATTTATTTTAATTTTTTTTTGCATTTGTTGTATTAAAATTCTACTATTTGCATTTTTATTCTATTACCACTACTACTACTACTACTACTAATACTACTAATATGATACAAATTTTACTAATTAAAAGGTAACAATAAGTTGTTATCAATAACTATAACTATAGCTTATCTATAATTTACCCTCAATTTAACAATGATTATGTGTACTTTACGCTGCTGCTGATGTAACCGCTGATTGATATTAATCTGTTTATGTTGTTGTCGTTGTTGTTTTATTGTGAAAAGATGCATGATGATAATTTACATTTTTTTCATATTCTTCATCCATATATGTTACAAATAATATGTTAATTCAATCAGAAACATTCACATGAAACATATTATTTCATAAAACAAAAATTTCATATGTGATTTTAATGTGCCGACAATACCAAAAAAAAAAAAAAAAACAATTAATTTATCAATATTGTTTTTGCATGAGATCATAAACATTTTTTTATTGTAATTTTTTGTTTTTGTTGAAAGTATATATATATATTAAAAATAAAAAAATAATAACCCCGCCGAGGATGTGATTAAAATCATTAAGCCATTAAAATTAAAATCTATGTTGATTTGTTTCATGAAAACATGAAAAAATATTTTAACCTTTTTATATTTTATTTGGTTTTTTTTTTTTATGTTTTATTAATTTAATTTAAAAATCCTTTTAATTTACGGAGGATTTGATAGTTCGATTTCTCTACTTTTAAACTGTATACTAATTGTATACGCATCATTTCAATTTACATTCAATTTTCATTATTATTATTATTATTTAAGTAAAATAAAACGGAATTTTTAATTTCAAATTGTCATTTACGTGACTCTATAACTATATGCATTTGAATTTCGCTACAAAAAAATAATCCGAATTTGAATTGAAAATGATCGTCTCAATGATCCAAAATGTCAAGTAAATTATGGTTTGTAACAGAACAGAGATATCTGCTATAATAATCTGCTTGAATTTCTATGCTCCCTTACGGAATGGAATCAGAAAAACATCCGCTCTATAAAATAAATGTTTTCCATTTATCAAGATATCTGAAGATCAAAAAAATGTCATTTTAATTGGTTATAAACAGAAGGGGCTCTATATCTTTATAACCAGCTCTACGCAAAAGAAAGCTTACGTTGAAAATTGATCGGCTGGTTTCCGAGAAAAAGACAACCGAGACAACCGAGCTAGTGAGTGAAGTAGCGCAAGCAAACTGGCATTTTATTTTTAAAATCATTTTTCCAGCTAAATTAATATAATTCAAATTAAATATCGTAATCCCAGAAATCGAACTATTCCACCCTCCTTTAACATAACATATATTTGATTTTATTTTTATAAAACCCTAAAGACTAATATGCACCTAGTACGCAGCACGGGAAAAAAAAATTTGTGATTTGTTTCGAAAAAAGTATAGATAAAAAATTCATGAAGTTCGTACTAGCTGCATATTAACCTTAAAAAAAAATAACAACATATTTAATGAATACCGAAAAAAAAACGATTTATTATAATTTACAAAATAAAAAATTCAGATATATTAATAACATTTTCGTTATATGTATTATTTATGTGGTGTTTTTTTTTTTTTTTAAATAAAACACCTAATCTCCAAAATATTGAATGCCAAACAAAAAATCAAAATAACTATTGTAAAAAAAAACCCCCAAAACCAACAACATAAAACAATAAAAACAATTAATGATAAAAAATAAAGGCCAGAAATTACATTCGTGAAATGGCACAAATGGCAAAACGTGAAAAAATAACTGGACAATATTTTGGTGGTATCCATCAACATCCTCATCAAAATCAACATCAGCAACAACAGCAACATAAACAGCAGCAACACCAGCAGCAGCAACATCAACAACAACATCCAAATGAACGTTATATTGCCCACAATGTTGATGATACTAACAATAGTGGTAGTAGTAGTAGTAATAATAATAATAATAATAATAATAATAGTAGTAATACCTCAGCCTACAAAACAACAATTAAACATTTATCGGTAGTTTGTTAATTTTCTATTATTTGTTTGTGTAATTTTTCTATACATTTTTTAGTTAGTGTGATGTTGTATGTATTATATTGATTTTATTTTTATTATTTTCGTATGTAGTATCAGAATTTTAGTAGTTTTTTTTTTTTTATTTAGAATTTGTGATTGATTGATGAAAAACAAATCTTAATGGATTTGAATATAAAATCATAAGTTTTTAATAGGTTTTGTCTGCAGGGACATTTGATTTTCCAAAGTTGATATCCATTAAGCACATAAGGGTTAGTGTGGGGATGGGGGGGTTAACATAAAAATGCAGCCAAATTGAATCCAATTAAGGTCTTCTAACATCATTTTAGTGATAACTCCACTGGTTTCGAAGATATTGACTGAATAGACTTACGAGGGACACCCTGTATACATAATTTTTATTTCCGGTTTGCGGTTCAAACCAAATAATACACTTGTTTTTCAAAATAATTATTTAAATTATCATTTGATTTTAAAACCTCTTTTCCGAAGTTTGATAAGATATCTCTTCTAGATATATATATAGCTTTATATAATGAAACTTCGAAATAAAGAACGATCCTCCTCCTTCAATCAATTGTTCCTTATATCGCTAGTCTACTGCATCATTGGTTAAAAAACCAATATGACGATTTTCGATAGAAAATAAAAATTGAAAAAAAAACAATGCCATAATCAAAAATCAGAAAATTTAGTTCCCTGAACGCCCAGATTTTTTTCAAAAATAAACCAAGTATATTTCGTAGTTGTATTTCGGAATAGCCTATCATATGGATCAAATATTTTGCGAGCGAGAAACCTCTGACTACCTGGTCTCAGGTGATTTCAATTGAATATTTCGTTAATTTCCTAAATAAATTGTGATTTCATCTGGGTATCCGTGCCCCTCGTCCCTATAATGATTTGATAGAATCAATGATATATATTAATATATTGACATCATTTAGATTTCAAAGTATGAATTTATTATTTAATGTGTGTTTGGAAAAGTTCAAAATCAAAACCATCATATGATATTGCATTTAAAATATCGGATGTATGAACGAACATAAGAAACATTTTCTTCCGGAACAAATGATAAGATTTTAGGTATACATATTCGAATCTTCTACAAATAATCGTTTATAATGGCATTGGTACTCTCTAGTATACTATTCATTAATTAACTATACGTATTATATATAATTTAATTCGTATTACCTTTGATGCTACTGCTGCTTTTGTCTATATTTTTTAATAATTATATAGTCTCTATTTCTATATATAAATCTTTTTTCTATATTAGTCATTTCTATCTTTTTTGTCTTTCCTCTTAATTCGTTTGTAAAACAATACTTTTTTTTTTTTTCAAATGAGGTGATTGGGTTTGGAATGGTATTTTTTTTTTCCTATTTAGAATATAATTTTGATACTGCATATTCGATAAGAATATGTCCTTTTTGTAAAATTATTATGATTTTAATTTTTTTTTTTTCTTATGTGTGTGTTTTTTTTTATTATTTACATGTAAGTAATTTAAGAAAAATTAATTTAACAAATTATTTTTATAATTAAAAAAAAAAAAAAAAAATTAGAGCAATGAATATATTCAATCGGTTGGACGTTGTCTACAAATGATGTTACGCGTTGACGAATATCGTTTTGCATTTGTGTCCGTTGACGGTATCAGTACCTTAATAAGTATTCTATCGTCAAGGGTTAATTTCCAAGTATGTGATTATTATTTAATTTTTTTTTTTTTTGCAAAATTAACTTAAATTTTATCAAAATATTTTATATTTGCTTTTAGGTTCAATATCAATTGATATTTTGTTTATGGGTATTAACATTTAATCCATTGTTGGCGGAAAAAATGAATAAATTTAATGTTATTCCAATAATGGCGGATATTTTAAATGATTCGGCTAAGGAAAAGGTAACGCGAATTATTTTGGCCGTATTCCGTAATTTAATTGAGAAACCGGAAGACGCCCAAGTTGCCAAAGAGCATTGTATTGCAATGGTACAATGTAAAGTGTTAAAACAATTATCGATTTTGGAACAACGTCGTTTTGATGATGAAGACATTGGCGGTGACGTTGATTACCTATCGGAAAAATTACAAAATTCTGTACAAGATTTAAGTTCATTCGATGAATATTCAACGGAAATTAAAAGCGGACGGTAAATTAATTAAAATATTTTTATTTATTTTTTTTTTTAAATCCATTCCATGATTTTTATTAAACTAAAAATTTTCAAATGTGATTTTTGATATATTCTATTTTTCTGCATTCCTTATAATTTTGATTCGATTTTTTTTTTATAATACAGTTTGGAATGGTCACCGGTCCACAAATCGGCTAAATTTTGGCGTGAAAATGCATTACGTTTAAATGAAAAAAATTATGATCTATTACGTATATTAATTCATCTATTGGAAACATCAAAAGATCCCTTGGTATTATCGGTTGCCAGTTATGATATTGGTGAATATGTCCGTCATAATCCAAGAGGAAAACAGTATGTTTTGTTTTGTTTTTCATTATTCATTAAGTATTCGATTTTTCAATTTCATTACAAATTTGTTTTTTTTTTATTTTGATAGTGTTATTGAACATTTGGGTGGAAAACAATTGGTTATGCAATTATTAAGTCATGAAGATTCTAATGTACGTTATGAAGCATTATTGGCCGTACAAAAACTTATGGTTCATAATTGGTATGTTATTTTTGGTTTAAATTTTAAATTTTGAATCGTATCTGTTGAAAATTAATTTTATTTAAATTTATAATTATAAGGGAATATTTGGGAAAACAATTGGAAAAAGAGAGTGAAGGTAAGGCAGCCGGTGCTGGTGGCAGTAGTTCAACCGCACCCATTTCTGGTAAAGCATAAACAAATTATTGTCAATTGATGTTTGACAATAATGATGATGATGACGATGATGTTTTTTGTTATGTTATCTTATTTTATTATTCAGTATAAAATAAAAAAAATTAATTAAATTAATACCATTTTTAAAGTGAAAATTATTCTTATTCTCAACCATATATAAATTTGTATATAAAATATTCATATTTTGGTCCCCCACATTTTTTATTATTCAAATCATAGAAATATTTAAATAAAAAAAAAACGCGCAATATTTTATATTTATTATTTACTATATATAAATGTACATTCCAATTATTATTTTATTTTTTTTAATTCATATAAATTATTGGATTGATTTTGTATTTTATTTTGATTTTAATTATTAAAGAAAAAAAAACATGGGGGATTATAAAAAAAATCGTAGTGCGAAAAAAAAAGTATTATTATTCTAAAAAGAAAAAAAAAAAATATATTAAATTTAATTGTAGTTGTTTTTTTTTCCCCAATTATAAATATATATATATATTACTTGTTGTCGTTGTTCTTGTGTTTTAAAAAGAACCAAAAAAACGTAAATTCAAATAATCAAATATGAATTGTAATTGTAAATGTTAAAAAAAAAAAAATAAATATTATTTGTAATTGATTGTGAAAAATATAAATCTTTTTTTATTGTTTTATTTTATCCTTTAAATTCATCAGGTTCTTCTGTGTGCAGAAAAATTGTTATTATATTATATGAAAATAAAGTTGGTAATGAGTTAATGACTCCGTAATTTAATAAGTTACCGTTCAATGAGGCTAAAAATGGGATTAAATATATATGTCTGTATGTCGGTATACCCATTTCATGTCTAAAATTGGAGTAATTTTTAATTAATAAATGAAACCCATTTACAAAAAATAGTCATTTTATTTACCTAACTCGATAATTAAAACCGGAGGAGTCAATTCAAATATTTATACTTTAAATCGCACTCAAATAAATCATCGACTCCGGCTGTTTTCTGCCAACTCCGCAATCTGGATTATTTTATAAGTTATAAATTATAATTACAACCAACTGAAATAGGAACACGTAATTGTGGCCATTGCGGTGGAAAGACACATTTTTGCATCAATAAATATCTCATAAAATTTTAATATTTAAATGATGTGCCACGCGTTAAATATTTCCAAATTCATTCCCAAAAACACTCTATAGGCGCGTTTTGTATATGGATCAAAAATGTTCTCAATGTAAAAGTGTTTTTTTTTTTGTTTTTTTTTTTTTATCAAACACAATAAATTTAAAATTTAAGAAAATTTTTTAAAGGATTTATTTATAGAAATACAAACAAAAAACAAATAATTACAAAAATATAAAAGGATAAAAAGGATACAAAAATATAAATATTATAATTTATTATTACGCTGAATATCCACCTTCCAGTGGTAAACAATGACCATTTATATAACTAGATTTATCACTTAATAAGAATACAGTTGCATCAACAACTTCATCCACTTCGCCAAAACTATATAAATTACAAATTTGTATTAAAAACAAAATCGCATATAAATTAATCCATTTTTTCTTGTATATTGAAATATTTAACAACAACATACCGATGTAATGGAATCCGATCTAATAGTGGACCGGCCTTTGCTGGATCACTCCAATTTGGTATACTCATATTTGTCATGATTACCGTTGGATTTATACTATTTACACGTATATTTTGTTTACCAAATTCAAGTGCCATACTTTTGGTTAATGCATCAACAGCCGCTTTTGTTGCACTATAAACACTATGATTCTGAAATGCATTTAAACTGGCCAATGATGATATATTAACAATACTTCCGGTTGATCCCATTTTTGGTACAACAATTTGACTTACATTAAATACACCTTTAACGTTAACATTAAAAGTACTGAAATTATATATATGGAATTAATATAAAAATCGATTTGTATTGAGTGACGTAAAATCAAAAAAATAAAAAAAAATATGCAATTTTTAATTTACTCATCAAAATCTTTTTCGGTTAATTCTAAAAATGGTTTAATTATTGCAATACCAGCATTATTAACTAAACCATCAATGTGTTCGGGTAATTGTGAATCTAATAATTTATGGGTATCGTTCCAATTGGCCAAATCCAAACATATTGTAAATATATTTGGACAAATGGCCTTTAATTCATCTAATGGTCCCGATGAACGTGATATTGCATAAACGATTGCACCAAAATTATATAAACGTTCACTAATGCCTCGGCCAATTCCTATATAATATAAGACATTTTGAATATAATATTGTATTTTTATATTATATATATTTAAATAATTTGAATGAAATATATGTTTGAAAACTAATATAATATGCCTGTATATATGGTTTCAATCAAATCATTCATACATCACCAAACCTTTATAATATTATGAAATTTGTTTATTTTGTTGATTCAAATATCTACCCATATATGATTATTCGTTCATTCGCTCTATTTGAATACACAAATTAAAACAAAATGATTAAAACATGAATTGGTTGCAGTTAAGTAAAAACAACTGCATTACGTAATAAGAAAATGTTTATATGATTATAACTGCAAGCAATATAAAAACAGATGTATCCTATAATAATAAAAACCAATACACATTTCATGCAAAAATTACCCAAATGAAATAATTAATGTAATTTTTGATGACACGACACGACAGCAGGCAGACCCAAATCAAATAGATCATATAAATAACATATTATAGATTATAACAATTATAAACATGGCAAATCTATATTACCCAGGATATTGTATAAAGCAAAAAAATCAATCAATTTAAATAAAATTTACCTTGGCCGGCACCGGTAACAACAATAGTTTTTCCGTTAAAATCAATATTCATTTTTAATAAATGACACTATTTTGTTGGCACACTGGAATATGTTATATTGCGGTGATATGATTTATTTTTTTGTATTTGCGATAATGGACCAGACTCACCGAAGAAAATAAACTAAATGTTAAACGAAGTGACAAGTGACTGAAAATAAAAATCGAAAAACAAATACAATTTTAACAAATATTTTATATATATATATATATAAGACAAATTAATCTTCAAAACTCATACATTTATTAAATGATATGTTATGCTGTATGTCTATTAATCAGTTTGAGTAAACATCATTAGGATTAATAAAATCATAATTAAAAATAAAAATTCAACTAATAAAAAAATCATTAAAAAATGAACATATTGAACAAGATAAGATGATGATATTTTTATAAGTACATGAACCATATATATGATGAATATATGTGAAATACGAATGATGAATTTATAATTATTGATTCTCAATATTTAATATATTGATATTTTGTAAATTTTTTTTTGTTTTTATGTAATTATAATTGAATTATTTACATGATTTATTTAATTAAAAAAGATTCACATAACAAAAAAAAAAAAAAAAAAACAAAATATTAAAATACAAGTTTTTCAATCGCCAACAAGTAAAACAAAAGCAAAACCACAAGAACAAGAATGAAGAAAGAACAATCAACAATATACTCAACTACAACATTTAAATTACGACATTTTTTCAAATACACCGGTCACCGTTCACCGGAACAAAATCGTTCGGCCCTAATATTTTTCAACTGCTACCCTTCAGGCGGGGCGTAACCGAAACGTAATGAAAAAGTAGACCGATTTGTATGGGCGACTACTTTTTCGTTACGCTTTTGCGTAGTAAAACAAAGCGGAGGAAAACGGAAAAATTTTTATTTGTTTTTTGACGATGAAAAATATCAAGAATATTGACCAATAATATTCGTATCCTTTTATATAATTTGAAATAGGTTAACAATTATATATATTTTAGTTTGTAATTGAACAATAAGTTGCTTTAAAACCAACTAACTTGAACAATATATTTTGAAGATTACAAAAAAAGATGTGATGAACGAATTTGGCCAGTGAAAATTCTATTCTAGTTTCCATATCCTGTATCGTAAAGACCGAAATTTTTTCTAAATTCATTATCCATAAATACCGCAGGCAATTGAAGCCTAATATTAATAACATTTGTATATCGAGCCATCGATTTAAAGCACGCGTATATAGTCTCAGGTTCGGGCATCTGACCAAAATGTTTTATTATTTTTTTTTTTTTGAAGCATATGTGTATTAAAGACTTTTCTTTTACAAACAGTGTGAATCGACAAACCGACAATGGATGTTAATTATAAAGGAAATCACCGTATGGTTATATTATATATATACAGGTGTTTGTGAGGCTATTTAAAAATTAACTATATGGTTTAATATTCGGCAAAATATTTTAATGACGCGGCTTTATATAGTTCAAGTATCGGACCTAAACAAAGAATATTTCGCATTGAAATTCACAAATTATTGCCATGCCATTTTGTTAAATGAAATGAGACTAGGTATCATTTAATTATTAACATATTTTTATTATAAAAATATGTAATTAAAAATAAAAAGAAGTATAATCAAAAAAAAAACAAATCATTAATAATAATTAATAATTTTTTCATACTAATAAAAATTATAAATTATTTTAGTCTATTTTTTTCTCATTTTATTTTGTATGATCTCTAACTGTGTATCGGCAATGATTTTATAAATCATATTTCTGCAGTTCAATTGTATTTCCATTGGCATATTTCTCAACGATTCGGAAACAAAACCACCGAAGTGATCTAACTGATCATGTTTTTCCATTTGAGTTGACCTATTATTGATTTGTGTGATAAATGTATCATCTCCATTTAAAAATTAAAAAAAAACAAAATCGATTATTAATTAAAGTGCAATTGTAGAAATTATAAATATTAATATATATATATATGAATAAATACCCGATTGACATTCGTTAACTGCTTCTTTATCACAATTAGTTGAATTGACACGGATTAATGGATCCTTATCGTCATCTGTTTTTATTTCCACCACATATGTTAAATATCGTTATACTTTATTTTAAAATAAAATTATTTATACTTACCGATTAGATTTATATAATATTTACCATCTTCACACAAATCATATCCATGAGCATCAAATTTGTTTATAGGATCAACTATATTTTGTGCATTATCCTCATCTAAGCTTGACGTAGTGAAGTCGTCATCACCCTTTGAAAAATCAACTGAATTTTCAATAACATTATATCTATCAAGACACAATTTTAGTGATAATATTCATGAAACAAAAAGACGTAATTTTTATATACATTGGCTAGATGAAATGCAAGAGTGACCTACTCCCCGGGTATGATTTTTAGTTGATCGTATACATAAATTGTTCAAAGAGTACCGCATTGAAAATATTTAATATGATGATATGTTAATTAAGGGCAGACGTATCGACGTGAACTCAGTACTCACATATCTCAACGGAATTTATATTATATAATTATCTATACATTATATTGTGCAAATTTATGTATATCGTATTCAAACATAATATAGTGAAGAATATTAAGCCAATAAGAATAATGGTTACAACTTGAAGAATTATTTACCTATTGGTAATGTTGTCATCTAATACAATATGCCCTTGAAGAAAACTTAGTCTTTTGATAAAAATATTATTTTTTTCCAGCGATCGTTGATCGCCTTCACTATTACATCGTATAATTTTAACATATTTCCTTCTTATCATCTTCCATTTTGCCATACAACATTTATCTGAAATGATTATAATTATTATAAAAAGAAATAATTATACTATACATATATATTTTAAAAAAAAATACAGTTCAGAATTAATATACGTATAAGGGATATTTACCGGAAATACCAACTTCATTGGCTATTTTGTTCCAAATTGTGTTTCTAAATGAATTGTTTTTATATAGTTTTTCTGACTGATCATATAATACAGGGTATTTTTTAACCGCATTTATTACAGCATTATGTATCACTTCTTTACTTTTAATAGGTGTTCCATTCATTATTTCATTTATTTTATTAATTTCTATTTAATAATTAAATTAATTATATTTAAAGAAAATAAACAAAAATTAATGATTTTTTATATGCGTTTGTTTATTGTTTAATTGTTTATATATATTTTATTTTATTTTTATTTTTACCACCGCGCAAAGTTACAAAAAACATAGAATGGTAACGCGGTAACACTAACACTGGTGCTGGTCGATGGTCGTGAAGCATTGTTTTTTAAGCCTCGATTTCTATGAAAATATTTTATTTATCACAAATATGATATTTGTGATATAAAAAAAAATGTGCTTTTTCTGAAATTTATTTTGCCTGGATAAAAAAACCGAAATTTAATAATAAATACCAATTGCTGTTAAATAATTCCATTTTTTATTAGTTTGTAAATTAACTGGATATTTTATTATTATGAAATTAAATCATAAAAATTAAATAAAATGTAAATAAAATGAAAAATGAAGTTTGGACGACGGTCAGCCGACGGCAATAGAAGAAAAAATATCAATGTCCGCCGTCAGTCCGCCGTCCAATAATCATAAAAAGCACCGCCATTGAAATGCATGTATTTTCAATTTGACATTTGCCGTCGTCTGCCGTCGGCATTTCATGAAAAGCATTACTTTACTGAACCACCTCTTTCCTTCATTTCAATAGATATAAGAGTTACTAGATAGCCAGTCTCATTTTCTTTTCATTGAAAATTTGAAAAATAAAATACGAACATTACATTATTGATATATATATAAAACAATAAAATAAAACAGCTGGGCGGTGATTTTGAAGCGCCAAGTTTTGTAATTTTTTAAATTTATTTATGTATTTTGTAATCTTATATCTATTATATAAACAAATCGGTCTGGCCAGCTGATTTATTTTAAGAAAATGAGTGAAAAAAAATTTCAAATGTTCATACTATCAATTTAAAGAGAGTAATAATCTAGTAACTCTTATATCTATTTTCATTTCCTCCCGTTCGGCCGAACTTTCAGCCGGACTGCCGAAATCAATTCCTCACATTTTTTTCAAAAACGTTCTTTGCACTTTTGCAATTTTGTAAAATGGGCTAAATGGAAAAACATAGAACAATTTTCATCTGACAAATTAAAAAATTAAAGTTCAAAAAGCACTGAAAAAATTGAACATTTTTCTCCAATTTGTTCACATTTTGTTTTGGTTTTGTTCTTTTGTTATTGGGTGTGTGTTTTGTGATTGTGTGTGTGTGTGTGGGTGGCCTGCGTCGTGAGATAACTATTTTTGTGTGTGTTTTTTTTTTTATCAATTTTTTTTTTTTTTCTAATATATTATTTCTTGAGAAAATTAAAAATGAGTCAAGCTCCAGTTTCTTGTTTACCAGTGAACAGTAAAATGTCGAAAGGAAAAAAAGTATTAGATGAAGCCCGTGAAACCCAAAATCGTGAATTGGATTTGGTCGATAAGGGTATATTTTCATTTGATGAATTGCCTGGCATACGTAAGTGGTGATACAAATGTTGCTTTAAAATATCTGGTTTTTTTATTTTTAAAGTTGTTTTGACCATTTTTGGTGCGAATAAAAATTATACAAAAAAAAAAAAAAATCATGCGCAAAGTGTAATTCATAATTCAAACAGCTGTTTTTGTTGTTGTTGAAAGTATCCCTTTAATTTAATTTTATTGTTTTTAATTATATTAAAATTAATTCCTTTTTGTAAAGAAAAAGAATTACAGTTGTTTTAATTATGTTTAATATAATCATAAAATTAAAAAGGAAAAAAAACAAATTTGCGTGGGTTGATTTTTTTATAATAAAAAAATGGTGATTTTGTCATAATAAATTTCTTGTTTAACGAGTTTGCGCATTGTTATTTGTTTACATAAACAGAAATTTTTTATAATTTTGTTGATTTTGTTTCTATAAATATTTTATTTTTTTTTTCAATAATTAATTAATAATTGAAATATATATATTTATATATACATTATCTATTGTTTTTATGTAGTGAATATGCTAAATGTGACAAGGATCACATTAAGTCATAATAAAATATCGGTATTACCACCGGGCATTGCAAATTTAATCAATTTGGAAATATTAAATTTAGCCCATAATCAAATTGAAGAACTACCCGTTTCATTGTCGTCAATGCCAAAATTACGTATATTAAATGTATCCATTAATCATTTACGTATTTTGCCAAGAGGTTTCGGTGCATTTCCCGTATTAGAAGTATTGGATTTATCGTATAACAATTTAAATGAAAAAATGCTTCCAGGCAATTTCTTTATGATGGGTAAGAAATAAAAATGCATTTCATCGGGAAAACATAAAATATTTAATAATTTTTATTTCCATTATATATAGAAACGTTACGGGCATTGTATTTGGGCGATAATGATTTTGAAAATATACCACCCGAAATTGGAAATTTAAAAAATTTACAAATTGTAAGTGACGTATAAGTATAACAAAGAAAACAATTACTAATAGAAATATCCAAATAATATTTTCAATTAAATTAATTATTTTATATAATTATGCAATAGCTTGGTTTACGTGATAATGATTTACTGAATATTCCACGTGAAATCGGTGAATTGGTACGTTTACGTGAACTTCATATACAAAATAATCGTCTTACTGTTTTACCACCAGAAATTGGTAAGTTTTTTTTTTGCCAGAATATCTAGAACAAAGAGCACAATTTATCAACAATTAAAATTTTATCTAAAATAATTTGCAAACACTAATATGATCAACTTGATTCCTAAAAGCATCTTTGGATGTATATGGAAAGGGCTGGCAATAGTGGTGGAACTCACAAAAAAGTTCCCTGAAGAGTTTTTCCATTTTTGCATCCAACCTCTAGATCCAACCTCAACCTCTAGATTTTCAAATAAATTGGTTAGAAATAGATCAAGGTATCTGTATTAGTCCTTTTTGGATGTGCTTGTGAAAGTGTAGTCGTAGTGGGATCATATAAAATTTCTGGGATATAATTTTTCGCATTTGGTACCCTAAAGCCATAATTTAAAATTTTAGGGTCAATTCGACGCCGTCAAAAGCGTATATTTCAAATTTCATTAATTTCTGAATTAGCGTAGGGACAGTCGCATATGGACGGGCAGTCGGACAAAGTGACCGTAATAGCATTTTTCAATGCGAAAAAAACGTTACAAAATAAAAAAAACCCTTTGAAATTTGTATTGAAAAAATATTGATAATTTTCTTGTCTTTTCTTTTAGCCAATTTAGATTTATTGGGTAATAAATCAGTTATGAAAATGGAAGAAAATCCATGGGTGACACCAATTGCCGAGCAATATTTACTTGGTATCGGTCATGTACTGGATTACATTAAAACGGAAGCTTATCGCATGTAAGTTTATAATATCAGAAAACAATTGCGATTAGAATTTAAAATGATTCAAATTTCCATTTAAAAATTATATATTTTTTTCTTAATTTTATTCAGATTATATAATCGTCATATGAGTGCTGGTAAAGGTGGAATTGTTCCACCGAAAGCTGATAAAAGTAAAAAAATGTCACGAGCCCGTTAACCATTTCTATGGTCCATGGGATTTATTGGGATTGGTTCAAAAATCAAAATTCAAAAGTGCTATGTATTAGTGCGTGTTAAATTTACGCAATAACATTACGATAATACCGCTTACAAAACAAAAATTAATTAATATTTTTAATTTAAGCACAAATTTTTAAATCTTTATTTTTTTTTTTTAATAAACCAGAAACGTCTTCTCTAATGTGTATGTGCCTTTTAAAAGTATTTTACTTAATTATTAAATAAATCGTGTGTGTATTAAGTGTCTTATAATATTGTTAAATACGTAAAATTATTTTATACTAAACTAAATGTATTTTTGTTAAGATTAATTAATTAATACTATTTTTGTTTGTTTTTTATTACAAATTTTTGTGTATAATAAATTAATAAATAATGAACGGCGCATCGTTCGATGTCATTTAAAAATGTGTAACCAAATATTTTTAATAAACAAATTTTAAAACAAAAATTAATAGTTTAAAAGTATTTATAAATGTGTATTATTAAAATATTCCCGATTTTTCACGATTCATTAATGTGGTTAATGAAGTTGGTTGCCAATTTGAAAATGTTCCATCGCTTACCATCACAATTGATCGATCAATATAACAAAATAATTTACCAATACGATATACCTACAAATTATAAATAATAAAAATCATGAATGAATTCTCCAACTAATCAAGACACATTTATCGGAAATAAAAGACGGTATTAAATAACGGTAATTTACTTGTTTTCCCAATTCACGACGACCCGGCATCGGCGCAAATATAATGCCACGTTCAGCACATTTTTGTGATACCAATTCTTTAAATTCCAATTGAATTGGTGGTGCCAATTGTAAATCCATTAATGCCGGTGGTTGAATAATATTTTTATTACTACTATTGGTATTTTCAAAATCCGGATCAACTGGTATATTACCGGTGGCACCCGTTGAACGATGCATTAATTCCAATGCACGACGAAAATATTCTATTATAAAAGAAGTGTAAAACAAAGCATAAAAGAATTATGATTTCTATAGAAATTCGTATTTATATAATATACAGTTTAAAAAATTGCGATCACTTACCTTTTACATTAGTTTGTTTTAAAACGTCACTGTCACCAAATAAACTTTTCCATCCCGAATACCATCGTGATACTTGATCTAAATTCGATGATTGATTGAGCCATATAACAAGTGTTTGTATCCATTTGGGAAAAAAACATTTCTCTAATAATTGTGCCATTAATAGGGCCGGTATAATATCATGCCATTCCCATACTTGATTCCAACATTCTAATGTAAAAATAAAAAAATATCGATTTAAGAATCAAATTTTTTCTTCGAACAAATAAAATGTTTTGCAAAATTACCTAAATCTTGCTGTAATGGATTAATAATCAATTCATTTAAACTCAATTGTAATTTTGGTAGAATATGTTTGAGTAAAAAACATTGCATATCACCATCGGTAAAATGTAATTTCCATGGTGTTAACATTGCCAATGCTGATCGATCATTTGGTAGCCATGCCGTTAGTGCATTACCCAATTTATCCCGTATCATTGGATAAACATGCGCATTTAGTTTTTGTTCAAGTAACTGTGACCACGGTAATACCCATATGTGTATTGGTATGGTATCCGTTAATGGATCCCAATCGTCAACGCACGTTGTAATACGTGGTAAAACTAATTGCTCTAATATATTATCCAAGATGTAAGTGGGTAATAGCGGAGCCCAGGCATCTAATAGAGCCGCCATTGGTTGATGTACCCGTGGATTCCATGATGCAACGGCCGATCGTATGCTTGGCATTACCCCCGACCATACTAACGCTGAGTACGGTTCAAATAGAGTTTGTGAATGATTGCTATTTATTGCAATTGTATTGTTGCTGTTGTGAATTGTTGATGATGGCGCTATTAAAATGGATTGCCATTGTCTTAATAACTCAATGTATTTTGTTGGTTCATCTAATGGTCGCCAATCATCTAAACGTATATTAAATAATGGTGCAATAATACCCGGTGCTAAATCGCCTATACCAAATTCTTTATATTCAGCCGGATATTCATTTTGTAATTTGATAAATATTTTTGCGGCTTCATCAAGATCCAATGGTGGTTCCGTGGGTTCCACTAAATTTTGTACTAATGTTAAAACATTTTCCAATGTTTGAATATGATTTGATTCTAATTCAACAATTGCCTCTAAATTCTCTTTTTTACGTTTTAACATCGATTCACGTTCATTTGATGACCGTTGCCTTTTATCAATCATAATAATTTCCTGCAATTGTAAATACATACAAAATAATTTATATAAATAAATATTTATTCAATTTGTATTATAGTTATAATAATATATACCTGTTCGCACATATCTAATATTAAATTTAAATTATGAGTTAATTCATGTAATGAAAATGCCGAACTTTTATTAATTTGTTTCTTTTCACATAAACTATCCTCGACAATTTTTGTTTGTCCAAGTGCATGATATCCGCTTAGTACACGTTTTTCTGGACCCGTCATATCAATAACTGTAACATTTCCCAATTTTGTACTGCAGAAGAGAAAATAAAAATGGATGTTAATGGCATTTACGTAATGAACACAAGTTTGTATACGAATTATTTTAATTTTATATAAATACACGCAATTTTATTACCTCAATTGATTTGAAAATGTATTATGTGAATTTTTACCTTTTTCAATAATATCTTCAACACTTTTATAATAATATCTTTTTGTTTTATTTTTTCCCATATTTGACGATTGATGTTGTTGCTGTGAATCTTTACGCCATTGAACCATTTTCTCTTTAAATTCTTTAGCTTCTAGTTCATCTTCATCCATTTTTTTATTGGCCTATAACAAAAAAAAAAAAACAAAAAACAAAAAACAAAACAATAGTTTAATTGATTGTTGGATAATTAATAACCATATATTTATCAAAAAAAAAAAAAATTACCTTTACACCACCAATTGTTTGACCTTGTTCAGGACCATATGCGCCAATAGCACCTCTACCTTTACGTAAATGGGCTTCTACCGGCTGAGAAATACCTTGTAGATCTTTACCCAATCCTTTTCCCGGTTCATAGCCCATTTGTAAAAGTAATTTAGCACCAATACCTTTCGTATGTTGTTCCCAATTGGCTAAACCCCGTTGATTAAATGTTGATGAATGTTTTGAATAGGATGTACGAAAACCAGCCATTTCATTCATTGTATGTTTTCCATCATTTTCCGATTCACTTGATGTATTATCATTTTTAAAATGCATTTTATTTTCATCATCATCATCGTCGTTCGATTCACCCGATTCATTGGCATCATTACCCACAGCCGCTTTTTCTTCTGGTGTTTTTTTCTTACCGGATTGTTGTATACCACCGGCCACAAAACTAATCGGCATATTATCCGAAACATAATTACTTTTATTACGTCCTTTTTTACCACCCGTACGTTTAGCCATTCGCGTTGAACTCATTGAACCTCCGTCTAAACTAAAACTTGGTAATGCATCATTATCATTGTCATCACTATCATCTGCCCATATACCTGTGTTTGAAAAATGAAACAAATAGTTAGCAAAAAGGGAGTTTTTTTTTCTAAACAAATATCAGTACAGTAGATCTTTCATTGGTGGTTAATTAAATAGTAAAATTGATAAGAAAAAATAAAAAATTACCATAAATTTGTTGATTTTTTGTTGGACGACGTCTTTTAGCGCGTTCTGGATTAAATTCATTTTCTAAATCAAAATCAGTTATTTCAAATTTTTCATATTCCGTATCAGACATATTTTATTAATTGAATTTTGATTATAATTTTTATAGAAAATGAATTACAAACGTTTAAATTAAATTATAGACAATTTTTTTTATTTATTTCTTTCTTGTTTGTTTTTCTTTAAAAAATAAATAATAAAATTATGTATTGAAATGAAAATTGACGACGATGATGATGATGATGATGATGGAATTAAAATTTGACATTCACACAAATTCACCATTCGTAAATTGTCGTTCGTTAAAATATCGTCAAAAATGTAATTCCATGTTTTTTTTTTTTAAATGGATATAATTAAAAAAAAAATTAGTATCATTTTAATTTTGGCGGTTTTGTTTTTAATTTTATAATAAAAATATCCTATTATTTATGTGTATTTTTAAATGTATTTATATAAATTACAAATGTTTTTTGGTCGGTTTTTTGTTTTATACACGAGTGTGATTGATAAAAACATGAAAAATTGATAGATATATATAAACCGCTTAATTGTTCGGTTGTAAATGAAAAATGAAGATTAAACCTCAATTGCATTGATTTACATAATTGTTAATCATGTAAATTTATGTTCAAACAAGGTTTTTTAAGTGAAAAAAATTTAAATTGGATTAATTTTTAAAAGGAAAAATATAAGCACAAAATAAATATCTAATCATTTTGGTTTTAGTGATATATTTAATAATACAATACATTATTATAAATTATATGACAAATTTAGGAAAGAGCGTAAAATAAATCAAAATTCAATTTATTGAAAACATGCGCAAAAATGCTTTTACTAATAAAATGCTCCAATAAAAAAAAAGGAAATTTCAGGTAGTGGCAGACTGGCAGTATACAATGCTATGTAAAAGTTTGTGGTGATAATTAAACGGGATAAATTTAATTTATGCCTGATCTTGTGTTTAATCAAATTTTGAATGTTAAGAAAATAGTTAATTTATATATATATAAAAAAAAAAAAAGAGTATGCATTAATTTTTGTTTAAAGGTTATCACGTTTGATGAGGTCGGGGTAAATTGTTAAAAACATAAAACATCATCACCAAAGTTTGAAGTTTTGCCTTTACAACAGGTATGCATCCAGAAAATTAAACTTTTGGGTAAGTAGATTTTCAATTTCTATAATTTATTGTATTATTTTCACTTAAAAATTCAACTTTAAATAATATCGCCCGATCGCAGGTCGTTTCTTACAAAACAAAAAATCACATTTTTTTGCAAAATATATAATATATATAATAAATTAATTAAATCATTAACGTTTCGTTCAAATTCTTTTATTCTTAATTATTATTTATTTTTTATTAATTTATTTCTTATTTTTTTTATTTTTTTTCATATTAATAATGTGCATAATTCTAATAATAGCATTTTATGGTTTTATGATAAAAAAAATTACAAACATTTTCTTTTCTTTTTTTTTTTGCAAAATGCCATACAAATTTTAAAATATTATTAATACATTGATTTGTTTTAATTTGTTGTTGTTGTTGTTGTTGTTGTAGTCGATGTTATTAATATAAATAATATTATATAGTGAAAACTGATAAGAAATTATATAGATTATTAAATAAATGGGGAAACAAAAAGTAATAAATTAAAATACAAAAAATATATCAACAAGCACAACCGCCTTCTGGATCTTTTGTTTCACTTGGTGTATCTTTAAGTACAACTTCTTGCATATCTTCTAATGGTTTATTTTCGGTTGTATCCATACCGGGTAATGCGGCGGCTACCCTTTTAAATAGTAGTTTTACATTGTAGCCAGCCTTTGCACTCGTTTCGATAAACATAACATTTAATTCTTTTGCTTTACGTTCACCCTCTTCCGTTGATACCTGTCGTTTATCCGATAAATCTGTTTTATTACCAACTAGCATTATGATAACGTCTGTACCGCGTTCCGTTCGTACATCGTCAATCCACTTGGATGTTTGATGAAATGAATTTGCATTGGCTATGTCATAGACAACGACGGCAACCGTCGAATCCCGTATATACGATGGTATTAATGAACGAAATCGTTCTTGACCGGCTGTATCCCATAATTGTAATCTAACTGTACGATCATCTAAGTACATTGTTTTCGATAAAAAATCAATTCCAATGGTTGCCTGATATGTATTATCAAAACTATCGTACATAAATCGGGTAATTAATGATGTTTTACCAACACTTTGTTCGCCCAAAAATACTAATTTAAATTTTCTTAATGGATTACCAAAATCACCAGACGTCGTCATTTTTATTTTTATTTATTTATTTATATTTGTATTCAACTCTTTATTCAATTATTATATATGTTGGTTTTGGTTGTTTTGGTACACCACAGAATTTACCTGTTTTCTTTTTATTTTATTTTATCAGCCAGTTCTGAATTATATATATATATATATATTTTTTTTTTACTTTTATTTATTTCTACGTGTGATGTTTTTTTTTATTCTTACCTACAATCAATTTTTTATACTATATATAATTTATTAACATTTGTTTGTTCTTTTATTTATATATATATATATATATTATATTTGTAAATAACAATTTTTATAATTGTTTATATTTTTATTTGTTTGATTTGTTATAAGTATGTTTTTATGGGCGAAATATATATAATAAATGTAAAATTAAAATATTATTTATATTTTATAATTAAACACACCGACCAAATAAACCTTTTTTTTATAAAGAAAATTTTATATTAAAAAAAAATCAACAAATTAATCATCACCGACCGAACTACATAAAAAAAAAAAAATAGCACAACAACAACAAAAACACAACTCACTTGCTTGTCAATTACGCCACTACGTGTGATGGTGGAAAAACATGAGAGACTGAACCGCATTAAAAACTTTATAATTGTTTTATATATTCATTTGTTTTAAGATGATAATGAAGAATTTGGGGAAATGGAATTAATTTTCGAAATAACAAAATTTCTAATTCAAAATAATGGCATTTATTCGGGTACTTCTATTTAATTATTGTGTATTGATTTGGCATTAAATAATCTAGTTCTTGTAGAGTGTTATTTGTTCGCAAGTATCATTTACTTACTAATTTGCCCGGTCTTGTCAATCAGAAACAGTCAAAAATAATTCTAACCAATTAATCAATACCTCATCAAATGTTAATATACATTTTTTCAAATTTTGAATCTAAAATAACGTGGACACACTAATACATTTAAATTTATTACCTAAACCACCATTTATATCGCTGTATAACAGTAGGTAGAAGCAGTTTGGGATCAGATAAAATTCCCCGATATAAAAGTTCTTCCATTTTATTGAAGTTTCCCGACCAAAAATCGGAGAATCACTTCATATATAATCACTTCGGTTTGTAAATTTGTTAAGGGAGTGTATGGGGAGTGGTAGATCTGGAAACTTTTTATAATATAAGTCACAAACTGTATGGGTGTCCTTATTATATAGGCAAGAAAGAACGACATAATTGATTTTAAACCGCTCAAATTTTCCGGTGTCCACATTAAAAAAATTTACAGGAAAATTTAGTTTTTATAAAGAAAAATCGGTTCGTGGAAAAAAAATTCTTATTACCTTCAGTTGAAATGTATACAGAATAAGAGCTAATTGACCAATGAGTTGTAGTCGGAACGTTAAAGCCAAACTAAAGGGCACGGATTAACTAGCTTTCAGTTCGAATCTCTGGGTCTATACGAAATAGAGTATATTAGTTCGGTTTTCGGCAAACAAAGATATTTCGTTCAGTTTTTAAGCAATTTACGTTACAATTTGGGATGGAATACTGAATGGTTGATGAAATATAGATAAACTAATATATCGTTGATTTTTTGTGTGATTCCATTAGCGATCTACCACTTCCCATACGCCTCCAAAGAATTATTCATTATACATGGAAAAGCTTTATTATACAATGCTTCTTTTTTTAGCATTAATTTGAATATAGATAGTAGACTCGCGATATAAGGAATCCTTGAAAAAGGAAATTTCGAATTAGTGAACGCTTCCAAGTTTTATATTATAGCCTTTAAATAAGGAACGCTAAAATCGATCAAAACATCGATATAAGGAACGATTGCAGTATTTTATCCACTTGATGATAATCGAAATTATATAAATTATGTGTTTTGAAAGTATTAGCATAGTGCGATGAATAATCAAACAACAACTTTTTGGCAAAATTAGGCTTTATTCATCAACATATATATGTCTCCTTCAAGAATGATACATTCATTACAATGCGTCTTTAACTAATGCTGGAGTTATACTGTACGCAGAGGACGCCGTCCAATGTGAAAATATATAATTTTTTTTATACGTTGTTATACTCGACGCAGACGACGGCGTCAATATATAATAAAATGAATACAAATTTTTATCATCAATATTCTTTAACGTTGTATTTTTTATATGAATATGACAGTTGACGATGTCGAAAAGTTTTTTTTTTCTTGGAAGAGGAAATCCATTTACAGACTGTGTGTCGGACTCCCCTCACTAGGACGTCCTACCGACTAAAACCTCTCCCACAGCGTTGGAGTAAAAGATACCCCCTCAAACTGCGACCATTAAAGTCTATTGTGCCCCTCTATTCTTTATTCCTTTTACTCAAAAGGAATAGACCTTTTCTCATAGGTCACCAATTAGGAAATTGATGACCGCTTTTACCGGAAGATTTTATATATCCACTTTCACTTTCCATAGTTCATTTTTTCTTTTAATTGGTCACTATATGACGTCATAGGCATCACGATATCTATCCCTTTTATTAACTCTTCAGATTTCCTTCCATAAAGTTCATCCCTTCATGTATAACGCCACCATGTTAGATTAATTATACCCTCCATTGGCACCAATGGGGTCGTTCTCATTGCTCCCGTTATATTAGGCACGCCAGCCTCTGAATTTTGCCTAATACTTCTTGCTACTTCTTGCTCGGTCTTTTTCTACCAGACCGTCGGCGCGTATGTTATTCCAGGCCTAATCATTTGCCTGTACATTTAGTTAATCGATGTTGGGCTTAGTCCCCAGGTTCTGTCAACCATCCGCCTGCTTGCCCATATCGCTTTTATAGATTTCTTCACCACATAAATAATCTATGTGTGAGTGCCATTATAATCTTTTATCAAGAATGATCCCCAGATATTTTTTATCAATGTTTTTAACGATGTGATGCAATGCAGTGATTGTTGATTTGCCCTTTTGATATGCAAATTGCATTTTATTTAGAGGATGAACTTCCAGGATTTTATTCCTAATGTGGAGGTCCACCAATTTTTCCATTGTTTTCAGCAAACACGATGAAAGACTTATTGACCATTTTGATTTGTCCCAATCCGCCCGTTTTGTTCCCACCTTTTGGGATAACGATGTGACGCTAACCTTCCTCCATTTTCTGGGATCAGGTCCCAGAATGAGACTGGCCCAGTGGCCCTATATATCATCATTAAAGGAATTCCCAAGCTGAATATTCCTCTTTGAAGGATTGCCGGAAACAATCCATATGGACCAAGTGATTTGTACGGCTCGAAAGATTTTATTGCCCATTTCACCCTCTCCAGATTTATTATTTCCCTTAGCAGTAGCGAGGACCTTGCTTCGGCCCTCTCTACTTACTTCTTCGCCGCTCTCTACTTACTGTCGAAATGTTAAAATTAACTTATGCTAAAAACACAACAAGAGCTTCAGCTTCAGTGTCAGCCGACTTCATTATGACAGCGAAGTAGAACATATGAGACTTCATACAATCAAACACAATACAAAGTTGAAGCTGACGCCGAGGTTGAAGCAACGCTCGAGTAGATCTATTTTCTACTCAATGATAACTTTGTGTAACTTTTAACCTCAAAATATGATTTTATTTATATTATAATTATGTGGTTATCAAAGCCAACGCTGGCAAAAGCTCACAGGTATTGTGTTTGACTCAACTTTAAACAAAGGTGTCAACGCCGAAGCTGAAGCCGAGGTTGAAGCTGAAGCTCTTGTTGTGTTTTCAACATTAACTGTTTTGCGTCAGCGCCGTTGACGGCGTTTACTATAACCGCTTGCATACATTTCAATACATTTGAACTGTTTATTGACACGTCATGACGCAGTCCTATGCGGCCAGTATAACTCCAACTTTAAACTAAAATTATTTTTTGATAAATCTCCATTTCCTTTTCCGCTGACAGAAAAAGTACGTGCTTTGTCTGCCTCTTCCATTTCTTCACCTAGCTCACTTTTTTTTATAATATAAAGAAATTATATGAGAGAGTATCTTTTTAAAATTAAAAAAAAAAAAATTATAAAACAGTTAATTTTCCATGTAAATTACATATTATTAATTATATTTATTTATAATAATTTGTTTTTTTATTTTTTAATTATCATTATAAGAAATTAAAATTTAATCCTTAAAAACTATAATTGATATTTATAATATTTAATAATATAATAAATGTTGTTGTATATATACGCGATCTTTATTATTATTTATCTCTAAAAAATATATATTTATTCTATTTGTTGTTTTAAATATCATTAATAAAATTTCAAAAATATTTCATATGCGTCCTCTATCAAAATCAATAAAATTATTCATAAAAAAAAATTCAAAATTAAATTACCATACCATTATCGCATCTATAAAAATTTTAAACAAAAAAATCCCAAATTATTGTACTTTTTCTTAGATAAAAATTATCTTATATTAAATAAAAAAAACATTTCATTTTAATTTTGTTGTTAACTTTTGTAAATAATTTTTAGTAATTTTTTATGAATTTTATATAATTTATAAAAATATTAATAAAATAATATTTATATTTTTTTAATGCAATTTTATAAATATATATATATATATATTTTTTTTTTTTTTAAATATCACTGAAATTATTTTTATGTTAAAATTTTTATGAATTACCTATAATTTTTTTTTTAATTTCTTTATATATTTTTCTGGTACGATACGCAATTGTAAATATTTTGATATATTTTGATTTTTTTGTTACCTCTCTAAAAATTTTCGATAAATATTTTCATTTTCATTTTTGTTCTTTTTTGTTTGATATACATTTTAAATTGATAATTTTAAAAATTAAAAGTCTTGTTATTTACTAAAATTAAACGTAGCGCCCGGCTACGATATATATTTATTTTATATAATACATACATATATAAAAAAAACCAAATATAATAATTAAAATTTCTTTTAATTTAAAATTTGGTTAAAAAAAAAACTTAAATATTTATTTTCTTTTTAATACCTAAACGTAAAATCCCCCCTTCCATTATTTTATTTAAATCCCAAATATTATTTATTTTTATATAGAAAAAAAAAAGAAAAAAGAATTGGCACTTATTTTTCATATCATTTTTGTTATTTTTTTTTTATTATCTCTTAAAATGAATTAATTTGTTTGTTTTTATTTTCTATTCATTTATTTTATTGCATAATATTTATAAAATTATTATTGTCATAATTTTTAATTGAGTTAAAATTATTGTATATATATATATAATTTTTACTACAAAACTTATGTAATATTAATGTTAATTAAAAAATAATTGTTAATAATATATATGTTTATACCCTTTTATCTTTATTTTTTCTTTTTCTAAAGCTTTTATTATTTTATTATATTCTACACATTAATAAAATAAAATCATTAAAAAAACTAATATATATATATATGTAGTTATATATATATATATTTCTATTAATCTTTGTACAGAGTTTTGATTATATATTTAATTTTACTTTTATTTGAAAAATAATCTATAAACTTAATAATATTTTACACATTTATTTATTTTATATTTACAAAATATATTATACACTTTTTTATTTTTAAATACATTTTTACATATTACAAGAAATATTATTATTTATTTGTTTATAATTAATTATAAATATAATATTTTGCGTATATGGTGTGGGTATCACATTTAAAAAACAAAGTTGGTTGAATCATTTTAAAAAAAAAAGTCTAAATACTTCGTTGTACGGTTTTGTGATCGTTTATTGTTGAAAGATTAACAAAATTTCATTACAAATTTTTATATCATTTATACACACATATTTTTTTTGAATTTTGAAATTACTCTATATATTATATTACACTTTATTTAACTACATTTTTGGTAGAAAAAACTCCACCATTTTTCACATAAATTTAGAATTTTTATACTTCGTTTCCAGTCCCGAAGAGTATTTTTCGCGGTAGTATTTAGTAGACTCAATACATACATAAAATCAATTTCATTTAAAAAAAATTCAAAATAAATCACTGAAGTTTTTTTTTTATAACGGATACCGAGAAGTTTTTTTCTCATAAAATGAAAACCAATTGTAATATTTAAATACACTTCTATTTTATATGAAAAAAATAGATCTTTACATATTTTCGTGTAATAATAATGATATCATTCAAATTTTACCTCCACGTGAACCTTTGCAGGGCATTAATTATTCTGGAACCATAATTTTTGATGATTGTCTATAAAATTCTGTTATACAATATTACAACTCTGTGGTGTAAATGTTAAAAATGCCAACCTAAAATTCTAACGAAATTTTGGGGTCGTGGGTTCGAATCCTACTGAATGCATAAAATATGTTTTGTGATTTCGTTTATTTTTGGAATCTGAATTTTAACACAGAGTTGTATATTCCGCTTGCGGTTGGTCGTACGGCTAATTACCGACACCGTAAAAGCCACAAATTAAGTAACTAATAACAGAAGGCTGTTGTTGGACGCTAAAACCAGATTGTTGGTTGTATAGCGAAAAATTTATTATTTTTTTTTAATATTACTGGACAAATGCCTTTTTTAATTTCTTGAATTGTTATTGGCTTTTATCATCACGCCAAGAGTTTTCAAAAAATAGAATAAAACCCATAGAAGACAGTCCATTAGGTATCAAATCACACGATCTCGTTAGTTCATTTTAATCACCATTTCTCGATGTGAGAAGTTGAGAAAATTTAGTACAATAATAATAAATGAATCTTATCATTGTGCGGCATGCGGTTTTAATGAAAATAAAAATTAGATAAATCAATTTTATCGAATTGTGAGGCCGAAATGAATTTTTAATAAAACGACGTAAACTTTTGAAGTAAACTTGAACATGAATTGTTTAATTATGCATTCGCATCCATTGGATTAACGTTCAACTTTCAACTTCACAAAAACAATTTTTATTTTGAGAATTCTCAATATAGTGACAATATCAAAGTGTCACATCTTGATCACCCCATATTTTGTGAATGTGAATATAGGAGCGAAGACGATCGACTGTAGTTCTAAATAAGCGAAGACATTTCCAAAAATTAAATTTTTTCATAATACGGAATATTCAAATAACTTAGCAAAACCATTTAAACTATTTACAACAAACTCGTGATTCATGGTAAAATAAAATTTCAATATTAAATCGTCAGCCATAATAAAAACAGAACAAAAAAAAAATAATAATATATAAAGAAATTTACAGAACTGTATAATAATAAGAAAATGAATATAGAACGATTAAAAAAACATTCTATATCATATCATATATGCGTAAACTATTGATATTGCAATATTTAATAATATAGGAATTTTTATTTTCTTATTTGAAAGAATTTGCCAAAATTTATCTATTAAAATAAAACTATTAGTCGATTATAGTTTAATTTTTTATTGTACTATCGCAATTCCAAAAATTCCATTATGGATGCATATAAATATAATCACATAATTTAATTAAAATGTCATCAAACTGTGATAATTTTTATATTATATAAATTTCAAAAAAAAAATCACAGCACATCGCATTGTATTGTAAAAATGATAAAAAAATGAAAACATATATAATAATATATATATGATATTTTGGCATCTAATTAAATATAGTTTCTTTTTAGATAGATATGAATTAATAAATTTTTCGTCAAAAATAATAATATGATTATATGGCGCGGGGAGGTTTTTTTTGTGTTGATTAATAATTATTATCGTGAATATTTTGAATTTTTGTCCTATATATATATATATATATAGACAACAAACAACAAATATTATGTGGACCCTGCTATATAAAAAAAACATCATTAAAAAATAATTAATAACAGAAATTTTATATACGTTCGAAATTCACTGATAATTTTCAATTGAGGAAACATTATTATTAGTATTACTATTAAATTTTCTATCACCGCCTGTACTTAAATCTGTTGGCATTTCATCATTATCATAATTTGGTTCCATTTTAATGTCACCGTTTATTGCGGCTGATGTGGTTGATACGGTCGGCATCAGACATGTGGTAACTGATGCCGGTGATGTTGAAGATGTTGGTGATGATGTACTTAGATAATGAAAAGCACCATTTAACGCTTGAACACGCGGTGATGATGGTGGCACTTGTTGTTGTTGTTGTTGTTGTTGATGTTGTGGATAATGTGATGTGAAAAAATGTGTATTTGCATTTGCATTCGATGTTAGGGCTGTTGGTGAAGTGGATGGTGACAGTGACGATGACGATGATGATGTTGACGACGCCGATGATAATGATGTTGATGGTTGATGATGCATTTGTGATGATGGTGGTGCTAATACAGACGAACCCGGTAATGTTAATATACTACGAAATGGTTTACCATCAACTGATTTAAATGAATTTTCTTGTTTAACATTATTATGGCTTTGAGTTATTGATGTTGGAGCCATTAATACATTATTATTATTGGCATTATTGTTTGTATTATTATTATTACTATTACTATTATTATTATTATTATTTTGATTGTTATTACTGCTGTTATTAGCACTCCCTGATAATGAATTGAATGGTTGCTGCCGAAGTAATGAAATATTCTTAATTTGTTTTAATTCTGAAGAATTTCGTAAAAATCTATATGGTGGGTAAAAAAAAACAAAAAAAAATAATTAATTTAAATTATAAAAAAAAAATTATCTCACGTTTATAAAAAATAATAATAAAAAAGTTAAACACTCTATAACTACTATATATATACTTACTGGTAACAATGCCTTTCACCTTGAACTTTTCGTAAAATATTTACTCTATAATAATACCGTAATGCTCTAGACATTTTATCGTAGTTCATTGATAGATGATTTTTTTGTATACCCCATAGTTTAGCCAATCCCGATGGATCGACAATTTTAAATACAAATGTTTCCCGACATTTCCATGCTATTAAACTGCTGTATCGTTGACCCGGTTCATTTAATAATTGTTGTAAAAAATCCCATAAAAGTCGTCCATCTACAATTAATATAAAAAAAAAAAATTAAATTAAATAAAATTGAAATTTATTTAACATATTGATAAGGGTTTGTTATATGGAAATTGTTTAATGCAAAATCAAAATCATATTAAAAATTTAAAGAATTTCTTGTGTTTTTTTTTTGTTTTAGGCAATTGATTGAAACATTTTTTTTTTAATTTAGCTTATATAAATTCAATTTAAAGGATTGTTTAATTGAAAAAAAAAATTAAAATTAAATTATAATAATATATAAAAACTATATAGTTGGTAACTTACTTGTGCTTGGTTCTTGCGTTTCGGGAAAAAATTCACATTTAACAGATGATATTGAGGCGGGTGTTGATGGTGCCGATGAGCTGCCACTATTTATATTACTAATATTATTATTATTATTATTATTATTGCTATTGCTCATATGATTATTATTATTATTATTATTATTATTGATATTTGATATTATATTATTATTTGAATGTCCTATGGTATTATTTTTTGAACGTTCATTTGACCATGAATGAACGGCACTTGACATTTGTTGTAACGTAAGGGGTAAATCTTTAGTTAATGGTGTTAATGGTGGACTTTGTTGTTCATGTTGTGTGGATTGTAATAATTGTAATTTATCATTATAATTATCTTCATCGGAATCCGAACTTGAACTAGTGCCAATCGTATTTTGTATAAACATATTTTGCTGGTTATTATTATTATTGTTATTATTATTATTATTATTATTGTTATTAATATTATTATTAATATTATTATTATTATTATTATTATTATTATTATTAGTTATATTATTAATATTATTTATATTATTATTATTATTAATATTGTTATTAATGGAATCGGGTAATTGTGGTGGGCTACGACCTTGTGAATCTATCGATGGGGCCGGGCTTAATGTTACCGAATTTTGTTGCATTAATTGTTGAATGTGTGCCGTATGGAATATATTTTCGGGTGTCGGCATTACCGTCCAATTTGGTGTAGGCGGTTGACTATGCGGTGAATATGGATATCGATTTGTCGGTGTCAATGGACTACTCGGTAAATGTCTATGGAATTGTGCATCTCTTATGAGGATTTGTATGAAATTGTGTAATACATCACCGGCACCCGGTATTCGTTCGGCTAAATCTAATTTTGTCAATAGACACAGTGCCTTGCCATTCATTTGAAAATTATCCAATTCAAATTTTGGTAAATCAAATTCACGTTCACAAAATTGTAGAAATGTGGCTACTTCATCACGTCCCCATTGTCTTGGATCCGGTTGTAATTGTGGTGGTAATTGTGTTTTCAATTCCAAAAATGGACTAACGGGCGGTGGATATCGCCACATTAATTCTTGATATAATGATGTTGATGCCCCCAATGCACCCAATGGGGTCTGTTGACCATT
This sequence comes from Dilophus febrilis, assembly GCA_958336335.1. Taxonomy (NCBI): domain Eukaryota; kingdom Metazoa; phylum Arthropoda; class Insecta; order Diptera; family Bibionidae; genus Dilophus; species Dilophus febrilis. Next base: position 36,284,170 of record OY284471.1, read on the forward strand.
CAATGGCAATGGCATTGGAATTATTTTCATTTTCTATAATTTGAAAAAATGAAAAGAATTTATTTTTATTTTATTTATTTATAATTAGTTTTAATTTTTTTATATATATAAAACAACCATGTAATAAACGTTAAATATTCCCATTTTTGTGTACGCAAGTATAGTATATTCAAAAATATTATCTCTTTTGTTATACTTGAACACAAATATATAGAAGAAGTTATATTGATATATTTTTTATAATTATGTTAAGGTTTTTTTTTTTTTAGATATTTAATATGAATATTGTATATTGTTTTTAAAATAATAAAAAGACGATCCATTTAACATTTTGTATATTATATATATACATTGGGATATATATAGAGAGAGATATTGCATAAAATATCCGGCAGTTCTGGTTTGAACGGATATTGATCGATTTTTTTTTGTACTTATTAAAAAAAATTTTAGTCGTAAATAAATAACTCAACGATGTTATTTTTTTTTTTTTTTGCGGAATGCATTTATATAATTTTATAACATCTTATATGGTATGTATACATGGTGTTCTAAAAGTTACTTGTATACCTAAACTAAAAGTTACTTATAAAATATCGATATGGTGATTTTAAATAATAAATTCTATTGCGAAATTATTCTATGTTTTTTTTTTAATTTTAATTCTATATAAATTCGAGATGTGACGAGATGGAATATATTTCATATGTAAGTAGGAAAGTTAGTAATAATTGATTAGATTGAATTAATTTTTTTTAGATAAATTGGTTTATTGAATCTGTTTGTTACTTCTTGGATACAATTTTTTTTTTGTGGGGTTCACGGTTCATTATTCAAAAACCTTTCTATATATGATTGATAAATTTCAAAAAATAATTTTTCTATACAATCTTGTATCCTGCTATAACAATACGAATACTCAATATTGTTTCATTGCAAATCAAGGATATATCAATTTTACAGTTAAGACTATATCTACGGGATCAATAGGTTTAAATTGAAAAATCATCATAAGTCCAACTCGTCAACTTAGAATTCATCAACGAATATACACCATTTCATTGCTGGTACCTTTCAGAATACCCTACTACATGTACACACTATACATAATATGTATATGTGTAATATGGTATTTATTTACACTTGTTTATAAGCGGCGGCAATACGTAACATATAAATTTGTGTTTGAAAAAAAAAATGCATCGCAACATTTGATCATTTTATGTCGTTAATTATATTCATCTATATATCTATATAGGAAAATCGTCTATAAGAAAATTCCTCTAAATTATTACACATATACGCGTTTAATATGAAAAAAACTATTTTCAAAAAAATTATCTCTGTTTAATAAGTTACTATCTATCTATATAATCGATCGATGTAGAAATGTAGAATATATACACTTAGATGATGTATAAATTACATAAAATAGTTGTAATTTTATGTATCGTTCATAGAATACATTATTATTAAGAAATTATGATACTCCGTGCAAGGGGTAAAGACGGTTTATTTTTAAAACACGTTTTAAATTTGATAACAAATAAATCATTAGAATATACTATATATTCTAATATATACAGTATTGAGTTACAAAAAAATTATTATTTTTTATACCTTTTAACTCATAACAAAATAAAATGATTATTCCATCAAATGTCTCATCAAATCTGGAAAAACTGCGATAATTTTGAAGTAATTAAATGAATTTTAAGTAAATATAAATTTCGAAGTAATTCGGTAATATTTAATATTTTAAAATCCCACACTTTGACTTTTTTATACTCGACACATTGCAATATATTACACATATTATCTATAGCCAGGTAAGTGTGAGCCTATACGTTTCGTACGCAAGTTGTAAATGAATCGTTGTAAATTTAATTTTTTATTTGTGCATGTATGAGTAAAAAAGTTGTCGAGAAAAATATTTCAATGCAAGCAAAACAACAACAAAATACAAATAAAAATTTATAACGATCCATTTACAACGTGCCCGAAACGTAAACTAAAACGATTTCAAATCAAAATTCTTTAATCATTGTTATACGATGATATAAAGAATGATCATATATTCTGTCATGATCGTCATACAGTCATATAACCATTTTCACTATAATAATAATTAGTATTATATATATTTATTACAATAATAAGGTATTCAACCACTCGAATTCACAGCATCACAAAGAATATTTTGGTATTACAATATTGAGTATTTGTATTCTTCATATGTACACTATACATATATATGCGATAGTTTCAGGAAGAATTTTAAATTGTTAAAGGTATTATTGTGATTGTATTTATATACATATGTATATATATAATTGTACGTACTCGTACATTATACCATTATACGGATATATTAATGATTTCATATGACCGGTATATTGTGATGTATCCATATGTTTATTATTATTACTATTATTGTTATTGTTATTTGTTTCAAAATCAAAAATAAAAATAAATATATACACATTTTTAGACAAACATTTTATTGTCATTCTATAGCTTGATATATATATATAGGCATTGTATTTCATTTCATCAGATGGTAACTATATACAATATACAAATACAATATACAATTTTATATATAAGATTTAAGCACGTCTTCTGATTAAGTATATGATATTTTAGTTTCGTTTTCGGGTAAAAAAATATTAAGGTATTTATTTTTTTCAATTTTCTCTATGGAATTTTTATCATCGATTGTCACCACTTATCTTCCCCATAAACAATTTGTGTCTAAGCATATATGATCCGGACCTAGATATCAGAAAACAATTTCTCTTATTTATTTTTCTTGTTATTTACTCTAAAAAAAATTTAAAATTCTCTGTCGAGTTTTTTACCTGTAAGAGTTGCGTTCTTTTCGCTAGCTACATTTCGGTTTGAGGATGGGCACAATATAACTTTTTAATCAGAGAGAATCAAAGAGTGAATTATTTGTGTCTGAAGCATTTTGTGCCAAGGCGTTTATCGAACTTACCCGTTAGCATAGTAAGACTGATATGTGATATGATCGAGCACCGGACACCCGACACAGCTCGTTACTTTTTTTTGGACACAGAGGACGAAATTGTTTAACGGGTTCCCGGGAAACTATACTCGACCGATTTGAGTTAAACTTACATTTTTTGGTACTGCTATTGTATGCGATCTGAGCGGGGAAATTTGATTTGAGATAATTTTTTTTTGGTGAATTTTATGGGAAAAAAGGAATTTTCCTTTAAAAAAATAATTTCTGATCGAATACTAAACCTATTATACATTTAAATAAGATGCATTTTTAAAAGGAAAATCCCATAAAATTCACACTGCTTTCACCCACTACAAATGACAGTCTCACACATTTTAAGGTGTTTTTGGAAAAAAATTTGAATATAAATATAATGGCACATATGAACTCTGTATTAAATGTTCGTTACAGAATTCATAGTGGAACACATCATTTTATATTAAAATTTTTATGGCGAATTGATTGCTGATAAATGTACTCCATCTTTTCACCGCTGACCCCACAGGTACACAAGTACATGCTTTCTGTTTCAGATATTTATTTAGCAACGGTTTATTATATATAAGAAGTTTATTTTATGAAAAAAAAAAAAATTCTGTTTTTTTCTTAATTTTATTTAACAAAAAGAAACACAATTTTTTTTTTCATCTTACTCGGTAATAATAAATTAAATAAAACCGGTTTCAGCGGAAACTATAATAATTTACTGCTATATTAAGTCACTACGAAGGTATCTCATCCATATATATATATTCTTATAAGAACATAAAGATATGATGAGGAAAGACGCGATCATAATGATAAAGTTTAAAAGAAAAAAAAAGAAGTAAATAAACAGGCCAAAATCAATGTATATATATATATACAATATACATGTTATACATATATAATATCGGAATATACACAAACTATTGGATGAAGAAGACAATCTGACTATATTTATATTCTATCTATACATATACACAGGTATATTATATTCTTTATAAAGGTAACTGCTATGATCACCACAGTCATATACACACAATCAACCTACTATATATGATGATGATAAGATGATAGATATATGTAGACATTATGAATACATACCTATGTGTAAATGAGGTATATAAGAATATTTGGTGTTGCTCATATATGATTTTTAAACTGAAAACTTTTTTTTTTTTGGTTGAGTGTTTAAAACCATAATTCTTATATTCATATACTATATAGCAATAGCGATAGGTGAGTGTTCTTGTGATGATGATATTATTTATATTATTTTTACCTATAAGGTTCAAAATCATTAACAACTTAAGAGGTAAACAAAGCATTATGAATATGGATTGCGTGCAGAAGAATCATCGTATACACATATACAAAATGTATATCTATATAGAAAGGAAATATTTTGTATTGCAATGATGAATAAAGAAAAATCATTCGGAATTTTTCAGGTTATTTTTTTATGTGCGTTTTGTCTTCGCATATATATAATATATTTATATTATATTATCAATAATATAATACATAAATAAACATATATATGCTTTATATGCTTTTGCTTCGTTGCTGTATCATCTTCGTTCATTGAATTTAGTATGTATATATGAAACGTATATATATATATATATATGTTATATATCAGAAGAGGTTAATGGTTTTTATTTCTATATAAATATATGGTATCTAACTGCATATGAATTTTTTATTTTTGTGATTTGATTTTATATCTATTTATATTAAATTTCATAGGTGGTTATGGGAAATTTTTAGCTATATGAGATTTCATGAGGATAGTGTATTCTAAACGGCACATTTCTAATTAGTTTATTTATAAAAAAAAAAATTGGTCGGGCACCGAACTAAATTTTTTGGAAAATCTACTTTTCTAAATTTTGCTATTTTTTTTAATACCAACAAGGGATTTTATTAAATTTTCGTTTTTCTTTGCACAATTTAAAAAAAAAATTCAATAAATTCTTAATTTTTCAAAGAATAAAATTTGAAAATCGACCTATTGATTCAACAGACATATCCGATTTTCCATTCGAGTTCAGTGAAAAATCAAAGGAAATACCGATAATGTATAAGTGAATGACCAAATTGTATAAACATTTTATACGGTATACATCAAAAATGAATTTGTCCCATTTTTTATGAACTACGAACACTTTTTGGAAAATCGAATATATCTTTTGAACCAATGGGTCGATTTTTATATTTTCTTCAATATGAAATGTCAGAAATTGAATAAGTTTTCAAATTATTCGGGGAAAATGAAAATTATTGAATGAAAACTATGGTTGTAAATTTTGCAAACATTTATGTTTTGTGGAATAATTAATTTGCTAGGCATGTGCCTTTTGTTGACATATCATTTCCTTTTGGTAATATGGCAAAATAGTGCCCAGAGCTCCGCCACTGATATATATATATATATATATATATATATTATATAGATAAAGGTGTATATTTGATATAAAATTCTAGAAATTTAAAAAAGAAATGATTAAGAAGAATTTATATAGGTGCATGATGGGCCTTTTTCGTTCGTATTTTAGTGTGTGTCTGTTTATGTGTTTTTTTAATATAATATTTATAAATTTTTTTTTTAAATATTTTTTTTTATATAACTATTAATTTTGGTTGAATAATTTAAACTATATTATTAATAATACAAAAAAAAAAAAAGAATCAATGTATAAAATCATGGGAAAGTTCTTTATATTTGTTTCTTTATATAATGCATGATCTTCTTACCATAAATGTGTGTTTTTTTTTGTGTTTAGAAAAGTATAAGAAACAAAAAAAAAAAAACTTGATTATATATTATTTACAAAAACGTAACATAATATAGATAGATATATTAATATATAGAGTATATTTTCAATGCGTATATTTATATCTATATGTATATATATACTTAATCAAAATGTATGTGATTATATTTAAAAAGAATCTTTTTTTTTTAATGGATTTGTTACATAAAAAATTTATCAGAGGTTAAAGCCTTTAAAAAAAAAGTTATAATATTAAGATACTTATAGATGGATATATAATTTGTGTATGAAGTAATATATGTATTTCCTTTAGAGCCCTCATTCGTAGGTGGATGTAATAAATAAAGGGTTATAATTAAAAAAAATGTATCATGAAATTGGATTTTATTATTATATATACTATACGAAATTGACTTAATATATACTATATAGTATTGGTTTAAAAACCGTTGAAATAAACGAATCTGTAGTTTTTTAAAATAGAAAAAAAAATGGGTTTTTATTCTATATTTATATATGACATATTTTAAAAGCTCGTAGTATTTAAGGTATACATTTTCACTATATTACTGCACGACGATATAAATATTTTTCCTATAATTGCAATATTTATATATAGATTTAATTTACAAGTTAAATTTTGTGAAATTAATAACTTCACATAGTTTTTAAACTCATTGAAATGTCAAAATACAGAATGAAAGAGAATTGGAAATTGGAGGGTAAAGTCACTTGTGAAATGCTGTATCAAACGACACGAAAGAAAGTCATGTCTGCATCCAATCGTAACGACGGAAGAAGATAAGTGGATATATTTAGAAAATCAAAAAAGCAAAAGCATGGTTATTATCTGGTGAAGCTGGCCAATCGACCGCAAAACCACATCGGTTTAGTCGGTAAAACACATTTTTATATGTGTGCATTTCGAGATAATTGCAAAAAAAAAAAAATTAAAACAATTGACAGAATGTGTATTTTCAAAGACAAAAAAAAACACTTTACATTTTTAAAATTCACAACAAAATCCAATCCAAGAAAAAAACCGGAATCGAATTTACCTATTAGTAATAAACAAACATATATAAAAAATTAACAAATAACAAAATATGATATAATTACGTTTAAGTAAATTTGCAAAACAATTTTAATAAATCCAATAATTTTATTTTTTATTTTGTTTGCTATTGTTATAAAATTAATTTTTTAGGATATAAACAAATTGAAATACGACAGCGACAAAAAAGAGCGAATGTTTATTTTTAATTTTTATTTATAACCTGTTGATGCTGCATATATAATAAATATATAACCCATTATTTAACCCATTGACGTATAGGCTATATATATATACTACCTGCCTGGTAGTACCTGGTGGGTTCACTACAGTTATGAAAATATAATCTTATTATTACCGCAGCTATGCTCACATATACAGTGTGATTAACCTATCGTGTATATGTATATTGTATATATATTATAGACAAATGGGTTAACCAAATATGAATGATATTAATCATATATATATATTAAAATGATGTATACATTATTTATTAATGCATTCTTTTGATTAATTCATATATATTTATAAATGAATGTGATAATTTTTTTATTGATAAATGTATAGCTAAATGATTAAAAATTAATATCCTATATATAAATGGCTGTTTATGCATATACAATTTTGTTTAAATCTCTGCGATTATATTACGTTAATATATACTTATGTAAAACAATGTATTGTTTGTGTGTATTTGAATAAAACAAAAAATAATATAATTGAATAATATTGGCAAATTATAAGTATTTAAATATATACAATATAGAATATACATATATGAATGTATACAAATAAGAAAATTAACAATACAATAAATTTTAACCATATTTATATACATTTAAGACTTTTGTTATGTATAGGAAAATATCAGTCTGAGCTATACCGAGGTCAAATTGCAAATAACTCATTTCCGCTTCTAAGTAGGTATTGTAATTATATATATATATATATATAGTATTTAATTTTATATATATACTTAATATACGTATATATAATAACAATTGTAATATGTATATAATACATTAAAAAAAATGCTTATTTACTTTGTGTTTTGTGTATATATACTTATTTAAACGAGTATGCATATGCATATTAAAATTTATACATTTATTTTGTTAACATACTCTTAAATTTATTGTATATACATACGATTATATGATATAGGCGGAATGAACAATTTAAAAACTTGAAGAAAAAAAATCACTGCCATATCGGATAGGAATACATGTATATATATTTAACAGAATATAGGAATTAATAGTATTAATGGTATTATAATACCAACAATTTAACTCTGCTTGTTTACTGAATGGAAAGAAATATATTGTATATAGTTTTTCATAATATACTATATATAAATATATCATTTTTGGGGTAAAAGTTTGTTTATTTTCTTTAATATTAATGTATGTAAATTATATTTTACATTTATGTATATATAAATATATACTAACATATTCAATGTTTAACGAAAGTGAATGGCCATTTCGTTGTCTGAAATCGAAATTGACGTTTGAGTCTTGTAATTTAATTCTAAAATTCTGAGCACTCTTTTTCATTGCGAGTATTCAAAGTTTTTCGATTACTTTTTGTTTTAAGTGTATTTTAGGTAATTAGTTTGTAAAATAAAAAGGTTTTTTTATTCGCAACTCTCTCCAATCTTTGTGGGTGAGATGGAGATATTCTCAAATTTTGTTCGGTAGACCACATCCCATATACCCGCAAAACTTTTCAAATTTTCCGAATTTATCGCTAAATTTAAAAGAGTTTTGGAAAGATATTAATTAATTAATTAAAGATACTTGAAATTTTCAATAAAGGATTTGATGTACCAAATGCAAAAAAATTAGATTCTCAAAATTGTTTCCTATTCCCATCAAATCTGCCACTCTCCAGACAAATCCAAAGAATTAAAAAAAAATATCTATTTTACTGATATGGGGGGGGGGGGGACTATTTCTTTACAATTTTATATCTGGAGACTATAGCTTCCACCCATAAAGATTCCACACAATCCCATATACAATTCTGAGTTTGTGCTTTTTGTTATACATTTGAAAAATATTAGTTATCATTTTATAATAAAATTTAATCAGGACTTGATTGGTGAAAAACGTACCTCATTTGGTGACAATTACGTGCTTCGTGTTTTTAGTCAGCGTTTTTTAAAATTTACATTTATTTCAAAATTCCGAGGTTTTAAGGTCGCCAAACCGATTCTGCCGTAGTAACAAACAAAAAAAAAATATTATTGCTGTTATTTTCCATATTAAATTATGAATAAGTTAATTTTGATATTTTTTTTTTTAAAATACAATCGCAGTCCATTTCAGATAAATATTTATTAAATATAGATATGCGGTAATAAGACATTATTTTCCCTTATTATGACTAATTGTAATATTATTCGTACAAAAAGTTTTTGGGATATATGTCCCATATATGGGTATATTGCGAATGGACAATGAATAATAACGTTAAATGGAATTAAAAGTATATATATATATATATTTATTATAATAATCAAAAAAATTAAGTATATATTAAATATTTAAACATCATATAAAATATTTATAATAGATACTTTCAATCTTTCATATATATATATATATATATATGCAAACATGCGATGATATAAAATATACATCACATATATAAATATAAAAATTTGTGATGAAAGAATTTTAAATATTATATACCAACATTTTCAAGAGTTGTGTATCTCTTGAATATATATACACAATATAATAAGTTACTAAACAATGATTTAGTAAGTATTTTATATATTATATATTGTACATATTATTTATTCCACTCTGAATCTAAATTATGTATATGTATATCTAAAAAAATTAATAGTAAATATATGTGATTATGTTTGAGTATGTATGTATTTACAATGCGATTATATATTTATTGTCTATTTAAAAATTTTGCATTACCCAACGAAACATAGAAAAATAAAATTGTATACTTTTTTTATTATTTATATAAATCTAAATTCACATATATTTTTTAAAGATGAAATAAATTATTTCCGCAAGTAACTACTTATATATAATATAATAAATATATGAACCTACATATAAATGATATAATATTATTATTATTAATAACAATATAATAATAGCTTTTTCTTTTTCATTATATATATATATAGATTGTATTTGCATATAATATACATGTTAAAATAGTAAATAATTGGTCGCTTAACAAAAAAAATAATAACAAGGTACGTAAGTCTTATGGGATATAACTAAGGGGGGTTTTAGTTAGGCATTTTTTAATCAAAACCACTTTATCATTTATATACAGCCGAATTCAAACGCATCAAATTCGGTTTTAAAAGAACGGCACCTTTGAAAATGTTTCAGATTATTACAGAAATATTTATAATTTATATCATATACTAAAATACAAATATAATTGCTTTTTCAAAATAAAAAGTTTTTCCAAAATTATGTAGATATGAAATTTGCAAAACGCATATGGGATCATGTGACATATGAATTGGAATTCAAGTATAATCGCAGCTCATTTATCGTTATATATATATATATATATATATATATTGCAATTGCAATTCCAATATAACAATCATTAGACTTTTGAGTTTGATAACAATATATACATTCAGTGTTTTGCACTTTTCTTATATACAAAAAGATCTATAAATAATAAACAGTGAACTATATCCAGGATCGGTCCTTTCATACATGCAAAATTGCACTTGCTTGAGGCACTTCTTTCAGTAAGGCGCTTTTCTTACTAGGAAGACGCTTTCCGTTGAAAAATGCTTTAGAATAATAATTAATACGATTCCAAAATTCTTCTTTCAAACAGTTCTAATAGATGTCGCCAAAAATAAAACACGACGTGATCAATTTGTTTTAAATCTTTTTTATAACATATTAAACATTTAGTTATAAATGTTATCTAGAAGACTAGGGGGTTACCTCAATAACAAAAAAAAAACGTATTTTATGAGCCTACCTCTTATGGGCCCTTATGTGGAAATGGCTACTATATATATGCTATATATATCGCGTAGGGCATCAAAAAGTAAAGAATCGGACCCGACTATATCCATATATTTAAAGTATGATTATATATAAACAAGATAATCGCAAAGAAACACAAAATATAATAACACTTATCATATATGTGTCTTATATATTTATTATAATAATAATAATATTATTATATAGTTAAAAGATATAAATTTAATAAAATTATTATTATTTTTTATTATTATTATTTTAACATACACTCATAAAATATGTACAATACAAAATATATATAAGTACATATAACTATATATACACACACATTATATTTATAATAAATCTTTGTTACTTGCTTGCAATATTTTTACAATAAGTACAAACATTTATACATATATAAAAAAAACCACACATTATTTTATTTTTTTTTTTTTTGCTTCTCAATATATATTTATTTATATAAATTTATTTTAGTTTATATGTTATATTAAAATTGTATATAAAAATAAATTCATATATTTATATATAAAAATGTGATGATGACGAATACGGAAGTATACTCTGTGTTGCAAATGTATGTTTTTTATATATATTTACAAAAGTACAATTATATATTATATGTATGATAAAATAAAAGTATTACGCGAATAGAGAACTTGAATGCCTTGATATACATATGTAAAAAACACTAAACTTTTATATTACATGAATTTTTTTTTTTTTTTGGTGTAAAATTTTTTTTTTTGTATAAGTAAATAAATGGATGTGTCCCGTCTTATGAAATTATCCCGCAATGTATATATCCACCATATATATATAATAAACGAATCAAATATACAATTAAACCTCGTTAACCAATTCATATTTAATTCAAATTCTCACTCAACTTCCTTATGAATACAATATACATATATATTTAGATATATTATAACATACAGGTAGACCCGCACCGTGCGTTACGATTTTAATAAATTCGACCAAACGGTAATAATATTAATTTTAATATCCGAAATAATGAAAATACAACAATATTTGACAATTATTTGATTGCTTTATGTGACTGTTATCACACATAAAAATTCAGAATACTCTGTATATAATAGAATTAAATCCACAAAAAAAAAAAAAAAAAACATTCAATAAAACTTATAAATATATAAAGCAATAAAAAACATATAAATATAATAACATTTGAAAATTTAGTTTATTTGCAATATTTCCTATATTTCGTATACATGTGCATTTAAATATTAAATTAAAATAACATAGGTGGTTAACGATTATATATATATATATATATATATATAATATATACAGTGAAACCTGTCTAAGTTGACCATTCATGAGGACGATCAAAACTTAGGTCAAGTTAGGCCAAAGGTGATAAAGTTATAGAGACTTAAGGAAAAATGGATTTGAAAATTTTGTCAATGTCAATATATACAGGGTAAAGTTCTATTGAATGTTCTACACACGTCTTAACTATGGCCAAGATAAGCAGTTGATCAACATACACAGACATTTTGTACGTAAATCTCTATATTAATTTGACTGGGACTATTCAAAATCGGTTAACCGGTGGTGTTAAGCGTAGCAAATTTTACTGTATATAGTATATAATATAATATATATACAAAATATAATATATGTAGATAAGAATCAATTGTGGCGACAAATCATTTATTTATTGAAAAAATTTATTGATTTTTTATTTTGCTAATACCGTATATATGTTTGTTTATTCACATATAATAATAAATATAATTATAAAATATATTATATACTAGTATATAAGCAAGTATAATCTATATAAGAAGTATAATTATAATTAACTATATGTATATTAAATTATATACATATACTATATCTATACATTCTACATAGTTAAGTTGAATAATAAATAATAAAAAAAAATCTTATCTAATTTGCTTCTTGTTGACAAACAAACTAAATGTTAAAAAAAAAAAATAAAATATAAAAATACATTAATTTTTTATAATTATATTTACAAGAAATATATACTTGATATGTAATTGAGCGACCATAGTATATGTATAGAAATTGAAAGATAAAATAAAAATAAATTAGTTAACGGATTAGAGTACTCTATATATACGATATTTTGTCTTAAAATTTGTCCTTTTTACCAATTTGTTTCATTCATAATCAAAGATCATAATTTACAAGAGGATTATTGGTTCGCCACGAACCATAACCCTCAGACCGCAATTATATATTAGATTGTCATTATAAAAACCACGCAATAACCGTCAAATTATTGAAAAGATGGCAATAGCGGTTGTGGATTGATGAAAATAATATAAAATTTAAAAAAAAAAATTGTCATTCGCTAGTTCAAAATTTACTCTTGATATATTAATTTTGATATACAATCTTTTAAAGTTTATTTCAAGATTTTTTCTATATAAATTTATTGAATCATTTCGGTAAAAAAGAAAGTTTATGAACCCAAACCTTTCGTTCGATTTTTTTAACCGGTTCGAGTTTGGTTGCATACATCCTGAATTATTTCCTTAAATTTCATGTTATTTAAAGAAATAAAATTTTTCTAATTTTAAATTTTCAAGATTGGTTTAAGAAACCAAATAAAAAATGTATAACAATCATTTTAATAACACATTTTATCGACAATTCGATATAAAACACCCTTTATATTTATAATAATTACGGTACATCTCGTCGTGTATATACGAATAACTTATAACACAATAAATGATTTTATATAATAATATTTCAACATTCTTAATCTTTTCCTATAAATATTATATATGAAAAAATATGTATACTTCTGCCACTTCTGCACAAAAACATACATTATAAATGCATTACTTTCATTTCGTTATGTGAAATTAAATTATAACTATATTTATATTATAATATGCTTTATAACTTTACAAATAAATAATTGTGTATTTTATTATATTTAAGTTATTATAATAATATATAAAATATACTATATTTTTATAGAGTGTATGTGTTGAACTATAGATGTAACATTCATGTACCTGCAACAAGCAGTGTCACTATATTTGATCATTATATATGATGAGGAACGAAAAGGAGAACTCAATTATAAATTTTCCTAAGTATACATATAAATATACAACAAAAATAAACTCTGTTTCCAATGTCCCATTTCTTATAATAACTTATAAAAGGACTGATATCCTTTTGAACATTTATATGCGTACTAAATTTATATTGGGTTTGCCATTAACGTTTGTAACATTTGGAATTGTGAACGGGCAGTCGGTTGGGATTCGGAAGGAAAATGTGTCTCTGTACCTTGGATAATATTAGTAATTCATAACAGATATTCAAAAACTTTATTTTTCCTGAAAGCCAATCGAAAAGTGTAAGGTTAAGTTCTAAGATGAACAACCTCGATCAAATGGTTCGGCGGGCTATGGTCGCGTATGTTGGGTAAACTTCTTTTCGTAATTCAGTAACTTTTTTAAATTTATTTCTGAAATACAACCAAAAATATGAATTCATGTACGAATATGAATGAAATAATTTGGTTCGGGAGTTATGGCCAACAAAGTGTGACTCCGGCCGCAAACGATGATGATTGGATTTTTTTTACACGAAACGACACTGATCTCTCCATAATATATTTTTATAATCTATTACATGCTATACAAACACAATAAAAAAAAATTAAAAAATGAAATGTAGGTAAAGTGAAAATTATGTAATAAAAATTTTATTTCATTTCAATATAAATATACAAAATATATAATATTAAAAAAAAAATAACAAAAAAAAGTAAAATGTCATTATAAACTCATAATATAAAAAAAATATTTTTTATTATATGAATAGGTATGTATAAGTTATAAAACATATATAATATATATAATAAGTCACTTATATAATAAGTCTATATATACCTAAGAGATTAATCTTTATTTTTTTCTTCATCATCCTATACATTATAAACATAATATATAGAATTACAAGATTTGTTGTTTTGTGCATATTGTTTTTATATTTGTAAGTGAAGTGCGATGGGGAATTATAGTTGGGAAAATTGGAACAAACGAAAAAATAAGTTGTGACAATTCTACCTATTCATTTAAGTATGGATAATCTATAAATATAGATAAATTATAGATTTAATTTCCTATATATAAATATTCAACACTCATATTCACTTTCATTTTCTATATATACAATTACGAATTCTTTCTTATATATAGAAAATTAAAAATATTTTAATAATAAGTTTTTAAATACTAACATTTTATAATTTTATGTAATGACTGCACAGAATAATTAATTTTATTATTAATATGTATAAGGTTTTATAGTTAACTTTTTCTCTATATATATATTAACTTTTTATATATGATTTAAATAATTATTTATTTATTGTAATAGTATTTGTATTTTCAATTTTAAGAATAGGTTGAGTTAATTTTAAGAATTATAGACGAAGTTCTCAACATTTTTTTCGTGTCCGTGGTCCCTTATTTAAGAATGTGATGGCCCCTACATCCTATGCGATGCGACAAATGTGTAGGCGAAAAATTGTTTTTAGTATCACAATGAATTTCTTATGGGAAAATCTATACAGCATACTTTTCGTTTTGGTCATTCCTAGATTAATATGTAAAAATACATAAACAAATGATAGCATGTGTTCGAAAAATAGTCAAATTCGTCTGTATTTTATTATAAAAGATATTCTACAAAATGAATAAAAACATATAGCTTATTAAATTTTGTAAATATTTTTAATAAGTTAATTTAACTTTTTATAGAGCGCGGGTAAATTTGTTATTGTAATTTACATGTGAAAATTAAAGCTCGCACCTCAACCCCTCAAATGAAAACCAGCCTTCATATGTCTTCCCAATTTGAATATATTCTTCAATGGTTCCTCAGATTTTCATGTGCTGGATATAGATCAGTGACATGGATATAGATCAGTGACACCTATTTTCAGCTAAATTTGTGACGTTATATTACAATATTAAAATATATACGCATATATGAATCTATAAATTTATGAATCATTCTTTTTTACTATATTCTCCTATATAAAATACTTAATTCATAATGATATCTATAATAAATGTATATATAGATATATATGCAAATTGTATATCTTATACGTTAAATACCATATGTGAATATATATAAAAAAAAAAGATAAGGAAAAAGGAAATAGAGATTGATTGCTATATAAAATATGTTGATAAATACCTAAAAAAAATACAACATATATAATAAAATTTCATATATATAAATATACCAAAACAAAAACAAACAAACAAACAAAAAATTAATTAAACGTGAAAAGATTAGATAAAATATTATTCCAACCAAAAGATTATTATCATATTTATGATTTAATATTTTGATATAATATAAATTTTAGTATTAATTGATAAATATCTGTGCATATATGTGCGTTTATAATATACAAATTCAATAAATGCGCGTTCATAATTTCGAAAAACAAAATAAAAAAAAAAATAAAACCCGCAACTTTATTGCTCTTGTTTTACAACACGTTCTGTATATATGCATTATGATCATGAATATATTTATAAATAAATGTATACATCAATTAATTAGAACTTATTAATTAAAAAGGTAATTATTTTCATATAACATCATCGTATTTGGTGTTATTCATCATACATTATTATAGAAATTAAATTTTCATTTTATTTATAGCATTTTTATTTACATATATATAAATAATTATAATCATATATGTACGTACATTGTACAATTGTACATATAGAAGAAATGATTTATTTAAATTTTGATAAGAATTAAATCACAATCATATATTGTATATATATACTATGAACTCTGTATTTAAATGATCGTTACTCGAAACCTTTATATGGATAAGACAAAACTTATAAAAATCCAAATTAATATAAAAAAAAAACGCATTGGCAAAATAAAAGTCAACCAATTTTACTTTATTAATGGTGAATTTTTTTGTACACTACGACGTTGTAGGTACCATAGACATTGTTATTGTAACTACAACAATTACTAAAGTAACGCATAGTTTCCGAGATTTTTCATTGTCTCAGGTTAAAAAATTCACCCTGTATAAATATATCAAAAATAAAATGAACTTTGTTGTATAGATCAAATATTAATGATCAAATTTATATTATATTTATTAAAAGTGAAAATACAATAATTTTATATTTACACATAAATGTCTTTTAAGTTAATTTTAATTATTTAATTGTTTCAAATAATTTATATAAACACACTTTTGATAATATCAATAACAACGTATAGCATTTATATGACCACGCAATAAAATTCTCAAAGTTCTCTAATTAAATCAAAATTTAATAGGTATTAATCGGTTACTCGGTGCTTTACCAGTATTTTCCCGTTTTTTCCATTGAAATATTCTATCGATTCTTGATATAGGTATAATAACCTTAAAAAATAAAACGCTCTCCTCCGAGAAAGTGTATGTAAATACTACTCGATCGATAACAATTAAAAACATCTGATGAATGCAAACGTTTCATGAATACTTCGTGGAGAATGGAGGCTGCGTCAAAAGGGCAAAGGTGACGTGACCCAATATTAGTGGAGTATAATATAATATCGTTTGCGATTGGTAAAAAAATGTTGACTTTTTTGTGACAATTAGCAATTTTTTACAATTATCGTGTTCGATTGGTTCGAAAAAGGCAATTCCCCTTATTCTTTTATGTTCGTTTGGAACTTACTTTTGCAATTAATTCAGTTGATTTTTTTATTCTTTTTGTTTCATGAATTTTTTAGTTGCAGAATTTCAACAACCAATTTTGACAATTTTATAACAACATAACAACATCAAACAAAAAATATTGAAATTTTTTTCATGTTTGCATTCGTTTGGTAATTGCAATTAAAGTGAAACTCATGCAAAACGAGTCAAAATATATATGAATATATGTAAAATTTATGAATGTGGAGTGTTTTTGAATGGGCTCGCATGGATTACCACCCCTATTTACGGGAACATTTTTTTGCATGATTTGTAGTTATGGATAGTGGTTACCACTGGGCTTGTTCGGAATTTTGTCCAAAATTCGTTTTTTTTGAATAAGGGATGTCGATATATTGATAATATTCATATATGAATATTCATCGTTTTTCTAAAAATATTAATTATACTAACCTTTAGAATAGCATATTCTACAATAAAATAATTATTTTTTGGATTTGTATAGTAATATTGGTAATTTTCAAATAAAACACAAAGTATTTTTAAAATTTTATTTCACTTTAAAGCAAGATATATATATATATATAGATATATATAGATATATATATATATATGTATAGCATGTATTTATTTTTATTAAAAAACAATTCGATTTACAAATTTTATCAATATTTATCAATTTATAATATGAAAGAATTTCATATCCATACACTCACTATACACTATACAATATATTTTATATAATATATATGAATAAAAAAGAACAAAAGTTACTTATCTTGAAATAATTTAAAAATAAAAAAAAAAAAACAAACATAAAAATGAATGCGTCTTGCTATCAATAAATTATATATATATATATATATATATATATATATATATATAGAATATAGAAACAGGAACTAAGCTCTTATCAACCGCATAAATAAAGTCATATATAAATAACTGATAACACACTTCTGTACAAATATATTTATATTTTTCATATATATATTTATGGTTTGGTGTAAATGCATTCATCATCATATAAAATAAATACATGTATAATGTATATCATATGTAAATAATAATATAATATACACATTTAAACCAGGGTTGTGAAGTCGCGGAGTCGAAATATTTGAACCACCGCGCCGGCCCCTATATTTTATCATTTATCATAACATTTTTTATATTTTGGTAAATTTAATTCTTTCGCTTTTTCGCCCTTTTAAGGCTTAAAAAATTAAATTAATCTTTTTTTTAAGATGCTTATTAAAAGGATAATACTTTCTCTATATATTATCATATATATTATCCACCAAATAAACACCTTCTTCTATTATTAACAAATTTGCCTTTAGGAGCAATGAATGTGATTGTGTTAATGTAAAATCTATAGAAATATTATAAAACTTAGTCTTATTCGAAGCTCGAGTCGGTAATCGGAGTAAATCGAAAATTACTCTGGTTCCATAACCCTGATTGAAACCTTTTCGTTTTATTAATCGTAAAAATAACCATATACTTTTTATATAAATAATAATAATAATTACAAACGACAACAATTTAGTGAACTCAAATATATATGTACATATGCATATATATGAAACGTATTATAGAGAGTATATAACATATACTATAATATATATAGATAAGAACTTAATTATATATACGTACGCATACAAATACATACATTTTGTATATTTTTCATTTTTTTTTATTTATTATATAAATATATATATTAATAAATATGCATATCTAATGCGTGTAAGTAAATTTTATTTACAATTTTGTATACAAAGAGATATGGAATAAAAATATACAATAAACAATATTATATATTTTTAATGAAATAATTAGAACCATTATAAAAATTTTCAATTATAATAATAACACATCATTTCTATTTAGTATATAAATATATGTATATAATATATTAATTATTACATATAATAAATCGCAATATTAAATTCTATATCATTATCTTATAATAATTAAATTTATATACTTCCTTATATATACAAAAAATTTTTCTAAATGTTCAATACAACTCTCTGCGTATATATATATATAAAAGAAAATGTATATAGAAATAAAAAATATATTTTCAAATTATCCTGATTTTCGTTCTGTGCAATTAATGGATTTAGTATAATAGTTGCGTTCCATTCAATTACCAGCAGTAGGTAGGAGTAGATAAGAGTAGAAAGTATCTACTCTTTTCTACGCCGAACTACTCCGTAATATAGCAAAGAGTAGTTCAGAGTAGAAAACATCTACTCTTTTCTACTCTTACCTACTCTTACCTACTCTTACCTACTACTGGTAATTGAATGGAACGCGACTAATATCGTATAAAAGCGGTGTTTGTTTTTTAACTCAATTCATATAAAAACGTGTATACGGTAGTCGGTCGATAATCCCGACATGGACCGTGGAAAGCGTTGTTCGAATTATCAAAATACATAATATAACTTTGTATAATACATTTTATGATAAATAATGCACATAAATAAGGATAAATTAACCTAAATTTAATAAATTTAAGTAAGAACACGTAAAACTAGTTACAAATTAAATTATAAATAAATGTTATCTCTCGCTCTATATATATATATATAAATAAATAAACTTAAGAAAAAAATAATTTTATGTGAAAAATATTTATTATTGGGACCTTGCATTAATAATGTCGATTTAGATAACAGATGGCGTAACTAGCTTTGTGTGCATCGGAGCACACCGGGCCATATTCTTTTTTTTTTTTATCTGTCATTACTCTATAAATTTCAGTATATGTCATTTCGTTGAAGTGTAAACAACAAAATTTTTTTTGCTTGAAAATTTTGTATATGTCAAAGGTATATACAACCTTAGTACTTGGTAACACATAAGTTTAAACTTTTTCCAAAAAAACATTAACCATATAATATTTGAAAATAGAATTCATATAACATTTGAAATGTTTAGGCATGGACATCAATCATATACATGTAATATAAGTTTAATATAAGAATATTGGTCTATATAGAAAAGTAAAATAAAAATGTTTTTTTAATTTTTTTTTTGTATATTCATCTATTTGTACCAAAGTTCAACAACCAATACTACTTTTGGACAAACCAAAGGTTTTGTCAATATGTGATGATTTATTTGAATATCTGGATATGGAATACGAATAGAATACGAAAATATAGAAAGGAAAAATGTTTAGTTTTTATTTCCATTTATGATTTTTTTTTTAAATACGTAAATATAATCCGTATATTTTACTATAATAAATTTAACCAGTAGTTATAACATAACATCTATCTATATATAATCATATAATTTATTTAATATAAAAGTGCTGCATTTTTATTGTACTTTTGTCAAAAATATGAGAAAAGAAAGATCATATTTCAATATTTCAAATACAAAATGAATACACAAAACACTTTAAAATATTTTATTTTAGTTTTTTTTCTGAATATTTTTACGTATATTAATATACAATTGTTATTTTATTTTATAATATATTACCTATTCAATACATTTATTTCACTATTTACTATACGATTGACAATTATCAACTTCAAAGTAAAAATGTATCTAAATTATTTTTATATGATATAACCTATGTATCATAAGTAGCTGGACAAAATTCAAACACGGCAAAATATGAGCCAACATCCTTCAATCTTTAAAAAATTTTTTTTGTGATTCCTCTAAGTATTCAACAATCATATTCAATTTTCAATCATTACATTATATTTGCATTACATATGCATTACATTTGTAATCAAGATGAAAGTATGTGAACAAAATCATTTGCCACCACGCGTAATTAAATGAAGGATATAGCCGTAGTACAATATATTCGATATCACACTTTCATCTTGATTGCAAATGTATTACTGATTGAATATGATTGTTGAATACTGAGAGGAATCACAAAAAAAAAAAATTGTAAAGATTGAAGCATGTTTGCTCGTGTTTTGCCGCGTTTGAATGTTGTCCAGCTACTTATGATACATCCGTTACTAGTTTTGATGTGTGGAAGTGCATAACTGGATGCTAAATTATATATTGAATACATAGAATCATAGAATACAATTGGATACAATTTCGAATTGTTCAATCTTATTTTTCTTATTTATATTTTTATATTATTTGATATAACATACATCTTTCGAAAAGATATGTATTGTTCGCGTTTATATGCGCATTAAAATACATTAATAATCCACAAAGTAAGAATAAGAATAAGTATGTTAAATTTAAGTACCTGAATGTCTGTTTTTTTGAAAATTATTAGAAAATAAAAAAAAAACCGAATTGTATAGGAAAGGTATTTACTATTTGTGGTATATATATTTATATATCGATTTGTATTTCTAAAGAATGTGACCAAAAAAATGATTTATCTGTATATTAAAAAAAAAACTTCAAATTACACTGATCTATTGTACAGTAAAAGTTTTCCACGAATAGAGTCCATTATATGAATTTATTTTTATGAACTAGGTTATTATTATAATAAACATTTTAATTCATTTATTCATCATATATAATGGTTGCAAGCAATAAGGTCCGGTTTGTAATAAGGCCCACACCAAATATAAACGTGTCCCGACAGAGTTATGGTTTCGTAAAACAGAGTTATGGTTTATACTACATTAATGACAACTGTTTAATTTTGAAATAACTTCTTGCGCATGGAATAAAACATTACAATGCAGTGGAGTTGATAATTTTTTTATAAACAAAATTTTTTCATTTTATAAAATTCAATGAATTAAATTCGTTGTCCTATATGTGTGGTCCAAATAACAAATTTGGAAGGGATCATATTCTTTATGTTTACAGTTAGTCCATATCATCAAATTCCATCGGCTTCGTCCGTAAAGTACAATTCAGCCGAATATTTTATTCGACTCAATTAACATGCATATATAATAAGGCCCACAGATATTGCACTTAAATCATTTGCTTTAATTGTAAATAAAATTTACCTACTCGAAAGAAATAAAAAAAAAAAATTTTGTTAAAAATTATACACATTTAATTTATGTTCCTGTTGTTTTTATTCATTAATGTTTTTTTTTGTATGAAATGTAAAGCAAATGAATTCATTTTATTTTATAATAAACATTTCTATAATCAGCGATGAATAATGTGCCTTAATATATTCATGTGCCTATAATAAGGCCCATTGTGAGGCTTCTGAGAATTGGACTAAATTCCGTAAATTAGAAAACAAATATTTCTTAATTTGCAATTTTCTGACTTACAATAGAAAGATTAATTTAAAAAAAAATAGTACGGATAATGTACCCTGACTATAATTTCCAGGAAAAGTGGGCCTTATTGCCTTCGCTTCCTATATTTCTATATATATCATTTTTTATTATATTTCAAATGCGTTTTTAAACAGACATCTTTTTTATACGACAACAAATAATGTATATACATAATATATGTTATGTATAGAAGAATATGAAAGTCAATAAAAAGTAAAAGGAAGAATATTTATTTGAGATGTTATCAAAAGAAAAAACAAAATACATTCCATTGTTATATATCATATAGTATATAGTTGAAAATATCAATGCAACAATTTTAACCCCTAATCGTTCCTAACGTAACATATCAAGGTTAAAAATATGTGTTAAAAATTATGTGTTAAATTATGTGGTATTATGTGTTAAAAATCGATATAAAAAAATTGCTTTAAAATAAATGCTATTATTCGTTCATAAACATAAATACGCATTGAACACGTACTTTCATTACCTCGGAATGTTCCGAAAAAAAACCCCGAAATGTGATTTTCACAATTGATACAAAAAAATATATCCAAAACATATAGTTTATTATTACTTTTACATTGTTTGATACATGCTTTGAGAAACAAAAAAAAATTTATAAAAGATGGTATTGTTTGACTAGTACTCTTTGAACTGAATAATTTGTACATAAGATTCATTGAACTATTTTGGTTGCCCGCCACATGTAATCATCTTATAGTATATAGCTCACAAATAAAAAATATTATATTAAAAATTGTAATCGTTCTATGTTCTGTATAAATTAGTATATTTAAATAGCGCTCATTGCGGAACTATTGTGATACGCGTTTATTAAACTAAAAACTATACGACTGTTAAGGGTTAACAACATTTATGTATATGCTACTTTTTTTTATAGATAAGTGAGTATAAAAGGACATTATTAATATTTATTCCTCCTTTACGCATATTATCATATCACTATTCCTATATACATATATTAAATATACACAATATAATATTGTGGAGGTAAAAATAATTTATATGGTTAATACACGATTGAAAAGCGTTGGTAATTATATTACATATGAATATAAAAATTATAATTTATAAACTACATGTGGATATGCAAGTTAACATTTTTCTATAAATTTTGTGATTTTCGGTATTTGTGATTAATAGTTTTGATGCTTTTAAAATTTTATGGTCGCGCCCAACAAAGTTTTATAAAAAAAAATTGATTCCAGTTGTAATTAACTATATATATAATCCGGACATAAAATATCTTTGTTAGAATCACCGAAAAATATAATTGTCATGCTGATTACAATAATGGAAAAAATAATTTCTCTCTTATATCTATTCATATAATATAATATAGTCTGTCGGTGGTTCGGTACCTATATGGTATATTTTATTTATATATAGGATGTTCATTTTCAGGTTTTTATCATAGGCTATTAAGATTTATAGAAATAAGATTCTCGAATAAGATTTATTTAAGATTTATAATTCTATATTAAGATACTTGAGAATGTATATGGTATAATAATAATTGTTATCCAAAGTTCCATACATTCAAATATAAATATAATTATATGGGTACATATACGTGTATATCTAACATACCTCAGTGTCATTAGTCAGTGTGTGGTATTTAAAGGAATTATTTGAATCACTTTTATTATATATATATATATATATATATATATATAATATGATTAATATAAAAATAAAAGTTTTATAAATATATTGAATCATATAAACGAGCATGTGATATAAATATAAAATATACCACACCGCACAAAAATGAATATCTCGACGAACAAAAATTGTTTTTTTTTTGTAAATAAATATATATTTGTTATTCACGAAATGATATACATATATACCGCAAATTATATTGTGTAAATATGGTTTTTGTTTGTTTAATTATATCTATATATGCAGCACAATTTCCTCTTCAAATAATATGAATCATATATATATACATAAAGTAATTGTTGCGATGGTAAATACAAAAAAATTGTAAATTTATGGAAAAACATTAGCAGGAAATTTAAAGGAATAATAAAAAATGATGAAATATAAACTTAAGAAGAAATTTTATCGTTTGTGTATACGCACATTAACTTCCCACCATAAAAAATAAAGAATCTGTAATTTTTTTAAAAGTCATAATTAAACACTATTTAACTTTCTACATTATAAGTCACATACCTATCTACTACTTTCTGTATAGGTATGTGACTTATAAGTTTTGTTTTAGAAAAATTATTTAACATTTTAGGTACCTTTTTTTTTTTTTAAATTATTCCTCAGTTACCAGAGTTATGAATTTGCATTTCAACAAAAATGGAAAAATAATATTTTCCGTTTTATTTTGCTCACTCGTTCGTTAGGTTGTGCGCTAATACAATAGCTCGATGGTGGTGTAGAAATTTGTACCAAAGATAAACTCCGATGATTAGTACAAAAATAAGAACTAAAGATTTTGTTATCGGTATTATCAACATATTAAAGATGCAAGGTTACTTTGGGCATCTGAAACCGCTGACTGTTGTCGCCCCTGACGTCATGTGTTATGCCATGCAACACAAAACCGAATCAAAAATTTGTAATCAATCACACACACTGAAACTAAAATAACTAAAGTATAGTTTCCTCAATCATATTAATCTATATTTACATAATCATGTCTGACCATATCATTTCTACCGCTCCCTTGCAATGTTGCCAATTTCCCCGATTTCCCGATTTTTCTTTTGTTTCTTCTGGGTCTCCAACAGTTTGGAGATATTTGATGACATGAAATTTGGGATCTTGAGATTTGAAGAAAAAACGGAAAAACTTTTGTAACTACGGACTTTTTCTAATCCCACCGCTTCCACCAATAGATAATAAAGATCCAAGCATATTTTATTTGAATATATTATATACTCTCGCACATTAATAAAAATGTTAAAAATTTCTAAAGAATTAATTGGTGATAAATTTAACCCCCTTTCGCTAACCGGTCCACAAGTATACGTGCTTACTTTTTTAGGTGTTTACCTGTCAGCGTATATATAAATATATACAATGAGGATACTGTACTATAGATAAAAAAAATTTGAATGTTTATTGCACTAAATAAAAATTATATATTCACAATATTAAAAATATGTACTGATGTATTTGTTATAAGTAAAATAATCTTATCAATAATTTTTATCTTATCACATATAGGTGGTATATAATACATAATTTGTATTGAACCGAGGATATATGTATATAAGCGTATATATCTATATATATTTATATAGTAGTATTTAGTGTTGAACATTTTTGCGTTCGCAGGCAGATTCTATCTATTTATAAATATATGAATGAACAATAAATGAATATTAAATATATAATATTGCCGATATATATACACTAAATGTATTATGCGTATAACCGTCCAATCATAATATGTAGTATAGGAAATAGATAAATAATATATCGATATAAATATAATATTTAAAAGAAAATATTTTAACAATTTTTCACTTAAAAAAAAAAATTAAAAAAAATATTGTCTAAAAAATAAAAATAAATAAAATATATATTATATATTTATCTGGACGTGTGTTGTAAGGAAGTAATATAATAATTTAGTAAACAGTAGAATCGCGATATAATGAACCCTTGAATAAAACGTTTACAAATGTTATGTTATATTACAGTCCTCAAATAAGGAATGCCGCTAAATAACCCAAAACCTCGATATATGGCACAATTGGTGTATTTTATTTACTTGTTGGCATTTATTTGTCGAAATTATTTAACTTATGTATTTGAAAGTATTATAATGAAATTATGTTATATCACTCACAATCGCATATTTATATTGTTTTTTTTACAGGTTGGGTATGTGCATTTAATAATCATAATGTATACATAATTTTTATTTGATTTCCGATTTGCGGTTTTTTGATTTCCGATTCTTCGAAATGGGGAGCGACCTCCCTGCAATCAATTGTTCCTCATATCGCGATTCTTCTGTATGTACTTTATCTTTGTTTCTTAAATTGTAGGTATATTTTAAAAGAAGAAAATTGTATTTCTTTTAAAATATACCTACAATTTCTATTTGATTATAAAATTCTACAAATATGTACCTTGCTATCATCATGCTATTAAACTATTTGTTTTATAATATATAAAATATATATAATAAAAATATTTCCGTTGTATATTTGCGGTGTTTTATATATGTATATTGTATAAGTATATATTTAATATTCTCACGAATGGATATATAAATATGCTTTTTTTTTTTAAACAAGGTACATCTTTTTTTTTTACTATATTTGATTGTACGAACCGTTGTAATTTTATCATATTATATATATATAAATTGAGTTGCTGCTGTTGTATATTGCAGATCAGCATATAACCGCGTAATTTATATATTAATTTAAGAACCAACAGATTTGTAATTTATTATAAAAACAAAAAAAAAAATTACAAAATGTTTTTATTATTATATGATCATCGCATCGCATATTATCCTCATCATTATATACACAATAAAGATATAGAAATATATATAGACTTTTATATAGTATGTGCTTTTATTTATATTTGTATGAAATCAAGTTTTTGTTTTGTATTTACATTTTATTACGGAAATATTAGCAAGTTTTTCTTTTGCGTTCGTCGTTGAATTGAGTTAAAGAAAAAAAAAACAACTATATTATTTTTAATATAATATAAATGTAATATATAAATAATTTTTGCTGATTCTTATTCTAAAATAAAAAAAAAGTAATATTATTATTTTTATTTTACCTATACATAACCGCCGCCTGTAAAATTGCGTATACTAAATTATGGGTGTTGTAGAGTATTTTTATATATTTAAATATCTTTTCTTTAAAAATAAAAAAACCTAAACTTTTTGTATTATTATTTATTTTTTACTTTTTGTAATGTATATGTGGAAAATGAATCATAATTTAAATATTTTTTTATTTTTTTAATCATTTCAATCATGTGATACATCTTATATGTTATTATATATATGTATGATCCTCCATACCCTGTTTCTTTACTCTATTTACATACCAATATTTATTTTTATTTGTAATATTATATCGCGGTTGTAGATAACATTTTTAAATATAGAGTTAAACATTTTTAATGCTAATTTTATTTAACCCATATATATATATCATTTATTTTTGCGATATGTTTATAATAATTTTTATATCATGATATTATTGATAATGAAACGTTTCATTTCGTTTCGTTTCATCAATTACTGAATTTTCATATCAAAGAACAAAAGAATTGAAATAGTGCTTTATTTGTTCAAAATAATATATATATAATTGATTTCCCAGTACAATATACGTAACCTCTTTCAATTTTTCCACAGTTTTATAATAAAAAGCAACTAAATTCCCCAAAAAATTCTTCGAAAACAAAAAAATTAGAAATGAATTGAACCATTCACTAATTCTTCTGAAGAAATATATATAGGTATTTGAAAAAAATAGCAATTATAAGAACTTGATTAAAAAAATATTTGTGTCCGTCATATATATCATATCTTCGGGAAATGTATCGATTGTTTTTTTTTTGCCATAAATATAATTTATTATTTAGCAATTAAAATAAATATAATACCCATATGGTTTGATATTTCAACCTTTTTATTTGGTTTTTAAATAAGAATTTCCCATATATACGGAATAAAATGGTGTTTTTAAAATCAATTAGAACAAAAAAAAATAAAATACTTTATATATAATTGACCGCACGAGTTTTAATAATTTTATATAAAAATAAAAGAAAATCTTTATTATTTTGTATATGCCCGTTACATATTTTGACAAAAAAAAATGGGATTTTTTTTTGGTCCATACGGGTATTTTATGTAAAATTTTGTCTTCTATCTAATAATCTAAATAATCTTAAATACCATAAAATTATCAATATACTAATTATAAAAAAATAAGAATAATATACAGGTAAATGTCAAACACAATTAATAACTGCGATAATATTCACTTCCACTTCCACAAAAAAACATTCAATAAATTAAATGAGAAATGATTAAATAAAATTTTTTAAAAAAAATGGTATGTATATATCTATAAATATACAACAATTAATATACACAGAGATGTAATAAATAATATAAGTGTCTCAATAACAGGTATATATAAATACAATATGATTTGAAAAAAATGTAAATATTATGTTATTTAGGAAAATTGTCTATAGATAACCTTGAAATGTCACCAACCTTTAATTTTTTTTTTTTATAATTCACATATAGATTATTGTATATATATGTACGAGTGATGATGATGATAATGATGAAGATGCGGGAGACGAAGTTGAAATGATATTGTATTGAATATTATTATTAGTATATATCAGTTAATTTTAAAATTTATTTTAGCGTGTAGAAAAATTCTGTATAAATGTACAAAAATTCAAAGATTATAGTATAAATATTTATTAATTCTTATAAAGAACTGAGCTTTATTGATTGTTCTTATATAGAAATATTTAAGAACATTTCTATTAAAATTATACAGTGTTTTGAGCGATTCCAAATTTTTTAATCGTTTTAAAAGGTATTAAAAACAGTAAAGAATTTTCATCATATTCAAGCATTTTAAATTAATTCTAAATAGTTTCTATTCCATATAGTTATCTATATATACATATAGCATACATAATACAAATATATTGATTTTTATAATATACAGGGTGTCCCAGTACAGGGTGCCAACCCGAAAAAGGCAGGTTCTACATCTCATTTCCAATCAAAAAATGTATGGCGACCCCATGTCTATCTCGCTTGGATTTCGAGCTAACCCGGAAAAAAACGATTTTGTTGAAGTTCAAAGTAGTACGTAAATGCTATTTACCATATCTCACCAAACCCTTATCGGAATCTAATAATTATAACCTTGTTGGAAAGACATTTTAACTATTTTACATTCTTTCTAATAACATAAACATCGGCGACAACCCGTTTTCATGATATAGCTCGTCAAACACGGGCTAGCTCGAAACCCAAGCGAGATAGACATGGGATCGCCATACATTTTTTGATTGGAAATGAGGTGTAGAACCTGCCTGTTTCGGGTTGGCACCCTGGTCTGGGACACCCTATATAAATGACACCTCGCAGAAAAATTAATTATTTGTAAATTTCAAATTAACAATATATATATATAGAAACAAACAAAAAATGCAATTATTTTATATAAAAAAAAAACTTGTTCCTTTACAAACCTCATCTCTTATTTACATAATTTTATATTAATTATATATATATATATATATTGATTGTACGTACGTGTATATATAGATATATGATCAAATGGTTATTATATATTTTTCTCGTTAATATTTTTTCATATTTCTTCTTCATTTTTTATTCATATATATATTTTAGACTTATTAATTAAATTACATAGACATTATTTATTTTTTATAATAATTAAAAAATATCAACAATGACGTCAATATGTCTGCTATAACAATAACAATCAATACAGAATAAAACGAAATACATTATTAAAATGAGTAATTCCGTATATGGAAATAATCAAATATATATATATATAAGTATATATATGTATTATAGAAATATCCAAAAACATTATTAATAGTATTATATATTAATATTGTATTTAAACTTCACATATACAATTAACACAAAAAAAAACCTCTTTTAAAAGACAAATTTTAGAAGGCATCAAGATTTTTTATTAATAAGTTCTTTTATATTTTAACACTTTTTTTATTAAGTATATACGTACATAAATTACACATAAGCAAAAAATGACCAATGTGTTGTGTATTTATATGGAATTGTGTATAAGGTGTGATATGCGAATTTATCATTTGGAAAAATAACATACAAACAATTTCAAATTTCATCCGAATAATATGAAATATAATTAAATAATATAAACATATATTATACATATTTGATATATGGTATATAGTACTGAATAGAAGAAACAAAAACGGAAACATTTCAATTATTGGTTTGTTAAATTTATAATAATTTTTATTTTTATTTTCTGTTCCTTCGCATCATTTATCAAATTATAATTTAATCATTTTAATCAATCATTTTTCCATCGAATACGCACAATTAAATGTGTACACATACTTGGTCCATCGACACTCTTTATCATAACTTTTAATTTTGTTAGAATAAGTATTTATATTTTTTATCTGAATAATCTAAAGAAATTAAATAATTTATTTTAATAAAGAAACTATATGTTTACCACGTGATGAAACAAAAACACATTAAAAACAAAAATTAAACACACAACACTGCGTAGTGCTTCCCATACTAAAATATAACTATAGTACGTGTTTATATATAATATCATTCAATAATGGTGCATATTTTTGTACACTACGCCGTTGTATTGTAGGTTCCATAGAAATTGTTATTGTTACAACAACAATTACTAATCTACTACAACGGCGTAGGTTACAAAGAAATTTAACATAATTGTTTATTATTGGAACAAAAAATATTTACATACACTAAATTATAAGATGACCAGACGTCCTCCGACTAACATATTTCATTAAATTTTAATAAATAATTGATAGGAGTTTATGAAGTATATAGAGGGAATTATTTTAATGCAATGCAAAAATATACGTCATAAAAAAATAGACTACACAACAGAACAAATAGAACAAGAGCTTCAACCTCAACCGCAACCAACTTTCATTTGACTGTAGAACATATATGGAATACAAATGTTTGTTAAATACCAAATTGAAGCCGAATTCGAGGTTGAAGCAACGATAATGTAGGTTTATTTTCTACTACCCACGATTTGTATTTGTTTTTTTTATTTCAGTCAAAGTCTATTATGTTACAAACAACTTTATAAAGTTGAGGTTTGATTCTGAGGCTATGAGGCTATGAGGTTGAAGCTCTTGTTCGTTTCTCGCATTATATTTATTCAGTAAAACAAATGTGTTTAGTAAAAATTAATTTAATGATTTAGTTTGAAATTTGA
This sequence comes from Dilophus febrilis, assembly GCA_958336335.1. Taxonomy (NCBI): domain Eukaryota; kingdom Metazoa; phylum Arthropoda; class Insecta; order Diptera; family Bibionidae; genus Dilophus; species Dilophus febrilis. Next base: position 36,316,044 of record OY284471.1, read on the forward strand.
ATGTTCTATCAACTATAGGCACAACAATTACAGTAATTATTCTATTTATCAATTCTCTTTTATTTAATATCAAAATATATTTCAATATCGTATAATAATAATAAATTAAATTCCTATTCAAAAATAATAAAAACAAAAGTGATGACGATGATATTCATTAAATAATAAAAATATTATGTTACAATTTTTTTGTAGTTATTTTCTTTATTTTGTATATGTACATACTAAATATACAAAAGCATACCCACCGCATGTATTTCTAACATATAAGCATACATATAAGTATATAAATGATTTTTATTAATTGTTTTAAATTTTGTTAATATAAACATTTTCATTTTTTTTTGTTTTTGTTTTTGCACGATACTAATTTAAATGATTGTATTGTATTGTACACATAAACGTTATATATACCTTGTCTTATTTAACTATTTATATATATAATTATATATGCTATATGGAAACGTGTTTGAAACCGGAAATGATAAGTAATTGTATTTCCATATCACATTCATTGTATATAAAAAAAAAATTTACTTTCAATATAGAATATATAAAAAAAAATAAAAAAATAGTCATATAAGTATAAAAAAATAAAAAATAAAAATAGTACGCATACCTTTAAGGTATATATTAAATTTTTTATAAAAATATGTATATATTATTAATACACGTTTATATTTATATATCGGTATTATTATAATAAACACATATACATACTCGATTTAATAACTTTTCAATTGATATAATTAAAAATTAAAATCGATTATAAGAAATTTTCAAATGATACTATAAAAAAAAAAAAAATTGGCCCATTTGAAAACAAACAAACGGCAAAATCAACAATATTTTGATAAGAAATGTTTATATCGTTTCAATTTATTTTTTTCAATATTATTTTTTTTTGTTTTTCAATTGAAGAGCAAAAAAATTTTAGCGCAGTTATATAAATGTTTTATGGTACCGTTTATAAATGAAATATATATACATATATAAAAGGATAAATTATATATTCTCGCGAAGATACAGATCTACTATTGATATAGTATAACCTATAACGCATATATATATATATACTATATATCCATTTATTTCGCAGTGTTGTATAATTATTAAGTAATTTTTAAAAAAATAGAAAAATAATGTTAAAAAGTATCAAGTATGTATAATAAAAAAATTTATTAATTAATTACCCACAGTTTTGATATTGCACACAACACAAATAAAAATTATTTTTTAATTTTATTACTATATACCATATGTATATATACAATTGTGGATAATTTTAATCGATAGTCGTATATTTCTCGATTGTCGATCTATAATCTATATATAATATAGCGCTAAATATTTTTATATATTCCGTATTAAAGCCACAGAGTATATAATATAAGAGGTCATATATATAATTTTATTTAAGTAGCAATTTATTAAAAAAAAAAATTCATTATAAAAATTATTTATTTAATAGTAATGTGGTATGAGCAAGGATGATTAAAATTTGCCACAAATTTCAGTAAAATCCAATAAAAATTAGCGATAAAACGATTAAGTGAATTTAATCTGTTTTACTTTTTTTTGGTAATAATCACCCCCGGAATGGTATGAACACACATGGTGGGATGTGATCCGATCAGAAAACATTACCATAGACACAGATTTTTTTTATTTTTCATCAAACCTCCACAGTACAAAAATTTTTAAAGTCAATTGGTTATAAACAGAACGTTTCTTCACGTTTGGTATATCAAAGTTCATATACCTACTTTAAGCTTCTTTGATATATTATTAAATTAACCGAAACGGAAAATCGAGGAGTTTTCTAAAAAAAACTGGAGAAAACTACCGGAGTGAACGACACATTTTCGTTTGCATTTTCATTTCTTAGAAACGCTGAGAAAATTCAGAAAATATAGAAAAATAAAAATTCCGAACTAATATACCACTTTATACACGTACATAACGTAAGTGCTTATAATATGTGATACATATTATAAAAATTTAAGATATGAATATGTTGTTTTTTTTTGTTTTATTCTTAAATTTATATCTTATAAAATATATCTTTAAGAGCTTTATTTTTTTCTGCGTTTTTTTAAGTCTATATAACATTTTTCTTATGATCATATTTTAATCTTATCTTTAGATATCGTATATGTATATCATGATGATTTTCTTTAATTATACATTATACATTTGCCCACGTAATGATTATGATGCCGTTCTATATATTTTTCACGCGTGGTTTTAAATTAATAAACTATCACATAATAAACCGCATTGTGGAAATGAATTACAATATCAATTAGAACTATAAAGCTTTTCCATATCGCTTTGATTTTTTTATATTCATATAAGCAATATAAGTTATTATATCATATATAATATTTCATATCATTACTGCCTGAAGTATGATCATAAACGAAAATAATGTTCACCAACGGATACATGAAAAATGGCAGTTTCGAGGCTGCGTCCTATTGGAATGAGGTTGGCTTGGGCTGCCAAAATAATATGGCGAATTATGGTATACCTTTATGGTGGAATTATGGTATGAAAGAATATTCAATTTGTTCAATTTGATTTGTAAAAAGTTCAATTTGATTTGTAAAAAATTGAATTTGATTTGTAAAAAGTTGAATTTGATTTGTAAAATGTTGCTTTTGAACTGTAAAACCTATATAGATATATATAATATATGTGACAATGAAATATAAATGATGTACAAAACAAAATTAAAAATAATCAATAAATAATAATCCCATTCAAAAATATTTACAAAAAAAAAAAATTAAAATATTTTAATAAATGCTATATAAAACCTACTCGTTAACGTTACGTTTACGACAATTAATTTATTAATTTTTAATATACGCAGGACCGGTCCTTTAATTTTTCAAGCCATACGCAGTCTAAATATTTGCTCCCTATATAGTATATATGCTTAAGTATATATGCTCCCATAAGAGGCAGGCACGTTATACGTTTTTGTGTGGAGGTACCAGTTTTAGGCCTATTCTTCTGGATATTATTTATAATTAATTGTTTAAAATATTATAAAAAATAATTAAAACTTGGACTGGACACGTCGGGTTTCATTTTTCGCGAAATCTATACCAACCAATGCTTTTAAAGAAGAATTTTGGCATCGGATTAATAATTATCCTAAATCATTTTTCAAATCGGTGAATTAGGAAAGTTAAAAAAAACGCGGCCTGCAGAAAGAAGCGTCCCAAGCAAGTGTTTGCATGCATGAAAGTACCGGTCCTGAATATACATATAACAAACTGGACATAGATATTTTTCTATTTATGTATGTAAGATTAGATAAACTATGTGATGTATATTTTTCCATATATTTACATTTATATTTATAATTTTCAATTCAATAAAGAGGAAACTTAAAATCACGATTAGATATTGAATATATACAAAAAATAAAAATTATTTTATTTATATACGCATATATACATTGATTAAAATTTTTTTCGTTTAAAATTGTAATTAAATAATATATATATTGTATATACATATTTATATAAATGAATATAACTAAAAACATTTACGTATATATACGAATCAAGTTAATCGAAATTGTACCAGTAAATCATTTATGTATATTAAAATTATCTTGGAAATTTAATGTTTTCTGAATATAATTTTAACATTTATTTTATTTGATTTGTATTGATTTATATACATAACATATATAATTAATCTAAATCTCAGACATACCGCAAATAGATATAGTTGTTTGTTTTTTTTATATATACCATAATTCTATATTTATTTATTAATTTGTTGGAATAGCTTTTGGATGTTTTATTTTTGTATATCAAATTGTTTAAATAATCAAAGCAATTTTTTGATAGTTCCACAAAAAAAAAAACTGCTTTATTTTGACATTTATTTGAGATCTATCATACAACTCTGTGGTGAATTTGATAAAAACGTCAACGTAAAATTCTTACAAAATTTTGGGGTAGTGTGTTCGTATCCAATACTGAAGACATAAAACAAGTTTTGTGTTTTTCGGTTATTTTCGAATCGAATTTTTCACACAGAGTTGCATATTTTCCCTTGTGGGCGGCTGAATACCAATACCGTAAACGGTAACGAATTATGAAATAAACAACAGATGGCTGTAGGCGAACCCGAAAACTAAACGTCGGTTGTAGACAAAAATTAGATAGATATGAGATTTATCATAAAATTGAATAAAAAAAATAATAACCAAAACAAACATATTGATCTATAATAAATTAAAAAAGAAAATTATCGTTAAAATGAACTGTGATAAATTATATATTTTATTGCATATATATTCCAAATTCAATATATTACATTGAAATCGAAACCAAATAAATAATAATTGATTATAATTTTCTTGATAATTTCTTCAATATATATCAGAATTAACAAAAAAAAAAAAATTAAATATGAAATTGCTTATAATCGGGAAAATCCAATTTATTTTATTTTTTGCAAAATATTAAATCGATCGTTTAATTTAATCACATATAATATTTTCATTTTATATTGAATAGATAGATATTGATATATATAGTATATACAATATATAGATAGGTATTGTCGTATTTTTGAGATTTAAGATATACATTTTTATTTTAAGTTTTGCACAATAGTCGTAAAGTATAATAAATATTATCTTAGGTTTTGTGTTTTTTTTTTGTAAGTGGTTTTAAAAGAAATTTGATATATTGTGCAATTCTATTAGTACCTTATCTCTCTCTATATATATATATATGTTTTCTATATACACTTTACTACTATGTGTACCACATGGATAAAACGTGAAACGGTTTTGAGAGAGATGATTATTAAATTGTTTTGTTTTTTAAGTTTTATAATATCACACTTAAGTTATATAAAGTTAATTGACCATTTATAATTTTCATTTGTATTTTTGTATATATATGTACAATGTACACATAATTTTATAGGCATGATAATAATATTATTAATAATTTTAATTAATTATTTCCATCTGTAATTATAATATGAGTATATATAAATATTGAACATTTAATAAAAGTACTTATAAATTTATATATACATATATTTATTTTAATAATTTGATTAACCTTAATTTATAATATATGTATAAATCATTCAGATGGTAAATTTCAGGTATTCACATTCAATTCATATTTTATTGAAATATTTTTTTTTTTCCTTGCCAATACATCTCGAAGGATGATACAGATATTTGCTATGGAAAATGAGACTGGTGTGTAAAGGTATATAAGGGGAGGGTTACGAGAATTTGGTAAAATTAAATGTATGTCTTTTAGTTGAATAAATTGGATAATTCTTAACCATTCTTCAAAAACTTCCTTCCTGAAAAACAATCATTAAAAAGTGAGTTTCAGTTTGAAAGTTGGCATAAACTCACAGTCAAATAATGGCCCACATTTTGACAATTTCTGATATAATTTTTCTTTGTATGTTTTGGTTTTTATTTTTCTGTAAATATTTAAATATTTTATTTTTTATCACACAAATGAATTGCATTTGATTTTTCTCTATAATAACTAAATATATTTAATAAACCTTAATATGTTGTAATATATATAGATAGATATATTATTTATTACATTCTTCTTTCTCAATACGCATCGTTATGCATATATGATTATCTTATTTTTTTTTTTTTTGAATAAATGTCAAATTTTGTGAATATATGTGAATGATTTTGTGTAAGTTAATGATGTGAGATTGACATGTGAATCATCCCAGAAAATTGTCTAATATGTCATTTTCAATATATTTAAGTGAATAACACCATATTGTATATAAATAAATGTGTATATTATTTATTTATAAAATTTTTAGTGTTTATTTAGTAAATATTATTGTACGACGAATATATTTATTTTTAATAAATTTCCGGCCCATTAATATATATATATGTTATATATATATATATACATTTAAACATTTCAATTTGTTTATATACAACTATATATTATTTATAAATAAAACATTTACATTTATCATTTTTTTTTTAAACATATAGTATAAATATTATTATATTTTAAGTGCATTTTAAACTTTACAAAAATCAATTATTATACATATATGTATATATTTATGCATATTGATTTATAAATATATACTTATATTAAAATATTGCACTTTGTTATATAATTGTAATATATGGTATATTAAATATCAATTTTTGTGAACTATCACATAATCTTGTGGCAATTTATAAGAAATTATTCAATTTCGAAAACAATAAAGAATAAAGTACAAAAATTGAAATGATTGACAATATACTATAAATGGAAAAGATTATACATTTATAATTTTAAAACAAATTATTTATTATAGAAATATTAAATTAATTTTATAACACATTTTTACATCGTGTTTTTGCATACTACGGGTTTCATTATTCATATTTAGCCAATTTTATCATTAGAAATTGTTTTTTTTAATTACCTACTTTGCACGTATCCCATAAAGTATAACGCATTAAAATGTATCTCCAATTTGTTTAAGATCAAATTATTTTTACAATGACGCACAATATTAATTTATATATACGTATAAATAAAAATAATATCAATAATATTTATAATTATTATTTTGTTGGTTCAGTTAATCAAATATGTACATTTCTAAATGGTAAATATTCGCAGTTTGGTCTAATTTATTTATTTCCGTAAAGATACAGACAATTATATTCTAATATTATAGAGATATTCTTTTATTGATTATAAATAATGAATATTTTCCATAACCATTTCAACTTTTTTATTCATATCATAATTTGTTTTAATATACATTGAAAAAAAACAATAGGAATATTTTCAAAATTTTGCAATATTGATAATTTATTACGTACATGGCATAATTTGTTATAAGGCTTCAAAAACTCTTTCCAACGCCTTGATCAATATATATACATATATAGAAAACTATACGCTTTGCTCTAAATTTTATTTTTTATGGATCAAAAAAATACACCCGCGTTGTATATATCTAATATAAAAAAAAAATAAATTTTTCGCTATACAACCAACAATCTGGTTTTAGCGTCCAACAACAGCCTTCTGTTGTTAGTTTCTTAATTTGTGTGTATTACGGTGCGGTTGGTCGTACGGTAATTAGCCGTACGACCAACCGCAAGCGGAAAATACAACTCTGTGTTAAAATTCAGATTCGAAAAATAACCGAAAATTTATTATTTCTAATATATGTTGCAGCTTTCTGACTGCACGCGGCGCTCTTCTATGAATTTTAAAATAAACAGGGACGGGTTGTAAGGTACACAAATTGAGTACAGGTTGCAAGGTACACAAATGGGTCTTTGCTAACAATAAACAAAATAAAATAAACATTTTCACATATTTCAGTAAAAAATCCATAGTATATAAAATACTTTACAATAAAATACAATACAATAGATATATACAATAAAGTGGAATAAGAATCTTTGAATAAAAAGTCTACATATAGTGTTTTATAAATGATGAATATTTTTTATTTTGGTTTTATAGAAATAAACTAAAATATGCAGATTTTTGTGATATATGTGAATAACCATTCCAGGAAATATTAAGGAATAAAACATTCACAAAGTCTTTTTTTTTATATATACCGAAACAAACACTCGACGGCAAAATTGTGAAAAAGGTCCATTAAAACATATTAATTTTTTTATCACGTTATAGAAATGAATTTTTTTTTTAATTATTATCGATTATATATTTATTTATAGGTTTAATTGTGTTCAGTGTTCATAATTTACGTAATTTTAGAGTGTTTAAATGAACAGAAACTCATAAATTAATAATACATTTATTGTATTATATATTATATTCTTTATCCTTTAGTAGGTACATTTAATAAAAGATATAATAAGATATTTAGAAATGCATATATTTATTATTATTTTTTTTTTTTATTTGGATGTAATGAATAAATACTCCAGATAGTAAAATGATAACGTTTACAAGATTTATATTTATTTTTGTTTGTATTGTCATATATATATAAATTAAAATAATGCGCATCAAATTAATTTTGTTTTTTTGGGAAAATATTTAAAAAAAATAAAATAAGATTAAATATTAATTGAAAATTGATTGAAAATTTAAAAAACAAATAATTTAAAAAAAAAAAGAAATCGCATCAATTGAAACTCATTTTTTTGTAAAATTATAATTATCAATTTTATTTTTTCAAATGATATTTTTTTAATTATATATGTCATACCTATCAAATATATACCGTAAAACCTGCTAAGTTGACCATCTCTGTATAAGCAGTTATACCTGGCTATATAACATACCTAGCTATACCTGGCTATTATGTTCACCGATTTTGTATAGGGCCGGCCGGAAAAAACGTACTCTCTTATTATAATCAAACTTGTTAAATTACCTTCATTCAACTTTTTTATCATGTCATGAATAAAAACAAATTATGGGGATACAAGATCAAATCGAAGGTTTAAAGTTTATTCAAAATCAGCATAAAGGAGGAGAATCAATCAACCAAACATTATTGCATAAGCAAAACAAACGTGTATATTTAAGCAACAAACAAAACACGAAAAATGAAAATGAACCCCAAGTAATTCTAAGAAGCCAATGTGAATATATAAATTAAACGAAATAATTGTATTTCAATTTTCAAATCGAAACCCAATTTTTTCCTTAAACCTTTATTACTTGACTTCAGTTTTGATCGGTTATAGACAGGTTTAACTGTATGTATATACATATGAATATATTGATATAATTTATATATGGCAAATCGGAAATGATAAGTTTCCATCAAAATTTTAATCATTGCCAAATATATAAACATTTTGAAACAATATAATAAACATATATACAATACATCTTATATATCGTTATATATCTTTGTTTTTTTTTTTTTTTTGATTGATTAAAATTCAAATTGAAATGTTGTCATTCATTGTATATCGCATATCAATGAATTTAATTTTTTGTACTTATACATTACTATATATATATATATATATGTACATATATAAATATAATCAGAATGGTGTAAACATTTATTATCAATTCAATAATTTTTTTGCCTTTTAATTATAGGCAATTAAAAATAAAATTGATGAGTTTCTTATATGTATATAAGATAATTTATGTATTGTATTAGGTATATATATATCGTGTGTATGTAATTTCTAGATATATAATATAGGTTGTAAATATCGTATATGTATATTTAACGCAAATACGGAATTAACATCTATTTTATATATACACAAAAATTCACACCTATATTCGATATCCTATATTAAATTATTTATATTATAATATATAATATATAAATAACAATAATAAATAATTATATATGAAATCATTCATGTATTAAATATTGTTAAGATAAACTATGTTTGGATTAATATGTTTGGGAAGAATAAGAAGAAGAATATTACAAAAATGTTTATCAAAACTTAAGTGGGATGGTATAGTTAAAATACTGTGAGAACTTTAAGAGCAATTGATGTTCCTAAAAATATTCCACTTAAAAATTGTTTTCTTTAAAAACTTTAAATTTACGCATATAAAAAAAAATAAATAAAAATAAAAATATGGTTATGGATGATTTTTTCTCACAGTCTATATCAATATAATGATTTTCAAACTATTCCAGATAATATATTCTTTAATAAAATTAAAATATCATATATTATATTGTTGTCTTATTGATTGATTGAAATTCCTTTTAAAGATATTTTAGCATATAGTTTGATTCAAACAATCAACAATCAATGATTGTTGGAACAATTTCTTTTCTATGCTCATCTCATAATATATATAGAATATATGTAAAGAAATTATTATTTGAAAAAATAAAAACAAAAATTTTACTCATACCACAAACAAGAAATAAAAGTAGGCAAAAAAAACGGAATACGAAATTCTTTTGCAATTTATATTATGTTTTTTTTTTTACATACATGTAAATTGTTGTAAAACTATATTTTTTATAAGAATATATGAATAATGGAACAAAAAACGATGTATTACTTGTGTAAATATAGTACATAATATCGTTTATAATATATACTATAATACATTTACATTTTCATCTTCCGCATTGTTCTTATTGTGGATTGTATAGTGTTTATATTTAGTTAGTGTGTCGTTTTTTTTATTTATATATATATGCATAAATATGTGTAAATACATTTTAAATTGTATATTAAATTTAATATACTATTATACACTCGCAATTATAATTATATATCATATCTTAGAAATGTTCATTTAACTATCTATATAATCACTATATAATTCTTCTATTTATACGAGTTAGATACGGCACGCAATCACGCATACAGTTTTTTTTTCTATATAACGCATCCAATTAATTGGAAGGCGACCTGAAACGCAAATGTTTTTGATGAACTTCTAATTACATATTTTCTCTGTGTGCACATAAGGCAGAAACCAGAAACAATATTGTATTGATAAACCATCATCAATTCTATATGCAAATTTTAGTTTACATCAAAGTTATTTTTCATGTGGATTGACAAAAAAAACTTATTGATTCTTTCATAAATTTTTCATATAAAAATAAAAAGGTGACAGTTGAATGTGCTTTCGGTCAGGAGAACGAGCAATTCCGATTAAATAAAATCACACATAAAATTTGTTTTTCCCTAGTAAGTCAAATTTACAGCAAGTACAATATTGCTTAATATAATAAAACGCTATCATACATATGAAATAAATCTGATTCTTTTTGTTATAATCTATAACAATAAAGGGTTAAAAAAAATATTATAATAAAAAAAAATTAAATATTTTAATATATTTTACAAATAATAAATAGAAAAACCAATAACGCACAGGTAAATAATAATATAATATTTTTCGGCGACCGAAACACCTGAAAAACTTTGGTTTAGGTTCGGGTGCAGGTTAATCAAAAAAATTATGATTCTATTATTGCAATAGAACTTTTTTAATGTACACTTGTTTAAAATTTATTTCAAGAAAGAAACATAAACCAATTGCGATATTCATAAATTTAAAATTTTTCTCGTTCTTTATTTTTTTTTCTCGGAAAAATAAATAAATAATAAATGAATTTTTCGCTATACAACCAACAATCTGATTTTAGCGTCCAACAACAGCCTTCTGTTGTTAGTTTCTTAATTTGTGGCTTTTACGGTGTCGGTAATTAGCCGTACGACCAACCGCAAGCGGAAAATTGTTATATACGTGAACTATTTACTAACATCATTTTTTTTTTAAAATTAAGTATTTCAAATAAAAATGTACACACGTCGGTGAATACCTTTTTCACTTTTTTTAAATAAAAAATTAAATTATTATTATATTATACTATTATTATTATTATTATAAAAGAAAAATAAAAAAAAGGAACTAACCGACCGCCTATACACCAAAAAAATGATCTCTCCTATATCTATATATAAATATCACGATCTCGCATATTCTAATACTACATATATGTGTATATGTAAATTATCATTCTTAAATACGTTTCTTATATCTAATAAGCTAACACAAAAATATATTATAATGTATATTAAAAATGAAATCCAACAAAACAAATATTACTATACAACAACAATAAATAACAACAAAAAACACATTGTATTTTTAAACGTATTTTATTTAAATATTTAATTATCACATGATATTTTTAATTTTTATGTGTATATTCTAAAATTTTTATGTTTTTTTTTTATTTTATATATAACATATATAATACATTTTTATCATTATTTTGGGTTTTTTTTATTTTAGTACGACGGAACTTAAATTTTTTTTAAATAATTTTATTTTCCGGGAATATTAGCATTTTATTTATATATATATGTTTGCTTATATCGGGGTATTTTAACTATGTGCATTCCTTTGATTGTTGATATATGGTATCTATTCTGGAACGGCTGTGTGTATTTAATTAACAATAACAATAATCTAAATCAGTTTTTTCCTATAAATATATGATTTTCGAAATATGCAAGAGGACGAATTACCGTTAGTAATTCTAAATAAAGATAATGAAGATAATGAAAAATCACATTATCAGAGATAAGATAAAATATAGTTCAAAAAATTATCTTTCAGATAATTTTAATGTGCACTATCATATTTCCTGTTTAACATATTTTAAACGTTTCAGGTACCTTTTTAGGCACCTAAAGTAAAATCACATTAATTATTAATACAAAATAATACATTCCTTTTATTTGATTTATTTCAATATTTTATAATTTAGAATTAATTTTTGAAAAATGAAATTAATTTTTTTAATACTTAATTCTATTAATATTTAATTCTTCTACCATTTAATTATTTTAATGTACATATTTCTTATACTTTGAATCGCAATGTGAATGAGCCTAGATTTTAGTCACTGAAATGGTTTTTGGCATTTATGTGTGTAAAAAATAGAAATTAATATGTCCGAACATTAAAAAACCAACTTTTTTAGGTTTTTTTTGTTTTACAGAAAAGATACAAAACCTTATTGGTACTGGTACAACGTGTGATCTGGTAGGGGAAATTTATCTGAGATAACTTTTGTTTTTTGTGAATTTTATGAGGAAAAAGGAATTTTCCTTTTAAAAATATATTTTATTTAATTATTTATTAGTTTAGCATTCGATTAGAAATAATTTTTAAAAGGAAAATTCCTTTTTCCTCTTAAAATTCACAAAAAACAAAAGTTATCTCAGATAAATTTCCCCTACCAGATCACACGTTGTACCGGCACCACTTTATTTATGTGCATCATTTTGTCGTTTCGTTATATCCGACATATCGTTTTTGTATACACATAAACCCGAATATTGTGGTATGAATGGGCAAATTATGATATATGAGAAAATTGAGAAATTTCCAAATATTTTCAAAAACAGTTATTTAGATAAACTGAAGAAGATAACACGAAAATTATCTATAGATATAGATGAAGTTAACGAAAAATCAAATTATCTACGTAAGATAAAGATAATCAAGATGTTATTTAGATGATTATCTAGTTCTAGATAATTCGAACACTGCCTTTTACATAACTAAGAAAACAAAACAATTATACTTATTTGGTAAAATGGTAATATGAGAATTACAATTTATAAAAAAATATAAAACACAGTATAGTATTTATTTATTTTTGTTTGCAAAAAACATTCGCATTATTTACTAATTTTAAAAATTTCACATGGTTTTTTCTTTCCGTCTCTTCATTCGTTCGTATTATAAAATACGCACACATAAAATGTGTAAGCTCTATATGTAAATATATATATTGTTAAAAAATATATAAATTTATAAGAATATCAGTGGTTTTGAAGAGTGTTCGCGTATATATTCCGTATGTTTTCGATTATATATATATTTATTATTGATAATATGGTTATGTTAATGTTTTGGTTCGAATATTTTATTCATTACATACCTATACAAAAAGAAAAAAAAGAATTGATTTTTATTATTATTATTATTATTATTCAGATATATATTTCTCATTTGATTAACACCTCCATTTTTTTTTAAATACACTTATCTTATTATGTACATTTATATTTACATTTTCCAAGGATATATCGTTTACTTACCGGTTTAAAATTAAATTTTTTTTATTTACTCTCACTGTATAATATTTTTATTTTTTTTTTTAAATACACTTTAATGTTATAAATATCATCCATATATACATATATAATATAATAATATCTATAGTGGTATAGATATATGGCAAAAATAATATTTTGTTAACGTTTTATCTATTTCCTGACACTGCGATTGTGTGAATATCAAAATATATGTATATATACTATTTTTTTTAACACCGAAAAAATAAAAAAATACGAAAAAATAATGGTATTTATTTCTATTTATATATATGATATTTGTGTATTAATTCCGGCATTTATATTAAAAAAAAATTTTATGCATTGGTTTTTTTTCTTTTCTTTATAAATTAAAGTATTATATATATATATATATATATGTATATATTGAATTTGAAAATAACGTGATGATTTATCCATGATAATTAATTTCAAACAATATTTAATAAGGCATATATGGCGACTATTATAAAAAAAAAATTAATTCTCCATATGCATATATTCATGGTTTGGTTTTTTTTATACATTGTCAATTCCGTTAAAAATATCCTTCGACAAAAAGGTTTAACTATATATTTTGAAATTATACATATGTTGGAATTTTCATTGTCCAGAAATGACATCTATCTTAATGTGCATTAGAATTTAAGGATATAATGTATTAAGCAGATATTGGAGCAATTGATTGCCTAATTTATTGATTTAAAGAAATGATAAAGTTTAAAATAAAAAAAAATTTAATTGTTATTTTTGTACGCTGTTCATTAATTTTCCTTAGGTTATAAACCACACAAAAGAAAGTTATTATAAAGCGCACAAATAATTTTTATGTTATAGATTCATAATTGGAATATGAATAATTTTATTGTGTAAATATTCAAAAAAATTTTTTTTAATGAATTAGGATGCAGCTATATTTATTATAGTATAGTTAGATAAATAACATTAGGAAATTATCGAAACATATTTCGTATATAAGAAGAAATATTTACATAATCACATATAAAATCCTGTTTATGTATATATTAAAATAATGTTATCGACCTACATCAAATCGTAATCGAATAATCGCACACATTATGTGATAATGTATCTAAATATCAATTAATGTTTATATACTGTAAATATGCCTAATAATTGTTTAAGTATTTTTATACCATAAGTAATATCAAAAAACAACAATTATTACAAACAATCCTTATTATGCGTAGACTCCGCGCGTATATTCGATATTAAAAATAATTTCATTTCAGTTTCAAATAAAGATAATTGTTTATAAACATATATTGATATATCGTATCACTCTTATTATGCATTTTACATTACATCATCACAATCGCAACTATAAATGTTTAGTTTGGTCTACATCGAAGACACAATTCATTGATTTTTTTTTATAACCACAACACATTTGATTAAATTCATATTAGTTATTTTATATTACATGCTATCTCTATAATAATATCTATATTTTGATATATATATAGTTATTTAGATGTTAAATGTTTACACTTATTATTACACAAGCATAAGTATATATATAGTCAAGTCAGATGATGATGGTGGGCGATATAATTGTTAGTATGCAAAAAAAAAAAACAAAATTAATTTTTTATGAGAAATTTTTTTTTCATAGATTTTTGCTATGTGTATTGTATGTATATAGGGTTTTTTGTTATTTTATAACCGCGTTCAATATTTAAAAATAAAATTGTGCATCAGAAGAAATATAATAATAAGTATTTGTATACATCCACAATTGTTTTATATATACGAATAAGATTTAATATTATACGTGTGTGGTGTTATTGTGAAGTTGTAAACTATAGTATAAGCGTATAAGTATATATAAATATATATGTATACTAGTGGCGCAGCCTGGTAATGTCCTAGTTGTCATATGACAACTTGATTTTTACGGAAAAATACAATAAAAATTCAATATAAAAAAAAAAATGTGTCCTTAAAATTTGCGAAAAGTTTTTTTAACTTCACGTACTATTAGATTTAGAATTGATTTTAAATGCATCTAGTTATGTTAAAAATAAATGTTGACAACATTCTTCTAAACACAAATTTCATTTAGAACACCAACACATTTAATCAGTAGGTTGTTACAATAAAATACTAACAACTTCCATTCCATACATATTGTCTTATTTACCTATTATCCTATTATGCTTTATATACAAATTCAACTATATGCATATGTAATTGAATTTAAGTTGTCAAAGCTTTGTTGTAACAACTCAATGGTAAAATTTGTTCTAAATAAAATTGTAGTTAAGTTTAAAATATGTGGACTTTTTGATTTATTTATATGGTGTGTTTATAAGAATATTGTCAATATTTTTTTTTAGCAACCTTCCATACACATGATAAACTTACATTTTCATATATCACACATGCTGTAATATAGATACGAAAAAAAAAACAAATGAGAAAAAGTAAGAGAAATTAGTAGTGTGTGTAAAAGAAGAAAATATATAATAAAATAATTCTCATTTAAAATTAACAAAGTATTTTTGTAGTACGAGCATTTATTTTTATTTATTCATGTTGCTAATTAAATTTTTGAACAACTTGGAGATTGCATATTGCATTTTAATGATATTTAGCGTACATTAAAAGTAATAATTTATTTGTGAATTGAATCTATTTGAGCAATTCTAATTCCAGAAGATATTTAGTTGGCTTTTTTATTCCAGAAGATATTTAGTTGAAATTAAAAACACATAAATTAGTTTAGTTTAACGAATTATTGTTGCTTTCAAAAATTTTGACAACCATAATTTTTGGCTACGCGGCGCCGCTGATGTATACTATAGTAATTGTTGTGTACTTGTTTTTATTTTGTCTTTTTTTTATTATTTTTTGTATATGTTTTATATTATATGCTTGCATTTGCATATGTAGGCGATTATTTCCTGCTTGTTTGCACTACAAACAAAATTCATTTTATAAAGTCTATATAATTGAAATAACTTAATCCAAATTGTGGTGGTACATAACATTTTGTATAAATATATTTTCATTATTTAACTTTAAAATTGTATTTATTATTCATTCGCACTCATTAATGTATAAACAATGTATCATATATATATATATATATATATTATATTGCATAGATTTTAAAGCAACGACAACAAGATTTTGCAATAGATTATATATGCAAAAAAAAATATGTATACAGACTTATACTATATATAATATAATTATTATAATTATGCGTATAAATTATATATATACCTGCCTATATATATAGAAAGAAAGGAAATATTACTTTTAATTATGTAAACCTATGATTATGTATACATTTTTAATACAATGTATATATTATATAGAATAATTTAAAAAAAAAAATATTAATATATTTTCTAGTATATATATATATATATATATATAGAAATTGTGCGCTTCTTTCACATAAAAAAATCTGAATGTGATGAAAATTAACAATAATATAACTCATATACTTGAATATGAATGAATAAAAACTTGTGTACAAAAAATATTGTTACCACTTCTTCACGACGTAAACGAACAATCGAATTTTATACCCACATATATATTTTATAGATTATACAATTATACAAAAAAATATTAAGACAACAAAAATGTATCTATATACAAGTATTATTAACAAAAATATACCTGTAGATATGCAATAATATGATTATATCATTTTTGTATTATTAGTATTATTATTATTATTATAAAATGTAATACAAATCTAACACGGCATATAAAATGTAATACAATATATATATAACATACAAGTTGTATATATAGGTATATATGAGTTTTATATGTTGATATAACTTTTCAGTAATGTTAATTTCCTATTTTTTTTTTTTTTTTTGCTATGATTATTTTTCATCTAAAATATAGCAGTACACGTTGTTATTATTATGTATAATATTTATATAACAGTAGACTCGCGATATAAGGAACAATTGCAATATTGGACGTTCCCTATTTGGAAGTTTTTTCTTTATATTAAGAGTTCCATAAAAAATGTTAAAATAGATTTAAGAAGTTGTGGAAAGATTCACCAAACGACGGAAACGTTCTGGCCACCCAAATTCGCCAGTTGTTCCAGAAAATGGTTTTTGGCCGATTCACGATTTTGCATTACAGTTGAGCATGAGAAAGCTCTGTTCGAAATGAGTACCGCTTTGGCTCCGGGTCGATTAAAAACAACAAATGCGAAAACGTTTCAGACCTCCATTTAAAGCTATTTCAGCGCAGAAAAAAAAGAACTTTTTCATGCGGTATATGACAATGGATGAAACATGATCCATCACTACACTACGGGGTCATAACGAGAGTCAGCTGAGTGAACCATAAAGGATGAGAAGAAGAATAAAGGGTAATTTGTAGCCAAATTACCCTTCATCGTTCTGCAAAAAGCCATCGAAATGTTAGACACTCGTTTTCATTCTTGAAGGAAACTATATGTTGAAGAATAAAGCAGAAATCTAATTTTGTATAAAAGTTGATGTGTTATTATTCATCCTACGAACATCCTTATTTAGTGATGTGTTATGTATTTCAATAGAATACTTTCAAAGTACATATAGTTTAAATAATTTCGATTACCAACATGTGGATAAAATACACTAATTATTCCTTATATCGAAGTTTTGATGATTTTAGCATTCCTTATATTTAAAAGCTGTAATACAAAACTTGGAAGTTTTCACTGTTTCGAAGTTTCCTTATTCAAGAGTTCCCTATATCGCTAGTCTACTGTATATACCAATATAATTTAATATATTTTAAAAACGCAACAAACTATATATATATATATTAATATCTTATATATAAAGTTGTTTTATTTAACTTTTTTTTTTGTAAAATTAATTTTACTCTTTAAAATATGCCAGACCATATTTATTTATATATAAAATTAGGTTTATAATATTATTTATTGTTAATAATAAATATACTGGGTATTTCGTTTATCAATTCGCAAATAATTATATATATTCATTAGTATTTTATGCGATATCATACTACTAACGAATGTTATAAAATATTATGGCTTTTGAAACAAGATCACAGCATATTTTTTTCAATTTTCTTTGCGCGTTTAATCTTTCATTTTTGTCGTCGTGTTAATTTTCATTCCTAATTCTAAAATTTTAAAGCATAACCATTTCAATTTTATGGTTTAGCGAAATATAATCTAATTTATCTAAAATTGTGAATTTCCTTATAAGAAAAAAAAAACGTCGATTTATATATCAAAATTATGTTCCGAGAAATATTTTTTTTATTCCTCGAAGAAATTTACCTTTGAGTTAAATTTTAACCGTTTCCTGGCATTATAAAGCTTGCCTTAAAATCGATATTATATAGTAATTTACTATATCAATAATATTTAAACGCCCTGTAAGTGCGGTATATTATTAGACAAAAAGTCAAAACATTGAGGTGTTCATATAACAACTTGCATATATACAAATATACATTAGATAGTTATATCACTTGTTATTTTTGCAAGAATATATATATAAAAAAAAAAGTTAGGTAGGTATATGTTAATATTTTTTAGTGCAAAGCAAAATTATTTATTATATATGAATGAATATTTTATTTATTTATTTATTTTTTTTTAAATTTTCATATTTAAATATAGTTTTATGATACAAATGCGATGATTACACAATAAGATTTTATAATGAAAATTATATATATTTTTTGTGTATAACAAGCTTATTAAAATGTATGTTGAAATATTGTATTTTATTTTATATATTATTATAATATAAATTTATATTTATATAGTTATAGAATATAAAAATATTGATTTACATATTCATTTGTTAAATAATATATTAAAAAGAAAAGAAAAGATCTTCTTGTCATTAAATTCCGCGTATACATAATTTAATAATAAGTATATAGACATCAAAATGTAAACAAATATTAGTCCAACAATTTGTGTAATTTTATTTTTCGGTTTTAATTTTATATTAAAATGTATAATTCCCATTTAATCAATATATGGCCGGAAAGGACTAAACAGCGATAGGATTTATTAACACGAGGTGTATTATACTTGAGAGGCCTAACAAAGTAATCCTATATATAAAGATAGCATCGAAAATGGTAAAATGTAAACCACACATTTTTGTAATAGAAAACTCAGAAACGAAGTAACATCATGTCTGGTGAATAGGGCGGCACGGGTAAAATATCGCATATCTACTATTCTATATGTAATATTTGACTCTGGCGTGGTCTGGCGTTGGTATGACAAAAAACTTTGTTTATATCCGGTTATTCTCTAATTCTGGTCGTTTTTCATCTATATAGCTTTAGATACAACTATGAATTAGTTTTCGTTTGTATAGACATCACCAGTAATATAGTTTCAGGCACTGTTTAGCAATTTTCAGAGTACACAGAACCTTTTTGATAACATTGATAACGCTTTATGATGATCGCGATTAAACTAGCTTCACCCAACTTTTATTGTGCTGATTCTTATAGTGTAACAAAAGAAACGTTACCGCTGTACTTTTTTTAACAAAAAAATAATGCAATATTATTTTAATAATTTTGTGATGAGCCTTCATCATTTTTTTTATGCCCGTGGGGTTATTAAACAAAATATAGTTAAATTTCTAATTTTACTTTTTTAAATTGTTTATATACCCATAACTTCAATTTTAATATGTGTGTCATGTCATTTATATATATATATATATACATAATAAATAATAATTAATAATATCTTATTTTTTTATTTTATGAAAAACAAAATAAAATAGATATTATGTGTATGACGAAATTGATAATTAAATATAATCGCCGTTCATCATATGAAAAATTCGAAACAGAAGCTTTTATTATGATTTTTAAGGTATATTATTTAATATATGATTTTGTAAAAACAAAAAAAACTTTTATTTTATTTAATTTTTATTATCTAATTCTTTTTCTTTTTTTTTTGTTTCTTATAAAAATTAAATATCCAAATCATATATAAACGTTCATATTTATACATAATAATAATAATAATAAATATAATAATAGTAATAATTCAAAAATAAAAGCGATAAAAAACAAAAGATTTACAACAGTCATACACATTTTATGACACACAAAAAATTGATTTTGAATTAAAAATTTACAAGAAAAAACCTAATATAATAATATGTAATCACTATCTAAATTTAATAAAAAAAATTTAATCCGTTTTATCTATTATATACATATATTTATGTTTTTTTAAGAATTTATATAATTTTTTTTTTATAATTGATTATCACAAAAATTACGACAATATACGTAATAGAGAATGCAATTTTATTTTATATTTTTTATAATTATTGCTTAATCTACATTTATTTGAATAAAATATTTTTCTAATCTGCATAATTGGATAATTGTATATATGATATTGCGGTCATATAAAAATATATAAGAAAATATTCAAAAATTGAATCTGGTACAAATGAAAAAAAAAACAATAAATGAATTATGTCACCAAAATGTACTCTTCATTATTGTTTCCCCTATTATTATATATTTTTGATAAATAGAGTAGATGAAGTATTTTTCAGGATCAGAATATACTGCATATATTGAAATATTCGTTTCGAATGTAACAACATATATTATATAATATAATAAGAGGAAGACGCATACTGACTAAATGTCTGAATATATAGCGTTCATTCTATATATAAACAATTTAATATTTAACAAATAAAAAAAAATTAATTGCATAGAAAATATGTTTGACAAAAAGAAACCAAACAAAAAAAAAGTTAATTTTTTTTTTTTAAAGTTTGCACATGTTTACATTTTCATTATATTATTTACTATATATACCATGATGATGTGCTTGTACATATATAATACACTTTATTTTATAATGTATACATATACATATGCATAAAACGAATTATATGGCACTTGTTTGAACGCACACCAAATGCAAAAATGAAAAATAAATGCACATTTTTGCATTTATACGAATTTGATATCTTTTCTAAATGCTATACAATATATGACGGATCATATATATATAAAATGCGTGCATATACAAATCGCACATTATATATCCTTTATTTTTTTTTTATGCATATGGGATAAATCCCATTTATATACATATAATTTTATACAAACCATCATGATATTGCATTGTGTAGTATATATTTGAGACATTTAGAGTATATTAAACAGGAAAAATATTTCCTATATACATGAAATATATTTCAATTTTCTTATGTGTGATCATCTCATCACATATATATATATATATATATATATATATATATATACGTGCATTTATAATTCCATACATCATACAGGTTAAACCTTATACAACGCGTTCGGATAATGAGGATATTTTTCTATAAAGTTTTTTTTTCTAACCAATTCTATAATTCTGGAAAAAAAATATTGATATAGATATATGGTGATATATGGTGAAGTGGTATTTTATCAACGCATGTAAATACTATTTCTGTTTAAATGATCAAAAATCGAATCTAAAACTACAACCAACTTCACAGTATACGCATAAAATATACGTACATCTCCTCAAAAGTAAATTTTTTGAATAAAAAGAAACAAAGAAAATACAAAGAATTTTGAATAATTTTTAACAGTTTAATTTTAAACATATATTTTTTAAAAACGGCTACGGAGGAACGTGACATTGGATTAAGTTCGGAAAATGCGATAATAACTCGCATGCGACGTTCACGACTCAATTCAATTAATAATAAGTATGATTTAGTTTGTATTTCTAATCTTATAGATTGTAGTGCTATTTAATGTATGTATTACCAAATATTTTGTTATTTTATTATTTTGTTACATAATACCGGCTAACACCCGTTTTTATTTATCTGCTATACAACGCAAGCTTTTCGAGGAACGTGTCTACCGCGTTGTATGAGGGTTACCTGTGTATAAATAATATATTTGTAAGTTTTTAGAAGGGTGGTTATGCATATATATGCGAGAACAATAGAGAATATTTAGCAAACGAAAAAAAAAACAAATTCAAACGATCTGTTAGAAATAAAAATTGGTTCCATAAATCGTTGCTTATATACCATTTGCCGTCGCTTATATAGATGAAAATACATAGAGATAAAGTAACTATAAATATATAAATATATAAATATATATAGATACATATTGTGAATAAATATAAAAATAGGAAATAATAAAATGTATAACCTATAAAAATAGTTAAGGGGAATTACCCTTGGGATTAAAAAATCCTTCTATAATTTTTCTTCTTTTTTTTTTTATAATATAATATATTTTTTGTGAAGGGGGTGATTATATTACACATTATTTATATATATATTTATATATAAAATTTATAATACAGTAGTTTCTCTCTAATGTTAGCGATCAATTTTTGCAAGAATTGTTCCGGATTACAGCACGCTATTCGATTTATGGAAAGTCTGTTCAATAAATAGTATTCTGATTTTGAAAAATAAAATTAATTTAAATTTTCGTTCAATGTATTTAATACAAATCTATATATTAGTTTAACAAAAACAATGGAATCAGTCGCGATAGGTACAATTCGGTAGTCGGGAAGTTATTGACTATGTGCGGAAGTTTACAGAACGATTCTTTTAGAGATTCGAATTACTGAAATTTCGGATTATAGAGAACCTACAGTTTATATATTTATATATATAGCAATATATAAACATATGAATAGATTTGCAGTGGCGAAACAAAAAAAACTGTTTATACAAATTATAGTAGAAATGTGTGCAACCTAAGAGGATATAATAATAAATGAAACTTGGAATAATTTGGAATTCTCTACATATGTAATATCGTAATATATATATATATACATGTATTTTTAATTTAAAAGTGATGCACTTTTAACTAATGTTATTTGATATTCACACATTAATTTTCATAAAAAATGAAGGAAAAAGAATTCCACAAAATATTCTGGTTTCCAATTAATATTTTATTTTAAAAAATTTCAATAATAAGACAAAAAAACCAAATTTAAAAAAATGATTCACCAAAAACAAAAAAAAAAACAAACAAAACGGAATTAAATCTTAAACTCACATAATAAAAAAATTAATTTATATATATATATATATATATACAATATATAAATTCATAAACTATACAGCGATTCAATAATATATATATAAATAAAATAATTCTTTAGGTATAATAAAAGAATTATATTGATGAGTTTATTGAACTTTATAATGAAGAAAAAAAAACCTGTATTTTATTTTACGTATATATATATATTCTTCTTGTTTTATTTGTATACTATCTTATAATATATATATATTTAAATACAATAACATTTCGTCACTATATCTTTAAATATAAAAAATTTCAATCATAAAGATAAATATTTAAAAAAAAAAAACAAAATATAGGAAAACATTTCTTTTATATTATTAATATGTTAATATCCTATATTTTAAAATACCTGTAACTTTAAATGTTATAAAGTAAGGTATTTATGTTTCCATTTATTTGTTCTAAACTATATATATATATATAGTAAATATAAGTACAAATACAATAAATAAATTACATAATACGACACAGTGTTTTTGTTGTTATAATAATAATAATAATACATTTATGTCAACAAGTGAAAATCTAATTTAAAACCTTTTTTTTTTTTGCAATATATTGTTGTGTTATTTGATTATTATATTGCATATACGAAGAGCATGAATCGTAAAATAATATTTTTTATTTACAGTAGACTCGCGATATAAGGAACAATTGACTACAGGAGGGTAGCTCCCTATTGCAAAGTTTCCTTATATGTAAAAATGTTCCGTTAAAAATGTAAAAAAAACAGCTTTGTGGATAGAGATATCTATCAAACGACGGCAAAGAGGTTAAAATCAAATGCTATGTATTCAATTTAAGCAATTATTTTAAAAAACAATGGAACAACAAGTGTATTATTTGGTTGAAATCGAAAACCAAATAAAAATTATGTACATATATTATTATAGTATACACCCCAGTCAATAAAAAACAATATAAACAATACATATATGTGGAGCGAGTGATTGTAAGAGATATAATTACATAATTTCATTAAAATATTTTCAAATACATAATTTAAATAACATGTGAAAAAAATACGTCAGTTGTTTCTTGTATATCGAGGTTTTGATTGATTTAGCGTTCCTCATTTAAAGGCTATAATACAAAATTTTGGAAGCGTTCCACATTTCGAGGTTTCCTTATTCAAGGGTTCCTTATATCACAAGTCTACTGTATACATATAAATGCTCGTATAATATATTTGTATATGGAGGGAAAAAATATATATGTGTGGTAGGGTAATTGTAGGGTTGAATTATTTACCATTTATTTTCTTTCTGTTTTGTTTATTTTTTTTTCTCGGTTCGTATAAATAATGAATGTAATGATTGATTTTATTTTTATTTTTTGATCGGCATTCATTCAATATGTAAAAATACAAATGCATACATTTTATGATTTTTAAAATACAACAACAATATACAGGGTTTGGATTTGATGTGTATTATTTTGTTTTTTTTTTTCGTTTGTACGAGGAATGATACTATATAATAAATATGCAAATGTAAGTGTATATACAAAACGGGAAATCAATTTATAAATAATGAATCTCTAAAAATGTTATATATTAGTATTTGTATAAATATTATTTACTACTTGCATACATTTTATATGTATAATAAAATAACAAAAAATTAATATTAAAAATAAAAATGTTTAATAATTATGTATGATAAATCTTATTTTTATGTACGTTACGTACTATACACTAGTTCAAGAAATATTTATAGTTTTAGAATTGTTATAAAATACAACATTTTTTGCATAAATTATCTAATGCAGCATAAGAATTTATTTCCGTATAGATTTATTTATTTATACGCGGTATGATTTTTAAGCACCGGCACATTTAGGGAATTCCTGAAAAGAATGAAAAGTAGTATTCGAAATTTTAGTGAACATTTTCATATATATTTTTTTTTTGTATTCAATGCATAATTTAAATAATAAAATCTCCTATATATTGACCAAAGATTAGGCTTTTTTTTTGTATGTAGTCCAATGTATTTTAAAGAAATTAATCGTCTATTTCCAAATATGTAATTTCATGTCGGAAGTGACGTCGAAAAGTCAACTAAATTTCTTATCAAAGGTTCCTATAGGAAATATTTCGTATCAATCGCATATATTTTTCATGTGGAAAAATTACGTACGTTTCCCTTTAGTGAATTCTAATGGAAAAATGGTTGGAAATTCCTATCATTTTTCAGATTGTCAAGATATTTAAGATACTTTTTGTTATTTTAATATTTATTTTTTAATTTAATATATATTGTCAAATCACTCCAATTATGCTTTCCATAATACTAATTTATGTTATCGGAACATATTAAAATTCCAAGGCTTCTATAGCGTTGACCAATGCATTGGTCAATAGAAATGTTTTTTTTTTAAAGACAACCTGCTCGAGATAAAATTATAATAATCGGATATGAATATATAATATAGCAATAAAGATTGCCAATAAACAAATTTATAGCATATGCTCGATAACCAAAACCAAAATAAAATTATTTGAATTAATATCCATATTTTTATATAAAAAATATCATTCATGAACCACGATATCATGAATAAATATTTACATAACCGTGTAATTGTATAGTTTTTATATGTGTCTGTTTACGTATATATATATGGATATATAGGATATCATGTTTGGTAAATTTCAATTTTCCCAATATTTTACAAATAACCAAAAAAATAGATAACAAATCTATATATATATATATATAATAGAAACAAGTATATATACACATTTTATTTGGGCCGTTGGTTAAATTTTTATTATATATATATTTTGTAACAAATTATAATATTGCGTCTATTATGACTAATATATATGTATATTTTTTTTAGAGGTATAATTTTATTTTAATCAAAACCCAGTATTGTTAAATTTTTTTTTATCTAATATTAATCTATATATAAAAAGTTTTTAATCGTATATTTTTCGTATTGGTTTTGTTTTTATGTTATAAAAAAAAATCACATTATGAATATATAATAAACTTACCGATTTTTTCTATATATATATATACTGGTGATTTTATCCAAAGTAAATCCCAATAAAAAATAAAAGCACACGCAGAAATTATATTAATACCGGCAACGTTTAGGCGGCGGCAGTGGCGTTAAGTTAATCCAAAAAAATATTTTGTAAATAATCGAAAAAAATGTATATATATGAAGATGATGACAACAATAACAACAACACACAGGAACCAAAAAATTTTAATAAAACACAAAAAAAAAATAATAATATTATCGCAGTTTAAAAATATTCTGTATAAATTGGTGTATTATAAACACATGTGGTTCGTTTTCCTGTTGTTTATTATTTCCAAAAACAACAAAAAAAGAAAAAATATAGTATACTATAGTATAAGAAGAAAAAACCTTGTACAATTAAAACAAACGGCTCAAATACACTCAATTCACTTTTTATTTTATTTTATAAAAATATTTTTAATTTTTTTTTTCCTGGTTTGTTTATTTATAACACAAATATAAACGCGCAGACATTAAAAATACAAAAAAAAAAATGAACTATCTTTATATATTTATATAATAATATCTTAACTAATATTATATTTTCCGTATATAACAAGTAAAATATATATAAAAATTTAAGAAAAAACAGAAAAATTAAATAATTATTTATTTTTTTCCTTTTGTTTTTTTTTTATTATTATTATTATTATTATTATTTCATAATAAAACAAAATTCTTATTTTTTGTTGAGAAAATCGTCCGTATATAATCTTTTTTTTTTTTTTTATTTAAATCTGTTTCTGTGTAGTTTTTTTTATTTTTTCAATGTGTTTATTCTTCACAAAAGGAATCTTCTAACACAATATAAAGTTTTTTACATCATCGAATTGAAAATAATTTGTTTTATGCATATTGTGAGATAAAACGTTTTTTTTTTATATACATATCATTTATATATTTTCTTTTTGTGTACGGCGTTGATGCGTTATATGCCGCGATATATTTAAATTTAAATAAAAAATAAACAATATAATTTAGAGAAAATTTGAATTATATCTGTATACTAACTGTATCTTTGTTAATATATAGAAAAATAATAAACAAAACACACTAATTTTTCTTTTATAAAAAAATTTATTCCAATTTAGTTTTTGAATATAATTTTTATTTTAATTAATTGTGTGTTTTTGCATTGTATGTACGCACATTGTTATATATATATATATATAATTTTAACAAAATATATAAGTGAATTTTCTTAGCTTTGAATAATCACATAGACATTTTTGTTTTAAATTGTACTTTAAATAATAAAATTTTTAAATATTAATTATTATTATTTCCATTTATAAATACATAATTTAGAAAAATTTATTTAAAATAATTTTCCCATATTTCATATTTTTATTCATTCACTTTTAATGTAGAAATTCTTTATAATATTAACTAGAATATCTTTTTAAAAATTTCACTCAAATTTTTAAATAACACAAAAATACAAAACTTAATTATTGTATTTTTCTTGTTATTTTATAGTCCCTATTTATTGAAACTTTTTTGTTATTTATGTTAAGGTTCACGATGTTTTTTATCGAATTAATTTCATTTCTTTATTTTAATATAATTTATAAAAGTTCTTTGAATCATAATTTTTCAGAAATATATATTAAGCACTTTTTTTTTTTAAATTATTTAATTACAATTAAATATAGTTAAAATCGTATCTAAATATATATTTAAAATCGTGAAAAATTTATGTGCAAAATTTTTTTAACTTTTTAACGTTTTTAATATTTTAATTTTGTAATTGTTGCACAAAATATTTAAATATATATTATTAAAAAAAAAATTAAAAATAAAATCTATATATTTAAATTTCGCTGTTATACTAGCAACAGCAGCAAAGTACACAACAATATACAAGTCCAACAACGACTCTACTACTAAAATTTATATTCTTCACATTATAATAATTGTAAAAGGAAGGCAACGGCAGACCCCAAAAATTTATATTCATAATAATTTTACATTTCACTCATGCCGAGCAAAATTGTATCTACAAAGTACATATACATTTATAGATTTTTATACATATATACCTACGCCAATATAAATTGAAAATGTAAATTTAAATACAGTTAAATCTGTATTCAACGATGTTCAACAACGAAGGGACTGAAAAAAACTGGATTAATTCAGAAAAACGTTGAATCGATGTTTTTTAGAGTACGGTTCACCACGTACACGGATTCCACAAACTTAACGAAATGTTCCACACTTTCGGTTTTACGCTTAAAATATTTAATTAATTAATTTTTTTAATATGCTTATTAAAAGGATTATATTTCCTTTCCATTATCCATCAAGAAGTAATGAACCGATGTAATGCACCGTCTCGGTTCATTACATCCTCGGGTCACCACATCCACGGATTCCACAAGGCTTTGGTGTTTGTACGTGATAAATACTGATTTGTTAATAAAAGATCGGGGAACGTGTTTTCTTGATGGATAATCGAAAGGAAGTATACTCCTTTTAATAAGCCTATTAAAAAAATTAATTAATTAAATGTTTTAGGTTTAAACACAAAAAAATGCGATTAAATAATTTGAAATATAGTATAAACTTTGGAGTTTATACTATATTTGTGGAACATTTTGTTAAGTTTGTGAAATCCGTGTATGTGGTGAACCGTCTCGTTTTTTTAGATTTCATTATCATAGTTCAATTCTTATTTATAAAACACAAACCCAACACAGTGTTCACAAACAAAAAAACCACTCGTTGAATACAGAGCTCGTTCAATGAAGAGTATGCTGTATATACTATACTATATGCATATATAAAACATCATTTTTATACATTACAATTGTTGTATGTTTGCGTATTTAATCGTATAAACACATATGTATATTCGACTTTTATATGAATGAGTTATAATACAAAATTAAATTTTTATATTGAGTTGTACGATAATAAACGTAATTTTATTAAAATTTAAAGGTTTTTTATTTTAACGAAGGAGGGGAAGATTACTTGCCTGAAGTCAGATTCCTACTGATCAAAACCTATCCATCGATTGCGGTCCGTCATTATCTCAAGAATCTCTTTTAAGGGAATCCGGCTGTGAACTCTTCATCAGAAACAAAAGGGCGACGGGTCACCCTCATCCGTATGCTCTCTAAACCCCGACATTTGCACACAACATGGGTAGCGGTTTCTTCATGTTTCTTACACGATATTACATCTCTGTTGTCGAAGGCTAAAAGGATTTCGTTTCCGCTCACTCGATTGCATTGAATGTAGCTTGTGCATGAATTAGGGCCATAATCTCCAATCCGCTTTCTCGCATTAGATGCTAATATGAATTGTATTGATTCCCCTATCTTCATAGCATCCAACGAAAGTAATGGAGTGGGGATCTAGACACAGTCTATTTTCCACCTGTGGTATTCAATCCTAAGATTTTGTTCCCCATTACTTTTTGTTTTGGCATTAGTTACTTACCCGAGTAGCACCCATTTCGATATGCTTAAAAAAAATTATTAGAAAAAAAAAGAAAAAAAATTTACCTATGTTTTGTATTGGTTAAATAAGACTAATAAGAGTTTTCTGTAACGAAAATTGTTCTTATTTGGTTATATACATGTTGCGTGAAACTTAAATTAAATTAAACAAATAAATAAAATTTTATTTTTGCATACCATTTTATTATGTATCATAAACAAAAATTCTACATCTGAACGTAGACATTTTGAACAATATATAGACAAAGCAATTTAGACTTAGATTTAGACTGTAATCTAGATGAAGATAATGTAGAAGACAATGAAGACTTGTAAACATCTTTTTTTGTGTTCATCAATTCCATATAAAAAAAAATCTCTAGTTTAAAAATATGACAAACGAAATCGAATAAAACTTAAAAACCATAATTACTTAATATTTATTGCTCATAATCGATTAATGATGAGAAAATTATATGGAACATTTTAACGTTGATGGATCGGTGAATGCAAGTCTATATAATTGTTATTGGGCAATTTTTATTTTATATTGATAATTCATTTTGTTAAATTTTATCAGTATTTTGAGTACGGGTCACCACATCCGCGGATTTCAGAGGTTTTGATTTTTGTACGGGATAAACACTAATTTGTTAATAAAAGACTGAGGAAAGGTTTTTTCTTTATGGATAATGTAAAGTAAGTATAATTATTATTAAGTTATTTGAAATAGAGTATAAATTATGGCGCCTATCATATAAAAGTGTTATGATAAGCTGAAATAAATAATTAATTAATCAAATAATTTCATCGCATTTTTTCGGTTTTAGACTTGAAATATTTAATATTTAAAATAATTATAGGCACACATCCAAATGACGTTGTGAATACAAAAAAAAAATGTATTGTATTTTAGGTTAAGGCTAGTACGCTGATAAAGCGAAATTATTTTTCCATAAGAAATGTATATAAAATTCCATCGGGAAATGCAAAAGAAGTGTTGGAGACATATTTTATAAAATTCCATCACTAAATAACAGGTTGATCATTTATTTCGGCCCGAAATGTTTTTATTTTATTGTGTTTGGTGTTGTGTTTTGTTATTTTTTTATGTGATTTAATTTCATTTGAGTGATAATAAAAATAATAATTAAATAATAAATAAAAATGTCTTCACTAGTTTTATTCTACACTTTTGTCAAATTTTTCGTGATTCGACGTTTCGTGATTTCGTGAAGGATCGACACTATATTGAGATCATCAACATTATGATGGGTGCCATCCGGGTAATTAAAACCAAATTGGATATTAATTGGGGTTAGACAATCGGATTCGTGCAATCAAATGGAAATGGAAATAGAAAACTTTCAATTACTTAAAATATAATTTTAATTATCTGCATTACATTGTTTACGTGTCGAGGATTAAATTGTCTACTTATCCTTACATATTCGGAGTAAATAATGTAAGCTCCTGAAGGAATAATACCAGTTTCCAATTTCTTAATCACATCATTAGACGAAGGTTTTTGTATTATAAATTCATGAACTATTCTAAAAACTAATGATCATTAATATTTGCTTGCATGCGCGGATAATCCGAAATTACTTTTGGTACACAAATTTATCACAATTCAAAATGTCTGTTGTTAATGTATTGTTAGCATGTATATTTGTGTATATCCAAAAGTATTTATACATTGAGTTAAATAAGTTTACTTATTAATGCAACACGGAAGAGTAAAAAATTACTACTATTACTATGTATATATGAACAAGTGTGGAAATAACATGTCCGCTTTTCTTGTTACTTATATTTTATAATATTTGTATATATTATTTGTATACATTCTTTTATAATAATATTATGTGTAGGAATTAATAATGCGGATTTTTTGGCTTGAAAATGGCATTTATTTGTATAACAAAATGAACGAGTACATTAACCAATATATTGCCCATCGTTAGCTATGACTTGCTCCAATCTTTTAGGAAGTTTCTTGATTCCTCTTGGTTTGAAGAAGTCCTCATCTTTCGAGGCAATCCATTCATCGACCCATATTTGCACTTCTTCAGCATTTCGAAAGCGTACATCTGCCAGGCTGACCTGCATTGATCGGAACAAATGGTAATCAGAAGGAGCAAGGTCTGGAGAGTACGGGGAGTATCAAGATGATCCCAACCGAGCTTCTTTATTTTTTCTTTAATGATGTTTGCACGATGTGGTCTGGCGTTGTCATCATGAAAAAAAACTTTGCGGTGTTTTCGAGCTATCAATGGTCGTTGTTCGTTCAATTTATTTGCCAGTTCGTTCAATTGACGTCTGTACCGTTCAGCTGTAACCGTTTCATTCGGTTTTAACAGCTCGTAATATACCACACCCTTATGATCCCATCAAATACACAGCATAAGCTTCTGGCAATGAATATCGCGTTTTGATTGTGAAATTGATGGTTGGCCGGGATCAACATATGATGCTTTACGTTTGGGGTTATCGTAATAGACCCACTTTTCATCGCCAGTGACAATTCGACTCAATAAACTATGTTTTTTGTGCAAGATGTTTTTTGCATGTTTCGATTCGTGCTTTGAGTTGATTTTCATTCAGTTGATGTGGTACCCATTTTCCAAGTTTTCGAATCTTTCCCATTGCATTTAAACGTTTGCCAATGGTTGTTTGGTCGACATTCAACGTCATTGCAAGTTCATGTTGCGTTCTACACGAATTTTCATTAAATAATTTTCATTAAAGTCTTCAAATTTTTTTGGCTCACCTGGCCGTTCTTTGTCTTCCAAGTCAAAATCACCATTTAGGAAGCATAGAAACCATCGTTCACAAGTTGCTTGAGCTGGAGCATGTCCACCATAAGCTTCAACCAACAAACGATAACTTTCAGCAACGGTTCAAATGAAAGAATGTAACTAAACTTACCCGCACAACCACTTTTTCAGGCACGAAATTCGACATGTTTGTTGCAATAAAAAAACTTTGTTGTTTACACTTCAACGAAATGACACATACTGCAATTTATAGCCTAATGACAGACAAAAAAAAATAAAATGGCCGCGGTGTGTTGCGATACACTCAACGCTAGTTGTGCCATCTGTTATCTAAATCCGCATTATTAATTCCTATACCCAATAATATATAAAATCTCAAATGATTCGGTTTGTATTTGTGATTAAGATTATTATATTTTACTTTATTTTAAATGGTGTGTGTTAAATTATTCTTCTCTTTAACTTATTGTCCGTACCAATATATTAATATGCACATATTTTATATATGAAGGTAGGTGTATATAATATCAATTGTGTTTTGTATATTACAAACATGTATTAAAAACAGGCTATTACAAATCGTACAAGTACATTTTTTTGTAAATTTATCTATCGATATGTTGAGGATTTGCACGATTTGTAATGCCACTTTTTTTTTTAAATATATTTCTATAAATCCTTATCGTTTATTAAGTGATGATTGAAATTGTAATTTATTCAATATCTGCGAATATTCAGAAATACATCTTGAGATCGATACTATACATAACTAGTCAAATAAATATGAAAAAGACAAAAAATCAACACCTAGTAAAATCTATTTGAAAACATCATGTAAATATATAGCATTCGTAAAGTGGATTGGGTGTACCTTCATAATCTTATGATACATATATAATATACAGAATGAAAATGAAATATATAAGGAAAACAATAAATATGTGCGGGTGAATGTATTGATGATATATATTTAATAATCTGGTTTTTTTTTTCTTAGCTTGATTATTTGGTAATCAACAGATTCTTCTTTTTTTTCTTTCTTAGTAAAATATCTTGTTTAAATATTTGTTGATTTTTTTTTTACACACTTGTATCTTGTTTGGTTTTTTTGTGTTGATTCTTTTCATTTTTTTTTTTGTATTAAAATTTTTTGAATATGCTCTCACTTGAGATATTTCTACTAATATTTTGTGTGTTTTTTTTTACATTTTACATCCATTGATATATAAGATGATATGATGAGATTCTTCTTTATAAAGTTAAGATGATGATTATATATCTTTTGAAAAATATACAGCATTCTTTTTTTCGTTATTACATACTTAAGCCTCGATTTCTATGAAAATATTTTATATATCAAAATATGATATATGTGATATATAAAAAAAATGTGCTTTTTCTGAAATTTATTTTGCCTGGATAAAAAAACCGAAATTTAATAATATATACCAATTGCTAAATAATTCCATTTTTTATTAGTTTGTAAATTAACTGGATATTTTATTATTATGAAATTAAATCATAAAAATTAAATAAAATGTAAATAAAATGAAAAATGAAGTTTGGGCGACAGTCAGCCGACGGCAATAGAAGAAAAAATATCAATGTCCGCCGTCAGTCCGCCGTCCAATATTGATAAAAAGCACCTACATTGAAATGCATGTATTTTCAATTTGACATTTGCCGTCGTCTGCCGTCGGCATTTCATAAAAAGCATTACTTTATAGATTTTTATGCACCGCGATATTTTATTTAAACAGTATAGGTAATTGTATAATTTAAGAAAGAAAACAAAAAAAAATCGAAAATATTCATTTGATTCGATATCATTTTTAAAATTTCAAGAATTTTTTTATTTCCACCTTTTTCATATGTGTGTATATTATACATATTTGAAACACATTTTTACTTAAATATGAACAAACATTACATGTGCATGTCCGTTCAGTCCACAATAAAAATAAATACCACATAAAAAGTACTTAGAAATGCATGTGCGGTATATGAAATATTTCAATTATTGTTATCTAAAAAAACTGTACGAATGAAAATTCTTGATAGATAATTAATAAAATTGAATTTATTTTTTCAAGTTTTTTTTTACACCTTTTATCGACAAAGCCTCATTTTTATCTGACACATAACTCAATAAGCTCGGAGGATGGTTAATAAAACAACTTTTAGGCAAAATTCGGCGTTATTCATCAACATAGTCTCATTCAAGAGTGATACATTCATTACAACGCGCGGCTAACATTTCGATGCATTATTTGTAGTACGATTCATCTTTGGTTTCAAATTACCCTTCATTCTTCTTTTCAACCTTTATTGTCCACTCAGCTGACTGTCAATTTGATCCCGGAGTGTAGCGATGGATCCATGTCTCATCATATACCGCATGAAAACATCCTTATTATTGCGCCGAAATAGCCTCATTTAACCATTCCAGCTTAAAAAAACTATACCTGGCAAACGTTATCAATAAAAATTAATGTATTTAATTTGAACATTGTATTCCACACAATATTATATATATACTACACACAATATTTCAAAAACACGAGACATGATAAACATGACCTTTTAGCACCGAACAACACTTGACCGCCATCCTATAAAAGTCATCAACGAAATGTTTGAAGCATTTCCATATGATTCTACCCTACTTCACATATATTCATCAGAAATTCCTAATCTGTGGATACCACTAACTCCGGTTTATGACACCAGTACTTCGCTTTTTACGAAGACGTTAAAAATTAGCTGTATTCGTGTTAGATATGGGCAAAAGTTGTAACTAGATTTGCTTTTTTATAACTAGATTCTTCGGCGCTGGTCTTCTATTACAAGCTACAATTTGGAATAGACGACAATTTGGATATGTATTTGAAAAGAAATTTCTTTACGTGGAATTTACAATGAATCGAATGTGCGCTCGATGGAAACCATATTTCAATTCGAATGAAAAACACGAAATGTATTTTATCCAAGCCTACAACGTTTATTACAAATAGATTGTAAATATACAAACTCTACAATTTTTTGGCAAAAACGTTAGAATAGATTACGACAATTTATTTCCATATGGTCAAAACATTTTTCGCAATCTAATTCCGACAGTTTATTGAAATTCTATTAAATATACATATGGATTCGTAATAGTTCATATTTCATAGTATAAAATACAATTGATTTCATTGCATCAACTATCTACGTATCTCTATATATATATATATATATATATATATTGAAGTGATAAATTATTCCTTTATGCGATTAATTGTCTAAACACGGAACTTTATATAATATAATATTTTATTATTATTATGATGATTATTTATAAGCAAAATGTACAACAAAAAATAAAACCTAACATATAATAAATATCATATGTTATCATAATTTAATGTAAGCATTTTCGTAATAATGTAATTAAATGTTATATATATATACACTTCATTATATTTATATATACATCTTTTCAAATATATATATATATATAATAATCTGCATCATTTCAATACATAAAATTTTATATTTTATTCTGTTCGTATATAGTTTTATTTTATATTATCAAAGTTCATTTTTAT
Source organism: Dilophus febrilis (assembly GCA_958336335.1). Taxonomy (NCBI): domain Eukaryota; kingdom Metazoa; phylum Arthropoda; class Insecta; order Diptera; family Bibionidae; genus Dilophus; species Dilophus febrilis. Next base: position 36,352,651 of record OY284471.1, read on the forward strand.
TTAAAATTAAAATTTCATTATTCAAATATAGAGACTATATAATTGTATTTGTTCTCTCTTGAATATATACAATTATTTTTATTATTATTAAGTACTTGTCTAATTGCAAGCATTATATTGAATATGTTAAGAAAATTCACATATTCATTAAAATAAAAAAAAAATCTCTTCTTCTCATCGTATAGATGAATATATAATACATTTAACAACCGGTTTATATTTAAATAAAAAAAATATTTATATATATACATACATAAAAAGTTGTACAAAATTTAGTCATACACGATAAATAATATATCATATATAAGTAAATATATATAATACATTATGTAGCTGTATGAAGTGAGCGGTAGCAGTTCACTCTGGGATCATATTTATTGTGCACGAACCTTAATTTTTATTTGTTTGGTTTCTATGACATCTGTCAAACATATTTAGTATATCTCAAGTCATTGTCCAAACAACATCATATTTTTTAATTGTGTTAAAAATGTCGAATTTTGAACCAGAACATTATGATTTGCGGATAGCCTTAATTTTTTGTTTTCATTTGAAGAAAATTGCTGCAGAGTCGCATCGAATGCTGGTTGATGCATATGGCGATCATGCTGTATCAAAAGCAAGATGGTTTCAACGGTGGTTCAGAGATAATGATTTTGATGTGAGAAATAAAGAGCGTGGAATACCACCCAAAAAATTCGAAGACGCCGAATTACAAGCAATATCGGATGAAGATGACACTTTGAATCAAAAATAAATGGCAAATAATATTAAATGTTGCACAACGAACAATAACTGACCTTTTAAAAGCTATGGGAAAGATCCAAAAGTGTTGCAAATGGGTGCCACATGAATTGAACGAATGGCAGATTGATGGAAAACCGAAAAACCACTTCTGAAATTTTGATTCAAAAACACGAAAGCCATCGAATTGTTACTGGTGATGAAAAAATGAATTTATTTTAAGAATCGGAAAAAACCCTGAGTTAATCCAGGACAACGCTGTGTGTCTATGGTGTGACCAGAACCAAGCCCCCAAGACTTGGTGAAACCGTTAATACTGATCGCTACCGACAACAAATGATCAATTTGCACAATGCATTGATCGAAAAACGACCAGAATGGGCCAGAAGACACGACTAATTTTGCTCCATTTGCTGAGCAGCACTTCGATTCCTGCGAATAAGTCGAAAATTGGTTTTCTGATTGGTTTACTTCATAACACGAACAATTCTATTGGCGTGGTATCCACAAATTGCCAGAAAGGTTGTCAAATAGTGTAGAATGGTCAATTACTTTGAATAATATGTTTTTTACTTTACCGATTTAAATTTAGTGTCTGATTTACACTAACGTATGGTTCACCACATCCACGGATTCCACATCGACGTACACGGATTCCATACTTTTATCGACATTTTCCACACTTTTATACGATAAACACCAAAATTTAGACTATTTTTTAAATAATTTCATGGCGGTTTAAGCTTAAAATATCTAATTAATTAATTTTTTTAATACGCTTAATAAAAGGATTATACTTCTTTTCCATTATCCATCAAGAAAAAACGTTCCCCAGTTTGTTATTAACAAATTAGTATTTATCCCGTACAAAAGCCAAAACCTTGTGGAATCCGGGGATGTGGTGACCCGTGGATGTAATGAACCGTCTCGGTTTTATTTTTACAAAAAATCCATTCACTTCATACCGCTACACCTGGTATATGTATATAAATACACAAACTTTATAATATAATATCATTAATAATAAATTGCATATCTCTATATATATACATTCATAAATATACAAATAATATTATATCATAGATTTTACATAAAATCTACTTTAGTGCCAATTATGTAAGAATCATTAATTGCCAAAGCAAAGTAATTGAATAAAAGAAAGACAAAAACAAAAACACCAAAATATACAAATCGTATTCGTATATATATAATGGATTTTTGTTAATAGAAAAAAATCAGAAGTAAAATATTAAAAAAAAAACTCGCTAAATATACAAAAAGAAAAATTAAAATAATATTATAAAAACAAGCCATAATAATATATAACAACAAAAAATCGGTGAAGTTCGAATAAAAAAAAATTAATGTCGTAATGTCGATAGAGTTAACAAAAGAGTATATAAAGTATTAAGTCATAGAAAGTATTAGCGCGACGATTACATATCTAATATTGGATGAATATATATAATTTATTTATATATCTGCGCTTTTATTATAAATATTTATATTTTTAGATAAATAATTATATATAAAAAAAAATATATTCCACTTTTTTTTTTTATTATTATTTAGTATAAAATTATGATATTATTGACTATGTAATACCTCCCAATAGATCGTGTGAAGCGAGTTTAAATTTTTTTTATTTTTGTTTTATTATTTAATAATTTTTTTGTAATAGAAACCAAAAAATAATTTTATTTGAAATAATACTTTATTATTATAGCACTTTATGTGAATTCATTTTGTAGAATTTATATAGTATTCAATTGTATCCGATAGTACCTTTTCCTATACTATAGGATTTAAAAACGGGATTTTCCTAATAATTGCTATTGAAACTCAACTCATTGGAATCTTGTATACAATTCCAAGATACTTTAAGGAAAATATTCTTATCCATAAGTGGGAGTTACATTTCTATCGCAAACCCTATCAAATTGTCTATGAAAAATGGAATCTTGTTCTCCCATCTGCCGATTTAGGAAATATTTATTATATTTCGGAAATATTTTACAATCATTAAATAAATTAATACGGTCAGAATAAATGCGATAATTTCCAATGGAAAATGGAAAAAGGTACAAAATTTCTATTACTTTTCCGACAGAAAATCCATTTCAATTCAAGTTGATGGTCGCCTGTTTATTTTGGACGGTTGTCAGATTTTTTATTGTTTAAAAAATGTTATTACTTTAATCTATTTTTTAATTTAATATAGAAATTACTATAATTTTCAAATATTGAAATGGGCATCAAATGTAAGAAAAATATACAAAATACTGAAATGTACAAAATTCCAAAATGTTTAATTTCCAATTGGTAGCCGAAAACATAAAATTCCAAATATTGAACCAGTACTTTGAGATATTGTGTTTGGATTATAGACAGAAAACAAAACAACAGATTATACACACTTTAATGAAATAATATAAATCTACTATTAAAAAATAAATAAACGTATATCCCTTATTTATTTGCATCCGAATGAACAATATAATTGAATCATGTCTATTATATGGTTGTAGTATTTTATATTATTATTTAATGATTAGATAAACAATATATTATGTTCGGTATACAAAAATGTGGTCATATATAAGTTTCATGTATTCAATAAATTAAAGAACTGCTATCGAAGAACACGATTTTGTGGCAATGCCAACAAACGAGGTACCCATTTGCACACAGCGTAAAAATTTCATTATGTAATATGATTTTACAACATCTTAACTAAAGCACATCTTAGCTAAAGCTAAAGCTCCCGTAAATTTACTCAAACATTGTAGTTGTCACGACTGTATGTAATCATACAGTTTTCTTATCATTTCTCTGGTATCTGGTTTTCCTATCATTTCTTACTGCTTTTCAGTTTAAGTTTGTTCTCTCTCTCAAACGTAAACATGTTTAATAATTAAAGTTTGGTCACCCAAAATCACCTAAATATATTCAATGCATCAAAAGTTCATCACCTGATTAAGTGATTTCGTTACGGGCTCACGGCAGTCTATATGCGGTTCCTATTGAAGGTATGTAATTGAAATTTCTAAATAAAGTAAAAACTATATTTATAAATGTATGATTTTTGATAAACTCCACGTCGTTAAATTTCTAAATCTTTCAACTTTTGAGGGTATGGACGCTTTCAAATGCGTTATATTTATTATTTTCTGAACTTTTCGATTGTGTTTTTTGTGCGTATGTGTTTTTAATCGTTGTCGTCCCTGGAGTTTGGCTAACAAAAGTCTTTATACTTGCACCGTCAATTGAATTTTCAAATCATCATCGGCAACGACACGGACTGCCAGAAAATCTTCACAATTAGAAATGCCTGTGCTTTGCTTCAGCAGCAAAAGTTGTTTTGCTAATATATTAAAAAAACCAATTATTAACAGTGCAAAAACGAATGGTTTCATGTGATATATAAAAGTATCCTTTTAGATATCGCCGTTGCTAATAAACCCTTCTAAATATATGAAATGCAAAACTGTATATTTCCAATTTTTTTTTTTTTTCAAACACAAAACTTGACTGTTTCACATTCAATTGTTTATAACCCATAAATTATAGTATTTATGAGCTCGTCTTAAACGGGTTACGTTTCCGCAATGATAATCGTTTTGAATTAGTATCGTAATATTTTAAGCAGTAAACTTAACTGATCACCTTCGTACTATATATATTATTTACCTTTATTTTCTTATAATTTTATTTTTAACAAATTTAATGAATATAACATTAAAAGAAAAGAAAAATATATACACATATGAGAGTATATACATATATATATAAATATGTGAGATCAAATAATCAAGAAATATATAGCCTTAAAAGCGATACATGTTAAAATGAATTGCCGTATTATATGTTTAAAGATAAAATGAAAAGGTTTTCCGTATATTATACAAATGAAATTGATTACGTAATTTTTTTTTCACGTATCTTTAATATATTTATATTGTATATATATATAGAAATATATCTGTCTGATATATAGACATTCTAAAACAGAGTAATGAATAAATATTATTCTTCATTATTATATAAATGTGAATATACATCGAAATGTATAAATATATAGATATATTACATATATATATATATAAATTTTTTATAAATCAAACGTAATTTTTTGATTAAAAGATTTTTTTCTTTATATTTAAAATATTATTTTACCTTTGATAGTAAACACGCAACAATAATATATTTTATATACATCATGCATGAATATACGTATATTACGTATATGCATTCATTTAATTTTATACTCTCAGGACGTAAAATATTTATTATTTCTTTAATCTTATATAAAACAAACGTAATCGTAAGAAAAATATACATACTCTGATGTATGTATACATGTGAATAATATACTTTTTATAGTAAATAAATAAAAATTTCTTTTAACATAAAAAAAAAAAAAAAATTGTTGAAAAAATAAAATAATTACATCATTGATATTTTATAAATATATTATAATTGATATAAAATATAGGTCAAATATGGAATTGATTTAAATAACAACTCAACTAAATATATATGTATATATGAGATTTTTCAAATATATTAATTAAATATTATAAAATAAAAATGCATTTATGGTATTATAAATTATCTATGTTGATTAGCTTAAAATTATATTTTATATCTATACAAAAATAAAATGACATATTCTGTCATATATTATATTATTGATATTAAAAATAAAATTATACTCGTATAATTATTACAACAAAATATTTCTAATGGAAAAATGATATATACCTGATACTGTGAATGTGATATTAAATAAATATAAAATATGTGGATATTTTATTATAATAGGTAAAATATTTCGTTATATTTGAATGTGAATGAACTTCTCGAATTGATAATTTAATCATGTTCATTGAATTTCCATAAATGCTTTGATGTGATATATATGTATATAAATATATGATATATTCAATTGATGACATATCAAACGATGCTGATCCGCGCGATATATATAAATATAAAATTATTGGTAAATTTATAAAATGTAATTAAATACAACTGCTTTAGCGTTCATTTTTTTTTATTTTGATTGATGTGTGTCAAAAATGTTTGTCATGGAACATAAAAATCGTAACATATATTTCTCTTTTTAAAGTCTTTTCTTTTCTTTTTCTTTTTCAAAAGAAATCAATAGAGTCTTTTAAAATAGCTTGGGAAATATTCGATTATAATTCGCCCCAATCAAAAACGGTCGTAGGGACGAAGATGTTTAAAACTATCGGCCTATTGAAGTTCTGGATTTTTGTAATTCCAAATATATTTGAATCAAGATATTAAATCTATATATCCTATATATATCCCGAACAACGTGGATGCATCTGTTGTAGATTCACGACTAACAATTTACTGGAATTCTCTTCATACTGTTTTTGACAATCATGGTAAATCTCAAGTATATTGTGCGTTTTTATTGGTTTTAGTACAGTTTTCATAGATTCTCACACATTTTAATAATAATAATAATTTTTAATAATTTACGCTTTACAATCAACAATCTGGTTTTGGCGTCCAACAACAGCTTTCTGTTGTTAGTTTCTTAATTTGTGGCTTTTACGGTGTCGGTAATTAGCCGTACGACCAACCGCAAGAGGAAAATACAACTAACTCTATATTAAAATTCAGATTCGAAAAATAACCGAAAACACAAAACATATTTTATGTCTTCAGTATAGATTTCAAACCCACGACCCCAAAATTTCGGTAGAATTTTAGGTTGGCATTTGATTATTTACACCACAGAGTCATATCCGAGTCTCACGCACTTTACTTCAGGTTAAAAATAAGGAAAGTTGGTTTTTTTCTTATATATTTACTTTAGTTCATATTTATAACTGTAATCGTTCTTATAGGAGATGCATTATAATGAGATTTTATCTAATTTATGTTTACTCGATGGTGATGTATTATAGGGTAGTCATTTATGGAATGCATTTCATTTGGTCCAAAGAGGTCGCATTTTTTTAATAAATATTAAGAGGTTTTAACAATTTAAAAATTATCGCTTTTCAAATATACAACTGATATAATGCATTAAATGTGATTTGCCTTTCATTTACTAAAAAAAAACTATTGGTTGATGTAAAAAATTAATGAAATGGAATGATATGGTAACCATATATAAAAGGTTAAATGAAAAATATATACATTCTATGCATATACAATAAACTATTGTTAATCCTTTTTACCAAATTAATATATGTATGTATAGACACAGTGATTATTGTTTGTATATAGCCGCATATATTATAAATGAACATCAGAGTTTATTATATCATATATGCGATATATCACAATAACAAAACAAATTAATGTGTGCTTTTCATAATTTTTTTATCATTATAAAGCAACACTCTATATGTTACATATATATATATATATATTGTAATGCTATACAATATAAATGTCCTTACATTCAGGACTGACAATGAGAATATTTTTATATACATATAAATAGAATATTATATTTTACGCTCGATAGGATATGCATTATTAAAATTAAAAAAATATTATTACCACATAACCATTTTTGTTTGAATGTTTTTATTTTGTTTCTCCTTTTTTTTTTACTATTTCGTTTTTTTTTTAAAACAAAACGCCAAAGTCAAATGGAAATTACATAAAAATAATATGAAATACAATAAAAATGATGGAGATGCCCGTATATGGTATACATTTATACAAATATGGATCACTTCGTATACTATATATGTAATATACAGCAAAATGGAAAATGCATTAAGATTACACATAAGAAATTAAAAATGAAAATAATATTATACGAAAGAAAAATTACAGAAACGTATTGCGATATATAAGATTCATTCAACCAATTTATTCGGATTTAGCATCCCTTAAAACATAAGTATGCAAGTTTTCATCCCGATAGCTCAAACTTAAAGTATTCGGTGAAAAATCCATTTTTTCATAAGGGGTTAGTATAGCAAAATTTTGGAAAATCTTTCCGGTGCCATAACTCAAAAACTAATGGCTAAAACGTTCTGAAACCAATTTATTCGGATTTAGCATCCCTTAAAACATAAGTATGCAAGTTTTCATCCCGATAGCTCAAACTTAAAGTATTCGGTGAAAAATCCATTTTTTCATAAGGGGTTAGTATAGCAAAATTTTGGGAAATCTTCTCTGGGCCATAACTCAAAAACTAATGGCTAAAACGTTCTGAAACCAATTTATTCGGATTCAGCACCCCTTAAAACATAAGTATGCAAGTTTTCAGCCCGATAGCTCAAACTTAAAGGTTTCCGTGAAAAATCCATTTTTTCATAAGGGTTATCAATATTTTATGGATGTTGTATAAATATATATATATTATATAGTTCTTTTGTTGATCATTTCAACATTCATTTGTTTTTCATAAATACGATACATATTGTAATTGTATTAAAAATATACATATTATATATATTGTTATATACAAAATACAAATACAAAATACAAAATTTCAAAGTTTTTACTGAATTTAGCTCGGAAAATTTCTATGAAAATAATTGCGTATAAAAAAAAATTGTTTAAATTGTCCTGAACAATGAAAAAATTACACTGACATTAACTAGAAATCTAGAAATATAAATGCTTGCAATTATTACATTTAAATTCCACAATTGAAAATTGTATATATTAGAACATTACCGCTTTGCAACTTGCAATATATGCTAATTTATGTCCCCATAATTGTGTGAAATATCGTTAAAAATTATGAAGATTTCAATATCGAATTCTAAAGAATGTAATGGAAACTTAATTTTTGTTGGGATATATTTAAGTAAATTTTTTTATGACAAAAAAAATTTCTCATTAATAGTAGTAGTCTTTATAGAGGCCGTTAGTTTTTACGGTATCGATTGAAATAAAAAACTGTATGTCTATGAACGCCTTTCTTTCTTTAATTCGAATTGAAAAATTCATTATTATGGTAACTTTGGCTGTCCGTAGACGAAAACCTTGCGTACGATGGATTTGGGCGGAGGAAAGATTGTACAGTTATAATGGGGTAAATTGTATAGATGGCAGGTTTAATATAGGTTTATTTTCAATAACGCTCATGTATATTCAGAAATTTTTATAATTATAATTAGATTTACACAGCGTCGAATGTGTTTATACAAGATTAATTATTATAAATATAGCACCTTGTTTATTATATGTTTATTTTTAGATTTGAATAATTTTAATAAATATATTTATACATTATATTATATATGTAAATAAACGTATGGTTTACAAATTAAATATAGTAAATTTTCATATCATTAAAATGAAGATATGGTTAAAATGGATATAAGATGATAATGATATTGATTATCATGATGTATAGATGATGATGATGGTGATGGTGATAGAGTATTGTATAATTTACGAGATTATATATTGAAAGAAACATTTCAAATTAAGATATAATTTTCATTTTTTTTACTTTAGAATATTAAAAGAATCAAAAACAATATCCATCCATATGTATAATGTTATATCTTACTTATAAATACATGTTTGTATATCTATATGCTGTAATATGGATATATGTATTGTATATCTGAGGAATTATATGGAAAACATCTTAACGTTTTGTATAAATAAAATTTGTTTATTTGTTTTTAAACGCTTCGTAATCGATTTCTTATACAATAGTATAAATGTTATATATTAATTGTTATATACATAAAGAAAATGAAAGAATACATATGGATTTCGAAAATCTACATTTGAAATTGCATCATAATTTCTTTATAGAAACTATTTAAATATTATAATTATCTTAATTTATTTATACACAAAGATACAGATAATGTTGTTTTTTTTTTGGTTATAAATACATACATAACCCTAATACCATGATCTAACAAGATATTTTTTTAAATAAACGATTTTTAATAATACAAATAGGAGGGTGAACATTATAATATATATATATATAATAGATAGACGATCTGCATCAAATTTTGGTTCAATAATATTTTATATCTGACCAATTTCTTGGTATAAACTGTAATTGTAATTTATCCTCTTTAATTAATTCTTTCACATTGTGAAAGAATTAAGCCTTCTGTTGTTAGTTTCTTAATTTGTGCCTTTTACGGTGTCGGTAATTAGCCGTACGACCAACCGCGAGCGGAAAATGCATGCAACTCTGTGTTAAAATTCAGATCATTTAAACAGGCAACTTTGTCGAATCTAATATAGTTTTAGTTTACTTTCTAGGCCTTCTATAGGTCATATAGATTCTCCTTCCATCAACCTAAAGTGCTAGTTACACCTCCATGTGGTGTCAACCGGGAATGCATCCTAGAATGCAGCTAAATAACTAATGGGAAAACAAAAAGTAATTGGAAAAAATTTGCTGCGATATTAGCAACAATTACACATGCTTACAGTTGAAGTTCAGCCGAATATGCGCCACCTGAAAACGCTGCTATTAAAGCAGCAGTACTTCTGCGGATTCGGTTATTTTCTGCGGTATTAAACGCAGAATTTTCTGCATTATTTAAAAACATTCTTCTTAGTCGCAGAAGTATTCTTCGCATCAAAATAATATTTCTGCGTAATTCACAGATAGATAATTTACACAAACACAGATTTTCTATAAATGATGCACAACCACGAATGATGCTGAGTGTCTATGGTGGGACCAGAATGGTGTGGTGTACTACATGCTCCTAAAACCTGGTGAAACCTTTAATATACCGATCGCTACCGAGAATACATGATCAAATTGAACAATTGATCGAAAAGTTTCGAATCGAATGGGCCAGAAGACACCGCAGGCTAATTTGCTCAATGACAATGCACCTGCACACATAGAAAAATTGGGTGTCTGATTGGTTTGCCCCAAAATACGAACATTTTTGTTTTCGCGTGGTATCCACAAATTGTCAGAAAGGTTGTAAAAATGTGTAGAAAACAATGGTCAAAAACTTTAAATAATATATTTTTTTTACTTTCCCATATAAAATTAATGTTTTATTTTCTTATTCACTTCATACCACTATATACCTAGTATATATTTATTCTGTTTAAATTACCGTTCACAAAAATTCTGATGTATATTTACAAGAATATGGATTAACATTTACATATAATTACTATTCAAGCATATATGATTTTTTGACCTCTTGTATATCTTCTTATATTCCTGTCTTATATATTTATAACACAACATCACCAAAACAAAACAAATGACAAAAGTCATAACATATCAAAAGAATTTATATTTTCTTATATAAAGTATCATATGCCTATTTATAAAATAATACATGTAATATATTCTTATATTATACGATAGTATATAAAAACAACAACTGTGTTTTTCATTTCAATTATATTTATTTATTCTTTTTTTTTTTGGTTAAAAATATATCAATTAATTAATGATTTTATTTTTATATTTGTTGGTTTTTACAACGCATACCTTTGGCAATTTTTTCTCGCGAAAATTGTCTGATAAAAACGTTTCTTTGATATATGTATAATGTATATAAATAGATATACACCACGCAGCAGAACTGATGAATTCCTGTGAAAAATTTATTTGTTTTGTTTATTAGAATCATTTTGTCTACATGGTTATATTTATCTGTAAATTCTATATGAAATACACACAATAGATATGTAGAGCAGCACAAATTTTCTTTTCCTTTTTTTTTTTTTAAGTTTAGTTTATATAGGAAAACATTTTTTTATATTATTTGAATGTACACAAATGAAACAGAACCGTTTAAAAATATACTTTTCAACGTATATATAAAAATATAGTTATTTATTTTTTTGAATTTTATCGTTCAAACAAAAACGTATTATAAATACCATAATATGTTGTTTATTTGTTGTTGCATATTGTTGTAAATAAACATAAACATACGCACGCACTATCTCTTTAACACAAACATTTTTTTTGTTCATAAGATGAGATGAATTTGAATTAAAAAAAAAAAAAAATCACCAAGATCCGAAAATGAAAAAAAAAACAAATTATATATATATTCCTATGTGTATAAATAAATATAAATAAAAAATAAAATTAAAAGAATAAAAAAAAAAGAGTTATTTTGAAAGAGTGTAGAATAGATTTATTTCGTCAGGAAATAACATAAGAAATTTATTGTAATTTATAATTATGTCAAATTTAATTGTAACACAGTAAAACAATTATATATAAATATAAATAAATATACATTTTTGACGCTCCGATACAAGATTTTATTTTAATATATGCTATTTATTTTAATTTTTATGATGAAATTATATTTCATTTATAATAATGATTTTAATAAAGTTGATTAATATATTAGAGTTATTAAACGTAAATAAATGATTATTATATGATGATGACTTACTTCTTATAGATATATATATATATATATATATATATATATATATATATGTGTCCATATTCCCGGGCAAATTTTATACACAAAGATAAATTTATGACGGATAAAATTTAATATTGAAATTGATATTCTCAACATTTAACTACGTTTTATCCCCTGTTTTATTTTATATAGTGGCATATATTTCAAATTTGTATAGAAAAACAATTGTTTTTTTTTTAAATTTATTAAACAATTTTTTCCCATGGATTGCGCTGATGTAAGTTAATGTGTAAAATGCATTCATTATTAGTACAAACTGAACGAAATTTTCAATGCGTTTATTTGAATATTTCAGAAATTTCTGGAAATTAGTTCTATTATTTATGCGTAATAACTTTTTGTATAAATTTTATACACCCTCTGGCTGTTGATATAAAATTCAACTAAATTAAATTTTATTGTTGCTGGGACTACTATAATGAATTTGATTAACCATTTAATATTTATAATAACTTTTGCTGAGAATATAGGCCATAACATATTTTTATTTATCCCGTGTGTGTATATGACAAAATAATAACAACATGGAAAGGAATAACAAATAAAAAATTTTATATATATTTTTAGCTCATAATAAATAAATAGAAATGTAAAATAAACATTTGGGATATCTCCATATTCATAAATATGTATTATTGGTGTATATACTGTATAGTATATAGAAATGCATTACAATTAATTTGTTTTTTCTTTTAGTAAGAATCCAAGGCAATTTGTGATGCTGTTAACAAAGAAATAATATATATTTTTAATTAAGATATTATAATAATTTCTTGGTCCTATATCATTGGAATAATTTACATGTAAATTAAAATATGAAGACTATACATTCAAAAATATAATATACAAATACGTAGGTATGTTGGGATAAAAAATAACAAACCTTTTTGTTTAATATTTTACCTCTATATATATTGGGTGTCCACTGTAATACATATATTACACTGTAATGTAATATATTTTCAAAGGAAAGTTTTTTTACATTTTCTGACGAAATCCTGTATAATTATCTGTTGAAATTGTGTCTATTTTTCTAAAGGATTTTTTTTTCATTTTTCAAAAATGTCTGTATACATTTTCTTACCGAAATTCTGAAAAATTTTCTTAATGAAAATAAATGGAGGTCTCGGCCTCATTCACACTGCAATTGCACTAAAACAAACGCATATAAATCGTTCCATTTAACGCTGCCTTACCAAGGAGCGATGTAATTGTTATTACCAGGTTATGATTCGGCCACACATATTTAACTGATAACTACCTGTTCCAACGTACTGAAAAACATTACAGAATAATATAATGGTCCCCCCTCCCCATTTGTAACACCGGAAATACTAGAACCCCAATAAAACATATTCTTGATGAATGTGCACTATACTCCAGTATCATGATGATCGATATTGTCGATGTCGGTATTTTTTACAAATATCTTCTGGTATTATGTTTTGATGTTTTTATAGAAATTTGTAGTCACAAATGAATCGTCAAACGCAGACGAGTATCATTATCATATATCGGATGACGATTTGTTTAATACTACCAAAACCAATAGACTTTATTTTGTGGCAATTAAAAATACGCATCTCTATTTAAAACAAATCTAATTTAATTTTGGACTATAATTCAGAAACCATAAAGGAAATATTTTTTCAATGTGGTGCCCAGTAAATCTTTATCTTACACACTTCATTCTATGAAAATTCATCTTATCTATTGTCTTTTTGCTACATAAAGATTTTCCATTTATTTCAGTATACACCCAGTAAACATTTTGAGATACTTTTTTCTACAACGCCCGAATTTCAGTTATCGTTAGGTATAAGTATACATGAATCTACAATACACAAAATATATATTTTTGTTTAGTTTTGAATTTGTTTATTTTATATACATTTGTAAATAATAATTAATTATATTTTTGTTATGATTAGTGTTGGAGATTATTTTTTTTGTTTTGGTATTGTTTTTTTTTTTTAATATTATTTCTATAGAAAAAATAAATAATAAATTCAATAAATTAATATTTTATAACACATTATTATACATATATATAAATATTTTCCATAAGTGTTATTAATACATTTGTTTTAAATATATTGTATATGTATTCTCCATTCTGTTCAAGGGAAAATAAATATAGATTCTTTTAAAACGTTCGTAAATATAATGAGTCAAAAAAAACGATTTAGAATAATTAATAATAAGCCAAATTAGAAATAAACGTTCTTCTGTCTTCTTCATATGCATTAATTTTTGTCTATAAATTAAAACTTGTATATAGAACTAATTAAAAAATGGGATATGCGAAATTTGTATGTGATTTCATCGCATATTTTAGAAATAATTCTTTGATGTTAGACTTGTTTTTTTAGTGTTAAAATTACATTTTTGTTTAATATTTGTTTTTAACAACGAAAATTATCAAAAATCAAAAATATGTATGTATAAAATCGTATAATTGTTACAACACGAGTATCATGAGGATCAATATCTGAATATGGTTTTCTACTATGTATATGGAATATGGAGGTAAAAGAGCTTATATAAGCGTATTGTTCTTGCAGATTATCATTAAAAGACATTTAAAAATATTAGTAATATACCTTAAAATATTATTGAGTCATTTACACATATGCTGAAATTTTTTTAAAATTGAAATCAATGTTATACAACGGTGTGGTGAAGTCCCATACTATTTGTTATTGTAATAACAACAATTGTAATAATATTAATATTGTAATAACAACAAATTTTATGGGACTTCACCACACCGTTGTAGTACATCGGTGAAAAAATTTCAGCAATAGTTTTTTTAATTATCATCATTATTAATTCTATCATATATCGTTATCTCACGGATAAAATGGCTCACTAACCTTTACTGTCTGGCAGCAGACCCCTTCACATTTACTAATGATTATTGTAGAATCTGTAAAATATATAGATTACGTACATTACGCAAACATACTTTAACATTTAAAGATTTTCCATAAGATTATTATTTAATAGTTTTAAATAATTATTATATAAGTTTGTTTTTTTTTTCCAAATGTATTTAATACTTAAACTAATTTTCTACATATGGAAATTATATTATTTTTTTTTTATTTTTATTTTAAATGTTTGTAATAAAATATATAATTATATGTTAGTTTATCATATAAACAAACACAAACGGTAGTTAAAATATCCTATATATATATATATATATATACTATTAACAGAAAAAGATTTTTAATAATCATATATAGCTGATTTTGTTTTTGTTTATTTTCTTGTGGTCGACATGTGTACATTTTTAAATATAATTATATAATAAATGTGCATAAAATCATTATATTATTATACATATATCGTATTTTTTCCTTTCTCCATTCTTTCTATCTGAAGAAGAGTCAACTATGTACCATATATACCAGAAAAAAAACTTCTTATCTGGTTAAGCTCAATTTTATATTTACATTTTTATAAAAATGGTATATGTCAAATTACTTGTATTCAAATTAAAATCTATCCATATGCATAATTATGAATAATGTTCTAAAACACGAAACTATTATGAATGATTTTTGGAATATGATTATTTAACATAAATATTTAAAGGATAAATGAATATAAGTTTATTTTACATTTTATATATTATACAAATATATGGAATGTTTATGAAATATACAGTGGAGAAATATTTTATGTTCAATTTTTTTGTTTTCTTTCTTTATTTCATTATCTGACAAAAAAGAAAACATATCAAATTAGCTGCGAGAAGCTTCAGTAATGCAATGTATAAAATATGAATGTATATATCCAGATATAGTGGTTATATAAATAAATGTCATGTGATATCCTTATTCAGAGCGCGCTCATCATCTGCCATATATATATTTATTTATATTTTTGTTGTAAATTATATATGTACAATATATTTTTTTAACGATATAAACTATAGCTTTTAAAAAATAATGAAACACAGTCAAACAAATACCAGAAACATAAAGCACTTTTGGCCGGGCGGTAAGGGGGAATAAAATTCACCACCAAACAATTCCTTATAAAATTTTTATAAATAATGTAAAATAATGTGTCACAATAATATATTCAAAAATTTTCCATTATTATCGAATCACGAGATGCAAAAATTTAAGTAAATTGGTTGCAGGACTAACTATCTGTAATAATTCCTCGGATCTCTATGTGAGTGTTGGGAGTCAATGGGATCACAATCCCATATATAATATAAACACGATTAATTTTCTATCAAAACTAAAAATTTAAATTTTCAAGTGAAATCTTTATTAATGCCTTCGATATTTATGGGAGCATCGGGACGGGCTGGGAAAATTTCCCGATATAAATGTTTTTTCATTTTTCACGAAACCTCAAGATTCGAAATTTCAAGTCAATTCAAGTCAGTTGGTTAGAAACAGAACGAGATATCTCTAATAGGCCATTGGATTTGTATGGAAAGTTGTGGATCTGATGGGATTTGAAAACATTTCTGCTGAATGTATTTTTTTTGCTTTGCTACCAACATCTTACCCAGTAAACAATGAGATTCGATAAACATAAATAAAATATTCATAAAAGATTTACTTTTATTATTCTACCATTTTGAAATGCCCATAAAAGAAAAATCAGATTTTTAAATTCACAAAAGAAATAGATCAAAAAAATATAAAAATTAAAGAATGTATCAAACTTACTGGTACACTTATTGAACTTGAATTAAAATAAATTCGATATTGGCCATAAATAATATGATTTTATTTGTATTTTTGTTTTGTCACATTCGTTCGCTGGATGTATCCAAAACCTTCAAACAAATATATTTAACAGTATTTGCCATATATACGAGGAATTAAACGAACCGGAAAATTTTTGTCGAGAAAAATTCATAATTCGTTAAGAAAACTTACAAAAAAATAGGTACCCTAAAATGTTTTTTTTCCGAAAATCAAACTTTGAAGTCACATATTAAATGTACGTGCTTAATAAAACAACCATCTAATATACATATACAATATAATATATAAAATAATGTATAATAATCTCATCGGTCTTTTGGTTTTATTTTTTCTTTATGATGTGATATTATATACACACATGTGAATATTATTTAGAATAAGGTATGTTATATATTTGTAGATTTTTAATCGTAATAAAAAAAATATAATGTTATTTAAAATGTTAAAAAAATATTATAATAATATTATTATATCCACTTGTTACTTTTAATTCCTATCCCGCGAGTTTAAATTTTACCAAAAGATTATACTTATTGTAATGTATATAATTTACACCAGTGGCGGAACTGGAAATGCCATATTTATTTATTTATTTATTCAGAAACATTACATTCTAATGTATACATATGTGAGTTAATTATTTAAACAATTTTGGAATAGTTCGTTTAATATTACAATTAATAACATAACACAAATTAAGAACAAGAATTTCAAATTTAAAAATAGTGAAAGAAAAAATAAAACACAATGAATTAAGGTTGAAATTACTGATTGTTATTAAAAAAATTCAATTTAAAATGTGAACTTTCCACATTATTGTCAAATAATAAATAACTAAAAAAAATAACAAAAGGATATGGTATTTCAAAAGGTATTATACTAAAAATTATACTAAAAAGTTTTTCTACCAATAAAATTTTCGGGAAAAACAATTTCCAAATTTTGAATTTTTCGAATTACCGCCATAGATTTTCTACAATTTTTATTTACATTGAATAATTTCTGATATTTCATAGAAGAGAATTTGGAAATCGCTAGATTGGTTCAATATTCCAAAAAGTTTTTCCCAATTTTTCCAAAAGCCTTTCATTTTAAATGTCCCTTATCAAATGTTGGTACCATTTTGTCGTTCGCTTTTCAGTTTCAGTATCGCAAATATCTTTAAATTTTCGCTGAATTTGAATGGGACCAATAGGGCCCGTATTTTCTTCTACGAAATATTATTATAAGAATTTATATAATTTTTCCATTTTACGAAGAAAAAATTTTAAAAAAAATCCAGGATTGTATTTAAAAAATTAGAAAATTTAGAAAAGTCGATTTTTCAGAAAAGTTGAGTGCACCACCAAATTTTTTTTTATAAATCAGTTAATTAGTCTTGTGACGTTTCGAATATCTAATCCTTCTGGAAATATGGCCAACCATTGCTCATAATTGCCTATGTTATTGTATATAGATTTGAAATCATTTGTATCTTACGCATAAATAAAATATATAATAATATAAATGGTTACATGTCTATAATTTTTAAATTTATTTTAACGAAACAGTTAATATATAAAACATTATAATAATTTTCTTTTATATAGATTACTACTACCGTCCACTAAACGTATCATTTTTTTTGTTTTTAAAATTCAAAGTTGTATAATTCATATTGTAAATACTTATTGTATTTATTTACAAAAAGACAAAGTGCATGAGTATAATTCTGTATTATTTTATTAAAAGTAATTATCATATTATATATATACTATATATGCGTAAATTACGAGGAGGATCATCTTCATATAGTAGTTATATATAATTTATGGTAATAAATAAATACCCATATAGAAATACATTTCTTTATATATGTATCCATATTTATAGATTTTACTTTATTTGTATTTATACTTTAAAAAATGATCATAAATAATTGAAAATGATTTCAATATAAAAATAAGTTCTTGTTTACCCATCATGATCATATACAGTGTGTCCCACCTTTTCAGCCAATATCTTCTAAACCAGTGGAGTTATTACTAATATGAAGTTAGAGGCTCCCTTGGGTTCAATACAAAGTTAATCTCTGTTAAATAAAAGTTAACAGCTTAAAAGTTAACTTTATCCAATCCGGAACTGTGAAGCCCGAACAAAGCACACAACATTCCATCAACCCTATACGACCATAACTCACGGAACCGATTGAACAATTTAGTTCATCTTCGAACTTAAACGCATTTTAGCGATCGTTTTCATCAGTTCAATTAAGAATCACTTAAGTTAAGGTACGGATTCGTGTACAACAGAAACAGAGCAGAAACTGAAACAAAAAAAAAAGAAAATTTCTTTCTGTTGATGTTAAAAATCAACCCAAAATGAACATTTCCTTTTCAACAAAATTTCTGAAGCAGAAACAGCAACAGAATTTAATGTCAAATTAGTTGAAATTAGTTCTGTTTCTGTCTCTAATTATGCTGTATACGACTTCGGAAAACAACTGACGGTCTTTAATTTCGCCCCAAAATTTGTTGTCCGCCCTCCACCTATAATTAAACCTTCCCCAACCAACTCTGAGGTTCCAAATCCAAATATTACAAACGTCCAAACGCCAAACGATGTGCCCCGCAGTTATTCGTTTATCGATAAAAGCAGATAAAAGACATTTGAATCATACGTTACGAGAAGAATTATACAATTTCTTAAAATGTTTCCACCGTACAATTCATACTTTGGACACTGTACATAGCAATAATATTCTTGATCTGATATCACAAAAATTCTGGTTAATTCTCTGGCATTGATACAATGAACATTATAATAAAAATTAAAAAACACATTCAGTATAATTATTATATAAATATAATGCATTTGTTGACAAACAAATTTTTCTTATTGTTACTTTGGAAACGAATAAACGATACTAAATAATAAAAATATATACACAGAATTCAGAATACATATATAAGCAAAACGCATCCTAGGAAATATATTTAACCAACACAATAATAAGTAGTTTTTTTGCAATGCATTGCTGCATTGAATTGTTCAATTAACCAAAATCATCAAAAATAAATTTCAATTCATAATATTTATTTCCTTTTTGAAATTTACTGGATTTGCTTATGGAAACATTAGCATTACTATTCCATACATTTTTATAATTTATATCCGTACACCCCCTTGGGTTTCTGTGAAAAACTTCGAAACAATTAGAGATAGAGTATTGAGATATATGACAAAATGATAGCTTATTAATGTAGCTAGTTTTAAGCATGTGTGGTGGAAAGTTTTACAGGGTGTCTCTTCGAGATGTGGTACCTCAAACTTTAGAGAACAAAAAATAAAATGTGTGGTCGACATACGTTTGCTTATATATCTAGAGAACCTCCGGTCCGATCTACATAATGTTAACATTTATTTAAAGTTAATTTAATGCTGATGCTAATAGTGTATCTGATCTTTTAATTACAGTAACTATATTTATGGAGATATGTGGTACAGATGCAAAACCATTAAAAAAATTTTTATATAAACTATATAATTCAACTTTGCTCTTGGTAATTAGTTAGTAGTTTAAAAATAATAAACCGCGAGCTTTTGCCGGGAGGGAGCGGATAGAGTGCATAATGCTTTAACATATGCATAAAGCTATGGCAATTGAAAAGCATCTCCCAATACAATTATAATAAATATGGAAACTTTTCTTTTGGTTGAAACTTTTCCATGATTCTATTAAATAAATGTTAGGATTACATTGGTTTTTTGGAGCAATTACAATTACTTCAAACCTCTCAGACCATTCTTTTCTATGTTTGATTTTTCTTATATCGTCGAAAGTTATTATTTTAACCAAATTAACTATAAAATTAGTCAAAGAAACATAACTTCTATACAATAACATAATTCGTGGTGTGTCATATAAGCATATATGAATGCGGATAAATTATAGTGTAGAATAGAATTTTTTATATTTTTTTATAATGTAATTCTATAACTTCACTTTCAATTGCGTTAATTATAATGAGTATTTTTTTATGTATTCATGTTATATGCGGTTATATATAGTTCTTAAGATGATATAGAAATATATTATATAAAAATATAAAATTTAATAAATAAAATTTAACGCACATTTAAAAATTATTACATGTTTCAATTTAAGAATATCTATTATATAAATAAAGTGATATCTTATTGTATTATAGATATATATTTGGAATAGATGCGAGCATATATTTTATATATAATTAATAGAAGAGTTTTGAAATGCTTTTATTTTGACCGCGCTGTATTCTCGTTTTACTTGAAACGCTCATGGATATATACATTTTTTTTTAAATTAATATAATTATGGATAGTAATTAAGAAATATATGTAGCTATATAAATACTGATCATAATAATTTTAATTATATAGTTACATTAATAATGTATACTATACACATATACATAAATATGAAAATAATATCACCAACTATTTTTATTGTTTATTATTTTATTCATATAAAAAATTAAAAATTACATATATCACTAAATCATACAGCATTTACATTGTTACAAAATACAACGTGTACAACGTGAAAGGAAGATGCTCGTAGAAATTTTGTGGGTAATTTTGTGAGCGGAGCATTTAGAGGATCAAAACCAATGGGGAACTCGTAGAAAAATTCGCCGTGGAAATCATTGTGCCCGTAGTATGAATGATTCTTGTTAAAGTGTATATTGATAAAGTGTAAATGGGACAGAAATATAGAAGGGGAACGAGGTTCCAGAAAGATCAAGGGAGATGGAAGACCTATGCCAACAGATCAGTAGTTATTTTAAATGCAACTAGATAACTCCGTTTACGATTGCCGAAGAAAATTCATATCCATTTGAAACAAAAAAGGTATGGTACAAATACTATATGTCTTTTGTCAGGGCAACTTTGCGATTTAGGCAGCTTAATTGTCAAAAATCAAGATTTTACAATTAGAACTCTGAATTGTTTAAAATATAAATATATGTATTTTTGATTTTTGTAAATGGTTTTGTAATATACCTTCAGCAGCATCTACAAAACCCCATAAAAAATGTAATGTCGTAATATACATCGTGTATTTAGCAAATATATAGAAAATAATGCTAATATATATATAGTTGAACGTTTGTTTATAAATGTACATTTTTTCATCATATTCTTAAATATTAATAATAATAATAATGTCAATAATGTTAGTTGAAAAGGGCTTAAGGTCACCGCATCATATATTCAAAGAGGAGATTATATATTGTCTCATTTAAGTTTTTATTAACTTAATCATCATCAACATCATAATGCACAAACTTTTAATGCAGCATTACTATATAACACAAACACTACACCTAACGTATTTTTTCAATTATGTTATTACGATAATATTCATTATTATTTATATATTTTAAATGCAACACAACGCATTCTGAATTCATGAGAAATAAATGGATAAATTATATTATATGGAAACATTGAAACAAAGACATTTCTAATATTTTTAATAAATTATATGGTCATTTATTGTTAAATATGAATAACTATTGGGACAAATAATAGATATAACAGTAGAAGATAGCTATTCGCAATAAAATAAAAAAATTAACATCGTTTTCTGATTTTTTAAAATCAGCTGAGGTGCGATATTATTATTAAAATTTTATGTAAAATATCAAAAATGGCGCTTTATAAATCTGCTGTGGAGATTTATGGCGTATCTTTTTGCATTTTTTTGCAAATATATATTGTAGAGGAGAGAAGCTAAAAAGGAGACTAGCTATCTTGTACTATTCAATCTATTGGAAAAATTCCATTGTGATCGTACATCGTAAGTGTACGTTTCGTGCACATTGTAAATGGATCGTTGTAAATTCTAACTTGTATTTTGTTGTTGTTGTTTTGCTTTCACAGACAGTATAAAATAATACAACGGTTATGTTTGTATAGCTGGTTGCAAATTGAAATTTACAACCAAAATATATTTTTGTGTAATTGTGTGTAATGTGTAATGTGTAATTATTAATGTTTTTGAAATCATGTTGTTTTTCCATTTGTTTATAGAACATTTATTATATAATTTTAATAAATACTTATTATGTGCAATGTGATCTGTATGATGATGATGATGATAATATTATGTATGATAAACTTATGATGTGGATATAAAATTCTGATATGAAACAGTACACTTATACTTCATTAACTACAAATATTTTGTAGTAAGATATTATATTTTTTATATTGTAATTATGACTGACATTTTAATTTCGATTGCTTTCAATGCATAAACATCACATATTATAGATGAGAGTTTGTATTTTGTACGGTGAAACCTCGGTATAAGTTCATCATTCACTGGACCGATCAAAATTGGACTTGAAAGGTGGTCACTTTATGTTGGTGTAATGAAAAAAAAAAGTTTTCGCTTTTCAAAATTAAAATGCATCTATTTTCTTAAATACATTTACATGTTGTCTTCTTATAATACTTTGAGTTTCCTTTCAAAACGATTTCATATTTGGTCCTTTTTTTTGTTGTTGTTAATGTGTTCGATTGTTTTGCTTATGCAAAAGTGTTTGATGCAATGGATCTGGGTCTAGATTATTGAATGAAACGCAAAATTAGGTATAGACATAAATTATAAGTTGGTGGTCAAGATATAGAGAGACATTTTGGGAGTAAATGTTTATTGATTTGACTGGGACTATTCAAAATCGATCAACAGTGGTTATAGAGGTGGTCAACTTTATAGGTTTCGCTGTAGTGGTTATATATATGGCTCGTATTTTTTGTAAACAGATTTTTCAATACATATACATTAAAATTGGTTTTATGCTATAATCAGTTGAACGACCATTTATACATAATTATAAAAATATTTATTTATGATATACAGAGTGTCTTCTCTTCAAGTTATTGTAATATGAACAGTGAACACTTTATTAATCAGTAATATTTTGTAACACAAATATGTTATATTTAAATACGCAAATCATTTTTGATTTTTGACATTAAAGAAATCGATGGCTGTATCAATTTTAATACATCAGCATATTTTAAATAAACAATTGATTGTTATGCTCATATTTTATAATATCCACAATCAAAAGGATAAAATCAATAATATAATTATTGTTTATAACGTTTAACGATAATCTTCTTCATTCCCGCATATTCGAATTTGTTAAATTACGTTCTTTTCGTATTATAAAATGTTCATTTATTATAACGAATTATTATAACAAGCTATCTTAAAATATTTTCTAAAATTGTTAATGACTTTTTTTCTTCTTTCTGTCAACATGGTGAAATTGTGTTGCAATGGTGTCGGTTTTGAAGCGATCGCGGTTTTGATCTATTCATTTTCGAATTTCACCAATATGTTTGTATGTATGTTTGTAAATATCCCGAGGGTATTGCATACCCTGTTGACTCCACAGGATACCGATAGAATTTTAACACAGAGTTGTATATTCCGCTTGCGGTTGGTCGTACGGCTAATTACCGACACCGTAAAAGCCACAAAATAAGAAACTAACAACAGAAGGCTGTTGTTGGACGCTAAAACCAGATTGTTGGTTGTATAGCGAAAAATTAATTATTATGCATTTATTATTATGCATTTAGCATCACCTTGGGACGCTGAATTTTACGTCTTGCTGCTGATGTGAAAGGTTGACCTTACTCTACCCATGACCTTTTGGTTTTGAAATTGTCGTAGTATATCGCCATATTTCATCGCCATTCTCGATTCGTCACTGAAAACTCTTTCCATGTTGCTGTTCGCACAAATGAAATGCGATTTTATATGCCGTTCGTGTTGGCAGTTTCCGTCAATTATGTAAACTCAATTTTATGTACAAAGGTTATAACCTTAAAAAAAATGTAGTGGATATAAAAATCCACAAAGTCGGAAATACAATAACTATATATTATATTCATGTTTTATTTTTTGCGTTATCATTTTATGTTAATTTATATATTAATCAATAAAATGTCAAATTTCTTTAAGATTTTATTCAAAATATAAATTATTTATATTTATATATTTGAGTACATCAGTACATATACTGCACATTTCTTTTATTAACAAGGCTTAATTGCTTGAAAAAAAAGTTTTTATTATACTTTATATAATGTATTCATGCGTAACAGATATGAAACCCCCTTTTTAATTTTTTGTATTAATATGCATTTGCAGCTATATAGAAAATTTAATATTTTTCATAAATGTTTATTTTGATTAAAATCAATCGAGACAGAGATATATATTTTTATACATTTGTGTATATCAATTTAAAAAAAATGTATTTGGTATAATATATAAGCAGATATAAGTGATATTATAAGTATTTAAATGATATACACAATATATTTTGTATATATATATACAGATTGCGTACACCATTTTTACCCGCATTTATAGACTGTGCGTATATAAATATTTTTTTTTGTAACTTATATAGTATATTATATATACGAATTTATTTCAAGTGTCTTTCATTTTTGTATATGAATATATATATATATACAACATAATCATATGCAATCGTATATGAATGTTTATAATGAAACCTTATGTAATATTAAATTACCGCATATATTTGTGTGGCTATTGGTATTGCTTATGCCAATAACATAAGAATTTTACATTTACTATATAATAAATATTTTGTCAATTCTAATGAATATAATTACAAATTGCATATACGCATACATACATTAAAAACTTTACGAAATATTCATACAGACTGTTTTGTGTAATTGTTTTATTTAAAGATTGCCATATATAATAATTATTCATTTATATTAATAAAAATTTGTTATATATAGTATATATAATGAATTAATGCATATAACATAAATCGAAAATTGAATCCTGTTCATATTCGAGAGCAAATAGTTTCTTTATATATTCATATGCATATACCTGCTATAATCTTCATATTTAATTTGATGAAAATACTATTGAGAATAAAAAAAATACACACCTGCTTTTTCTATACCTTTTTTTCTGTTGATGGCTAACCATATAAAATATATATCTCTGGTATTTATTGCGGCATTGGTATTTAAAAAAAAAACAGACCCAATCAGGTTTATATTTACACTTATGAGAATTTATATATAGCATCCATTCCATATACATCATATACATCATCATATCATATTATATTTTATATATATCCCTCATTATTTTGACAAAATTTTGTTGAAAAGACAAAAGATTATACATTTTTTTAACGTGCATAAAAAATATGATGTGAATTATATTCAATATATGATGATTAATATATTTGGTATTTTTATTAAATCCTTTTTTCTTTCACCTTATTTATTTATATATATATAGGATCATATTCAGTTATTGGATCATATGATCATTATATTTTTTTTTCTATATATACTCGAAATATTATTTTCCATTGTCTGGGTTCCATAAAAATGTTTGTAAATAAGAAGTGATTACCATATAAAATGATTTTTTTTTGTTGTTGAATATTTTTATGTACGTATTTTATATCAATATCCTGCTATACAAATATGTATATATATAACATTAATAATTTAATTTTAAAGAATGTATCTCTTCTTAATGTTTGTTAGTGTATATCCTAAACTAGGTATATATATGCATATATAATTATTTATTATACATACACAAAGAAATTCAATATTATTATTATAATTCTTTTATTGAAAAAAAAAAAAAAATATAGATATTTTTGCTGAATGCTGAGGCATCCATACATTTGTTTATATTATATATTGCATAGTATAATATTTTCATTTCAACATTCTGTTATGCGGTACGTATAGGTATAAGGTGTTATGAGAAAAGGTAGATATATATGTATTATATTAAATTAAAATTGTGAAAATGATATCGATATAATTTATGAGATACATTTTTGTGTGAATGTTTTTTTTTTTAGTTTTTGAAAATCAAGGCGTAAATAATCAAAAAGAAAAATAAAATAATACAATTTAAAGGATCCATTTTGGAAATTCAAATTTCTCAGCAAACCTAAAATAATCTATTTTAGTATTTTCCCCTTTATTTTCATTTTGAAATCAATTTTATAAATGTTCTTTATATACATTTTCTTTTTTCGAGTCATTATAGGATGTTTGCCATTGTCAATTTATAGAACGGCAAAAAAGTCTACTTTAAGCGAATATCGCAGACGTACGAATCTATACTTAATTATTTGTAATGAATTGATAATTTTTTTTTGTATGGCTTCCGCAGCTAAGATATGAAATTATAGTTTTTCTTATGTGTGTAAAACAATATATAATATATAGGAACTCATGAATTCAGAAATTTATCAGATATCTTTACTCTTTCGTAAAATACGCGCTATTTTACCACTGCGACACAGAAACAACATATTAATTTTAGTATGGGATTTTGAATGAGCAAATATATATGCATACACACATAAATGAGGAAGATGGCAGCAGAAATAATTCTTGTAGTTAAGTTTTTAAAGTCTTAAATTTAGATAATGAGATTTTTAAATTGTTACATTTTAAGAAACAATTTCGTTAAAACAACTTTTCTATTTGACTATTTCATTGGGAATTTTCTTGTCATTTAATTTAATATTTCATTTCCCAATGTCTTAGTCTAAACAACTGTTTAACCTTTTTTTTTAAATTTTGAATCAAAATGTTTACAATGTCATCGGTCCAAAGACGATGCGTAGTATTTTCTTTTGAACCACCAAGGCGCCGTTCGTTAGCCTGTGCCATGTACCGTAGATTAAAATTTTTCGAACAAATATTCTATATATGTTCTTACTTTCAGTTTTTTACTTAACGTTTTCTAGAAAAACATCTTTCGCAAACCATAAAAAGCCTTGTCGCTGCACCTTATCAAGTCAATTCTTACGCTTTGATGTTGTGCAATAAACCTACTATATTTTGGTGCGATCATATACTTGGTTTTCTTCTCGTTTGCCTTGAATCCCATTTCCGAAGCTTCACGTTCCAACAATAGGAACGCTTTTTTAACGGCACATGATGTGATTGATTGAGTAATTGAACACATGATGTGATTGATTGAGCAATTGAACTTATTCATTTTTCCAATATAACATTGAAAAATAATGTAACGAAAGGATATCCATGCCGAACCTTCGTCAACAGTTTCAAATGCATCCGATTTGATGCCCCTTACCTGAGCTGTAACTTGCGTCAGGGGTTAAAATTTGACATGGCTATTAGTTTTTGTGAGATACCAAATTCATCCATTGCGCGACATAGCTTTTATTTAGCCTAATTACACTGTCGTATACAGCTTTAAAATCAACAAAAAGATGATGTGTTTCTACGTTGAACTCCCTGTACTTTTCCATTTTTACCTTTATTTAACCAATCAAATAATACGATTTGGAAATTTCTTATTGATTGTATTTATACATATGCAGTCGAGAGACAATCCATTGAATAGATCGCGCAATTCTTAATGATTGTATTTATACATATGCAGTCGAGAGACAATCTATTGAATAGATCGCGCAATATGTATGCAAACATATATGCTGGTATAGCTGGACCAGGAACTGAATAAAATACATAACTATACATAATAAATTGAATCCACGTAAACTATAGAAATAAAACATTTTTACCTTATAATCACGCATATCCATAAATTCATGTCATATAAAAGAAACCAAAAATATTGAAGAAGAAAAACTTCATTTATTATTATATTTTGATTTTTATAAACATCAAACAAAATTGTATTTCTATAATATACATATACAATGATACAATCGATAATAGAATAGCTATATATATTTATATTTGAGACCGCGTTAGACATTTATGCATTTCTTCTATATGATAAAACCTATTTCATATGCCAATTATATTTGATTAAAATAGAAAATGAAATATAAAATATGTTTGTTTATATTTAAAATATATAAATGTAGTAAAAAAAAAATAAAAATAAAATAATTATGTCTAGCTATATAGAGATTCTTAAATATCAAATCTAAATATATAAATATGTGAAATATACATATATTAAAATAATATTTAATAAAATTAATAAGCCAAATACCGGAAAATAAGGAAAAATGTTTTTGCAAAATTTACATATGTTATGTATATGTGGAATTTTGATATATAACATGGTTTTATGTGGACAATCTCTATTACATATATATATATATATTATATATATATATATTGTAAATCTATATTTGTACCAGACACTATCGCGAGCACAAAAATAAGAAATAATATTGTTAAATATTGCTAACGTTGTTGTGTTTATTTATAAGTTTTTTTTATATATATTGCTATACATATATCGGGTTATTTATATATATACATACACAATTACGTATATATAAGATTCAAAGGAGAATAAATAAAATTAATAATCTTTCAAATTAAACATAATTCATTTAAAACACATAATTAAATGTACCATTTTGTATATATTTTATTAAATCTAAATAACATCCATTGTATATATCCGTAAATAATTGAGTGAATATACCATATACCAGTGAATAAGAAAAAGTTTACGAATATTTTCTACTCGTATATATTCTTATATATGTCCATATTATATATTATATGCACTTTAAATTCACGTCAACAAATGCTATTGCAATAATTAAAAAAAAAAACTTTATAATTCGTATGTCATAAAATTATATGATTTTTTATAAATGTATTTTTTATTCTTCGTGTTTAAATATATAACATCTATAAATATTTGTGTGTTGTTTTTTATTTTTGTTATAAATTATTTTCATATTCATTGCAAATTTACACGATATATATTATAATAATGTTTGTTGTTTGTTCCCCACAATATTTATAACTTTGATATGCTTATACACACAAATCCGTATTTATAATATAATAATTAACAAAATAAAATATACAAAAAGAATCAAATATTTCTTAAAATTTTTACAGACAGATTTTCTATATACATATGTATATAATACAATATAGTTTCTATATCCAAATGCTGTTAATATATATAACGTATCCCTTTTGACCAAACTGTTGGAATTTTGGATCAAATTCCAAGCGTTTTTTACGAAAAAGCTTCCCATTCCACATGGAAATTTATGTTGGAAGTTCTAACGAAACTGCCATTAACATTTACTACATAAAGAGCTCCCCTTTTTCTCCAATCTTCCGATGTGGATGTTTTTTCATAAATCCAATATATTTTCCGATTGAGAAACATTCCGCTGCTTTCCGCTAATTTTTCCAATGGAATGTATTCCGATTTTGCCGCCAGTTTTTCTAATTGAATGTATTCCGATGTTGACCTTAATTTTTCCCATAGGGATAAGAAATTTTCCTTTATTTCCGCTAGTTTTCCTAAGGAATTTATTCCGATGTTGACCTCAATTTACCCATGTTGTAAGGTTTATAATCACAAAAAAGTGTAAGGCCAAAATCACAAAAAATCACAAGGTCCAACGAAAAATTCAATAAGTTAACATTTTATACCCTACTACAATTTCAATGAAAGTTAATAGTTTATGATTTGTTTAACCACATTGTTTTACCAAACACAATTAATAATGGTTCACTTTTTATTGGTGGGTATGGGAAATCCATTTGCGGACGGGTTGGAGTAGATACGTAAACCGATCGACCCATTGGATCTTTTGTACCCCCTTTTGTACCCCCTGAAAAATATAAAATTGTGAATTGGTTTCGAAGATATTAGACTGCCAGACTTGGGCCTTTTACACTTGACTTGATTCAACATGCTCAGAGAATATTCTATTTGATTTTCCAAACTCGATTTCTGGTTCAACGGAAATACATTTGAAACATTTTCTAATAGACTCTATTACAACTGATTTACCATAAAGTAAACATCGATACATATTGGAAGAATTCCAAAGTATTCCATAGAATTTTCCATCAATAAGTGGTCAATAGGGATATGTATTATAAAGTTAATTTTGTCGTCAGGAAAATAAATTCCAATTTATGTTATAATAATGTTAAAATTATATATGATATGCATTTACGTCTATCTACTTTATATTTATTTAAATATACATGAAGAATTAAATATTTAGAGAGGGCATAGACCATAAAATATAATTTATATTAAACTATTTATTTTCTATATATGTTCAAAGATAAAGATCGTATATGTATGTATATAGAAGAATTATATTAATATATCTGTAACGCATGTTAATATTATGATTATTATTATTATTATTAATATTAGTTATGTATATTCATAATTATGAATTATGTAAAATTTCAATTTATTGTATAATTAATAAAAAAACATTTGCTATTTATAAATAAATAATATTGATATTTATAAGATTTTTAATAGAAATCAACCATTTTTAATTTAATTGCGCGATTCGTAATTAATATTATATGAAACAAAAAACATTTTATATTTATTTTTTGATAATTTTTAATAGATTTTTAAATTAATAAAATGTACTAACAATAAATCATATTAAATTTCTTTAAGAAAATTATTTTGAAATTCCTTCGGTAAATGTTATTGAAACTGTGTTGGAACATCATTCATATATGCGACGCTACGATTAAACTCTTCTAGGGTAGAGTTGAGCAGTTTCAGTCTTGTGGCACCTTCGGCCATTCAATCTTTTAACCAATATATTCATGATAATTTCGTGTTTGCCGTTTTATGTGTGCAAATTGAAACTTATTGAAATTGAGCAGTTGTAGGTTAACCGATAAAATCAAAGGACTAAATATGTTTTAAATACAAGTTTTGAGTTCATTTTTTATAAAATCAAATAATTTGAATAGTTTTCATAGAACGAACAACATATTTAAAACCATATGTTTTATAATGTGCGTATTATCATATTATGCATATATTAACAAATTTTTTTGCGTTAATATTTCATCTTTATGCGACACTTTTTAACCATAAAATTCTTAAGTTTGTACTGTATTTGCATAGATCACATTATTTTGTTGAAATTTTAAATATATGCAATTTAATTATCATTTGTATGTGATATAAAAAAACATAAATTATGTTGGTATTTTTATAAATATAGTTAAATTTAAACAATTATAATATGTTTTGTTTTTGCATATGTATCTCGATGTATAAATTGTCATATTAAAATTAATTTATGTATATATTATAGTATATAGTTCATATATCGAAATAAATGTTATTTTTTTAAATTATAATAAATGCGTATAGATTGTGTCACCAAAACATCGGTTGGCTATGTATAACAATAAGAATATACATATAATAATCATCACGATATCATTATCACAATCATCAAATAACATAATAGATCTATCCATTTATAACTACATATATATATCTGGAATGATCATCATCGCACTTAAAATAAATTTTAATATAAATATTAAAATTAAATATTTAAATGTTGCAGATATATAAAATAATAATAATAATAATTTTAATAGATTTTCTTTTTCTTCATTTAACTTCTTTCATTTGTGTAACTGACATTTTTATAGTTGTATACAATACGACATTTATGAATATTGAATATATATATGTATATACAGTGTGTCCCAGTACAACCCTACAAAGCCGAATACCACGTATTCCTGAGACCATTTCCAGTGGAAAATCGTTCCGGAAGGGGGGGTCTAACTTCAACCCCTACCGAGTTACAGGGGGTTGAAAAAATGGTGTTCTTTGAAAAACATGGGTTCACTTAAAAACTTATAACTTTCAAACCATTGAAGTTAGGATCAAAATTAGATACTCTATTTATAGGTAATTGAATTACCTTTAATTTTGCTCGGGATACAATTTTTGCTAACTACCCCACTTTTGGAGTTATTGATGCTCAAAGTACAAAAATATTCAAATTTCCCATCAACTTTTTCAGAAAAATTGATTTTTCTCGAAATTTTCCGGGGTAAAATTCATCAAAAATCATTTTTTTTTAAATGATAAATGCGATGTAATTTTATTTAAAATTTTCAATATGAGAACCATTTTTATCTATACATAAAAAAAAACTTTAATTTTTATCATGTTTCGCCGTTACAAATCACGTAATAACTCAAAATCTATAGGTCGCAGCGCTTAACTTTCTAGGGTGGACTTAAAGGGAATTTTATGGCGCACAAAAGTTACTGAGAAAAAAAAATTTTTTTACCCCGGAAAATTTCGAGAAAAATCAATTTTTCTGAAAAAGTTGATGGGAAATTTGAATATTTTTGTACTTTGAGCATCAATAACTCCAAAAGTGGGGTAGTTAGCAAAAATTGTATCCCGAGCAAAATTAAAGGTAATTCAATTACCTATAAATGGAGTATCTAATTTTGATCCTAACTTCAATGGTTTGAAAGTTATAAGTTTTTAAGTGAACCCATGTTTTTCAAAGAACACCATTTTTTCAACCCCCTGTAACTCGGTAGGGGTTGAAGTTAGACCCCCCCTTCCGGAACGATTTTCCACTGGAAATGGTCTCAGGAATACGTGGTATTCGGCTTTGTAGGGTTGTACTGGGACACACTGTATAGTATAAAAATAATAATGGAAACAAAAATAAACTATATGTATTTATTTCCATAATATGGCTCAATGCTCATATCATCATATATTCATAACATATATGGTATGAATATATATAATATTGTCTATATATTATTATAAAAATCAACTCGGTCATAGTTCAAATACAACCAATTGAGCCAATCAAGACTTTTCAATACTAATATACGTATAGTGTAGATATAATTATTTTTATATCTATCTTACAAAAAGTACAGTCCCAAGAGACTTAAAAATTTATGCAATGAAATACGTTTTTAAATAATAAATTAATATATAGTCAGAAATTGGAAACTTCCTATACATAAAAATATATATCCACATTAGTATTTAAACCATATAAACAACATCAGACTATAGAACAATATAAAAATATATATGTTACAATCTTTCAAAATATCTCAATATATATTTTGCCAGTGTTTTTTTGTTTGTATTACATATAAGCATTTTGTCACTGTTTAGTATTTATTATAAAAACAATGTATATAAAGCAAGCCAATAATGATAATAAAATATATTAAAATAAAAAACAAAATGATTTTAAATTGCATTTTATATGTTCTTATAATACATTTCTATAAAGATTTAGATACGTATATGTATATACAGAATTAATAAACCCCACAAACATTTCGTATCGCGTGTAATACTCCAGCCGATTTGCCTATAAGATACATTTAAGGTGGATTTCCTTATGCGAGCTTTGGGAGAAAAAATGGCGATTCCGATAGGAAATTTCTTCCCGTGAAAATTTTTTTTCCCCTTCGAGGAAATTTACCCTCGAGTTATATTAACTTTAACTGTTTCCACGCGCTCTCGTGCATTTTGTGACTTTTTAACATGCATGTATGAGTCGAATGAATATTTAAAACCAATCATAACAAAGACTGGCTTCGAAAAATAGAAAGTATTTCTATTTCGTTCCAGTGTATTCAAGTTTAATGCTTTTCTATCCCACCACACTACTTCACCCATATTTTACATTCAATTTTCGAATTGAATGGCCACGTGTAAAAGGGCACTAGCGCTTTGAAAAAAGAATTGGTACATTTTTTTGTCAAATTGGGTTTGTTTATGTGTTGTGATAAATTATAATGGAAACAAATATTCAAATAAAAATTGATATAGCAATGAATAAACAAATTAAATAATTTAAACAATTCAAGAAATTTTATATCAAAATAAATTAAATTAATTAAAAAAACTTAACAATCCAATAAATTTAATAATTAATTAATTTAAATGAATTACAATAATTAAATAAATTAAATAAAACAAATAAAATTAGAAAATTTTTATAAATTTACAAAAACAAACAAGAAATATAAAAGTACATTTTCACACTTTTTAGTACAAAAATAAAAGATTCGAAATTCTAATTCGGCAGAATATTAAAACGGAAAAATCTTTTATGGCTCATTGTTTTATGATTTCATAAAATGTCCCATTGTAGTCCCCATGCATAGAGTCTTACGGGTATCACTTATTCAGGTCGACGCAAATCGGCCTGGTACTAATTTTCAAAATATTGAAGAAATGCAAAAAATTATATATGTTTGAATCACTTGTCAAAACAGACATAGTTTTATCAAGATAGTTTGACAATATTGATGCAGAAAGATGGGAAAAGTTATCAACAATGATGGAGAACATTATAATTAAGATAACTTGTTTTAATAAATCCTCTTTTCCATTAAAAAAAAGACCGCAATTACTTGCAAAAACCCTTAAATATAATTATGCGCGACAATTTAGATGGCGATATATATATGATTGGGAATAGAAAGGATGACCGAATTGAAACTGAATTATATATAATTTATATATTTTTTAATTTTACTGAATTTTCTAAATTTACTAAATTTCAAATATTAAGTTTTGTATTGAAATTATTTGAAATTACTAATGCGGACGGTGGTCGTGTTCACTTCAGTGTTTTAACACTAAATCAAAATGATGATTAAATATACACTTATATATATATATAAAATAATTTTAAAAATCATAATGCATTCTATTACCGTGCAATGAAAAAAAAATACATTCTATATTTTCTATTCT
The DNA here is from genome assembly GCA_958336335.1 of Dilophus febrilis. NCBI lineage: Eukaryota > Metazoa > Arthropoda > Insecta > Diptera > Bibionidae > Dilophus > Dilophus febrilis. The sequence goes on from OY284471.1 coordinate 36,388,173, forward strand.
ATATTCATGAAATCATGCATTCTAAAGTGTATTTCTTTACAATATCCTATGTATATTTATTTTTTTGTTTATAATATTACTTGTGTTTTCTTGAAAAATCAAAACTAACAATAAGTTAAAACTAAATTCTCAAGAAAACGATCAAAAAAGCTTTTTAGATTTATTATATACTACAGTTTGCAACAAAATAATATTCCCACTTAAGACACTTCGTGGTAATTGCCGTTGTATTAGTCGGAAAAAAATAACTAAAACAAATTTTGTATGGAGAATTACTTTTATTTTCAAAATCAAACTAAATTTGGTCACAAAGATAAACACTACTAATATTGCATTGTATATTTTTTTTTTAAATTGACTATATGGTATATAATAAATTCAGCTGTATATACATTGCATTCCTGTAATTGTACGCGCTGTATAAATAATGCTCATGTTATATTAATTAAAATATACATGGACTGTTTCTATAAATTTATAAAATTATAATCATATAATCCTATTATAGGGTGTTGCAGTGCTACTTCTATTTTGACCAATGATACATTTACATTTGGACATCGTGTTATGAAGGAGATTTATTGAAATATTTTTCATAATCTGTCAACATATTGCAAGTTATTTTATATTATTAAATAATTGAAATTCAGTACTTTTATAGTAATTTTTGGTTTAGTATAAGAGATTGTTTGCCATCCTTTTTAATATATTTTAAGATCTTTGAATTCTTAACGATTCGCAATATTGGAAATTCAAATTTATGATTTTTATAGTCGTTCGTTCAAAATCGGTTTAAAGTCTTTGAATTTAAATCAATTAAAATACATAATTAGGCTAATGCTCCTTTTATGTTTTTCTAACATTATTCACCTGTACCCTGTATATATAAATTTGTACATTAATTGTTTATATAACAATTATCTATCTATAAAACTATATATTTTCTATATAATATACACTTTGTATAAAACATCCATTACAATTCATAATATAATAAATATTAAGACTTATATATGTCTTTTATATATCTATATAGAATTTTCAAAATAAAATTATGTACAAAAAAGAAACAAAAATTTTCTCATGAAAATATTATAACAATGAAATAATAATAATAATAATATTAAATGTACTTCATGTAATTTTATTTAATATTCAATATGCACAAAACACGGAACAATAATGTTATATATGACTATATATACGAGTATATGCAGTAAATTTAATATACCATAATAAAAATGTACGCATTGAATATTAAATCAAAAAAAAAATTAAAAATTAATATATATACAAATAAAACAAACAAATCGTCTAAAATTTATATCATTTAATGTTTTTTTATGTCCTCTATAAGTCTATATGTATATTATATAAAAAAAGGTGCTGTTTTTATATATAAATTATATTATATATATGTAATATACCGATAATTTATATTGCATTTTTCGGGAAATTCTAAAAATATAAAAAGAATTTTGTTGATCAAAATATTAAATAATATTAACGGAACCTAAAAAATGGATGTCCATATCTCTGACATTTATCGTAATGAAAAAAAAAAACTATATTCAAAAATGTTTATATTGTATATAATTTTTTTAATCGTTTAAACATTTATCATCAAAATAAATATACATAGGTAAATATTTTTAACCACGGAACCACCGTATGTCCAAATTGACATATAATATGTGAAATCGGAGTAGAGCGTCGAAGAGCAGAGAGCGAAAACAACTCCAGGACGCTACTTTAAAAAGCAGTAAAAAGTAGGACGAAGTGGTAACATCAATCACTTTAAATAACTCGACACTGGAAGGAGGTCTACAGGAGATGAGTTGTAAGGGAGCAATACCAGGTACACTTTCGATTGGTGGTAACGGAAGGACGTTGGAGGGATTGTGGGACCTTTACGGTTTAACAACGAACGGAAGGTTCGAAGCATGCCGCGAGGAACTCTTAGAAAAATTGGTGGCTTTCACAACTGTAGAACTGGAGTCATCAGGTGACATTTTATGGGGATGAATATTCTCAAAGAGGCCACGTACAGGCACTGCCTTAAGGATGAAGAAACATTGCGTGCAAATGTGTGGATAGTGAGAGCATAACGATGAGGTTTGCCGGTCGCCTGTTTCTTTAATGGAAGAGTTCGGCGGGATTCCCTTCAAAAAGGTGCTTGAGATATCGAGGTTCACTGTACCACTGGAGCGAGAAATTTCTAGGAAGCACAAACTTTGTGAAAAAAGCGATGATTGTTAAGATGTTTTGTTTTCATTTTCAGCATAAAAATCGACAAGTAAATATCAAAAACTTTTTTTTTAACAAAACCGTACAAAATTAAGTGTATAAATCCTTTACCTATACATGAAGTACGTAGTTGTAATTCTATATCTTGACTGGTTTAGAAATCATGTCATTAAGGCAATTTTACAATTAACGATATTTTTTCACTACCCTGTAACTTGGTAGGGGTAGAAGTTAGACCCCATTGGGGAATGATTTTTTATGCAAATTGCGCAGGATTACTACGAGTCGTTCGGCATGGTAAAATGGGACATTGTGAAATAAGTATGTGTATTAAATATAAATTTTCAAGTTAGGCTATTTTTCGTTTATATATCTATTGTGCAAGAAATAAATTCCGTGATTTCTGATTAATTTTATATTAACGATATTGACGCTATGTATATATATTTTTAACGTTTTAATTTATATGAACTATATATACTGTACTATACATATAAATAATATATTTATTGCTTGTATTTTAATAGATTTTAATTAATTTAATTTATTTTATTTAAAAAACAAAATTAGAAATAACGTTATAAAACGACGTTTTGTATTATATAATGTTCAATATGTATAGAGTTTAATAGTAAATATGCAAATGTTTTGTTTTTAATAATTTTAAATTAATATAAGAAATTTAACCTTTTTTTAGAAGATTTTTATTTTTATTTAACTTGCATAAATTTTATTAATTTTTTTATAATCATTTGTATATCAGAATTTCGATAGTTCTTAATTTAATTTACATAATAAAATATTTCTAATAGTTAATAATATTAACTTAATATTCATATATTATTACTTGCATTTTAAAATAATAAAATGAAATTTGATATATTATAATATGATGGGTTATGTACCTTTGGAAATATGGAAATAAATACTGGAAATGCATTTTATTTAAATACATATAATTTTATAAAATATTGTATAAAAGAACGATTGCATTTTTTCTAAATATTATTGTTTTTTTTTTGTATAATACGTGAATAATATTACAAAAAAATATTTTTATAAGAAGAAGAAAATATGTGAAAATATGAACATTTAAATTACCGTGTGTAAAGTATGTATATAATTTAATTTAAATAAAATTATTTGTATATAAGTATATTAGTGAATATAATGCGTAAATTTATACAAGGTGGTAAAGATTCTACACGCGTAATGTGAAATTCCTTCATCTACACTATGGATTTAATCCAATGACCCATGATTTTTCTTTTATCTGACGATAAAGCTGAATAATTCTTCTTATGCCCCATTGTGACAGCTTTAAATCGTCGACATTGTATTTGATCTATTGACTGAATCGTTACCGTATAGGATTTGCGATTGGAATTTTAACCTAAACAATGCGAATTGAAACAAACAGTTGTCAGTATGTTGAGGTTATGTAGGCACTTAATTAGGAACTTAACAGATCAGTGATCCCAAATAAAACCAACGATGACAGATATTTTGACAGCCCTCTGTTGTTGGTTTCTTAAGTTGTGGCTTTTTATGGTGTCGGCAATTAGCTGTATGACAAACAACAATAATGATGTGCTTTATTTGTTCTTGAAAATTAGTTTTTATAATGTTTATAATGATTTGGGGATTCAGAAATTTTGTGGTATTCTGCATCTTTTACGCAGTAATCGCTTAAATAATACCACCGCGAGCAGATGGATATTGAATTTATTACCATTCAACTTCTCATACAATTTTATTTAAATTAATTGTCTAATAATTCCTGGAATTTCTATGAGGTAGGGTGAGAAGCAGTGGTATTTGAAAAAAATCTTTAATAATCGCTTGGAATTGAATAGGAAGAAAAAAAACATGCAATCATAGATTCAGTGCTTAAAATACTACAAGGTAAATATTAAGAATATATGTCTAAGTTTATTGAATTAGAAATTGAATTTGAGATTTCTGGGGCTCAATTCTTCAATCAGACGCAAGAGCTGCGTGCACGCAAACTCCATTTTTAAGTTTTAAAGTATACGACTACCTATTCTGAAATTTTGAGTGTAGCTTTTGCGTGTGATTTCATACTTAAATGCTGAGTCTACTATTTTGGAAGCGCAAAGATATTTGCGTGTGATTTTGGTATGAAAAATGTATAGGAAAATAAAAAAATTGAATTAGAAATAAATAGAAAAAAATTTATTTTCCATTTTTTTATAATTAAAAGAAAATTTATTAGCACCATAGAGATATTAGAAATAATAGAATATAATATCGTATTATTGAAAATATTACATAAAATAACATATTATAATTTTTTTTTCTAAATAGCGTATGTATTAATAATAACAAACACTACTCATTCTCGTGAGTGATTCATTTATTTTATTATATATTTTATATTTTTATTCATTTATACAACAAAAATGATTTCACAATATTTGAGTCTGAGGTGAATAAAATATGCGTGTGGTATTCAAGAATACAAAAGCGTATACGCAAAGTTACGTATACGTATACGTATACGCTTCGCGGCCACACGTAAAGTTGCGTACACTCAATTTTGTGTGTGATTCAAGAATTGAGCTACTGAGATTATAATCCCTGCGCTGTCTTTGATTGATTCCCATTGATTTATGCGTTTATGGGATTACCACTCTGTATTTATATTTTTTTTTAATATACAAATTGATATTCAAAGCAAATATATAGTCAATTGCATTGCACAATGAACTTATATGTATATTATTAATATTATTTTATTTTTTTATGTATTATTGTGTTGTTTTATGTTAAAAAATAATATCAGAAAAAATATTTTGTCTCATCAATTTCCTTATACAAAGAAAAAAAAAAATTCATTTTATCATTTTACAGGTATATTTTTTATATATTATTTACAAAATGTACATTTCTATTTAAAAAAATTTAAATTCTTAAACAGTATAACATTTTTTATATACTCGTATATATATATATACCTGTAATTTGTCAGAATTGCCGCACCTTCTCTATCTGTATAATACCAATAATACCATACTATGTATACAGTTCTATATGTATATATATTTATATATATAAGATACAGGATATCCCATTCTTCAAATATATTTTAAAAATGGGGTTTGATTAACTATTTGATATAGAAAATGAAAAGAAAAATTTTCAATTCAATTTGTTTTTTGAAATAATTTTTTTTACGAACAACAGAACTGAAATGCATTTTGTGATACAGATTGAAAGTCTTTATTAGGCATAAACGGCATAACGCGCTCTGGTACAGTTACTACAAAATGGAAATCATAAGCGGTTCTGGAAAATTGTTAACCATATTTCCAAGAGGATACAGTATATTCTGAACGGCACATGTCTAATTATCCGATTATACAAAAAATTTGTTCGTGTATCGAACTAAATTTTCCGGAAAATCGACTTGTCTAAATTTTATTTTATTTTAATTACAACCTCGGGAATAATTAATTCCGTTAAAAAAATAAAATAATAATTAATTCCCTTGAAATATCCTTTTGATAATATGGCAAAAAAATTCCGCAGTTTTGCCACTGATGCAAATAAGTAAGATCCAGAAGAGGGAAATCGAAAACTAGAATTTGGGTTTTTCGTGTTACTTCATAACGAAGACTAATCGACAGAACTGACGAGTGACCATCTGTTCGACAAATGATCAAAGCAACTTAAGTTTTGGCTATGTCCGTCGATGTCTGGGACATCATGTATATATGGTATACATACATGAATTTGTACAATCATTTCTATATAATTCCCATTATATTTAAATCATTTTTTTAAATACTCAATTATGCTGTTTATTCTTATACAATTTGCAATTTATTCATAAATAATTTAATACAATATATAAGTTATGGTATGATGTAGATTTTGTCATTTGAATTCTAACTTTATAATATATTTAAATATTTATATATGTATAAAAAAAAGTTATAAAAGTTCATTTATACAATAATAATCGAGGAGGTGGATTTGTTTGAATGAAATGAATGCGCATAGGATGTATATTATATTTATGTTATGTATATATATAAATTATATTTTGTTGACATTTTTCTGTTTTATTGAGATATAAATATAAAAATAATTAAATCGCGTACGAGCCGATTAATGAATATTATTGTCATGCAAGTATTAAAAGAATAACATATTTAAACGTTCGTAAATTAAATATATATAATATATAAATATCATATATATTATTGATATTATATATACTATTTATTTAAGTTTCAAATTGCATATTCACATTTGAATCGGTATATAGGTATCATGTATAATGTATAATGTAAAAATAAAGAAAATTAAAAATCTATAGATGTATACATCCGCGTGAATATATTTTATAAACATATATATATATATATAATATGGTTATTTTAAAGATTTTTGTTCCTTTATATACAGGGTGTCGCACGTAATCTATCCATCTAACCTCTGCCTCCCCTTATGTTTTTGATTGCAAAATATCATTCGTCAACTGTGTCATACAAACAAACCTATGGTTTGGTCATGCAAAAATTAAAATTAAAACCGGAAGGTGGAGGAAAAACCCTCTAACCCATATATTTATTTTTTTTAATTTCTCATCACGCTCTAGAAAATCGACGAAAAACAATATAGGTTTGCATTTCATTTTTCAAAGTTGATATATACATTAAGCACATAGGGTGGGTCACGATTGGGATGAAGGAGTTAACCACAAAATGTTGTTAAAATGTCTTATAACATCATTTTATTAATAACTCCACTTGTTTCGAAGATATTGGCTCGCTGGACTCACGGAGGACACACTGTATAGAGTTTTGTAACTGTTTAGTTCACAAATATATACGACGACGCATAATTGTATAAATATGTAAGGTTCAATATACTAAAATTTATAAATATAATAGATTGCATTTAAATAAGTATCAAATAAACATCTATTTTTTTGTGTGTATGTGAATATTAAATAAGATTATTATTTGATAAATTAATATTAATCATTTTAAAAATATATAGTACAAGTGTAATATTATATATAGATGGTAATATATGCAGTGTATATAAATTAAATATACATATGTTATATGTATGCTTCAAAATAAATGATGAGTCGAATTGATTTCATTATAAATATATATACATACATATATATTATATATATATATAGCAATAAACAAATAAATTGCATATACCATTAATTTTACAAATATGTTATATTTATAAAAAAAGACATTTTTTTATTATGGCATTTATATACATATACATATAAATACGATTAATTTAATATATCATAATTCATGCGATTCTATATATGATGATTGATGATGTTATTTATTATCTAAACCTTATGATATTAAATAGATAAATTGTGATGGTAACATATATCCGCAATAAAATATTCAATCTAAATAATATGCTATTTAAATGAAATAAATTACAAAATATAACTAATTAACTAATTAATTATAGATGCATAATTAGCTGCATGTGTATATGGGGTAAAGACATAAGTGCAATAAATTATCAATCTCAAATCTTAACCTTTTACCGAGATCGATTGAATTCGATGTTTCTATATATCGTTTATGTATGTATTTAAAATAGTAATATGGGATGGGACCGTATTAATCGCTCTTCTGAATAGGGTACGGTGAGGCAGATTCGGACGATTTTTTTTCAAAGGCTCTAAAAGGCATGGCTGAAACCGTCCCACAATCACTTGACCGAATGTGTCGCATCACAATTTTTAATGCAAAATAAAAAAAAATGGCACCAAATTGCAATTTAATTAAGTAATTAATCGCTAATTTTATTAATTAAATAATTAGCGAACCTAACACCACCAGGAAAAACGAATAAAAATTCACAAATTAATATAGGCGGAATAAATTGATTAAACATTATAATAAATGTCTTTAAAATGTTTAAAACACGTCATGTTCTTTCATCAGTTTACCTACAACTGCTCAATTTTAATAAGTATTAAGTATTGTTTTTGCACGCGTATATCCGTTATTAATAGTCAAACGTGAAATATCATGAATATATTCGTTAAAAGATTGAATGGCCGAAGGTGCCGCATGGCCGAACCTGCCCCACTCTATACTAATGTTAATTAATTGGATTTTTTATCATCTATTTTCTATATCATTTGTATTTATAAGTGTATGTTTGTAATTTAAAAAATTAGTATAGATTATACTTTTGAAGTATTTTTGGAATACGCACATGAATATTTATAAAGCTCATGTTTTATCCAAGAAATTCCTTTAGTTTTTCAGTATAATTCTTTTACTGATAACGTTACTTACAATTCAAGAAAGACAATAAACATTACTTTTCGATAAAAATTTATCGGTCAAATAAAAAGGATTTTTTACATGAAATATCGAATAACTTAATTGAATTAGAAATATAATTGTTTCTTTTATTTCAGTTCAATCAGTGTACACAATTTTATTTTAAATTCATAACCGCTAACCGCTAACCGCTGAAATTTTAAATCTAAGCGTTGAGCTGATTCTGTTCTAATTTGATCTTTCTGCCATCCCCTTCCACCCCGTTCCTTACAAATTTTCCGTTTTATTTTGTTTGTCGTATAATAATAGAATTTTAATATTATAAATTTGAAATTTTCGATATATAGCTTTAGGGAAAAAATTTCGAGATCAAACAAATTACGCAATGCGAAAAATTACCTTCGCTGTATTTTTTTTTGTGTTTTGATCCTATCCCATCCGGGAGCGCCCATACAAATTCAAGTGATAATTTTAGATATCTTGTTCTGTTTCTAACACAACAAATGCATTACACTTTTGTATTTATTAATTTCGAAGTGCGATACTTAACAGGAGGTTAAACAATTCACTTGAACATTTGACAGGGTATTCAAAATGGAAATATTTGGAATACAAATACAATGGAATACAATTTTCCAAGAAAATAAATAAAAATATTTTTAAACGTGTAAAATTTTGTATAATCCATTTAAATTCTTCTATTATTAATCTCGTTCATTAAATGTCCAATTGGTATTCAGTGTTAAATTCGAATTGTTCATACATCTACAGTTATATAATAATATTTTATATATACTATAAAAATATTACCATTTTTAATGTATTAATTACAAATTCAAAGAAAAAAATTATTAAATATTGTATAAATATAAAGTTAGATATAATCTTGACAAACCGATTTATTTTTATTTTGTTGACGTTTCACAATACTCAAAAAAAAAAACAAATCATATATATACAATTTTGTATAATATAATATAGCTTATTGATTGATTATAATAAGTTTTTATCGTTTTTAAAAATATATATACAAAAACATTAAAAATATATAAATATATTCTGTTTCATATTTTGTATATAATAATCATTTGTTGTATATAATCAACACAATATATACGTTTTTTTTTTGTTTACATAAAAATTAATTATATATTATGACTACGAAATATTTAAATTATAATAAACTATATGCGGCTGCATATACTATACATACATAATATATATAAATATAAGTATGTGTATATTGCATATATAAATTTGATAAATTTTATGATCTATCGGCATATGTTTTAAATATACAATATACATTTATAATTTTCAAATATATGTTTGAATAAATATAATATGGAAATGTAATATGAAAAATAAACACCTCGTCTTTCGAGACACCACATCTGTGGATGGTGTGACATAATTGTATATATATGTTTCTCGACCGCGTATACATATAATTAAAAGAAAACTCTTTATATATGCAATGATTACCATACTATGTATACAGTAAAACCTGTGTAAGTTGACCACTGACTGGACCAACCAAAATCAGTCAATTTATGCAGCTGATCTAGTTATTGAGTTTTAATGTAATTATATTGGACATAATTCTGTCGGGACATAAGGCGGTGCTCTAGTTATAGAGCTATCAACTATTTTTACTGTATGTAATATGTATATGATGCCAAGTCATATATATATATATATATATATATATATATAAATAATATGTTTATATAAGAATCAGTTTGAGAATTAAGTTATTTATCTTATAAACGTATTTATATATATATATATTTTTCATAACAGTATTATATTTATTATAATTAATAGTTATTGTTATTATTATATATGAATGCTTTATTTTATTAGCGTGCTGTTAAATAAACAAAAATGATAAACATTAAAAAAATAATAATAATAATAATAATATATGTAAATAAGATGATAAAAAAATTATCTATTTATATTTTTAAATGTACAATTTAAAATAGGTTTTCCTTTATGATATAATCGATCGAAATAATTTATACTAATCATGCAATGTCATAAATAAACTAATTATATAAATTGCTTTTAAGGATTTTTTTTTGTATTATTATGGGCACTTTGTTTGTCCTTCCATCCGTATTTGCGGGAATACGATAATTCTAAAATTACTGAACGGAAGTTAATGTTATTTTAAATATAAGCTTTTATATGAATTAGGATTGAATGTTCAGTTCTTGAAATGGAATGACACAACTCATTAGGCTATAGCTACAAAACCAACGAGTGATGAGTTGAAAAAACATTTTTAATATCAGAAGGAAACAAAATCAATAGAGTTATATTCCATTCCAAGAATCCGATTGTTCAATCGTAATTCATATTCATAACATAGATATCAAAAATAATTTTGATTTCAATAATAATTTTTCTATAATTCAATAATAATTTTCTTAATATTTTATATAATAGAAAAACTATTTTTTTTACCAAAAGAGTTTTACTATCATTGAAAATGAAAATGATCAAAGTTGTTTTTTTAATTCTCTTTGAATATTTAGCACCCGTAAAACCTCGGAATTCTATTGCCGTGAGGCCGTAACGAAATAACTTAATCAGGTGATCAACCGATTTTGCGTTGAATGCACTTAAGTGATTTTGGATGGTCAAACTTTAATTATATGTGGATTAATTTATACAATTTTGAACATAAAAGAAAACATATATGAGAGAAAAAAAACTTAAACTGAAAAGCAGCAAGAAAAAATAACTCATACGTTTTTAACTTAATTTAAATGATTGGTAGTCATAAGAAGTCATAAGAAACTAACTCTGGAAGACTCTTCCATAATCTTAATGTTCTTGGAAAAAATGAATTTCCAAATTTGTTGGGTCGAAAAAAGTTAATAGATTCTGAGTATGAATGCGCTGTTTGAGAATTTCTTGAATTATAAGCGAAGTTAATCGGCCCAGGCATTAATTTGAAAATTTCATTAGAACATTTTTGGTGATGATATTTATAAAATGTGCATAATGAAGCTACTGTACGTCTATGATCCAATAATTCAATGGAATTTGTTATAGAATATAGTTTCATTTCTGATCAGTGAGAACGCATGCTTTTCGATCATGTCACTAAACTGTAATGTAGTAATTGATGAACCGGCTCATATGTAAGAATTGTATTCTAGAAGTGGTCTCATAAATGCTTTATAAACGAGTGCTAAATTTTCAAAATAAGGAATTCCTTGGATCTTCTTAACAATCCAATGCGACTAGCCGCGTTTTTAGATGCAATAATTATATTATTGTTCCATGTAAAATTATTTGATAAAGACATTCCCAAAATATAATAGGTCCTTAGATTGTAGAATAAGAGTATTATTCATATTTATTTGGTCAACATTTATGGATCTTTTGGTTTGAGAACAAACATACCTTTGTTTTAGATGAATTACATTGAATTTGGGAGTTAACCGTACGTTCAATGAAATGTAAATTTCGGCTTTTACTGACCCATACCATGGCACTGGCTGGAAATTTGACTGTGCGTTTTTATACAATCACGTTGTATAAATGCGTTTTCATTTTTTGTATGAACTACTCGTTTATCGAAATCACTCAATATAATGCTATCCCATTGCCACTGAATTTGAAAATTGTTTAGTATTCGCACATTTTAAGCAGCTTTAAGCGTTTGAAAAATGTTTGAATTGGGCTGAAAAATAATTAGGAATATTATTATTAGGGGAAATGCATTTAAAATATGTTTTTATTTTTTTATCTTATAAAATTGATAGTTCGGTTTTTGAATCTATTGCCTTTTTCACTCTCGTTTTTGGATTGGGGTTAACCATTTTACAGTTATATCACTCATATCACTTCTCCTATTTTTTCAATTTTCCATCACTTTTATTTTTCTGCGATTCAAATAAACAGGCTAAACGATATTTTTTTTAAATATCAGTTGCGGTACACTCAGATGCATTAAGTTCTTTAGGAATATATCGTATTTTTTTTTCATAATAATAAGATTAAAAAGGACAAAACCCTCCTGAATTCAATAATACCGGATGAATGCAACATCGTACTACATACCATATCTATGAAAATGGATGCTGTCTTAAAGGCCAATGGTAACGTTACCCAATATTTGTGGCGTTTAATATAAGTGTCCGAACTTATACTGATCAAATTTTTTTTACCGCATAACTGTCTTTAAATATACTACTCTAACCATATTATAATATCGGACCAATACTATTTTATCCATATGCTCGATTCCCGAGATCCCGAGAAAGGAAGTTAAACAATAATTTTGCCATCCTACCAATTTTATCTCATAAAAGTATGTTTTTTACTTCTGTCTCTGCAATTATTTAATTAAAATCATATAGTTTTATGAAATTAAATTAATAGGATGGCGAAATTATTGTGTGAAGTCCGTTCTCGGCATCTCCAAATCGAGCATACCGATAAAATAGTAGGTGTCCGAAATATATGATGGGGATAGTAGTATATACATTTATTTATATATAAACACTTACCTCTGTATAGATAATCGTATACCCATCATTCATTAAAGTAAATAAATAGATACGCGTATATTTAAAATAAAAAAAAAATATGTTCTCATACATTATTCAAATTAAATTGTTTTATCACAAATAAAGAAAACATAAGATATAAAAAAAAAATTGAATCACTGAATTCACATTCACGAATCCATAACAGACATTGCTTTTTTGTTTTTTTTTCTTTGCTATTATGTAGATATATTATATATATATATATTAATAAAGATATGGTATATATAACAAAAACAATGGCTATATACACATTATGTATAGTATATTATAGAAATATATATATTTATGCATGTTTTAACAAAAATTACAAAATATGCATATATATATTATATGTATAATGTATATAGTAGATATACGAAAATCAACCTATAGAGAAGCTAATTAAGAATAATTCACAAGAAAAAAAAATGGATGCGCTACGATGAATTCTACCGGAAATTTTGACCACGAAACGGAAATAGAAGAAGATTTATATATATATGTATATCTATAACATTGTATATATTTCTTTTTATATATCAATTATATTTGTATACATGTATTAACAATAAGACTATATATTTTCTGTATACAGACAAATTATTTATGCACGCATATATTGCATTTCTCTCCCATATATTTATATTTATTAAAATTGTTAAATTCAAAATATAGATTTATATAGATTTATTTTTATTGTATTTGAAGAAAGTTTAATTTACTTTTTTTTTTGCAAAAAAAAAAAATTCTCATATTTTTTTAATAATCGCAAAAACACAAATTGCTCATCTTTATTTATATATTATTAATATCTGATATATACATATCAGAAAAATTATATTTCTTATAAAATTTAAATATTATTATATACTTATATATGTATTATAATATCCATTTAACTATAAATATATATATATAGTTCTAATGACATATATGTAAATAAAGCTGGTGGGATAGTCTTTCAACCGATTCACTTTTGTTCCATTTAAATATTAAATCTCCCATAACAATAGTAATAGAGGTGTAGCGACGACCAAAATTGAATGTTTGTATGTGCGTAATATATAAAATTATAAATGTTAATATAATATACATATATAATGTATATTTATATTACACATCTGTAAAATTAAATAATCATTTCTTCATATAAATATTATATATATATAGATTATTATATGCGGTGATTTTTATGGTTACCTTAGCGTAACATTAATTTTGTAAATTTTTGATTTTATTTTTCTATATTGAATTATTTTATATACACACATCTTTCTTTGTATACATTATATTTCATATATAAAGAAAAAGAAGTAAAATATTCTAAAATAAAGGAAATGAAAACGTTATGTTTATAAAATATAGATATTGAACTTCCTCTTTGGATAAATTAAGAAATAATATATATATATATATATATATATATATATATATATATATATGTAAGATTTTCATATAAATATATACATTATAATTTATCTAATGTATTGTATGTATATAATGTTTATAATATATATTAGGAACTCAACTAAATATTCTTCTTACGAAAAAAGCTTAGGAAAATCATTTATTGTAAACATTTTTGTACAATTTATTTTAATCAAATTATTTTCCATTTATTTCTACAACCTGTATCTATTTTTCTTTTGGCAACCTAGCAATACCATCTCGATAAAACGAAATCGGGTTCCAAACAATCCGATCGCGTACCCATATTCATGTACTCCTTGAAGCGTAATCCTTTAAGCTGTGTTTCATCAGTTGCATCGATCTGATCAAGCGGTCAATCTTTAGACGTTACTTATTAATGCTGGGCGAGGAAAGTTTCACATTCGAAACAGTGCTTCCTTGGAAGTGGTTTTTTATAATAGGACCACTTTGTGCCTATTATTCGCCAATACATTGGTCTTTTTCGCACCGCTCCTTGCTGCCCACCAAATGCAGTGCATTATATTATGATATAATCGTGGATGTTCCGTTTTTAGTATTTGATGTTGACGGTTGTCCAAGGTCTACCAAGGTCTACCATGTATACATTTACATTTATTTGAGAAATGTCAGGATTAAAAAAAAAGTGCTAGATGAAAAACTATTATATTATCTAATAATTGTGTAGCGAGAATTAAGTTGACTTCCTAATATATACGATTTTATGTATAGATACATAATGTATATATATGTATGAATATAAAATTAATTAATGCCAATGATATTATATATATTAGTATATTATAATGTACATCACATATATAGAGTTTATAATTTAATGCGATCTTTAATAAATAATATATGATTTTTGCTCTCGCTGAAACTAAACAAATAAAAAATATGATTTAAAATTGAAAAATATAAAATGAAAAAAAATTAAATTAATAATTTTTTTTTTTAATTTTTCTGTTATATAAATATTTTGATAAATTAAATGTGATCATCAAGTCAAAATAAAGTGAAAATTATCTATAATATATTAATGTATATATATGTATATATAAAATTCACCATATACATCATCATAATAATATAGAAATGATTGTTAATTCTATATATTAAATATAATATGTGATTATTTTATAAAAAAAATGAAAATGATCTCATATGCTAAAATTAAATCACAACAGACAATCTATTATGCAGATGTAAAGATAATATTTTATATATCGCGCATAATCTCATCGATTTATATTTATCTTAAATTTTCAATATATTTGAGCTCTTTAAATTTATTAAACACTAAATAAAAACTATTTAACCAGTTTTGTTTTTGTTTTTTTGTTACGTTGTCTGCTTCCCTTCCAACAGGTATAATTATATATATAATTCATCCTATTTATATTTTTATGGTAATATATTTTTATGTATTACATTTTTTTTAAATACATACATAAATGATATTTAATATGTTGTTAAAATTTCTACTTGTTGGTCCCTTTTTTTTGGTTTTTTAATGTTGATGAATTTGTATACAAATTTTATCATCATATGGATGGTTTGTAAATATATAAAAACAAAACTTATATCACTGATGGATATTCTCTATGCGATGTATGTATGTATATAAAGAAAGAAGGGGTTGTGGAATAAGGACGATATATTTTGAATATCCAAACGATCTAAAAACATTATTATACTTTTATACATAGTTTTTTTTGTCGCACTTTGAATAATTCATAATAAAATCAGATCTTATACCCATTTGTGTTTTGTTTAAAATTAAAGATATATATATATATATATATAATATAGGTTTTACATTCCAAATTTAATCTTTCACAAATCGAATTGAACTTTTTACAAAACAAATTCAACCTATTCTATTAATAATATTGCAATGTTCTTGTATACACATATAGTATAAATCATCTTTTATATCTACATAAATATTCGCACGTATCCACAAAACAACACAAGTTAGCGATTTGATCACTCAGAAGAAACATTCTCTTGTGTTTTTACCGCCATATTCTACAATGCTAAATCCGATAGAAAAAGTGTTTTCCACAACGAAATTTGTTGTCGGAACCAGGAAACAATAATTTGTTTACGGTTATTCAACGATCCATTGATACGATTACTTCAATGGATTGTTATAATTACTACGTGTACATGACCATGAAATTGCCAATGACTAGAGTGGGTTAATTTTTTTCATTCCAAAATTAATTTTAAATTTATTGAAAAGTGACTCGTTAGTGACATGACTTTTTCGTCATATTTTGGGAATTTTTAATTTCGAATGAATGAAAGGGGAACAAATTGGGTAAAAAAATAGTCACTAAAATAAAAATGTGTGAGTCGTCAGTGACTTCATATATATTTGTTTTTTAATAAAATCATCATATACGCATACATTTTAAGTACTAATAAATTATAATATTGATTTTTTTTCTATAATTTTCCAAAAACAGTCATTATTTTTTGTTTATTGATAATAATAATAATTAATATAATTAAAAAAAAAAGGTCACTTTTTCATACAGAATACCAGTTACTTGTTTTTTTTTTTTTTTTTTTTTGGTTCGTTACTACAGCAGAATCGGTTTAGCGCCCGTAAAACCTCGGAATTCTATTGCTGTGAGCCCGTAACGAAATCACTTAAACAGGTGATGAACCTATTATGCGTTGAATGCATTTAAGTGATTTTGGGTGGTAAATCTATTATAATATGTGGATTAATTTATGAAATTTTGAAAATAAAAGCAAACATATGAGAGAAAAAAAACTTAAACTGAAAAGCAGTAAGAAAAAATAACTCATATGTTTTCATACAATTGTCCAAGTTGCACTTTAGGTGGTTTCATTAAAAATTTTTGTTTCACTAAATCTTGGACAATTGTATATGTGCTTTTAAATTTGTACTGCATTTAAATTTAAATTTAATCCACATATATTACAAAATTGAATGAATGAACTCACAATAATTATGTTATGACTCACTAAAAATAGTCACTTTTCAATAAAATCGGGGCTCAGTCCTTATATGATGCCCCTTTATAACACTCTATTAAATAAGTATGTATATTGTATATTTACATAATAAAAACAGATGTTTTTTTTTACTATTCCATATAGATATTATTATTGCATATAGAAATTATCACTATTATAGTTTATAAATAATATAAATAAATAATTTAGAAAAAAAATTATCTCGGCAAGGGATAAATTCTAATTTCTAAACAAAATTTAATATACAGTTACAAAAAATATTAAAAACTGTCCTATTTCCATATATTATTCTTTTGTGTATCATCAGAAATAGTATATTAGATTTTATAGATTTTTTGTTATTTGTTATGTTATTGGTATATTTTTTTTTGAATATTTATATTAAAATGTTTGCAATTTATATTCTATTATAATTTATTCGGATATTATTTTGTTAATGATTATTTTATCATGCAAAAACTTGAGTTCTGTATACAACTGTGTGTATGGATTTCGACGCACAAGGAACAGATGAAGATATGCATATATCTTTTATTGTAGCACTTATGCATTGTACAATGTCACAATAGAGTGATTATTTCATTCATTAGTAATAAAAAGAGAATAAAATGTATAGGATTTTTGAAGAGGGATTATACCTTATAACACATACGCAAAAACTATTGTTTATTTAATTAATAGAATTAATTTGTTTAATTTTAAAAGTCGAATAGCACCTGCAAGGGGACTTGAATTTGTCACCAATGAATTCCTCAAATAGAATTTCCATATAGTAAATTATGTGTCAGTCACATATCTTCAAATGCATTCCCAAAATACCTATGGATCTCTATGGAGGTGTGTAGAAACAGAAAAAAAATCCGCTAAAAATCAATTTTTCCCATTTTTCATCAACCTTGTGGATACAAAATTTCAAGACAATCGCTATAAGAATTATAATGAGATATCTCTGATAAGCTCTATGGAAATGGTCATTACCAAACCATATATGTATAATTGCAAGCACATACCTTCAAAACTATTGAACGTATACGAATAACAAAAAAACAAATCTTAAAATTTGGAAAATATGTAATGCAAGGATAGAAGAGAAAGTCTGACGCACTGCGTCTTCGAACTAAACAAGATAACGCTTAAAAAGTGGAGAAAAAGTGAGAAAAAAACGATCGCGCAAGAACACGGAAAATTTTAATATCAATTTTGGTACATAAGAATGCGATTTCGTTTTAAGAGCGCGATTTTTGTAAATTTATAATAAAACTCACTTTCTATAAGTATCTATAAGTATTTAATAATTTTCTATATACCATAAATTAACTGTAAAAAGGAAAATATGCTATATAGACATTTTTAATTTATGAATCTATTTATAACATATCCCTTTTCATAAATGCTTAACATATATTAGAGGCATGGGAAAATATTTTTAAAATATTTATATCCTATTTAAACTTAAAATACTTTATTTATATTATTTAACAAAATATTATTATTATAATAATATCATATAGTATTATAAGGTAGGTAATCCGATGCCAAAAATGAAATTTATTTCAAAAATTGTTATCGCATTAATCATGAAAAGAGCAGTTCAATATAAATCAGTTGTTTATAACTCTTACAAAAATTATGTATATATATTCAATTTCGATTTTCGCGGAACTCGACATCATTATACAGACTACATTTTATTGCCTCATTTTATTGCAATACTATCATATGCTAATTGTACATTATTAAATGTAATTTTGCGTAAATTGTAAATTGTAAAAATGTTTGCTTAACGACCGACGTCGGTCGGTTTTGTGTCCAACAACCGTCTGCTGTTGTTGGTTTCTTAATTTGTTGGTTTTACGATGTCGGTAATTAGTCGTATGAACAATCACATGGGGAAATATGCAACTATGTGTTAAAATTCAAATTCGAAAATATCCGAAAAACACAAAACATGTTTTATGTCTTCAGTAAGATTCGAACCCGCAACCACAAAATTTTGTGAAAATTTTACCATTGGGATTTTGATCAACTACACCACAGAGTTTGTGTTATTTAAAAATCGCAGATTATTCAGTAATATACTTTTTCGGATGCTGGTACCATTACCTTATACAGGTTTTGTTTTCAAATTAAATGTATGAATATAAGTTTTTAGGAAAATAATTTTTTTTTTAAATCATAGCTGTTAACCTTTTATGGTGTATAATTACTAAAACAGATGGTCGGTCAATGTACATATATAATATATTATTATACAAAATTTGTATATCCATGATTTAAGATTACAACGACAAAAAAAAGGTCTGTCTTTGGTTTCCTTTTAAAAACCGATATTGCAAAGTGTAATATACATTTTCATTTTCTGTTATAGTTTCGATGATCCTTCGAATATTATGTTTAGAGAGTTTTTTATACTTTTTTTTCTTCCTAAAATTAATATTTTACATACAGATATTTATTTAATAGAATTATAAATATGTATATTTTAAGACACATTTGTATTGCGATTTGTTTGATATAAATATATTTTGTTAAATATAAATAGGTTTAAGGAAATTGTTCGATGGCATATACATTTGTTCGATGGCTGTACGTTGGACAATTATCACAATTATCATGCAATTACTATTCGATATGCAATAATAATGCTTCATATTTTTATTTTATTGATTTTATTACATGGTCCACTCAATATAATTTTATTTTTATTTTTAATATTATTTTTTACATTATGCACGTACTTTTAAATTATGGACGTATATTAGTCACATAGTATAGTTATCCTTTGTGATCGTGAAAAATTAAATAAAATTTGTTTCCTTTGTTTCCGTTCGTTCGATGACTCGATCAGTTGTCTTAACTTTTTCTCGGATACAACTCGACCGATTTGGGTCAAATTTTCATGTAAAGTTGGTTAACTTATTTTGATGTAAAGTTGGTTAAGTTCGAAGTTGAGGTTTTACATCCTCCCTGCGAAATTTTCCGTATTATCGGTTTTTTTTATTTCTCCTATATCTTAAAAGTTTTTAACTCAAATCAAAATACAACAAAAAAATTACATTTCCTAAAATGTTTCTGATCCCACCCCATGCCATACAAATCCAAGAGATGTTGAAAGATATCTCTTTCTCTTTCTAATCAATTGCCTTGACATTTTGGATCTGGAGTTTTGTTAAACATAGGAAACATTTTATATTGTGAAATTTTTGCTGATCCCATTCCACTCAGGTGCTGCCGCATACTACTCCAATGGTATTCTCGGGGGAGTGAATTTGAATATATTATTGTGGCACTTCATTTTATATTAAAATTTTATGAGGAGTTGATTAGTGATAAATTTAAGCGCTTAAAAATTTAATTTATCCCCTGGCCACCTGCATTCTGTTACAGGTGTTAGCCTGACAGTTTGTTTTATATTTATATATATAATAGGGTAATATATACTAATAAGCATATTATCATCATCACATCAGGTTTTAAATACAACTTCTATATTTCAATAATTTTTAAAACACGCTATAAGTTTTAAAAATTCAAATTTACGTATTACTGAATTTCAAGTTTTTATACAATTCATAAAATCGGTGATCAGTTCAAACATTTTGATCATAAAATGTAAACTTATTAAATTGGTTTTTACTAATATTTTTTTATTATATGCAGTCACTGTGTATTTATCATGAAATATGAAATAAATACATTTGAAAGGTTTTCGTAAGAAATTAAATATATATTTAGGAAAATTTTATTGTATTCGTATTTATTGTTTACGAAATGTTGAATTGGAAAATTTTTATATTTAAAAAAGATGTTTGCTGTATAATGTTTTTTTTGTAGGATATGCAACATAACCAGTGTTAGTTGGTAAACAATGTTAGGGAATTTCTCAATTGTGCGAATTTGGGGGGGGGGGGGGGGGTAGGGCACTAATTAGTTTGATACCAAATTCAAAAAATGACATTCACGCAAATTTTTTCCACTAGATCCCAATACAAATCCAATAGATTTTTATAGAGATATCACATTCTGATTCTAATGTGTTAGATTTAAAATTTTGGTTTTTTTGTAAAATGGAACCGTTTTATTGAAAAGACATCATTTATATATAATGTTTGTTATGGTTAATAAAGTTAATGTTCAATTATATAATTTTATTATAAAATATTCTTTAATTCTCAAAAATTATTATTAAGTTTTATATATAAAATTTTCTTTATATTATGTAATGGTTAGAATAAAAAAACGAATTATAATTAATAATAAAAAAAAAACGATGAGTGAAATTTTTATCTATATACCACTTAAATATATTATATAAAAAAAATAAAATAAAATTTTATATTCTCTAATCGTATATTAATTTTTTGCTTCTTTCACCAGTAACATTTTTTTATTATTTAAAAGTTAATTTAGAAATTTTGGAAATTAAATTTTATCTAAATAACGCAAAATGAATATAATTTTATTTTATGAATTAATTTACTCAGATGTGATTTTTTTTTTAAAAGAAATAGAAATAAAAGGAGTAGAAATCAAAAACTAATAAAGAAATATATACAGGTTGTCCCAGCTAACGCTATCCAGCCGATATCTTTGAAACCAGTGGAGTTATCACTAATATGAGGGTAGTGGACCCCCACTAGATTCCATTTGTCTACATTTTAATGTTAACTCCTTCCTCCCCACGTTAACCCTTATGTTGATATCCATTAAGCACATAAGGGTTAATAAGGGTTAACGTGGGGATGAAGGAGTTAACATTAAAATGTAGACCAAATGGAATCCAGTGGGCCATCTAACATCATATTAGTGATAACTCCAAAGGTTTCGAGGATAGAGTTACCTGGGACACCCTGTATATTTGAATATTTAATTATTTAATTTAATAATTTAATTTGAATATTTTATAAAAAAATAAAATTTGTACTTGTATACAAAATATGATTCTGATTTGTATATTATTTTCTTTCAATATTTTCTCATTCTTACTTAAATTGTTTATATAAAATATATTTGGTTCATCTAAAAAATAATAATAATAATAAAAAATGCGATATATGTATCTAATATATCTATGGAATTGCATTAGCGTAACCATAACTATTCCATTTGCCAATGTGATCTTCATGTTCTTTAACACATGGAAACCAATCTTTACCAGAATAATTAATTGCCGGTAAATTACCACCATAATCTTTTGGTAAATAATCTGGATCGAGGTATTTATGTAGTGATTTACGATCTTTACCATGGAAATACATCTGTGAATTACATATGATAAAGTTAAAATGTAAATTATTAATAAAAGAAAAAAAATTTTTTTTTTAAATTTAACAATGTATGTATTACAAAATATTAGTTACCCTTGATTTAAGTTTTTCCTTAATGAATGGTTTAAATAATTGCCAAACCATATTGAATAGATACGGTTGATTAATCATATGAATTTGTTTCATACGTAATGGCATCGCCTCTTGGATGAATGTTAATAAACGTTTTGAGAAACTTGGCGATAAACCACGAATTTGTTTCATACCCAAACCATCAAAATCCATAATTACAACCACACCTCTCACCTGAGTATCCAATTCAACTTGGGCCGCCACATGTACTAAGTAAAATATTCGAAATAATTGATCGGATGATACTTTTTTTGGATCCCAACATGCACCACAGTTGACAATTAAAACACGTCGTCCATCTTGATCACGATTCGTCAATACATTTACAATATTATTATCGACAAATGATGAACGTTCATCGTCAGGCATTAAATTTTTTAATATTTGCAAATTATCTTTTTTAAATTCAGCAATTCGGCGCATCTATCGAAAAAATAAATATTAAAAATTTATTAAAAAAATTTATAAACTTATAAATGTAAATTTGCATATAATTTGATAAAGCATGTACGCATTCAGAGAATTTTCAACATAGACTATATGTATGATAGAGCTGGTTAAGCTTGAAAATGGGATAGGTGAATAGATCAGACCATCCCTTCTAAAGTTTTCATATTGGGTTTTGTTACCAAATGCACGAATTACTTAACATTTTCAATCCGAAGGTTTGATGAAAAATGGAAAAACTTTGGATATCAAGGAAATTTTTCCCGACCCATAGCATGGAAAACCCCCCAACAGCAAACTCGCATACAACAGCAAAATCTCAAAAGTGTTTGGTAATGAATTTGTATACTACTCTAACCATATATAATTCGGAGACTTGATATTTTATCCGTATGGTCGATTTTGAAATACTGAGTAAGTACTTTAAACAATAAAATTGTCATCGTACTAATTTTATTTCATAAAATTGTGGTTTTAGTTAAATCATTGCAGAGACAGAAATTAAAAAAGATTTTAATTTAATTAGTTATGGCATTTATTTAAAAAAATTGACCATTCTAATTCGGGCACTTATATTAAACGCCAATAACATTGGGCAACGCCACCTTTGGCCTTTATGACAGCCTCACTTTCTCTTTGACATGATATTAACTAAATTTTTGCCCTCGTCCATTGTTATTGAGTTACACATTTCAAAGATTTTTCCTTTCAATCCTTGCGGTTGGTTACACCGGTTAACCGAGTTGTCGAAAATCTACTGTTACAGATCGCGATAAAAGCAATTGTGAAAACATTAAAAGAAATGCTGTGTGTGATATAACTCTAAAATGGTCAACAGCAACCCAAAAAGCTTTTGACGAAAAACCCAAAAAACGAGACTGTACAAGGCAATTCGGATTCATAAACCGAACTATGATTTTATAGGATAAAAATAAAGATATATTTTATCAAACATGTTTTTCCCTTAATAATAATATCGCTAATAATTTCTGAGTCCAAATCAAAACCCCTTTTAATTGTTTTGCAAAAGACAAAATGCTTAAAATGTGTAAGTACTAAACAATTTTTTGTTCAGCGCCAATAGGATATTATTATATTTAGTAATTAATATAAATTTGACGTTGCTGTTGGTGATTCCAATAATCGAGAAATTCACACGAAAAATGAAGCATCCGTGATTGTTTGAAATGCTGTGTGAATTTTCCAGCAAATGCCATGGTGTGGGGTTGTATGTCGTTAAAAGGCTTAGTGAATTAACATTTCATTGATGGTAATCCCAAAAATACATTCATATCTTAAATGACCTACTTTTGTCATCACCTATTAAATTATGTTCAAACGACGACACATTTCAATAAGATGCTGCTCTATCATAAACCGCGAAAGCCACCCGAACGAGTACGGGTTTTTTGTTTCAGGTATTGGTCTCGCATCGTTTTAAATACCATTGAACTATATAAACAATATATTACAAATATCTTTATATACGATTGAAAAGGTTTATACATATATAATATGGACTTGTGATCAATAATATAATTATAATAAGGAACTCTTTATTGATTCTTTCTGATTTATTGTAGATTAAAAAGGTAAAAAATTTAATCAATTTACATATTGATTGATTACAAAGTTTTTTGTTTTTTGTTTTGTATCTATATTATGTATACCATAAATATATTAAATACATCATACATTCATCCATAACCAAAAAGTAAATGATATATAGAAAAATCACGACGGAAAAACAATACATTTTCGTTTATTTTATCAATATGGGAAACCCGGCAGTTAAATGCGCGTTGATATCAGGTATTATTTTAATTATTTAAAACTTTATTTCCAATCATTTAAAATTGGAATTCGTACTTATATAGCAAAATATATTGGTTTAATACAATTATAACTATAACTTCATCAAGGTTAATTTAATAAAGAATTTATAAACGAATCATTACATCAAATATACATATATACAAAAAACAAAAAAAAAAACAACTCAAATTTCAACCATAAACTCATATATTGACAAAAAATTAAAATCACATTCATCAAAAATGTATATAATACCAAAAATCGTTATCATCATAATATAATTGTTGTTTTTTTTTTCTAATTTATAATCTCTTATACAATTATACCAAATGTATATTCATATATGATTGTTCATATAACTTATGTGTATTGCATGATTTTCCCGAAAAATTATCACATATCGAACTAATATAAAATATCAATTTATGATCATTATTATTTATAAAGTTCCCCCCGCTATTCTATATGATATGCGTTTTTTATATTCACTCTCAATCTGCTTTGTTATCAATAAAAGTTTTTAAAATATATACATTTATAAATCATTCTTATCTGTCTCATATACACATTCAAATAATATATAATTTGATAATAATTTTTTTATTGTTTTTTTTTTTGAATTATATTTCGATAACAAATGTTAAAAAAAATCTATATCATTTTGTGGACATTATTATTATTATAAGAAATTCTTTTGTATAAAATTTTACTTATCATTTTTTTTTGAATTATTAATAACTCGCTTTGTTTAAAGTTCAAAGATGATTGATAAATGACGTGTTATCTATCCGATATATATATATACAAAAATTTTCTTTTTTTTTTTAATATTATTTTAGAATTTCTTTAAGAAAGTGTCTTTTTGTTTTTGTTATCATTAACTTTTAAAAATGGATTTGAATTATTATGAATTAAGAACCAGTTGGTTCTTAACCTTTTTAGACTCGCGACCCACCAAATGTTTTATACTTTTTTAGGGCCCCCATTTGATAAATAATATATTCACCCTTTATTTTTTTTAAATCATCTAAAATAAATGGATTATTTGTTTATTCGTTTATTTTTTCGTAAAAAAATATAAAAACATAACAAAGTTATTCTTCAATTCACAATAAAACGTAAAAACTCAATGAGGTTATACAAAAAAAAATCAAAACACCAAACGTTAAATAAAATATTAAGTACGAATTCATTGAATGTTTTATTTATTTATTTAATCTTTGTGCAATTGTTTGAAATAATAAACACATGCAGGCATCTAATTACAATAATAACCACATGCAGGCATCCAATTACAATCGACTTGTTTTTATGTCCACCATAGCTGACCATAGCTCACAAATAGATGTGGGCTAACAAAATGCAATAAATTTTGAATTGCTACTGAAAACAAGGTAGGATATTCGTCACGAATATGTATTCAAAATTCTGATACACTTTTAGATTTGAAAATTGAATTCAAATTCCAATCGCGTTTATTAATTCTAATAATTTATCTTCATTCGTATTTTTATAATTGTTGTGTGGATTTTGAATCCATAGTTTGATCTTAATCGATCGGGAAATATTGATCAAATTTATTTATTTATTTTAAAAGGTGATCTTTGCATTAGGAATTGTCCGTTTGTTTCTCAATTTAAAATGTTTCATCTCATATCAATTGGGAAAAGAATGTAAACATTTCCTATATACCTTCTCTCAATATATTCAAAGTATCCATCTTTGTAATTTAATTTTCATCGCCTCGATTTTGAATGAGGTCCTTACAGTAGAAGTAATAGTAGGTAGAAAGATAATCCCCGTATGACTCTGTATAAAAAATATGAACCCCACATAAAATATGAAGCTAAATTCAATCGCGGTTACTAGATGTCGTGACCAATTTTAAGAATAGAGAACGTTTTTTTTATATATGTAAAAATTTTAATAAATTGAGAATACCCTTTGACAATCGGAGACCTTTTGACGTTCTATTTACACATCTACTGCCATCACTTCTCAAAAAAAAAAAGTAAATATTTCTATCCGTGGTCGTTGTTTTTGTTCCAACGATTCTTCTACCTACTATTACTTCTATTGTCCTTACCCAAAACTACATAACAAAATATGTCGTTTTATTTATATTACCTATACATTCAAATAATTATAATTTCAGTAATGTATCAATTTTCTTCTTGATATATTCAAAAGAAATTATGCACAATTTGACGGGCCCAGACACACATAATACGGCCCCAGGAAGCGTCGGCTCACCGGTTAAGATTAAAAAAATGGGATATGATGAAAATACAAAAAAAAAATATTAACTTGTAAAAATTGATTCATTTTAGGAGGAGACATGAATACATAACTATAATATGAAATCTCATCGCATCATTCATTTTTAATCAATATAAAAATATATTATTTGAATTTATGAATAATATTTTTATTTGTTTTTTTTTTTCTATAAATATAATCTCAATTATATTATTGTGTTTATATATATCGTAATTAACGAAATGTGACTTTATGACTTTAGATTTTTTTTTGAAATATTATATATTTTTTTGAACTGCACATAAAGTTAATAAATAAAAAAAATGTATCGTCTAATGCATTTTATATACTATAGATATGACTGCATATGTGAATGAACTTGATAACGCATATTTGAATGAATAATATATTCTATATATCTATATAAAAACATTATGATTGGAGACATAGAATATATATATTTTAGTTGATCATTCATACATGCGCTTGCACATATATGTATATTCAATTAAAAAAAATAAAAATTTCAATCTTACCATACGTAATGCACTATCTGGATAAAAATGACATGGTCTTAAAAATGTTAATAGAAAATCATCATCATCACGGAAATATAAATCGGTTGCGTCCGCCAACAATTGACGTAGTTCAATGATAGCGGCTGCTTTTACTGTTGGTGTTTCACGTAATTCCTTTTCGGCTATTTGAATTACATCTTCTGTTATAGGATTTGTGTCCAATCGAAAGGGTTCTACGGCCATTCTAAAATTATTTATAAAAAAGTAAAAAAAATTATTATATTGATTTTTCGAATTCGAATTTTTAAATATATAGGATTAAAAACAATCGGGTTATAAATAGAAAAAAGATATATGAAAAATTTGTTTTTTGTCTTCGTTTTGTTATATAAATACTAAATATAAATTGTGGATTGTATTCTATGAATCTCCCACCCATCCACCATCCATTGCGTATACTACGAAAAAGTTGTATAAAATGGACTATAATTTGAACAGACCACTATATAATCACAATCCACTATGTTACTCACAAAACATATAGTTAACAATTATGTATAAAAATGTATCCGCATAGATAAAACCCAAATAAAATGTAATGCATTATATATAATTTTATTTAAAAAATATATATTCTTTTATAATATTATCAGTTTTTTTTTGGTATTTCTTATTCATTTGATTCTTTTTTCTGATGTGAATGTGAATGTGATATGAATGTGGTGTAATTGATAAAAACGCCAACATAAAATTCATAAAAAAATTTGGTATCATGGGTTCGAATCGTACTGATGACAAATAATACGTTTTGTATTTTTCGGTAATTTTCGAATCTGAATATTCTCACAGAGCTGGCTATTTTCCCATGTGTTTGAATGGTTGACAATCATATACAGACATTGTAAAAGCAACAAATTATAAAACCAATAATGGAACTCTTAATTAACATAACCTTAATTAACATAGGTTTGTTGGTTGTCTCTTGTGCGCTCTTAATTTACTCAAGCACCCCTTTCCTCAATTTGATTCCCTTTCCTCTTTGACTGCTCAAATCATTCATCAGAGTTTTTTGTATACATATACAATATTTCCGTATCCTGGCTTTCTCTCATCTAAGCTAAGAGTAGATTTTTTCTACTCCGAACTACTCTTTGCCATAGTACGGTATAGCTCGGCGTAGAAAAAATCTGCACTTTGCTATACTCTTACCTACTCCTGGTAATCGAATGGAACCCAACAACTATTGATTACGGGATATTTTCCATTATATCGATTGTGACCCGAGAAATCGAGACTCTACAATATTTTTATTTAATACAAAATGGATCATAATAAAATGGTAATTGAACTGTATTTATATCATTAAATTACGAAATCATTTATACATTTACCTTTGGAACATTCATCGTAAAATTATTTATCATCACATTAGAAAAATTATTGTGTTTCATTTCGTACATCAAATACGAAGTAATTTACATTAATAGAACCACCAATATGTACTAATACTATATAAACAAAACTTAATCCTTTTGTTTTTCAATTCATAGTATAAAATACGCATTTCCTCATTATATCATACTCATTATATACTAGCATACTTATTTTATATGATTATAATTTAAGCAGATAAAACAAATAATTATTGATCAGAAAATAAAAAAAACATTTGTTGTTTACATCTATATAATAGTATCGCACTAATTGATCGCACTATACTCCAGCTAATTGATGGACTTTTATGGGGTGATATCCTTATTGATATACCTATATATAACAAACTCTATGTCATATTTGAATGCCACGTTATCGCATATAACGTTTATATATAAGTATATATTATCATTATTTAATCATTTTTATGTATATATTATTTGTTTATTAAAATTCAAAGTAAACATTTTGCCAATATATTAATTATAAACTATAAAAAATTGGCGTTACACTTTGTACTTTATACGACTTACAAAAAATAAAACAAATTTAACACTATACCTATGGTACTCATTAAAAACATTAAATTAAGATTAATTAATTATAAATTTATATACACACATATGAAGTTATTTACAAAACCAAACAAACACTTATACATTCTCGCACATATCAATAAATGTATAATTTTCAATTTATAATTCACAAGAAAAAAATTAATAAAATAAATAAATCTACCAACAATAACAATATCTCAATAATGTTCGCAATATTTTTGTAATATTATTTTTTTTTATATATATGGACATAAAATGATTGATGAACAATTACAACAATAACAACAACAAAAGATTGATAATATGTACATAAATATAATATAGAGAATAATTTATTTATTATCTTTTAAAACTGTGATATATTCCAAGAAAAAAACGATTCGAAAACATACTGTAATATATTTGTACACTTTTTAAATGTCCTTTTTCGTTTCTTTTGTTGTCGTAAAAAATCGTAAAAAAATATAAGAAAAAAACCTTTATTTATATAATGTAAAAAGTAAAAAAAAATAAAAAGCAAACATTTTATTTGTATTAGCAAATAAAATTCACAGTATTGATATAACATTTTCAGTGCATTATTTTAACTTAACGAGAAAAAAATATCACTTACATTGAATCACAAATGATTTCAAACGTATCATTAAAAATTTGTTCCATAATTTAATTGAAAAACAAAAAAAAAAAACAATTTTATCTATTACAAATGATACAATATAATAATGGATTAAACTTTATATCATCCGATCGTTTTTATCGAACCAATGATATTGAATATTTTTAACGAACTATATATTTGTTTTTACTTAAACTGCAATCTATGAGAGAATACAATGTTTTGAAAATACAGAAAAATATATCCTTAATATATATATATATATATATATACATTATACCTTATATACATAGACAACATTTTTTTTTATTATCCTACAGATCGTAAAAATGTTATACTAGTGCAAAGGAATATTATGTGCAAAGGGATAGCAAAGGTGATATTCAATTTTGCTTTTACCTGCTTCTTCATAGAAAAATAAACACCAAATAAGATATTTAAAAAAAAAAAACATTATATTTGTTTCGCATCCAATGCTTTCGTTTGAAAAATACATAGTTATTTTACCTTTAAATATATAGGCATCAAATTTTAAAGGATGATATATACACATAAGAATTTATATCCTTTTAAATATAGGGAACTGCAATGTAGAAATCTGTTATCAAAATTGATATGGATTTTTTTGAACACACTAATTTTTCACTTCAATTCAAATCGTTATATATACAGAAAATGTTTTGAAACATTTGAATGATGATTTTCAATGTGATGATTCAGAAATGCATTAGTGCCAGGGGGGCAGGGCCGCCAAGGAATTTTGTACGTCCGGCGAACCCATTTTTTATGTTGGTCGTAAGTTGATCTGGAATATTTCAATGCTTATAAGCAGCTCTCCAAATTCTTTCACCACAGGTGCATTAATTATTTTGTGATTTTTGTTTGTAGCAACCCTGCGTTTACCTATTTTAGTTCATTTGTCGGGGTTTATTTATAGGCTTATTTATCGTAAATTATAACTAATTTAGGTGTTTTTTTGCCTATATTCCAATTAGATGTCGAATTTTAATGAAATGGAAGAAAACGCGTTCACGATTATGCCTGTATTTCCCGCATCCTTGTTAATCTATAATCGTTGGGTCTTTTTTCTCACTAAGCCCTATATGTGTATTCAATTTGGGAAACCCTGGAGACATTTTCATGCGGTTCGAATGTTTTTTTTTAATTCAAAACTTGATACTCGGTTTGTTTGCGTTAGCCACCTCTGGTATATATATCGAAGATATTCGAAATAATCTATTAAAATAATAATAAATATTTGTCTGTATTATTATCGCAGATTCCTATAATATTATGGCACTGTATGCGCATATACGCGCACAGCGCACTGATCCTTTTCAAATATTTCTATATATTTTTTATGATGAATCATAATTTTATTATACAATTAAAATTACAATGTATAACCAAAATTTCAATCATATGCATACTCACAACTCATTTCGATATACGAAAAACTAAAAGTGCGGAAAATGCGGAACGAACGGAATGATCTGAATGGTCGGAATCTTGGAACTTAACAAAAAAAAAATTGTTCTGATGAAAATTGCAGTCTATTCGGTTTAATAGTTTCTGAGAAAAAATGGAGAAAATTTTCGCTCTCGGAACGAATGAAAAAAAAAACTTTGAATAATTTATTGAGATAAGTGAAAAACAAGGGATCTTAAAATTTGTTTGCCCAACGTAACGATCGTAATAAATCACAAATTCAATGTGCGTTGAATTAATTGGTGTTATAATTTCATTGTTACTAATCTATAAATCAAATTATGAGATATATTGTATATGTACCATGACCATATATATAATATTTTATCAATTTCATTTAATTTTGAAATACCACAGAATACATTTTATTTTTATTATGATAATGCGCGTTATCTTAAACATGTGTTTGTTTTTTTTATTTTATTTTTTCATTACAAAAATATCTATTCATAGATTCAATTCATTTAAATCAATATAAAAGATATAAATTTCTAATATATTAAATCTTAAAAATAATTGTGAAAATTCAAATATATATATTATGTAATCACAATCATAATCTATATGTATGTATTGTAATTTATTGAATAAAAAGACATTCATATTGAAATGTAGAAGAAAAATGTGTAGTAATGTTAGCGGGTGCGATAAAATGAAAAACATTCGATTATTTTAAAGGCTTTGTTAATTGATTTATTTCTATTGTTATGATCTTAAAACGTTTATAGATTATTGGTTATTGATTATATTTATATTATATAGCCCAAAATATGAAGATAATGATAAATTGTTATATAAATTCGAATTTCCTTGTTCGAGTTTTGTGGAAAAACAATAGCGATTTCGATAATCTATTGATTTTAAAAGTATTGCACCCGGAATAATGTTTTTTTTTTCAGTTTATGAGATTTTTTTATATAAATACAATGCGAATATATGATAAATATAATAATAAAAATTTGATTATAGAAAATATTTTGCTCATATATAAGGAAACTTACCTTTAATCGCTTTAAATTTGTAAAGTGTTCATAAAATTGCTATATTTTGGTCGTTAAGAATATATAATATTTTTTATGAGAATATCGATTTTAAATTGAAATTTATTATTGCATATATTATTTTTATTATTCTATATTTATTTATTTATTATAATTACATTTTGACCTATAAATACAATATATAATATATATATAATAAATATCATTTATTTTATAGTTCAGGTAGTCTATATATATACAAATACAAATAGTAAATAATCAAATGAATGTCATCATGATAAATATGAATATAATAATGTATAATATTTCAATTAAAAAAACTAAAATTTATTTAGTTATTATAATGTAATTTTTTAATTTGCTTATGAACATTGATTCATATAGCATTTTTATTTAATATTGATACTGAAATACCAACGATTTATCGCTACTTTCGCATATATACATTAGAATACGTATTTCGAATACGAATGACACAAATATTATTTATCATCCGTTTAATGCGCCAATCCATTTCTTATTGTAATTCTCGAGGGATTTCTATTGAGGGATTTCTTATTGTAATTCTCATGTGCAACAAATTTCCATATACAGAACAAATCTTGAAAATTGCACTGATAAAAAACCGAGCCACGTGCAATTTTTGGAAATTTGAAAATTATTGAGACTCAACTGTCGTATTTACTACCGTCGTATTTGTATTTAAACAAATATGAAATTTGTTGCTTAGATATGGCATTTACGGTTCCAGCTTTGAATGAACAGTAGATGAACGTTCGTAAACAGTCCCTGAATTAATTTTATCTCAAAGAAGAAAAAACATGAAAGCATTTGGATGTGAATCAGAAATGAATTCATTAAAAAAATATGAAAATGTAATCAGCGCAGCTTAAACGTAAACCTGAGTACGGAACATTCAGATTGCGAATTTTTTATAATTTTGCATAGTTTTTTTTAAATGACATGGTATGTCAAACGCATATCTAAAAGGCTAACCTAAATGCTTACAAACTTTTTGGGGTCGTACGGATTCGAAACTATACACTTAAGACATATGAATATATTTGCTAAACTGGAATATTTTAATTATAAATTATATGACGTTCAATTTTGGTACAGTGGATTAAGTATTTTTTTTTGTTTATAAATATATGTATGTATTATATATAATTTCAATAGAATATTTTTATTCATATCAATAAAAACGTTCGTTTCTATAAAGATTTTAATTGATTATTTCGTATAAAACATTTTAAATTAAAGATAAATCTATATACAGTTAAATTATTTTTGATTCTTTAATCTTTAAATATTATTATTACGTAATATTGTGGTTGAACAAATTTATTGAATTGGAGGATATTAAGCATACATTTTGCCAAATATAACATTTCAATTACATAATAAATGTATTTTAGAAGTTGCGATATTATATAAATGCAGGATATACAAAATAATTAATAAAATTGTATATAAAATTGATTAAATGTCTATATATACAGGGTGTACCGCTTGACACCTTACAATCCGCATACCACGTAATCTTAAGACTATTTCCAGCAATAATATTTATATACACTATTATAAGTATATATAACTCTGTGGTGTAAATGTTAAAAATGCCAACCTAAAATTCTAACGAAATTTTGGGGTCGTGGGTTCGTATCCTACTGAAGACATAAAATATGTTTTGTGTTTTCGGTTATTTTTCGAATCTGAATTTTAACACAGAGTTGTATTTTCCGCTTGCGGTTGGTCGTACGGCTAATTACCAACACCGTAAAAGACACAAATTAAGGAACTAACAACAGAAGGCTGTTGTTGGAGGCTAAAACCAGATTGTTGGTTGTATAGCGAAAAATTTTTATTATAGGTAAATGAATTACCTTTAATTTTGCTCCGAATACAATGTTTGCTATCTACCTATCGTTTAGATTTATTTATGCTTAAAGTGAAAAAATATGGTGTTTTTTAATTAACGTTTTCCGAAAATCAGAATTCCCGAGGCGAAACCCGATAAAATCACGAATTTAAAAATAAATAAAAAGACGTTTTCACGCTCTATGCAGTCTAAATATTCACCCATAAATATCCTTATTGGGCGATTTTGTTGTTGTTTACGTATCGGTTGTAGGTCAAGTCCTCTGGACAACATTTATAATTAAATGTTTAATATATTATAAAATATATTTTAAACAAATTAATTTTTCTAACGCATTTTTCATGTCGTTGAATTAAAAAAGGAATACGTCTTCCTAATTAAAAAAGAGCGCCCTACTGAAAGAAGCGGTCCAATCAAGTGCAACGTTTGCATGAAATGACCGGACCAGTCCTAATCGTAACAAATAAAAATTTTTGGATTTTCATAAATCGAACGACTTAATCGAACGAATAAACTTTAAATTTTGCTTATGTATAGATATAATATATTATTGAATTATGATGTGTGTCTTATCCGCTGAATTATACGATTAGATAAGTAAGTGTAAAGTATACAAAAAAGTATAAATATCAAAAATACAAAAAAATAAAATGACAAAAAAAGTTTTTAGATTATAATAATTGTTGTATATCATTTAAACAAAAACAAAATTGATTAATTTTAAATAATAATATTTTGTTGTGGTTGTTGTTTATATATATATACAAAGTATAAATATTATTATTTCAAATTTCTTTTAAATATACTACTATGTCTATATTTTGTATTTCCAATGTCTTCTGTAAATATAATAATATAATTATAATAATAATTTTATATATTTTTTTATCTGTTCATTAACTCATTATTTATTTCATTATTTTTTTTTTCTATATAACATATACATACAGTAGACTCGCTATATAAAGGACGCTTGAATAAGAAAACCTCGAAATAGGCAACGCTTCCCAATTTTGTAATATTGCCTTAATATGAACAACTCTAAATCAATCAAAACCTCGATATAAGTATAACGATTGGTGTATTTTATTCATGTGTTGGTATTCGATATTATTTAAATTTTTAAATTAAATGTTATATCTCTCACAATCACTCGTTCACATATATGTATTGTGTTTTTTATTGGCTGGTTATGTGAATTTTATACTCATAATATATGCACAATTTTTATTTAGTTTGCGTTTCCAACCAAATAATTCCAACTAAATAATTCACAATTCACTTGTTTTCCCCATTGTTTTTCAAAATAATTGCTTAAATTAAATATATATTTGATTTGATTTTATCGTCTTTTCGGACGTTTGATAGATTTCTCAAGTTATAAAGCTATTTTAACATTTTTTACAGAACCCTACATATAAGAAAACCGTTCCTAAATAAGGAACGGCCCTCCGTGCAATCAATTGTTTCTTATATCGCGAGTCTACTGTATATGTTACATGCATATCAATATATCAATTATTATATTTGTGATTTTATTTTTTTAAAAAACGATATTTTTATAATATTTTATTATTGTTATTTTTGTATTGATAATACACTGATATATATAATTTTATTATTATTATAACGATCAAATAAATATATCTATATAGAGAGAAGTGTATATACTTTGTTTGCTTATAGAAAATATAGTACTCTAAAAAAAAAAAATCAAAAATACGTACTTACTTTTAATATCTTTAATTTAATCAAATTTGATAATAATAAAACAATTTATTAATTGTTTTTTATATGCGCTGACACTTTTATTTTATTTTGAATGTAAATTCAATATTTATTTTCCACCAAATAATTTATATTTTAAAGTATATAAATCAAATCAATCTATAATAATATATTTTTAGGGAAAAAATATTTTCCTTAAAAGTATTTCTTAAAAATTTATATTTCACTTAAGTTTATATTTTATAATATCTATCTATATATATTTTCAATTTATATTTTTCCCAACTGACTTATAACACATGCACTTAACGACTAATTTTTATTTAAAATTGATATTATTTCTGTTTTTATTATTTGAAATTAAAAAAAATTTCGATGTATATATTTTTTAATATATTGATGTTGGATATAGTATGTATTGTATTTATTGCATATATAGTAATAAATGTTGTTACTGTAACGAATATGTATAAATATATAGAGAAATATACAATTGAGCTTTATCTTTTAAATAAAAATTTTGATAAAAAGACATATTATATTGTGTACTTACTATATATGCGTTTGACCAGTTCAAAGTACATATTATTTTTTTTTTGTAATATTCTTTCACATAAATATTTTTGTATATTTTAATATGTATTATCAATAATTCATCATCATTCACACTCTTGTTTGTAAATGTATTATATATACATACATACATATACATATTTTAATTATAATATTATCAACTATTTATTATTTGATCTAACTAAAGAGGATAATTATATATACATATAGATCGTTCATTAAAGTTCATTGTAAAGTTCTTCTTTTTGTTTTATTTATTTACATATATAAATGCTATTATTGATAAAAATGTATCCACTTATAGAGTATTTTATATATCTATAATTTATCTTTATCAAATACACTATTTATACATTTGATTTATATATGCACAACATAGAATTTTATCATATTTGTCGATAGTGGAAAATCTAAACTCTAACATGGTGATATAAAATAAGTCCAATTATAAAACAAATATATTTATATATTTAATATGCTATGATGTTTATTGTGATAAGAATAAATGGCTCCTGTGAATATTTATCTAAAAAATAAAGTAAAATGTATTTCATATTGTATACGATATCTTAATTGTTATAATAATATAATTACACGTATGTATGTCTATACCTTATATACACATACACACACATATATAAATACTAATCCACGTATCAATTACAATAATACCGCATTGGAATTTGAATTGATTTGCTGATCTCGATCAAAATTTTGTATGTTGGTATACAGGTTTCTCTCCTATAACACGGTATCCTTACAACACGGTTTCGCACTCTAACACGATAGACAAATTGAGGAAAACCTCCTGCAAAACGGTTTCTTGCAACACGGTTTCACTCTAAAACGATAGCAAAATTGAGGGAAACCTTCTACAACACGGTTTTGATAAAAAACGTTAATAAAATTTCGGAAAATATTTAACACTTATAAATTGCATTATTAGTGAATCTTGACACGAAATATCTAGAAACGCGTTACATAAAAACTCGTAAACAAAATTTGTATTCTACTGAACCAAGCTATGTGTTACAAAAAAGCAGTACATTTTCATTTGAACAAAGATTAATTATATATATTAGTTATTTTATATAATTAATCTTTACTATTATAATTTATTGTATTATAATATTAAAATTAGCAGATATTAATTTAAAAAAATCAATTATTAACAAAACATGTATTTTTTTTAAATAAAATTTTAAAAATCCATGTACTAAATAATTTTTTAGTTTTTTTTTGCGAAAAATAAAGTTGCTTATTGAAATTTGTTTGGAAATTTTGGACCTAACCCCCTCTTTTGTACTAGCTTCTAGTCTGTTATACCACGGTTTCGCATAACACGGCATATCCTAGGAACCTATCTACCGTGTTATAGGAGGGAAACCGGTATTACCATTATATACTACGCAAACCATACATAATTCGGACACCTGCTATTTTATTCGTGTGTTAGATTTTGAAATGCCGAGAAAGGACTTTATATGATAATTTTTGAATCCTACTAATTATTTTTCATAAAATGATGATTTTAGTTTCATAATTGTGGAGACAGAAGTAAAAAGACTTTTACATTCAATTAGTTTTAGAATTTATTTCAAAATGATTCGATTTAACAAAAAAAAACTTTGACCGTTATTATATCGGACACTTATAGGCTACTAATCACCTTTGTAACGTCTTCTTTGACCTATATGATAGCCTGCAATCTCTTAGACGTGGTATTTACTAAATTTTTGCATTCATCCGGTGTTTTTGAGTTCCTAATTTCAATGATTTTATTAATGCCCTAAATGATTCCATTTTACTTAAATCGTTACTGTATGGTTCTTTTTAATCTTACTAGTATTATTAAGAACAATATGACATATTCCTAAAGAACTTAATGTAGCTCATTGTAAGTCTACCGTATCAGATATTTAAATAAAATATCGTTTAACCGGTTCATTTGAGTCACATAAAGTTGTGGAAAATCTAATGTTACTGATCGTGATAAACGTAATTGTGAAAAAATAAGAGAATTGCTGTTAGTTATATAATTATAAAATGGTCAACAGCAGTCCAAAAACTGTATCCCTCTCCTAATAATAATATCCCTAATAATTTTTTAGCCCAAATCAAAGCCACTTTGCAAAAAACAAAACAATAAACAATTTTGAGTTCTGCGGCAATGGGATATCATTATATTTGGTGATGAATGTAAATTTGTTATTGTTGGTGGTTCCGATAATGGAGTATAATTCACACAAAAAATGAAGTATTCCATCATGATTGTTTAAAACGCACTGTGAAGAAATTTTCAGCCAGTGCCATGGTGTCGGGTTGTATTTCGGTAAAAGGCGTCCGGAATTTACATTTCATTGAGTGTACGGTTAAATGCCTATACCTTTCTGTCTGCGCAATAATTTAACTAAACCCATCATTTTATGAAATAATTGCTTTTAATAATATGTTTGGTTATTTGTTGTGTAAAAGTTGAATTCCTCATTGTTAAAAAATTCCGCTCATTTCAATACTTTGGGTTCTTAATTCCTTAAACATATTATTTTCCCTCTAATCATATTCCCTTTGTATTCCTTTAAATGTAAATGTTTCAATTACACACAGAGCAAATCTATATACTGTATCATTGTATCACACAGAATTTTATAATCGTCACACATAATTACAATCGTTACACAGAATGCTGCGTATTTAATATGATTCTTTATTAATGAATTCAATTAATGACACGATTTGGAAAAAAATTGTATGTTATCATGGTTGTGTGCGAAAGTTTTCTGGTTCTTACATCATTTTCATAAATGTAAATATACACCGTTTGTTAAGAGTTTCTGCTCAAATGTATATTTGAAATAAATAAATAATTGCAAATAATTTCATTTACACTCAACTGAATTTTATTGATAGCTAATTTTTTAATTAATTAATCTCCTTTTTTGTCATTACCTCGTATTGAAGGTTTAGTACATTATCAATTTATCTATGTCTTATCATATATAAAATCAATAGAGTTTTATTTATACTCATAAGATATAAATACATCCGAATTACATCGATTAATTGCTATTAACTGTAACATAATTATATAGATTTATTTAATTGTTATGTACAGATATTCACATCTAAGATCACCTTATCACGTTAATGTATGCAGTGCTATGGTGCGATAATTAAAATTTTTAATACTAATGTGTTTTTAATATAAAATACCCGGATTTGATGGGGCCCATATAGCCGGGTGCATTATAATTCGTAAGTATATCTATTATATTGTTTTTCATTAATAGGTTTTGTTTCGTCCATTACATATACATTTTAAAAATATATATTTAAAATATTTCATATCTAATCAGCAAGAAAAAATTAAAAAATAATTTTATCATTATAATACAGAGATTTATTGTAATTCGAATATACATGAAATAATTTCATATTAATATATACATTTTATCTATAAATGGCTATTATATATACAAATATATAATAATAAATTGATATTATTTGTTAAGGTTATCAAACGAAATCCTGATTGTCGATTATACTTACAAAAATTTGTGTATATTAAAAAAAAAGTAATTTAAAATAAAAATATAATAAATAAACATTTTTCAATATATTATTTATACAACAGATTATATATGATAATTGACAATATTTATTATAAGCATTGTACTTTCCGTTTGTGTCTTATTACGATAGTTTTGAAAAGAAAATTGTTATGTAGCGATATTTTCTCATGAGAAAAATGGTAAACCTTTTATATCCGGAAATTTTTGTGGATCTCACGCGCTCAATCTATACTCCCATACAAACCTAAAGGTGTTTTTGGCAATTTATTTGAATATATTTTTTTCGGAAGTGGAAATTCGTTTCCGTTCATAGTGTTTGACTCCCATCAGGTTCAGATTTGAACTATTTCTCTGTACAGAAGTGCATGCTTCTATATTAACCTTCATAACATCACAATCGAATAGTATGTCTG
The DNA here is from genome assembly GCA_958336335.1 of Dilophus febrilis. Taxonomy (NCBI): domain Eukaryota; kingdom Metazoa; phylum Arthropoda; class Insecta; order Diptera; family Bibionidae; genus Dilophus; species Dilophus febrilis. Next base: position 36,429,432 of record OY284471.1, read on the forward strand.
CCAACGTCTCATTCTTCAACATATATAGAATATATACTGTTGTGTGTTGGCCTCTCGTATATGTCTTGGATGAGGTAGACCTTAAACGGTTCGCCCTGTGTATGCCATCTTCCAGCTCTACAAACATTTTGATTAAAAAATCGTTTGGTGTTTGTTAGCCCCAGGTAAGGAATGCCAATATCAGTCTTTCGAATTTTTTTCTATGTTCTCTATGTTTGGTTAGAGATACATTTAACCCCGTTTTCAACCCTATATAGACAAAAGTAGTTCCTTTCTCTTTCAGGTATTGACATGTGTAATTTTTACTAAATCTGTAGAATTATGGTTATTATAATAAGAATATATGAATCGTTTTAGCCGCATATTATATTTATAGTAATATTCCCATATTTAATCGTATGTTTTTCTTATCAACATTATATATGACAATATTATATTAAATGCATGCACGAAAATAAAAGTATATATTAAAAATATAATGAATGAATAATGAAATATGTTATTATGACGAGACGATTATATATATGTTAAATTATTATTAGATAATTTATGTTTTCAATTTATTATAATTATCTAAAACAATATATAAAATTTATAATAAGTAAAAAAACTATAAGAATATTATCTGTTATATATAAATATATATATAAAATGTGTATTTCATGATAAAACTGAATTTTATTGATAAACTTTTAGTCTACAGAAAATTGTATATTGATAACTTCTTCACTGCATTTGTAATAAATTAGTAAAAATTACAAATACTATAAACCAATTGAAAAAAAATATATATTAATCGACTAATGTTTTTAAACCAATGCTCGTTCTTTTATATGAAACGGCAGAAATTGATTAAACTTTTAAATTATCTGAAGAAAGTAAAAAATGAATAAAAAAAAACCAGGGTCGTAATCCTAAAAATAGAAATAAATTTAGAGCGATCGATTTTTAGTTAGTTGAGCACCCTAAATTTTGTCAAAAAATTAACTAATTATATATATGTGCCTTTCAAAAATTAAAAATAATATAATACTACTTTAAATTTAATTATACACAAAAAATTAAATAGTTTGTACAATCAAAACGACTAATATAATTATTTAATCAATATCACATAATATAATTTCTTATCGCAGAGAAGTTATAAATTATGTCGGATTACATATAATAAATATATATAATAAAGTGCATTTAATAAACAATTATAACTGCATATGTATATCGCATTGGCGTTTAAAGGTAAATCACAATATGCTCACAAAATCACAAAAATATTAAGTTAATTTTAGTTTTCCTCAAGAGTTTTATAAATTCTTTTCCAATTATCCTTAAACATATGATATTACGCTGCTTTCGAGCTTTCGAAATTTACTTTAAAAATTCTTATTCAACTTTCAGCGCATCTTAATCGGCATACAGGTATACAAATTTCTTTCTCAGATAGTTGCCCTTAAGGTTAATAATAAAAATAATATATTTATAATCCTGAGTTTTACCTATAAATATATGCGATCACGCAATGTATAATTTAAATGCAAATGTATATAATTCGATATTAATAAATTAATCGATTTAATTAAGTAATTATTTATTTAGTATATATTTCTCTATTTATGGTAAATATAACAATTAACCAATAACTTATTAGGTATACAAATAAGTAATTGCCGGTTTTAAAAAAATTTTTTTTTTCTACATTCAATAATCAGTAAAAGCCCCCCAAGTTAAATACCGTGAAATTAATAGGGTGATAGTTTGAAATGCCAAAATACGTGCGACATGCATTGCTGTTCTTTAATAAAAAAAAATCTAGAAAAATCATTGTCTCTGTTCTTAGAAAATAACTTATACATCAAAACCGGTCAAAGGCGCATTAAATGATGATACTCATTATCACACCCCCCGTTCTCTCCGGATCTCGCTTGGTTCGGCTCACACCTGTTTACATCAATGGGACACGCACTTATTGTACCGCCGCACTTCGCTAATTTTCGTACAAGTTCAAAAATGGTTCTTTGAATGGTTTCGCTCAATGCTCAAACTATTTTTTTGGGATGGTATTCATAAATGGCCTGAAAGATGGGCAAGATGTGTAAAGAATCAAATGGACAATACTTTGAATAAAACACTTTTAACTATATGCATTGCAAATTGTAAATACCGCGTTTTCGTTGACGAAAAAGCCGGCAATTACTTATTTATACACCTTATATATATGAATATAATGATTACATTTACATCTTTATAATACAAACTATATTGGGAATTTTTTTGTACTTATTAAAAAAAATCTAAATTAAATAAATAGTTATAACTTATTGTATATTTAATACAATATAATAAATCGCAACTATAAAAATATCTCAATATATAATGCATATAATTTTATAAAAAAAACTTAACAAAAATGAACAATACAATAATTACAAATATTAGAATTTATTTATTATTTACAATAATAATAATAATAATTAATTTCAATATAATACATTTGGCCATCGGTCAATTTGAATATACTAATAATTGTGAATCCAAATATGAATGGACAAAAGTGTTTCGTGAATCGCTGTGTTTAGGCCGCCCACAAAATACATATTTATGTGAAACATTTAAAAATATTAATCCATGTGCTGAATGTTCATGGAATCGCTGTTGGTCACAAATGTGTTCCGGAGATCATCCATCCAATGATAATTTCACCTATAACAAATTATTAAATGTATGCGAACAACAATCGCAAAAAACATATAAAAAATGTGGAAATCAATCGTTATTAGATGTTGCATTTAATTTATGTGTTCATAATTTAACGGTAATATGTCCCAAAGATAGTATTAAACATCAATATATCGAGGATCATAAGACAATACAGTGTATAGCAAACCAATTACCATGCCCAATTGGATTTCATCTAAATGTAACCGAAAATTTATGTATTGATACAGTAATGAATAGAGTTCAATGTTTACCAAAACATAATTATGATAGAAAATTAAATTTATGTACATCTGAACCAAGATCATTAAATTGTACAATGATTCAAATAAATACAGACGCATTAACACAGAACCCTACAAAAGTAACAGCACCATCAGCAGACAAGTCCAATTTGGATAAATCCCAAATGAATGTTAAAGTTTTATGTAATACAAATTTTAAAAATAATCAAACTCAAAAGATCGCGGTTCGTTTGGTTTGTTCACCGGGTACTTCATGGAATAAACACATTGAGAAATGCATTAAAAATACGGGTTATCCAGAATGTCCATATAATAGTAAATTTAATGATAGACTAAAACAATGCGTAAGGAAACCAATGAATAACACAATGCTATGTCCGGTAAATTTTCAATTAAATAAAAATAGAAAAATGTGTTTTGCTCCACCGATATCAATTGGTTGTCCCGAGAATACACAAATGAATACCTATTTAAATGTATGCCTTTCGAAACGTACCATTTTATGTTCAAATGATAGTGTTTATAATCAAGAATTAGATAAATGTGTTAAACCAATAAGATGTTCACCGATGCATACTAAATTATGTTTAACTAATGCCGATATTTGTTTGCCCCATCCATGTACAATAAATGATGGACGACATCTGATTAATGAACATTTACTATTTAATTTGGTAAGTACAAAATGAAATAACACTTTTAAATAAATGTATTTTTGACTATCGATTATGCGTTCTGCAGTGTATTTAAACAAAAAAATATACGGTCCTTTGATTATTGATGAACGCATTGATTAACAAACAAAATTGCATTTAGATTATATTCGAAGCTTTCATTTTGAATATGTACAGCGTATTCGATTCTTCCTGTGATATACTTTATCACAGCCCGAATTAAATTAGTAGTTTTTGTTGTACACTTCTGACGGAATTACTGAATTCTGTCATTCTTTTAGCACGAATTAATAATTGAAATCGACACTCGAAATTAATTTCCCAAACAGCCAAATTTAATGAGATTTAACGGTTATATGACGGTATTTTTGATGTTGGTAACTTTCATATCAACATTTTTATTACCGCCTAAGGATGTTAACATAACCGTCTTAACGTGTCGCAACGACTGGTTTTGGCGAGTTTTTTTTTTACTACCTAAGTAATTATTTTATTGGTAATTTACCTGTATGAACCCATGCAAATACAAGGTAATTATTACGTTACAATCTAACCGAAGTAACATTCAATAATAAAAATTCATTTTTCGCTTTACAACCAACAATCTGGTTTTAGCGTCCAACGACAGTCTTCTGTTGTTAGTGTCTTAATTTGTGGCTTTTTACGGTGTCGTTTATTAGCTGTACGACCAACCGCAAGGGGACGAAGTAACATTGTAATCTATAATTAAACTAGCATGCATATAGCGTAACTGTAACGTGTTATCTTATTATGACCGTATTTTCTACGGCGAACAATATGGTATTATTTCATAAACTTTGTCTACAGGAGATATGGACAAGGTATTTAGAAGGTTATTTACATAGATAAAGATTTTCTAAAGAATTATCTGTGTGTTGTGAAATATTCAAAGTTACCCCCCTCCACATTTTCTTATGGCTGCCCCGCCTCGAAAAAAAGCGGATCCTCGGAATCCACCTTTTATTCCGCATTATTGCCATAGAAGATTCCGGGGATCCGCTTTTTTAGCGAAGTCTCCACATTTTTGAGGAGGGGGAAGCGCAGGAGGCGGATTCGGAGGCTCCGAATTTGTGCATTTGTGGATTCGGAGTTGGAGGTGGATATTCCCTTGTAAGCAGTTACGTCAGTATTAAAAGAGCGCATACATTACCATAAGAATACCTCGTGCCTAATTATGGTGATAAATCGGTAATTTAATGAGTTGAACCATTCAAAATATGGTAATAATATTACCAATAAAAAAACCACAACTGCCGCCACCTAAATTGGAAAATCGCAGTTGTTATTTTATTACCTAAGTAATATTTGGCTGTTTGGGTTTTTACTTCCGGGGTTTTTATCTCCCAGGCAAACATCTGAAACAGGATGCAAGAATTCTGGAAATGTACATTTTTTTTTAATTCACAATAATAATTAGAAAAATAAATATATAATTTTTTTACAGAAGGCTAATGATGATAAATCAACAAATATGCGTAGATATAAGTCAAATATGTATTCAGCCAATTACTTTAACGATTTATTTAATAATCATAACAATATCGAAAAATACCGTATTAAAGTTAACAACAAGAAAAACCACCCATCAGCTATTTTTATGATAAACAATGGATTTGGATTGATGAAAATTACGACAAAATTACCAACATTTAATATGAATATTATCACCACAAATGATAAACGTCAACGTATGATTTTTCAAAGTTTTCCGACTGAAAAATTTAATCTACAACAAAGCTCATCATCGTCATCATCATTCAATTTCAAATTCAATATATTGAATTAACAAAATTTTGAATTTAACATTTACTGCAAATAATTAAATAAAAAAACATTCGTAAAAACAATTTTATAAATTATATAATTTAATATCATTTGTTAAACTTTTAAATCGTAATTTTTTATCATCAAATAACGACGAATGACGACCATTCAATAATTTTCGTTTACATATAATAATTTTTTTATTCAATTTATTATCTTGTAGAATAATTGGCAAACTTTGAGATTTAACATCGTTATTCAGTAATTGTAAATTTTGCTCTCTGCTGCTTGTGATACGGTGACTATTATTATTATTAAATGTATTTTTAATTTTTTTATACATTGGAAAATATTCGTTTAATGATGTATTTGTTTTACTTCGATTATCTTCTTTTACCGATTCAATTACTTTTATTTCATATTTTAATTTCATATTTGCCGATTTTGGCATGTATTTTATTTTTGATTTTTTATTTAATAATAATTTTTGTCGTTGTTGTTGTTGTTTTCGAATAAAATCTGTAATTGGATGATAAATTGGAAGTGTAAATATAATTTTTTTTTAATTTTTTTCCACAGAAAAAATTCCTGTTAGATTATTTTCAATTACTTGTAAAATAAATCATAAATGGTAGCATACTATCTCCAACTGTGTCATATAACCATTCATAAAGAAATATATCCATTCGGCCTTGTAAATAAACAGCGATTGTCTGTGTGCATATGGTTTAGATAAAATAAAATAGAATAATCTAAATTATAATATTATATATTGTATGTTATGTATGTATTGCATTTTAAGTTAAAAAAAGAAATGTTATAATTTATGTTATCAATACAATAGTAATAAGTTCAAAGTCTTATCGATGAACTTGAAATTTGGCAAAAAATTAATAGAATTTGCAATAATCTTTTTTAATTTTTTTTAGTTATCATAAAATTGCAATACGTAATACTAGACTAGATCTTTGAATAAACCAAAATGTTCAATAATTACATTTAGATAACAATTCATACGATCTGGAATGATTTTTGTATTGATGTTTTCGAGCAAATCCAATATTTCACGTATGGCAAATTCACCTAATGATGTTAATCCACGTATCAAACGTATTAACCATTCATAATCTGCATAAATAAATAAATAAATAACAATAAATTCGTCATAAATAATCAAACACATTTAGAGACAATATGACAATGAGTTTTTACCATCAATGGTCCAGTCTAGTGGTTGTTTACAAAAATTATGTAATCTTTGTACGAGCAATGCTGTAATACGTTCTTCAAAATATCCCCATTTGTTGGATATCCGTCCAATTAACCTACATATATCCGATATAAATTTGTCACCGCACATAATTGTATGAATTGGTGATTCAGCATTAATATCTTGTAAAACAATAAATTGTTGTTCATTTACGTCTAAATCAATAGGATTACAATTATTAAAATTATCCATATCATCATTTTGGTCTTCCTCATTTTCCGACGATACCGCTGCTGCTTCAATTATTGTATCACACTATAACGATTTTGATTAATATTTATAGTATTATTATACAAAAAAAAAAAAAAAACAAATTGAAGAAATTTGAATACCGTTATTTCATTCTCCAATTTACATAAATCATCTGTTTCGTCATCATCATAAATTTCTTTCTTAATGTGTACTATGTGTATTTCAGAATTAATTTCGGTTTTAATTTCACTTTCAGTCATTAAACCAATCATTTGTGTTAGATTTTGTTCAATATGCATGATTTCCTGTTTATTCGACTCTTCCTGTATATTCATTTCTGAATCATTTATAAATATTGGTTTTTCTTCTACGTATTCTACAACGGGATCATTTGGATTATTTTGAGGGGTAGCAACCATAATATTATTATCACTTTTATTATTTTTATCATGAATATTTATTATATCATCATGTTTTGGTGATTTTTTGAATTTATCAATCGTTTGATATATTTTTAAATTATTATAATCAACGTCATCATCGTCATCGGTTTGAAAAAGATTTGTACATTCATCAATGTCTATTGGTGGTAATGTAAATGTTGCTGATGGTTCCTCATCGTTTGCATTTCCCAATGATGTGTTGCTGTTGATGGTGGTATTTATTGTATTATCATCATTACTTGTTGAACCATATGAATAACTAGAATCCATTTGAATTTTTTGTTGTTCATCTTCTTCTTCTTCTTTTACAATATTTGTGTGCAGGTCATCAGTTTCTATTTTTGTAACAATACCGTCAACATTGTCATTATGTTCATCATTTATTTCGGAACTATCGTCGTCAACGTTATATATTGTTGGTATATTTTTAAAATTATCACCTAACAATAAATCGACAAACATAGAAGTTAAATGAAATAGAATATCATTTATGGTAACGTCACGTGTATGCACATTTTCAATTATTGCATCCAGAAAATTTAATGCTCGATTTAATATTTCATCATTGTATTCAAATACAATAAATTCCATCCATTTTCGTAATAATTTTCTTATCGCACAACCAATATTTGGATTCAAAACAGTTATTTGTAATGCATAACCAAATGCCAAATGATCACCGTAAAATATGGCATTAATCAAACGGTTGGCAAACAATGGAAGATACGGATTAACACGTGTATTCGATTTTATATTTAATTCTAATTGTAACCGGCAATATTGTTCTAAATTTAATTCTTTTAGATATTCAGCGCCGAGTTGTATTTCTTCGTCCTATTAATATTGAATGTAAAAACGAAGGGTTTACTACATTTTTATTAATTCAAAAATTTAAATTGAAATAATGTTAATTTTTTTATTACACAATTATAATAGACAGTTCCTTGATGATCTAATTTTTCCCAATTTGGAGTACTTTCGCCATACGATGGTGTTGTATCTGCATCACGTAATACTTCATTTAATAGATCACCCGTTAAGTAACCACCCGAATGTGATGTATATAATTTAATTGTCTATGTTTTTTGTTTTTTTTTATTATATAGAAATTGTTAAATTGGCAATTATTGTTATAATACATTTTTTTAACACTTACATTACATAATTCCCATAATCTAAATGAAACATCTTTGGCTAATTTTTGAGTAGCTTCTGCTGTTATATCGATACTTCTTTGTTGATCATATTGATCCACTTGATCATGTTGTTGCCAAATGCATTGTATTGTATCAACATCAAAACCACAATGTGATCCTGGTTCCTAGTAAAAAACAAATTAATAAATCATTATTTTGTTATGTAAATTAATAATAATAATAAATATTCTAAATAGATCCAATAGAGGTTAGTATGTCATATATATTAAACAATTGATCTACAATTATTATAGATAACATAGGCATAATAACTATAAAAACAAAATTTTAAACAAAAATCAAAAAAATGCTTACATATTTATCTTCAGCTTTTTCAGTCAAATGATTTTGATCATGATGTAATGATTGATGAGTTTCATTTGTAGACATTTCTGTATTGTTTTGAAATCCATCCATATTGTTTCTACAAGTATTACCACCAGATTGTGAATAATTATCTGATGGATCAACTGAAATATTTTCAGAATTATTAAATAATCCCGAGGCATCAGCACCATCCACAGTGGAATACATTCCACCTGTGCTGGTATTAGCGTTAGCATTGCTGGTGGAGGTCGCCGCCGATTTCCTTGACCTCCTTCCTCGTTGGGATGTTGTTGCAACGACAGTATTTGGTGCTCTACGTTTACCTCTTCCACGTCTTCTAACTACAACTCTTTCAGGTTGAACGATTGGTTGTTCGGATGTAAGACCGGATTCTTGTTCTGACGGTTCTGGTAAGATGTCTTCTTCAGTTTTTCGTTTATTGGAATTACGACGTTTTCTACCTCTACCTCCACGTCCACCAGCTCTTTTACGATGCATTACCTTATTTTCGAATTACAGTTGATAGATACATACGTACACGGCAATCCGGTTATGATTGCTTTTAATTCTGAAGTCGATTCGTTTGTCAATCAAAATATATAAGGGGGAAAATTTACCGTAACTGTATGTATATTTAATTTTAACGGCTAATTAAAATTTAATGAAGTTATATTGTTAAGATCTAGAATTTAAAATTAAACAAAAAAAAAAATAAAAACCTTTTCAGTTTTTAAAACCAAAAGTAAAAGAAGAAATAAACAAAAAAAATGTTAATGTTTATATTTATTAATTATATACATTGGTTTTTAGTTCAATTTTGACAATTCTCTCAAATTTGGTTATCATTCTCTATATTTTAAATACAATGGAAATAGTTCTGTATATCAAATCAAGATGTCGGTAATAATATTTTATCTATTTTAATTACCATTGGCATTACAAATCGATTTGAAAATTGGAATAAAAATAATAACTCATTTTAAATAAAGTTAAAACAATTTACTCGGTAATTTCACTCAAATACTTTCTTGTTATCCCAATATCGGTGTACAGCAGGCGTGCGTGTGTTGTGCGAATGTGACTATTCCGTATGCTTTCATATCATTTAAAAAAGCTTTATTCGTTCATTCACCTTAAGGATTACAAAAAAATGATCGCTGTACTATAATTATTTACCTAACAATTGTTAATTATTTTTATAAATGTTTAATAAAATATCGCCAAAAGTAACAGTTGGCGGAGCTGAACATTTTTTTGCCATATCACCAAAAGGATATGATCATATTTAGAAAAAATATAACTAGTAATATACCAATTTTTGCATTTTTCGTATTACCATAGTTTTCCTCCAATTGTAATTTGCCTTGAATAATTTGAAAATTCAATTTCTGATATTTCATAGAAGAAAATTTGAAAATTGCCCCATTAGTTCAAAAGATATAGTAGATTTTCCAAAAATTTCCAGCAGATCATCTGGGAAAAACATCGCTGAGGACATGTCCGCTAGACAGGAACCAGAGCATGCTTATCAGACTGGGAAATCAACCGAGACAGCGCTGCATCAATTGGTGGGCGCGGAGGAACACGAACTGAACACTAGAGGAATTGCATTACCTGTATTTTTGGATAAAGAGGGTGCGTTTGAAAGGGTTTAAGTCGGAAAACTGAGGATTGCCCTGAAGCGACGTAAGGTCAGCCGAGTAAATAGAGACTGGGTGGACAATACGCTGGAAAAAAGGGCAATATATATAAAATCAGGATACTCCAAAGTTGCTTTAAAGAGATTTAAAACAATTGGCGGAATGCCATCTGGCCTACTACTTTGATTAATATCGATATCTCTAAGTGTGTTTTTTATACATATACAACCTTCTAACTCTGAAATTTATTTTTTTTTTTATTAAAGATGGATGCGCCAAAAGATATTGATTCATATTATTGGTAAATCACTAACGTTTTGCATTCGAAGAAATTAAGCAATCAATAAATTTATGTGTCCTTCAGTAAATTAAAATGCATTTATTGCTTTAATATGTATTTGTATACATATGAGGAAATTAAATGGAACTAAAATCCTGAATAATTAATTCTGTATTCCTATATATGATTATAGTTATATAATGTTGATATAATAATATCATATATCATATATAAATAATATTTAGTGTAAATAAATTAATATTTTATACCATTTTTGTGTATTTCAAATTAATAATTAATAATAATCACATTGTATGCCATGCAATGATTTTAAATTAAAAATGGTATTCGAATATTATTATAATAAGTTTATATGTATAGCGTATCGATGGCTATATGGACACATAATCATTTCAATTGTGTATATATTTAATATTTTTTATGGCAAGGATGCATGATTTTGGAATATTTCAAAGTTATTCGAATTTGTCGAATATTGACTTTTTGGGTAATATAGTTTTCGGAATATTCCTTTATTTTCATTTCCATACACATTTAAAATTAATAAATTCCTGCTCGATAAAAATATTCTTTGACTTAAATTCGCAACAATTATTTCCTTTGCGATATACCTTATTTAACATGCAATAAAAACGTTTTTATGTTTCAAAAAATATAAGTATAGATATCGGGAATGGTGTTTTTTTTTTGTAATTATGCATTTTGAAAACACACTTATGAAAAATAAAATTTTATAAACAATATTTGTATATGAAATCAAATACGTTATATTAGATTTAAATTCTATTCATATTTTCAATCAGTTTGTATTGTTTGTGCTATACTGATGGTATTAAATAAATTAATTATTGTTCATATATATATATATTAGGCAGGGATCTAAATAGAAAAAATGATAATACAAAATGATAAAACAATTACAATTCGACAGAAATTATTTAAAAAATTTAAAGAATTTTTAATAATATTCTTTCGTAAAAGTGGAATTCATGGATTTTTTTATTTTTCACAAACATTTCTATCGAAATTTGAACAGTAAATATTTGGCTATAATTATTTATTATTGTGTATAGATATAGCATTTATTATCAGATTCTTTAAATTTGTTTTTTGTAATCCTATTCTATATATAGTTTTTTATGGTTTAGTTTAATAATTGGATGTATATATTGGTGTGCATCCATTAGTTTACAATTGTTAACACGTTACAATACAAAGAATACAGTTGTAATCATTGAAAAAGATCACTATTATTGGAATACAACACTACCAAGCCTAACAATATGTCCTGTAAAAAATCGGATCGATAAAGATTTATTTGATGTGTATTGCAGGTAATTACACGACATATTTTTTTGTACACATCCACATAATATATAATATACAAATGTTAATAGAAAACAAATTTTTAATGGCGTGAATTATCGATGGTTTTGGGTTTTGTCGCTATAGCCTGATATGAGTTGACAAAATATTTTTAATATCAGAACGAAAAAACAAAAAGCAATAGAGTGACATTCCATTCCAAGTATCCGACTGTCCAATATCTTATTTAAATCCAATTTGTGGTACTTTTACCCAAATCTTATCTTCGAGTAGTGTTTGGTGGAATAGATAAATATAGTGGCGTTCCTCCAAGATTATAACCATTTCGCAAAAATCGAACTATAAGCATTCGTGGGGAAATAAATATCGCACGTTTGAAATGTATATTTACAATTCCCCTTTAAATAATATAAATAACTTCTTTTTTTCTTTCCGATATAATTTATCATTTGCACATGTAGTGCAAAAAATATTAGTGGACAAATTAAGGAAGAATTATATGAATTCATAGAAACTTTATCAAATTCAACATATGAAAATTTTCATCTTATAAAAGATTATAAAAGTATTAATGTAAGTATTAGAAGATTTTCTTTTTCTCTGATATGGGAGTTTGAATATTGTTTATGGATTTATTCATATTTTCATTTTAATATATATATATGCGGTGGTGTTCTGCAGACATTAAATTTGAATCCCCAAGAGTATATGTCGTTAATATTCAATTTAACTGTGTATCGAAGTCGATCCGAAGATTTGGAGAAAAAAGTTCGTGCAGTTCGCCATACGGAATTCATACGAACTGAACAAATCCTTACGGAACGTGGAATTTGTTACACAACAAATAATTATTTAGCAAATGATTTATCAACGAGGTCAGTATAAATATTTATATAATATTTGTGTATTGTATGCTTATAATGAGCATTAAAAAATTAATGGATATATTCTGGTCGCATTTGTGTGCCAAAAATGTTAAAGCAAAGTTACAAATTACTAACATTATGTGACACTCCACAAGAATGCTGAAAATTTTCCATTAAACATCAAATACAAAAAAAAGCGATATTTTGAAAAATCCTTATTATGATTAATCAATTGAATTGGAAATAATCTCGATGGGAGCACCAAAAATAGCCACAACCATACAAAAATTCAGTACAATGCCGAATGATTCCTATAAGGATTTCATGAATTTGCTGATATTGTTAAAATTAACGAAAAACAAGCAATCATGAAAAATAACTACTTCATTGGCGAAACTGAAGCATAAGCATCGTTTCTAATGTTCGGAAAGAATCCACTTGTCGACTAAGTCCTTCGCCATACTCCTACTAATTGCAGTGTACAGTTCTGGCCCCACAAACCTAACGGACGCACCCCTCTGAATTTTTCCGATATGCTTTATAATTATAATAACCAGCTTTAAAAGTTTTCATAGGAATTTTATATTGAATATTTTCCGATTGAATTTATTATCATAACTATTATTTAAAAAGAATATTCAAAATACACACATCGTAATATGTGAACATATGGTATGGAACATCGGTGACTCTGTGGTGTAGTTGATTAAAATGCCAAATTACAATTCTTAAAAAATTTGAAATTTGAATATATTATTGAAAAGGATACATTTTTTTTTGATAAATGGAGTTTAATTGCATCTCTCATAATTTCCGTCTTTATAAATACTCTGTCCATAGGTTTTTGTTTGAATGAGGTTAAGTTCGAATATGATTGAAATCGGTGAAGTGGCACCGAAGCAACTATTGTCATTGTTGAAATTTTGTGGTAAAATTCATTAATTATGATTTTCGTCTATGAATGATTATAATTGAATTTTGATTTTTTGGTAATTAATACTGACTGCTGGTGTTACATTTAAAATAAGATTATATAATTTCACTTTCATATACGTAATAAAACTAATATACAGCACGATTATATATTTATATAGCAAATTATTAACCGGGCGTCTACCAGAAATTGATTCATTTTATAATGATCAAGTGATGTATGATATAATATCTGGTAATTTATTTGATGGTGATATAGTATACAATTTTATGGGGTTTCCAGATGACATTACCGTGATTATGAAGAATAAATTCAAATAAAATCAATTATTTATATTTATATATGTTTATATGTTTACAATAGGTATATTTACATAGTGCATTTGATACCATTGATATTGTAAAACCAAGTTTTTATACACAATATGCGCTAAAATTTTACTGCTTTGTTCAAGAGTTTGTGGTTGACAATAATTTTCAAGAGTGGGTATATAAATAGTAATAATTTATGGAATATTCAACTGCATTATATGGTTTTAGATTTTATTTTACTTTTTTTTAACTATATTTTATTAGATCTACTACAATTGAACAAAGGCGTTGTCGATTTCTTAGCGAATCCAATCTAACACATTTTAATGTATACACAAAATTATTATGCGTTCAAGAATGTCGTTTACAATTGGTTTACGATGTCTGTACATGCATTCCACATTTCTATCCGAATAAAAGTATGTATATTATATATAAAATTGTTTTCATGCCATTAAATATATTATAATCTTTCAAATGTATAAAATATCAAAGTCGTTTGTAATTAATTACATTTGAATCCTTTGCTATATACTATATATATGTATAAAACTGTTCATTCATCAATTGATTATAATTGTTTTTGTACTGTGTTAATACTCTGAATTGTTGCATAATTGATTATTTTTGTATATATATAATCTTTATAGGATTATGGATATTTTTATATATAAATATAACGTAGCGCATCGAATCGGGATATAAAAATAATATCTATATACGAAAATCAATAATTACACATATCCGTATATAATAATTTAATGTAAAAGGCCTCTATATATAATAATTTAACGTAAAAGGCTTCACTTTTTTTTAATTTATACGCATTTTTATCATTACTTTATTTTATGTATAATTTTTGCATATAAAAATATATACAGATTTTAACGCATGCCGCATTTAATCCTTATATTAACCAGATAATCTATATAATAATTTATTATTTAAAAGTGATATAGCAAATAGAAATAAATAAATATTCCGTAATTCAGATGCTTCTATCATTTTAATGGATTCACACTTTAATAAAAACACTATATGGATACTCTTTGTATTGATATAAATACTTAAAATGCATGCAAATCTTTTTTTTTTTTTTTTAAATTTCTTGAACTCATTTTTATTCTTATGTAGTTTCAAATCCAAAGCGTGTTTGTCATTTCAAGGAATTAAAAGGTTGTGTTGCTAGAAATCGAGAATTATTTGTAACATTTCGTAGTGCAACGATTGGTATGATGCCATGTTCATGTTTAGAGGGTTGTGTTTATTCTGATGTCCATTTGGATTCATATCAGATGTTAGAAGGTTCAACCGATTTTTTAGGTGCAATTGGTGGTATTATGTCAGTGGAAAAATATCCATTGATACGTTATAAAAGAAAAATATTATTTAGTTTTGTTGATTTATTGGGTAAGTTATCCTCCATGTTTATTAGTGGTACGGTTAATAAATAGAATTTGATTTTTTTTGCATTTTATTTCATTCTTTTTTACTTATAGTTTCCATTGGAGGAACAGCTGCATTGTTTTTAGGTTTTTGTTGTTTGGGTGCAATTGAAATAATTTATTTTTTTACAGTTCGCCTTTTGTGGTATTCAATGGGAAAACGATAAATTAAGAAAATATATAATTATAAGTTGGTGAAATTAATTTAATTGTTATATTTATTATGTTCACGAATTCACTTTCAAACCATTTAAATGCAAATATGAATAAAAACTTTCATATATTAAATGTTATATGTCATTTCTTTGGGTTACAATCTATTGATGAAATGTGTTAGATTGGCACTTACGTGGTACATACTACATTGTCTTATTAGTTTTCATTTTTGTTTCTAAAAAAACGCAATGAACACATTTGGTGTAACTGTAACCCGAGAAACCTCAAATTGTGTTCACCGCTATAATTTTAAGATGAGCTTATTGTTAAATATTAATTGATAATTAATAGGTCTGCCAATATAGCTCAAGCGCTCACGGATTAACCTCTGTAGCCTCCTTAAATGATAACGGTTTCCGCTGAAATATTTTGTTTTGTGAACGTGTTCGCACTTTATATCTTTCACTTTCTCATTTTGTGTTACGAGCTAAAAGTGTATAAGCAACATATTTTTTTCGTTTGTTGAAAACGTCGTGTTTTGTATACCAGAAAAATCTGATTTGCCGGGAAGGTTTATTGTTACTGTTTTAGTTGGATGAAAACGGCTGCTGAAAGTCTTCGAATTCTGGTCGAAGCTTATGGTGAACATGGTTTTTAGGAAAGTTATTTCAGAAAGTGGTTTAACGATTTAAAAGTGTTGATTTTGATCTGAATGATGAAGAACCACCCACAAAATTTGAAGATACGGAATTGCAACCATTATTGGATGAAGACGATAGATTCATTTAATGCGTGTCAAAAAACCATTTCTAATCGCTTAAACACAATGGGCAAGCTACAAAAGGAAGAAAATTGGGTTCCATATGAACTGACTAAAAGAAGCAAAGAAAAACATAAAACCATATGTGAAATTTTGATTGGAAGACAGCAAACGGAAACTTGTTTGTCTCGTATCGTCACCGGTGATGAAAAATTGATTTATTTTGATAACCTTCAACGAACTAAACATTTGACTGATCCAGGTCAATCGCAGCAAAATTGACACCAAAACGCAATATCCATTGAAAGAAGGCTCTAAACAATAATTTCATCATAGTTAGTTTAGAAAACCTAATCCTTTAAATTGCCGCATTAACACTATATAACAACATTACATTTTTAACTTTTAAAATATATATACATATAAACAAAAATTATGTACCTATAAATGTTTAAAAGTCAAAACGAATTCATGCATATTCCTATATAGGATTACTCATAAAAGTACGCAATATTTAAAGAGTATTCTGGGAAAATCGTTTTTTTATAATAAATCATATTTGTGTTAGGATTTTAAACTATTCTGATTTATCTTATTTTATAATACACCGTTTTGTAATACACCAGAATAAATCTGATTATATATGTATAAAAAATAGATTTTCCTTTTTTAAATTGAATTTAACCAGTTTTCATCATTTAAATATGCATACAATATAGATAATAAAAATAAATAAAGTATTTTTATATACTATAGATGGAACATATATGTAAAATTATTGTAAAAAAAATTATAGAAATACAGTGATGTAGATTTAAATTTTTATCTTTCACATAATTTTGTGTTTATATGCATATATATATAAACAGAGTGTGTTTCAAACATGGGAAAATAAAGTTTTGAGTGTGTTTTCTTAAACATTTGAGTAACCGTATATCTAGAAAACTCAATGGTGTCCGCATTGCACACAAAGTACAATCCATAAACTCTTTGTTTTTTAAGCTCAACATGCGTACTAACCCTAAATTTAAATAATCATAATTCAACTTCGAAACATTTCGGCACATAATATTGAAACTTATGGCAGTGACGGGAGGTAGTGGATACGCAATATCTATCTATATATAATCTATTTCGGAATGGTGTAAACATCCTGTTCATATCTTGAAAATAAAATGTGGATGTGCATGTATTTAGCTGTGTATATCATCAACAACATGATTTTTTTTTGAAGTAAAAGAATTCATGTTATTTATAATGTACATATATAATATTGATAATAGATTTGAGATGCATTTGCATTTGCATCTAAAAATATATATTTATATACAGGGCGTTCCAGTTGATATAGTACAAACGCATACCACAATTTAACGAGAACAAATTTACAAAATTACAAAATTGTTTGTTAAGGTATAAAATGTTTGAAAATAAAAAAATCAAATGAATGAAGGAAAAAATCTTTGTATTATTAACGTTATTTGTAAATTTGAAATAACTTTTAAAATATGCGTCGTACGAAAAAAATTCGTCGTCGTACGAGACAACTTTTGTAGGACATGAAAAATACAATCGAAATAGTTTATAAACAAGTTTTTTATAATGGGTGAAACTTCGAGGAAAATCGACTTTTCTGAAAAATTTGATGAAAAAATTTAATTTTCTTACTTTGAGTGTAAATATCTCCAAACGAAAGGCAGATATTAAAAATTTTCACTAATTTTAAATTAAAGGTTATTCAATTATAGCTATGAATTTCATGCTGACTGATTATCCTCCGTTCAGTAGTTTAAAAGTTACAACTTAATTACGGAATGTATATTTTTTAATGAACGTCAATTTTCAACCCGCTCTTATCGGCGGGGGTTGAAGTTAGACCCCCCCCCCCCCCTCCCAATACGATTTTTTACTGGAAATAACCCCAGCTTTACGTGGTTTACTTTTGTACTATATCAACTGGGACACCCTGTATATACCCACAAATAACATTTGAATATTTTAGAATATTTTGGGAGTTTATTTATATAAATAATTGACTGACGTAATGATTGAACATTTCAACTACATCGATAATCTAATTTCTTAATATGTTTACATATAATCGTTATCGTATATTGTATCCTTATTCAAATTTATGGTATTTTAAAATACAAATTGTTCAAAATTGATGTTACAAATTGTGTGCATTTTAATCCCATTCAGAGAGAGTTATTTACTCTAGTATATTTCGATCATTAAACTATTATGTTCTGATAATGTACTAACATCACATTCGATGAAGCGAACGTAGCCAACGTAACATAAAGGTGAGATAATGCGCGGATGCAGAAGTCTGTTGTTCGAGGCTAAAGGGTACTAAATTTCATCGGTTAAATATTTACCGTACGTAATATGCATCAGGATCAGTTGAATGTACATTATCTGATAAAAAAAAGAGTATAGACAAAAAAAACGATACGATCATAATTTATAATTTTTAAAACAAAACCCTAAAAACCCAGAAATAATGTTTACGTCTTCATCAGTATTCAAAATTATTACAAAATTGGGAGTTGGTTTTGTTTAACAAAACCATACTATGGAGCACCATCATATTTTATATATAGGCCAATATACTATAGTTGTTAATCTATAAATTGATCAATTATTTTTATGAACATATGTATACCAATAATAAATTATATATGCTTTATGTTTTCATGTAAAAATAAAACGACGATACAGCGTGCTTATATAGTGTGGGGTATAGGTACATATAATTGTTTAAAAAGTAATTAAAATTGCAATTGAAATTGTATATGTAGAAAATATGCATCAACGCTCAATGAATGTCACTATTTCAATTCTTTTTTACGATGATTTAATATCTATTTATATACCAAAATTTTGTTTATAAATATTGCTCTATAAATTTGTCATATATATATATATAGATAAAAGATAATCAAATATGAGAACATTTAAATAAGGACATGATGATTAAATAAGGACATATTATAAACATGAATGTTTAATGGAGAGGCTGTGGAGATGGTGAATAACTATAGGTATATCAAGTGGTTCGGTTGACGACGCCTGTAAAGCGGGATTCGGGAACATATGGAACAGGGCAGTGATAAGGCAAGACGTACTTAATTGTGGAGGCTAAAATGAGATTGGTGATGGTATTTTTAGGGTGATGGTTGGTTATGGGTGTCAGGTGTGAGGGTTTAAAGTATAGATGAAGTGGTTGAGAGAATGCAGACGAATACATTGAGAAGAATATGGGTTTTATATTAGGGGACTCACGAATGTGTCGTTATTTGGAGTTTGGTATGTTACCGCTGTGAGTGTTTTATTTTGGACTGCATGCTAGGTATGTTAGGAAGGGAGGAAAGGCGAACGAATAGGATTTTGTAGGAAATGATGAAAAGAAAAGTGGGATGGTTAGAGGTATGGAAACAGAGGGGTTGTTGATTTGGCAATTTAATGAAATTACGGTTCATAGGATGTGATGTATTGGAAAAAAAGGAGTGAGGAGTGATTGGATATATTCGGCGTTGGAATGACGTATTCGCAGGCAGGAATATTTGAATGTAAATTTGGTTGCCTGGTGACATGAGTGCGATATTGCAGGCGAAGTATGGTTGTATAGAATTGAATGCAAGATGATGGGGCCTGAAGATAAGTGGAGGTGTACGTTGGTGTGTAATATAAGAATAAGTGGGAGATGTATGGCATTTTATAGAGAGTTGTCTGATGTTGAGTTAGGTGAAGAAGGAATTGTTGGGACGGTCGCTGTTAATGAAGAAGGAGGTTATGTAGTTATTATCTGGATGAAAGGTTTTGAGAACTGTAGAGAGATGTGAGTTGAAAATGGTAGGGAAGGGAGTTTTTAAATGGAAATGGAAGGGCTTAGAATTATTACATATTATATATATATATATATTGTAATGGGATTAAAAAAAATACGTTTGGTTTGTGCCGTTAATTACCGATGTCGCATAAAAAGCAAAGTAAATTATGAAAATAAGTTAACTACCTATAAGATTGTTATTGAATGGTAAAACCCATCATTATCGTTGAAAAAATACCACAATTTATATTTATTCCTTTTTTGATAACCCTTTATGCATTAAACATGAATAACTATTGTATAATAAACAATATTTTTATTATGAATATATTTAATAATTGATCAATCTATTTTATTTATATGGTATGTATAACCTAATTTTATACCTTCATTTCAATTACTGCACATATGGTAAACAAAATAATAATATACATATATAATATATATATAGCCGACGGTCTGATAACCATTTGTTTTAAATATTTACATATATAGCTTAATGTTATTGCATGTATGCGAAAATTTCAATATGAATAATGAAAATTTTATTTAGTGTTTGTTTAAAAATGAAATTATTGATATATTCAAATTGTCATATTTATAATTTCCGATAATAAATTGTTGCCATTGTATATATTAATATTTCATGTATACGTATATATGGCAAGCAGCTGATTGATAGCTGCGTTCACAAAATTATATTCAATTAATTTTCGGTAATCTCAGATTGTTTTTAAAATTTAAAGCGACGGCCTCCTGTCCATGATGAACACTATCGTCGTGGGCCATCAATTGATCTTGATCCATTTGATGTATAAACAAAAGTTTGCTATTTGCGGAAGATTACAATTAATGATTTTCCTTCTATAAACAAAAAGAAATTAATTTATACTTAATCAATATACAGAGAGTCAAAATTAGATACTCTATTTATAGGTAAATAAATTACCTTTAATTTTGCTGGGGACACAATTTTTGTAAAATATTTGTATAAAATGTTTGTAATATTGTAAAATTTTATTTTTTCCGTGATTTTTTGCAGTTTCGCTTTTACAAATCACATCAAATGTGAAACAAATATGTACTTCCCTTGAAAATGGTAATCAATTTGCCGAAACGACGGGATATCTAATAAATATTTTGTGTTTTGATTGTGTTTTTTCCTAATCCATAACGCAAATATTTAATATACAAATTTGTAACATCCGAAGACTGAAATGCCTAAATGATTGTAATTCACAACAACCATATTTAACCACAACAGTCCGCTATAAACAAAACTTTTTTCACAATAATATAATTATTGCATCTAAAAAGGAGGATTGGGTGTTTACGAAGATTCAATGAATTCCTTAACTTAGCCCTGCTTTACAGGGCATATTTATAAGACCAATTCATATATATGGTCAGGTGCTAGTATTTTGTTTGAGGGAGGGGAGGAGGTGTATTTTAATGTTCTTGGCACTTCATCTAAGGTATAATAATGTGCAAATATGATTGGTAAATTCAATTCCTTCATACGCAGAAAACAAAATTTTATAAATTATTAGAAATTTATTACACGAAATTTTGAATATTCGCATACAAATATTCTGTTGAAAAATATTATATATGTAATCATAAAAATGATGCCATTTATTCATATATGTCCGTATAATAAATAATATATAAATATTTGGAAAACATCTCTCCAAATATCTGCGTTTACTTTAAAACCATTATATAATATTAATAAAAAAAAACGCTGCCAGTCTAACACCTGCAATAGAATTCACGTACTGGTGTGCAGTGAGGTAAATGGGGGCTTAAATTTATCACTAATCAACTTCTCATAAAATTTTAATATAAAATAGAAATGTTCATTACCTCATATTTTTTTGACATAGATTTACATGTGGATTTTTGAAATTTTTATTGAATCAATGCTCCTGACCATTATTATGAATCGATGGTTATGGGTAATTGATTAAATCAAAGGTAATAGGCTGTTTTTGGGTATGTATATATAAATACCTTTGGAAGTTAAAAGAAAAACAATTTTCAATGTACCATTAAATCAACTTTAAACGCCACTCTGACAACGTGCAACGTACAACTAACTACGTTTTCCTATATTATATATATGTAGGTTCTTCATTTATTACTTTACAGAATTTTCATATTAGTAAACCTATGGTAATTTTTCGAGATCTTTAATTTTGAAAGGGTTTGGTCAGCGGAAATATTTGATTATTGAATCCCTTGCATTTGTGTGGGATAAAACCTGAATGGAATACGGGATTCAAATGCAAGGAAGGGGGTAGAAGAGAGAGGGTGACATACCCCATCTTTTATATTTAACTAGCTCTAAATAAAAGAGGTTTATGTTGAAAATCGGTCGAGTTGTTTCCGAGAAAAAGTGGAAAAATCGGAAAAATGTTTAGTTAATTTTTCACGATAAAATGCTGCAATTCGTGAGAAACATTGATAAAAAAGGAACCTTAGATTTTTTTCGGAAACCGATAGCAAAATTTACTTTGAAAAGTGCGTACATAGTATATTTATATATATATCTTATAACATATATAGAAGCCATTATTCTGAAATGTATGTATACCTATAGGTGAAAATTTATGAAAAAATGCCATAAAAATGTATGATGTATATAATATTTTTAAAATAAAAAATGTAAACAAAAAAATCAATTTTTTATATTTCTTCGGTATTAGGATGACAATTTATATTTAGATTTGAAATTTATATATCATATATGTATGTGATATGAGACTTTTGGCATATATATTTTGTAATATGTATATACCTGAAATATCCTGATATGTATACGCATTTACCAGCTATATAACTATATAAATATGTATAGCTTATTTATATATTTATACTCCATATATATATTATATATACTGTTGGTTTATGCGTGTATAAATAAAACATTCATGTTCATATTTTCATTTTAGAAAATCACATCCGATGAATTTTCATTTTTTGTCTTCTATGTCGCTGGGTTTATTGGATTGTATTGCTATATGTATTGTGTACTCAAATATATTGAAAGTATCATTCTATTTTAGTTGTTTTATAAGAAATATATATATATATATATATATGGATATATAATAAATGTCGTATCACATCACCAAAATATAGAGCCACAATCAATTTATTTATTTTTCTTGTTTATTTTTATTTTTTCACATCATGCATCTATAATACTATCTAAATAGTGTATTATATATATATATTATAAATATATACAGATAGAATGGTGTTGCGGTAATGGTATGTTGTGATACTTTCATAGTATAAACAGATCCTATATAATATATATAGTTTTATATATATATATATACACGATCTTCATAACCATATACAGTATAGAATTATATATATATATACCAAAAATATACCCAGAAATCTGTTATCACAAAATGATACATTTTGCTGTCAGGCTTTTCCATTTGATTTATGGGAATGATTTTTTAGTTTTTGTTTTTCATTTTGTCCATATATATATATATATTTATACCATATACATATATGCGTTTATAGTTAACAAATGTATTATTCGTGCGGTATTATAAGTATAATAAATATTTTTATAACTCCATATATAACTATAAATATATATTAATACAAGTATTTATAATAATATGTATATATATAAATATAGAGTGTGTAATGTGTATGCAAGCATGCATATACGTGGGTATCTTTATGTATATGTATGGTAAAAAACATCATTTGTTATTTGAATGGTATACATATAAATTAATTTGATGAAATAGGCATGCCACAAAGAAAAACTATATAACTATTTATTTATATAAATATATTGAGTGTATATAATGATTGAGATGGATTATAATTAAAACTCATTTTGATCTTTAATATATTTCTAGCTATACAATGAATGGAAAATCGTATATTTATTTGGTATTTTCAATTATTATTAGATATATATACAAAACAATTTCGTTATGCAAAAATAATCCGTAATCGTTGATTCCAATTTTCATTTGAATGTAAATATATCGGATAATTACATTTATTTAAATGTGGGACAGAATCACTATATACATATATATTGTATATTAAAGTTTAAAGGAAATTGTTATATATGGAAATAAAATATCTCTGTATAGATATATATATGTACATTAATTGGTACTGTAATGCAATTGAAATAACCTAAATGAATCGTTGTGGTATGGTGCGTTATAATGTATATATGCAAGTTGAATGGAATTGGTATTGTATTGTAAATAATATATGGACATACGATATTGCGTGAAGTTATGTGAACCGTGATAAATTCAAATTGGTATCGCTTCATAGGCATAATCGATACGCTTTATATCCATATATACACACAAAAGAATATTGAAAAATTGATTGTTACAACCATTTATTTGTTGTACTAAAAACATCTTGTTTACTGTAGCCCTTAATTGTTAATAGTAAACATTTAAAGGTTGCGACGAAATGTGTTAAATGATATCCTATAAAATGCATATGCATATGAAATGTGTAAGCTTAAAATTTTATTTATTTATTTTTAATTATGCCAAATTGGAACGTTTTAAACATGATATTGACATGACAAAGTAATCTTTCAGCACGACAATGCTCGGCCAAATGTTGAAAAAGTCGCCAATGAAACGTACTTCGAAGGCGTTTCAATGCGGGATGTCGTAAGCCACACACCGTATTCACCAGATATTGCTATTGCCGCAACTACCACTTGTTCCAATGGATGACTCATAACGCAGTCGAGCAGAACTTCAACGTAGCTGAATGAAAAATTGGAAAAAATAGTAGCTTACAACGAATAATAATAATACTTTGAAAAAAGTACATTATTTTTCAGAATCAGTCTTCGAAGTTATAAAACGCATCCTCAAAATATACTTGTACTTCTAATAAAGTAATATTATAAGTAAAATCTAAAATAAAATTCCTTTTTAAAGTAATAATAAAAGAAATAAAAATGCGTATATGCTATTTTGATTTTAGAACAATTTTCAATTTACCGAGAAATTCAATAATAAAGAAAGATAACATTTCAGGATGAACTTCAATTATTTTTGTTTTTGAGTAATACATAATCAGCTTTCGTGTGTCTATTTACTGTATATTTTTATAACAATCGAAATCTCCCAACAATCGAAAATTATATAGTACGATTTGAAATAATTATTATTGCAATAATCATCGACAATTTAATCAATTTAGTTAATTAATATGTCTTTCACTTAAACTGCCAATATATATAGCATAAGTACACAATATATCCGGAAATAATTTATGATTAAACTATAAATATAAATCGCATAATTATTATAGATATATATATGACTAATATAGAAAACTATATAGAAAAATTCATTGATATCTATATATTCTTTTTAAAGTACACATACAAGTTGTTATAATTATAAGAGTGAAATGTTGAACTCCTTTTCAATATCAACAACTATATTGTTATAAATATCCGATCATTAAAAAGTTAAAATGTAAAATTAAAAATGAATTTATTTATTTTAATTTGGATTTTACCGCAGTGACGCCGATTTTATGTATTTTTGACTGTGTATTGTATATTTCAAAATATCAAAATAATGCAAACATGGTGTTCTAACAGGTACCAGCTATAACGAACTGATGTTGATTCTATATGGAATTACTTAGTCCAAATTACTCTATATGACGTTTTTTTTATTTATACCTCTAATCCCGAAATAAATGGTCTCTGGCGTATTAATTTTTTATTCCTTTGAAATGGAATGACATCTAAATAAATCTCACACAAAATATACACAATATCACATAACATATATAGAAATATTTTTATTATCATTGATAGTTTTTGATAAATTAAATTTCTTAAAAATCCATTTTTAATAAATTTATCTAAAAAATATGTTGACCATTTATTTTGTATAGTTTAATTGAGGAAAACTCCTTAGTTTAGGTAAAACATTGTTTAAGAGACCACATCAAATTCTTATTAATAAATAGTTTTTTGGCCATTTGAAACCGCAATAAAATCTCTATATATTATTAAAAACCCCAATTTTTTCATACAAAAAGATAGATATCAAAAATTTCAAAATCCATATCTTCGAATTAAAATTTTTGACCACCCTGCTTATACTTACAAAATTTTAAGTTACTCATTAGTATATATTTTTTTGACTGTATAATACTTGTGTGATAAAATGTTTTTCTTTAAACCGGTATATGTTTGTACTTTACCACCTCCTCGATCAATCGATTGTTAAATATATACGTATACTTACATATGTATTTGTACATAATCAATTAATTATTATATTAAACACGTACATTCAGTGTGTGCCTTTTTATTTTCGTTTTGAAAAAAAAAAACACTATTTAATAAAGTACCGAACTTATGAGAAAAATAAAACTTGAACGAAAAACCAACAAGTAAAAATGTAACTGATATGGTTTCAAACAATTGTTGAAGTTGCATACTTTAGATGGATACGGTTCTTTACATAGGCAGAAATGTTTAATTTAAATGATTGATAGTTGTAAGTGTGGGTTTAAAGGAAATATTACTCCTGCGAGAAGTTTCTATAATTTTGATGCTCTTAAAAAATGAATTTCCAAATATATTGTGCGACGAACTAAATTTTCCGGAAAATCGGCTATTATAAATTTTTTATTTTATTTTAATTACAACCTGGGAATTTAAAAATTCAATAAATTCTCATTATTTCCTAAAAGAAAATTTGGAAAATTCGGCCTATTGGTTTAAAAGATATAGCCGATTATAATTAATTTGCTAGGCATCTTCGAAATATTATATCCTTTTAGTAATATGTCAAAAAAAATGTCCAACTATGCCACTGATATAGCTATATAGAAATAGAATTCATTAATATATATAGGTAATTAATATATTTCGTTCTGTTTCTAACCAATTTAGATGAAATTTTGGATCTGGAGGTTAGATCAAAAATGGAAAACCTTTTATATCAGGATTTTTTTTTAAATTCATGCAGGAGTTACAAATCCAATAGATTATTAGATAGAGATATACGATAAAATTTTGGTCCCGTAGTTTCCGCCCACTTCCATAGATATACAAGGGTGTTTTTGGCAATGAATATTATTGTGGTACATATTTTTATATTTAAATTGCATGTGCAATTGAATGGTGATAAATTTAATCCCGCTTACCCCGCTTGGCCACAATTACGTGCCTACTGTTTCAGGTGTTTACCTGGCAGTGTATTTTTAACGAAATTCATAAGATCTTTATGAATGTTTAATTCATTCATTCATATGCATATATATGTATACGAACGCAACTATATTTTGTTAATTCAAATAGTAGAAGTTATATGCATATTATTATATAGTTTTCGAATTATGAATTAAAATTTTATTCACATTAAAGTTTATTTATTTTTTTTTTTATTTATTGTTTGCAATCACCAGAAAATTTATATATATAATTTATCATTAGTTAGTTAGTGAATATTAAACCTTCATCATGACAACAACTTCATCTATAAAATGTTTCTTAATAATTAGTTTATTTTGTGGTAAGTTGTAAAAAAAAAAACATAAAACAATGTAATTTATATTTTTATTTTATTAAAAACCTATAACTATATATTAATTTGTTCATAAATGTTTTATATTTAATAAAAATCGATTTGTTATTTAAGATTATTTTATGTTCATACAGATAAAATCTTATACAATATATATTTCATATACAATATAATTAAATGTGCAAATCAAAAATGTAAAAAACAAAAAAAATAATAAAGTGAAAGTGTTTATTGTAAAATTTAATGGAAAATGTATAATAAAAAAAAGACACAAAAATTTGAATATTTATGCGTGTGTGCACTCTTGCTATATATTATTATAAATGTTACAAATTATTGTTATATGACACCAATGCAAATGTGAAAATAATTATATATGGACTTAAAAAAACTGTTTTGAAAATGTCTATGAAAAAAAAAAAAAATTTAATTAAATTTATAATAATTTTATTTTCTTTCACATTTTAAATAAACATAACACCGCGCAGTTCGTGGGAAAATATTTTTGTGCATAACATATATTGCAGATATGTAGAAAGTATAAATATATTTTTATTTTCATATAAATATTAATTCGTGTAAAATATTAAAATATAGAAAGCTTAACTCAACAACATATAGTGTATATATCATATTTGTTTGTAAAGTATTGTTACAATTTTAAAAAAATGAATTTGTATTAAGTATGTGATAATTTTGTCATTTTTTTTAATGATTTGTGAATTCCATTTACGTTAATCCGAAGATAATCACCTTTTATTTTTTTTTTTCATAAAATACGCTTTAAATTAATATTAAATACTCACAGACCTTGACATTTTATATTATTTTATATATACATATATCTATCATAATCGTTTGAACCGCAGAGTGTTTTCGTATTTAATTATATATTATTAATATTGGCATATCATTTTGTATGTTAATATAATATCAACCATAACCATTCATATATCATCGATGATATCTTGTTATTATAATGATCAATAAAATTAATTAATTAAAATATTAAACGATTTGAGTATATATGAATTTTTTAACCAAATTTTTTTTTTTATTTTATATGATCTTTATGCAAAATATTTATTATTTTAATTCGTGTATCTTTTTTATTTATACACTTATTATATGAATATAACAAGTCTATGGCTGTGTGTTATGTAATAATTTATATGGTATTATTTTCCAATTACATTAACGATTATTTATATATTCATATCTTACAAAATTCATATTGTAAGTATAAAAATGTTTTTTCCATGTGATGATGAATTTTTGTCTTAACTTTGGAATATAGTATTTTATAGTAATTTTTATTAACCATCGCATATATAAGATATTTCACAAACGAAATGAATCGAACAAGCAAGAATGTTTATCTATTATTTGTTTTCTTATATTCATACCACATTTTATATAACATATAATAATAATAATGATACTGGGAACTTATATTAATTGTTTTCGATTCATTTTATATATAATGTAGATATCTATAACATACATAAAACTAAAAACCATTCTATAATTTTCTACCACTTATGATAATTCATTGTATATTTGAACATATTGATTTTTCAGGATTTATAATTGGTTTTTCATGCTGTATTAACAAAATATTAAATATTAATTAAAGATTACCAATATAAATATAATATAACTCGTTAAGAAATTCGATTTGGTTTAAAACCGCATTCTTCTTCATATTTGAATAACAGAAAAAATATATACCTATATACTGTTGATAATAAATTAATCATAGAATTGAAATGTTTTAATATTTAAATATTATATTATATAATAAACATTCAACGTTTTTAACCTATAGGCAGGCACGTTTTAGTTCATGTAAGCGCCTAGCTACAATAATAAAATAAAGTGCTCCAAAACACGATCCGTAATTGCGTAAATGTTTTGAAACAATTCCATTACTAAATGCGTTTGAATAAAATATTTACCACATAGCATGACTGATGGTTGTTAATTTTATTATTTAAAATATATTATAGAACAGGAACAAAGTTTTTTGGTAAATTGAGTTTAATTTATCAGTTCGTTTTTTTATATCTATATCTTTCAATGTTCAACACCATTAACTTGTGATTTTAAACACCATTAAATTTCAAAGCGGCCCGTTCATTTGTATAAAAGTGTACAGATTGACTGCGTATATCTATTGATTAATTCGTCGTATAATAATTCCTTTGATGAGATGACATATGTAAGTGACGTTCCATGCTACTGTAAAGGTTATATTTTTTTTCAAAATATCCTATTTGGAGTATCGATCCAAATGGCAGACCGAAAATAGAAACTTTAAAATAGAAGAAACGGCAGAATAGATACAAATACATCGTACATCGTAGACTTATTAAAAACTTTGAGTTACCTAAAAAAGTGAATCTGACCTCTGTATAACCTTGACACTGGCATCCAAAGATAAAACTGATTAATCATTTGTTTCATTTTTTGATCTCTAAAGATGGTGGTCCATACAAACTTTTTGTCGAAAACACTACATTCTGTAGAAATTCATCCATTTCAAGATTTTTGGTAGACCTTGTATATATATAAAGTACAACACGAACAACACAATAATTGTTATATTATATATTGAACAATCAACAAATTATATGCATCAACAATTAAATTACTCGTATAATATAATAAAAACAATATAATATTTTAAATTATACCTGAGGAAATAAATACAAAAAGTTGTTATTACGAAAGAAAATTCCAAAATTGTTATCCTTGAGTAAAACCGGATTGAAATTTAACTATGTAAATTATATTATATTATATATAAAAATTAGTTTATAATTTTGAACAAAAACTTTTATTATATATACTATATTTTATGATTATCATCTTTTACAGTACCTTTCTCCATATCAAAAAAAAATAAAATATTTTCAGCAGTTTGATTAAATAAAAATACACAAATATATATGTATTTATTTATTTCAAAAACATCATTAAATACTAATGCATACATTGAAATATAATTACGATATTATAAAAATAAAAATATTTAACAATTAAATAAAGGAAAGAAAATAGGATAAAGTTTAACGAAATTGTTATTATAAAATTTTAATTAAACAACACAATTTACAATTTAAATTATTATTAATTAAAATTTCGCACAATAAAAGTTAAGGGACATAAGTAAGGCATCCATGGGATTGCCACGTCCATAATTGGAATGACGGTGGTAAAATGCAATATTTCTAATATACAGCAGTACAATGAATAGTGTTATTATTCAATCCACGTATATAAGCAAGTTATAAGCCAATACGTCATGTAGGCTTCTCAAGAGTGACATGTTTATAGTATATCGAAGAAAGTCTATATAAGTGTATAAAATGGGCAATGCAATTTGATAAGACATTTTTAATATACGAAATTGAATATTATGGGGGCTTGGGCTGTTTGGACACCCCCCCTTAATTTTCAACGTAGAGCAACTTTCTTACGCATCACAACACATGTTTTCATAGAGATTTAGCGAGTTTTCGCACATTTTCCATCAGATGGACAATCCCCATTTGTGGAAAAATTCCCTATGGGACCCCCAAATATTGTTAAATTTTTTTTAACTACTCGTCACGCTCTTCAAAATAGCGAAAAAAAATATTGGTTTACATTTGATTTTCCAAAGTTGATATCCATTAAGCACATAAGGGTTAACGTGGGGACGAAGAGGTTAACATAAAAATAAATGAAATCCAGTGGGGGTCCACTAACATCATATTAGTGATAATTCCACTGGTTTCGAAGATATTGGCTGGTTAGCGTTAGCTGGGACAGTCTGTATATAAATATAAACTATCTACAATCATTGTATATATTAATAAAAATAATATTGAATACTTGGAATAGTATAATTGTATATTAAAATGTTAAGTTTATCTATTTAATAATGGGGATAGGTCAATATATAATATAATATTATATGTAGTTATTCAGTTCAGCTCAATTTTATTTACCTTACATTGTGGAAATCTCTTAAGAATTCTGTATATACGTGCTTATCGTATCATTATTATGATAATGATATGTACGTATAGTGAAAATATATTTATTTATAGAAATGCAAACCTTTTCATCGCATATAGGAAATACATTTTTTGCATCATACTATAATTTACATAAAAATTTCGACCGAATATTAACTGTTTATGAATATATTATTGTAGTTACATAATAAAATAATAATAAAAACTGACCATTTCATTTTTTAGCTATAAAAAAAATTAAAATACCATTCAATGAATTGAAATAAGTGTGTACTTGATCTTATTAAATATATAACAAAATTTTACTGGAGTTTCTGATTTATTAAACATACGTAGTAAAAATTGTACCCAATTCTATTTTTCTATTTGTAATGTTTATGTATTCAGTTCGATATTCCATATATGATTTATTAATTTGTTTGTGTGAATCCGCACTCTATATTATCGGTTATATATGTTGTCCAATATATTTAGAAAACAAAATTTAATAATTTCCTATAATTATTGCATTTTTTCGATGGCTTTGCGAAATTCCTCTCTTTCGCATCTTACACAAAATTACCAAAAGCTTTGTATCAGATTTTGATATTATTGGCTGAGTCCTTTTACTTCCTTTCATTATTTCTGATGTTGCAAAATAATCCGGTTCTCGGCTATATGTCGTTCCCCATACCCCTTCCAATTGAAGTGTACGGTACCGGTCCCACGAACCTATAGTAAACGTCCTTTTCTTAACCAAGTCCAAGTATCCAGTATCCAATTTATCTTATGTAAAACATGTTAAATGAAGTACAGGATCACAGGGTACAGGGTACAGGGTACAGGACTATTGAGTACAGAATCAAGGATAATAATTTGAGTAATATTTATGTATATAAATAACTTTATGCATCGTATCGTAGGCATACGATAAAATATATTTATTTTCATAAAATTTGAAATCTTTACATTTTTTTCGAATTTCGAGTGTTCATTTCCTATATATGGGATTTTCAATGAGAAATATTTCCAATGCGAAACGAAATACACATGCAGATATTTATATATTTGGATTTAAATATATCATATCATAAAATCAAAATATTTTTAACAATTTAATTTTATTGAAAAGCATATACAACAATGTAATAAGCATATACAACAATATTCAAGCATCATAATGGATACACCAATGGTGAATGGGTATTATTTATCTATATGGTTCATGAGCTTATTTATTTTTATACATGTACCTTTATTATATAAGGATATTCAATTCTATATATCGTTTTGGTTAGAAAAATACCCATTTATTTAGTCGATATTATTTTTTATTTATTCGAAATTTTTTTTTTCGAATTAAAAATGTCAATTTAAAATTTATAACCGATTTTTATTTTATTTTTTTAGGATTAGTATTAGCACAATCTGATGGTAATTTTCGAAGAAAACCAGGACGTACACAAAATAGAACAAGACCACCACAAACAACGGTAGCTAATGAAAATGACGATGAGACATCCGATTGCCCGGAGCCATACGGTTATTTTGCCGATGCTGAACAATGTGACAAATATTATGCATGTAATGACAATAGAATAACTGAAAAACTTTGTCCAGATGGTATGGTATTTAATGATTATAGTCCAGATCAAGAAAAATGTGATTTACCATTTAATATTGATTGTTCTAAAAGATCAAAATTACGTAAGTGTGTATTTGCTATTTTTTTTTTGAATTTCCATAAATTATTCCTTTGTCATAAAGTGTATAGTTTTTGAAAGATATAATTTCTCTCATTTCTCTATCGATTTGCTGATGAATAAAATTTTGTATTTTAGTAAATCTTATAAATTTCATAACAATTTAACTAATTATCGATTTAAATAATTAGAAAATTGTAGTTCCCATAAACACTTTGATTTTGATAAATCTTTAATTATTTGAATGGTTTTTTTTTCACACACACACACAGAAACACCAATTCCATCCCTGCATTGTGTACGACAAAATGGATATTTTGGTCATGAACAGGAAAATGTCTGTGATAAATTTTATTATTGCGTTGACGGAATGTTTAATATGATAACATGTCCGGCTGGTTTAGTATTTAATCCAAAAACTGGTATATGCACATGGCCAGATGAAGCACATAAAGTTGGATGTTCATCAGAAGGTATGAAGATATAAATATAATGTATAATTATTTATGTAAAATACTTGTATTAATGTTTTATTCTCGTGAAAAAAAATCCCGTTTTAGAATTATTCAAATTTACATGTCCACCAGTAAATGAAAGTTATGCATTAACACATCCACGACATGCTGATCCAGAAGATTGTCAATTCTTCTATGTCTGTATAAATGGTAATGTGCCAAGACGGAATGGTTGTAAATTGGGACAAGCATTCGATGAGGTAACAAAACGCTGTGATTGGGCAAGAAAAATTCCTGAATGTGCCGATTGGTATAAGGGTCAATTAACCGATGCCGAATTAGATGCTTTGGAAAATCCAAAAACAACAACTGTAAGAACTCGTGTAAAAGGAGCATCGCGAAGAAAAGTTGCGAAAAAATCACCGCCACCAACACCAATAAGGGATGAAGAGGATGATGAATAGGGGATGGAGGACTGTAAGTGAAAAACATATATAGAACTAAATTGAATTTGGATTTGTTATTATTTTTTTATGTTTTTTTTTTTAAATAATATCCTTTTCATTTTTGTTCCTTTTTTTGGTTTTTCGAAAATGAAAATGTTTTAATAAAAAATTTATTTGTAAATTAATTGTTTTTATGTTTACTATATTAACCCTAGGACTTTAATACCCATTTGATTTTAAAAGCGATGTTAAAACTTTATTTTTTTACTTATGTTTTTTTACAAAGTGTTCAGAATTATGACCATTCTTGTTTTTACCAGGCATGGATTTGCATTTTCTGGTTATAATTATAACCATGATTAAAAATGAATTATATTATATATGGTGTCCCAGATTCTTTAAGATTTTAATGTTTTTCGCTAATCTCGGACACTTATCTACATAACTGCTTATTGCAATTGAAAGATTATATACACTATTAGCATTGGTCTTAAATTAAATTTAAAATGATCGATCGAAACGCAAATCATTCTTAATTTCCATCACTTTGATCGATTGATTTTGACCGAAATGTTTCATTTATCATTACTAATTTCCTAGATTTTCAGTTTCTTTACTATTTCTCTTAAAACATTTATCAATGTTTATTTATTACGTATCTTGAAATTGATAATAAAATATATCTAATTTTTATACATAGGAGGCAATTGGGTATGTAATTCTCATACAATTAATTAAAAATTTCTATATATGGATTTATAATTCCATTCGCTGCAGTTTGCAAATAATTGAAATGATTTTATTTTCCTTAATTTATTTTTGTTTTAAAAAGAAAAAAAAAACTTTTTTAATGAATATGAAACAGTTAGGAAATGTTTTAGAAAACGTATGTATTTATGTGACAAGTTTCGTTAACTTTATTAGTTTTCAACAAAAACAAATATAAAAATTTGATTCTAATGAAAAACAAAAACAATCACTAAAAATTGTAAACTTTTTCTATTTTACATTTGTAATTTTTTGGTTAAATATAAAAAAAATATCTATATATAATCTAACATTTTTTGCATAGATTTATCTTTATTTTTATTTCAAAAAGTTTTTATATAATTGTATATTTACCTACAATTGTGGGATGTATTATACGCCATTTCATTAATATAGAGAGCGCAGGAAAAACGGTATTCTGTCGCCAGCATTGTCTTATCTTAATTTTTTTTTATTCTTTAACAAATTTTATTATAATGCAAAAAATTTAATATTTTTGTGTGTGTATATATATGTAGTATATACTACACCACTTTTGTTATAAATTTCGATTCACATTCAAATGTATTTTAAAAAATATGATATTTATACTTATTGATATTTATTTAATTCTATTTATATATATCTGTAATAATACATGATAAAAAAACCGCTTATTTATAGTGAATGTATATATGATTAAGAGTTACACAATGTATTTGAATCTACAGGGTTATTCTAATAAAACACAACAGACCCGCGGTTGTGCGAAAACGAGGCAAGAACCACTAAACCTATAGTCTTATATTAAACCGTGTCGTCAACAATGTCAATGTTGCTACAGTGCGTGATAATGATATCAGACAACCTATAGATACATACATTTCATTCGTTCCATATAAAACTTTTACCGGATCTTTTTTTCCCGAACCACAACGCAAGGTCGAACATTTTTTGTCGTTTGAACATTTACTAAATAAAATATAAAATATACTAAAACTACGTTCTTTGAAAACGTATAGTATAGTTAAAGATTTGACATATTTTGATCACCCTGCATTAGATTATAAATATTTCTTTGAAGTAATATTTCATTTTTTCTGGTACTTCAATATACAGATAGATATATAAATATCTATATTAATACATATAACGGCAATATATAAGGCCTTTTGGTATTCTTTATACGTATATTATATATATGATGATGATTATGCGATGCAACAACTGTTTTGCTAGTCCCCATTCGGTATATAAAATATCTACATAGATAAATTACTATACGCATACAATATCGAAGTTATTGATATAATATACTTATATAGATACTTTTTATGTATAGAATGTTATTGATATATTGATATATAGAATTATTTCCATCGTCAAACAGAATTTATGGTAAAATAATATACACATTTATTCAAAATAACTTATTAGTAAAAAATAAAAATGCTTTTAGGAACAATCATTTTCGTAGAGCCCTGGGGCTGGGAGAGGAGGATTAATTTTAATATAAAATGGTGTTTTGAAACTATAATGTACTAATTCGGAATAAACCCTGGGATGTGAAGGGGAATGGATGGAATCAGAAAAAAATTCGCAGATACAAAACTGCATATTAAATCTCCATATGCGAAATTTCAATTCAATTGGTTAGATATCTCTAATGATTCTTTGGATTTGCGATTGACTGGATCGAAGTGGATATGAATCGTGAATCTGCATAAAATAGAAGTGTATAGGAGTAACAATTATGCTATAGTTCTAGATGTAACGAATTTTCCTCATATAACAACAATATATTTCTCGTCTTTCCAAAACTTTTTCATCCCATGCACGTCGCATTACAATTACAATTTACTTATTCACATAAATGGAAAATGTACTTCATTTCAATTAAATACCACTTATTTTATGGATTACCTGTATATATAGTCTATTTTGTCCACATATTATATTTTATGTTACATATATGTATTATTGTTATTTTACCATTCCTTACGATACTATATTATAGAAAATATCTTTCTAAAAATAAAAAAATACCCTATATCCATATGACCAAAATATGTTTATTATGTATATGGTATATATATAATAATTTGGAATATAAATCATTATAGAAA
This sequence comes from Dilophus febrilis, assembly GCA_958336335.1. Classification (NCBI taxonomy): domain Eukaryota; kingdom Metazoa; phylum Arthropoda; class Insecta; order Diptera; family Bibionidae; genus Dilophus; species Dilophus febrilis. The sequence continues at coordinate 36,466,917 of OY284471.1, forward strand.
ATTGTCAGTGAATTTATTGTACATTAATAATATAGATAGATATCTAAAATACCATCAGCAACGTATCGTTAACAAAAACTATATAATAAATAATAATATAATATTAGATATACAGGGTGTCCCACGTAAGTCTACCCAGTCAATATCTTCGAAACCATTGGAGTTATCACTAATATGATATTAGATGACTCCACCCCCCACTGGTTCCGAAGATATTGGTTGGATAGACTTACGTGGGACACACTGTATAACTGGTTGTATAATATAATATATATAATTATATATATATATATATATATATAGATATACTATAAACTATAGTATTTGGAAATATTTTTTAAATCCATTTTTTGTTTCTATTTTATTTTTTTAAAGTTAATCATGTTGGGGATGTTGAGAGTAACAGTATGTTTGTATATATGGATGTGATTTACCGCATTTTCAAAGCAAACATTTATTGCAATTCTTACTTACTTACGTAGTAGGGCTTACAACCTACAATTGGTTATAGCCTCCAGCAGCCGCCTTCTCGAGTCGTACTTATTCACCCTCAGCGACCACCAGCCTGAAACACCTAGGATTCAAAGAGCCATTTTCCATTGATCCGGGGAAATAAATCCGGGGAAATAAATATCGAACGTTTGAAATTTATTTTTAATTCAATACAATTTCCTTTAATTAAAATCATACTCGCGTATTTAAATTCAAACTCGACCACTAAAAACCACACTCGCACGGCCACTTACTATTACACTCACACTAACATTCATATTGGCACTCGCAGACTAAAAATCATACTCGCCCATCTAAAACTCAAACTTAAAACCATATTACAAAACAATATACAAGCTTTCTCACACTTAAAATATATTAATTTGTGTTGTGAGATTACCCGTTAAATCCTCACTTGAGAGTAATTTCGCACACGTGCGAGATTACCCGTCATTGATGGAAATTCGCACAAGTTCGATATTCCCTATAACACCGTTATCTGGGTTCCATTCCATTCATATATCCATTCATGTTGTTATCCAATTAATGTGGTAAATATGATGATGTCGTTTTTTGTTTTAAAATGCGGTTAGAAATGAATTCTGCGAAATATCATAAGTTTTCAAGTTTATATATAAAAGTTGACTAATGATTTCAATTCTATATATATAATCTATAAATGTTAATATGCATATGACAACTTTTTTGTCTGTTATCTGGGGGACTTTTTGTTGTTATTTGATTGTTTTTGTCAATTAAAAAGAATTTTTTTATTGATGAATTGGTATATAAATAATAAATATCATACCATACTTAATTTATAATAAAATTTATACAGAAACACAGTCTAAATTCAAAATTTTATTATACTTTTGTGGTAAAATGTTTGTGCAGGATAAGAATCATGTTACTTAAGCATCTCTATACATATAATTTATTTATATATAGATTGGATTAATGTATATATTGTTTTTATGCTTATTATAGTTATAGGAATAAACATTGTTATATTTATTTATGCGGTATATATATATCCTTATATTTGTCTATAAATATATGTTGTTACGAATATCGGCAAATGGTATATATACAGTTATTTTATTAGATTTTACGATTTTTTATAGGTTATAGCTTTTTTGAGTTTTTTTATGTTTGGTATATTTACGTATACAAATTTTATATGCGGATATTATCTAATACTTTGTTATTTCCATCTATGGCATTCGTCCTTTTACGCATTTAATTGTTTCATTAAATTGTTAAAACAATAAAATACTATATACAAAAAAAATGCTTACATTGTTAATATTATATTATGTATAGCATGTAATCAATATAGCAACATAAATTGTAGAAGTTAGTAAAATAAATGTATATAAATTTTTTTATTTCATTTTACAATATATTGATATAATATAATAAAAAAAATCTGTACATGAAAACTTAGTAATGGATCAATATACGAATTATTAGATTTATTCATTATAAATATCGCAACGACGAATGATGAAAACCCCAAATATTAGTGTTAAAACTTAATATTCAAAGTTTATAAAACTTATCAATTTTGTGACTGAATTTTCAATGTAAATGCGGTTTTTCTTGTTGATGTCCATATAACTATATGTAGTATATAGAGTGTTGTTAAAATCACATCAAATAGTTACGATGTGAAGTTTATACTGATAAACCGAGGTGGGACATCCATAAAATTACCGGAGCGTTGTTATAATTATCGGAGAGTTCATCAATAAAGTTATCTGAAAGGTTATAGCTTCGATAAATTGAAGAATACTGAAATTAATCCGGATTTTTTATCGTAAGTACACGATTAATAATTTGAGAGTCATTTTTAAACCGAAAATTATATTGCATACTTTTTTAAACTGAAATCTATTAAAAAATAAACAACCCATATGTTTACTATATGGTATTAAACGATATTTTATTGATTTTTAAACCAAAATCTGGGTTGCGAAGTATTCTAAAACCTTTTCCTAAGATTTATTAAATTACATATATTGAAACTTTAATCCGGGTTGGGAAGTCGGCATCATTTTCAACCGACTTCAACTCTAACTCCATCTAAAACTCAAACATCCAATCCGAATCCGACTAACAATTTAACAAAGGCATTACCATTCTTTAAAACTATATATATTTCTTTACAATATATTTCTTTTTAGTACTTAATTATTTGTAATCTAAATATTCAAAAAATGAATGTTTATATAAACAACAAACAGAGTAAACAGAAATTATGTGATTTTCGTTCGAACATAAAAAGTGATCTAGATCAAAAAAAAATTGATCTAAATCAAAAAAAGATTGATTTTTTTTTGCCAAACAAAACCCACACTATAGTAAAGTAAAAGAGAAATCCTTTTATAATCCAACTTTGGTATGAACTTATATGAAACCAAAAATAGTTTAACAGTTAGTCCTAAATTGTTAACCGTAAATGAACAGTGAACACTTCTCCTTTAACAAAAAAAAAACTAATTACATGCCCCAAATTTTTCATACAGAAAAATCGTTATGGATCGCGATACAGATGGACAACCGTTCTACATATTACAAAATGACGGCTTACGACCTTTACGTGTGTGAAAATGTAATTGTCATTGTCTAGGTGTAGAATAAATTGCCATATTAGCATAAACCGGCATGTAATTAAATTTTTAGCCAACACATTCCAGCAATACTGCTGTGGAATAAACGCGATGTTTGATTGATCCTTTAATTTGGTTCGAGTTTTAATTTGGCGTTTTTATCAACTATACATGCCCGAGTCACACATATCGATTTTACAAAACTTAAATGATTTTGTGATTAATCCCAACGTATATATGAAATTATTACACATTCAGTGTAATTCACGTATTACAACGTTAAAAAATACCGACGTACATTCATTCAAAACTTCAAAACCGACGGTGTTTTAAGAACGTTCATGAATTTTTTAGTATTCACGTATCTAGTACATATGTATATACATGCGTTGTAAATATATGGAGCAAATTTTTTCAATATTGCGAAAATGCCTGGATTTCGATAACAGATTTATTATTGTTTTGAAAAAAAAAGCAACAAATCAATTGATGTGAATGTCGTAAATGTTGGGCTTTCGGATCAAATTTCTTATATTGCGTTTAAACGCAACATACGCATTTATGGTTTAATTGATTTTTTTTTTAAAAAAATTTTAAATATTTAATTAAATTAGTAATAAATATTGCAAACACAAATTTCTTAAAAATAATTATTGACTATAATTTCAGAAAATTAAAGATTATTAAACCGAAAAATGTACTTGTTTATTTATTTCTTAACTTAAGCTATAATGGTGTTAGAGTATGTGAATTTTATTGATAAAAAGTTACCACCACCTCTTTGAGTTGATCTTATTTTGATTTATATGAATCATAAATTTTTGATAAATGAAATAATTTGCGAAATAAAAATAAGAACATTTATGTGAATTGATGTGATTATAAATATATAAATAAAACATTTAAATCTTATTGCGTGAACGAGACGAGTTATATATAACAGAGTTATATATAATAAAAGAATATGTATGTAAATATTATAAATTTAGAATACTTAATTGAATTGTGATAAATTTCAATTACTATAACGAAATTGTATATAATAAATTAATATACAATTTTGATATTACATCATTCCGATTTTAAATGGAATTTACGCCATTATGCCCATATATTTTTCTATATATATGAAGATATTATGTATGTATATATACTTTTTAAGACGATTTACGAATTTTAAAACATTCTTTATGTTATGTAAACTAAATTTATTATATATTTATGTTTATATATAGAATAAAAATTATTTATTTAAGTCAAACCGGGGGAAAAAAAAAGGAAGGAAAAAATTGGAATAATATAATTTTTCTCTCTTTATCAAATCCACATCATTATTATATGTATACGTATATGTATAATATATAATATATACTATATATATGCTTAATAAATATATATTTCCTATCCTTTTACTATATATGTACTACAGATATTTGTAAATATGAAAATTTTATATTTTTATGTGTGTGGATATGGGCTGACATTATGAATATATACTATTTATATGTATAATATATGTACTATATTAAATATAATACAACAAAACTTGTAGATTTGAATTTCATTCATTTTATATTTTGGTACGTGATTGAACTACAAATGCAAACAAAAAAAATGTATACTTATTATATGGAACATATCCTTTTTCTATATTATATATTTTGTATTTTGGCATAATTTTAAGTATACAAATATATTTTATACACATTTTGTGTTATTAAAGATACATTTAATCAAAATCAAAATTATCGTTTCTATACGTTGTTTATTCACCACGATATATATCCTATATATAAACAAAAATTATTAATATTTTTTACAATTTGCAATTGAAATGATATTTATGATGTGATTTTTAAAAAAAATATACATTTGTATATACTATTTTTTTTTTTCATTCAATAAATATCAAAATCTGTAGCCATTGCAAAAAAATAGTTTTGTCCATAAAAACAAACATTTAATTGTTTAACAGCAAAATGTTACACATTTCATTATAATAATATAAAATGTTACTCGTATATGCCATTAATTTATCTGGAATCTATTGTATATGCATATAAGACAGAAATATGTATATATAGTACAGAATCGATAATATTTGAAGAAAATGGTTTTTACGTGACGTCCATTACTTGCATTATATATTATAATATTGATTATATATATATACCATTTTTCACATATATATATTTATGTATATTAGATGATTAGATGTTATGTATATCTTCAGTTTGAAGTAAAAAAAATATATAAATACATATATGTATATTATATATACATGGATATATGTGAATATCCTCCATCATATCTATATATATAAACTTATAAATATAATAAGTACGTGTTTAAATTTTATACATTTGATATGATTCTTATTTAAAATATCTTTATGTAGTGTTTGTTGCACACATACCATACTGTATTGTGTCCGGTATAGTTTTTCCTTTTTTTATAAAGTATTTTGTTAGATGTTTTCTCAGAATCAGAATAAGTATGAAAAACTATTGTGTAAAACCAATGGCGAAGCTTGAATCGATTTTTTAATTATTCACATAATCAAAAACACTCAAATCGTCATGTAATATTATATAGGGTAAATTCAAAATTTTTTAATTCCGAAAAAAAAAGAAATAAACTTGGTGACTTTGTGATTTTTAGACTCCTAGCTACACATCATAGAACTAAATATCTTATCTCAATCTTGCGGTTTGAAAACTTACCCAAATCACAGTGTTATTGTTTTACATGTAAATTGTACCTCATACATACAATCATAGTGCGAATAAAACACGCTTATTATATAAAGATCGCATGAAAATGAAAAATTTTGAACGTTCCCATATCTCAGTCAAAGACTACACATATATAAACATATATAATATATATAAATAATGAATACTGACTATAACCACTATACCGAAAACTATTCTTATCATTTCGTGGATCCAAGTTTACAATAATTTCTTCTTTCAGAACTTTACTCCATAATATTAAAGTTAAATCTCTTAATTCTTGTACAAAACGTGTATCAATAAAGGTTTCGCTTTTTGGAATATACCAACCATGATATCTAGCAAATATTTCATTCTCAAATCGGCTATATCTTTTGAACCAATAGGGCGATTTTCGGGGTTTCTTCTAGGAAGTAGGATTACTAGAGTAGAATTACATTTTCATATTATTCGAGGAAATTTAATATTGAAATTATACTACTCATATATACAATATATTTCAACAAAAACCTAGATCAAAAATTTCGACCAAATATCTGAATTAAAACTATTTGAGATATACCAGAAACAAGCATTCGGATAATTTGTAAGTAAGGGGTGGTAGAAGGCATGGTATGACCTACCCTGACTTCGAACGGAATCTTCTATCATAAAAAGGGTATTTTGAAACTTTCGAGTAGTTTATTTGGTGTTGTCATACTCATATAGAGAAAGTGCATGTAATTCATTGCTTCTTTTGGTTCTCCGTGAAAATGATATACTATCATTGAAATTTTGCAAAATAATAGTAAAAGGATGCATTTGTTCTTGTTCTATATAACAACAAATTACTTTAAATGCTTAAATATATATTAGTATATAATATAACAAATTTCAAGATTTAAAACGAAAATTTTATACATAATTGGGACAGAGGATTTCAATGCATTATAGAATTTATTATGTATGAGTATTATTTACATTTTGTACATTGATGTGACTGTTAAATTTCAATCGAGATGATCAATATTTTTCTTTTGAAAAAAACATTCTTTAAGATCTAAAAATACAAAAAATAAATTGCAATTTCAGTCCATTTCACAACAAAAATACATTTTTTATATATTTATTTATGTAATTTTTGCAAAAAACTATATGCAGAAAGTATTATATTATTTATATATATATCCCAAGCAGCATTTATATTGGCTGGTCCTTACCTGGTACCCTATTTTGCAATTTTATAGTTCCCGGTATAACTTAAAATTAGTGGCCGTCAATGCCCAGGTTATTACCAGGTAAGTACCGCTCACTACTTTGACGAATGATTTTTAGGTGCCTGGTATATTCCTGGATAGTACCAGGGACAGTGCTCGTCATTATAAAAATTAGTTACAGGACAACCCCTGTAATGTACCTGGGACCAAGTTTTGAGCTGAATAAAAATGAGGGAATTGAGTAGAGAGGGAGAGTGAGAGAAAGATAAACATTTTTTTTTATTGAATCTTAAGAGTAAATATTTTCGCATTTGAAGAATAGTACTTCTAGCGAATTATTTTATCCACAATATTAAAAAAATAATTCTTTAGATTATTCGTTTTTGTTACTATTTTTTTTTATTTATATGTTCTAGTATATTTTTTTTATTTTTTATTTTTTATTTTAATTATTGAAAGTGTATAGTTTTTGAAATCCTCCATCCAGTAATCGAACTCGGTGTCTTCGCCCTGCAACAATGTAATATATTACGTCTGCCAAAGTACCACATGTTAGAACTATGGTTTACTTTGAATATTACTTTTCTTATAAAATTATTTCTCTCTCTCTCTCTGAATATATCACACTCACTATACAGTTCCAAAATATTATACCTGCCAACCTATAATTCCCAATACTTTTAGTTAGTTGTAACCGGCACTTTATGTTACCATTAAGAGTTCCTGGTAATTATATTGGCATTAAAAAGGCACTATAAAGTACCGGCCAAATACAAGCAACATTGTCACTTTCCTGGTACTATACCAATTACTTAAATTGGGACTATAAATTACCCATCTTAATTTAGTCCCGATCAGTTGTTCTCGGTACTGTACCGGCCATTCAAATTGGTAATTCAAAGTTCCAATTACTCGTATGTACCAATAATACAGTTCCAGAAACTGTACCAGGCAACAACAAAGCCATTATAGAATCCCGATAATTATAAGATACCAAAAGTTGCACACCGCTACTGTACCAGCCAATATATATGGTATTAGCAATTACCAGTGACTATATAGAACCATTTTTATGGTAAGGGAAAGAACCTGGTAACAATTAACAGTACCATTCACTATATCAATTGCTCCCGGTTATATATTTGTTGCTTGGGATTATTCATATACTATATATAAAAACATATTTTTTTTTACTTATAATATATGCAATGCATAGAATAATATATTTTATATATCATATATATGTTTGTTTATCAAAAAAAAAAAAAAAATGTTATCCGCATTTAATCATTTAAATCAAAGAGAAATGTTTATGATGATATTCCATTTAAACATTTCGGTAACTTATAAATACCGTTTATCAGAGTTGCTTAACGTTATTGAGCGAAAATAAGGCTGGGTGAAAAACGAGTTACATTCATATTGACCAACGCATTGGAAAAATATTTGAAATATCGAAATTATAATAAGATATGAGCAATATTTTTAATTGGGAATTAAATTTCCATTACTAAATACACATAGACCGACAAAAAAAAACAAACATTTCTTTTTTTTTAATTTAATGTAGTAACTATTGAGCAATGAAATCCCATGGAGATTTTTCCTGTTAAAATTCCGTGTTCACATAGATTTAATTCTTAACATATTCTACGGTTATTTCTGCATTGGACTACTTGCCGATTTACCGATCCCTATACGCTGATTTCTCCTATAATTTTCCATTACTTGGTTCTAATCCCAACTAGTTTATTTCCATTATTTTTTTCTAATTCTACAGCAAATTTTGTTCGAGATGGAGTAATTTATATTACCATTTAATAATTTCATAAATTGCTATTTTTCAAATGCATTTACCAAGTTGTCGGTTAAACTTAAAGCACAATTTTCCTTTGCAATTTTTAAGGAAAAATTAAAAATTGTATATTTAAAGAAAATAAAATTATGCATTAGCACACAGGATGGCAATTTTTAATGATGGTTTTTTCTTCTTTGAAACGGCATAATTGTTGATGGAATTCTCTAAAGAATTATATAGTCGTAGTCATATTTTTCGTGAATGTCCGTTGTAGAACTCCACGACAAAATGTTTGGAAATATATCGGAATTATTTATGGTCCAAGGTATGTTCAATATGGGGGTAACATCGGATTAAAAAAAAATGTAAGCACAATCTGTATGGATATTTGAAAAATTATGTTACTTCAAAATATTCAAATGTGTATACTTATTATATTTTATGTTAAACACATTTTATTGGTTTGCATGTGATCCAAATTGCAAATTTTATTGGTTTGCATGTAAGGAATCGTCAAAACATATTTTGAACATCAGTATATCTTATTATTTTTGGTCATATATGCCTTTCGTTGTATACTATTAATACATATATATATATATACGACGTATGTATCTTTATTTTGTAGGGATCAAGGATAGATAAATTTTATCAATTTATTCTATTCATAAACTGAAAACATACATATATATAAAATTAAGTTATAATTTTAAATAAATATATATATATATATATATATATTGTATATATGATTTTGTATACATATTATTTGATCTTATATCCACAAAGTTAAGCATATGCAGAATAATATAAAATAATATACTTTATATATTCTGCTATATCATATACATATATATTCTATTATATGATTATATATAAACAAATATAAAATGTATTTAAAGTATCTAATAAAGTTTACATAATCGAAATTTTACATGATTATGTATTGTATATATGAATGTCAATATATATAGTAGAAATCGAAATCTTTATTTAAAATCAATATATACATAGTAAGGGTAACCCTCATACAATAAACGAAACATAATAGACAAAATAATATTTTCTTTAAAATGTTATTTTACATACACTAACCTAACCTACATCCTACACTCACTTAACATATATACATATATAATTATATATAATATCTATTATATATATATCTATTCGTAACCTAAACAGGAATTGTACTGCTGGTAGGGGCAAGCCGGCAAGAGGAAAATTAGTAAAAAATCACTTATTTGCAGTAAGAGTTGCAGGTAGGTGGTAATTTAATGCGAACATAATATGGTTTGGTATGTCAAAATGGTACTAAATTTTGACATGAACATTCACTACCTACTTCAATATATACTTCAGAATATACAGTATTTATTTATTTTCAAGTACCGACCAATTTTTTGTACCATCAGTAGTGCCTAGCACTAAGGTGAAAACATATAATACCTCAAAAAAATAGCAGTACTTTAAACATTTTCATATAAAGTTACTGGTACAACATAAATGCCAGTAATAGAATACCGCGGAAACTAAGATAGCAAGCATCCAGAATCCGGTTACTATCACTTCATAGTGACAACGCTAAGATAGTGTTGGATTAAAAATATATATATTTCTTTTTTGTTTAGAATAAAGCTCATTAATTATTGCCATTCGGCATACTTTATTGTTTACACATCGAGTAAGAAAATAAAAAAAAAAATACAACACACATTTTATTTATTCAGCAAATACGTGGTATCCTATTTGGTAACAGGAACGTACCCTCGACATATCTGGAACGAGTTTTTTATATATCTGATGGTATTAAACAATCTTGGATAAAATTGTATCTAGTTAATAATGCGTAAGTATCCCTCATCATTCTATAGTACGCCGTTCATACCCTATACATCATTATTATGTGGCTGTAAACACAAAATAAAACATCAAAATATGGGAAAGTACCTTCCCATTCTGTAGCTGGTGGTATTGCTAGTATTAAGTTACAAAATAGTGTTCGGGGAACGTACTCATGATAATAAATTCTATTTGGGAACGCTGTGGATGGTGCTATATGGTTATTCATACCATATGTAACTTTTATTCGAAATTTAAATACATTAATATTTATATATGCATGTGGATAAATTATGTATCGTATCTAAACTAGAGCTGTGGAGTCGGAGTCGAAATATTATATTATCAATTACATTTTTCCATTTGTTTGTAAATTTCATTCGTTAATTTTTTTTAAGTTATTAAGGATAATAAGATGATAATAAGTTATTAAGGATAATAATTTAAAAGGAATATAATTACTTTCCTTTCTCGAGAAAATGAACACGGTATATTGTCTTTTGTTAACACATTTGTCTTTACCACGGTCACATACAAAATCTGTGTCATACGTAGATGAGTTATGACCTGTATACTCTATTTATAAGAGTAACGAATGTGATTGTGTTAATGTAAAATGATGTATTAACTTAATAAATTTTTTCCACAGCATTTTTGGATATTAAATGGCAATAATAATACATATATTAATACATAAAATAAAATTATTATAAGTATATTTGCATTTGAAATATTATAAAATTCTATATTGAAATATTTTTTTTACGACTGACTTTAATTAAAATAATAATTTTTGGGTATCCCTTCAAAAATAAATAAATTTACTTTTATATAAAAAATAAAGATGTTTCAGAATAAATTTGATCCTGGTGTAAGATTTTATATAAGGTTACATATAAGAAACTCTGAAACCTTCCGTGTAGCACAGTCAACAAATATCGTTCTTTACGATTTTCATCCTATATTAGGTAGATGAGCTCTTAGAGTATCCGATAATTATTCTAGTGCGCGTTTTTATTTAGGCTAAAGAATAGGTGATTTCATTTCATCAGCCCTTTTGGATATACAGGAATGGAACTTCTTGCATATTCAAAATTCAAAACCTTCTGGGACTCCCGTAGCAGCACTTGCCTTTAGCTTGCCGTAATCCCTTGTATTTGAAACGGACTAAAAAAAACGATTTTATTGAACAAAGCAAGCACATAAATGCGCCTTTGTCTCAATTTGATACGTATCAAAAAAATCAAATAAGTTGATTTTTTTAGTTCGTACACGATTAATCTTTTTATTATGCTTATCCTTAAGCCATCTGACGCAAAGTACTATAACAAGAATTTCCTGAAAAACTGTACTGTAGTAATCCAGAGTGGCCCCAAGTTCTCGTATTATCTATGTTAGTATTGGCTCCATACAACCCGGATTTTTAACCTGGAGCGACCGTTGATTTTTTGCCACTATAGATGCTCCTCGTCAATTAAAGAGAATTTACGACATCCCAGTAAATTTGATTAAATGTGAACATAGTGTCCGCTGGTTTCCAGTTTTGTGGCACTGGTCTTCTTTAGGAACATTTTATTTTTAACATCCATTTGAGACTATCCACAACCATGGTATAAACTCTGTATTTAATAATACCTATATTATATAGTTATATAAATATAAATTTACATAGTTATGTAAAAAAGTAAGTAAAAAATATATATATTATTTTGTATTGCATACTTCAAAAATAAACTATATTATACTTTTTATATACAAATAATCTGGTAAATACACTGATTTACACCTATTCTGTTATTTCGTTTTTAGTTAGTGCAATAAAATTGCGAATTCGAAATTAATATGGGATTGTAATTAATTGGATAACACAAAGTTTCTAGTTTCGAATCACAAAAACGACACCGCTGTACTTTTTCATATTGTATAAATGAGTTAATACGATGATATATTAAATCTTATTATATTCGCTTTTACGTTAATAAATTCGTTGTTATATTTCGAAATTCTATCTAAAGCGCGCTCGAGTTATTAGAGTCAATCAAAATATGCACATTGTACTATATGTGTTATAATATTTATATTTACAAAGTTTCGAGTAGTATAACTAAAGAAAGTATATATATTATATATTATTTTGAATTTTAAAACAAATTTTGTCTTTCTGTTTATATAGTTTTAATATATACATGATCAAAACTTTATATAGTATACTCGCATAGCAATGAGAAAAAATTAAAGAATAATTTTCACTATTGTTAAGAAAATATATAGTTTCTGTAGTTTAACTTTTTAGCATATAATTGAAATTGTTCTTTTATAATACCATGTACATTCTAGAATATGAATATGATATACATTACATTACAACTATACATATTGTATTCTTTTATAGAACAAGTATAGTTTTATTTTTGAACATTTCTTTAACCCTTTCTGTTTCTTTTATAGTGTAGGTGCTTCAGCTATGCATAGTATTTTTCAATTGAGAAAAGTACATATATCTATCCATAATATCTTTTCAAATCATTTTGATTGGCTCCGACGTGTTTGACATTTGCGATTCCGATGGTAAACAATTTTAATTTTTTTTTTAATTTAATATGATAGAGTATACATATAGGAAAAACAAATATTCGTTTATAGTTTATTAAATTTTATTAATAGTTAATGCTATGAATTCTGTATATAAATTTTCGTTCATGTAACCTTTATATGGATAAGACAAAACTTTTAAAATATGTATGTATGAAAATTGGTAGCAATAAAAACAACTCAAGGGACTTTCAAAATTTTCAAATTATCAATAAAATATTTCATTGATTTTGGATCCAAACCGCTGTACCAAAATTCCAAGCAAATACCTTCAAATGCCGAACAGATATGACAAGTAACAAAAATTTCGGAAGCATCGGAAATTTTGCGACGAAGGGAAACTTGCATACCCAATCTTCGAAACTTAACCATAAAATACATAAAAAAGCGGATATCTTAAATCTCAGTCAAATCCGTCAGTCAAGTAGTTTCCGAGAAAAAGTGCAGATATTTTCAGAATTTTTATTTTACAATTTGAGACATAAAAAATATAATTAATTATTTCCAAACTAAACTAATAAGTTACTTACTGAATCTAACTAATTTTTGATTATTCAGAATTGTATATAAACGAAAGTAACATAAACATTAATTTATTCCTAAGTTTTCTTTACAAAAATCTCACCTTTTATATTATTTTACATAAATTCGAAAATTACTATGATTATATTAAATTACTTTTATTACATATATTTTATTAAATACTTTTAATCCTATACACAGATACCTCTTCATTTAACGAAGTTTGTATACTCAACGAGTTTTTTTATTTGTGGACTTCTTGGTTTAATGAATAAGCAATAAGCTATGAAAATTAAATATAAAAAACCTCTATTCAACGATTTTCTGCTATCATCGCGTATTTTTTCAGGCTCTTGATAAATCGTTGAATAAAGAGTTAACTTTATATACCAAAAATTGCCATTTCTTTTTGACTGCTTATAATTTTGCCTGTGATTGCTTTATATTCGTGGGTATCTATAATATTGTGAAGCATGATGATTCCCTGTAAATCAGTTGTCGAGTGAAAGTATTGGAAGATTTATATTTAATCCCACATTAACAAACTGGATATGAATGTGAAGGCGTTTATATATAATATTTACTAATAATGTGGACAATGGTTATAGAGTGGTCATTCATAAAATTGTATGTTTATTATATCGAATGAAAAGAAAAAAGTGTATAATAAAATGTTCATAAATGTAAAATTACATAATTGTATCAATTCTTACGTACTAAAATTAACGTGGTTAAATATAAATTTATCTACGGTGAAATACCTACGAAGAAAAATATTGAAGATATTTGGTATTCAGAGCACAATTTAAAATAATCTATTACTATAATAGCGCTTTTGTTTACTTTTTTTTATAAGGAAAAAAAAACAATCATTTATATTTGGCTACACAGAATAAAAATAAAACGAACACAAAAATTTTTTTTTTCTTTTTCTTTCCACATATAAATATCGACTGTCTTTTTTTAATGTGTTCGGTATTTTCGCTAAATTTAGTTTCGTTTTATTGAGCAACTGGAAAATTGTAATAGTCTGTACTGTATAAAATAAATCAAATGAAAATATCGTGCATTGATATAGATATAGAATAATAATATCTCCATAGAAACCTAAGCGTGGATAATTTACTTCGCATCGAAAAGGTGATGTTAATTTATTCATTATCGTAGATAATTTATGGGCTCTGAATACGAAAAGCGTGGTTAAACGAAATATCTCCGTAGATATTTAACCACACTGAGGCCTGAATAAACCCAAATATATCAATGTAACCATAAATAACCATCTATATAGGGATATGATTAATATCCAGCTGTTACTTTCTCGAAACTTTGTCTGAATGTTATTGTATATATAATTTATATATCTAGTATATATTATATAAATATAATAAGTATTAATTTATATATTTATTTATGTGTATTAAAATACAGTAGATTTTATTTATACTAAACATAATCTAATATATGTTTAGATTTTGG
This sequence comes from Dilophus febrilis, assembly GCA_958336335.1. Classification (NCBI taxonomy): domain Eukaryota; kingdom Metazoa; phylum Arthropoda; class Insecta; order Diptera; family Bibionidae; genus Dilophus; species Dilophus febrilis. Next base: position 36,482,185 of record OY284471.1, read on the forward strand.
GTACATTTACAAAACTAAACATTTACGCTTTTATAATCACCCAAAAGGTACGTGTTAGTACGTAAACAACAACTTTTACAATATACACACACAAAATTAATTCAATATGAACTATTATATATAAATTTATGTATATCTTGATATACATATACCATATACTTATAATATTTTATGCATATAGTTAAGATGGTTGAATGGTTGCAAATTTATGACATTAGCTCATGGCCATTTTTTTTTGTGAATTTGCGCTTCGTATCTTCGTATTGTATCTTCAAAACAAAAATACGAAGTTTTAGTAAACAAACTAAAAAAAAAACGCGCGCGGACTTTCATAAGTAATTTAAAGCTGTCAAAAAATACGAAAATTTTAATTAACTTTAATTTTAATTAATAATTCGAAATATTATACAAAATACAAAACACATGTTATTACCTGGGTGCGTCTTCGAATGTGACAGGGATAAACCACGGTATTGTCTTGGTCGGAAATTTTGTATTTAAAGAGTCCAGAATTAACTGGAAAGATATTGGCTGATGAAAGATTTCAAACATATTTGCCGTCGGTGACTTGAAGTAGCAAGAATACGATTATTAGACAGCATACCAATATTAGGGTTAACTTAACATATCCTTCTATCACTAACAATTTGCTAACATTCTAATATATAAAGGATACATGAAAGCATTTTATTTGCATTTGATTTTTATAATTAAATAGATTCGTGTGTTATAATGTGTTAAGTGATTCTCAACCCTTTTTATTCCTGGGCCTCCTATAAGAATATAATTTTATGCTATTCCCACCTCCACCTTCCAAAATGTATTTTATGAGTCACCCGAAATGGTGCCGTTCATCCGAAATGATGCGGAAGTGACATCACTTGTGAAACCTAATAATCATTAGTGATGCGTAATGGTTAGGGCTGAGATACCTAGTACAATAATAAAAATAATAAATTTTTCGCTTTACAACCAACAATTGGGTTTTAGCGTCCAACAACAGCCCTCTGTTGTTAGTTTCCGAAAACACAAAACATATTTTATGTCTTCAGTAGGCTTCGAACCCACGACCCGAAAATTTCGTTAGAGTTTTAGGTTAGCATTTTTATCATTTACACCACATAGAGTGCAAATCGATTAAACTAGATAAAAAAATAATCGAAAAATCATATTGGGTCAAATTTGATCCCCAACAGAGGATGAGAGATAAAATCAATAAATAATTTTAACATTGCCCGCTTTGAAGACGTCCCCATTTTGAATATATTTTCACAGAACTCCCTTAGATTTCTCTTTCGCCTCTTAGGGGGCCCAAGGCCACCGTTACGAACCAATTTGTAATTTTATTTTTAAATGAATAAATGAAATTTTAAATGAAATGAATAAATGTACAGCGGTGTATTTGTTTAAAGATTTAAGAAAGGATATATACAAATCGTTGTTATTTTTTAGTATTTTTTAGTATTCGTTATAGGATTAAATTTTCTTATATAGTTTAACAAATGTATTAACAAATCATTTTAGAAGATACGAAACTTATAAATACATTCGAAATAGAATTCCCAGAGGTTCAGGCATTTTATGTAAATAAATTTATATTCATTTTAGAGACACATGTATTTTATAATAATTATATATATAAATATTTGGTATTTGTATTCATATTTAGTATAGTCATAGTTTATCATATTTATATAGAAATATAGAAGAACATATTTTAAGTGATTTCTTTATATGCTTATATATGGTATATAACTAAAAAATTAATATAAAGTTTTACTTAACATAACAATAAAACTATTTTTATTTTAACAAGTGGTTTTCCTTTTATTGACTGATTGTGAGCATACATACAAATCGTATTCTTCTATATATATATATATCATACTTTCAAAACTCTGTTACTGCGTATAGATGTGCAAAAGTAAATATGTTATATAGTTACGGGCATATGCAGACAAGTTTCTATATTTGCGTTTATATACTCTGTTAAATTAACAATTAATTTATTTTAGGCATTGTATCACAAAAAAAAACAATATTCATATATATATATATATATATGGTTGAGGAAGTTTTTAGAAAATGTATATACAATGAAAAAGAGTTTTGATTAAATTTAAACAGAAAAAAATGCGGAAAAGGAAATGTTCTTAAAACAAATATTTTTGTTTTAGGTAATTCTGTAGATGTTGGATGTATAGTTGGAATATGCTAATATAGGAATATTTAGCTATATATAAATATATATATGTAGCAAGGTTGTTTAGTCGAAGTCGAAATCAGAATAATAAAGAATCGACAGAACCGACAGATCCCATACATATATGGTAGTCACTTTTAAAAAATTCTGCTCATATAATCTGTAATAGCATTGTACCTGAAATACGTGTACATATTTTGTTATTTCTGCAACGGTTCTACTCTTAATTTTTGTAAAATAATCCGTTTCATTAGAAGCTAACGCGGAATAGTAGTCGGAGCTCCGAGTAAATGGTAAACAGAACCAACTCAACAACCCTGTTGCACAATATACAAATTTGTCAATCTTGTGATAACTGATAGCATTGTTTGTGGTATAATATATAAATTATTTGCATAGATATTTATGTTTATATATAAAATAAATATGTATAAAAGTATTCATAAAGGCAGGATGTATTCATATGGGGATTTTAAAATAAGGATGATGGAATTCCCATACGAACTTTGTTAAGCACATGTCGTTGACCATATTTGATATTCAATATTTTCGTTGTGGTTAATCTTCATGCAAAGTTTTTCATATATATATATATATTATATATAGTTTACAATGATACAATATCATTGTACAATATACACATATATATATGTATAAATGAATATAAAATAGTATATAGAATGTTATTATATGTTTACAAGGTTGACAACAAAATTGGTAACATATATTATACTATCTTTATATTATCAAACACTATGATAAACTATTACATACTTTATACATAGTTATATAGTGCCATGTAATATTGCATTTTCTGAAGTATCACCAAATTATTAGTGATATTAGTTACTGACAATCTAACGAATTTATAGATTTCTGTTGGCCTTTTTGTATTTGTAACGGATCCATTAAACGGTCTACGGCCTGAAACATACTATAGCATCTGTTACTCTTGATTGCTGGGTAAGGCATAGGAGCTGAGCAATGTTAGCCATAATTCCAAAAGGATAGAATATTCTAAACGGTACATGTCTAATTAGCTGATTTATAAAAAAAAAATGGTCGTTCACCGAACTAAATTTGCCGCAAAACTGACATTTCTAAATTTTCCATTCAATAAATTTTTTAATAATTCATAGAAGAAAATTTGAGAATCCCCTAATTGGTTCAATAGAGTTCAGTTCAAATTTAACAAACATTTTATAGGAAAAATGGGACAAATTTTACGAACACTTTACGAAAATCGACTATAAACCTATGAACCTTTAGGGTGGTTTTCAAATTTTCTCCTATGAAATGCTAGAAATTGATGGAATTTTCAAATTATTCGAAGAAAATGAAATTTGGTGAAAAACTATCGCTGTAATTCAAAAAAAAAAAATTTAGAAAAATGAATTTTCCGGAAAAATATTGTTTGTAGAATAATTAATTGGCTAGGCATTTGTTTTCGAAATATTGCGTATTCTAGAATACAACAAACCAGACAATATAATAATGAACGAAGACAATGTGGATCAGAGATTTCCCGCGACATTCGAAAAATAAAAAATAAAACCCCATGCGATTTATGTTGGAATCAATCTATCAACTACACTATAGAACCATTTAAACGAAACGACATTTAAATGAAATTGTTAAATCTATAAAATGCGGGAAGGGATGAACTTTTCGTAAATTCTAAATAGAAAAATAAATGTTTACACAATTGAATATTGAACTGTGATTCGAAAAAAGGGTTTAACTATAGTCTTTATTTGATATAATAAAAATCATATTATCTCGTATCCGAAAATTATAATGAAAATCTTTATAGAATATATTTTGTATTTAATGTTAAATTGTATTTATTTATAGAGTGGGTTTATTTGTTACCTATATAAAAACAGAAAGTTTTAAACACAGCAAAGATTTAACAGGGTATTAAAATGTTGAGTGTATCAAGTGTAACGCAATGAAATCGATGGTGAAAATGATCTTAAATTTATCTCAAGAAATATTATAAAATATTTGAATGCATCTGATTTAGATGGATTCGAGAAGTAGATTTGTTAATTTCTTTGAATTTATGTAAAAAATCAATTAGAAATATCAATTACCTTCATTTCTGTCACATTATTGATATATTTTATATATTATTATTAGTATATTAAGTATATATTTGATATATAAATAATATTTTGAAATTATATTCATTTTTGTGGTTATTTTAATTAAAACCCTATATTTGTCTATCTTTTCCAATAAATAATCCGATTTTATATCATTAAAATTTCATTGATATTTTCTATAAGTTTAGCAAGATTATTTGAATTTAAATTATATTATTGTATATTTTCCATTTATTTTGTATTAATTAACATTTACTATTTATAAATATAACGTGCTTTAATCATTCTATCGGTATATTTTAATATTCAAACAAATGTAATGCCGTTCTCCGCTATTAAAATACTAAAAATAAATTACATTTGAATCATGTCACAGATTACAGGCCCGTTTTAGTCCATGTGTGCGCCTGGTTCAAATAATAAAATATAGCGCCCTAAACCACAATCCGTAAATGTGGAATTGTGTTAATAGACCCACATACTCGATATCATTTTGTTAGTTAAGCAGCGATGGTAGGGATAAATTCTTAAAAACGACATACATAAAACAAATTACAACTATAACTCGTTAAATATTTGTTATTAAATTGCGATCTCAACTTTCTGCTAGTTCATATAATTAACAAAGAACATAACCTTAAATAAAAAGGTGTGTAAAAAAATAGCCATAGTTGAATTAAATAAAAATGTAGGGCTTGCTAATGCAAGCGAGTATGTGATTTTAAAACTGCGATCGCAATGATTGTAAGTCGGCCATATTGGTTAACATTATATTAACAAACTGCAAGATATTCCAGTATGTGGGCCTTGTTGTCAATTTTATTATTTAAAATATATAATTGAAATGATCGAAGTTTTTTGGTAAATGGTTAAATTTAATTTAATTTTTTAATTTAATTTTAATTTTAGTTTAATTTTGATGAGTTCGATTTTTTAATAAATATCTCTCATAATTTCGGTTTTTATAAATACATTGCCCGTAGGTTTTTGTTTCAATCATTTTATTTAGAATAGAAATTTTATATTATTTAAAATATCTAATCGTTTTAAGTGCCCCTAGATAACGGTACCCAGTTCGTTCTCACCAATATCTAGTATGTGGTAGCGACCCTGACAGTATGTGCAGTATCCGCGTACTTGTAGCTATATTATTATAGTGTTTGTTTCGTTCAATACAATCAAAATACTAAATCTAAGGTTATTTTCTTTAAAAACACTACGGTTAAATATATATATGTATATATTTGTGTTTATTATAGACACATAATTTGGTTTCTTTAGATAAAAGGTTTGTTGTATTTATTTTATCTATGTAATGCATATATTAAACAACAAAAGAAAATTAAGTACTTGATAAAAACTTTTATATATATATACACTTAAATACCTGTATATATCTAATAGAAAATTCTAAAGGTTAATTTTGCTAATATAATATAAAATATATATCCATATAACAAATCACTATTTATCTATTTGTATTTGTATATCTTTTGATTATATTGAGTAAGGATGAAAAGTTTCCGGGGGTCTCGAAGTTTTAAATTTAAACATATTCATGTATAATTGAATAACCATATATTTGATATCAGTGTTGAGCCGTGGGCGTATGTGCCTATATCAATAATTGCAAACAATTAATGTTTTGAAAACTTTTTGAGTTCTGCGCTGGGATCATCTTGATCACCCCCCGTACTCTCCAGACCTTGATCCTTCTGATTACCATTTGTTCAGATCAATGCAGGTCAGCCTGACAGATGTACGCTTTCGCAATGCTGAAGAAGTGCGAAAATTGGTCGATGAATGGATTGGGACAAAAGATGAGGAGTTCTTCAAACGAGTAATCAACAAACTTCATGGGAGGAAGTCATAGCTAACGATGATATTGCACATCGTTAGCTATTGGTTAATGTATAATACATTGTTAATGCAAGGTTCCAATATATCAGCAGCTATACTTCCAGAAGTGAAAGAAGCGACAAAATACCGCTTTTAACAATCTGGCGAGTGTGCCCCATAATCATCTCCATTGGACCCGCCAACCTCCGTATTTCTCAGGTTACACCAAAGTTTATTTGCAGGCAAAGACGAGCTGATTGAAATATTGGTGTTTCGTTTTTATATATTTTGTTATCATAATTATCTATATATATCTATGGAACAATTTATCATTTGTTTTTTCAGGCAATACCTGAAACAGCGATACGTATGTACTTAAAATAGAATAATTAAATAAAATATGTATTAACAATATAAATACATTTTAAGATACAAATGGTTTTGGTTAGTATACGATTATACAGTTTGAAATGAATGAACCAATAACTATCTGAATATTAATAATACGCTGAATATTTAAATGCGATTCAACACTCACGCACTCAGCAATAATATATTTTTGGAAAATATCAATAAATGATTTGAGTGCTAAATTGAGTGATTTATATTTCCTATAAATTTAATATAAGCTTTTTTTTTTATCACATTCGATTTTCCAATGAAACCTGTTGATTGATTTGGAACTAAAATAAAATACAAAAAAAAAACCAAAGTAGATTAAATTTAACGCATGCGTGTGAAGTATATCGATATTGGTTTATTATTTGACATTAACAGGCGTTATTTTTTCTTTCAGAATTCAAACATTTCTTTATTTCGTTTTGGTTTGTGTTGTTTTTTTTTCTAGTTGTTCTAGTGAACGAAGTACAAAGCAATTGGATTTTTTTATATTTATTGTTGTAATCTGTTGCACGCGTTTTTTTTCCACACAGTTGTGATCAGTTTTATTATTTAATTTATTGTAATAAATATATAATTTATAATAATCTATATTCAATTTATATATATTTTAAAGTAAGCGGTAAATATATTTTAATTTAACTAAAATTTTTTTTAATTTTAATTTTGGTAAATGTCGTTGGTTGGTTTTTTGCACCCTTTGTTATTCTTTGCATTATTTCTTTTGTTTATGAAACCGCCGTTACAAAACTATTTTCCACGTTTTGAAAAAAAAAAATTATGATTCCTAAATTAAATTTCTAAGTTATACTAATATAACACATTATTTTTTTTTTGTTGATATTGGATTTTATTTTAGTTAGCTCCTAAATATGAGTGATAATTCACGTCGTTTAGCATATAAAAATGCCGCAAAAGCATCGACTGAAGAATCTCGAATTCGTCGTCATGAGGTCACAATTGAACTGCGAAAAGCCAAAAAAGAAGAACAATTTTTAAAACGACGTAATATTGATCTGGATGAAATTTTAACGTCACCGGTGAAAGATTCGAGTATAAATAAGGAAGATGAAATTCCGGAATTTCATGAAATGTGTCTAAAAATGCAAAGTAGTGTTCCTTTGGAACGTTTAAATGCAACCAGATGGGCTCGTAAAATATTAAGTACCGAATCTAATCCACCAATTGATGAATTAATTGCGGTCGGTATTGTACCAATTTGCGTCGCATTATTACAAATTGATGACCCATTATTACAAGTTGAAGCCGCCTGGGCACTAACAAACATTGCATCGGGTAATTCAGAGCAAACGGGTACGGTCATTAAAGCAAATGGTATACCACATTTGGTGGAGTTGATCAAAGGTGATCATTTGGCTGTTGTTGAGCAATGTGTATGGGCCATAGGTAACATTGCCGGTGATGGAGCCGAAGCACGTGATAAAGTTTTTCAATGTAATATCATTCAACTTTTAAGTAGTTTAATTCATGAAAACGTCCAGGTAAAATTCGAAACTTATTATATATTGTCGAACAATTATAATTATTATAATATTGAAAATGTTTTATTATAAATGCTTTATATATTTTAATAGGTATCGTTATTAAGGAATATTGTCTGGTTAATATCAAATTTATGCCGAAATAAAACTCCAAGTCCACCAATTGAACGTTTAGCAGAAATTACACCAATATTACTATATCTTCTACAGAATGTTACCGATGCATTGGTCTTAACCGATGTTGCATGGTCTATTAGTTATATAACTGATGGTGATAGCGAACGCATTAATACCGTTGTACAATCTGGTATTATTCCATATCTGGTACAACTGTTGTATAATCCAAATGCCACAATTATTGTACCGGCTTTACGCAGCGTTGGTAATGTCGTTACTGGAGATGATTCACAGGTAACTTATTTATTTAGCTTTTTGATTTTTAAAAACCAAAAATGCGTGCACGTGCTTTGATACAATGACGCAATAGAATTTTCCCTTGTTCAAATGTTGTCAAATGTGTCCAAAAGGAATTTGAAACATTTAGAATATAAAAATTTCGTTATTGATGCGAGGTTTCATTTTGAAGTTATAACGTTTCTATATTATAAATATTCAATCGTTTGCGATGATGAATACGGAAACAATTCCAAAACATTTCATAAATCAAATATATTGTTCGTTATGAGAATGAAGAAAATTTTGTTCATGTTTTATGTCTAATATTACATAAAGTTGTTAATGAGGTAACAATAAAAAACTAAATAGCATAACCAAAATTGATTTATAGTTGTCATTAGAAAACAAAATATTGTTCACATTTACATAATTACATTTTATTTATGTTTTTTTCCCTTCATAATCATGTATATATAGACTGACGTCGTATTAAAATGTAATGCCTTAGAACCGATAGCTAAATTATTAAAACATTCCAAAACGCATATTGTTAAAGAAGCCGGTTGGACAGTTAGTAATATTGTAGCGGGAAATTCACAACAAATTCAATGTGTATTAGACTCGGGTATCCTTCATACGATATGTGATATTTTAGATAAAGGTGAAAGTAGATGTCAACGTGAGGCTGTATGGATTATAACGAATATGACAACTACCGGTGAAGCAAAACAATTAAATGATTTATTTTATAAATACAATGTAATTAAACCATTTTGTAAACTATTAACATCCGTTGATGCACGCACGGTAAAAATTGTATTACAAGGTTTAGCGGGTCTATTTGTTATATCCGACAAATTGGGAAAATTACAAGAAATGTGTTTACATATTGAAGAAATCGGTGCATTAGATTCATTGGAAGCACTGCAAAATCATGAACATGAAGAAATTTACGCAAAGGCCTTAGAGCTCATTGAAACTTATTATAACAATCAGGTAATATTTTGCCGTCAATTGAACCTAATTTCCTCTGTAAATATTGTGTTTTGCTTTAAAACAACTAAAAGAATATCGGCTATAGAAATTTATTGTATTATTTTTATTTTTTTTTCAGGATAATCAAAAAGAAAATCAATTAAACCCTGTTGTTAATGGCAATTCATTAGCATTTTCTGGTAAAGAAAATCCTGAAGAAAAATTTCAATTTTGATTTTTATAAGCTGTTTGTGGTTTTTTTTTTATATGAATTAAATGAATTTCAATTAAGTGAAATGAACTTTCAAATAACATAAAATCGGTTATATAATTCCTAATGATAACTTTAATTATTGATAATGGCATGTAAATAAAATTCCCAATTCTTTTAAATTGGTTTTATAAATACGTTTTAATCGATTTAAAAATAAAATAAAAAAATAATTTTGATTTAATGATTTTGAAATTTATGATGAATAAAATTAAGATATTTTGAATTTTAACAACTTACAATTTAATTCTATAAGACTTATATTATGTGTCAATTTCTATATGATTAGTAAGAATCAAATAATTTCAATCAGTATTTATCTAGAATTTAATAAAATATATAAAAGATATAAAGTGATGATAAACTTTTTTAATGGTTCTTAACAAAATGTTTTTAACCAAAATATCCTTAATTCAATTATTACCATATTTCCATTAACTTTCAATCGTTTCTTTCCACTTGCTAGGTTGTCTCCACTTTTTTCCCGGAAACCACTCGACCGATATTTGACTGAACTTTTCAACATAAATTTGACTGAAATTTTCAACATAAGCATTATTTAATGCAGAGCTTGTTAAGTGCGAATATGGTGAATGATACCCCATCCCTTCTTCTACCCTATCACCACCCAACCCCACCGAGATATTATTCCGATTTTTTTTTGTTTTTCGTATTCCTAAATGGGGTTTAAAGTTATTTGCTTGAAATTTTGAATTTAGGGTTTTTGGTACCAAAGACAAAAATTACTTACTCGGAAGTATTTTTCTGATCCGCATCTCATCCAGGAGCTCCCATACCAGTATTATTACAGATATATTTCATTCTGTTTCTAAGCAATTGAATTGAAATTTTTGTTCTGTAGGTTTGATGACAAATATAAAACTTTTATATTGGTATGTTATTTATATTGTAACCGATCCAACTCTCAAAGAAGAATGGTGTTTTTGGGAATGAATTTGAATATGTTAGTGTGGCACATCACTTTTATGTTAACATTTTATGAGGAGTTGATTGGCTTGGCAATGTTTTATATATTAAATTAGAAATTAAATCAAAAAATCAGTCAGTCAGTCAAATTGCAAATTGAAAAATGAAGCACGTACTGGTGGCAGGTAAAGGAGTTGGTACATTTATCCCCAATCAAATTCTCATAAACTTTTAAAAGATTTGCTGCTGCACATATTATATTCAAAATCATTCTCAAATACACCATGAATTTGATACCTTTGAGAGAGGGTGGAAGCGGTCCCGGGTGGAAATAAATCATGATGTTTCAACTAAAAAAGACCGAATGAGACTGACATCTTAAACGGTCGTCTCATTCGGTCTCAATTTAACCCAATTTGGGACCGCTTGAAACCGTTTAAGACTAAATGAGACCACTCATTAATCGCATTTACATTTAAATGTGGTATCTTAAGGTCTCGAAAAAGGAACGTGTGAGACCATAAGAGATCATGTATATATTTAAATGTCGTCTTTCAGGGACCGTATGAGAACATAAGAGACCATATTTAAATATATACAATATACATGGTATCTTATGGTCTCACACGGTCCCTGAAAGACGACATTTAAATATATACGTGACCGATATAAAAAATAATAAATATTTCAATATAAAAATAATCCAATTTTATTTATTTATAAAATTTAAAAAATAAATAAAAATAAAAAAAAAATTAATAAAAAATTTAAAAAAGCTGAACTATCTTCAGAATCTTCTCCAAATCAGAATGATTAATGGTCACATGATCCATATGTTATCGATATCGCAATAATCATCGGTCACTTCTACCACGTCGTTGCTAACATCCAGACTGCTTGTTAGTTCATTCCGATATGATCGTATTTCCTTTTATAATTATTTAAGTTATTTATAATATGTTTTAGTTTTATTCGTTTTATGCATGCGTATTTTTTTTATAAAAAATAAAGAATGAACTTACCTTACTTCTCTTTTATATCGTGTCATGCTTTTAGGCAACGACCGCGTTCTAAATATGTTTTATACGACCGTTTCATTTTTAAATTTTTAATCATAAATTTTTAAACTTGTGCTCACCTATGAAAGTACAAAATATCACTGATGCACATACAAACTGTCTCTGGTTTAGATACTCGTCAAACTTGCAGTCTCAAATGGTCTCAATAAATTGAAAAACTTTTGACTGTAAACGACTGGGTATCAGGGTGGTCTCATATGATATGAGACCGCAGGACGATCTCAGGGGTCGTAATAGGTATCAGGGTGGGGATACAAATTGTAGTCGTTTTCTGTCTTTTTCAGTCGATTGTAGTATAATTTGGTTTTCGGACCGATTAAGACTACATTTTTAGTCTCTTTAGGTCGAAAACTGCGGTCCCAATTCAATTTATCTTCACTCGGGGTTGGATCAGAAAAAAATATAAACGATATATCAATTAAAATTTTTTTCATTTTTCGTCAAATAGCGTTGTTTCCATTTAGTTTCAAGCGGTTTCAAACAACCTCAAATAAGAAGAAATTGAAACCTATTGAGACTGCCGAAGATAATCCAAATTAGCGGCGGTCTGTCTCATTTGGTCTATTTAAGTCGGTATAAGAAGGTACAATTTTTGACAAGGACTCAGTGCACTTGTTATAATCATTTGATAACACCAAATTCAAAGGACATCCGATTTCCTCACTCCTATCAATTTGAACATGATCGGTGATCCTATATAAACCGTAATGGGTTAATTGCCATTTCGCTTTCGCATATTGTTTTTTTTTTATTTTCGCATGAGACTTTTGAAAATAGTAAATCAAGAATAGAATGGCAAAAATGAAAACATTTTATTTATATACTTTTATATTGAATTTAATTATTTATTTATCATGATCTTAATTATTATAAACAAAATTTTTAAATTGAAATTCTTCAAATGGAATAATGTATATTTAATATTTTTTATTTAATTTTTGTTTTATAAAAGTTTGATTTTGATTTTTTTTTATTGTTTATTTCAATTGAAATTGATGATATAAAAATTATACTTAAATTACAAAATTTGATAACTTATATATTTACAAATTTCACATATAACCTATATATACTTACTGAGGTTTACAAGATGGAATTATTATTCGTTAAAAATGAGCTAATTGGATAAAAAATTGAATTCAAACAACAAAACATTGATTTGCAATTTTTTTGTCTATGATTTAGGGATTACACCCCCTATGAAATTTTTACAGATAATAATTTTTGTTCACACCTAGGTTTAACCCTAGCAGAGGGTAGAAGAGTAAGTTTGACTCACGAATTTAAAAACAATTTGAATATGCATTTCCAATCCGACTGTAAATATAAATGAATGAATTATATCAATGTTTTTCAATTCGAAAATGTGCCAATCATTAATAAAGTCGGTTTGGACTTAAGGGGAATTGAGGAAAAAATTAATTATTATTTACAATTTTTTGTGATAAAAGGAAGTTAAATTCAAAATTATTCGGATAACTGGCAAACTTTTGTACAGTAATATATTAAATGCATAAAAAAAAATGTTTTTTCTCTTATTATTTACAAATACCCATATCATATATTCGATTGTATGTACAATATTTTGTGTTTTATTTGATTTATATAAAATTCAAATAATAAAAAATATGTATAACACATCACTCAAAGGAATACAAATATATGGCTTCACTATTGGAAAATCACTATTGGCAACACCTGATAATGGGCAAGTTACCAAAGTGAGGCATGTGGTGCGGGGGGAGCCGTCGGAAGTCAAAGCTCAGACGGTCCCCAGCAGCACAGGGGTCGCCTGTAAGGATGTGGTAACACAAACCAAGGTGGCTATCCTACACGAGAATCAACCTGAAGATAGTCTCAGTGATGAGGAAATCAGTAGGATTAGGAGGTCGGTGCTGAATGCGCTGGACAACGCTAGCAAGGGACCGGCTATCCAATTTGTTACTACGGTGAAAAGAGAAGGTTGAATATCGCTCACTTGTATCAATAAAGTTACAATGGATTGGATTGTAGAATTGGGTAAAAGTAAGTCCTGGAAAGGAAGTAATGCTGTAGTTGTGATTGGAGATCTAATCCCAAGGCAATACACATGCATTGCTTACGTCAACCCTGAGGATAAACTGGCGAAGAATCAATTTTTGGAGCGCCTTAATAAGCAAAACCCGGATCTTGATGCTAAAACCTGGAAAGTCCTCAGGGTTGATGAAGACAAAGGGGGTGGACAGACCTACGACTTTACTGCGGACAAAAAATCCTGCAAGAGCATCAGAAAAACAGATGCATACTTTTCTCAGCTTTTTTCCGCTGAGTTGACAATAAAAGATAAAAAAGAAGACGAAGGTTAATTTAAAAGCAAAGATAAATAATTCGGAAAAAATTCATCGAAATTTTAGAGACGCGCTGTAATATGAATGTAACACTCTTGAAGTCGACTATGTTTATGAATAAAGCCGAATCTGCCTATAGAAGTTGCTGTTTTATTCGTCAATTAGTACGAACTAAGTGAGTTATGTGTTATACATATTCACATTCATTCATCTCATATCCGTTCATCCATCCATATTAATATTATTGTGATATCTTCAATCATCACTTTAATCCTCACATTCCTCTAAAATTACATCATGGATACTGAATGCACAATTTGAATTTGTATTTACCATTAATAATGGCTGTTGTTGTAGTTGTTGTTGCTGTGATGATAAAGATGAGGATGATAATTGTCCTGTATGTGATACGGGTTGTTGCTGTTGATTTAATCCTACAGAAATTATAGGAATAGATGTCGATGAATTTGATGATGATGATATTGTAGATGATATGGATGATGTTGATGATTGTGATATAATTTCCATTTCTATTTGTTTATTATTATTATTATTATTATTGTTATTACTACGTCGGGTTGTAGATGGAATTTCATTTGTACGATTTAATAAATAATCTAAATCATCGCTTATACGATTCAACATACCGTCCATGGCATTTTCATCATCTGTAGATGTTATCGTTATTATCGGAAGTGATGGTTGTACAGCTGTTGCAGCGGCCAATTGTGACGATTCAATTACAGTATCTTGCTTATTACATTGATCTGGTGTATATAATTTTGGATTTGGTAATGATACCGATTTATGTGATGATTCTGATGATGATGATGATGTTGATATTGATGGATGATGGATTTTATTATGTGATACATTTGTTATTAAATGTTTATGTTGTAAATTGATTTTATCTATTGCTGTTGCCGCTGCTGCTGCTGCTGTTACTGTTATTGGTGATGAAGATCTTTGTTTTATCGTTGACATATTATTATTTTGGTGTTTTGTAATTTGTTTACATACAGCAGAATCATTTTCTAAAAGATTACTTCGAATACCAATTATACTATCTGTGGGTGAATTAAAATAAAAAGTTTTTTAATAAAATATTATGCATCTATATATTAGGCTGTTCAATTAGTTTCTAGAATCACACATGGATGGTAGTAGGTCCACCATTTTATTTTTCTAAAAATGCTACTATTTTTTTATTTACACCTGTAACATTTCATGTAGATTTTTTTATTTACACCTATAACATTTCAGCCATATATTTACAGCTGTTAAAAGTAGGCGTAAAACAGTTTAGTTTTTTTTGGTTTTTTGGAAAAAATCAAGTATTTGATTGAATTCTTAATTTTGGAAGGTGTAGAACCACAACAAATTCATGAACGCTTAATTTGTTAAAAGTGTATCAGGACTCTTTATCTTCACTTGCAACAGTATACAACTGGGTTGCTGAGTTTAAACGTGATCGTATAAGTCTCTAAGATAATTCACGTCAAGGACGTCCAAAAAATCCATCAACACTATGATTTTGGAAGATCATCCATTAACTGAGCGAGATTTAATAAGGGCTCTAAACATCTCATTAGGCAGCGTCAGTCTTTAAGGGTAAAAATGATTTTGTACGTAGATTTATTTCTATGGAGGAGACGTAAATCCGCCATCATGATCCTAAATCAAAACAATAAGCTGAAGAATGGTATGAACCTTGTGATTCAGCTCCTAAACGAGTTCGTGTTCAAAAATCAGCCAAGAAGGTTATGGCATCGGATTTTTGTCGAAAGGTATTTTGATGGTGATCGACTTTTGATCCCTTTTCCACTCATGATTATCTCCAAACTGAAAAAAAACAATTAATTCTGAATATTATTGCAACCTTTTGGACCAACTCGACACAAAAGCAGCTGTAGACGAATATTTTGCATACCTTCCAGAAACGCACTATAATGATGATATTCATAATTTGGAGGAACGTTGGATTAAATGCATTGAGCTTCTGGGAATATAAGTATAATAAAAAGTATTTCAAGCCATAAAATTATGTTTTTTTATTTGTATTCTAGTAACTTTTTGAACAGGCTAGTATACTATTGTGTATAAGGTAATAATTTATTTATATAAAAATACTGACCTTTAGAAACTCCTTTTAATATATCTAATGTGCAGACACCACCATTATATTCATTATTATTAATATTATTATTATTATTATTATTACTATTATTGTTATTTGTGTGATTATCAATACCATTATAACATTTAATTGATTCATTTTGAAAATTATCATAAAATTCATGTTGTGAGGGACCGCGATGACCAAGTAATTCAAAACAATGATAATTTGTTGTTGATTCCGTTCCATTTCCACTGCCAATATATGAAGCATTATTATTATTATTACCATGATGATCTAAAAATGATGCTTCGGTAATGGATATACAAGTACCGCCACCCCCACCACCGCCCGATAACGTTTCATTTGATAAAAATGTATCTAAATTATTTTTACTATTTGTAATATGATCTAATGTACAATGAGATGTTGTTAATATTGTTAATGGTATTTTTGTTGTTTTCATTGATGATGGCGGAACACTATCATTATCTCGTTCAATTTCATGATTTGTATAAACTATAAACAATTGAAATGTAGAAAAAAAGATTATATATTAAATTATAGTGTTGCCGAACAAAATCTAACAAATGTGCGAAATTCCCTTACACCATATCTTTTACGTATATATATGTATATAAATAGCTTTTATTTTATATATATGAATATTGTGTAATTTACAAAATATTTTAATTTTTCTATTATTATATTACTATATAATACCACTAAAATTGCGTATATATGGTTTATACAGGATGTACCAGTTAACGCTATACAGCCAATATCTTCGAAACCAGTGGAATTATCACTAATATTTTGTTAAAGGACCCCCCTTCCTCCCCACGCTAACCCCCATGTGCTTAATGGATATCAACTTTGGAAAATCAAATGTAAACCTATATTTTTTTTCACCTGTTTTGAAGCGTGACGAGTAGTTAAAAAAATTTAATAATATGTGGGGGTCCCATGGGGAATTTTTCCAGAAATGGGGATTGTCCATCTGATGGAAACCATATTTTTTTGATAGCATGCAAAAATCTCATTCAAAAATCAAAATTTCGATTTTTGGCCTTAAAGGCGGGTGGTTGGGTGCGTGGGCACATGAGGGTTAACGTGGTGAGGAAGGGGTTAACATAAAAATGTAGCCAAATGGTATGCATTGGGGATACTCTAACATCATATTAGTGATAATTCCACCGGTTTCGAAGATATTGGCTGGATAGCGTTAGCTAGGACACACTGTATATCATATACAAAATTATATTGATGCAATAATTGAAAAAAGAAAAAATTCCAAACTAAAACTTACAACTTAATGGACTATTAATTGAACCGGAACAATAATCTTCCATATTGTGTTTTGTAATTTTCTTGTTAATTGTTGGTTCGGAATTCAGCTTCATTTCCGCTTTTATAACAAAGCAAATTAATATGAAAAAACCCTGTAAGTATATAAAACAAAAACAAAACGGTTATTATTTATTTTAATTTCATTTTAATTTTTTAATAAATTATTTAATGTGAATAAGGTCAAAAACTTTTTCGCGTATATCTTTCTGTATAATATATGCATAATTCTGTATAGTACCAGATATATCGGTTTCAAGTGAGCAACAAGATATTCGTTCACAACGAGCCTTCATTTTTTTCTATTTGGTTGCATGACTACACACATCGAACATATTTAGTATACCTCAAGTAATTTTACAAACAACATAATATTTTTTCATCGTATTAAAAATGTCGAATTTTGTACCAGAAAATCAATTGAATATCACCGATCAGAATATCAGATGTATATGTCATGTATTTTTGTACAAAAACAATTACAAATTTTGTTCATTTTTTTCTTGCATGTGTTATCTATTATAAGATAAAAACTGAATATACTATAATGAATAAAAGAAATTATATTTTCTATATATATACATTAAACATTTATTATTGTTCAGTAAAATACGCACAATTTATGTCTATATAGAAATAAAATACATGCAATAAACAATCAATAAACATTTTAATATACTATTATTATTATTATTTTTATCATTATTATTATTGTAATATTAATATTTATTATTATCATTGTGTGAATCTAACTCTGTGGTGTAAATGTTACAAATGCCAACCTAAAATTCTAACAAAATTTTGGGATTGCGGGTTTGAATCCTACTGAATGCATAAAATATGTTTTATGTTTTCGGTTAATTTCCGAATTTCGATCGACAGTATTTTTGGACGTTAGTCCATCGACGGTCTTCTGTTATTTTCTTAATTTATTGCTTTTACGATGTCGATAATTATAGTCGTACGACCAACCGAATGTGAAAATATCCAATTCTGTGGGAAAATTCAGATTCGAAAATAAAAGAAAACACAAAACCCATTTATTATGTCTTCAGTAGGATGCGAACACAAGACCCTAAAATTTTGTGAGAATTTTTAATTTTTATCAATTACACCACAGAGTTGCATAAATGTATTTAAATAATCTAAAATATCAAAAATCGGATAAATGAACTGTCTTATTGATGCATTTGAGAAGTGTGGTAATAAATTCAGGTATATTTTATTATAATATATGATTTAACACCCTAATTATAAATATATTTAAAAAATAAGACGGTGACATGGAATGTAGTGGGCTTACTTTTCCACCCTTTTTTTTAATTAACCATTATTTGTAAAGCATCCAACTCTTCCGCATCCCCCATCCGCAATCATGCGGATTCTCTAAATCCTCTTACGCCTCCCTCACCTTAAAAAATGCCGAGATTCGGCGAAAAAAGCTGATCCCCCAAATCCACCTTTATACTTCGCGTTTTTTGCTGGGAGATTCGGAGGATACGGCTTTTTTGTGGAGTCACCGCATTTTTGAGGCAGGGGTTTATTCAAATGAACTACTTCGTTATCATAATGCGAACCAAATGCTCCAGTCACTCTAGAAAATGATTTCTTGAATTAATAAATATTAAGAATCGATATATAATTGGAGAAAATTGCAGCTATTCGCATTGGATTCCAAGGAATACCTATATATTCTGAAAAACCTTAGCACTAGTTTATAAAGCATTTACAATACCATTTCTATAGCACAATTTTTACAAATATATTTGTAAATAAAAATTTACAAATTAATTCTTTGCGTCCTATTAACTTCTCTTATAATTCAAGAAATTTTCCTACAGCACATCGATACCAATATATAACGCAATCCATTTTTTTCCCACACTATCAAGATTGTGAAACATTCTCCCATTGCTAGTATTTCCAGTTCATATGACTATCAATCATTTAAATTAAACATTTC
The DNA here is from genome assembly GCA_958336335.1 of Dilophus febrilis. Classification (NCBI taxonomy): domain Eukaryota; kingdom Metazoa; phylum Arthropoda; class Insecta; order Diptera; family Bibionidae; genus Dilophus; species Dilophus febrilis. Next base: position 36,501,637 of record OY284471.1, read on the forward strand.
TTCCTATATCTAAAGACTCGCATTCACCTTTAAAGTGCAATTTGGACAATTGTTTGAAAACATATGAGTTATGTAGTCAGAAATAGTAGAATTTTTTTACTCACGAACACAAACAGTTATAGTCCTATGTATAACAAAAAATCGTTGATTAAAGTCGAATGCACTCCGGAAGGTACAAGAAAAAGACCCCTTTTCATATAGGAAATTTAGTGTGATTGCCGAGGGAAATTCGACATGGAATGCATTGGTCAATAGGGACATCTATATATATTATTTCTATTATTTATAAGTACCTATAACAATAATATACATATATTAAATTTTATATATGCATAATAATATGTAATTGTTTTACCTACCAAAATGAAATTACTTTATACAGGAACAAATAAATGTATTGTTAAAATTAGGGTAATAGATATATATATATACCATATATAATATATGGATAGCTAATTATATATATTCGATTTGAACAATGAATTATATGTATTTATATGGTGCAATTAAATGTATGCATGGATAAATAAACTATTAATTTCGACCGACTGTATATATATATATACATGTACAGGTGAAAAACTATAATTCACAAGGGGATGAAATTAATAGTCTAAAATGTGCATTAAATGTTAAATATCAATATAGATATACATATGATTCATATATATATATATATAGGATGTGCTGCTTTCTTATAATGTTTTTTCTTATAATAGATTTACACTATCTTTGAGAATTACTAATTATACTCTATCCAAACATCTATGGTATAAATTGAATTTCCTTTAATATATACACAAAACGAAAACGTTCTACCATAGCATATATAGAAATGAAGATAAATAATTTCTGTATATATTTCTAATCGCATTTATTAAATGTATAATAATTATATACGTATACTAAAACCAATTTACCATATATACTAATTTTGTTTATGAATAAATTAATAGATATTTATTTGGTGCAAAAATATTTATAGATATACGGATATTGATATAGTTTCATGTATTATAATTATTGTTTACATTGCAGGAATTGGACTTCTATACAACAAATAGTTTTATTATGAAATATTTCAATATCAAATTTTTTTTTTTTTTGGTTCATTATATTTAATATATTTATAACACAATGGCGGTCCTACAGCAAAATTTGCCGGTGGAAAATAAAACTTGGCGCCATTCCATTTTGAGACGATTTCTTACATAATATATAAGTCATGATATTTTAACCCTCTATTGCAGGCGACACACCGTCAAAAGGCGTGTATCAGATTTAATCATCAATTAATCTCATTAGGTAAGCCTACATATAGATATTATATTCGCAAAAACCTTCGATTAATCCTATTTTCGTCCTACTTGTGTTTAGCGTTTAGTCTAATTTCTTTTGTGCTTGTGGTTATGCGTTAATTGATCGCAAAAGCTTTTTTTTCCCACAAAAGCGAAAATTATTATTGTCCGGCTAACGGTTTAAAGTTTAAATATCATTAAAACGCATATTAAATTATGAACATTTTTCATACCCATTTAAATGGTTTTATATAGTTATATAAAATTATTACCGCAGAATCTTTGATCGGTTCTGTAATAATATACACGTATAAAAATATAGAAAATATAGTAAATTTACTATATATTTATTTGTAAAATTTATTTATAATGTCTGTCACCATAAATTCGTGTATCTACATACATATTTACATACCGATTTATGGATACATATACATATATATTACACAATATAAATGCAATCAGCTTAACAATCGACATATTTGAACAATTTAAATAAATTATTGCATTGATTTTAATTAATCGATAACGGATAAAACCATATACATATATCACAGTACAGTATATATATCACATGCGAATTTTACAAATATGCACATTATTTATTATATATTGTCAGATATTTAATATAGTGCAAATTATATTATTTATATGTTTATTTATATATGATATATTTTCATTTTTTATTTATAGATTACATTTAGAATATATATGTATATAATACGCTGATTATACAAAATATTATCAAATAATATATATTATCAAATTATATATGATATTGATTTGAAGAAACAATAAATCAACATATATGAAATTTTATATGGAAATTTGAACTAATAATAATAAAAATAATATGTACATTTTAAATTGATTACACACATACACACATGCATTAATAATATATGTCAATTAAATTGGTTGACAATTTCTATGAATTGAAATTAATTAACTTTTATTACAGAATATATATCGCAAAAAAATATCGCATTAAAACCCACAATCAGTTTTAGCGTCCAAAAACAGCCTTCTCGGTTGTTAGTTTCTTAATTTGTGGCTTTTACGGTGTCGCTAATTAGCCGTAGGACCAACCGCAAGGGAGAATATGCACTCTGTGTGTTGTGTTCGATTTATCAAACTGAAGCATACATTGATTCGCATTTACTGAGATTTGGTTGTTGTTTATTTCATTGTTTCAATTTACTTCATTCATTGATTCAATGTACATCATTCATTGATTCAATGTACATATTCATTGAATTAATAAACACAATTCATATTCAGATCAATTATTTAAATATGAATTAATTCTTTAAACTGTGAACGGTTGTTCATTGTCGCAATGTACACAGTTCATGGGCGTGACATTAATGAAAAGTTAATTGTTTATATGAACTTTTTCATTGATATTACGTACCTTTTTTGTTCAGTGTATCGTTCCTGGTCTCGTGTATCATTAATTATTCAGAAAGTGCGCAAATAACACAAATATATTTCATTTATATTAACAATATTTCAAGTCGGCGACGTGAAAATATTACATTTTCCGTATATACTTATATGCAAAAATATATTCAAATAGTATATTTGCTAACAATTTTTGCCACAAATCACGTATGTTATTGCAGTGATTTTCATAGTTCTATTCTAAAATAATCCTTAAAAATTATCGTACTGAAATATTTAAATTTAAATTTGATCTGATTAGATGCTCTTCTACTGTTTTTTTTTTGTAATAATTTATATAATATATTATTAATTTTAAAATTACAAGTAAAATATCATCCTTATTGATTATTGCATTAGAATATAAATTTAATTTATTTATATGCAATATGTTATGGTTTTTATGCTATATAATATATATTATTATTATTATTATTATTATTATTATTATGTGATTATATATGTATATACAATAAATATACAACGCAATATACAGATAAAATATAATACACAATAAATGTATGAAAATCCTATTATTCTATATACAAAATAAAACAAAATAATAATAAATATTAAATTATTTGATGGAATTTTATACACAACTCACACACAACACCCATATTATTATCATAAACATCTCACATATAACAAATGGAAAAAAAAATATATGTATAACAAGCATAAGTTTATAAGTATTGCAAAAAAAAAATCCTCTTTTTTTTTGTGAAATGAGATTGCTTCAAGCTTTTTCCATGAGTTTTTTTTTCTTTTATCGTTCTTTTTTTCTATTGTATTTTTACTGAAATTTACAAATATGTAAATAGAAAGTTCTATATACATATATATATATATATATGGGAATTTCCGAATCAAAATCATAACTTGATTTATGTGATTTAAATGATATATTTAAAATAAAGAAATTTAAATTCACGCGCAGAACTTCTTGAAATGTGTATTTAAATTTTACGGCAAATCTAATTCGAACTTTAATAATTGCAAAGTTCACGGAAAATTGAGACTCAAATTATAACATTATGTTTATATACAGCTTAATGTATAGAATTTTATTAATATAAGACCAAAATATCATTGAAACATAATTTTAAACTATACGCTTAAAATTATGGTTTATAAATTCCAACATATTCGTACATTCAAGATTCTTATATATATTTATGAATAGAAAAATATTTGTCTATTTAATATAAAAGTATAATATAACAATAATATACAATATGATATGATACGAAAAAGACATGAACAGAAACAAAAACCAACAGATGTATATAATTCCCATAAACAGCTGGATATATGATGAATCTTATCACATATAAAACATATATGTATGCAGACAATTCACCCCAATTACGGGAAATATAACATAACCGCTGTTAACAAAAGATATCGGTCTGTTCACAGCAGGGTGGTTTAGTAGGTTTTTCCAAAGACCTATCAAAACTCAGACGTGTACTCTGCCGAATTTACCTCCAGCTTCGAATAAGAAAGATATTTTAATATTTCAAATGAAATAAATTATAAATGCTATTTATTATTTGTATAAGACGAAATTTTGATGTATTTTAATATACGATATTCAAATACGGGTGTCCACGGATTCCATACTTTTATAAAAGGATTTCACACAAAATTCACAAAAATAAATTAATCAATTTTTGTTTTGTTTTTGTTTTTTTGTTAATTAATCAAATTTGGCACGACCTTAAATTTTATATGGAAATAGCGTAACAAAGTTAAAACATTTCCGGAAAGGTAAAGAAAACCATATTTTTAAACAATAAAAAGTAAAAACGCTTAAGCCTTGTTTTTTAACAAAATCGGCGACGGAAAATATCACCGGAACGGAATTTATTCTGGCGCGAAAAATTGTCCGGCGCCGAAAAAGTGTTTTTTAAGAAATATTTTCTGAAAATTTTCAGTGATTTTTTTTTTATTGAAATATAAAATAATTCTACATAACCACATCAAATGTTTGTTATTGTTTTTGTAAGTATCCAAGCAATTTATTTTGAATAAATATTTTCTTTTTAATATATGCACAGCTCACTTTTGCTATTTTCCGTCACCGAAATCGATCGACGGAACGTAAAATAATGAAAAATTTCAATAAATTTTCTGTTGTTTTTTCCGTCGGACGAAAATAATTTCGGTGGCGAATTAAATTTTTCTTAAATAACATGTGTATTAAAATATATGCGTTCATTTTTGACAGCGACGGAAATTTTTCCGTTCCGGTGGTATTTTCCGTCGCCGATTTTGTTAAAAAACAATGCTTAACTCGAATTGAAAGATTATATTTTAATATTTAAATTGGAAGAATGTAATAATTTTGATGGATGCGAATAAAAAATGAAATTCAAAAATATTTATTTATTTATTTCATAAAGTACCATTAATTGCTAATGCATACACATAAATATATTTAATACAAAAATATAATAAATACATATATTAATATAACCTACGGTCTCCCATTAAGTTAGTAGCAGTTGTTTTGAAAAAATTTTATGATTTTACAGTAATAAATTTTTGATTACATTTTACATTTTACAATTGATTTTACAGTGAATGAGGATGACAGAATGAGAAGAAATGTTAGACATTGTGTGTTGTTAACAAACTGGTATTATATTCGTGTAACAACACTTTCCAGTAATAGTCCCGATTATATGGTGTTTATATAGATATGGATATTGGATATGTTATTATATACCCTTAATTCTTACATATACATAAAACACAATAAAACAAGAAGAAAACAAAAAAAAATTGTACAATATATATACGAATTTGATTCAGTTTTGTTTTGAGACAATTTCTAAGATTTATTACCTTCGTATCTATGAATATATGAATAGCTGATATATTTTCATATACAGGCATGGATGGCATTCATACTTTTATATATATATATATATATATATATATTTATTTTATATACAATTATGTGTTTTTTATTTAATTTCATATATATTACATAAAGTGGATTTTTATAAGTATTTCACAATAATATAATAAGTATGAAGGATTTAAGCATTTCATATTCACATTAATGCGTATATGTGCTTATGTATATGCATATATTATATATATATTATAGTACAAAATGTATAACTTACCAGTAAAAAGCTGGATACTGCAAATATATAACTACAATTAAATTCGTTTAAATTTAAATATACTAAATAAAATATATCAACTATTATTTTTAATGTTAATAGGGTGGCTGTTCGGTAAATTAAACCTATTCTGTAAATAGATAAAATCAAAAAATATATTAATAAATTAATAAAAACAATATATCGTAATAACATCATCGGAAAATATACGGGTCGTTGTCTTATTATAGAGAAAGTATAACCAATAAAAAACTAAATATACAATAAATCATCTTACAGATGTAATTCGTTATAGGTCGTCTGTTAAAGTATTATTTATTACAGTAATTGATGTAACTAACTTTCTTCTTTTTTTTTGTTAAAATGGAACAAAAATAATTCCCGTAAAATCATGAGTAAAACAATTTAAGATGCTAAATCACACAGAATAACACAGAACATTGCTCTGAAAAAACAAAAATAGTCACAACTATTGAAAACATTAAAAAAATGTCACTGAAGCGACAAAGGGTAATCGAATAAAGCTACTTGAGCTTTTCTGTTATATTCCATAAAAAACAATTTTAGAATATTTTGCATGATGAACTGAACATGAAAGCGCTAACTTAGGTGTTTATTGCACTTATCACAAAAGTTTGTCTGCTTTAGTCTACCGCCTTCATCTTATGCAGATGTAAATGTATATGTATTTGAATGACGGTTGGGTTCGGTATAGTTTTACTATTTCCCCTGTACGAGATCTCTGTCTGCGCGATGGTCGAAGGATTCGAATGGGATATGTTGAAAGTAGTGGAATCAGAAAAAGTACAAAGATTCAAAAATATTTCGATTTTTCATTATATTTCCAGAGCCAAAATTTCAAGTGAATTGGTTAGAAATTTAGTGAATCATCTCATTTGGAATTCCAAATGGAGTTGGGATTAGGAAAAATTCACCGTTATGAAAGTTTTCCATTTTTTATCAAGCGCACAAGTTCCGAATGGTGATCACCATTTCAAAACATCTGAGGATTGGAAAATTGGTTTCATCTATACATGAATATTTCTTTTTATTTGTTATTTTGTGTGATGGGAATACTTCGAATACATTAATCTGTTTAATTTTTATAAAATGAAAGTGTATTTACAATATACAAAAGTTTCGGTTTCATATGCATATAGGGTATATATGATAAATTGTGTATATCGTATATATGTATTGGTTAACATTCACCTATCATAACCAACCACCCGTATGATATAAATTAATAAAATTGTTGACTAACCTTTTTCTTATCACTGTATTACATTTATCGTTCTTCTTGGCCAAAAATTTCAGTTTACCCAAAACAGTTATAAATAATAAAATAAATAAAATTATATAAAGTAATTCAATAATTATGAACATGATAAAACTAAAATAACCGTATTCCAACCACCAATTAAATGGCCAATAACCGAGTATTGTATAAACTAATGGCGATGAAATGGTATAGAGTAATGGTAAGAACCAACTCAGGGCGATAGCACCACGTACACCTGATGCTAACGCACTGGCGGATGATGATGATAATCCATTTGGCGATGATGTTGATGGTGTTGTTGTTGGTGTTGTGGTTGTTAATGATGATGAAGTTGAAAATGATGATATATTTTTTCTTGGTCCTAATTCCGATTGTATTATTAGTGTTATCCCAATTAGAGTTGATGTACCTAATAGTAATACACCAGCTAAACTGGAACTGATTATTCCGTGCCAATCCTATTTTAATATTATATATATATATATAAATAAATAAATAAATAAAAGGAAATATTTGTTTTTTATTTACCAAATTATACAATTGATGATAAACATAAAAGTTAATAAATAATTGAGTTAACATTTTATAAAAGCATATGCATCAGATGAAAATATATTGGTTAAAGAGCTATCGTATTATAAATACTTAATTAAACACATATTTTCTAATATGTTAATTTTTATATTAGTTTTGGGGTTAAGGTAACTTTTATTCACATTTTTCACGACGAATTAGGTATAGCTTGATAACAAACGTAACCCCTCCTCTCCCCAGGTTGACTAATTCTAATTCTGTTTTTGTTATACTCATATTGTTTTCTGCAGACATAGATCATTTATAAATGTAGTATAATAATACTTGCAATATACTGTATAGTAAGCTGGCGGAGCTGGACACTTTTTTGCCATATTACCAAAAGGATATGATAATTCGGAGAGCATATGCCTAACAAATTAATTATTCTACAAATAAAAAATTAGTATCTCTATTTACTTTGATTTTTCACTGAACTCGAATGGAAAATTAACTATATCTTTTGAACGTTTAGAGCGATTTTCAAATTTTCTTATATGAAATATTAGGTATTTATTGAGTTTTTAAATTATGCAAAAAATTTAGTTCGGTGGACGACCGATTTTTGTTATAAATCAGCAAATTAGACATGGGTCGTTTAGAATCTCCTATCCTCTGGGAACTATTGCTAACATTTTTTCAAAACGGCCTATGCTGTGTAGTACCTATTATACTAGTTAATAATATCATAGTTTTCGAACATTTTTTTCACTTTACAACCGACGATGGGTTTTAGCGACCGACAACAGTGTTTTTAATTTGTTGATTTATCGGTAATTAGCCGTACGACCAAACGCATGGTAAAATGTGCAACTCTGAGTGAATTATTAAAATTCGAAAATGACAGATAAATAAAAAATATATTTTATGTCTTCAGTAGGATTCGAACTCGCCGTTTGAGGTTTCGAAAATATATTCGTAATGTATAATAACAGAATCCGCAGTGGATGTAAATTTATATATTCATTCATAATACATATTAAATATAACATTTGGTATTTTATTGATTATAGCGCCAACGACGAGGTTTCTGATCCTGAATGTATATCACAAATCCAACCAACAATTACATATATTTATAGGAGACATAAATAAACAAACAAATCGTGTGTATATATTTCTCACATATAAATATACATATCTATATAAATATCAATTTCATTTATATTGTTTTATGTTTTTAGAGATGAATATTTTGTTGTACTATTTTGATTATAAATCAGTAAACAGATTTGCTGACAAATGTATATAATATTATTAGCATAATATTATTGAAATGGTATTTTATCTCTGTATTCATATATGTAATTTTTAGTGCATACATAAACTATATAATAATGTATGCAATGCAATAACACATTTATATGTACACAGTATATGCATTTTATAGAAAATTTATTTAAAATGCTTTTGTTAATATAAGCGTGTGAAAAATAATTAAATATGTATAACCATAAAGTGTATATTTGTATATGTTATGTTTGTGGAGATTACGTTACATAAGTATGTACGTATATAATTATATATACATATATAATTTATATAATATTATGCAAATTTTGGTATAAATTTTTGTATTTACATTCAAATTTGAGTAAAACATTTGATAATCTTTACTGCGGTTAATTCTTTATTTATATATTTGTAAATTCTCCATTTATAGGACAAGCTATATATTCGGATTTATCGCTGTTTTTATTTTATTTAATTTTATTGTCTTTTTTTTTTTTATTTACAATCGTCTTTTTTATAACATCTCTCGTTGAATCATCGCTAAATTAATTGTCTATATACTATATAAAATTAAGGAATAATAAATTTATGGGCACTCTCGAATTAAAACAATTAAATCTTAAACTAATGTCGATCGGCACCAAAATTATTTTGGGAAACATTGATGACACACGACATACCACACGAAAAAACATCAAAATATGTTCTTCGGGGCTTATCATGCTTTGAAATAGAATATATTAAAGAAGGATTAAGGGAACAAATTGTTCCTTTTTTTTTGACGTTAAAAAGATGAATACAAAAGCTTCAACGGATAGGGGGTAGAATTTAAAAAAAAAAAAATAAATTTTTCGCTATACAACCAACAATCTGGTTTTAGCGTCCAACAACAGCCTTCTGTTGTTAGTTTCTTAATTTGTGGCTTTTACGGTGTCGGTAATTAGCCGTACGACCAACCGCAAGCGGAATATACAACTCTGTGTTAAAATTCAGATTCGAAAAATAACCGAAAACACAAAACATATTTTATGCATTCAGTAGGATTCGAACCCACGACCCCAAAATTTAGGTTAGAATTTTAGGTTGGCTTTTTTAACATTTACACCACAGAGTTATATTAGAATTTAAGGGGGTAGAATTTACCTAGTTTATTTTCAAAACAAGGCAATAAAATTGTATCAATGAAACCAAATTAAAAGTGTTTATAATGTAATTGTAAAATGGTCCCACTATATCAATACTAGAAATGGGCCGCACAGAATGTAGCAATTGTTTTTGGGTACAATCTGGCTGATTGGACGTGGTTTCGCTGCTCCATAGGCCAATATATAAAATTATCGCGAATTCGGGCAGAAACTAGACGACGGCTACTCAGTCTCAATACTCAGACGTCGGCTGAAGGCTGAAGACGGACTGAAGGCGTCGATGTCCCAAAAATCTTTTCAAGGCCTCGCGTGATAAATTTGCCCCCGGGGACCATAAGGTGAATCGCACATAGAAATGTTATACCCAGACAATGGTAGCGGATAAGGAGTGCTGAAAGTTATGACCGCCTCCGACTTCTGAGCGCGGCGATAGCGAATGGTTTACGCTGTATAAGAAACAAAAACTTAGCGAACGCACTTGAAAAATTCGACACCGCTTCCAAAAATTCTGGAAGATTACACAAGCAATTAAAAATAAAAATCCGATTATGCCTCCCCTAAAAAACACAGATACCAACACGTTGATTACCTCTAAATCCGAAACACCGCTTTTGGTAAGTTTAATTTTAAGGCCGCATACGATACTATCAAGTGACGGCGTGGCAACAGTTATGGAAGTATTGGATTCCTACGTATTTCGATGTATATAAAAACTATTGCTTTAGAAAAAGATTTGAAATGGTTTGGAGAGACATAGCTCCATCTTTGTATGCTAATATAGGTAGGCACATTTGCAAGTTGCAATTCAAGAATATATAAGAAATATCAAATCATATGCATTTCTACCCATAAAACGGGTTCGGTAAGGTGATCCTTCAGCTACAAGAAGATATGTATATAGTAATTATATTGGAATATTCGATTTGGAAGGAAAAAACGTGAAGTTCACAAAATAGTGAGGGCCTATACTAATATCTTATATAAATAGCAAACAACTTTTTAAGCAAATTCACAACTTTTTAAGTGTATTCGAAAATCATATTATGCATTCCTACACATTCGTATATATGGTATATGTAGAGATATTTTTAAATATAAAGAAATATACCTATATAACAAAAAATGCCTAAAGGGAAAATATTGTTTGTGTTCACAGTAACTGCTTTTATATTTGTTTTGTTTTGATTTTTTTTTTGTACTCGCATAAATCTATACATTTATATCCCCATATACGATTCTAAATATGAAAAGATTTAAATCCTTATTGTTAAAGCTTATAGTGTGTGTACACACTCATCATATTCAATGCGGCGAGTGAAACTTTGCAAAAGAAATACATAAAGTGGGTAAAATATATAAAGTAAATATTCTGTTTTTCTTTGTGCGGATTTAAACTTTGTAATTGTTTGTAAAATACTTACAATTATACAGTAGATATATACATGCACACATCTATTGCAGGGATTGCCTGGAGATTCTTTTAATCATATACCTGTGTAATGTATACCAATGCGTAATCAGAATTTTATTTATATATAAATGGGATATAAATGTAAATGTATAGACATTCGTTATGGTTGAATATAAAACATTAGCGATTGATTGAATCTTTCCTATAATTTCACACCGAAATTGAATATCTGAATTACCTTCAATGATTCTGGACCGATTGGCAGAACATTTCAAAATAAACTTTTTTTTATGCAAGGGCTGGTTACGTTCGAAGATGGGGTGGGCAAACCCCGTTACTGCTCTTCAGTTTCAGAATTCCTAATAACGGATTTTTTGGGATTATCTTGGAAATGGTTTCCTTTATCGAAGGAGAATACATCGGAAAGGAGAATAAAAAAACTACCCCGCGGCTTGTGTTAGTACATAGTAATAATAATTACAATAATTAAAATAAAACGTCACTTTTTCTAATAGAATACTAATGATCTATTCGAGTTCACTCACAATTTGACGTTACTTACTTATAAAAAGTCATCTTTCAACAGAATCGCGGATCAGACTATCTACCCCCTCTTTGGCAAATGATTCGAATTTTAGGATCTTTTTTGTTTCTCCTATATCGAATTGAGTTTTGAAGATATTTACTGGAAACTTAGGATATCGGAAAAAACACTGTGTTTTTAATATAATATATAATTAATCATTATATAATAAAAAAAGCTTTTGAAATCTTTATCTAAGAATAAAGACAAGTATATAAGATAAAGAATGACGTTAAATTTAGCGGAAACTCATGGCAATTATTATACGATATGAAATAATTTTAATGAAATGTATCAATGAAATTAATTAGATGTATTCCTTTTTTATTTAAACGATTTCTGAAATGCATGTTTTTTTTATGCATCAGAAAAGAAGCGCTTTCCGATTTCCTTATCGTTTCATAAATATATTATATTTATTTATTTTTTTGTTAAATATATATATATATTTTCGTGGCAATGTAAAGAAATTGCCAAGTAGATTTTCATTGAAATAAAAATCCTTTTCTTTAAAATTTACTTTTATATTGATACATATTTTGCTATATCCATTATTATATGATATATATAAATATATGTATATAATCACTCATCACTCAATAAGTTCGTAGGATGATACATAGAGGTCCCAAATCCAAATCATTTTTAGAATGTGTACCAACCTTCAAACTAGACCTTCCAAAATTTTATAGCAATCTGACGTTTATTTCACATGTTACAGTTACAGTCGACAAAATGTTTTTGAGCAATAAAAAGAATTTTTTTCATGCAGTATGTCACAATGGATGAAAACTACACTCCAGGGTAAAATCGATAGTCAGATGAGTTAACAGCAATTGATGAACAGAATACAAAGAGAAATAATTCTACAAAAAATGTATCGAAATGTTAGAGACGAGTTGGAATGAATGCATCACACTTGAATGGGACGAATTTTGCCTAAAAGTTGTTGTTTTATTAGTTATCCTACGAACTTTTTGAGTCATCTGATATATAACCAATATAACATATATACAGTTATAATATAAATTTTATGTTTAGTTAGCAATGCTCAATCTATAAAATAAGGAAATGTATATCTGTAATACAGATTCTGTATAATATATAAATATATATGGAACCGTACAAATACATTTAATATGCATAAAATATATATAAATATATACCTGCTAACGATCTACATATATATAGATAATACATCTATAGCATTATGCAAATTATTTAAAATCAATTTGTATAGAAAGAAAATTGAAATCAATACAATTTGCATTGAATGCACTGAAAAGTTTTTTTCCTTATATATATGCATGTATATATAATATCATAATATATAGTGAATTGAATTGTTTATGTGCGGTGGTATAAGATGATAAGAAGAAAAAAATATTAATATTTCTTTTTTTATATTATATTCGCACAATCAACATTCAGAGATTTAAATTGGTTTTTATATTTACGTTTATCGGTGCAGATATATAATAATAAAATATAATCAATAAAAAACAAATATTAAAGAAAAATAAACGATTTAATATTATTTTGATGTTTTTATTTCTTTCGCGTTAAATATATTAAATTGTACTCGCATTATAAAACTGTATTTAAAAAAAAATTTTTACGATATTAATTGCGTATAGTATTAGAAAATGTATTAATATTTTAATTTCAATGCTGTATTTTAAATATAGTAATAAAGTCATACAAGTTTAGGTATCCTCTTCTGAACGATTTTACTACCATTTTTTTTTGAATTTGGAAAAAAAAAACGAAATGTGCATATGCGAATTGTTCGAAATTAGTTTTTTAAATTGTTAAATTGTAATTGTCATTTATTATAAGAAGATAAATCAAAAGGGTAGGCACTGACTGGTCACTGACCCAGTGTTGCAACTGTTGAGTTCCTGACATGTTCTACGAAAAACTCTCTAAAGTTTACAATCAGGCGATAAGACGCTATATTAGAATCCCATATACGAAGACAACCGCGAAAGTAATCTCACCATCACCCTTTATGTTTCTTTATAGTGTCAAATGTAAATTTTTGTTCACTAGAACTATAAAAGTTCTCTGTTAACATTTCGTAAATAATACATTTAGAATGGAACCTGGACGATGAAACCTTAATTTTATATTTAGGGGGTGATGTTCACCATCACATATGATAGAGTCGCAATTGAAAATTCACAATAACTCACCCATTTCTGCACTACATTTACAGGAATTTAAACAAACATCGCAGCCGAAAATTGTCCATGTCAAAATGACGATTTCATTCAAAATAACTTCTTCTATTAAATGTGCGGACTAATCCAAATTTTGTTAAAATTCCAGTTAATTTGGTGAAGAATTGTGGGAGTTAAGTCAAATTATTTCGATATATACTTTCTTAGGAAAAAACTTAGTTATTTTATTTGTTTTATGGTTTTGTTTTAATTTGTGTATTGCCTAAAGTGTGTTTAGAAAATACTTCGTTATAATTTTTTTTAATTATTAATTTTGTGCAGTGATTAAATACCGTTCCACATGAAAGATTAAATTAATCAAAGAGAAGTTAAATTCCATTCATGCGTAAAATCCTAAGTAAAACAATATAAAATGGGTCGTATAAGCACATAAGATAAACATCACAGGAAAACCAAAAACAACCGCAGCTACCTGAAAACAATACAAACGATCGTCATATGCTGTTGGATCTTGCATCCATTAAATTTAATTTAGCTAGATGGATCTTGCATCCATTAAATTTATTATCACACACCAAAGTTTTAACTGAACGAAAATTGAAAAATTGCGATTCGAAATTGCTCGACACCCCCATACAATAATCCATACATCACCCATACATTATTAGCTCCCAGTGACTTTTTCTTGTTTCCAAATACATTGGAGAGAAGTTGAAATGCACTATAGATCTTTAGAATATGATGTTAGAACACTTACAGTTACAATTAACATCAAAATAAAATTAATTTTTTCAGAATTTTATTAAATAACGAACAATTTAATAATAATGATCCTAATTTATGTGTACTCTAATAATACAGATATATTTTTAACAAAAATTATTATGTATTTTAATAAAAAGAAATAAAATTATTAATTCCAATTTTTGATAAAAATATAAAAAAAAATCAAAAAAAAAAAGGCAAAAAAAACATCTATAATGCAAAATGTATTGAATATATACGTACATAAAAAGGTATTAAATTATACGATTATACCTTCCATAAATACGTCTGAAAATTATAATATTATTAAATTATAAAATTATAAAATAAACAACAGCAAAATTATGTAAAAGAATAATTATTAATTTGTTTGGTGAAAATACTTCAAAGTATGTTTGTTTATTTATGTTAGAATGTAAAATGTTGCAATAAAATTATATTAATTATATTATATATTTATATTAATATTCAAGGCTTTTAAAATGAATGTCTTGTAATTTGATGGTATTTGATGGTACATTTTTGTTTACATATGTTAGATTTTCGGATCGTAACAAACAATTGATGGTACGTTTTAGTTTACATATGATAGAAAAATCGGATCGTAACAAAAAAGAAAGTAAGAAGAGCTCAACATTAGGTATTACGAACTTTACATTATTACTTGGACGTTAGACAATACAACAATGAAAACATATTCAGGCATTAGTAGTATAGTGTTTCATTCAATCGTAATGAAAGTAAAACAGTGCAGATAGGGGTACGATAACGTACAACAGTTGTAAACAAGAATTAATATTTTTCCGAATAAGTTTGTTTTGTTAAAAATATTGTTTATGACAAAGTCATACCATTCCATGCCATACCATTCCATTCCGACAACCCCATTTTGTGTTAAATTCTCAAAAGATTTTTGTTTTGTGTAGTTTTCTACACAAGTAATTGATGAAGGTTAAAAATTAAAACTTACGATACATTTTTCTATATCTTCTATATCTGGCTATAGATATAGATTTCGAGGTTTCCATTTTTTTAATTCAATTGAAATTATTTAATATCGTTTTATAAACAGCTTTAAAGTTTTGGTCAATGTTTCGGCATTGATCATTTGATTTCTTACTTATTTTATATTCACTTGTTTTATTTTGTTATATTTTTTATATTTTTTTTTATACTATATAACCTAATTTAGTGATTTCGTTATGGGCTGACGGATATAGAATTCCGCAACGCTTTCAGGGCGCTAACACGATTCTGTCGAAATAACGAACAAAAAAAAAATAATAACTATACCAGAGCAAGTAACAATAATTTTCTTTTATAAATAATTGTATCTATAATATAACAAGTTTCGTTTTTTTTTTAATTAAAAAATATATTCTTGTTTGTTTATTTTTTTAATATATAAAGGATATAAGTTTTTCTTCTCTTAACGATTTAGTTATAGTAGATACAAAAAACGTTCGTGGAAATTCAGGAAAATTATAAAAGTTCAAAGCCAAACTTATTATACACTTTTGGTATAATAGCAAACTAATTCAAATTAGTTTTTTGTATGCAAAATAAAAAAATTAAAAAATAGCATACGATATACGATGTTAATTGTTTGTATGTGTATAATATATATTGAAGTTTTTAACATGTATCAAAAAAAATGGCTATTAAGTTTATATTTATTTTTGAACATTTCTGTATTATTTATGGACTTTTTAAGTAAATGTAATTTTGTTATTTTGAAAAAAAAAATCTAACAATGGAACCACCTGAGGGTAAGCGTACCCTTCCGATTTGGCTGAATTTTTGGTATGTTGTAGTACTTGAAAAATAAAGAGACCCGTATTTTTCTTTTTGTTTCCTTAATTTCATTTTTAGGGTGTGAAATCCAAAATGGTGTCGAAAATGAAAATTATCCATAACTTATACAATTCTGTGACAAATTCGCTGAAATTTGAACAAAACTGAATTTTGGACTAAATTCCATTACAGGTACCTTTTTTATCATGTTTCTCCACAAATTATGGTGAAAAATAAAATAAAAATGTTTCCGATTTCTTCCGCTAGCTCGCTCGATCGGTCGTTGTCATAAGTTTTCTTTGGAAACTACTCGACCGATTTAGCTGAAATTTTCAACATACGCTTTTTTTATATGTAGAGCTGGTTAAATTCGAAAAACGGGGCATTTCATACGAAAGAGTCAAATGGTTTCTATTCGCTTTATCGTTCCTTATTACAGTTTTGACAATCTATATATTGATATCCAAAAAATGAATAAGATGAAACTTTGTTTATATTTTACCATTCAATGATGGTTTGCTATACATGATTTCGCTTTGTTCTGAAACAATTAAATAAGAAAATTATCCCACATCAAGTGTAAAGAAAAAAAACCATATTAAATACTCTATACAAGCTGTTTCCATTACAAAATGTTTTATTTTTATAATAAACAAAATATGTAATAATAAGTATTGAATTTTATTCCTTATATATTTGAATAATGTTTTATCAACATTTTAACAATATCATATATGACTTATACTATATATTATATATCTGAAATTTTTATTAATACATGTATTAAATTTCAATTTTCTTCTATTAAAAATGGATTGTTATTTATATTATAATTCTACAATAAATATATTTATAACGCGTATATATAGTATAAGTAATTTTGTTTCTATTGCGGTGATTCATATGTATATGTATATATGCTTTATTCATCATTACAATTTTTTATTATAATATAATTTGTATACATATATTTCGTTTATGACCAACAAATATATTTGTTATAACATTTAAATTTTGTTCTGAAAACATATATGTTATTATAAGGATATATACATTGGCATTTATCCAATAACAAACATTATTATTTTTATTATATCTTTGATTTCGTAATCTATATAGTCACAATTAAACAATTAAAAAAATGGAATTTGTAATAAATCTAAATATCGATCATAATTTTTCGATGGATATTTTAGGCACTATACTGGTATGATTGTGAAACATATATAATTGCGACTAATTCTTAATTTTAAGAAAGTTTTCAAGCCAAAAATAAAACTATAATATGCAATTATATATTTTCTTTGCTTGTTTTCTTTCATAATTCATATTCGAATAAGATATTTATTATAATCACAAATAATATTAAAACAAAATTTTTAGCAATATCACCAAAAACCACATATCTTTTACCACAGTGTAGACACCAATACGTAAAGCCTATAATATTTTTGATGGTGTTGGATTTACTCTAGAAAAGAAAAAAATTTGCCCATTGATTGTTTTAAAATTCAATATCCAATATGTAACGAAAAATGTAGAGAATACTTAAAATTAGCCGCGCACTTGATAATCCGATAATAATAGATATTTCCAGAACAAATATGAATCATAATAAAAAGAATAATATGTATATCAATTTAATGTAAGTCTAAAAATAAAATAAAAACTTAACAAAGGTTTTGTTGTTGTTATTTCTCTTCGTATATAACTAAAACTTCTTACATTAAGGATTTATTAATAAATCTTCTTTAAGATAAATCCATTTAATATCTTATAATGGATTATATTTTTGAAATTTTTTGACCTAATATTATTTGTATTACATATAGATAATGCGTGATACATATATGTATATAAATATAAGATAAACACTAATACAATAACAATTCAATTATTACAAACGCATATTCATATATATATATACGAATTTTACTAAAGATACTTTTATATATATGTAAAATATTCTAATTTGTTATCTTTTTATTATATTATAAATAAATACATAAATCTTTTATATTCGCATATATGCATATTTAATGTATGCAAATATTTTTTCCTCATATATAGTAAATACATTTGTCATTTATATATTATATATTCATATATACATATATTATGTGTAAAATTTTATGATACATCTGTATGTGAAACGTTTTGTATTACATAACATCTATATCTATATTTATATATATCCATTGATAAACTTTATAATCTATATACAATACAGAGAGTTTCACTAGCAAGATAAGTCAAAACCTTCAAAGTAAAGATTAGGTAATTTTGGTGAAAAAAAAAAACACGATCTTATTGGGGTTTAAACTATATATTTTATCAAATCTGTAAGATAATCATTGAATCTTCAATAATATATTTACTTTAATAATATATTTTCTTTTTACCCAAAACTTGAATGTCGCAGTCAGTTATAAAAAATGTATTATGCCTTTGTTCGAAAATGTGGTTTTTTATTTCAATATTTTGGGTCCATACATTACAAACCACAAAACAAATATGCCAAACTAAAGGTTTTCCTATACAAAGCCTCTTTTTTCCTAAATTTTTTTTTTCAAATACTAACCCTGTTAAAATTATAATAAATATAAAATTATTCAAAATCGAAGAAGTAAAACTTTTATTGTTTGTTTTCAATTCGTTTTTTTTTTTATATTAAAACCATTTATTACGTGAAACTGAAATCATACATAGAACAAATAAATCACAAAAATAAAAACTAATTTAACTACTTAAATTTTGAACAATTGAATATTAATTTTGTAATTTAAAATCGAAATATTTCGTAGTTTTCGTTTAGAAAAATCATTTTTATGAATTTGATTTACTTTTGTCGCTCATATAGCGAATAGAAAATCATAAAGCTTAAATTGAAGTTTTAAGAAAATCTATTTTTTTTTCTAATATAATTTCTTTTTTTTTAACTGATTGATATTTCGGGGCCCATTAAATGTCAGCGTTTACAGTTTCACGTATTAGGTGAATTCACACGAAAAGTGAACAGAAGGTGAACGTGTAAACCAAAAGCGATTCAATTTTAACGCTGTGGTAAACGTTTTTATTTACGCGTTTTCACTTTTCATTCATCTGTCAAAACGTTAAAGCGTAAAGGCAAACCTTTACATATAAAAAGCTTATATAAAATTAGAAATAAATCAATCAACGGGTGAATACTGTACTAGTTATAGATTAGTTTAACCTCACATTTGATATTTTGGAAATCCCAACCCATTTGGAGATCTCTAAATGTCGCGATTCAATTGAAAAATTACATTTTTAAATGAGTGATTTCAAATGAGTTAAATGAGTGATTTCAAATGAGTTAATTTATTGCGAGTTTATTCGAATAAGTCACTGGTATTCTGTTGGAAAAAGTGATCGTTTTTTTGTTAATTGTTTTAATTATTATTATTGTTATCTTATTGGTAAAAAAAGAATGAATTTATATAGGTAATTATTTATTATTGATCAAAACTAATACATTTAGGATAACTTTATTTAGGATAAAAGTATATTAACACTCACTGATGACACATATTTATTTTAAAGTGACCCTCTTTTCAATTAATTTAGGGAACAAATTAAACAACTTAATTGGAAATTAAATATTCCAAAGTTTGCTAAAAAATAATGTCGCAATCGAGTCACTTTTCCAAAGAATCGCGTATGTGTGAAGTGAGTAATCAATTAACTATAATTATATGATGCTCAAAACGGATGCGCGCATTCCGTTCAATCCAGTTATATAACTCGCGCAAAGTATGTTACGCATTTTAGCTCGAGCCAAAATTTGTTTAGTATGGATATTAGAACGTGAATTTATCGAAATTTGTTTATTATGATTGCAAGCGTTATTTAAAAAAGAATGTTAAAAATGAGGGTAAAAATGAGGTAGCTTGAGCAAACGTTTGGGATATCTAACCGAGCTACGATAGTGTATTCTTCCCGGTTTGCTCGAGCTCAACGTCCTGGAGGCGAATTATGACCAACAATAACGATAGTATCGTCTATCGACTAAATTAACGATAGACGAGTATCGTCTTTTTTGTCAGAATCGTGGTCGCCGATAGTGTCGATGTCGGTATTTTTTGGACATATCGTCTGGTATTCTGTTGATTTTGTTTGTTTGTTGTATACATTTTTTTTATAAAATTTTACTCATCAATAATTCAATAATTATTCAATTCAAACAAAAATTGTCGTAACGATACCTCAAAGGCAATGTCATCAAAGTAGAAGTCTGTGGACGACCATGATTTCATTATGCATCATTATCGACTATCGACTATCGCTATCGTCGATCATGATTCATTACGTGTTTATATGCGATATTCATCTCGATCTAGAGACAGAGAGAGGTATACATAGCTCGAGCTATGCGCACGTATTTACGGAGTCAATGATTACATAGCGGTATATTTTATTAGCCCATGTACAATATTTTACATCCAATATGCAACTCCCTGTATATTTATATTTGTACCAATGATACACATAAATTGCCATTCCATATAAAAGAAAATATGAAAAATGTTCCAACAAAATGACTGACGGGCAAAATAAAAAGATATTACACACAATAATATATATAAACGTGTACATACATATATGTATGTTATATATAGTATGCATATGCGATGTACATTTTTTGAATTGTAAAACACAACTATGCTTTTTGTATAAATCGCATATATACGCATATAAAACATGCGATGGCGATAATGTATCACATGTAAAATATTATAAGATTTGTTAACGTTTTATGGATATTTTACTTCGCTATATATAATTTTGTGTTTCAATTTCATATGTACATCTTTTTTTTGTTCCATAACTACAATATATAGGAGTATGTTCAGTATTTAGTATAGGATAGGTAGATTACCTATCCTATACTAAATATATATTGGATATTGGATTATATTTTAATTTTTTGTACTATTACATTTGCGTACAGAATTTTTTATATTTGTCAAACAAATTTAAAATTGTTAACAAATGATATTTTTTTGTAGTTTGCCAATCCATTTGCCTTTTAGGCTTAAATCAATCTAGCTGCGTTGTAGTGCGATACAATTGAATATATAGAATATTCGTTCATGTGGACGCAACGTTTCCAAATCTTAAAGATTTATTTAAACATTTTGTGTAAACAAATTTATAGACAATGTTTCATAAATCGGCGATTAAAATTTTTTTTAATCACCCTAATAAAACAATTTTGAGCTAGCTATTTATTGAAATTAGATAATCTTCTGAACGAACGAAAACGGCGGATTCATTTTCTAATATATTTCTCTAATATAAATCCCGAAGGATTCTTTTATTTTTTTCTGCAAATTGAAATTATTATGATCTCGATTATGAATTTGTTCCGCTCAACTTCTGTAATCGATTATACTGTTCTGGCTTAATATATGTCTGTACATACGCCTTTGATACATAAATTCGAGAAAACTCAGATCCATCTTTGTTTAGGATTATTTGTTTTTTTTTTCGACCAGCCTATTTTGTGCAATGTTTTAGAATACGCCAGTCGTTTGCTACCAAGTGATACTGGATAATTGCATTCCGGAATAGATTTTACTTCCATCGTGATTTGGTCTCTCACTTCACTATTTATTTATTTATCACACCTAGCTTCTTATAAATACGTGAGATTCGTTTGTTTATCAATGTGTAATAGATTTCATTTCGAACAATGTGATTATCAAGTCGCGTACCCAACCAAAACAACCCTACAATTTCATTAAGCTTGCCATTTTATCAACATTAAAGTCACAAACTATAGTCTTCAATTCATGCGACCTCGTAAGTAACATATCTATTTCTTAATTGTAAATTCTTCTAACTTTTTTCGTCGTTGTATCCACTGTTATATAAAATACATTTGTATAATTTTTAACGGTAATTGTTTTGAACTAATTTTTAATAGCATTGTTCTGCTGCATCACAAATACCGCACAAGACAATCCCCGATACCGAATTTGCAATTTGTTGCAACACAATAATCATACCTATTCCTCGTGTATGCTACTTTGAATCATTACCTGTATATTTTTGCAAATTCCTTGAAAATCTGCCCGAGTTTGGCCGAGTTGGAGAAGGTTTATCATAAAGTCACATATGTTATTATGTAAAGCTAGTTAGTTAGTAATATGGTACAAAATGTTGGATCTGGGTATTTTTAAAATTGATCATAAAATTCCAAATATCTACGTAAAGTTTAATACAATCTCAGTTTAAATTTAAATGAAACCAAAATATTTTAATATACGTTTAGTATCGTAATTTTTCTGTATAGCGTTTATTATGTTTTGTATTTCATTAAATTCCCGTACTATACTGCATATATACAAAAAATAAAACTGTTGTTCATATAAAAACATTATTATATTAATTGCATTCTCTTATATTATGTATATATACTAGTACACAACGCATACAAATAAAAATTAATTCCACTGATTTTTTCAATGAGTATTAATTAATAGCAAACATTCGATATGACTATGATTATAATTAATTGTAATTACTCGCGATATAAAATTGAATAAACTTCAATTCCTTTTTTTGTTATACTGATAATAATTGTGATTATTAAAATGGGTTTACGTAGACATACTGTAAATATATATATAGTTCTTTTGCAAAACATATATTGACTATATAATGAATATAATAACCAGCGAGAAATTTTAACTTTATATAAAGCGGATTATACATACAGGGATTCCAAAACAAAATGCCCCATCGCGGTCGAATATATCCATAGAATGTTATGATTCCGATGTAATCATTATGTAAGGGCACGTTTTAATACTAAACGAAAATGTATTGCACTTTTGAAAGCATCTATTCAATGATAGCGGTACGAATCACCTTATACTATATGAGTATATGTTAGCTGCGATATTTAAAAGAAAAAGATGAAGTAGTGTATATCTGTTCTGTGTGACCCATAGAGATGGTTATGGTTAAAATTATATAATTATTATGCTGTCTATAGCATCCAACTTGATTGTACAATTTATTAAAGGTAAGAAAAATTTTGTATATGGGGCGCTTGGAATAGTTTGCCAACAGTTGGACACCCACGTGCATAACCAATTTCATGTAATCGTACAAAAACGTATCCCTATACAAAGTTCTAATTAAAATTAACATAGATAGTTTCGAGATATCAAACCATATTCGCATATGGGGATTGGGATGTAAAAACCCCTGTATAATGAAATATATAAAGGCTTACGGAGAATATTTCTATATGCAATATGTTTTTTAATTACTTTTATTCATTTTATTTATATATATACGGAATATTGTATTCATATAACTTGTAAAAGTATATTGTACATAATAAACATTATGTACAATAATGGTATATATATATATATATAACACAGAATAACTTCAATAAGTTTTATTATTTTTTCAAATATCTTTCTTTATAAAATTAATTGTACATATTTTTAAGCGCATTTTTCTTTTTCTATGTTTATAGAAAAAAACAAAAACAAAAACTTTTCAATATATTATTATTGTAATTAAAAATTATTTTAAACAAATTTATAGTTTATTTATTTTTTTCTCATATGATATAAGAATATTTTTGCTTGTTTTATTCTTTCTTTAAAATAATAAATGTTACATTTAGTAAATAATATATTTTGAATTGAAATTTTAGTTTTTTTTGATACACGTTTGTACATAAACTTAAATTACAACACGGTCAACATTAATTATATGATTGATATGAAATCTGAAATCATATGAAGAAATCTGTAGATTTGCACAATTGTATAATTTATGATAGAATATGTATTTTTCAAATTTACATTACTTTTCAGTAATTATACAGTCAACTGTTTATTCAACGATGTTTCAAGGGACTGAAAAAAACTGGATCAATTCAGAAAATCATCAAAAATTGAATAAATAAAAATAAAAAAACATAAAACAAAAATATAACCATATAACCGTACTCAATCCGCCTATGCCTACCCGAAATAGAACCAAAATGATCGTTATATCTATACAGTAGAGATATTACATATTGCACAGCGGCTCTTATTTCCCATAGTTTGTTCTATGAAAGTACAGGTGCAAGAAGCTGTGACCACGGGATCACCGTATTTATAAATTGAAATCAATCTTTGGTAACAAATTCATTTCTTCATATTGAGCATCCTAAAATTTCTTTCACACCAGGACGAAACACGGACTTGGTCATCCTGCAAATACGCTGCATCATCAATTGATGAGATGGTTCGGCAGAAGTCGTACGTATGCAAAAGCCACTGGGACGAAATTGTTTCCAACGGTATGTCATTAATGAACAAATTAAAGAGGTGGGTTCCCTGAGGAATACCGAATCCCACTCGAAAGACGTTCGAATCGTAACCAACAATGCGTGCAAATTGTTTTCTATCTCACAAAATAGGAAGTTAACCGGTTAAGCTAAATTAATATTAAGCCACTCAAGCTTATCAATAAGGATGGCATAATAAAACCCTATCAAAGACCTTTTGAAAATTCATATACACCACATCAATTTGCCTGCCAAATTTAATTCCACTGGCGGAATAGTAAACAAAGTCCAGCCAATTGGTCACCTTTGAGCGCCCCTTCATGAAACCGTATTGGGTTACAAGAATACCGCAAACGATTGACTCATATAGTTTACCAATCGTTGGAAGAGTTCACTGAGAAATTTTTTGAAGGAGAAAATTTTGGCGGATCTACAAAGAAACACATCATAAATTTTAATACACAGATCATATTTTAAAATTTTTTAATTAA
The DNA here is from genome assembly GCA_958336335.1 of Dilophus febrilis. Taxonomy (NCBI): domain Eukaryota; kingdom Metazoa; phylum Arthropoda; class Insecta; order Diptera; family Bibionidae; genus Dilophus; species Dilophus febrilis. Next base: position 36,527,304 of record OY284471.1, read on the forward strand.
AGTAAATTTGGTCTGTTTATAGTCTGTGTATGGGGAAAACATTGTATCTATTAAAAACCAATTTATAAATAAACTAAATTTTCAGTGTGTCAATATTCAATAGTTAAATTGTTATAGTTTATGTGCAAACTAATTAGTTAAATGTTTAATCTCTTTAGGGTATTATGTTGCGGCTGGGGCTGTGAATATACTCAAATTTGGTACAAAATTATTTTTTTCAATAAACTAAAATTAGGTAAATTTCTATTAAATTGTGGCCAAAACGAACCCCCCCCCCCACTCCCTGTCATTTAGTATAACATTTAATAATATAAAATATATATTTATGAATATATTAACGATAAATTACATCTTATCGTTCGTTGGTATATACAGGTTGTCCCACGTAAGTCTATCCAGCCAATATCATCGAAACCAGTGGAGTTATCAATAATATGATGTTAGAGGACTGAATTCAATTTCTATAAATTTTAATGTCAGCTCCCTTCCTCCCCACACTAACCCGTATGTGCTTAATGGATATAGACTGCGGAAAATCAAATGTAAACTATATTATATTAAAAAAAATATTGTATGGTATAGTAGGTTAGATTGTCTAAAAACTCTGGTTTATTTAAAACCGTTTTCGATAAAATCCGATCTATCTATTCATACGGTTTTAAAAATCCTTTTTTTTTTAAATAGTTTTTAAATAAAACTGCGGTCTAAATAGCCCTTGTGACGCATAATATCAAAAGCAGATGGTTTTATAATGTAAAATTCAAAATTTCGATGTTCCCTTAAAGGGGGCGGGAAGCTTGGAGTGTTTGGGCACCATCTTCAATTTTCAACTTAGAACAACTTTCTAATACCTCACAACATCTGTTTCTATAGAGATTTTGCGAGTTTTCTCAAATTTTGCATGTGATGGAAAATCCCCATTTGTAGAAAAATTTCCCATGGAACCCCCAAATATATTTTCTTTTTAATTCTCATCACGCTCTACAAAATAGGCGAAAAAAAAAATAGGTTTACATTTGATTTTCCAAAGTTGACATCCATTGAGCACGGGTTATGGTGTGAGGAGGTTAACATAAAAATGTAGTCAAACTTCACATTAGTGATAACTCCACTGTTTTCGAAGATACGGGCTGAATATAGATTTACTTGGGACGCATACTGGATTCAATACGTGGGACACACCGTATACATATTTAATTTATGATAAATATGTTGTTTCTATATATAACCGCATCATAACCCAAACAAATCTTCTATATTTTTCTATACATTATTTTTTTCTTTGGTTTTTTTAAGGTAAAGGCAAAGCTTTAGTATTGTGTATATATACAAGACAAACAAACATATATATATCTTCAATTTGAAACATGTTGATATATTTTATTGTACTATTAAATGACATTTTCTACATGTTCCTCTTATTTATTATACTATGTTTTGTGTGTGTATGTGCTTTCATCATAAAAAAATATTTTATGCGTTTCTGTGTAATATCAAAGTATACAACAAAGAAGGATGTTTGTCGGTGTGGTATATATCATTCAAATTGTATATATGGTATGGTATATCCTAGAAAATGTGTATATCACCAATATATCGCATTAGACTGACAAAAAAAAATGTTTGTAAACGAATATACATATGGGAGTACTTTATTCTAAAAGTTAAACATACCTACATCATATATTATATATATATATATATATATATGCACACTCGTAACTACACTCCGATTACGAGTAATGTGATAATATATACAAGAAATATATAAATATAACAAAATAGAAACCATCGTAAAAATTTGAATCATTTATGTACATAAAAATAAATGAAAATGAAATGGCTTTAATTCAGGATTGAAGTAATATAAATAAATGTGTATACTATATACAAATATAGGATGTTATAGCTTATGGACTATATCTGTAAACTAATAAAATAAACAATATTTATATATTTATATATGGATATATTGTTGAAATATTTCTAATCGTACTCGGTTTCGGTTTAGCAATAATAATTTTCTACTTTATTTGATATGTCCACATACCCAATATAACATACCCAAAATAAAAGCTCAATTACAACAAGATATAATTGCAATATATATATATATATATAAAGACAAGGCCTCAGCTCATATAATACACACATAACACAAAACAGATATACCATAAGTCATAAAAGTGGTAAATTAGATTTTCATTTATTTTTGTATTTGTTTCGAATTGTTTAAAACGAATGATTATAATACTCGTATTATTCAAGTTAAATGCTTTAAAATATGGAGAAAAATTTAATCAAAGAATTCATGGTCTATATAGTATAATTGATTCCTCCTATTGCTTTTTCTATAAAAAAAAACCTATATATCATTTCTAAAGGTACGGTATTCTTATCAACGTGCAAATTGCGTCGAGTAAAACGAAGTTCCATATCACTAGTGCAAATGCGGTTTTTATTAAAACTCTTAAATTACTTTGTCAACATTGCATATATATTTTATTTTATATACATATTCATTTTTATTATAATGATATTGTAACTTTTTTGTATTATTTATTTATTGTATGAATGTGTTCCATGGTGTAATTGATAAAAATGACAACCTAAAATTCTTACATAATTTTGAGGTCGTGTGTTCGAATCCTACTGAATGCATAAAATATGTTTTGTTTTTTCTGTTATTTTCGAATCTGAATTTTAACATAGAGTTGCATTTTCCCATTGTGGTTGGTCGTACGCTAATTACCGACACCGTAAAAGCCACAAATTAAGAAACTAATAACAGAAAGCTGTTGTTGGACGCTAAAACCAAATTGTTGGTTGCAATGCGAAATTTTTTTTTATGAATGTTATCGCGTACAATTTAAACTTACAATATTTAATATAATTGAATACATTTTTGTTTATATACAATACACTTAACACGTTAGTAAAAGTAATATAACGTTCTATTTGCATTGATTGTTCTATGTTTATAAAATATTTAAATTACATGATGTGATAAACAGAATATTAAAATCTTGGATTAAAATACATAAATTCGTTTTAAATTTTACTTTATAATGACGATTGCGATTATTGGACCAAGTTTACATTGTCATGCCCATACATGCAATTTGCTTTCAACTTCCAAAATGTATCGGCTAGGGATATGAAAAGAGAAAGAGGTTGAAAGAGTTGCGCAGCACATTCTATTTTTTATGTTCAACTCGATCGCTCATTGGTTGTTGTTTTTTTATATTATATCGTATCTGTACAAGTATGTACACATTCACAAAATTGCATGTATGTGCAATTGTGCAATACAATGTAAAGTCGTCGAGCGTATTTCAACTCGAGTTGAAATGATAATGTAAATGGGGTCTAGCGGTTGCCCAATTACATCTCATTCTAGCAGTTTTAAGTTTTTATGTTTAGCGAAAACACAAAACATATTTTATGTCTTCAGTAGGATTCGAACGCACGACCCCAAAATTTTGTGAGAATTTTAGGTTGGTATTTTTATCATTTACACTACAGAGCCACAGCGAAAAATGGGTTATTCGATTTGCACCGCCGATTTTGATGGAGTTAAAATTTGAGTCTGAACTAAAAAACTGAACAAACATTGTGTCAAACCGTCACCTACTAGCTACTCTCACTTGGTTCTGTTTTTTATAATGTTCCGAACTGTCAAACAAGTGATTTTTTTAAAGTTCTGATTTTTTTTCTGTTCGGTTGTTACTCGGTTTTAGTTGAACAATAATGGCCTTTGTTTACAAAAAAAATGGTTTTTATATGCTTTTATTTTCTCTATTATAAACTTATTATAAACTTATTATTATAAACTTTATCTATAATCTAATTTGAAAATACCGATTAAAGAACTATTAAATTATCAAAAGAATTTCTACAAACTTATACAGCTTTTTCTTAAATAAAATTACATTTTCAACAAAAATCAATTTAGTATACACATTATTGATTATTATATATTATACATATACCCGTTTTTTGATTATTGATACATACACCCAGCGCCTTAGAAAGGGTTGCAAATAGAATATTGCCATATTGAATGTATGGGCAATAATGAAGAAAAAATAAACAACACCATCTAACTACAGTTAATCAACTAAACTATTAATTGTTTCATTTCACAATTAATAACAAATACGCAGATATATTGTATGATTTTAATAATATATAATTATTGTTTGACTAAATAAAAAGTAAAAAAAAAAATAATTAAATGCAATATTAATGACCAAATGCCAATAATGTCAAAATTCTATTGTGCGTGACTTTTCTAACGCGGTGAGTGTATATTCAAGGCATTAGGATATCGTATATTATATTGGCCTGCTCTCCTATATACGAGTATCCAGTACTTTACATACAATATATTACTATATTTTGCTTATATATGTATATTTTATGTGCATTCTCTGGAACTATAGATGCATACATTTATTTTTTCAATAATATATTGTTCCATATACAATAGATATAAATAAATGCATTTCGGAAAGTATATATATAATAACGCAGAAAGACTTTTATAGCTAACGAAAAAAATCCAATATAATTTTATTATATGCATATATAGTATTTATGTCCAGATATTAAAGAATGTGTCTGTATCTTATCTATACGATTCTACATATATCGTTTATGTAACTGATACATGGAAAATGTATACTATATAGATATATATATATCATATTAGGATTTGAAAAGCATATATTGACTATGGCAAGTTCGCATATAACCTGAATTTATTCTGGTCCATTAAGTAACATGCATTTCTTTAAATTCATAGTTTTAAACAATCTAATAAAATGTCAACTATTTATAGGAATATTGTAATAACTATTAATTATCAGGGAATGAACGAAAAATGATGAATATACTATTAGATGTACAAATGAGCTTGCTCAACGTTTGTGAAAACAAAATACAATTTGCGCGAAATGGTTTTTTTAAATTTTATTTAAGAAATTGTGCATTTGATGGATATCGATTGTGGTATGAAATGAAGTACATGAGGAGTATGCTCTAGTAATAAAAACATATGCGTACCGTTTTCGACGTTTTAAAAGTAGCGATTTTGAAACCAATGAAAAAGAACGCCAGAACCGTTTTAAAACGTTGAGTTGCACAGGTGTTATTGAACCAAGATACAAACTTAAGTCAAACTTAAGGAGCGGTCGATGACGATGTTAGAGGGACTCAAAAACCGTTCAATAGCTTGTTTATTTCGATTCTTGGATCGCCTCAAAAGATGAAAAATGTGTCCTATGCGGAATCGGGAGATGATCTGAAAGATGAGACAAACTCATCAAAGGTTGATTGCCTAATGGTAAAATTAGATTTAAATATCTAATCATTATAAGCCTTGTATTTCAGAATTTTTATAGTTGTTTTGACTTTCGAAATAACTAAAAATTATCATCTAAAATGTAAATATTGTAAATGAGAAAATAAGAAATCCGATTAGATTTACACTTACTTGTGGTAATAGCTTTAAGAGTCCCAACATAAAAATTGCCATTGCCGTTGATGTTGATGTACAAAATTGCATTTTTAAAAATGTTACCGGACATTTACGTTTATACAGCACTGGTAATAGTATGGTAAATGCAATACATGATTGCATAAAACACAATCCACAGCTAACTATCACAAATATTGGTCTAGATGCATTTCGGATAATTGATGTCTGCCGTTGCATTTTTAACATAAACATAAAAGAAAAACGAAAAATAGAATTTATTTTAATAAAAAATTAATTGTATTAAAAACAAAATTTATGATATAATCACATATGTTTATTGTTTGGATTTAGTCGATTTTCGTAATTTGTGGGTTTTTTAACATGTAATTTAACACGATTTTGTATATCCTATTTCGACTAAGGATCTAGGTCAAGAACATTGATGTGTATATGGTCTAAAATCTATGTTATAGGCAATTCTTGTTCATCAATTGTATTTCCATTTCGGAAATCCATCGGAAACCGAACCAAATTTCCTATGAAAAGGGCAATTTTTTTCAATCCTGCGATTGGCAAGGTTTCACGGTTTAACAAATATTGTTGATGGAATAATGTCGAAAGAACAAAAAAAAATGATCCTAGGTTGTGATGCTAACATAATTTGTGGAAGTAGAGATACAAACAAAAGAGGTGAGGTATTGTGAAAATACCAAATTACAAATAATTTAAATATTAAAAATGTGGGGAAACAAGAATGTAAAACAAGAAAGGTTCTATGGTGGAACCAAAGGTTGGCAAAACTAAGGAAAAAGGCTAGTAAAGAGTTCAATATTCTATGAAAACCTCAAGGAAGTACCCGAAGTTGCTGGGTTACAAAAAGGACTGTCTAAAGGGGTTTCTTAGACCCCAACTCTTAGGAAGAGGTTTTAGTGGATAGGGCGTCCTAGTGGCGGGAGTCCGACACGTAGTCTATAAATGGATTTCCCCTTCCAAGAAACAAAAATGTTTTATTTCATGTTGAAGTGTTTGACCAAATCGCTTTGAAATATTTATATTAACATAAGAAATAAAAAGTAAGAAGAAATGAAAAAAGTCCGTATTCCAATAGCATTAGTTGTTTTTAATTAGTTAAAACATTTTGATAGCAAATGTAATAAACATGTTGCATATAAACGCAATGATACTAAAGTGAGTTTAGCCATAGTTGACCTATGATGTAGTTCCCATATAAAGATTTTGAAGATATTCATTTTATAATTTATTATTTACTACATAATTTTTCATATTAGATTATAAATTTATAATAAACTCCGAATTTCAACAATTCAACGTTGCATTAATTACAAAATTAAAAATTTTGGTAATTGTAAGTAATACAAAACCTATATGGGTAAAATCGTATTTAAATCTCATATCTAACAGAGCTCATCCTATATAATTATAGTAATAAATAAAAATGGTCTGACAAAAATATTTTTCATATCTGGAGTACATAAACACAATATTGTATTTCTAATTCAATCACAAATGGTATATATATATATACTCTTATTAGTAAATTTCTTTATTTCAATTTCTATCGTTTCAATTTCAAATATTTATCTATGTATGTATACTATTTCACAATTGTTTAAATTATTTACAATTTAGAATACCAAAGAGAATAATTGAACCAAATTTATATCAATATTTTTTTAGTATTGTATTGCAATAAAATAAAAATAATTTTTCATTTTCCTGACTCTTTCAATGTTTTTTATATACTATATACTTATATAGTTATACATATATATATATATATATATATATATGTATTCCATATAGATATGTGGAGGATCTTATTACAAATATGTATATAACAAAAAATTGTTATTTATATTATACACAATATATAGAACATATCATTTGTACATTATATTGATTACATTCAACCACCCTTATATTTTTCATTTTTCCTTTTTTTTATATGAATACGAATCTATGTATCAATGTATGTATGGATATGTAAATACCAATTTATATGATATATTTTACAGCACTTTTGCGTATTAACAAATTTTCAATTTTAAATATTTTTTACCCTCAGTTCTGGTTTTTTTTGTTTTCTGAAAACGTTAAAAGAATTTGTAATACATTCATATTGAATTACATAAAAATAACAAATGAGGTACATTTATATATGGCTATTAAATAATATCGAATAATTATATATATATTCTTTTAATGAATATGAAATTATTTAAAGAAAAGAACATCGTAGTAGTGTTTAGGATTCATATTATCGGATCAGCGAAGAAATCAAAATACCTGCGGTTATTGTGAAGAGCTTTAATATGTTATTTATATATAAATAATGGCATCTAGGCTGACAAATCTTCTATGACTATTCCATCCATTTCTCAAACAACAATTTAGGAATATTGATTGATCTGTTGCCAAGTCATAAACATATAGGAATGACGTGGATTGCAATGCGTTAAAAAATAGAAGCATTTTGATAGAATCTGGGAATATTAGCCTTACCATAAGTTGATCAACTAATCCTCAGTTACAAGTATTTGAACTCCAACAAAACTAAAAATGAAGCGTATCGTAGCGCATAAAATGAAACAACGGTATACCGTGTGATATTTCCTACACCGAAATGCTTGGCCTTGTTTCTGAGACCTCTCAGTCAACGATTGCTGAGCCTATTGAATCTGAAATAACGTCAACGTAAAAAGCCCTTATCCGAAGGTTTCACTTCGTCGAGATCAATTCAATTTTTTTTTAAATGCAATATAACGATATTCGAAGAGTACAATAGATCCTATGGGTTGCAGTACACGGGGCGGTATACGTGCCCTTAAATCTCGGGATGAGGTTACATTCGGTAACGAGAGTCTGACACGATGTCCGTATAAAAAGGATTTCCGCACCCCACAAATGAAAAAAAAAATTAAAAAAAACATATTAATTATAATTAAATATGATTAGGATTAATTTTTTCAAATAATCGTAATCTGAAAAATATTGATTATGATTATTAAAAGTAATGTTAATGGTTTTGTAATGTCATTAAAAAGTAATCATTACTTTACATTTCAGGTTTAATGATAATTTCGTTATTATTTAATTTTGGAAGGTGATATAAGACAGAGTTTTGTTGATTCAGAAATTCTTATTTAAATTTAAAAAAGTATACACATTTTAACCGTACTTTTGAGGGCGCTGGCGCTTCTACATTCTGTATTTATGCATTGATTTAAGTAACTAAAAAGGTAATAGTAAAAATTGCGCTATTAACGCAAAACTTAACTCGTTTGCATTTTTTTTTAGAGTTGAAAGATAAATTTTTTTTAATTTTGAGGGTTTTTGTGCATACGCTTACCATTATTTGTTCAACATCAAGGGAACAACTTCACCGTCTATTGATATATAAAGACACTAATAATCTGAATAGGGCTTAATCCAATATTTTTGATTTCAAATTATTATACGTTAAAATATGTGCCTCGTTGTCAGTGGTGTAGTTGATAAATATGCCAGCCTAAAATTCGCACAAAATTTTGGGACGTTGGTTCGAATCCTACTGCGGATATAAAATATGTTTTGTATTTTTCGGTTATTTTCGAATCTGAATTTTAACACAGAGTTGCATATATACCCGCGGGGTTGGTCGTACGGCTAATTACCGACACCGTAAAAACCACAAATTAAGAAACTAACAACAGAAGCCTGTTGTTGGACGCTAAAATCGATTGTTGGTTTTAATGCGATAATTTTTTTTTTGTTAATTTTTTTTTATATAACAAACAGCAAATCGCCACTTTTTACGCTATTTATAATTACCATAAATAGTCGTTAAAAAATGTTTGTTTTTTATATTCCTATAAAGTTAAACTCTTGATTTATTAAAAATTATATATTAAAAAATAATTATTTAAATACTATTATACATATAAAAGTTGTTACAATTTTTTGTATATGTTTTTAATTTAATTTCTATTAAATCTTCAATTATTTTTTTTATTTATGTTACATTTCTATTTTTAGATCTGTTTTATTTTTATTTTTTTTTTTGAAATATATAACTTATAGTTTATAAACAAAAATAATTTTATATTTGTTTGTTGTATATAAACAATGATTTTTGTTATTATATAATTATAATTTGCGAAAAGTTTTTTTTTTCATTTCTATAATATTATTATATATGCATACGATTAAATAAATTGCAATAATAATGCTTTATTTAAATGGGGAAAAATAGGAAAAATAAATAAATTTTACTTACGTTAAAATTTTTCTTTGTTTGTAATACAACAAATGCACCAGTTATTGGACAATTACATTTTGTTATATTTTCCATTATTGTTTCGGTAATACAACGATCAGTTTGCCAAGTTACTTCAAATGTAGCCTGCGAATCATAACTATAAATATAAACAAAATAATTTAAATTTTTAATTGGTACATTTATTACTAAAATTTTCGTTTGTTATTTAATTTAAAAAAAAGAAAAGTTAACAACTAATTAATTTATTTTAGATTCATGTTGTATATAGAAAATATCGTACATATAATTTAGGATGCAAGTAATGCTGTGAATACAATATAGCTCTTCCATATTAGGAAAACAACTTTGCTAAAGGCACGTAGAAGTGTTTCTGCTTTAACGGTAATTTTTTTAAATATACAGAAAACTATGTTTTTTAATTATTGGGATAGAAAAGGAATATTTCAAATCAAATGTTTCTGCTTAGAGGAGGGGATCATTGCAGTAAAATGCCGAAAATTCGAGGAATGGTTCTGTGAAGATATCAGGGAAATGAACCAGTTGCAGGGAGTTAGCCTGACCATCAATCGGCTCTCATCGTTAAAGAATGTGAGGCATCGATGCGGTTGGTAGGCGGATGGTGGAGAGAGTTAAAGCCTTCTAGGTCATGGCGATTCTCATTTCAACATCCTCGAGCGTTAGTTACACCTCCACGTGCTGGCAATCGGGAATGCATTAGAGAATGCATTAGAGAAGCGAAAAGTTATGGAGAACAAAATCTTAGGTTTAAGTACAACAGGTGGCAAACAGATTGTGCCTGGAAGTTCAACCTCTTCGAAGGCATGCCCCACTGACGATGGGGTGGGTGTATGAGAATATGAACTTAGTGGAACCAACTAGACATCTAAATCGCGAAAACGGCGTCGAAGAGGAATGCCCGGACGGAGGTTGAAAGGATTGTGGGTAGAGAATGTGGGATATTTACGGGAAAACCATGAAACCAGGCGGAGGTGATGGCCGAGCAATTCATGCACTAGACCACATTCAATGCAATCGAGTGAACGGAAAGGATATCCTTTCAGCCCAAAGACAGCAGAGATATCGTGTATGAACGGTGGGACATTTGATTCTTTGGAAGGTACGAAAAGGGGCCTCACGTGGCCCGATTCGAAAATACACGCAACCGAAGGGTTTACTCAGCAGGACATACATTTTCGACTAGTCTTTTGAAGATGTCCCATCCTTCATTAAAAAAAGTATAGATGCCGTATTATGAATACCAGGGCAACCATGGAATCCGGCAGTCAAACCATATTGAGAGAATGTAGCTGGATAGGACGGATACTACATTCGTGGGGCAAAACGGGTAGATGTCAACCAGAAGGTACGAAATACGGCTCAAATGTGTTCTGGTTCGAGAATTTCGCAATCGAAGGAGGGGTTTTAGTTAATAAGAATATAATACAAAACCTTAGCGTTGTATAATGTAATTTCCGTTACATCGTAAATAAATAAAAATAAATATATATTTTTAAGCAAAATTCCTTTTGCTATATAAGCAAATACTTCTATATACTTTTGCTGTATAAGTTGGTATCAGATAATGTTTTTTGCGAATTTTGTAAAAGGTTATCATTTTGTTAGTTTTTTATGTTAACATAAATATTATAAATATAATTTAATTTATATATTGAACTTACCCACAAATTGGTATCCAGTCTGTTTTTTGTGTATTTTCATGTTGAAATACTATTTCTACATGGGCTTCAATCATATCCAAATAAAGTGGTTTAACTTCAATTACATTCTGATTATGATTTGTATGATAGAGTGTAGTTGTTATTATTCTTGATGCTAATACATAATTGATATCGGGTGCAAAACTAAAGAAAGGAAAAAATAATTACAGTAAATTTAATTTTCGATTACGTATAACGTATATTTATAATAAATTTAATGTATAACAAAACTGTATATGAATATTCTTCTATAGAGGAATCATTAATTTTTCGTATGTTTTCAATGAATATTTGCCTTAACATAAAATTACATAATAAATTAAGTTCATATTTGAATTTAAGTAAACAGTAAGTATTTTTCCTTACATATAATTATCAAGGGTATTTTACTTCAGCAACATGTCCTTTTGTTTAATTTTTCCATTCATATATGACAAAATTTTAAATGCTACAGTAAAATTTATAGCAAAAACATATAGAAAAAATAAATGTTTGAATAAACTTATTACATAGAAATGCGCATAAGAAAATTTCTAAAATGTAAAAAATAAAAAACTTTATATAAAGTTTCTTGTCTAACATTTCACAATTTCACATTATCCCTATATATATTATACGGGATGTTGTTATGAATGTATTTTATCTAATTAAAGCTTTTTAGATATATGAATATATTAAATCAGGGTTTCCTTTATCATAATAAAGGGTGTTTTTTTAAGTGTTAAAACTTTGTTTTGATGAATCCGCATCAAAGTAATGCTTAGTGAGGCAATATAGATAACGTTTTTATTTAATATGATATATGGAATATGATCTAAATGGAAATTGAACTGGTTCGAATTTCGTTTATAAGAACCTATATATCGTTGTATGAACATAAATTTTGGCAATATTTTCAAAATGAAACGAAACAATAGCCATTAAATAAATTTAAAAAATATTGGGATCAAACGGAATTTTTATATTTGTTTTATTTCAATTCAAAGATCATTCACTCTAAAAAAAAATGGCCCAATATTTATAAAAAAAATTCTTATATATGTTTCTATGAACACATATAAAGTTATTATATAAGTTTTTTCTATCCCTTCGTATTTTTTCCCCATTTAAATATAGCAGGAAAAAAATGCATTAAATTATACATTAAATATATTTACAGAAATAAATCAATGAATATGACAAAAAATAAAATGATAAATTTCATCAAAATAGAAACATTTGAATTCCATATGAAAAAAGATATCATCAACAGTATTTTAAGATATATATCAATATTATATAGTGTATAGGTGAATGAAAATAATTTTGTAATGAAACGTATAACGACGACAGTTAATTGGATTAAATTGATGCAATTGATGTCATTAAAGTGGAAAAATATTATGCTGGAAAAATTATTAAAAATCATATACTATATATATATAATGGTATATATAAGATTTTATCTTTTTTTATAAGTCAACGATGAATTTTGAATACCTTTTACAAAATGGCAAAAATAAAAAAAACCAATTTGTAAAAGAAAATGGTAAATTAGTATTTTTCCTTTATGTCATCTTATTGTATTTTTTTTTGTATTCTTATATACACATCCGCGCGTTTTCTTCTTCATTAAATAAATTTTACTATTGCCATTTTTTGTTTGTTTTTCTTTGCAGATATTATATGCAGATTTTACAAATTTTTAGTTCAAAATATGATATATTCACGTTGCACAATTTCTATTTATTTCAAAACAGACACTTATTATGACATATATTATGTTATGTATGCATATATATAATAATGTGACTTCTCATTGTGAAATATTCTCTCTCATATACCTAGCATGTATAGTGAATAATGTATTTATATCTATATATTTATGTAGAATCTAAAAGGATTATATTAAATTTGTATATACCTTAAGAAGAATTTAAATGAAATGTGTTATGGATGATGGCACCAGTAAATTTTGATAAGGAGTATTAATAAACTATATCGACGATGTTTGGTTGGATAGGTAAAATTCAGTCGTTAAAATTCAGTTTTGCAGATCGGCTGAAAATGTGTAAACAATTTAAATAATATTTTCTTTTTAAATTGATGCAAAAATTGCATAATTGATAGGTAAGGAATACCTAATAAACGCATTATTTTAGACCATAATTTCCGAACCATTTAACACTCGTTGTCGTATTGTCTCGTTCATGAGCTTAACATCACTTGTTCGATTGCATTTCCAATTTCCACTCGGGAAAAGCTTTTGAAAATCTGTTAAGCATTACTGAAGTTATCGAACGGATAGACAGATATTTTTTAATCCCACTACCCATCCACTTAGATCCCCTATGAATTCCCCACCAATTTCCAGTTAATAATACCAGAAGTAAAAGTACAAACGTACGGGTAAACGCATTCTTGTCGTTTTTAAATCATGGATTGGTTCAATATTTAATTTTAAATTTCACGCCAGTTACCTTAGAATTTACCTACATTACGCGAATAATAGTAATTTTTTACGATTTTACGATATTAATTTTTTACAATGTGGATGTAGGGGTTATAGGTATACCTGGAAGTGGATTAAAATCTCGATCATCATTTTCGAAGAATCGAAAAATGAGTTAAAATACACTTGGAGTTCATCATGTATTATTGTGAATAGATTTAAAAATATATACGAGATCTTAAAAATGACTAATAGCATAAATGTGATAAACTTTTAATCATATTGCCTAACAAGGGAGTTTTCTGTTATAAATAAATTATTATTATTTTTAGAAATAAATATATTATTATTACGTTTAGCTTTATTTCCAGCTAACCATACAGAAATTTGGACCTATCACTCATGCATCACTAATGACTGTGAGGTATCACAAGTGATGTTACTCCTGAATCATTTGCGAATCGCCCATCCTTCCCAAATGTAGAGAAAAGTGATGCTACACTACCCTCATCACACACACCTAGATACCGATTCATATGTATATTATATTAAATTATATTAAGATTATGGATTGACCTAATTAATCACCCGATTCAAACCATTTCTAGAATTTTTGGACTGATGTCCAACGAGCCGTTGCAAATGATAAACCAAATAATAATATACATATATTTGGTAAGTTGTTATGGAATCTTGAGAAAATATACCAGTTTAAAGATGCCAGCGGATTACATAATACATCTCCTATTTTTGTTGTCGACACTACTATTCTTTTGAACATAGATAATATATAAAATACGCATTATAAAATTTAGATGTATACATATTCATATATACACCCACATGCAAAACAAAAGCCGACTAGGGATTTTTTCTATTTATACAATTTCAATGCATGTTTTCAATTAAAATATTTTATAGTTATATATCTTCCTGAATGCCCAAACGTCTCGCACACCATCATTGGAAATGACCCGCACACCATAATATATGGTTAATGTTTAAAAGAAATACAGAGGAACGAATACGAATTTTGTTGATCCGCTTTTTTTGCATGTGGGTGTATATATAAGCAGATTATATATATAAAATAAATTAAGTTAAGGTGATATTTCTTCTTTTACATGAAGAATATATAATATATACATATATTCATAAATTCATATATACTTTATATTATACAGATAGTACTATTTTTCATTTTTGTTCTTCTGGTTCTGCATATCCATTGTTATATACACGATTATGTTGCATATACAATTCTATATATTTTGCTGGTAATATTTGTATGAGTTTATAATACGGTGTGTGGTGTATGAATATAAGGAAACATTATTGCATCATATAGTGAATATAAAAACGATGTGTATAAGCAAAATAATACACACTTTCAATGGTTACATTATTTGAATAATAAAAATATGAAAAATTCATATCAAAATGAGAGTAGTATATGACGGCAGAAATGCGGCATAGGCTATATATGTATAAACGTTTGCGTATATATAGAATATACACAGTACATGTGCGATGGGGATATATTTTTATGTATTGTATGCGTTTGAAGACTAGAAAGAATGATAAATGATGTTTTTGTTTATAGGTGATGATAAACATATAATTTAACGCGTTATCATATAGTTTTTCTTTATGTATACCTTCTCTTATATACACATAAATATGCGAGGATATAAAAATGAAACTTAACTCTAACTTTATCTGTTTGTATATATTGTAAGTATATATACCATATATTCACTTTTCACTGTATTGTATAAATTTGACTTATTATTAAAAATAATATTAATAATTTTTCATCGTTTATTATAATATTTCATGTCAAAATGGTACTCTTAAATAAGATATAATATAAAATGCATTCAGTTAATTTGTTAATTAAGTATATGTTTGATGTGAATACATGAAAATCTCAAAATTAACATTCATTCAATGTGTTTATATGTATGACATTATTATATTGTATCATAATCAATTTTAGTATACACATATTATCCGGACTAGAACATGATGAAGATCAAGACGACGTTCAAAATTGTTATAATATTGAATCATTTCATTGTCAATTTAATACTTTTAAATTAAAAAGTGATACACAAAAGTATAAGATGAAAATTGTTGCTATACAAAATCAGTTCCTTTTGTCTACAGTTTTTGTAATAAATTTGATGAAGCATTGAGACTGTTTAAAATCCGAAGGAAGATCATTAATAAATAACACAAATAACAAGGGGCCTAAATAAATCCCCTGAGGAACACCAGACGAAACATCAAAAAAATGAGACGTAGTATCGTTAAATAACATGGCGCAAGAACGACCTAATAAATAGGAACCAAGCCACGTAACAAAATTCATTCTGAAACCAATTTTAAACAATTTTTCCAGCAAAATACCATGCGTTTGTCAAAAAAAAATTTGTCAAAAGCTTTACTGAAGTCAGTAAAAATACAATCCACTTGATTGCTAGACCCAAATTTGTCAAAGCAAAATGTAACGAACTCTAACAAATTCGTCGTTGTGGACCTGCCACGGATAAATCCATGTTACTCGGGTCTAATAAAAGACCTAATGTTAAAGGCAAGCACATCCACAATTTAACTTTCAAAAATTTTTGGGATATAAGAAAGTCTAGCTATTGGCCTATAATTAGTCACATCATTTTAACCACACTTTTTGTAAACAGGTATGTTGTTCGATTTTTTCCATAAGTTTGGAAATTGCCCAAGTCTCAAGGATTCATTAAATAAAATAGGCAATGGATCCACCAAGAAATCAATACAGTCCATTAATAATTATGAATAACGTATGGAACGATATGGTACGGAGAAAGATATTGGACGAAAAGGTGATAGAATGTGAAATGAAATGGGAGTGGAAATCAAGAGATGTCGAATTTTTGCGGACCGTATACCGGAGTATATGAGAGGCAGTCTGCTATTTGCAGAGCGGAGGGTGATATTGAGAACAAGATGTGATTCGATGGGGTTGAATTTAAAAATTTGTCATTCGGGGTTGACGGAAAGTATGTCATTGCTGTTTTCTTTGTCACACTGTTATCTCCACTTGTTCTCAGAAACTGCACCACCGATATTACTGAAATTTTTAACAAATCCTTTTTATAATATATAGCAGGTTAAATTCAACTTAAATTTATCAGACCATACCTAACCCAAATTTTAGCGGTTCGTTTATAGTTTTGAAGATTTAGGGGTTTTATTTACTCTTTAAGCAATCCCAATGATTTGCATTAATAAATGGATGTATACAGTTTTTATTTTTTAAATAATAATTTTCTTTCAAAAACATTAAAGTGGAAAATATTATATGGATACCATAAAATATGAAAATTCTTTTTAAATAATCTTTCCTTTAAATTCTTTTAAATTTTGTACATACAAAATGTGTTATTGAAGGTTTTTATATATGTGTATATTTAAAGAATCGCTTTTATAGGTTTTAATGTAAAATATAGCTATACATTTTTAATATGTATGAATTGTAAATATAAGGTACTTGCAAGTATTTCCATTCTTTTTTAATGAGAAATAGCATTCATTAGAACAAATTAGTGCAAGTTGTATTAATTAAAATATTTTTCATAATTTTAGACGTTTTTCTCACATCTCTTTGGCAATATAAATTATATTATGGGATTTGAAGCCTAAACATCTATCCATTTTCGCACCTTTTCAATATTTGAAATATGAGTACGCGGCCGTGCTACAATGATCTGAACATATAATTATCGGAAGGCCCTATGTGGGGTGTGCACGCATCGCATCAGGATGTTCTTCACCGCCTGTCCTTTGCACCTTTATCATTCAACATGATCACTTTGCGTCTGCTGATCGCTATTGCTGGTATTTTTGCAATAATTCTTCTTATAATTTATTCAATTCTAGTGTTTGTAAACGTCAACCGGAGTTATTATATTTTATAAGCTTGTAATCGATGTTACACTCCGTTGGTCCACTAAATGCATATAACATAGCTTTCAGACCATAAATATTCCGTATTACTCATGGCGTAGATGGTTAACCTGAGTCTACCCATAACCTTTTGCATTTGAGTTGTTGTAGTAGAAACATATATTCCATTCATCATCAGTTACGATACGCAACATTTCTTTTTCGGACATCTGCCGGTTCGTTTTCATTTTTCATTTTTCCCTGATTTTTCAAAAACACAAATTACTAAATAAATATTGTTTACAGCACAAATGATGGCATTTGGAAACTTTATTTTATGAAGTGGTAAATTCAACAGTGTTTTAAGCCTTTTAAATGGCTTATACATCACCATGTAAATATGAAAACCAGAAATAATTGCAAGCATCTAATAGTATATGAATGATGCTATAAAGCAACGAGAACCAATATTTCGTATTTTATTCATATATAGTATATACACAAAATGCAAGAATATTCAAAGAAAATTGATGGTTGTTTTATTATATTACAAAATAAAGTATAAAAACCTTTAAATATATATACTAATAAAAACCTTATATAATATATTTTTCACATTATCGGATGCAACAAGAAAAGAAAATTTAATAATATTTTCCACTTATTCGTACATATGTATATAGAGATATCAATTCATATAACAACTATATATATAAAAACTTATATTGTTGAATATACAAAAGTATATTTTTATTTCATGCCCATATGTTCAGATATAGTAAAATGTATATACATGCCAAATAATGTAAACATATAAATAAAGTATTGGAAAAAAGGAAAAAAATAAAAATTAAATTAACTCACCTGTTTCGTTCAAAATATAATCTTGGCAAAAAATTTGTAAGATTTTTATATGATACAACGGAAAATACAATATTGTTACCATCCAATGTAATTTTTTCGAGGGTTTTCGTTTGTCGCATTTCCATATAAAGTTGATCAGAAAACAGATGATCCCTAAATATCAATGAAATACAAAAAAAAAATATATAAATAAAAATATATATATCGAATAGAAGAATGTATAAAAAATTAGAAAATATTTTATGAATCCTATTTCTTATATTAGAGGTGGTCGAATATTTGACCTATTATGTTTATATAATTTATATAGATTTCCATTTGGCATCGTTGGCGATTTATATCGCAAGCATTTTGAATTCATATATGTTAATATTTTATTCATTTATTCTATATCTTAAGCTTTTATCATTCTTTAAATAATTCGAAATATAGCAAAAACAATTCGAAAAAATTGATTATTAATTCATTTATCCGTTAGAAATAATAAATGCATAGGTTTTATTGTTTTTATTTAGTAAACTTAATAACATATTTTGAACAGCTCTAATATGTATAGGATATTATGTAGAATATAGTAATAAACATGCAGACGTATATAGATATTTGTACAAATAATTTTGTCAATATAGGATACAGAAATGATTTCATATATAAAATGAAAAATAAAAATAAAATGTGTATATTGCTGTTATTGTTGTTGTTGTTGTTGAAAATTGGATTTAGAACAACAATTGACATTTGCAGGATATTGGGTATATTAAATTACGATATCCTTACATTTATATAAAATACAAAAAAAAACTCCAACTAGACGGTATCTTCTAAACGTATATCTATGAGTAGTCTATATACAATAAATGAAATGTATTTACAAAAAAATTATTATATATCGCAATACCTAATATAGATGTTTTTAATAGTATTAAACAGGAATATCATTTCAAATATAAACATCTTGTCCGTATATAATTCAGAAGGACATAGTTTATTTTACTATTGTGTAACTTACATATACCAATTCTTATATATACCTATATATATGTAAAAAATATTATGTATGTAAATTGAGTTACAAAGAAACATACAAAAAAAAATAACATTTTATGTTTCTTTCCATACCCTTTCAATATTGCTTTTTCAACTATAAATTTCAACTGTTCCTTGAGTTGCAATGAAAAAAAATCTTATATTTAAAGACTGGTCTAGAACTTTATTTAAAGACTAGAACTCTAGAATATTTATTAAATGTATTATACATTGGTTTATAGTTAAAAATATTTAGATGTTCACAATTAGCACAATTAGAACTATTCTGAAGTAATTTTCACAGTGATTGAATAATTGTTATACTGTGACACAGATGTTTAAGTGCCGTGCACATAACAAAATGAAACTTATAAATTCAACCGTTGAATATATAGTAAAATAATGTATATATAGCGCCACATGATCTAACGTACTAAATATAAAAATTCCATTGATCGCAAATGATTCGGAGGTGTATCGCAAGCTGAGTTGTATATTTTAAGACTAAACGTACACACACTTCATGTATACCTATTCGTACCATAGGAGGTCGAATTACCCCTATTTTAAACGTTATATATTTTGGTATAATATTGGTGATGAATAAAACTTTGTGTTTTAAACAATTACTATTTTATTAAAAAAAAAAAAGATTTATAACAATAATACAACACAATTCAAATTTCAAACATAATAAATTTCATTTTTAATACTGTATAGGTTTCAATGGGGTCATTTGACTCCTTCTGGTGGCTTTAGAGTTAAAGATTTATTTACATCAAGCAATCTCAAATGGTAGAAGGTGAAGTAAACGAATTGTCTGACCCAACTATACTAATAGTGAAACCATCATATGAGAAAACCAGAGACGGTATTCTGAAGCTGATGAATGGCGCAAGGTCGCGGGATTGGACTATGTAGCTGATGAACGCTTAAAGTAAGGTTAGTATACAATATGCATTGTGAATTTGATTGAATAAATTGAATGAATAAAATCTATATAATTAAACATTTATATTTGAATTCTCGCACTATCAAAAACATTTTAATTTTTAATTATGTATAATCATAAAACAAATTGTCAAATTTTATTATTATAACTTTAATAATTATATAAAACCAAACGTCGGTAATTGCCCAATCCCAATATATTAAAAATGATTTCTATTTTTTATTTTTTACAAAAGCAAAATAAAAAAATAAATAAATACATTATTGTATTTTTTATTTTGTTTTTAACATTAAATTAAAATTGAGAATAAATGTAAATCTAAGTTGAATTCTCTTTGGGTCAATTTGGTTCTTTTAAATCTATTGTTTATTTAAATTTCATGGTCATTGGAATATATTCAAAACAAACACAAATAAAACAAAAAAATAAAATAAGAATAAAAAAAAAAGGAAAAAATAATGGAAAAGGGAAAACTTTATGGTTGAATTGTTTAAAGAAAAAATAATATATATACATATATTATGTTACATTTGTACATATTCTTCTATCTGGTTTGGGATTTTTTGTATCTCAATCAACAATGATGGATATATTATATTATAGCACTTATTTGATACCGCATAAACATATTTGTTATTTACATTTAAGTACCTATATATCGAATGTACATAATCACGGTATAATGGCAGTATATTTTTGGTAAAACAAATTGAAAATTATATATTGCATGTAAATGCATGTATGATGTGTAATTTATGAAGGATAACTTGATGAAGCTTCATAGTTTCGTCACCATAATAATTAACGAATAACGACTTGATTATTGTATGAATTGAAAGTTGTATACTAAACAAAATTTGAGAATATTTTGCAAATGTTTGTTAATCAACAGAGTAAACTTCAGATGAAACCAATTCACAAGGATTCAACGTTTTGCTAAATAACATTTAAAATACATGATCGTATATGAAATTTTCTATAGTGGTGGTTTATGACATAAAATCATTGAAATAATTTGCAATTCAATGAATCACAATTTTTTATTACTGATTCGTGTTTGCGTAATACACATTTTCATTGTCCCATTCGAAAAATAAATATATGTTACATTACATCATTACAAATATATATTGACAAAAAATTGGTTTGTGTGTAATGAAGCGCAATTTATTATAATAATATTTGAATATGTGTTTTTACATATAAAAAATATGTAATGGATTGATCATACTAAACCATAAAAATCAGCATATAGACTGGAAATATATTTTAAATAAAAAAAAAAAAACAAAAAAAAGGGAATTGGTTATCCCATCATTTTATACAAAAAATGTATATTGCTCATGTAAAACAAGCAAAACAAGTTGTTCGTATGATGTACAAATGGTATATTTGCAATTTAAACAAATTTGTATAAATCACACAATAAAACAAATTGTTACGATAATAGTGGTCCCTTTTACATGTTAAAAGGTATGATGGATTATGAATTTACCCAGTGTAGAATCTTCCAAATAATTGGAAGATTTTTTTCCGTTTCCTTAATTTTTTCTCTCGCTCATCCGATTGTCTCAACTATTTCCATTTTCTCGGAAACCGCTCGAAAGATTTGGTTGAAATTTTAAACATAAGCGTTTTTGTTTTATAACGATATAGAAGTTTGATGAAAAATCTTTTACATCGGAGATTTTTTTCTGGAAACCCACCCACTCTCATAGGTTCAGACGGTGTTTTTGGGAAGTCAATTGAGTATATTAGTGTAGCACATCATTTTATGTTGAAATTCTGTGAGGAATTAATTGGTGACACAATTTACCTCATTTTCACTCCTAATCACGACACTCTAATAACTGACATAAATCATGTTCACGTGCAGACGCAGACGTAGTCTAGTGAAGCGAATTATGAACTACGTTCATATATCAGTTTTCACGTCTTACCCCAGTAGTGTAATATAACCTGTAATTTTGTGTTCTTTTTTTTTGTAGTAGAATGAATTTTTGGTTTCATTCAATAATAACCTTTAATAGTGTAGTGTGGTTATGTTTACACTATGTTATAAATAATAATTTAATTATTTATTTAACATTTGTTAATTATTTTTATAAATTTTTTAATAAAATACCCCAAAATTAACAGGTTATATACTTCTTACTACATTACAAAATCTGTTCACGCTACACGTAGTTGAAAACCCACTAAGAACCTCTAAAATCAAACGTATAGCTCATAATTCACGTGGTGGATTTCGAACTACGCTACACTACACTACGCCTGCACGTGTACAAGCTAATAGTCTACTTTGATGGAACTTAACAACATACCCTATTTTCTGAGTCACTTTCTATTTGGATTTTTTTTTAAATGTATCATGTACAATTATGCTTCAGATTAACGATATGCTTCAGATTTGTTTTGAAAAACTTTGTTGTGTACTGGTGTTGTACATTACCGCGTAAGAAATATACACTAAAAATTTTTAGAAATAAAATAATTTCTTGTAAAATGAAAATTTAATTCAACCATTTTAAAATGAATGGTCAAAATCATAAAATAAAATAAAAAATTCAAAACAAACAAAAAATGAAGAAACAAATTAATATATATTAAATTTTATCTCATCATTTTTTTTCATTGCATATCATTGTTCGGCATTAAATATTATTTTCGCATTGAAAAATTTATTATTTATTAGAAATACCACTATAAAATCGTTGGTATGTGCGAGTGTGTACATACGTTTAAAAAGTTTCCAAAAATTAAATTTACAAAAAGTGGTATTACGTGACCGTGATTTACAAAAAGTGATCAAAATATTTGCATACATTTTCATATATATATATATATATATATATATATACATGCAGCATTTGAAAAACTTATATATACTATAATCTACTATACTACAAATATATTTCACATTCAGTTTGAACAGCGTTAGATTTTTGCACATACAAGAGATAAAACAAAATTGTATCATCTTATATACATATAGATTTGTACTACATATACAGTGTCCTTGGTATGAATTGCCAGCGGTGGAGATACTTTTACAAATCGAATAATTCCTTCCCGTATCTTATAAATCAAATGGAATTTATCTGAATACAACGCCAATAACGAATTTCTGGAATATAGGGTTTGGCTTTCCGTTTTTGATATTTGAATTTGGGACCTCAGAGTTGGTGGTTATAGGTTTTAAAAAGGAAGGGATTTATAAGGAATTTTGGGACGAAAAAAAAGACTTTTAGCTCTTCGGATAACTTAAGTAATGCTTAACTGATCAGAAAAATGATCGGAAAAATGAGTTCATATTCGATGATGAGCTAAATGGTTCAATTGGTTCGGTAAATAATGGCCGTATGGTTGATGGAATGTTTTTGTGCATTTCAGTAACTATGATTTTCTGTTCTGAAAAATAATCAAAAAAATGTAATGTATATACAATTTAATGGATAAGGAAAATATAAAGGAAAATCTTTTAAATCCTTTATTCTTTATGATTTACATATACTAACATATCACAAAAATTAATATATGACATTTTAATCATATAAGATACCAAACGGAATTATGCAGTCTTTTTTTAAATTTCACTTTTGTTCAATTCATACCGCGGACACTGTATATACTGTGTGTGTGTTGCGTGTATACCAATGTATATTGAAGTTAAATATGTTGGTAGAAAACGTTATGGTTTTTAAATTTAAATATATATTTTTTGGTGTAGAACATGTATAAAGAATAAAAAAAAAAGAAAGAAAGTAATAACTTTTATTATAATAACTGCAAATATTATAAGATTTAAGATGAAATTATGTTTAACCGCATAAAAGTTGTAATGTACAAATAATTTAAAAATATTTTTCAGTAAAAATTTATTAAGGGTATTGCACGTATATACGATGTACACTTAAGGAAGAGAATATATATATAGACCACGTCTATATCTATATAGATATGTACTATAGCTATGTAAAGGTATATAGATATACTTATATAAACGAAATCAAATAACCATTTATTTGTTGTAGGTTCGTATTTGTTAAGATATACATATATAGTTAGTATATATTATAAGATGAAATTTTTGAATATTTAAATATTATTTTTAGATTTTTTTCTTCTTATAAAAATTGTCGCAAAGTACCTGTTCCTTATATTATTATTATTATTATTATTATTATTATATAAAATTTACACGTTTCAACAATCTATTTACATACAACAAAGTACAATTTTGTGTATAGTAATAAATGCTATACATTCTGTCGAAATGTTTGTCAAGAATATATATATATATACATAATGTACATAATGCTTAAGTACATATTATGGGGGTTTTTTTGAGATGGTTCTATATAATCGTTTAACATACTATAAATGCATTTTTAACAAGTATGGTGTATATTTTATAAATATTTGAGTTTGATTGAATCAGATCAATAAAAATAAAAATGAAATTTCCCAAACAACCGCAAAAACGAAATTGTTGTATATTAACGTGCACGTGATTTGAATATAGTTACATATAACTTCCGTTTTGGAAAATGAAAATTATTAAGGTACCTTTTTTTCTCCACGATTCATGAACATGAGACCACAAACGAAAATGTCACAATAATAACAAAGATATATGTCGATGGTCCAATAAGATTCATCATACAATCTTAAATTTTAAATTTTATCCAGGAGTACAATAGATCGTACGGGCCATAGTACACTTCGACGCCACACTCGGGGTGAGCCGATATTCGCTCAAAGGTCCTTAAATAGTTATCCTCTTGCGATCAAAAACGCTTTATTTTTAATTTATTTAGATTTAGATTGCTAATGTAATGCATTTGCAAGTTGATCTTTTCAATTAAGAATATTATGCACCTACAATATACCAGCTTAATATATTATTTCCGTAAATGTTTACGATAGTATATACCATGTATACCAATTTGAAGTGTGCATAAAGGTACAAATGCCTCGATATGGACCATTTATTGTGAACGAGCCATATTTTTTGGGTTACTATGACATCTGTCAAGCATATTTATTATACATTCAGTCAATGTACAAACAACATCATATTTTTTTTATCGTGTTAAAAATGACGAATTTTGTACCAGAAAATTATGATTTGCGAAAAGTATTAATTTTTTGATTTCATTTGAAGAAAAGTATTGTAGAGTTGCTAGAAATGTTTGTTGAGGCATATGGTGCTTATTAACAACATGCAAAAGATTCAACGGTTCAGAGACAATGATTTTGATGTGAATAATAAAGAACAACTGGCAGGAATGTTAAATGTTGCACAACGAACAATTTCTGACCGTGTAAAAGCCATGGGAAACATCCAAAAGTGTGGAAAATGGGTGCCAAATGAATTAAATGAAAGATGGATGGAAAACCGAAAAAACACTTTTAAAATTTTGATTAAAAGACACGAAAGAAAATCAGTATTGCATCGAATTGTTAATTGCGATAAAAAATAGACTAATTTTACGAATCCTAATGGAAAAAAATCATGGGTAAATAATCCATGAGAACAATCAACATCGACTGCATAGGTCGATCGTTTCGGCAAGAACACAATGTTGTATGCCTGGTGGTACCACAGAAGTTTGGTGTACCACGAGATCCTAAAACCCGCTGAAACCGTTAATACTGATCGCTACCGACAACAAATGGTCAATTTGAACCATTCATTGATTGAAACCATAACCATAATGAGCCAGAAAACCTGCACACAATGCAAAACCGGTTCAGGATACAATAAAAGTACTTGGTTAGGAGCTGCTACCCCAAACGCTATATTCACCTGACTTGATCCCTTCCGACATATGATGTTGTTTGTACATTGACCATTTGTTTTCATTAATGGGACTCGCATTGGCTGTGCAGCATCGATTCCTACGAAAAATGGGTGTCTGATTGGTTTGCTTCAAGACAAGGCGAGCAATCCTGTTGACGTGTGGTATCCACAAATTGCCAGATAGGTGATCAAAATGTGTATAAAATAATGACCAACACTTTGAATAAAATGTTTTTTACTTTTCCATTTAAAGTTTTATTTTCACAAACATATGCTCAATTCAATCCAGCATTCCTGATATACACTTCGTAAATTAAGAATCCAACTAAAATTATATACCATTTCATTTTATATACTTTTTATGCATATATGTACGTACATATAACATTCAATATAATAGAAATAAAATAAAACTTATTTGATGATAATATATACTTTTTATAAAAGAAAATTTTTATTTTTAAAACTTACCCATAAATTTGTGAATTGAATGGTAACATTTTTATATTTTCTTTATATATACGAAATGAATGCATTTGCTGGTTTCGTAAAGATGTTGATGGTAGGGGAAGTGGTGCTGTTATTATTTCACGATTTAATACCGATGATTGTACTAATGCTTGTAGTTGTTTTACTTGCTAAAAAACACAAATTGTGTTACACAAAATGAAAATAATAAAAAAAAAGTTATTAACAAATTTGTTTATTGTTATTAAAATAAGATTGGAATAAAATATACAAATATATCAAAATGCGAAAAAATGTTTATCTTTACAATTAGTATTAATTTGCATTTATACGAATTTTTTTTTATTAATTCGTTAATTTATTCATAAGTATATTTTTACATTATAAACATAATTCTAAAATATTTCTTCTTCTCTAAACGATAAATAAACACTGTGGTATCCAAAGATATGCTAATAATTTATTAAATATAATATTTAAAAATTAAAAGTGATTTTATAATTTACGTGAGATGATTTTAAATTCAAATTTTAAAATTGGATTATAATTAAACGATTTTACTTTTTAAATTTTCCATTTTTATTTCAGTACCAAAGTTTTTTATTTTAATTTTTGTTTTTTTTGAATAATTTTCTTTGATTAATAAACAAAAACTTATAATTTATTTATATTTGAATTGAATGCAAAATTTGTATGTATATGTATAGAGATGATGAATATTCATATATTCATATTATGTAATAAAAAATATAATCACACAAAAACCCATTAAAGTGAATTAAAAATAATTCAAATGTTATCCTATTTGTATTTTTTTTCTTCTCTATATTCTATATTCTATATGTATATATACAATACATACATAAAAAAACATTTGAGATTCTGTAAAATTTTATATTTTTTTCATAATACACATAATATATGTAAGTAAATCCTTAATTACCTGTTGATTATTCAGCGAATTTTCACTTTGCATCAAAATATCTAATATCCGTAGTATTACAGATGCTGCATTTTCTTGTTCTGAATGGATACTTTTCAATTGCAAATATTTATTTATCTACAAATGTGTATAAAAAAAATTATATTATTTACATACACATTCCCTGTATATACTATATATAAGAATAAATAAGTATTTGTATTTAATAATAAAACATAAAATTGAATAGATGAAATACAATTTACAAGATAAATGGGAATGAAAAGCTGGTAAATTTACAATACATAAAAACGCAGATAAACATATAATATATTTAATTATATCCATATATACCATGTGAGTCATTTACCTTGAGACAGTGAAATGCCTCGAAAACGAAGCGTTTTTAAGAAAAATGATTGAGACAAAAGTTGTTCAGTTGGTATGGGGACATACGATGGCTGTTTGTTTGACCTTAAGTCTATAGGTAGTAAAATTACTATAGGTTGGTTAAAATGAAGATTTTGTAAAATAATAAATTAAGATATAATATCGGATAATATAATATGGCAAAAAGGCATTTATAAGAACTGTGTAGTTGTACATCATTTCCGATCGATTAGTAAAACATTCACGGCTGCAATAATTCTTTCTATGTATGGCGTAAAGACAATAGTTTTATGCACATTTAGATATATAATATATCCCAGAAAAATTCATATCCATAATTGAAGAAATTTGAAATCAAATTTGGTACCAAACTTGGCGTTTAATCAAAACATGTTCGGATACAAAATGGTCTCATTTTTTGATGTAGAATAAGAATCCGTAATGATAAATAAGGAGTTCCATTTAAAAAGTATATTTTACATCATATCTTCCATTTGAAATTGACCTAAGGCCAAAACATACAACCATCGTATGTCCCCCTACTGCTGAACAATTTGTGCCAAAATAATTTTTCTTAAAAACGCTTCGTTTTGGTGTTATTCCACTGTCTCAAATTAAATGACTCGCATGGTATATGCTCGACCGTACGATTTATTATATAAGTTATAATGCTTTGTATGTGTATACATGCACATGTAATGCATTTTTTGAATTTACTCATCTGATTGTTCTACACGTAGATTTTAAGTTAGGATACTATTGTTACGCTTGTTACGCCATGTTTGTAAATCCCCCAAACTTATATGTTCATTCAATACTTGTGGATCTGTTAAATATTTGAAATAAAACGACCTTGAAGGCCGGTTTTCATATAAGGAACAAAACCGCGGGGCCAAGTGTCAATTAAAAAAACGCCTCAGATAATTCACATTCAAGGGTATTTTCCGCGGGTCTTTGTTCATATGTAGTTGTGAATTTTTTTTTTATGTGTAAAACCAAACAATCGTTTTATGAATCTGTTAGTGAAGTGAGGTGTTTAAAGTTAAAGTTGATTTAACGGTATATTAAGTGCCGGGGTAAAAACTCGCTATTAAATTTGTTATTGTAATTTACATGTAAAAATAAAAACTCGCACCTCAACCCCCCCCCCCCCCCCCCCATATGAGAAGGAGCTTTGAGCCGTTAAAATATGATATCTGCAGAATGATATTATATCAGATTTAATAACAAATTTAAAGAATAACAAATTCTCGTATCAACTACCGGAACTACCCCCTTTCTTTGTATAAGTTCCGTACTATGAGCTACCATTTTTAAACCAGGTTATATGATAATTTTTCTATGTATGTTCTTTATTTTTTATGAAACATATCTTAAAATGCCTAAATTGAGATAGGGTAGATTCAATCAATATGCCCATATTGCATTTAAATATTTAACAAAATTTTATGTATGAAAGCTTTCGAATTGCATAATAATCGTTTAAATACCATTCGGCAGAATTTATGGATTTATCGATCGGTACGTAACTACTAATACTTTGTATTTATATGAAATTAAATAAATTATTGTAATATATATAATAAGAGTAAAAAATATTATCTAGAAAAGTGTGAAAGTATTTCAAGTGTAAATTTTAATTGGATAAAGAAAATTACTTTATTATACATATATATATATACGTATATAAATTTATATTTATATAGTTGCATTTTTGGTACAAAACAAAGACATTTTATAAATGTATACGAATATGTACGTTAAGTATATACACATTCATAACATATATGAAGAAAAATAACGAACATAATATTATACAAACAGGAAGTTTAATGATAATATTTAAAATACAGAATTAAGAAAACTCTATATACATATATACGATATATGCTATACACTCATACGCGATAAATGCCAAAGAAGAGTATATATAAAATTATATATACTTGTATAATATATATGTTATATATAGTTATATAACAAGAATGTGTATAATTTAAGTTAATTATTTAAATATTATATTTTATACACTTTCGTTCTACATTAATGTATGTCATTTTAATTAAAATATGTTAAACGATAAATTTAAGCATTATAATTATGTATGGATATAATATATTTGATATATGAAGTTTGTTGAGCGAATACTATATTTATTCGTTTATTTTTCAAAAATTTAATTCTCATAGAATCTAATACTTATAAATATTTTTTGCACTTATATATTAAAAACCACTTTTATATTTATTTGAATAAAAAAAATCATTTAACACAAATATCTACAATTTTGAATAAATAGGTCCCGATAAATTGCATATTTTTTATTATATTTAAATAAATGAATGGGTAAAAAATTAATATTCAAACGGAAAAATAAAAATTAAATATTATGCATCTATAGAATTAAGAAAATATATTTATATATTAAAAATGTATATGTGCATTATTTTTCTTTATGGTATTAAATATCTTTATGAAATAGGAAATTAACATAAATAAAATACAAAAAAAAAAAAAACCCATGAATAAAACCAAAAGAAATAAAAAAGTTATATACAATATAAAAAATAAAACAATGACTTTTATTTGTGAAACTTTTGTCATTAAATAATAAAAAAATAAATAAATAAAAATACATATATACTTTGACTTAAAAATGTGTTCATTGCATATATTTTTATTTTTTTTTGTTTCGTATTGAATTGTATTAAAACACAATTTTAAATAAATAAATTAATTAAATATTTATAAGGAAAGCAAAAAAAAAAAAGCATGTAAAAGTTTATATGTATATATACATTTCACAGACCACAAAAGAAAATTATATTACAAAAGAAACGAAAAAGAAAATTATACATACCTCTTGTAATACTTCCAGTAAAAAACCAGCTTCACCAGGAAGAAAATGTGTTTGTCTATTCATTGCGTATTCTAAACACGAGTTAAGCACAGCTGAGCTATTTGTTTTTTGATAACCAAACGTAAGTTCACGAAACTATGTCGGAATATGAAACAAAAATAATAATCAATATATGTACATAAGGAATAAACAAATTTTCATATATTGGAATACATTGCGTTCTTATTTATATCAATCAATGTATATCATATTTTTCTTATACTGTTAGTGTCATTATTAATCGTACACTCCCTAATTATAATTGCATTTTTGGGTTGTAGGGGTTCCACGAATTTTTTACAATCCAAATACACATAATTAATTTAACGAATTTGATCATTTCAAAATTAGTCCACATTTTTTGGTATACCAAAAAGTAAAATATAATTAATTAGGCACTGTACGCCCAATATTGACACTAACTGTATATACTATATAATTACAATTATTTTGTTCTATAATCTATTAAATTTACAAGTAATGATAGGGGGATACAATTTTTGAACGCGATGGAAACGGTGATGGCGGTGTATTAAATTGTAGGGTTGTGAAATGGATGGAGGGAGGTAAGGTGATGAATGAGTGTCAGGCGGGATTTAGGAGGGATAATTCGAACTTTGATCACATATTGGAAAAGGTATAAGAATATTATCATAATGCATGATGCATATGGAAAGGTATAGGGATATTATGGTGAAGGAATACTAATGGATAGAAGAGTAAGTTATTTTTAAGAATGGTTAAATAGTGGAGAAGAATAGAAAGATGTTATTGGTGGATAGGCGTGTAAAGGTTCAGAGTGGTAGATGGGGCTTGAGGTAACGGTCGAAGCACCTTGACTCTAAGGGATTGGAGAAGATTAGGTTTAAGTTTATAAGTGTTTAGATATAAGTTGTATTGTAATTGTTTGAAATCATGGAAAAATGAAAAAATAATTTTTTAAATAAGAAAAAAATTACACATAGGGATTTAAGAACCTAGCCACATTGAATATCTCGGCCTATGCATTTATGAAAACGAATTGTTCTGTGATATTTTATATTTTATATAAAAATATGTTCAAGGCGGGATTGCTAGAGTAATTAAAATTTTACATTAAAGATATCAATTCATTCTTATTGATAGAATTTCATTACGCTTCGTTTTAATCCATCGATCTTTGAAAAATTCGTGCAAAGTAAAGGCACATATAGGTTGAATATGCGACCTATATAGAAATGCCGCCTATATAGAAATTACAAATTGTTTTACTTTTACTTAAATATTGTGCAAATCTATTTATTTACAGGACAAATTCAGGATTGGGGTAGCAACTGAAATGTAAACTCATATTAAATAAAATAATATTCAAACACAATGTTCATATTCATTCAATTGTACAGCTCGAAATTAAAATAATGTGTTAATTTGTGATTGCGGTTTTATTGTTTCGGTGAAGAAACCTATATAAATGACACACAATAATAAATCATATCTTTATCTTTGGGTATCCTTACTACACCAAACGAAATTGGATTAGCACCCAGAAAACACTGCAAATTTAAGATTGCCATGAGCCCGTAACGAAATCATATAGTATACTGTGATGAACCTGTGATGCATTTAATTGATTTCGAAACATTCTGAATTATTTTAAAATTAAAATCGATATGGTTTCAAACAATTGATCATATTGCACTTAGGTTGATGCATTCTTTTCTAGGTGAAACTTTTAATTTAGATGATTAAGGGTGATAGATTCAATTATGCAATAATTATTTGCATCTTGAAATATAATTGAAACAAATATTTATTCATCGGGTACATTGGAAAAGTCTACATTCCGAATTTTTATTAAAAGTAAAAATTTGTAAAATCCATACGGAACCATGTTTTATCACAACAGTATTACATATAGAAACTTCGACTCATATATCAACTATATCTACGTATATAAAATACGGTATATAAATGTATATCCAACATTCTTATGAAAAATTCTTAATATAAATTATGAACATTGTTATAAAGAAATACATATAATATAAAGTATATTGTGTTCATATCACAGGATAAGAATATATATAAGCATACTATAATATATCCATTCATATACATATATATACATAATAATGTATAATAGGTCAACAACATATGGAAAAGCTATTTATAAATGCCTAGTGGCACTTTTTGCTTTTGTTTTTATCTTACAAATTTTCATATTTATTATTCCTTTCCTTATGTGTGTGGGTGTGTGTGTATGTGTGTGTAACAATTTGTTTCGACAAAAAAAAAATATTATAAAAATACAACGATATTTACATTTTGTATTACTTATCTTATTATATTATATATACAATATTTTTTGCGCATAGTATTCGCAGATTATTATTATTATATACACATTCATAGGCACGTATAAAGAAAATCAAAATTATGTAAATTGCATATGATCAAAAAAAAAGAAATATATTTGTAAAAAAAGAAAAAAAAAATATTTCTAAAAATTTTATCATTCTGCCTAATCGGTATTATTATTCTAATTTTGTAATATTATTTACTTTGGATTTTTTTTTAGTAATATAACATACATATATGAAGAATGTGAATATTTGGGTTATTGATACGCAATTTGATGTGATTTACCATATTCTTTGAAGTATTTTTATTATTTTTTTATCCGTTGTATTAACACGCAATTCCAACAGCTCCGATTTGTATTGCACTTTAACAAGTTATATATTCACTTTAAATATATTTATTTGACGTTTTAAATAAGAATAGGCGAAAAATTAGTTTTGACATAAAACAGACATATAATCAATGATATGGATCCATGGAAATATTCCAACTAGACTCTTTTAAATTTGATTTAAGATTACAGGGCAAAACTATAATGTGTACAGCCATTTATCAATTGTCATTTGTTTAAATTGAAATGATTTAAATTAATTGTGTAATGACAGTGAAATTAAATTTTAATCAATTGCGAATATTCTAATTATTGTATAATACAAAGTATAGCTAATCATGAATTTATTACAATAAAATTAAAAAAAAATGTTACCTGATTATAAATAGTCAACAGATGATCAGAAACACACTGGGAAAAATCTGGTGTCAGCCAAATTGGTTTACCAAAATCACGTTGTTCACAAATGCGTTTCGATTGACCGGAAAATTTTTGTGGACAATCGCCTAATGTTGGTGATCCCGGTGAACTAGCCGGCCATTTTACATTATAAATTGTATTATTTGGACATAATTCAACGGAACCACGATCCACAACATAAACATATACACTTTTTGAAAATTGTCCCACTTTTGTTGACGATATACATGTATAATTTGCTGATTTCTAAATAAATTTTTTTTCAATAAAGGATAAATATTAATTATTAATTGAAATTATTTATATTTATATTTGGAAAATATTTACCTGTATAGCAGAAATTTTTAAAATGCTTCCATATGGATATAAATCTTCCCACATTTCAAATTTTGAATTTGATTTAAATAGTATACCGTTTTTTGTCCAGCTAAAGCCCAATTGTCCATAACGTTGATGTATACCATATGAAATACAACGTATCCGTATTGATTCACCACGATAAACTGTTGCACTTGGTGGTACAATACGTAAATCCAATTTACTTAATACATGGATGGTCATTGACCGACATAGTTGTACATCAAAATCGGATATCTGTGATGGAATCAATTTGTAAAATTGTAATTAAATGCGTTAAATCAAGATCTATTGTGTCTTTTTCATTCCATATACAGGTATGTATTGTATTGATTGTATACATATATCAAATGTTTACATTTTATACCCAAACCAGACAAATTGCAATAAATTAAAATCGTTTATAACATATGTGCAGTGGTGCCAATATTGCTACTTTATGGCTGGAACTAGCCGTATATACAATGATATAGTTATATGGTAAGTAATTTTAGCCATTTTATTCAGCATGTTAAATTATTGCAAAATTTAAATTATGACCAAATTTTTAGTATATCTAAAAAACCTCTTTTTAACTTTTCTCCACGGATCAAGAGTTTTTATCCGCACGAATGCAAAAAAAAACAAAAAATGCGCGCCGTTGAACACATCCTTATCTCTGAAACTTCTCGATTGACTGATATTTTCAACATTTGTGATGTAGCATGTTAAGTTCGAAGATATGGTATGTCGGACAATCTGTTCTTTGAAAAATTTTCGGATTTTTTTATTCTTTGGTTTCTGATATATCTTAAAGAGTTTTCAACATATTAACTTTTAGATATAGGGTTTTGGTAACAACCCCATTTTTTTCTGATCAGATTAGAGATTCATCAATTCCCATACAAATCAAGGGATTATTAGAACAATCGCATTCCGTTTTTGATCAATTGGCTTGACATTTTTGATGTACAAGTTATGTAAAAAATGAAAAAACTTTTATATTGGGGAATGTTTGCTTGATTATATTGGGGAATGATTTTATAAGTGACCTTCAGATTCAGTATTCAATTTAGATTGAGTCAAAACGATATATAAACTTTGATTTAAACTGATTTGACATTTAATGTTTTCAATCCGTATTGAATCCAAAACAGTTTCAAAACGATATATAAACGTAGTGATATTGACTGCGATTATTATTTCCGAACAGTTTTTTGTTCAAATATCCATGCATCAGTAATTTTCATTTAAATTTTTAAAACTAGCTTGCCAGAATGTATATTCTTGATAAAATCTGGGTCAAAAATTAAATTTCGTTTATATATACAAACGATTTTTCATATATACGTACTCAGCAAAATGTAGAAACAAAATAAAACTCACACGGAAGAAGAAAATAAAATACGTGTTCATCAATTTATAATTACTAAAACGTGCTTTATTTTTTTATTATTTTACTTTGCCATAGAATATATATTTAACCAAAACCATAGATGATTGTTGACGACAAGCTTAAAATTTCCCATTTTTTATAATTTGTTCTCTAAAATATAATGTTTATTATACGTACCATTATGTTGTTTTTTTTTTGCTTTTGAAAAGTGTCGGAATATACATTTATTATTTATATGTACTGTATAATATTCACATGATACGATCCCCTACATGTGTATAAACGAATATGTGTATGGACACGATAAATATTTGCGACAATAATGCGTATTAACCCTGTATGCCCAACTCAACTAAAGAATTTTATGTTATGAGATTGCTATTTTTTTAATTTTCGATGTCACACATGGTATCTTATAATAAGATTTGAATTGTCCCGTAGTTCAAATTCAATTTTTATTGAAATGTTATGTTTGACAATCATTTTACAATATTTTAAATTTGAAATAGAAGCTTCTCTTGGTATACTTTACAGAAAACCAAAAGATGTATTATTATAATCTTTTTTGGCACAGCATCGGCTTAAACGAAATTCTCGTTTTCGAAATGAATCATTGTATTACAGAAAATCAACATTGAAATAATCCAACAAGTTTTACATAATTCTAAATTCAATATATCGAGTAGTTTTACAATCAGCTAATATAGATACGATAAAAAGGACGTTAATTAACAACAATTAACCGTTATCCTTTCGCAATTAATCCGAATTTATTTCATAATGTGTTTATAACCATCATTTTCTTTGGAGTTATAGAATATAGCACTGCATAACAATTCTGGAATTAAATTACTTCTAACCATTCTTTTAATAATAAACATCCCATCCATCCTATAACCGAGATAGATCATGTGAGTAAAATAACACGAATAGGGTTAAATGATAGAAGTATATACCAAAAAAAAGGAAAACTTTCTAATATTGTATGTTTCCAAATATGAAAAAAAAAATAAGTAGATTTCTATAGTGAACAAAAATAAAAACGATATTACTTTACTTTGTATCGGTATGACGTCTTTTCACGTTTATATTGGAATAAATAGAAAAAAACCTAGCACTATACATAGCATTATATATAGAATTTGTACTTCATTCATGTCAAATGGGTAATACACATTTTATCGGGATGTAAATATAATGGTTTAACACAAATAATACAATTTGTCATATACATTTTGTTGATAAGAAATATTCAATTAAAGCATTCTTTAATATATGGT
Organism: Dilophus febrilis; assembly: GCA_958336335.1. NCBI lineage: Eukaryota > Metazoa > Arthropoda > Insecta > Diptera > Bibionidae > Dilophus > Dilophus febrilis. Next base: position 36,564,571 of record OY284471.1, read on the forward strand.
ACAATGAAAGATAGCAATTTTTATTGGAATTTTACAATTATATCTTGATTTAAACTCGAAAAAATTGTGTGTCGTTAATCAATAAATATTTGTATATGTAGAGGATATGTAATTATTGTGTGTTAATATAATTAAATAAAATTCGCTGGCAGACAAATATCCGGAACACTACACTCGGAACACTCGATTTTTTAATAGGAAATTCATTCGTACGGGTATCCCAGAAGACATTGTGCATAAATAAATTATAAATAATTAACACCTAGGTTTCGTTTAGACTTTCTGCTGTAAAATATAAAAAAACCAACTGCGAACTACGGATAAAGGCAAAATTTTTCGATCTAACATTTTTAAACGTTCAAGCCCCGACAAAAATAAATCTCTAAAAACCCATGGTAATCTTTTACAAAAATTTGAAGCGGGTTTGCAATACGGCCCTCAGTCGTTATATTAAAATAAGGTTTGGTGATTGTAATGCACAGGTGGGTAGAGAAACCGTATATCGACTGATGATTGATTTCATAAATACTGATATATCAACCGTTCGATTTTAAGATGTGAAACAATATTATAATAGCCAAATAGTCCGTGTCAGCAGATACAATATCGAAACGCTAAAATAATAAAAATATCAAACAACACTAGGAGGAAACATTGGTGGACATTTTTCGAACAGGTGTGCACCGTGGAGGAGTCGGAGTTATGTTATATGTGGAATTGATAACGCGGTTGCAAGAGAAATGATAAAATGAAGACCTGGAGCATTTTTTCGGTTGAACGCAAATGATTGCGAAACATAAAATGCTTCATGAGCAGACAATCATCATATGAGTAAATCAGAGAAACCATTCTGAAGCTCAGGAATGGGATGACCAAGGACTCTGATGGTGCAGCTGTTGAACTCTTAAATTGTAGTTGGGATATATTGTGAAATGGTATACACGGGCTAATTGTGCATAATTGGAACCATGACGTTATATCAGAGTTGTAATTGTCCGAATATGCAAGAAGAAATACATTTAAGGTAATGGCTTATGTGTTGGATCGCTGCCTTGGCCATGTACGGAAGAAGTTAATGGGAAAAGTGCTATAGTGAATTCTGTTATTATCGCTCAACAACTGATCAACTATTCACTATATGACAGTTCAAGTTCAACTTAACAGGGCGAGTTCAAGGTACAGAGAAACCACCATAGATCCGGTTGTAGAAGGTTATTGTTGGCTAAATGTTGTAATGTTTAAATTTGGTAATGAAAAAGTTAGTTAAAATATCTAACAGTAGGACTATCCATGTCGTATGATTACGTCGTATAAAGTTTATCTATTAAAACTGTTAATGTGTGAACAAAACTTTTCAATTCTCAAATATTTTTTAATAAATTAAACATTGCCTTTTCTATGGTTAATATTTCATATATAAGAACGCATCGAATCAGAATGGCTATACCCTATATACAATACATCTACTTTAATGGCGATAATTGTATATGTTCCACATATAAAGACGTTCATATATAAAAAAAAATGTATTTCTCTAAAATATCGCAATTTTATTTAACCAACAGGAAAAAAAAATTTGTTTTTTTTTGTTTATATACACACGTTTGACTTCACCTTTTCAATTGTGAATGCGATTTTTAACAATTTAGAATACCTGAAATTACAAATTGTTTGATAGTTTTATTTATTTGCGCTTTGAGCTAAAATGAAAACGAAAGAAAAAAAATACATTGATATACGTGCTGCGAGCTATAAATAAAATATATGTAATTTTTATATATTAAACAAGAATTTTTTTGATAACGTAACAAAATATACAAGAGAAAAATGATAATTTAATACATAATAAAGAAAACATACAGAAAAATTTAAAAGTGGCAACTTTGAACAATTATTTGTTGATGTAATTTTTTTTTTACTGTTGAGCTTTCTTTAAATTTTTTTTTATTAAGTTTAAAAAGAAATGCAATCGTGTTTTATTATATATTTATTGCACAAAAACCAACATATATATAGAATGTTTAAAAACATATTTGTAATATAATAATAATATAGCGATTGTTGTTTACTTTTTAATACCACTATAAAAAAAATGCAATACTTTTCACAATTGGACATTGATACATATATATGCTTCTTATATTGACTGAAAATAAATAGTATTTGATATATTTCATGAGAAATATGTAATATCATTCAATTCTATATTTATAATATATCATTGATTATATGTATATATCTGAATGTAAATACAGTAAAATCGTTGCATTTTGTGCATTTTATTTCATATTAAACATAAATATTTTCGTTTTGCTTATATCGGAAATCCATTTACGGACGTAGTGTCGGACTCCCGTCATCCAAAGTGACGTGCTATCGACCAAAACCTCACCCCGAGGTTGGAGAAGGTTCCACCGCGTGTACTGAGACCCATAGGGTCTATTGTACTGCTTGATAAAATCTAGCATTCAAGGTTTAATTCCTTGATCATGTTTATTAGCCGTCTAGAGATATTTTGTGTGTATATAGAAGTTTTATTCTTCTCTATTGGATTTATATGATTTTTTTTGTACACAAAAGCGACCTGAGTTTTGTAATGCGTCATTTAATTTACATTACAATACATTTTCGTTGACGTCTTTTTTCTGGTTATGGTCGTAATGAAGCTCTACAGCTTCATCGAAAACCTGTTTTAGACAACGTTGAGTTACTGCCGAACATTCCATATATTTAACTGCTCTAATTTTATTAGCTAATTTTTGACCTTGTTCACGTTTTAACGTTGATAATCGCTAATGAAAAGCATTTATATTTTTACGCTTTTCGTAAGGAATGTAAAATATTTACAAACTAGATCATCAATTGGAAATACCTTTTTCTAGCACAATTGAACGGGTTATAGAAATTCAACTGTATTTCGTATATGATAATAAGGTATTTATGAAGATAAGATACATATTTACGAAGGTCACTGCGAAAGTCAGCTATCCAACGAAAAAGAAATTTTGATTTTTTTTTATTTATTCCTTAACAGTATACACTTGTTCAAAGGACTTTCAAGTGTGTTTATTTCATCTGCGAAATATGTTTTAATATCAGCAATAACTTCATCATTTGACAAAGAATTTATTACCAGGGAGAATGGGAAACAATAACTAGGCACTGGGAACTATATCTGTGTACTAGAACCAAGTTTATCGATTGTGTTACAACTCTGTACAACAAATACAACTCTGTGTTAAAATTAAGATTCGAAAAATAACTGAAAACACAAAACATATTTTAGTAGGATTCGAACCCACGACCCCAAAATTTCGTTAGAATTTTAGGTTGGCATTTTTATCATTTACACCACAGAGTCATATCAATTTTGAGATGTATAACCTTTAATATACGAAAGTGCTTAATCACTACTCGAAGTTTTGTTCATTTGAAAAAAAAAAACAAAAACAAAATTATTTATTTCAATCACCTGTACGGTTTTTGCAAGCAGCAAATCAAATATAAAAAAATGATTATTACATCTTTGATTTTGCTGTTTGATAAAATACTCAATTACACTAAAAAAAGTTTCACTTCATTTCGATCTGTTTAAGAAATGTGGACGGTAGTCTTATAATGGATGGTTCTAGTAAACAAAAATGTACATTTAACACTAATGTAATATAAAGCGATGTGTGCGTACCCGTACATACTTTCACGGTTACCCTCATCGCATCAAATAGTATATTTATAAAACGGAAAAAAAAAATGTGAACTTTCAGTAATCTTCATTCTATTTGTTCAGTTAAATTTGGTATACAATACGTTATATTTATAAGATATATTGCGGTCTTTAACAATAAAAAAAAAATAAATAAATAAATATTATTTATAGAAAGCTTATATTAAAAGTTAACAGCATTGAAGTGGAATCAATTTTTTTTAATATCGATTCGTTTGTTCATCCATATTGGTTTTTTTCGTTTTATCTTAAAAAATTTCTATATATTTAAGATACATACATATATTATTCTATAAAATAAGCATCTCGCAGTCAATATGTAATATGACTATAATATGTATAGAATTATATACAATAGTAAACGTTTTGTTATAGTATATGATACGTGATAGTATGAATCTTATACTTATAAGATTAATATATGTTATTGACCAAAACGTATTCGAATATTGAAAAGATGACGTTTCTTTTTATCAATAATACGATGTCACTTATGATATTTCAATCGGTTTGCATTGCCATTTTAAATTATAATTAAAATACAAAAATATGAATTACAAATACCTTTGGAGTAATAGAAATTGAATAAAGGGATACTCTCACCCCTCACAGGAAACGCCGTAAACCAAATTGTAAAATCAACATAAATATAATTCAGAGATTCAAAATTTATTTAATTATTTATTGAGTTGCATCTTTTTCTTAAAAATTTAATCCCAGGTACAACTGTATTTACAAAAAAAAAACTAATTTGCAATAGACGTTTTTGAGCAAATTATAAATGCGGTGATTTTGATAATTCCACAATCCGATCCGCGGGATATACAAAGGATAAATATTTTATGAATTTTTATGCGTTAATACCGCAGGTGCACGTTCTATATAATGCGTTTCAAACTCATAATCTTACAAACCATTCATGATAGGCAAACCTTATCGATCCGTGTTATAGAATCATATAATATAACTCTAAATTTATATCTACCGCAAAAGAAATCTGTGTGATATCATTTCAAAAACATTTAATATATATATAAAGAATTGACGACCTTAATAAAGATCATTATGGATTGAAAAATACATTCTCCAAATTGAAATCGGTGAAATGAAAAGGTCAAATTTACACGAGCTAGACATGCTTCAAGAATGTTAAGGAAATATCAAACGAAACGATTGCTGCTTATTGTTATATCACGTAATATACATATGCTTATTGTTATATCTTAATAAAATTGACATATATAATATTCATTCTGGATCATTAGATGTCTAAGCTTTATTCCAGATATTTTCAATGACTAAAACGATATTCTAATTTATCAAAACTAACACACAAAAATATGCCAAGAAACAAAATGTGGTGAACGATGTTTGTTACAACCTAGACAGATGGACGGCTTAACTAATAAATGTTGAGTTAAGAGCAAACTAACAAAAAGTCTTGTAGTTTTCATAGTGTTTTTAATTAGTAAAGCTACGGACGGCAATTGAGTACAACGAAAACGAAAACGAATAGTCAAAAAATTTCGTTTCTGGTGATACTGGAAATTAACACACCGGATTTCTTTTTTCGATTTCAGTTTTCGTTATAAACAAACACTTTTCTATTGAATGTAAAATAATTGAACGAATTCAGGGGTGGCATTATGGGAGTCGATACCATCGTCTATCGCCTATCGTCTATAATTACGATACTCATTTATTTTGATATTATGGTAGTCGATTTTGTGGGTATCGATATTATTTGTATATCGTCTCCGTGGATATTGTTGTGGCAAATGATTTTCATATAGAAAAACAAAAAGTTTATTATTTCTTTGAGATTGAGATTGAAAGTATTATTTTTATGAGAATTGCTTTTTTACTTTTGATGAATATTAAAATTGAATAAATGAACAAAACAAAAGAAAGCAATACAAACGACAATCGTAACGATAGCTACTACCCTATCGTCAGAAATTATCGTCTTAAACCGTCGATATCGTCTGCCATAATTGCAAAAATGAAAAAATCGTATGTTTGACGACAATCGTCTATCGTAATCGACTGCGATAATTCCACCTCTGATTCATAAATTGAAAAATGTTTTTTGAATTCTTTTTAAATGTTTTTAAATTTCTGATATGATTTGTTTTTATTTTTATTATTTATATTCGTGATTTGTTGTTTTTTTCTTTGGTTGAAAATATTTTTTCCATTTAATATTAAATATAGTATACCAACAAAAAAAAATTGATCTCGTTTTCACGTTCTTTAAGTGGAAAGTAAAATTCCAAAATCTTATATATGAAATCGGAAAATCCAATCAAAAATCACATTAGTTCATAAATTTAATTTTCGGTGTGTCACTATTTTAGTCAAATAGTCAGTTTATGGTGAGTTCATAAATTGTTTGGTTTAGGTAATGATTTGAAAGAAAAAAATGTATTTCATTTAATTTTAGATATGATATATTACATCTTATTATAATAAATAATATATTTCGCATATGACAATTATTTGTGTTAATTTAACTTTATAAAATACAAATATAACAATGCGTGAATGTACAAAACAATACCTACAATACATTATATATATATGTATATATATATTTATTATACTTATTATAAATGCAATTATACAGACCTAATAATAATTTTCCACCCTCTTTTAGATTAATAAATCAAAATAAAAGAAAACAACGAAGAAGTTATTTAGTATACCTTAATCAAAATAAAACAATTTTTTTTTGTTTAATACAAGAAAAAATTACATATTCGTCATCAATTTTTTTTTGTTTGGTTTCAAATCCTATTTATAAAAAATATGGATAAATATATGTACTAAAATTTGCTATATTGTAAAAAATTATAACATTTCTATTTATACGGAATCTTTTTGTTATTATACACGTATAACATATATATATATATAGTATATATAGTATACGCATAAGCGAGATAAGACAAAAGATGTTAATTTACATCAATTTCAATGTATTCATTTAAATTTGTACGGTATACCCATATATAGAAATATATATCCCTATATAAACCGCATTTGTATTATATAGGATAGATAATATATAATATATATGTAAAAGAAGAAAAACTTCATCTCTATATATAAACATAAACTATGTATATATCGTATATATAAATTTATTCATTTTTTTTTCTTTTTGTTTTCTGTTCGATGTTCTGTTCACCAATTTTACTTTCATCACCGTTTTTGTTGTTATATTGTCTTTTTCGCATGATAAATATACAAGTATAAAACCTTTAGTCTTTTGAAAAAGTTTACACCATGATGACATATAAGATCTTATACATTTGATATAATTGTATAAAGTAAGTCGTATATTTCGCTCTATTTATTTACGGTAGACCGGCGAAATAAGGAACCCTTGAATAAGGAAACCTCTAAATAGGAAACTTTTCCAAATTTTGTACTATATAGAATTTAAATAAGGATAGCTAAATCATTAAAAACCTTGATATATGGAACGATTGGTGTATTTTATTCACATGTTGGTATTAGAAATTATTTATTTATTTAAATAAATTTGAAAGTATTTTAATGAAATTATGTTATATCTCATCGCTCACAATCACCGGCTTAACTAATAAATATTGTTTTTTTTATTGGCTGCAGGTATGTGCGTTCTATACTCATAATATATACATAATTTTTATTTGGTTTGCGGTTCCAATTAAATAATACACTTGTTTTTCCATTATTTTTTAAAATAATTGCCTAAATTTAATATATATCATTTGATTTTAACCTTTTTTGCGACGTTTGATAGATATCTTTAGCTATAAAGCTATTGTAACGTTTTTTAGGAAACATGAAACTTCGAAATAGGGAACGACCCCCTGCAATCAATTGGCGCTTATGTCGCGAGTCTACCGTATATATATATATGGCGACAATTACACACACGTTGTTTATTTATCATGTAAAGTGTGCTTTTTAACATTCCATCAATTTTAACAGGTAATTTACTTGTATAATAGATATTTAAATAACATGATTATAAAATGTGCTAAAAATGTATTGATCATTACTTTGAATATCCGAAATATTATTATAAAATTTTTATTCTGCTGATATTGCATTAAATTTTAAACTATATTTCGGAAATATAAACAAATTTTCGTATGATTGTCATAATAAAAAATGTATGTATGCTTTATAAAACAGAATAATTAAATTCACTTTTTTCGATGGTACATATCTAGAATTTAAGTAATTTTAAATATTTGATCCGCATTTTAAAAATAGTACTTTCGTATCCTTGCACAAATTTCCGTGTAAAAATAATGAGCTTAAATCCGTCTTTAGAATTGTTTATCATATATACTTTATATATATATGCGCTATATAAATAAACATACGTTTCCATTTATGCATTATGTAGGTCGGATATAGAATACTATCACTGGTATATCAAATATAAACATGTCGTGTGTTTCGAATATATACCTCCATATACATACATTTAATACAATATAAAGATGTATAAAGACAAAAAAAAAAGTTTTTCCGTATTTATTTAAATAAACTTGTTTATTTACCTGACAAGTGTAAACACCCTCATCTAGTTTACTTGCTTTTGAAACCACAAGGTGATTTTCATAGTATAGTTTGTGATCCTGTATTCCTTCCCATATTTTACTGAAACAAGAAAAAAAAAATAATAAAATGTAAATATACAAGTAAATTTTTTATATATATGTATATAGATATAATTTGTTTGCAGTTTTGTCTATGGAGTATATATTATATATAAAATGATAGTTATAAATATACATATATATGGAATGTAAAAGTTATTTTTAAAAGATTTTATTTGTTTTTTGTTTTGTTTCTTTTATTTTATTATTAATTTACAGATCTGCGATGTTATATATTATGTATATATTGTTATGTCGATACGTTTTGATATAAATTGTTCATTTTATTTCTACTTTGATTTATTATAGTAAATATTTTCACAATCGCATTCCATATAATTTAAAAAAAATTGATATATGCGGAATTCAAATATTTTGTATGGTAGATACATCATAATATTTTATGCGAATATAATAAGGCAACCCGCAATACCGCTATATACATGCACCCCGCACCTACTATATGAACAGAGTTAAGATTCCCACAGGGCGATTAAAGGAAGCAGTGAAAAATTTGTTGCGTAAGCCGTAAAAGAAATCGTTTTAAAATTTCAACTCACTCAACATATATATGCATATATATATATGCAGGATTGCAATTTCTTTAATAATTAATGATATTAATGATAATAATTAATGATATCTAACAGGGATTTTTTCTGTGGAAAAAAATTAAAAAAAATTATATTCACACTTTCAATTTATCATCCAATTACAGATTTTATTCGAAAATAACAACAACGACAACAATTATTATTAAATAAAAAATCAAAAATATAATGCATGCCAAAATCGGCAAATATGAAATTAAAATATGAAACTTCCTAGCGCCCTTTATGTTTTAAAGGGGTCAAATGTCGTTTTCCTTCCCTAAACTCTTCTTTTAACGTTCTTCTTCTTTTACATTTTTATAAACATTAAGATATTTCGTGTTTTTGTCGACTATATTCCACATTGCAGGATTGCAATTTCTTTAATAATTAATGATATTAATGATATAAAGTATTTATTTTTTGGATCGGTTTTTTTTCTGGTTCAGGATTTGGAACTATTGTGTTTTGTGGTTGCGAAAGTAGTATATATTTGATGCATTTTTGTCAGTTATATTCGAGCGGTCTACCAAATGAGTGTCGTGTTTATTGAATTGATAATTATAAGCTGAAGTTTGAACGGAACGAAAATGGAAAAAATTACGATTCGAAGTTGTTCCATATCTAAAAGAATTTCCGCTGATGAAAAGTGGTTATTGCTGATATTGAAGCATATTTCGCTGATGAAATGAAAACACTTGAAAGGAGTTTAATAAAAAAATATGCTTGAAAAATAAATAATTAAATTGTCAAAATAAAAGTGTTTGGTTTTTTTATAGAGAGTTTTTCTTTTGCGGTAAACCTCCAATATATTATAATGTACCTCAAATGAACGCTTATAGTTAATTAAAAATAAAATCTCAACGGTGCCTTTTAAAAATTATAATATTAATAATTAATTATACAAAGTATAGTTAATATACATTTTCTTTATTACTATATTGCTATATGTATATATTATTAAATCATTTGTTCGCCACGTAGCGTTCGTTGAAATACTATATATAATAATAAATCCTTCATATAAAAATATACATTTATATAATATACATACATTTATATATAAATAGAGCATTCGTTATCAAAATTTTTTACGTCATATAGCCTTTTAGCTTATAACGTTCAGTTTCACATTCAAAGAATATGCTACAGTAACTAACTCAAAAAAAAAAATAACAAAAGTATATGAACTTAAATGTGCCTTACCATAAGAAATGAATAATATCATTTTCATCGATGTTGTATTATACATATACGAATATTAATATATATCTAAACATATAGATATATATAATCTGACAATATGCAGCCAAAAACATGTTTATATACGTAAACATAGTTATATAGCATTAAACGAAAGAAGCGATATATATAGGATCATATAGGAATGAAAAAAAAATTCAATTTCCCTAAAATGTGAAGGAAAAAAAACATAATATTTTTATTTATTTATATACGCCTTTATCAAATCATTAATAGTATATAGTCTATGTAAAGGAATAAAAAAAAAGAAGAAAAAATTTTCAATTTTCAAAGGACCTATTTTTTTTTCTTCTTATACTTTTTTAATATAACATTGAAATAACTTTCGAAAAGAGAATAGAGACAAGATGATGGGTAAAAGAAAATATCATCAAAATAGTAGATCCTTAAAGTTTATATTAGTAAAGAAAAAAAAAAGGAAAAAAATGAAATAAAATTCTTACTATAAGAGTGTTAAATGTGTATATGTACATCGGATGGATGATAAAATATGTAGAAATAAAGTTGAATTTCATACATAATGAAATTTATATAGATATATTTTCGGGTGTTTAGTGAATTTTTTGTTTAGCCGATAATAATCTATTTTATTCTTTTCTAATGAAATGTAATTTTAAGAAGTGTTGCATTAAGCATATTATAGCTCCAAATATAGAGGATGAAAATATGATTACAGATGAAAATTTTTAATACACCGCCATCTGTCATACTTATATTTGATCAAATTACCCTAAACACAATTTATCTACATGGTTTTATAAACAAATTTTGAGACGGTTCATTACATCCAAGGGGCACCACATCCACGGATTGCACAAGGTTTTGTACTTGATTATACTGATTTGTTAATAAAAGGTTGGGATGTGGAATCCGTGGATGTAGTAAACCGTACTCATAAAACTGTGGACAATTATGATAAAAGTATGGAATCCGTGTAAGTCAATGTGGAATCCGTGTATGTGATGAACCGTACTCAAAAAATTTATATGTTTTCATTAAATATTATTTGTTTATGTCGTTAATTTCGGGGAATTATTTAAAAATGTCTGCGCTGAATTAGTTCTGTAATGAATGCATAATGAAAAATTCACAATATTATTCAAAGCAGGTGTAGAATTTTTCCTTATACTAAATACATTTCTTTCAATTCATATATAGTTTTTCACGATTAGAAAATGTGTATTTAAAGACCGACGACTCTATTTTACTCTGTATATCTATAAATACATTTTATTACATTAATATGGATAAACTATTCACTTTCATTTTCATTCATTTCGTTTCATTCATCCATCTCTATATAAACCATTTATTTAGTCTGAATTATATTGTCAATGTCTTATATTCTGGATATAGATTATGCATATATATGTATTGTATATATACAGAAATGTCTACTATTGAAAAAGGTACTATAGAAACTATATCCTATATTCCACACAAAAAATAAATTATATTCACTTCATAGAATGTTTGTTTTGAACATTTTTGAATTTAAGCTAAAATATTATATAAATACTGATTCTATGAAAATATTACTCGTCTATCAATTTTTTATACCATAATGAAATACTGGTATTTACCCGACATATATATACATTTCAAATTAACATACGTTTATTGTTTGAAATACACTTTCTTATATGTATGTTTATATATGCATAATTATTACATTTGAAAGTATATTTTTCCGGACACGCGATGTAAAAGCATAAGTTTATATATATTTCTCAATCTTATTTAAGTCGATAGGTCGATAAAACATGATATAGTAATTCTGTATGAATAAAAAAAAAGAAAATTGCTTACAATAAAGCAATATTCTGTGAATCAACTCACAACAAAAAAAAATGTAACTATACTATATAATGAAAAAAAATATCTATACATAAATAAAGTACATGATAATAAATAAATAAATAAATAAATGTATATATTATATACAAGATTAAGATCTTTACAACTTTTAAATCTCGTATATATACGGATACTGAAAATCCATTGAGTATTCTCGGATGTATATCTATGGGTTACACTTCATTAACATGTCTATTTTCAGTAATCCTTTTTACGATTGTGTATATACATACATTTTGTACGCAACACAAATTTTTACTTAAAAAAAAAACACTATAGTACGTGTAATGATTAAAAAAATTCAGAATTGATGGTAAAACAAATTCTTTTGGATTTATCCATAACTTTTTCAAAAGATTTTTAAAATACATTATATGAAAAATCAAAAAGATTTTATGTTATTGAACCTTCCTTCCTTATATAACAATTAATATTTTATATATCGAATTAATTTAAAAATTTTACTTGTCATCATTACTTGTCAGCTTCGGAAAAAAAACAACAAAATATCATTTCGAACATTTATGGATATTAAAACGAAATGCATAATGGTATATTTGGTTTAAGTGCGAAAAGCTTATTGTAAAAAAAACTAAATTATTTCGAATCAAAGATTATTTATTTGTGTTTAACGCTTGACGTTGAGATAGTTAACTAGGCGTTCTTCTTTGTAATTATGTTTATAATTCTTGATTATATAAGTTATCGTCCTTATTACAGTTATTCCGAATTAGCCAAATGGTCTGAATATTTTATACAAAAAGTCTATATAATAAATACATGGGTTTTGAATATATGTGTGTTTAACCTTTAATCTGATTTCTCTCAGGTTTAAACATTGCGTCCAACGAGTTTCCAATATTTCTTGAACTCTCTTCTAGTTTGGTTTAATCAAACTCCTAAATAAATGCGATGTTTTCAGTTATGACCTCATCATTTGAATCAAATGTTTTCGTTTCAACCATTCAATTAAATCTTGAAAAAAATGAAATACTGGAGGTGAATATGGCTTCATGAGAGTGCGATTGTACGATAATTCATTCAATATTACCATTACGGTTATTCACTTGTGAATTAATTCATAATGGTATCTCATTCAGTACAAATATTTTGCGGCCATTTTTCGTCTCTCTTACTTCTATTGTATCGTAATAGCAGAATGTCCCAAATTGGCAAAATGTGTCAAATGTAACAAAGCAAGACAACAATATTTTGTTCTTATAAATATATGTGCAAATTTTTTTACATGAGATATTTTTTTAAATGAAATAGATTTGATTGCACTGAAGGAAGAGCGCTTTGAAAAATTCAAATGGCGTTTCATAGAATATGGTATTTTTGAAAATAAATACGACGAACTCACCGTAACTGCAGACGTAACTATACATGAAACTTTTCAGCCTGTGTAGTACATTTATTGGTTTTAGAATACTCACCACGGAAAACGTTATACTATTTCAATTTTAATTTAAAATATACTTTAAAACTAAAACTATAATATTAATATTACAATTATAAGATTTGCTTTTCATTAGATATGTACATGTATGTATATGCAATATGCATCAATGATATATAAATATATATTAAAAAAAACTGACAAAAATTTCATGTATGTGTACAAACAACTCTTAAAATCAATAAACATGTAAAATATTCATATATACAACCGTCGATGGTTATATGATTATACCAAAAAGGGATTAATAAAGGGATTAATGTATTGTATTATATATTATCAAAAATTGTAACTTTTTGTCATATAACATGATTGGAATAAGTATTTATACAAAATATAAAATACATGCATGTTTGCAAATATGATTAAGTTATAATCATATAGCCGTAGAATAATATTTATATATAAACATGTTATTTCTATAGAGGATGGGATCCGGTGCGTAGTCGGCAAATGTCATACATAATAGAGTCATCACTTTTTTGCGAAAACTTTTACAAGTTCGAAGATGGGGTATGTCACCCCATCCCTTCTACCCCTCCCTTACAAATTTTCTGAATTTTCCGATTTTTTAGTTTTATGTATATTTCAATGAGTTTTGAAGATATTTGCTTGAAATTTTGGATTTAGAGGTTTGATACCAAATGCAAATAATTACATTCCCGGAAATTTCATTGATTTTCTGATCCTATGCCATCCAGTGGCTCCCATACAAATCCAAGAGGTTATAAGAGATATCTCATTCTGTTTCTAACCAATTGACTAGAAATTTTTGGATTACAAATAATTCATATAATGATAGTACAATAAAGTATAAATAAATAAAGTAAAGTAAAGTATAAATAGAAATGTAATAATGATTTCTACATAATAATTAGCTTACCGGGTGGCTCTTGATAAATCTACAAATACACCGTCTTTGTACCATCGAAATATCAAATTCGATGAACCTTTTGCTGTACATATTAATTCAAATTCAGAATCTTCTCGTATGTCTGCACTTGGTTTCACAGCAATTGACTGTATAAAATATATAGAGAAATGAAAAATAACATTAATATAAAATTAAGGGGCGGATCTATTGAATATATTTGATAAAATTATTAAGCGTTTAAACAAAACTTTAACTATAAAAAATTATCAAAAAAAGGACGCGTTCATTTATAAACTTTTTATAGAAACGTTTTCTTAAACAAATAAAAAATATTTAAAAAAAAAACCCCTTAATGATTTTTATATTTAGTCTCTTATAGAGTCAGATTCATTATTTATAATACATTACATTTATATTGTGCAATGTATTTTAAAATTGCTTGTAAGAAATGGTATCAGACATTTTTATATACGTATATTGTTTTTATTTTCCAATAACAATAAAATTAATTATTTTAAGAAAATAAAGAAAGTTTATATAAAAGCTTAATAATTTTTTTTACTTGTTTTGTAACGTATATATATTGAGACATAGATTTTATGTTTTTCAACCCTTATTTATCCTATTTATAAATATATATTTAGAAATAATATTGAATTTCACATTTTATTAGTGAAAAAATTGTAACATTTCGTAACAATCATTAAATGCTCGTCGTGTACAGAATGTTTCATGTGTTCCAATATGTTAATATCAAGCGTATGAATTTCGTCAATGCACGCGATGGATGTTAAATTGAACAGGACAACCAATTCTAAAAATTTAAGATAATTTAACAAAATTCACAAAAAATCATGTACTTATAAAGTGTTCATTGAAATTATAATTTTTATTTTTGGCTTTTATTATTGCATTGGAAAACGAGATAAGAATCCTTTCACGACAATCACAAGAATGCTGTATATCCAATTACTGTTGTATTTTTTTAATTCGTATATATATACTATACAATTAAAACAATAAAACTTATTTCTGCGCGTATAGTTAATAAAATTTATTATTTTATAATAAAGAAATCGTAAATTGCTTTTTCTGTTTTATGTATACATATACATTGTGTCCGTTGTGTTTATAAATTAGACAAACTTAAATGGCTTGGAATAATCCTATATATGCAACAAATAAACAAATATATATAGAATAAATAGAATAATATAATGGTATATTTCTAGTTTATTTACAAATAGTTTAAATTGATTTTTTTCTTTAAAAATTATATCATTTCTTTATTATATATTTGAAATACTATAATATATTATCCCATTGCATTGGGATAAAATTACACTAGAAAGTATTTCTTGTGATTTTTTTCTACATCAGCACATAATCTATCATATCATAAAGAAAAAAGTTCCGGTAATTACAGGTAATTATATGTTGAATTCCTTATAATATAGTGGAGTTTTTTCTAGAATCGTATGAGGGGTTAGTGCAATTAACGTGATATCGATACCAAATTAAACATTGGATACTACGATGGTGTTTTCTAACAAATTGGAATAACCATCAGCAAACAAATTTTAGTTCTCTATTTGGAGAGGATTTTAAAAACTTCATCTTGCCTTTAAATAACTCCACACCTTTGGTTTATCGGTACTTACTTAAACGCGCCTACAACCTACAATTGGTTTTGGCGTACATCAACAGCCTCCTCCGACCGGGCCAATTTAGCGTCAACGTCTCCCAGTCGGAAACGCCGAGGACCCGAAGGTCTGCTTCCACTTCATCCTTCCACCTAATGCGCGGTCTTCCCACACTCCGTGATCCGCCCGGCATACTGTCCATCATTTTTAACTACCTCTTAGGAGTTCTCCAGGTACGCCGTCAGATCCAGCCGCCTTTCCATTATTGAGCTTCAGAATGGCTTCTCTGGTTTCCTCATATGTTGGTTCCGAAAGTAGTGGTTTGGGTTGCTTGCTGTAAGGAAATCTTTAAAATGCTCAAATCATATCGCGATGGCTCTTTCTTCATCCGCCAAAATTTCACCGCTGATATCCTTACAAAGAAGGGGTTGTTGTATAAATCCGCTAGTTACAGATCTTATTCTCCTGTACAAATACAAATTTGCGTTCAATGGATCTTTTGGTTCGGTAGCCATCCGTGGCTGTTCGTGTGGGGCGCTGAAGATATTTTAAACGCGCTTGGTTCTTTTCTTCATGAGCCGTTTTACATTCGTCATCTAACCAACCATTTCTGACAACGCCAGGTTTCAACTTTACCGTATCCGCTGCCGCCATTTACATACCATTGCGAAATCGATTCCACATATCATTATACGTGTTTTGCTGTTGATCCACATCTGTTCGAACAATTAACTCCAACAATTTATCCTCGTGCTGTTGTTTAACGTGGTCATTTTTTAAATTCTGCAAATTAAATCCTCTCGCAATGATTTTTTGGCGGTTTGCACTAACACGATATCTGAACAAAGCTCTTACGAGATAATAATCCGAATGACTGTTAGGTCCCTTACAAGCTCCTCACATCCAGTATGTCGGACATGCGTCGACTGTCAATGAGTACGTGGTCTATTTTACGGTGTCGGTAATTAGCCGTACGACCAACCGCGAACGGAAAATACAACTCTGTGTTAAAATTCAGATTCGAAAAATAACCGAAAACACAAAACATATTTTATGCATTTAGTAGGATTCGAACCCACGACCCCAAAATTTCGTTACAATTCTAGGTTGGCATTTTTAACATTTACACCACAGAGTTATAACCTCCTAAACAAGATAATATTCCAGGTATCTCGTTGTGTCGCTAACCGATGCACTTGTATTCTTACACTTAAAACATTGATGAAAAACGGAAACATTTTTATAAGAGAATATTTTCTGATTCTACCACCTCCACCCACTCAAATATATTAGAAGTATATTTGATTACGATTAGGCTTTGAATATTTTTTTTATAACTTAAAAAATTAACTCAGAGAAATGGGTACAATGTATTTTATTCAAAATGTTGTTATTCGTTAGCTACGTATTTTTCTAATCTTTCAGGCAGGGTACGGATGTCTCTAAGCGATCCAAAAATCGACCCCACTTGTGGCTTTCTCGTAAGGAGCGAAGTTATGCTCGCCCGAGTACTCAGCAGTATAAGTACAACCTCTATAAAGTGCAAAATGTGGTAGTCCGAACGAGCAATGTCTAATGAATTTTTGGTCTCGATAATCCTATTAAATCATCACCATAGTTGCATTGACGTCTCTTACAAAATGAAACCGAGCGTAAAGAAATCGAATATACATATATTAGTTTCGCAACATCTTTTTTCCTTAAGATCTTATTTATTTATGAGCAGTTGATTGGTGATAAATTTGTGAAAATCCTTCTCCCTTTCCCACTTCACAATTTACAATTTTTTTAATTTTGAATTATTTATACTTACTTTAAAATAATAAAATTGTATAAAAATGTATTTCATAGTTTTTTTTGTTACAAAACAAAAGCATTTAAAATTTCCTATTGTTTTCTATATATAATAAATTGTAATTATTTGTCATACACCCCTTTATTTTAAAAAAATTATCATATATATGAAAAAAAAAACTCATTCACGGTAATTGAAAATTTTATATATGCAAAAATAAAATAATTATATACTTACTTCAATATTTAATGCAATATCCTGATGAAATTCTAATAATGAAGCGGAAAAATTTCCAAAACGTCCTTTTTCCATTAATATTCTATCAATTGTGTCACGAATTTTAATATCTGAATTTGATGAACTAAAAAATTCAAATTTTATCTCATTTCTCCTGTTGTCATCATTTGTATGTCCGCAATTTATTTTTATTTATATTTTTTTTTTATTGTGGTGAATATTTATCATCAATATTTTTATTTTATTGTTGTATATACACAATTTTGTTGTAAATATAGGATGAATATTATAAATAAATATATAACACATTTGACAAGGAGTTAAAATTCCATTACCAACAAATACAATCAAAAAACAAACATATCAAAAAAGTAAATAATATTTTTTGATTGTTATCCATTTGTTGTTGGTGGCACCGCACACACATAAAAATATATTATTGAAAGAAATAGAAAACGATTTATTTTTAATAATAAATTTGTATTTGTATATATTATATTGTTATTATATTGCCCAGTATGTATTGTATTGATTGTGTTGATCGAAATTTATGTATTATTATGTATAGGTATATAACATAAAAACCAGAAAATGAAAATGAAAACAAAAATATAGAAAAACAAAAAAAAAGAAAATCTATATCAATATAATAGTAAATGAAAATTTATTTGATTTTTATGTGTTTTCATCACATACCATACCATATATATACCAGATATATCGGCTTGAAGTGAGCGTCAAGATACAAATGTCTCGATATGGAACATTTGTTGTGAATAAGCCTTAATTTTTTTATTTGGTTGCTATGACATCTGTCAAACATATTTAGTATACATCAAGTCGAGCATGGAACTCAAACTGAATGATTTATGCGCACTTGTTTTAGTTCGAACTAAAAATTTTCACAAATTTGTTTAGGACAAATATATAAAAGTATGTAATTTAGAACGTGAATTTATCGAAATTTGAAATATATTTATTTATTATGATAGAATGGTAAATAAACAAAATCAATAAAAAATAAATGTCGATAGCTCGAGCCAACGATTTTGGGTGTGGGCTATCTAATCGAGCTACGATAGTGTGTTCTATCCGGTTACCTCGAGCTAAATGTCCCGTTTATATGGGTTTTCAGCTCGAGTTAAATAATCAAAAACAAATGGCAGGAATGTCAAAAGTTGCACTACGAACAATTTCTGACAGCTTAAAAGCTATGGGAAACATTCAAAAGAGGAAAATGGGTACCACATGAATTGAACGAAAGGCAGATGGAAATCCAAAACATTTTGTAAAATTTGTACAATTTTGATTCAAAGAAAGAAAATCAGCAACCATCAGCATCGAATGCAAAGGCTGATCGGTTCGGCAAAAATACAATGCTGTGTGTTTGGTGGGAATAGAAAGGTGTGGTGTACCACAAGCTCTTTAAACCTGGTGAAACCATTAATACTAATCGCTACCGACAACAAATCAACGATTTGTACGATGCATTAATACAATAACGACCAGAATGGGTTTGAAGACACGGCAAGCTAATTTTAACTACATGACAATGTGCCTGCACACAAATTAAAACTGTTTCAGGATACAATCAAAACACTTGGCTGGGAGCTGGTACCCCACCTGACTTGGCTTCTTCCGACAAAATTTGTTTTCATCGATAGGGCACGCAATGGCTGAGCAGCACTTCGATTCCTACGAAGAAATCGAAAATTGGGTTTCTGATTGGTTTGCTTCACAAGAAAATCGAATTCGATTGGCTTGGCATCCAAAAATTCCCCGAAAAGTGGTCAAAAAGTGTAGAAATCAATGGTCAATACTTTGAATAAAATGGTTTTTACTTTCCCATTTAAAATTAGTGTATTATTTTCACAAAAACGCTCACATCATCCCGGTATGCTTGATATCTACATATATATTTATATACCGAGTATTAAATAGATAAAATATAAATTTAATGTGTATTTTTTATACATACAATGTTCGAGTACCATTTTATATATATATATGTATATATGATATTTCTACAAAAATTTATTTTATGTTATGATTCCCATAGATGATATATACTTACGATATTGTATTGAATATTTCTGAACCACTGATTTTTGTAATGTTATAGACACGCAGAGCACGGCTTATCTATAATAAAACATAAAAACAGAAAATATAAATTAATACTATCGCTATATATGTTGGTTGTTCGATTTTTGTTAAAAAAAATATAAATAAATATACACAAAACAATATCGTTTGTTATCTTTAATCATAAAAAAAAGTAAAAGTTTTTCTTTTTATTGTTCAATATATTATTTGAAAGTATTATAATATTACACTTTTTACATTTTGAAATATCGCAATATTTACATAAAAATATTTAATGTTTTGCGAAATTAAATATCGTTACAGTATCATATTTATGTTAGGTTTTTGATTTGATTGGTTTTGTTTATAGACGAGAAAATATTTCAATTGAAAATTAATCAAATTATATATTCATCTGAAACATGAAAAAAATAATTAACTAAAAGTGATATGCAAGAAAGATCTGTACAGTATATATTTAAGAAATTATATAAAGATGATGGCGAAGTTTTTTTTTTGCATAAATAGACATATAGTTTAGTTTTTGTTGTTTTTTGAGATTGAGATTGAGATGAGATTCGCAGTATGCAAATCTGTGGTATTGTTCATTACATTAATTTTTCACTTAAAGGATTACTTAAAATAAAGTGTATTTTCCGCTACGGCAGCGGCCGTAATTTTCTGCAGTGTTTAATTTCGTTAGGATTTATGGGGAATACCCGGAATGACTTGGTCCATTCCTCATATTGTGTTGACATATAGAACGAGAGTCTATATTACTCCTTTTAAAATTGTTTGAAAATTGTATTTTTTTTTGTAAAAAATGTCCATGGAGATTGTGAAATAAGAGCATAGAATGGAGTGAACATTTATTGGATATTGTGATTTGTTTTATTTTATAGTACCAATAGATCCAATCACAATGTAAACATTGTGAATTATAAACAGATTTAATCGATCTCTAGATTTTTTAATCGCGCGTACATAAAATTTACATTCATTAATAAATGTAATAATGTAGATCGGACCCCAATGGCTACATTTGAGGTGACCTAAACCAAACATTATTTATAAGTAAACGAAAATTAGCTCTGCAAATTTAAAAAAATTATTCGATGGAATATTTAACATTATATATACATAAAAATTAAATATCGATTCCAAGATATTGGAAAAAAACTATGACCACCTGGTATGTAAAACATTTGGAATATTTTCCGATATGCTCCGAACGTATAATTGTACGTTTTTTTTAGAAATACATTATGTTTAAATTACCATGGATTTCCATACAAAATTCCATTGCTTTGGTAAAGTGGGATACATATAATTATATATGTCTTATCTGTAAATCGATTCGTATTTTAAATAAATATTCTGTATTTTTGTTGTATATATAACAAACGACAAGGACGGATGATATTATATAGGATATTAGTGTAAAAAATATACGAAAGAATATCTGAAAAAAAAAATGATATAAATTTGTGATGAATTGAAAATACAAAAAAACGTCATTAATCAAACAGTGAGTTGATCGGAATGCGATTAATATTTTCTAATACATCCAACAACAAAAAAAAAACAATCCCAAATTGACGGTAAATTAAAAGCCAATAAATTATGTAAAACTGTTATTAAATGATATATATTTAAAAGTATCAAAAAGAAAAAAGAATCATTCTTTTTTTTTCTTATCCCTTTTGCACATTTTTTCTGATATATACATCCATAATATACAGATACCAATTTGATATACAATAAATGGTTATTGTTGCATAACCGCATACGTATAAGAAATTTTTTTCAAGTATATACGTGTGTAGTTCGTATAATAATATTCTAAAAATATGCAAAAATAAAAACAAAATCGTATCTTTATCTTTTTCTGATATATAGATGAATATTTTTGTGTTGTACATTTTATATAAATAAAAAACGTATGGAATCAAATGTATATTTATGATAATCTATATTATATTGGAACTTGATTTGAAACAATGAGCTTATCGTGATTTGGATTTTTCTTATTTTGGATTTTTTTTTTGAAAAGATTGTATACAATATTGGAATTATTTGAAATATACATGATGTATGGTTGCTTTGCTTGACGTCGGATGCGGTTTACAAAAGAAAAATAATAAGTCTATCCGGTCATGAAACACTTTTTATGAATATAATAATTTATAATTTTACCCATATCGATGTTGTTTTTATTGCTGATTTTGAAAAGGAATTAAATTTTTATTAATATTTTCCAATTACTTCATTTTGAATAGGAACGGCAAAGTATTGCTTACGGTATGGAAAAAACAATCTTCCACCTATGTTTTTTTTCACTTTTCTCGACGTTTCCAACTTCCAAAAACTCGAAAAAAATCACATTCGTCGGATGTATGGTTAGACTCTCGAACGGAACAATCTATCGAGCTCATTTGTTCTCTATAGATTGTATGTTTCCATAAAAGGAAGGCTTAATTCGTAAATTAGCTACCCGACCTTTCCGGTACCCGCAATACAAGGTACCCGCAAAAATTGCCAATAATCTCAAGTCTTTTTTTTACATGAATGTGAAATCAAACACAAACACGTTTTTACGAAGTATAATATTTTTCTATTTTTTTACTCGAATTGTTTGTTATAATACGATAGGAAAATAGATTATGAAAAATGCAAATTTTTGCTAATGAATTTTACAATATTTATTCGTATATTGGTATTCATTAAAGCTGTTTAATTTTTGTACTTATTTTTTGTATTGTGAATTTGAATTTTATGATATGAATTTAATAAATTAAAATATTTAACACATACTATGGGGTTTTTGCCAGAAGTATCTACTGTGTAATAAAACGAGAATTGAATGAATTAAAGGAAAAGAATCCATTAAAGGAAAACATCCCTACAAACCATATCTCTCATTTTTTACGAACGTTCGCAAAATCGGATGAAAAGCGAAGGTTTATATAAATATATTTTACGTGGATAGAACGATATAGCAATACGCATTTGAATTATTGTATATATATTTTTATTATGGGTT
This sequence comes from Dilophus febrilis, assembly GCA_958336335.1. NCBI lineage: Eukaryota > Metazoa > Arthropoda > Insecta > Diptera > Bibionidae > Dilophus > Dilophus febrilis. The sequence continues at coordinate 36,587,802 of OY284471.1, forward strand.
TCTCATTGTCTTCATAAATTTATAAGCTTTTATTTACGTATTTTTACAATTTTGATATCATTTGCCTTCTCTTATCGTTCAAGAAATACATTTGTATATGTTTTCTATTTTTTCTTCTTGATTTCGCATTATTTATAAAATATATTTTCATTTTGTTATACAAAAATAATATGCATTTACAAAAAATATGACGAAGTTACACATAGAAATAATATAGTAGAACTAGAAGCGAAATTAAGTTAGGATTCTTGGTTAAACATCAATGGCGTCCATTTAGGATTTTTGTCAAAAAAATTCCATCGATATTTTTAAAAGCTTTATACATCGACATCGACATCGATAAATTAATTAAAATTATTGTAAATATTCATAAAAAAATTCTTAAAATTTAATTGTTCAACTGTTTACATGTTTTAGTTATTTCTATGATAATTATTGCTTTAATATAAATTAAAATTAAATTAAATAGAAAACAAAATAAAAATAAAGCTTTATATAAAGCTTAAAACAATAAAATTAAGCTTTATATAAATATCTGAAATACCATACAAATGATAAAAAAAATGATCCGAAAATGAATCGTAGAAATGATCCGAAAGCGAATAACAGAAATGATTCTAAAACTAATCGCAAAAATGATCCGAAAATGAATCATAAAAATGATCCGAAAGTGAATCATAAAAATGATCCGAAAAAGAATCGTAAAAATGATTCGTTTTCGAAAAACATTTTAGTCCGCCAGATCATTTAAAAATGATTCGCTTTAGAATTCGATTTCGAACTAGGAACTAATTCGTAAAGGCAATTTGAAATCGAATCATATTCGGATGATATGGTTTGTAGGGATATTACAGTATGTTTTCCTTTAATGCAATATTTCTACTAGATTCACGGAATATGAAAATCAATAGAATTTATTCTTTTACATATATAGCAATACATGAATATATTAAATAAATACAATATATATTGAATGGTATACCAATATTAATAATATTGAAAAAAAAAATACAAAATAAAAAAATAATAAAATTACAATGTAAAGGATATTCGAATATATATAATAAATATAAATCTGTAAATATATAGATATTTTTTTCTTTGCCATAATTTTATGACGTAAATATAATATTGTATATGATATGCTTTGCGGATATCATATGTTGTTATATATGCGAGTATGATGAGACCTTTATATAAGATATATGCATATCAAAAATAATAAAATAAACTTCTTATAATTTCCTTTGTAAATGCAAATATTACATTATATTTATGCATAGTTATGATAATATTTTTTATTGATCTATTACTTTTTTAAGTAAATATAAGAAGTACTATAACAGTAGAAATTCTAATTTTTACACAAGAATGGGATTGTTTATGGCATCCCAATTGATACAATACAAATAAAATACACAACCATCAAAATAGATATAGCAATTAAAAATCAACAAAAAATCTTAAAAACAATGCGGTTTTCAACTTTACATCAATGTACAATGTGATCTTTTGTTTGATTCTTATAACTTTTGAATTGTTATAGACTATACGAAGCCTAATTTGATTCTTCTGTAATTTCTATTTGCCACAGCAATTGCCATTGGCCATACATTCATTAATAAAATGTGTGTGTGTGTGTTTTTTTTTAAATTGTTTTCATTACAAGCTAAATTAATTTTAATTTTAATACAAAGTTCACCTTTGGGAATGTTGTTAGTTCGGTGTTTTTCATCAACCGTATACATATATAAGTATTCAATTTAATTGGAAAAATTCTCATTTTATACTTGTTCATTTTGAAATCTTAATAGTGTGAGTGTTGAAATTGGATTGAAAAATGTTGAAAAATAATCACAAAATGGTATAAAATTGTTGACCAAAATATAGGTTAGTAGTACTATTAACCCTTAGCGAACGAATGCCGCTATACTCGCGTCATTGCAAATATTAAAAAATCCGCTCTTTCGTTAAGGGTTAATATATATATTAGGGATACTTTTTGATATCTATATCTCTGTTTATATACATAATATACAATTGGGGTAAGCCAAAATTAAAACCAAACTGAATTCCATTAATAACCAAAAAAATTTTTTTTTTTATTTAAATCATTGTGTTTATGAAACTATTTGATATGAAGGAAACTTTATATTTATTTTTGGAAAACGGTTATTTGGGTTTTTTCTTCTTGGATTACCACAAATAGTTAGGTAATATTTTGTTTGTATATGAATTTACTTTACATGTTCATTTTTATAATATATAATATAGTGTTTGGTATGTATAAAATTGTATATTTAAAAATATTCTTATACTTTGATGTGGTATAATTTACCCAATCAATGCGGTGAACAAATTTTAATATTTTATATGAAATTATTTTTATGTAGATTTATTGGTATTCGTACAGATAATATAAAATTTGATATATTATTATATTATATGTATATAGAATATAGAACATGGTAAAATAATGCACATATATATACCTTGTCTTTTATTACAGCAAAACTCTCTTAAATATATAAATATAAAGGATGTTATTATAAAATATTGTATATTGTATGTATATAAAAAAAATGGAAAAAATAGAACAATAATAATGCAAATATGTACTTCTTCTTTCTTTTCGATGATGTATCACATAATTTTATCTCAATATTTTCCGAATATATATATATTTATGCTTATATTGAAAATATGTAAATGATGATGCAAAATATATGTTTATTATTCAACAAAAAACATTCACACATATTAGATAAAACATAGTAGCACTACGCCATATAGATTTTATATGCCACGTATATGTAAGCTGTACGTCATGCCAAATAATCTATTCTTCTACATAAGAATATGTTTAGATCTTATTTATATATATAACATATATCCATAAATTTATATAATAAACATTTCTTTTTAAATCATATAAGCTCGTATATATATACAAAAAATATATAATGAAATTGGTAAAAAACAGTAAAATTGTTTTTGAACAAAACATCTTTTGAAAAAGGAGTTATTTACAGTTGCGCTCAAATAATCACCCTATATATAAAGCAGAATATAAAGTATTTTTTTATAAATTCATTTGCATAAAAATCACATACTATATAGAGAAAATGCATACAAAATTAATATATATATACAAATGCAATATGGTGTTCTGTAAAAAGGCAAATGTTAAGATAGTATTTTTCAGATTGTATCAGATGCAGCTTTAGAAATAAGAACTTTTTCTCTCAGAGTCAGAGTGGGAGATTGCCACTTTTGAGGTACTTGTCCCACGCACCAAAATATCCCACGGCGTGTTCAACAAAACTTTAAATCATACTTAAAAAAATTGAAAAAGTCAAAAGATTTATTTATATAATTCGTATCGTTTTATATAGGTTTTAAGTAAATAAACAAAGCACCTACTATAATATACAAACTCACTATTTCTATTTCTATTTATACCGTTGTATTCTAAAACAATATAAATAAAAAAGACTTGAATCTTCTTATTGACCAGATAAACACATATTGAGCCTATCCGTTGTATTATAGTATGAAAGGGTGAATTAAACTCATTCTAGAAAAATATAATCAAAATATGTGTGGCCCATATTTTTGTGAAAAAATGTAAACATTACTATTCGTTTAGTCATTTTTTAATTTTGGCTCTACATTTCTGTACACTGGATCTTTTTACCTGATGTAAACTTATTGCTGAAACCATAGCATGTTACGAATGTGAAGAAAAATGATATTACGCAGAATAACAAAAATCTTGAAAACTCGTTGGAAAATAAAAATTAATAATAAAAATTGCCAAAAAGCAACAAGGGCGTTGTTTGTTTTAGGGAGCTTACTGTAGCGGTTTAACTCACTGATATTTTTGAGCAATCAATTACAAAATGTACGGCGATTGTAGTAAGTGTAATCAGCGCAGGACGACCAACCAAAGAGCTTTCATAATGAGCTTTTGGTAGGTAAATCATGGAAAATTAAGAATACTAATTTTTTGAGAAAAAAAAACTGTTTTAGGTTATAATGAAGATGGCAAATTGAAAATGCAAAATTGATTATAACTTAGAAAAGGTTTCAATTATTGTATATTATGTTTCGGGTATGCAACGAATCTTATATATATGGTATATAGGGTCAACTACAGTGACATTTTTAATACTTATTTATTTAAATCCATTTATTTATGGTCTTGGTACATTGGAGTTTTTCAGAGAAATTTACTTCAATAATATGTTTGCAGTTGTGAATAATTGGAAATAATTAAGATAATAAAAAATTGACTAAAATAAAATCTTAAACAAATTGGCTAAGTATATGCGCGCACATTGCTCTAGTCAGCTCAAGCGCGGAGCTCAAACTAAATTGCTGAATTGTTCCCCACTTGTTTTAGCCCGAACTAAAATTTTTCACAGATTTGTTAGGGAAAAAATGTCTGTGTTTAAGAACGTGAATTTATCGAAATTTGTATTTATTTATTATGATAGAATGGTAAATAAAAAAAATCACAAATATGTAATTAAAAATAGCTTGAGCAAACGATTAAGTTTGGGCTATCTATCCGAGGTACGGCAATTTGTTCTCTCTGGTTCGCTCAAGATAAATATCCTGTTTATATGCGATTTTCACCTCGTGCTAGAGAAATTTAGCTCGAGTAATGTGCGCGCATATATGAAGTCGCATGGGCGACGCTTTGATTGAACAAATTAATAAACTATCAAATGTGAATTAAGAAAAATAGTTTTATTTGTAGATAATTAATGGGGAATTTGTGGGGAATTAATGGGGGTAAAGACTTACTGTAATATCCATTGATACATATAAAAAGTAAAAAGTAAAATATTTTTAATAATATTTTTCAAAGGAATAAAAAAAATAATGAGTTTTCGTTACAAGAAATATCTTCTTTTGAAATCTAATAATAAAAGTGTAATTTCCCTGACACTTGATAAATCTTCATATAAATAAGTGTATGTAAATTTGTGTATGTATGTATTATAGGAAAATGATTTAACACAACAAGAAGAACACTATTTTAAATATTTGATCGAATCGTTTTTTTTTTTTTGAAAATACATAAAAAAAATTTAACATACAAAAACCAAGTGTATTTTGAAATGTTTTAAAATATTTGTATTTGGCTATATGTAAAACTGGTAAAACATATATATATATATATAAAAGGTATGATACATCAAAAGTGAAATATATTCTTGATCTTTTACACTTAAATTAAGAATGTATACATTTAAGATAATATATACATATATATCATTTTTCTTCTGCTACATCTACATATGCTCGTTGTAAAGTTTATTTATTCATAAACTATAGAAAAAACATTGTAAGAATTGGAAAAAAATTGGAAAGTTATATGTTCCATTTATATCCATATATTATATATGCATATATCCATTGTAAGCTATATAATATTTTAAATCTAATATGAATCTTTGTTTATCCACACAAAAAAATATACAAATATAAGAATATTACTGTATATAAAGTATATATATATTGATAAATATATAATTTTATATATGTAGAAAAATCAAAAATTTAAAAAGTAGATAAGGTATGTTTTTTATTTAATAAAATATTTATATATATGAAGAGAACAACTTTTCCGGTATTTATTTGGTAAACCTGTTTTAAACGTGTGCTTATATATATGTATTCAAAGTACATATGCATATACACAATCTATTCATATATATATATATATAAAGGAAAAACATTTATGGGAATTCCATAATGGGATTTCATTTCTATTTATATGTGTTATTTAAAAGTATAATATTTGTTATCGATTACTGCAGCATATCATCGTCGTATAGAAATCATGTTTATGAAAACTAATATAAATTTAACAAAATTTATATATGAATATTTTTTTATGAACAATATATTTTCACAACATTGCATGATTGTAAACAATGTCGTTTTAAATATATATGTTATATAACATTCCGTTTAAATAATCACTAAAACCTTAATAAACGATACAATAAATTGGTACTGTGAAAATATAAAAAGATTTAATGCAGTTTTCTCGAATCTCCTAAAAGGAAAGTAGTAATCTCGAAAACTATAAAGATAATCAATATTAATTTCGATGCTCTATTTTATAACAAATCGATGCAATTGCTCTTTATTTAATTAAAATTTGATTAACAATAAGTCAAATCAAATTAAAATTATTTTTACGGGTTTTGCTGCAAAAAACATTGATACTATAACAGAATTTTAAGTTGTTTTAGTTTTATCAACCATATAATAACAACATCTATATCTACATATATTGAATAAAGAAAATCACGTAATACTAACGTAAACGGCATAATGCATGCAACATTGCATGATGCATCCATTAAAATGCTTTCATAGTTCTTAATTAAAAGAAAAACCTACGTCGTAAATACTACGAAAAGAATGTGATTTTGATTGATTTCGTGCACTGCTTCTAAACCTCTAAATAAATGCTCAAGAATTCAAAGCAAAGCTAAAAAATATATAAAAATATGGACAAGCTCCAAGTTCAAGTTGAATTCGACACCCACGGAAATGCTATATTTGAACTCATATACAAATTACAATACCAATCATTTGAACTCATTTAATATATATAAACATTATTTATTCACATTTTCAATTGGGTTTTTGTATATGTGTTTTGATTCCACCTCCCAGACACCGGGCGCCCTCTGGGAGTATTAGCCTTACCATAGAAAGGCTCTCTTCTATGGCTGACCAACCAATCATCAACTACAAGTCTAACAGTAAATGGACTCCAACCGAACCAAGGCCGACGATTATGATGTGTTTCATAATGTATCAAATAAAACAACGGGACTTTACCGATTCATTCTCAGTCAACGACTGATGAGCATGTTGAATCAAGTCAAGCGTAAAAGGCCCAAGTCTGGCAGTCTCATATCTTCGAGACTAATCCAAAATTTATTTTTTTTCATGGGGTATACAATAGATCCAATGGGTCGCAGTACACGCGGTGCGGTTTACGCACCTACTCCAACCCACAGGGAGGGGTTTTAGTCGGTAGGACGTCAACTTAGTTGGCAGTCCGACACTTCGTCCGTAAATGGATTTCCCCTCCCATCAAAAAAAAAAAAACATATCTAAAATTCCAATAGTTTGATCAATTGGTATTATATTTGAAGTTCTTTGAAGATTTGCATTGATTACTAAAATTCAAAAATTGTGTGTGAAATTTTTTTTTTTAATTTATATAATATTTAAGGTTTATGTGATATTGTGATTTGAAGTTTGAAATTTAAAATAACAACCTGTATGTTGTTGATTGGCTTTTATATATGATCATTTTATGTTTTGTATTGTTAGTGTAACTAAAGAATGTGTATTGCTCTCACCCACGCGAATTAGTTTTTCCATAATGAGATTCATAAGATAACAATAATTTAACAATTTTTATCTTAAAATTATAATCAATACATTTTATTATAAGAAAAAAATCCCGTAAGCGCAGCAATGTATATATATATAGCATAATTTTCAACAACCTGATGAACGCGTATAAATTTAAATAATTTATTAATAACAAAATATAACATTTTATATTTTGCATTATTCAAATATATACAATCTATCTATTTTTGAAGATATTTTAAATTGATTAATGTTTCAATCAATTAATATTACATTTTATATATACGCATTCAATATATATATATACTATAACCACATTTGCATAAATTCGATATAATTAACCTAAATTTAACATTATATACGTATTATAAATTGATGGGTACAGATATATATATATATATATATATACAGTTGATATACGCCGAAAATAAACAAATTAATAACGAAATCTTAATCTATTCTATATTATAGATATATTAGAGCGAGATATATTACATAAAATTTATATTACATATATCTACGGGACGGGACTTATTTATTATACATATATAGATGAAAATATAATATACAGAGTGGTATGAAATAATAATTACACATTTTGAAATACATTGGGATTTAATAAACGTTTTTAATGTTTTGCTTTAAATATTTTCCATAATTAATCTTAGAAATCGATTATATCAAAATATAAAGAACCACAATCTCAAACACAAAAGTAATATCGTATTAAGAACTATATAAGACAAATTCAATAATTTCAAAATACTGACATTGATTTGAATATTATTTAATGAGCTAATGAAGGAAAAAGTAGTTGGTAAAAATTGGAATGTGATAAAGTGTTTTTTCGAAATGTTCGCTTGCACTACTTTGATTTGAATAAATAAAATGTACTAGAGCTCATGGATTACTTGAAGAAAGAACTTCGCTCGAACCTTATAGAAAAACTTATTGGAATTAAACTAATTGCTAAAAAAAAATATTTACCCGACAAGGAAAACATCCAAAACTTCGGAAAATGGGTTCAAGATGAATTCTTTGAAAATGCTATTCGCAACCCCTTCAATGTTCCACTTTAGTTGCTTTCCACCCAATAAAAAATACAATTTGGCAGGAACAGCGTAGGAGTGGTGAATTATCAGTTGTTGTATATAAACGTCAATTGAACAAATTACATTAAAAATTATTAAAAAAAAAAATAACCCCAATAGCACGTTAGAGGCGCAAAGGGATTTTATTGCATGATGACGCTCGTCAATATGTCAAAGAAACATTGACGCAGCTCAAATGCGAAACTTTTTCTCATCGTTCTTACCCGTATTCTAACTACCACTTATACACATCGATGCCGCACAGATGGAGTATTACACCCTTCTGAAATGTTGAAAATATTTTGGAATATGTCCACGAAAGGTTGGCTTCAACCCCGATTTTGTTTTATCTTGATGATTGCCAAAAAGTTGCAAAAAATGTACAAAACTTGTTAAAAGGTATGACAAAATAAATTGTACAATTTTTTTACAATAAACGTTATATCCTTTTAATGTCATTTTAATAGTGAACATCCAATATACAATAGTGTATATCATATATTGGATTTTCACGATTTTTCTGCATCTTCGCATACAAAAATAATAGAATTTATTTTTCGAATTATCACTGTCTGTTTTATAATAAAATCTATAATATATCATAACTAATGCGAGTTATGCCCTAACAAAATGTAAATATTAATTTAGTGCACTTAATAATACATGAATTTGTGTGCATATATATAAATATTTATATAAAACGAAAAATAAGGACTTAACAAAAAGTTAAACTTTCACATGGTTAATGTATGCTGCTATATTTTCAAAGTTCATAATGACAGTTTTACTTATTATAAAATAAATACCCATATATTTTATATATTATATTATATTGTGTGCATAAAACATTACACAAATATAGTAAAATAACGACAACACACCAGCAACAAGTTCAAATGTATCATAAAGTATAGAGTATCGTTTATTTTATACTACAAATCTACATTCGGATTATTCATTTATATATACACATTTTGTATTCACATTTACCTAATTTATTCAAGTGTTAATATCTTTTACTTTACCATACATTTATATTATATAAAGTATATATTTAAATAGTTTTTATGATAATGATAGTTACATATTTTATTAATATTTGATAAGTATATATACTACTATATACAGTAATTTTATACATAAAAATAAAAGTAACCAATTAACACACAGAGATACATTGAATTTGTATTTAAATTATGCAATATAAACTTTATTCTACTCGTTTTTTTTCAACTTTAAGTAATATATTCATATATACATACGTAATATTTATGTAAATTTTTTATCACGTTCAAAACGGCTGGATAAATGTGCAACGTTTAACTAATTACTTGATCATTACATAGGCAAACATTTTAAATACATCTATACGATTAACGTTATTATACTGCATCGTGAATATTATATATATTTTTATATATTATTATAACTATATAGAAATATAGTGAAAATAAAATCAATTATCACACCATTGCTGCGAAATATACTATAATAATTAAATTTAAAGGTTGTGAATAACTTTATGTTATATTCATTATATGTATATAGTTTAAATATACGTATATTATCAGTATTATATTTTACAATAACAATGCCAAGTACGCAATGTCTTTACTTTATATGTAAAATACTTTAGTCTTTTTTTAACATTCAGGTGTATTTAATCAACAGTGTTTGTAAATAAAATAGTGACACCGGATCAAAACAAGACAGTTAATTCCTTTCCGGAATTGTTTCATTACCGCCCATGTACTGTGACCAGGGTTGTTAAGTAGTTTTGGTTGGTAAACACTACATCGGTTTTATCATGTAGTTTTGATGTAGTTTTCAAATGAGGCAAAACTACACCAAAACTACACGATGCAAAATCATTAAATAGAAACATATAGTATTTTATCCATACCCAGTTTCTTAATTAAATATAACCAGAAAAAAATTCTCATTTGTCCTTATCATAAATATTTAATAATATTAGAATTAATTATTAAGGAATCAATAAAATAAAAAATAAAATTCATTGTATAAATTCGTTTTTATTTATCATTTAATTAGCGGTGATTAACCTTACTAATCTAATCCATTATTTCAAATCGTTCCCAATCAATCGTGATCACATTGGTGGTGTTAATGTATTCCCAATTTTCATATTTACATTGTTTTATTTGTGATAGTGCGCCTAAGCTAACGTTGATTAGAGAGAATTAATAGGATAAGCAGATAAATATATACAGTGCAGATTTTTTCACTATTTTGATGCATTTATATTTTGATGCAAAACTATATAAACTACATAAACTACGCGTAGTTTTCAAAACTACATGAAAACTACGTCTAATGTAGTTCATGTAGAAAAAGCAAAACTACATGTAGTTTAACAACCTTGACTGTAACCTTGACCTATATACCTATATTGATCACTCCGATACAATTTAAAATATAAGGTATAATTCCTTGATGCAACTTATTAGACCATCAAGAGATATCTTTGTTGTCATAATGGACACCTCCTGTGTTCAGAAGTGGCTTTCTCTATTGTTTTTCAAAAAGCAAATGCACATATCTCTTTCTATTTCATACAAAATCTTTTGTGATTTATTCTGATAAATGTTAAGCGGTCTAAGCCCTGTAGCATACTATAATATTTTACCCAGTTCCTCACGTTTTCTGTAAATTACACTTTCGATTCCTGTGCAATTCTGTAAAAAAATCCATAGTTGTATTGTAGTTAAAAAAAAATTCCAAAATTCCAAATTGCATAGTACGTAACACAAACTTCTTAGAAAAATAATCATCCAAAACGAACACTATTTCATCAGTACATAATATAGGTAGTTTAATGTGACACTTTAGTAGATATATGGATGGATTCAGCATGGGATTAAAGGGATTAAAGAGACAATAGAATGAAACATTGCCATAAAATGAAACATTGCCATTAAATGAAACATTTCCATAGAATGAATCAGTACTCCGGAATGAATTTAAAAAGGGTTGCTTTTTCAATAGTACGCACTGTATGATATATATATACATATATATACATTTAGCTGTATATATTAGTATATTTTTGAAATTAGAATATACAGGTTTTTTTTCTTTTGCAATATGACTTTTTCTTTGCATATCCGTAAACACTGTTGGAAGTATTTATTCTTTATATATATATATAGTATATATTACATTTTTATAAATAAACCGACTGTTTATAGGAAAGGAATTTTTAATTTAAATGCAAAATTATGCAAAATACTTTTAGTCATTTAGTAATTTTCTTTTAAATAAAAAAGGTATATGTCTATACTAAAGGTGGTAAAAAATGAAGATAATTCATTAATGTTAGTATTGTAATATAGTAAAATAAGTAAAGTTATTCAGAGTAGGTTTATAAAAGAAAAAAAAATTAGTTTTTTGAGTTCATTATCAAGAATGTACGTTTTATTATTTTCATTAATAATATATAAATATACAGACATAGATAGATGATTAATGAAACAAAAAATCGATATACTAGTCCTATGGCGAATACCAAAGAAATCAATTTATTCAAATAAATAGATTTTTTTTCAATTCTGTTTTTTTTATAATTTGATTTTTAGTAATGATATTTATATATATGTATATGAGTTTTTCTAAATTCAATATAGCTTGGTTTGACATTTCAAATTGGTATTGTCGTATTGAAATTTGAATAAACAATTCTTTTTTCAAACACTGAAAAAAATGTATGTGCTAATACCAGAACCATAAGTTCAATGAAGCGACCCATATCTGCTATCCCAGCAGAATGGCTGTTCTAACGCTATAGTAGAAGTTCTGCTAATACGGTAATATTGAAAAAATCAAGGTGGAATTTTGTAAGGCGATGAACGAATTGTTAATGAATGCCTATGAATGACTCGGTCATAGAAATGATGTAGTAAATGATGTGTCTTAATGAGATATTTTTGACCTCTTTTCATTTTTAACTATAATCAAAATTACTTTTCTAATATGGCAGAAAAAGCAGATGTATATCCGTTGTAAGAACAGACATTTATGATGAACGTATATATCAGCCGAGGAACTGGTGAATCACCCTCGCTGTCCTGTCCTGGTCCTAGCACAGACATTTTTTTTTCAGTGTAACAATTCTTTTAAGGATCTACTGTAATAGTAAGTGACATATTAGTTTCGTTTTGGAATCTAAATTGTTTGTTTGTCTGCTTTATATTCGAAATTCGTAACAGAATATAGTGGAATCGGATGGTCACGCGTATTATCTTATACCGTACCTACTTACTACCTTCTCGCATATCAAAATTTTGACAACTAAGTATTTGAATATAATCACTTATAGAATCACTATAAGTATATGTCAACTATTCTTGTAAAAATTGTGATTAAAGAGAACATCATAACAGAACATCGTTTAGAATAGATCAAAAATCGGAAACCGTAAATACATGTATTTGCGCGCAAGTAATATATGTAATTCCATCATATTTTGACCATTTTCATTTTTATTTACTTGTTTGTTTGGTTCATTTTGTTGTAATTTGGGGAAAATTGTGCATATATAATACATTACATTGCACAGCATAAACAAATACCGGAAGCATACCTGAAATAATAGGCAAACCATAATACCTTTGTTATATTTAAATTTTATATATAAACAAATAATTTTTAAATATATGCACATAACATATATAGATTTATACAATTTTATATATGCGTATGGGTAATATACCAACTTCTTTTTTAATATACGTATATACATATGTACTAAAATACCAACATAATTTTAGATAAAATATAGGTATACATATATATATATATATATATATTATAGTATATGGTGCTGATTTAATATACGTACAACATAATATAATATTTATATTTCAAATATTATATTAAAAACATCAAATTTGTGGTTTAATATAAAATGTAAAATGAATATGATGATGTTCAAAAAATTTCAAGAATTTTTAATAATAAATTTGTGTTGTATCGAAAACTTTTAGTTTTAAAGAAATCTTTGTGGATAATATTCACCAAAAACCGGCCATATAATTATCGTGAACTGTTTTATGGAAATTATTTTAGTATTATTGTTGTTAACATCACACACGTGTAAAACGTGTATTACCTTATTGCTCTGGTATAACATATGATATACGGAACTAACATATACCAAAATGTTATAATATCCAGATATTTAATTCATATAGTATTTAAAATGAATATATTATAATACTGTTCTTTTTCTTTTTATAAAAGTATTTAAAATAAAAATCATATCCGGTGTACGAGCATCCTTTTTATTATAATATTTTATGTACACAAGTTTGATGAGCAAAATCATATTTTTTTTAAACACAAAAAATATGCTATGAAAAATTCTATAAGAAAATATGTATGAATTTTTATCATTCAATTTAAAGTAACATAATTTAAACATTCGTCATACAAACAAGGATTTATTAATGTATACGATTAATGTATATAATAGTTGAGTTTATGTGCCTAAAAAACGGTATGTCGGACCAAAAAAATCGACAGAAAATGTCCGACATAACGCGCATAAATAAAGTTTTTCAAGTTTTCTGTCGACTAAAAAAAACCGGTGAAAAATATGATCCGGACTTATTAAGTCTTTTTTTTACACACATAAATGCAAACAACCACTTTTGTGACTAAAACCTAACCTCATTCACATTCTGATATCGAATTATAAAGTTAGTTAAAAGTTGTTAATGGGTATGGTAAGATTATTATTATCGCTTTTAATTGATTTCTGTCCATTTCCTATTTATATTATTAAATCCAAAATTAATAAATAAAATTATTAAATTAAAAATTTTATCTTGAAATCAACTGAATAAATGTATTTAAAACAATAATGATAAACGAACAACGTAAAAAATCGTGTAAAACACAAAACAACAATAAAAAATCATCAAATTCTGAAATCAACATTTGAAGACTGCGTCGTACGCTAAAACCAAACGCGCGTTCTAAAGTGAGTATTTTTTTTTATGTTTCACCACTGGTCTTAAACTGGATATCTTACGTATAAAATGTAAAAATACGCAATTTTAATTCCCACATAATTTCTATTAATTGAAAAATTATATTTGAAAAGAAATTGGTAAGTTTTGTTGGAATGAAATTTAAAGAACAAATATTCTGTCATCAGACATAACTTTCCAAACAGAATGGTAAAAATACTCAATTTTTTTATGAATTCAGATAAACTCTATCGTTAATTATCAATAAAATAATTTATGAACCATCTCAAAATGTGGTCGTTTTTTTTAACATTAGGTATTTGAGATACTATATACTAAAATATTTATAAATATAAGATATGAAGATATTTACCATTTTTATAAATATTTTATTAAATACTAATGAACTATAAAAAATATTTTAACACTCGGGATACACACAATTTTATAACAAAAAAATGTATAGTCAAGGAAATGTTTTGAAATTATTCTAAAAAATAAAATAAAATAGAAACAAAAGAGGAAAAAGTATCAAAGGAAAATAATTAATATACAAAAAAAAAATTCATTTAAACTTTTATGGAATTTTCATAGCTTTTTCATAAAGTAAAAAAATTTGTTTTTTGTACTTTAAACATTTATACCCCAATTTCTTTTTGGCTTTTATTTTTTCATTAAAATTAAAAAGTTTTGTTTTTTACATTCGGCTACTTCTTTAATAATATTTTTATAAAGGGTTAAGAAATTATTTTATATCTTAAATTCACACACAATAGTGATATATACTATATACAAACAAATTCTACATCGGATTATATGATTTAAATAAAATTAAAAAAAAAAACTTTAACAGTATATATGTTATGTGTGTATATATTTTGTGTAAGAAAAAATATTTATTAACTTATAAACTTTTCGCACGTCGTCATTCATTATTTATCGATAATTTATTATTCACGTATTTTATATTGGCTATATATATATATAACTTCAGGTGACCATTTTATTTTGGATTTAGGAATCTTCTAGTGTTGCTATGCAAATTTTTATAAATTTTCAAAATTGAACCATTGATATATTTAGTTAGGTATAAAATTTTTTTATCGTTAACTGAATCGATTATCTAAGCATTAATTTTTTTTTAAATATTTAAACCTTGTAAATCCATTGGGTGAAAGACAACCTCGAATCGACATTAGTCCGAGAATGTGCGAATTTGGGATATTGTTCAATTCGGTGTATTCGTTGTAATGTCATTTTTAGGGTAATTTTCAATCCGGGTTAATCTTTAAGTGGTTCTTTAGGAGTAATGTCCTTCAGGGACAATATCCAATTCGGAGTAATGTCAAATGAGTGAGTCAAATAGTGGGTAGAAATATGGGTACCGTTAAAGAAGCGTTCTTACTGTTGGGACGTGAAGCTTCGGAAATTGGATTAAGGGTAAACGAGGAGAAAACCAAGTACATGATCACACCAACGAACAGTAGGTTTATGGCACAACAGCAAAGCGTATCAATTGGTCAGAACAAATATGAAACGGCGGACAGTTGTAGCTACCTTGGAAGCAGCATAAACAGTGAAAATGATATAGCTGAAAAGAAAGTGAAAAGAAGAAAAGAAGGTGCTACTCCTCACCTTTGAACCGATAAAGGAAAGGGGACGGTGGCGTAGGAGGTACGACTAGGAACTATATAAATTGTATGGCGAACCCACATTGATTTATTAATATTGGTCGCCTGAGGTGATTTGGTCATGTGGTACGTATGGATGGCGTTAGTATACTGTTAAAAATGCTGGACAGCAAGCCGGGTGGATCTTGGAGTATTGGAAGACCGCGGGGTAGGTGGAAAGATGAAGTGGAAGCGGACCTTCGGGCTCTCGGCGTTTCCGGCTGGCGAATGTTGGCGGTAAATAGGCCCGGTTGGACAAAGCTGTTGATGGACGCCAAAACCAATTGTAGGTTGTAGGCGCGTTAAAGTAAAGTAAAGTAATGTTGATATAACAATGATGATGAGTGTTTGTAATATATTTTCGTATATAATTGAGCTTGTGCCTGTGACTTTGTTAATCTTTCGATTCATCCGACACAATATATCAAAGATATTCATTAATTTGATTCCAATGAATAAATATTTTGGGAGTTCAAATCGGAAATTTTACGGAAAATATTGAACATGCACAAACAGCGATTTTGTTGACTCGGGATCCCTCAATTGCGTTGGATGTTTTATCCACGGTGTCACCAAGTCGTTTAAATCAATGTAAAATGAATATAGAATCTTTAAGAAAAATTTTCGACAGCAAAAAAACTGGAAAAATGTTCATCTTATTAATTTAATAATTACATACTTCTTGTACATTAAAATATATATTATGATATACAACTTCATATAGATAGATGATTTAAACAACACCGATTCAACTATATATTTATATATAGAATAATGAAATTAATTAGATTTGTGGTTCTTTCGTTATAAAAAGCTTTATATCATATAGAAAAAAAACAAATCCACACAATTTTGTTGCTCATTAAATAAATGTATATTATATTGTTTAGTAAAGTGTATATAGAATAAAATTCTGTGTTGAATAGTTCGTGCGATAGCAAAAAATTTTCCATTTGTAAAAATGCCCGGTGTTGTGTTTTTTATTGTTATACCAACAGCTAATTATGAACGACAATTGTACTATAGTAAGTTTTTCAAACTGTATAAATATATGTGAATATATAATAAAAGATAGAAAAATAAAAATGGAATACGGTTTTTGTAGTAATTTCTATATATATTCCTTTTTTCTTTTTTTTTCCTTTCCACATTTTGTATGTCCGAACAAATTTTATATACTGAATTATTAACAAAAGCGAAGAATTATATATGTCCTTTATTTATTTATTTATTTTATATTAAATGTTGCTATAAAAATGTTGAAAAATAAAATTTTCCGAATGGATAAAATGTGGTTTTTATTACATCCATATATGGATTTTTAGAGTGATATATATTTTGTATAAAAAGGGGTTTACAAAATATTATTCAATTAAAAAATTAGTGTTGCTAAAACAAAGATAATATATATATTTGTAATTTGAGAAGTATTTTAATTTTTTTTAGCAAAGGATCCTGTAATTGTGTATTTACATATACACATTTGTATATATACTCGTATGTAAACCATTTAATAAGAATGCTTATACAATTTAAAAAATGTTTATGTGCGTATCATATAAATACCAATCTCTATATAATTTAACCTTTTGTTAATATCAATTTAATATAGAAAAAATTTAAAGCAATAAAAATTTTGTACATTTGAACACAGAATAACCTTTTTTTACGCATCACTGGCTATTATAAAAAATATTATGTGTGATAAAAGTCCGTATTCTGAATTTTATACCTATAATATTTCATATTCAAAATATATAATTTTCCTTTTTTTTCCGACTTTCTTGAATTGCTTGAAAAATATATAATATGTGTGTCCGCATTACAGGGTATTTAAATTTATATAGACATGGATAAATATGCTTTATAGAAATATTTTTTTTTAACTTGCGGTTTCAAGGTTTTTATTTTCAATTCATGTGTGAATGTGCAAACCACAATGCAAATACTAATTGTGGTGTGGGTGTTTATCAGTCGTTTTACTTTTCCATTTTGATGTCATAGGTATTTTGTAATTATATTATAATTATTCAATATAAGAATGGTGAGCGATGCATAAAGTAATTGTTTCAACCGACTTATTCTTAAACTTTTTATTATAAAATACTTCATCTTTTTATTTTTTTTTTTTTTGATGGAATGAATCAGATGAGTTCAGGTGTAGAATTGTATGTCATACAAGAAAAATTCTTTTCCAAGTGAATAACACACAATTAAAAAAAAATCAAATAGATTTCACAGATCATTTGCGATGTATATAACATAATAAATCGTTTGTAAAAGTGCCTGAATAAAAATTATTAATTTTGATTGAATTACTTTATGTAACACAAAACACAATTTTCTGTGAAGATATCTTGCTTTCTCTTAATTGCCCAATATACGTTAAATTAATTAGTAAATATACGGTTAAATATACCCTTTAAAACCACATAATAATTTATTTTCTATTAATCAAATATCGAGTTCAAATGCATTCTACATAAACGAAACATCCTGTTAAAACTTCATTTAAGTTTGAGTCCTTTTGTCATATAAACCTAAATCATTTTAATATACAGTCATTTTTCACACATTCCATATATATATATACATATTATAGCATTCTGTTTTAAACACGTACTTTCAATATGTGACTTATTACGATGGTTTTAAAACAAATTAGAAGGATATCTCGTTCTATTTCTAACAAATTGATAATTAAATCCGTAACCTTCAGGTTTGATGCAAAATGACAAAAGTTTTATATGAGTGAATTTTGAGATCATCCCATCTCAACCATAAGGAGATCCCATAAAAATTAAAGAGATCTAGAGTTAACTTGTTGCGGTTTCTAAACAATTGACTTTACATTTTGGATTTGGAGGCTTCATAAATAATGGAAAATTGTTTATATCGGGAAATTTATTCTGTTACCACGGTTTCCACCCACTCATATACCGGCGTAATTACTCAAATAGAATATTAAAATATGATAACAAAATAATTATAACAGAATTGAAAGGAAAATTATTGAATCCCGGCAATCATATTTAACAAAATTTTTATTTTGTTCATTAAAGTAGTATAAGTTGTTTATATACAGAACAGTGAGCTAAAATTATATGAATCCACACAATAATATTTAACAAAATTTTCATTTTGTTCATTTAGGTAGTGTAACTGTTAGTTTGTATATATATATACGAAAGTAAAACCAAAAGACAATATGAAAATAATTAATCTATAATTATGAATATTTTTAAATCGCAAGCCAAATTAAATAAAGAAAATACAAATGCAATATTATTTATTGATTAGGTTTCGGCTCGATTGATGTAGTTTATTCATTTAAAATTTTCGATTTCCTATACTGATTATTTTAGAAATTTGTGCGCCCCTTTATTTAATCGCCCTGTGGAAGTGTTCGTTCTGTTCAGATACTAAGTGCGAGGCTGGTATTAGGATTGCATTTGCATTATAATTAAGTTTTATGAAGAATCAATTCGTGATCAATTTTACCTCCCTTTCCCACCCCCTGATGCTTCATGCCTCAGATGTTTGCCTTGCATCGAGTTTTCTTTTGTTTTTTGCATTTCAATTTTTTTTCTTTTTCCATGCATATAAATTTTACTCACAGATGATATACAACAGTATGAAAATAATGATCTATTTTCACAACCATTAATACAACCAACAGACGATGTTGTTGGTCATGGAAATAATAATAATTTGAATTTAAATATACCCGATAATAATGCCGTGTTACGTTTGGAAGTCGAATTACGTGACAAAAATATACGACGTCGTCAGCATCAGCAACAACACCACCAACATCATCATCATCATCATCAACAGCAGCCACATGCAAATCATTATCTTAATCTTAGAGGAGATAAAAATGTTGGTATTAAAAGTAATATCCATCAAACGCATTTACATCGCAATGATATAAATTATTTTGTACCAATGGAAAAAGTAAGTTCATATTATTTATATACAGTATATCATTTCGCATATAAATTATATTTTTCAATTATTAAATTTAATGTGTTATATTTTTTATGTAAAATTTCTCACAAAACCCCACCCTTAAAAATATATTGTGATGAAAAACAGATATTCTTCGAATGAATATACGAAAAATTAAAGAATATTATCAAAAAGTAACAACAACAAAAAAATTGACCTAATAATAATATGATAATAAGGAAAAAAAAATTATTCTAAATAATAAATCATCATTATAAATGTGTTATCTCTATATACATATATCAGACTATATATATAAATCATATACATATTGAAAATTATATATTACAATTTCAATACGGAATATTCTTATACAACTTTATATAACCGTATATAACAACATTCATTCTGTGTTAATACACATTTCGTTTTTTTTCTGTTTTTATTTTTCATTTACGTTCTGTCTGTGTATAATTTCCTTATTTACAACGATTTTCTTGTAATACAAATTTATAATGATATTCATTATCCTCATCGTCAAGTTTATTTATTTATATACATATTGAATTTATGTTTATGTTATGCTCCTTTGCTATGTCGCAAATATACACATTTCAATTAAGATTATATTCACCTCGTATTTGATGATATACATTTACATACTTTATCTGCATGTATATAGAAATTTAATTAATATTACAAAACATATATACAAAATCAAAAAGCGTATTAATTAAATTTTCACTTTATACAATAAATGGATCGCTTGCAATTTCATTATACTAACAAATTCATTATACGATGTTTATGTATACCATGATCTGAAAACATATATATATAGGTATTTATAAAAGAAACAATGAATGATACATGATATGATTATGTTATTATATGAATAAGTATATACAGCCGAGTGAAAGATGTTTGTATACTTTGTGATGATATACACTTTATTTTTGGTTGTAGGGGTGCCAATATGTAACTGGAAATATAACAAATATATTCAATATATATGTTTATAACTCACATGCGGTGTCGCGCGCGGTGTGGACACTTCGGATTATGGACCGGAGAATTAAGAGCGGAATAAAAATAAGATTCTGGGAAGTAGATAATTGTGAACACTCACCAGACACAAAGTGAAAAAAGCTATATTTTAAGGAAAATAACCTCAGCAAGCTGCATGCAACAATCACCCGTTTGCTGTACCTCGATTTTTAAAACTTTTATTATGCGAAATGGTTAGTTATGATGAGCCAATAAACCTGCAAAATTTCAAGTTGAGCTGAATTCAAGTTGGAGTTGAGACCTTAATAATACTAATATCTGAACACATCAATCGATATTGCTTTCAAAGATTTTGTTTGCTGATTACGAATTTGGTGTTAGTTTTGCAAAATTCAATTTGGCGCATTCAACATGGTAGACGAATTGTTGAAAATTCATCGGATTGACTTGAAACTCGCTATCTCGTTGAGTGTTTAGGGTATACAAATCGGACACATGCATCCAAAAAATATACATAGCTTACTTACTTAAAAAGTTGTGAATTGTTACTTTTCTATTATTGTTTATATGCACACAAACCCACATAAAAAATGCATATCTCGAATAATTTAAATCGATATGACATACAAGGATTCTATTACGTAAAACTTTTATGAAATCAATAATCTATCATTAATAGTTTTAAAACAACAATATTTTAAAAATTGTATTAATATTTTGTCTTTGATGGCTGGATTTTGGGCATTCTATCTTGCCTGTGTTGGATTTATTTTAGATCCGGCTATTTGAATTTTAAAAAAAAATTTCATCAGATTCATACACATAAACCCAAAACTCAACAACTCACCGAATGAAGCATTTCAATTCAATCCGACTTATTTTTAACAATTCGTCGACCATATTGAATCGGCAATTTTGAATTTTGCAAAACTGACACCAAAATCGTAATCAGCAAACAAAAATATTTAAATAAAAACTACATTGATTGAATTTTTTAGATAATATTATTGGAGTATTATTTTAGTATAAATGTGATGGTGTAATTTGTTTGGAAATGGTCAACTTTGACATTTGGCATAATAACGCAGTTTTAAGAATTGAGGTACAGAAAACTGAAAGTTATGCATTTTACGCGTAAACGTACACCCTTATTTTATGCATACCATTTATATGGTAATTTTTTAAATACCTTGGACAAGACCCTAGATTTGGGTGTTTTAAATTTTTACTTTTAAAAAAACTTTTAAATTTCATATTGATTATGTGATAAATAGGGCTAATTCGGTATTGGGATTCATTATTCGCACTGCTAGGGAATTTACGGATCCGTATTGTCTCCGGCCATTATTTGATGCTCTTGTTCGTTCCGTTTTGGAATATGCATGTCGGGTGTGGTCACCTTATTATTCTAATGCAATAGGCAGATTAGAATCAATCCAAAGAAGTTTCCTTAGATTCGCTCTAAAGTCCCTTCCTTGGTCTGCTTCAAATGCTTTGATCTGTAACACTAATAGATTGGCACTATTAAACATGCCTACGCTTGAAAAGCATAGACAGTTTATCGGTTTATCTTTTACTTGTGGATTGATTAATAACACTGTCGACTATACAGCATTATTGAATAAATTGAACTTTAAAATAAACTTTCGGTGTCTAAGATGAATTGAATTCTTTAAAATTGATGGCCATCATACCAATTACGGCCGTTTTAATCACCTTGATGTTTTACTTTCATCTTATAATTCTTATAGCGATTTCTTAATTAATAATAACGTAAATTTTCATGAATTTAAATTTAAATTTTATTGTGATGCTGACTAACATTCATACTTCCGGCTTCCATTGTGAAAATTTTTGTAAATTATACATTATGACACTTGGATATTGGATATTCAAACCTAATTTTTTTTGCATTGTACATTATTGCATTTTATATTATATTTTGCATCATTAGTATTTAATGGTTTTTGAAATAAATAAATAAATAATAGACGTAAATAAAAAAGATACCATTTAGAAGAGAAATATATTATGTATATATCAGTATATTATTGCTTGCATTTAACACCAATATATGTGACAAATTTATCTTAAAAACTCCATCGGTTAAATACCGATTAACGATATAAAATAATTAAAAAATGTATTATATAAGATATGTCTCATTATATATTTTATATCAATTGTATATTATTATACCTTTTTTTATTATATTTATTTACTTTTATTCTAAAAATATATAATGAAGATTGAAGAAGTTTTACACGCAGCGATCGATAAAATATAAGTTCATACTTTCATTCTTTTATACTGTTATAATAATATTTAACTTTACATGTACTCAAATGTAATTTTGAAATATATATACCCATATACATCGATATAATGGCTGTTGAAAAAGAATCTTTGAATCTTTGCGATTTTTTTATATACATATAATACCATTATAAAATATACAAAAAAAATATGTATATGTATTTTATAAATTTGAGAAGTTGCCAAAAATTTTCGGATTATTTTGTTGTGTACATCTGAAAATGAATGCACAAAAAAATAAAGTAAAGTACGAATCTATCTTATACATTTAGTGATGTTAAATTTAATATTACACTTACACTACAATCTGCAGTAACATAAGCAAAACAAAAGCGAAAACCAAATTATAAGAAAACAATACCCTTTGTTGTAAAAATGTGAGAGTCCAGCTGTAAATTGAATATAAATTATTACAATTATTACTGATCTCATTTGACACATTGTCGTATATCACATAATCATTTCAAAACTGTAAATGTTTGTTCACATGTAGAACATGGTGATGATATATACATTGTTTATTCATTTCAAAGTTAAAAGATGCATTCCAGATTTGATGTATATAGTATATAGTACACATTACATATATCAATTATATACACTTCAATTGTTTATATTTTATCTAAATTCAAGTCTATATATGATGATATATAATATATAACAACTGCATATATACGAATATATGCAATTTGGATTCAGTTCAATCGTGATTACATATTTATAATATTGATGTTATATATTATACATTTTATATGATATTTGAAAATTCTTGAAATTAACACAAATAACATTTTCGTATATAGATGGCGAAAGTACCTATCTTATAACATTTTATAACATGAAACCTAAAGAAGTATAATTGTATAAATATTTTATATAGTTTTAAAGTATATTTGATGCGTTTATTGATTTTATTCACTGTCATCGCGTGTAAAAAGAGAATTTGTATCAAATATAGGTAAATTTTATACTTTAATAACGCTCAATTAAATTATTGAATATTCCAATAAGTTTTGGGGATTTACAAAAAATTGCGTAACAAGCATGAATGACTCCGATGAATCTTGTCACTATATTGATTTTAAAGAGTAATTATTTCACTCTAAATATTAGTACGTGTCATTTCGTTGAAGTGAAAACAACTTATTGTTTTTTTTTTAACAACTTACAGGCCAACTTCAATTTCCTGGCCAACTTCAATTTCCTGGCCGACTTCAATAGGCTGGGATCCATTGTATATTTTTGCGTTCATGAGTTCGATGTGAACCAAAATCAATGACATTTGGAGAAACACCAATTTGGACAAATATATACGCATTGAAGAACATTTTTAAGAAGAGCAATATGTAAACCAAATTATTAAACACTTTTTCGTTAAAGCAATGCATATAAGTTCTGTATATGTGTATTGTGTATGTTTAATTAACTCTGTGATGTAAATGCCAACCAAAAATTACAAAACTTTGGGTCTTGGGTTCCAGATCCATCTTCACTAGGATTCGAGTGAAGACATAAAATGTGTTTTGTGTTTTCGGTTATTTTTCGAATATGAATTTTAACACAGAGTTGCATATTTTCCTATTGCGGTTGGTCTTACGGCTAATTACCGACACCGTAAAAACCACAAATTCGGAAACTAACAGCAGAAGGCTGTTGTTGGACCCAAAAACCGAATGCGAAAAATGAATTTGTTTTATGTTTAATGAAAATCGTTGATTATAGAATTGAATACATTTTCTAATTAAAAGTTTTTTGAATATGTAGTCATTTACCGTTTTGTCCATTTCACAGTCACATTTCAAATGTAATATTGTATCATTATATATTTGTATTGCGAATACTTTTCGATTTGTTTTATAAAAAGGTCAAATTTTATTTATTATTTAAGATATCATTATGATGTAATAGTTTATTTTTACTACTGCAGAGAAAAAAAGGAAAAAGTACAGAAATAAATTTTCCTAATTGTTAGTACTTTCTTTATTTATTTTTAAGGAATATTTTCATTTAAACTTTTATATATAATTCAAAAATGATAAAAATAAATAAAACATAAAACACCCCTTCCCTTTACTTATAAAGACAAAACATATATAATATAATTAAAATACACATCAGCACTGCTGGCATTTAGTTTTCTTATGTGTTTTTTAGACAATGGACAAATAAAAACATATTTTCTATATTTATATAAAAATAGACTAATAGCCTAATATTATAAACAGAGTGATTTTTTTTTAAAGTTCGAATTTTCATGAATTTGGAAGAATGAGTTCCGTTGTGGACAACCGGAATTGTATACAAAATTTTATGGTTTCAACATCAACAAATGTAATTAAATTTTCCAAATGGAAAGTTTAAAATTGCGGGTACCGAATGAAATGTATTGTATATATATGAAACATATTTGTGTTTGTATATAAAGAAAAAAGCAGTACATTCTTATAAAATGTATCATCACGTATGGGATACACTTTATTTTTATCAGCTTACATAAATAACAAAATGAATATATGTCTATTCTATTAACATTTTTGTCTATATAGAATATTTCATTTACGTACATATTTTTGTGAAACTTTTGTGATTAACTTCCAAATTTGTACAATATTAAGCTCACAATAACAACAACAACAACAACAACTGTAACAAAGCAATGAAGCTGATCAAAAAAAATAAAAATAAAATGAAAAAAGTCAGTTGAAAGACAAAGGGGGATGACAGTAATTGTAAAATTGGCAATTCATTTAAAAATGTATGTAATACTAGTAGTGGAAATATTGCAATGTATACGTTCTCAATTATCTATGTATAAAGTATTCCATATTATATAATTTTATTTGTTGCCATTTCATGTCTAAAAATTATATTTAGCTATATATAGATATAGATATCTTTTGTATATTATACATTTAGATACGCATGTTTTATTGTATGTATAACAATTGAGTGCGTATACAATATAAAATAAGGGTATATGCAAGAAATGATCAAATTGGCATTTATATATAATATATAGACAGACAATTTTGTATATATAATACGTAATATTATCTATGAAAGAAAACAAACATAATAGATATACATATAAAAACAATTCTGCATGACTAAATTGAACAAAGATTTCCAGTATTCTTACATTTATATGCATATATATGACTATATTTATAAGTTGATGTTTGTAAAACAACAGCTAAATACAATTATTAACATAAGGGATGAATGTGCATAAATGCATGTAATGTCATTTATGTTGCTTTTTTCTTTTTTATTGCTATTCATACCCTATATAAAGTTTTATATAACCGCATATAACGTATACACAATATAGAATACCAGGTATACCGATATGAAGTGAGCGTTTTTTTGTGAAAATAATATACTCACATTAAAATTAAAGCTTGTTAAAGACAAATTTTCCATATCGAAACATTTATCTGGTATTTCGGCGCTCACTTCAAGCCCAATATCTAATATAGTACATAATAGCATCGGAATATTTAATAATCTATGTATACATATTATTAGCGTACATATTCGCAATTAATAAAATGAAAATGATTAGGATTCAACAAAATGCATCAAAGCGTTTCGACTGGTAGTGCTCGGTTCCGATCACGTGGTTAAGTCCAGATAACGTCATATTTTCCGAATATAACAGCTAATATAAAGATAAATTACCTAATTTAAAAGCGTTTTCATTTTTCATCAAACCTACAAATTGCAATGATCAATTGTTTGAAAACGAAACGAAATATCTAATAATGCCTTGGATTTATATGGAGAGTGATGAATGAATGGGGTCCGTAAATAACTAGAAAAAAATCGAAAAAAACAATGATTTTTTTAGTGAATTCCGTTGAAAGTCAATCTAAGCCTTCGTAAAGTCCATGACCTTAAGTTGCACCCTTTTTTAAAAACCTAAAATTTTATGTTTTAAAATATGAGATAAAGATAATTTTTGACTTGGTATTCTTATAGATAAAATAAATAGACCTATAATAAATACCCGGTATCTAGAAGATCACTTTAGATTTAGATACTATTGTCTAGATGACTCGAACACTGTCGACTGAAATACTACATATTTAGGATTACGCTTTGTAAAAATTATAAATCTTTAAAATCGGATCTTCTAAATCTCTCTTTCGAAAAAATTCTAAATCTTTAAAATCGGAATAGGATCTTTAACATTTCTTGGATTCGATAAGCGCACCTCTCTCGGTTCCTTTAAGTATTGCACTTATGCATCTGTTATCTAATTCCGCGAAGATTTATGACATTTCGTACGATTCAGGTGTTATAAATACTATAAAATTATGAATCCTCAAAGGCCGCATAATACAATTTTTCATAATTTGACTACATTTTATATAAAAAATGTATTTAGTATACTATTAGTATAAAAAAAAAGAAAACTCTAATTACAGTATAGTATCATTTGTTCCATTACAAATGACTCATTATTATAGTAAAAATTGATGTTCCGATATTGAAATATGTTCGACATATGGTTTTTACTTATAACTAAATATATTATCTGTTGGATAGCAAATATTTGAATTGGACAACAAAAAATCTTTCGCGTATTTGGTAAAACATTTTTGCTTTTAAACAAAATGACATTTGATTTAAATACAAATGCTTTTAACGAACGTATTGCAAAAATTGTTTTCAGTGTAACAATCACTGTCTCTTAACGAAAACACTATTATGAACAAACATTGATCAAACGGTGAATGGATCCATCACCGATATGTGCGGGATAATCTGTTATCCATATATCCGAAGTAAAGCACCTTGATATATATACAGATAGTGGTATACATTAATGTATTTAATTTAATTTAATTATCATATCGCACTTAAACCAAATCATATGTATATGTAATCCATTAAGTATTTGAAAAAATTATTAGGATATTATATATATATAATACATTATATATAGGCGTATAATAATAATATAGGTGTATGATATACATGTAATTTGTTATTATAATTTACTAATTAATATGTAAATACAAACGCTATATAAAACACTAATTATTTATACATATATGTACTATAAATATATATTTATCATAAAACTCATAAAATAAATTAACTTTATCTATATCATTGCTATATTTTCTCATACATATGAATATTTTATTAATAATATATACCTAATATGAAAGTCAATGATCTGCCATTTATCTTTTCTTTATGATAATGCCTATATAATGAATATATATATATATGATGTAAGGTATCCTTTTTACATAAATGCTATCGTATCCAATACTACCCAAATGTAATATTATTCAATGGGGTAGACACATTTAAATGCATAAACTTATATACAGTCGTGATATAAGATTGGTGAATAGTATATGATTGTATATATTATTTTAACAGAAATTCGAAAAATACGAAAAAAGATCGCAATTAGGTTTTCATTTCATTTTACTAAAGGGTTGAAACTGAACCGAAAAATACGAAAAAAGATCGCAATTAAGTTTTCATTTCATTTTACTAAAGGGTTGAAACTGATTTACTAAAGGGTTGCGCACCACCGCATGCATGTGTATATATAGTAAAATAAAATATTTAATTATATATATAAAATATATTTGTAAAGCGAAAATTAATATGTATAATATATATACAAAAACAAAATAATTAATTCATTTGTAGCAAAAATTTGTAAAGTCATGTTGAGATCAACAACAAAATGTATTTTGTTTTAACGATATAATACCAATACACTATATCGAAAATTTAATCACACCCGCGAATAAAAAATCAAAATAACCGTAAATTGACTGTTTATATCATCCGCCAATAATATTATAAATTAAGAAATTTTGTTTTAAAAAAAACTGTATACAATACTGAAACTTTTTAAAATTACAAAAACAAAAAAAGATCCTATTTCCAAAGGTATAAAACAAAATATATTGAATAGCCGAAAACTCATATAAAAAAACTTTGAGACGATAATAATAAGAAATTTTAAACGGCAAATTCTGAACATCAATGAAATCCAACATTGAAATGGGCACAAGAAATAATACATTGAACAATCGAGGATTGGTAAGTATTGCCAGAACATTGAGGAAACGTGGTGCATGGTACCGGAAAGAAAGTCTTATACGTACTGTAAAACTAAAGGATTCTTAATGGGTAAATTAATATTAAGGGGTCTATGAGTTGGAATGCATGTGTTAAAATTGGAATGTATTGATATTATAATACCCAAAAAAGTATAGTTTGGAATCCTTTAGAGAAACGTTCAGGCATTTGAGGAAAGTAAGAATTGGTGGACATGTTATATTAGACAGCGAACAACAAAATTAATGTTTTTCAGTTGTCAGCTCAGTCATCGTACCTTAACCCAATCTAAGATCAGCTTTGGCTAAAATTGAAACGAGACAATAAAAGACAATTAAAAAAGATTTCAATGGTGCGATTACATTTTTGTACTAGTGTAAAAGTAAGTATATTTATAAAAGGGTATATATTTATATATCACTATATTTCGTATATGTTATTACATGTAAAATCGATGTGATACATATATGAATGAATTTATCAATGTGATATTACATATATATATAATGTGGTAAAAATATCAAATATATATATATATATACTCCTTTATATCGAACATTTACAGGAAGCTTATTTATGATTAATGTTATAATAACCATGTATAAATAATACTCTAAATAAAGCTAATCATTTCAGAGGTATACATGTGTATAGTATACTTGCATACACACATATATAGATATATAATTATATACATATTCGTGCAATATTATAAATTAATGATGATTTTATGTTTGATACAACCTGTTTGATGTATCAACATATACGAACATATACATGATTTTTATAAACTCAATATTTATCTTTAATTTATAAAATATATAAGTATACACAATTTTAAAATTAAGAGTATATATACTGATAATATAGATATAATATACATATCAATTTATTTACATCATTAACTCTTATTGCAGGTAATTGAAGAATTATTAATTAAATTAAATATTGATCATGTCACATGGATTATGGATAAACAAGGAAATTACTATCAAATTATATTTCCATCACAATCCGGTGAACCATGCGAAACAACAATACATTGTTTAACCGAATTGGGAATTGGAAAAAAATTAGGTTCTAATGTAAGGTAATAATATAATGAAAAAAAAACCTTTAAATTACAATAGGAAAATTTTGCACAATTCAAGTTTGAATATGCCTTATTAAATCTCCTATAGTTATTTTCTTAAATGCATTGCGTTATTTGATTTATTATAATTAAGGTTATTTAATTATTCATAAAAATATTTTATTCAATAATTGTACTGTATATTGTTTTTCAACCAGTAAATATAAGCAAATGTAAATGAGAGCGTTAAAACAAATCGTATTCTATTTTAAAAAGTACCCATGGATTTTGGCACTAAATTTGGATAGTGGTCTAGCAATCGTTGTGAATACTTGATCGGAATCGGAAAATATGCATTGTAATCTATTGAGGTATATGAACCTAAACCAAGGTTATTATGATGGTCATATAGTTTCAGTAATAAACTAATCAATCAAATATCACCTTCTTTGTATTTATTAACAATAAGACTATTTTTGCGTTCTTGTTTGAAAAGTTGCTATGCTGAAGATAAGTATTTGATACTATATTTAAAATAAGCACACAAAGGCATTAATTTAGCAAGCATTTTATGAAATTAATATTTTCAGAAGTTTTTTGAAACATATGATAATGAATTGGGTATATTAATCTTAAAATAACAATGGCCTACTCTTATACAAGTTTAGAAGAATCCGTTTTACTATTGAGAATCCACACTTTAAGTAATTCAAACTGATATTTTGAAATGTGATTCATTTTAATTTATTTAAATTGTTTCATATAAATATATAATAAAAAATTTAATTCAATCAAATTAAATTGAAAATTTTCTTTTGATTTCTTGGAGTATGTGAATAATACCAATAATACATACTATAAACATTTATCAATTTATATAAACGAAAGTATTATAACACACATTTTTCTAATAATTATATATACCGGCGCATTGTGGTCGGAATTTGGGACACCCAGTGCAATATAACATAATTCATTTTTAATCATGAGTATAATTATATCAGAAAATGCAAATTCACGGTGCCTTGTAAAAACAAGAATGGTCATGATTCTGAACACTTTGTTCCCTAGTCCAGGACAGTTTCTTAGGTAAAATAGAATATTCGAAGATATAACGAAATATATGCATCCTATGGCTAAGAGCCGAAATTTTGAAACCAGAAACAGAAAAAAGTTAATAAAAAATTCATTTTTTCCGACGATTGACTTTATAAGGTCCGACAATAATTAGTTTTTTGCGTTGTCGTTCATTAGTCGCGTATGACCAACCGGATGCGAAAAATGTGTGACACTCCGTTAAATGTAAATACGAAAAAATCAACAAAAAAAAACAGATAAAAGTCATCCGTAGGATTGAATTTCCATGAGGCTAAAATTTTGTCAGAATTTAAAGTTGAATGTCTTATTAACAACTTCACATAGAGAAACATTATATATTTATAGTATTTTTTTATCGCATATATAGCATTAGTGCATTATTTATATTATTATCATTTAAAAATAATAATTCTATATGTATTTTATAGATAATATCTGCACATTCTGTCCAACTAACCCTATTCAGATAATATATGTAATATATTTTTCCTGGAATTTATTATTTGTTTTATTTTATAAATAGTTTCAAAACTATCCATTTCGAATACAACTTCCACATTTACATATTACATATATATTATATACTATATATGTATGTATAAAAGGACATGTATTTATAAAGCATAAAGGCGGAAACTTTTTACAATAAATTATAAAAAAAGGAGAGTTATTTAAAGCAAATTAAAAATACGAGAAAAAAAAACTATCAAAACCATTAAAATTTTTTGCATATATACATTTTTCCATTGAGCATCATCACCAAACAAATAAGAAGGATACACATAATATCATATATGCATCGTATTATTTATATATAAAATAAAATAATATAAATATTTTTGTGGTTTATTTATTCATTTATTTTGTTATTTCATTTATTTATATTTTTATTATGGAAATTGTTTGGCGCAGTGTATTACCATGCAGTGTAAGTTATGATGCAATTAAGGACAATTTAAATGAACCGGAGTTCAGGTATTTTCTATTCATATATATATATATATATTTATTCTTCTTAATGCAATTTTTATTTTAAATTTATAATCATTTCGTATTTGCATACATACCAATCTTTTTATTATACGTTTATATATATTTATTTAATTTATATATACATACATTATGCATATAACATATAATAATATATTGTATATTTACGTGCTTGTATATAAATGTATATATATTTAAAACGTTCTTCAAATCATTTGCTTCGATAGCTAACTTTTATATGTGCATGTGGCTATTTGTTTCCACCGACTATATATAGTTTATTATTTTTGTTCCACTATTATTTATATTTAAGTATATTCAACATCAATTTATATTACAAGAATATATATTCAAATAAATGTCATAAAAATGAACGATATATTTTATGTATATATATATGTTGTGAAATCGTTTCATCTCTAACTTTGGCAAATTCGAATTGGAACGGGTTGGTTTTCAAGCACACACTTTCTTCTTCAAATTTTAAAATACAAATAAATATCTATATTATCAATGGAATTTGGATAAATTATTCTCAATACAAAACAATAACAAAAAATATTATATAAAATTGAGGTTATACATTTCTAATACGCTTCGGGGTACTTCCATTAAAGAAACAAATGCTGAATTGCTATAGAGAATATTGTATATATTATATGTGTTTAATTTAAAATATATATTCAATTACAAAAATAAAAAATTTTATCACTTGTTGTATCACATAACAGATCTGTTTGTTGGGAGTGAAGGCTGGTTCTCATATGAAGAACAAAACCCCGGGATCAAGTGTAAATTAAAAAAAATAAACCCCTCAGATGATTCACATACGAGGGTATTTCCACCGGGTATTTTTCGTATGCAGTGGTTTTGTTATCGGTGATTTATTAACAAATACAATTTGATTTATATAAAAAAATTAATAATTTGGATGTGTGAGTGTGGTGAGGTGTTGAAGGGTAAAGTTGATTTAACTTTTTATTGAGTTCGGGATAAACACCAGCGAGTAAATTTGTTATTGTAATTTTCATGTAAAAATAAAAACTCGCACCTCAACCCATCATATGAGAACCAACAATGAAAGTTCAAAAAGTTAAATATTTTTAATTAAAATTTGAATTGAATTATAACTAAGTTATTTCCATGTATTTAATTTACAATTAATGAATTTATTCTGCTTGAACTTCCGTATTTCAGAAATGATTAACTTTGAAAAATTATTCAATTTGGAAACCCTAAGTGGCAAAGTGTGTCCGAGTACCGACCGGTTGGAATTGGATTTTTTTTGGTTTCCTTAGGGTTAGGGGTTCAAATTAAACCATCAACCCCCCCTCCCTCCCTTCAAAGGGAAATATTTGTTGCTAGAAACCATCCCCGATTGCTCGTGGTATTCGACTTTGTAAGGTGGCACTGAGCGTCACACTGTATATATTGTATAAATTGTTGAATAACCCATAAAAACATTAAAAACAAACTGCCCTACTTTATGTATTTATAATAAAGTTGAGCTTTGTATATTTTTTTGAATTTATTTAAAATTTTATTCAAATCTAACTATACATATATTTATAATGAATGTTTAATTTTGAAATGAAGTTTTAGTAGTATAAAGAAAAGTATCATATATACATAAAAAAAAAACGAAATATATATTATATTTAACATTTTAAGAAAACAAATAAAAATATATACTATACGTCGTTAAAATCTTTTTTAATTAATTGTTTTTTTATTATTATTTATATAATATAATTATTTAAGCATTCAAATATTTCCAGAACGGGTTATAACCACTATAACATTCAGGATAAGCTATTTAAATTAAAATGGAGTTGTCAGACATACACCTGAAACAATGCGCACGTACTTATGAAACGGAAACGTGAAACATATAAGAAAATTTGAAAATCGATGGCCCATTGGGCCATTGGCCAATTTTCCATTCGAGTGCAGTGACAAATCAAAGAAAATAGCGTTACTGTATAAGTGAACGACCAAATGATATAAATATTGTATACAGTACACCAAAAATGGGACCAATTTTACAAACATTTTTTGAATTAATAGAGCGATTATTAAATTTTCTTATACGAAATATCAGAAATTGATTGAATTTTCAAATTATTCAAATAAAGTCAAAATTGGAGAAAAATATGACTGTATTAGTTCCACCGCTGCTATGTATATTATTAATAAGTTATATATTAAATAATTGCTAACAATAAATTATAACAACAGATATAATAGCATACTAGTGTCTCTTTTATAACATGAAAAATTTTATAAAAAAATAAACGTACACAAATATAAGAAAGGCTTATTTACTATATAATTACTATATATATATTACTAACATTTTTGTAAATAAAGGTCGTATCACGTGATTTATAAAGTGCAACTTTTGATATTTTTCATGGAATTTTGGAGTCATGGAGTGAAGGATTTTATGTGTAATTGTATAATTTTTCGTTTCTCTATCATTTTGTGGAAGAAAACATACAGCGAACGATTGTTTTTAGCATATATCGAGCAACATCATACAGTTGTTGATTTCATCATTTTTCATTTTAAACCTTGCCGAAGATGGGTTCCCACAAAATCCTTTGATTTGGTTTGATGAAGGTTTGAAGGTTTAATGAAAAATGGAAAAACATGTATAGCCGAGAATTTTTTCGGATCCGAATTCATCCACTGCTCCAATATAAACATCTACAAGTAGACTATTATAATATGAAAATATTAGACATTATTCGACAATACGATATCTTCTTATAATTATTTTATAAATTCAATCTTTGGTCAATCAATGTATT
The DNA here is from genome assembly GCA_958336335.1 of Dilophus febrilis. NCBI lineage: Eukaryota > Metazoa > Arthropoda > Insecta > Diptera > Bibionidae > Dilophus > Dilophus febrilis. The sequence continues at coordinate 36,623,313 of OY284471.1, forward strand.
TCAAAAATCCTTATGAAACACCTGATTATCCAGACGCATATGTATATAATAAAAAGCGAATTATTTTATCTAAAAATTCCGTCATATATTTTCTAATTAGTGGTTTAAATATTCCTATATAAACTCTTAATAAATTATATTTTATACAATATGTATATTATATGATTCGTTAATAATAATGATTTATGCATATACATTATTATTCTTTGATTATATGTTAATTATTTATATATTTTATTCAATGTTTGAATTTTTACATATATAAAGTAAGAGAATATAATTACATATACAATAATGAAAATACATTCATCTCTAAATCTAAAACTGTTATTATATATATTTAAAATGTTTGTATGGATAAAATTTAAATAAATTTACTATTCAGCATTTCCAAATACGTATAGATATAACAAATTTATACATATGGTATATATTCCAAATGGAGTGTATTATCCATATACATATATTATATATTTGTAATATAGTTTTATGTTTGCTTCATAACATATATGTCTGTATTTTATAATATATTTATTATATCGTATTCACAAAGTTTTCCTTTTAAAATAAATACAATTACTTGTAAAATGTATAAATGTAAAATGAATATTATATATGTATATGTCTCTGTATCATATTCTAATTTACATATGCTTTGATAAATTATTTTCCATTTTGTATAATTGAAAATTAACAAATTAAACATTTACAGACAATCACCATGAACACAAATTAAAAAAATGTGACTGTGATATATGAATGATATGACTTAATATAATTTAATCAATTATGTTTGAAGAAAATAAATTAATATTATTATCAATTAAAAAACAAACAAACGATAATTATTTGTTGTACATTGTTATTCATTATTGAATTGATATGGTAACGATTTAATTTAAAAATTATGTTGCGTAAATATAAATAAATCAATGAAATAAGAGATTATTTGATTCACAATCAGTCATATTTTCCTTCCAGGGCTGACTAGCACGAAACCGGGTTTGAATCAAAACAATTTATATGACTTGAAAGTACAATTAACAGAAAACGTCAGAAACTGGTTCAACTATGATGTGGTGTGCCACAGGTCATGGGTTGTTTAACTTTTATGCATAGGTACCTGCATAAAGCACAGACGGTACCGGTGTAGTATATGATCTGGCAGGGGAAATTTATCTGAGATAACTTTTGTTTTTTGTGAATTTTATGAGGAAAAAGGAATTTTCCTTTTAAAAATTATTTCTAATCGAATGCTAAAACTAATAAATAATTAAATAAAATATATTTTTAAAAGGAAAATTCCTTTTTCCTTTTAAAATTCATAAAAAACAAAAGTTATCTCAGATAAATTTCCCCTCCCAGATCATATACTACACCGGCACCGCACAGACTTTCAACTATGTAAATATTTGACAACAGAGAAAGACACTTCGACACACACATGGGAACCAATTACGCTTGGTTTACGCTTAATCAAAACAACACTGCGAAATGAAAAAGGACGTAATATGAAATCTTTTTGAAAAGACGAACCTCACACCGGATTCAAAAAGAGTCTAACGCGTGTAACATATGCTGAAATTTTTTCATCGATGTTCTACAACGGTGTGGTACAATTTGTTGTTATTACAATATAATTTGTTGTTATGACAATAACAAATTGTATGGGACTTCACAACACCGTTGTAGAACATCGATGAAAAAATTTCAGCATTAATTTATGGAAAACACTGAAGTTAAATTTTTAAATCTCTATAATCTGTCCACTATCCTAACTATCGATAAATCTTGATCGATCACACAACTTGCAATTAGACAAGTTTAACTGTAATGGAATAAGGTATATACACATAAAAAATATTGCACCTTTTTCATATTCAAGATTGAATATACGTATTTTTATTATTATTATATTTTTTATTGTATTTTTTTAATATTTAACGTTTAAGGTGTAATCACAAATCCATCATATAAAAACGTCAAAATAAAAAACTGTTGTTCAATAAAACTTTATATTTTTGACTTAAAAAGCAACATGCTTTTTTAATACATATCAATACATCATTTGTTTCATTACGTTAACATCCACAAGTACACAAGAATTTATAAACATAATTTCAAGGAGATATTAATATTACATTTAATACATTTAAGTATACCCATATATATGATTATAAAATAAAATATTGAACAATTCAAATAAATATAACTTTCATTTTATTTAAGCTTTCATACTGCGTAAACGGTTTTAAGAATAATGAAAAAAAAAATTTATTTGGAAAATTAATTTTAAAATGCATCCACACTGTCCGATACATTGTATATTTATTGTTCATAAATTATATGTTATATACAAGTTAATATATATTATATACAAATAAATATACAAGTTACAATACATTTCCGTTTGAGTATTACGTTATTACATAGCCAAACTTATTCATACCATTGAATAATATTCTAAATTTTTACTTATTACATCATATAGAATAAATGTTTTAAAAATATTTCACAGGATCAGAAATATATATATAGAGAAACTATTTCACAAAATTGTAAAATATTCATCGTATACCCTTCATCGCATATATAAGTGGTTTTATAACTGTTTAGCCACATAAATGTATTCAAAAATATATATGGTATACATTTACATTATACAAATATGAATAATGCATATATAAATAGGTGTATATTTTCACATATGTATATTTATTTCAAATAATTCATATCTGTTGAAATATTATATACTTTCTATATTATATTATAACATATATATTAATATTATTAATATAGAAACTTTATGTAAATATTCTTGAATATATTAAATATTTATTTTATATGAAATATGAAAACATTCATCATCTATTTAACTAATAAAAATAACGTATATACATAACATATTAGTAGTATGTATAGTGCATATAATATTCATACATACATTTTTTGTAGTGCTTAATAAATACTTTATGTGTAATTAATTAATTGATATTTTATATATTCGTATACAAACACGCATGAATTCAATATACTGATTCTGAATATAATACAGAAAATTTTAGTTTAATTTAATTTAAAATGCATTCAAACATTTTCGTATTGATAATTTGTTCATCATCATATATACTTATATAGAAATTGTATAAAGTAAAATTTTGCATAAGTAAAAATTTTGGAATTAAAACATATATATACAGAAAACAGAAACCACAGAATTCAAATATATTTTGCCTGTTGTAAGTTATGATTCTCTTTCACTTTACTGCTTATTAAACATTAAATAAAAGCGATTTTATATATCTATGATATATACATATACTTATATTGTAATTCCCATTATATTTACCAAAACATAAACCTAATTAATTCATTTCATTTAATTTATTCGCTTTAAGGAGCAATATCACCTTCATAAAAATGTACCAAGTACCAAAAAACGCTTAATATCAAATTAAGTTTATGTGATGAAATTGTTGAATGCGTGTTATTTATAATTATTTTATTCAATTAAATAATTATTTTTCAATAATACAAACACATTTTAATTTTTATCAAATTATTGAAGAATAACTTGCTTGTGTTTGTACACAAAAATAAATTAGTTAGTTTAAAAATTTAATTTTCGGTGTGTCACTATTTTACTGTCAAATAATTAGTTTATGAGTTGACTAAATAAGTATTAAAGGTCGCTTTATATGTTAAAATTAGACTAATTTTAAATTAAGAAAAATTCAATAATAATATATATAGATTATGAGGGATTATAAATTGAATAAAATTTTTATTTTGAATTATTTTCAGCGATACCGAGGAATATTCTAAATGGAATAATTTTGTTGAATCAATTAAATCAAAATTAACCGTTAAACAAGTTGTTGATGGTGTACGTTCCGGTGGAACATTATCATTTGATTATCTACTATTAATTGTTACTGCAGAGTAAGCATTTTAAATTTCTTATGTACATTTTAACTTTCTGTTCGCATAAATTCAATAATAATATACATTATATCTATATAACTCTATGGTGTAAATGTTAAAAATAAAAATTAAAAATGTTGAAAATGTCAACCTAAAATGCTAACGAAATTTTGGGGTCGTGGGTTCGAATCCTACTGAATGCATAAAATATGTTTTGTATTTTCGGTTATTTTTCGAAACCTGAATCTTAACACAGAGTTGTATTTTCCGCTTGTGGTTGGTCGTACGGATAATTACCGTAAAACACCGTAAAAGCCACAAATTAAGAAACTAACAACAGTAGGCTGTTGTTGGACGCTACAACCAGATTGTTGGTTATATAGCGAAAAATTTATTTTATATCTATATTATAATATTACAATTTAAATTTTAATTGACCGTATGCATTGGTATTTTTTATATCGTAATAACCATTAAGTTGGGTATTTTCATTCGCATTGGAATTTTAATTATACTTGCGGCATTTTAATTGATGTAATCAACAAACATCGATTATTTTTCTTATCTAATGGCTCCTGATAAAAATTGAAACGAAGCACAACTTTATGCACATCTAAAAAAAATATGAATTTTGTTTTTAATTTAAAACAAAAATTGTCTATTTAAATATCGAATAAAACAAATTAATAATTATATACTTCATTTCATCATACATATACATACATACCTACTTACACAACATTAATTATACAAAATTGTATAAAATACAAAATGTATATAATTAAATTTTATCTATTGCTTTTCTTTTAATGCATTGTATATACAAATAATATATAGTTCATTGGCAGCCCTTGGGTTAGTTGAAAACAATGCACCAAATATAACAGCTGCTATGTTAGTTTCACCCTTAATGGGCCCTGTCATGTCAATTACATTTGGTACAATTATTTCGGATCGTGAACTTGTGGTATGTACACAATATTACAAATATATATAATATATACTTTATATTATATAGTATGTATATAATTACAAATGTATAATTTTAATTGTGGTATATGTACACAGAATATATTTTTGCATAATATTATATAATTGCTAAACTAACTACTAACATATATATGTCGGTGTTTATAACTCACAATCAGTATAAATATTATGCAGTTCATCTTTTGAATACAGTTGATATATATAATATTTTTTAAATTTTATAAGTGTAATTAATTTAATTTGAATATGATATCAACTGCGTTTACAGATTATTAAATATATATCATATATATCTAATTCTATATAAAAATAATTTTCCATAGACACAAAAAAAAGCAATTCCAATATTCTAAAGTGAACCTAACTGTATTTATAAGTGTTCGAGATAATTATACATGATTATTTCAAATGGAATAATTATATACTGTATGTACTTTATTTTATATATAAATACGCATATATTCGTATAATGACATACTCGAATATAATGAAAATAATTATATAAAATATGCGGTCGTTAATTATTTATATTGCCATTCTAAAATTCATTACAAAAATATTAAACGAGCAATTTATATATTATTCATTTATAATAATGTAAAATTAAAGGATATTAAAAATGTATAAAAATAATGAAAATAGAAAGTATACATCCTATGAAAATATGACTAAAACTCCCGTCTGTTAAATGGAGATGTTGAGTATGTAGTTTGTGGTGCAAAAAGTTCATTAAAATGATTAACCACAAATTCAAAAGAAATGTTTTCTTTAAAATGATGTACCATCACATTTTCGATTATTTCAAAGACGATTTTGGAATTTAATTGACCAATTTAGATTGGTATCAATGCAACGTAAATTCTTCAGATTCACACTCAAATTTTTCAGATCTCTTCCATCGTCGAATCCATTAATACTGCCTGGATTATAGTTAAAGATTGACATTATGGGATATGTTGATGTGAGAAAAACATGGGAAATCTATGGGGTTATATTTTGTTTGTAAATTGTTAAATGGTTCCATTGATTAAATTTCAGTATTAAATCTTTTTGGCGTCGATTTAGCTGGTTGACTTGGATCAGTCCAATGTTTAGTCCATCATGGATGAGTCCATCAAAATAAATCCATTTTTCATCACCAGTGACAACTCGATTCAAAAACCACTTCCTTTATTATCTTTGAATCAAAATTTCACACATGGTTTTACCCTTTTCTATTATCTCCATTTTGTTTAAACGATTAGAAATGGTTTTGTGACATACATTTAAGGAATCTGCTAGTTGTGTGTTGTTAGTTGTTGTGTTTGCGCATCGTCTTCATCCAATAATGCTTGCAATTCCGCATCATTAAATTTGTTTGGTGGTTTTCCACATTCTTTTTCATTCAGATTAAAATTACCACTTTTGAATCGTTGAAACTACTTTCCGCACTGAGTTTCATGTAAAGCATTTTCACCATAAGCTTCGACAAGAATTTAATTGGCTTTTTCTTCCAAAGATTTTCTTCAATGAAACAATAACAACAAACCTCGCCGCAAATCACGTTTTTCTGGTACATCACACGACATTTTCAACAAAAAAAAAATTGTTTACACTTTTAGCTCGTAACACAAAACACAAAATGAGAAAGTGAAAGATATAAAGCGAATACGTTGACAAAAAAATATTTCAGTGGAAACCGTTATCATTTAAGGCGGCTCCAGAGGTTAATCCGTGAGTGCTTGAGCCATATTGGGAGAGCTATTAATTTCATGAATTCATTGGTTTTTTCTTTTCTATAACATGCCCATATATACAGTGTCTAAAATGTTCTCTATAACCAAGGTTTCAGTATAATGAGCTGGGGTTAAAGTTAAATCAAATTACTTTAAGAATACTAATTTGAACAGAGTGAACTAATGCAAAAAAAAGTTCATATTACAACCAACAATCTCTGTTAGGGTCCAACAACAGTCTTCCGTTGTTAGTTGCTTAATTTATGGCTTTTACGATGTCGGTAATTATGCAACTCTGTATTAAAATTCAGGTTCGAAAACATATTTTATGTCTTTGTAGGATTCGAACCCACGACCCGAAAATTTTGTAAGAATTTTAGGTTTGCATTACACCACAGTGGCATTATAGGTATATCAAACGGTTAAAAAACCTAACATCAAATTATTAGAAGATATGCCTGAATAAAAATAATGGGAAACTGTTGAAAATACATGCATCATTCGTAATATATACCCAATAAAATCAATCAATTCTATAATAGGGCAATTTTTAATAATTACAATTTTAAAACAGAACTTATATTTTAACATATCTATCGAAACACTATAACCTAATTTAAATATGTGTTAGTATATATCTATTATAAAATAGTTTTATTATACATAAATACCTAATAAAAATAAGAACAACGTTTATCCATATATAATAGTACATACTAATTTTACATACATATATAGATATCACGGCAATTCACGTAGTATAACGTTAAAGAATACCAAGGTTCTTATTTATGAAACCACGACGCTGTTTTAAGAACGTTCTTATGTTGACGAATTTTTTGGTATTCAAGTAACGAATGCATTGCATTTATATGCGTTGTGAATATATGAAACATATTTTATGACGAAAATGTGGATTGCGATAATATATTGGTTATTGTTTTGAAAAAAAAAACTAATCATTTGATGTCATAAATATCATAAATATCGCATATTCGGTTATTTGCCTTAATATTTGTGGAAGTTGTTCGTGATTTTTTTTAAAAAAATCAAATATTTTATTATATTAGAAATATATGGCAAAAAAAATGTTAACAATAGTTATTTTAGATAATTGATAATCATATATTTAATTCTTAACTTAAGCAATGGTAGGGTATTTGAATTTTGTTTGAATTGAACATTCCTTCTTTTTATATACAATATATGAAATATGAATGTACACATAAAAAAATAAGTCTTCATATACTATCAAATGGAATATGGTTATATACAGAAATTGTCATTTCTAAATTGATTGGAAACATCATTACATGTTAAATCAAATGGGATCCCCCATATGTATTATATACACTATATATAAATATGATTCTTGATTTTGTTATAATATATAAAGAAAATATGAACAGGGAAAAAACAATATATTTACAATATAGTATATAACTAACGTATAATAAATAATTTATATATAATCATTTGGGAATATCAATAGTTTTTATATCGCGTATATATGATTTATAATAAGTTACAGAAAAATGAAAAATTACTTAATAACTTTTTATCATTTCATATATTGTATGTAGGGCTCTATATGTATATCAATATTGAAAATATTTTCTAAAAATAAACGAAATGATCTATTTTAAAGGGATTTCCTTTATATATTGTGAAATAGCAAAAATAACTTTTGAAGAAGGTGATGTCATTTTATATATATAATAGTATATAGACTATGTATATAGAGTTATTGCTAATTTTGATTTTGCCAACAAAAATTAAGAAGTTTTTGAAGGAAAATATATTTTACAATCAATCAATGCCAACGGTATAATACATATATCAATGTTAAAAAATATATTTCAAATAATGAAATTATATAAATAATCCATAACAATTTTGTCCGCTTTCAACCAACAACGTACTATTGTTCGATTAAATAATCCATCCTTTTTTTCTCATTTATATATTCTTTATATATATATATATATATATATATGAAGGACATATATATGGGTTTATCAACGCTTATTAATATGAATGACTAAAGTTTAATGTCTGTGATTTTATTTAAATAAGAATATACATTTGATTGTCTCTTTTTTAAAAGTAATTTTATGGAAATAAAACAGTGAATAATAAATCAAATTTGAATTTAATAGGCGAATTGAATTTTCAAACAAGCAAATTTATTCAAGCCGCGTCAGTAAAATTCAAACTTCCAAATGATTAAGTCATGAGGATACAAGTTGTTTAAAAAAGTGAAAAACGGAAAATTCTGGAGAAATTGTTTTTGTATTCGTTATACTTTGCAATGGCTAAAATCTATCTGTAAACGCTTTCGGCTGATGGCAAAAATGGCAAAATGAATTTATATTTTGGATCTTGGCTGTCAATGGTTTACGACAAATTATACAAATAAATAAATACATATCAAATTAATAATTGTATAAATGTAATTAATAGAAAATACAATTTTGAACTTAATTTTACCACATATTGTATATGTCTCAATTGTTTATTATCAATTCAATATATTGATTGTGAGCTTATGTTTATTGAGGTGAAAGAAATATTTTTTTTATGTATGTATTTGTATATTAATACTATACATGTATAGAAAATGAATAAATCTATTTTGTATATATTTAATATATAGAAATATAAATCATACCAAAATTATAAAGATATATATAAATATAGTAACATATATACATATTCTGCATACAAGTTTATATGCGGTAGTTTGTTTATTTATGTATTGAATATTTCGTAAATAATTGTATATAAATTGGTTGATTAAGTTAATTTATTTTATTTACTTTTTTTTTCATTAATTTTATGAAAGGAATTAAATTGAATAATATTATTTAATGACACAAAATTAATAATAGTAATCAATAATAAAATATGTGTATGGTATATGTTATAATTATTGATGAATAGTATTGATAGTAAAAAATTACTTGAATTATTATTACGCCAAACACAGGATTGATATAATAAATATATATTTTCATGGATTATCTCTCTCATAGTGGTTTGTTCTGTATATCAAATTCGGTTATATTATAAGTTGTAATCCGGGTGTTGGTTGGATCTTGGATATATTTATATAATAATATTCTTTACAATAACAAAACAATATGGATATGTCATGTAATATTGATAGTTCGAACGCTCGTATACAATATATTCGTAAATGGAGATAATAGATAAATTATTCATATTTTAAATATATGCAATCTACCCATTACTTATTTTAACATTGTACAATTAAGTTATTTCTATTTACATTCTTCTTCTTCTGCTTCCTGCGGTTATGTTCTTGAACCACAACTTGTTTATCTGGCTATATATTATGATGTCCTACACAATTCTGGCAATAATATTATTTAACATTCTTGTGAATTATTCCCCCAATTTTTATTGTATTTATTTGTATGGTCTGGCATATTTTTGTTACGATCTACTTTTGTTCTTTTATACATATTTTTTAATACCTAATATATTGTAGTATTTATTTTCCACTTAATTCAATAAGGAATTCTTGTTTTTTTCGTCAAATTGTGGCGATTTTATAGTTAGTGATTAATCTCTAATGAATTTAGATAAATTAATTTGATTCTTTTTACCATATGGTTGTTGCTGTCCATATAGCAATCGCAAAAGTATTTATAATTTCGTATACTTTTGTGTATTTAAATTTTTCGTAACATGATTACAAATCCTTATTATTACTTATATATCCTTGGAATTTTGTTGTTCATATAATACATATCGGTTACAGTATATATATATATATATATATATATATATATATATATATAAATGTGTTGCAATATAATATAAGGTAAAAATCTTTTAAATTGTTATTACACCCACGTTATTACCCCAAAACAAAAAAAATTTGTTGACTTCATGTTGTTGTATTTCTATATTTCGGCAAATGTACAAAAACATATAATAACAATAATAGTAAAAATAACAATAATAGTAATATAAAGTGTTTATTCCTTTCTTAACACCACACCACCATAATAATAAGCTAAGCAAAAATTGTATGTATATTAAAACAATACCATTGCAAATATATATCGGTATATTTGCTATCATATCATCTGAAATAATGTTACATATGTATATATAAAATATAATTCATACATGATAAGGTAAGATAAAGGATTTACAGAAAAACGATATGTTATTGTATCTATATACGTATATATAGTTTACAGTACAACCCACACCACAATAAATTTTGATACAGCGAAACATTTAAATCACCCAATCGGATCACTTAAAAGGAGCAGATATTGAATTTAGTTCCATAAATTAGCAATAAATTACTCCGTCCCTTAAATACATTTTCATTTTTCGATAATCATCATAGAGTCTTTTTATTTTTCGTATGAGTTCATAAATTTTTGGTTTCAATGTAAATTAGGTATGGAATATGTACCCTTTCGATAAAATGATGTAGAAAAAAACTCCCATTTGTCTATTTTTAGTAATGTTCAATGTTCATAAAAAACCAACAGAAGTATATTTTGATATACAGATAGACACAGTGTGTAAACATTTCATTGTACGTAGGAAGGCGCCTTTAATACCAAATATATATATATATAATAAAATATAATACTCTGTGATAATACGCAATGTATAATATTGTAGGTGTATGCGTATTTAAACGCAAAAAAAAAAAATAAATAAACATTGATCAAAATATAAAAGAAAGCTTTTATACATTTATATAAATATATCCATTTCTACAATTTGTATCTTTTCTTTTATTTCATCATGATCTTATTATATCTATATATTGAATATATATTTATAACTACGCGCCGTACGAAAACGCTATCTATAAAATTCATTCACAAACTACGAGAATATATATACAAATTATATACATCATCAGATATCTACACATATCACATATCTATAAATATAAGTGTTATTATTATATCGATACAATACAATATGTTTTTTTTTATTTCTATATATATATATATATATATGTTTATAAATAAAATGTAGAAAGGCGGATTTATAGCATTGAGTTTAGGAATGTTTATTTCCTTATTATTTGGATTTATATTTGGATTGATATTGGGTACAACAGAAATGCCATGGGGTTTCGGAGATTGGCCAACTGAAGAGATGAAAGGACGGTAAGTGAACAAATCCATATATATATAATTAAATTAATAAATTAATTATAGGCAAAAGCTGTTGATGTCTTTGCTTATAATATTGATTTTATTTTTTGTGTTTTCATTTTAAGTAATATAGATATATCATAATTAGTATATATAGAACAAATAATATACATAAATTAACTATGTTCTGTATAGGAAATTGTATTATAACAAGGATATTAAAGACATTACGATTACGTCGTGATAATTCAGTAGTATTTTATTTCAGAAAAATGTATTATATATCTTAGATGCCATGTTAGATTAGATTAGATTTTAAATTGGGTTGGGTGGTTCCCATTGTTTTTGGTTCCAAACCGCTATACGAAAATTCCGAGCAAATAAATTTAAATGCCGTAACAGATATACGAGAAACAAAAATGTCGGAAAAATCGGAAATTTTGCATTTTTTGCATTCAAGAGGAACTTGAATACCCAATCTTCGAAACTTAACCATCTCACACATAATACAGCGGATATTTTAAATCTCAGTCAAATCAGTCAGTCCAGTAGTTTCCGAGAAAAAGTGCAGAAATTTTCCGAATTATTATATCACAATTTTAGACATAAAAAAATATAATCAATTATTTCCAAACTAAACTAATAAGCTACCTACTGAATCTAAATAATTTATGTTTATTTAGAATTGTATAAAAACGAATGTCATTGCATTAGCGTTAATAAGATTTATTTTCCCAATGCGTTTTTTTTATATCAATTTGAATTTTTAAAAGTTTTGTTTTATCCATATAAAGGTTTCGTGTAACGAAAATTTAGATAAAGAATTCATAGCACAGCCTACAAGTATCGTCTTTTACGATCTTTATACTATGTAGAGGAGCACTTAGATTATATTGCCTAGTCCATCCTTTGTTCAGTCAGTTCTTTCGAATACGCAGGAATAAAGATTTTCGAGTCTCTACATCCGTCGGTGCTGTCGGTGTCAGTTCTCTTAATCTTGCCTTAAATCACTGCGTTATGTAAATCTGGTTTTACAATTTTGGGCGAGAAGATCTCTTTCATGCGATAGCGTCTGCTTTTTCGTTGCCTCCATTCCACTAGGTCTAATTATCCACATTAATGTGACTTTGTTGACCCCTGACATAGTATCCCTAGACAGTCGAATAGTAACTTCGACTCTATTTCTCCGGAGTTGATGGCCATACGTGCCGATTTGCTATCTGATTGGATATAGCTCCGTTGGTATTTATATCCCGTATGCCTAAGCCATCTGACCCTAAGTTCTACACCGTGAATTTCAGTCTGAAAAACCATGCTGTAGCAATCTAGTATGGCCTCAAGTTACACCCTAGGACTGGCTTCCTATACACCGGATCCCGAACATAGGTTGCTTTGAATTTGTTTGATCCTTTATTCAACCTATGCGATTTGGTGACTTAAATCGACAGACAAAACCAATGAAAATTTCAAACAATAGCTTTTAACGTATAAGTACAATATTTATTTAAAATCTTTTTTAACCCCTTTTGTTCTTTCAATCGATCTTTAACTATTTAATATAGTTTTGACAATGGTCTTTAGGTCTAGACATGAGATGAGTATTATATTTGTAAAAAGACCAAATTAACAAAAACTGATTGTAAGTAATTATTACTCATGTCATATAAATGAAGAAAATCCATATGTGTCATTATTTATTTTATATTAAGATATGTTTTTAAAAAACTAATTTTAAATCTAATTAAGTCTTATTTTAAATAAAGAATTTATACTGTTGAAAAATTATAAACATTCAGACTATGAATATTTATGTTTTGTTACAACCGAACTTTTATTTTTTGCTTCAATTTTGTGTATACTTTGATATACACTTTTGTTTCCAAAACATTTGCATGTTTTATTTTACAAATATATATATATATATATATATATATATATACACTTTATACAATTACGTACCCCATTGACAAAATCATTGAAATTTTGTAGGGAATTCGAAGGTATCTTCATATCGGAATTTCATTGGAAAACCAAAATTGTGGCGAACGGAACCTTTTTCTTACATGTTGCAATTGGAAATATTGCCTACCTATCCGATAGAGTTGCCGATTGAAATAAATACGGATATTTCCATAGTAAATTTCAATGAAAATCCATAGATTTTTCCAATACAAATATGTCTATTGGTCGTCGGTTCGATTCCGAGATAGTCAGGTTTTTTATTATCTAAAAATTATTTTAATTTCTATTATTATACTTCTATTTTTAATTTTAGCGTCCAACAACAGCAATCTGATGTTAGTTTCTTAATTTGTAGCTTTTTACGGCGTCGGTAATGACCGTACGACCAACCGCAATGGAAAAATATATGACTCTATTTAACAATTCCACCACAGAGCACATATCGCACAGATCTATACATTATGATTTTCTATTATTTCTTACATCATACATATGGGTTTTGTTGGGTTTCGCACTTACAAATTCTGATTGCGAATAGGCCTATAACGCTACTGATATGTCATATATATTAGGATGTTTATTTTGAATTTGATTTATAAATAATAATTATGATAACATATTCCATTTTAAAATATTTCACACGCAATTCCTACGAAAAGTCCAACCTTTCTAAATGTGTTTCCATAGCCATATTATATACCTCGAAATATATTGGAATTTCAAGGTTTTCCAACAACGTGGCCATTGGGGACTTAGAACGAAATAATGATCTAATGCTTTCTGTATATTATATAATAGATAGATAACATATAACAAAAAAGTATGTGTATATTAAATATGTTATATATACGTAGTACATAAACATCATATATGTATATTTATATAACATTAACCGCATAAATATTTAGATAAGACAAGACACAATTGTATGATATGCTGATGAATTTATAAGATGTGTGTTTATATATAAATATATATATAGTTGATATGCGTATATTAAAGATACATAGCATCAAAAACATACACACGCATATATAAATATAATGAAAGCTCATATTTAAATAAGAACATTTTCTTAAGGAAGTTGTCTATATATATATCTATACAATATATACATTTGGTTATATCGTTTATATTTATACATTTTATGCATTATAAATACATTTTATGTGAATTCCCAGTGGCAAATAGCTTGCCAAATATAATTTTAAATAGACAATTTAGATTGTTAAAAACTTTAAGTTAGATAGAGAATTATTATGACCATTATCATAAAACTATTGCACAATATTCTTATTCAAATACATTGATTCTCAATTCTTTTGGCCGTACATAAGTCTATAATAGAAAACATTTAATATAATTTTGTTTATGAATACAACCCATGATGTAAAATAAGAATGCGGAATAGTTAGAACTTTCAAAATATTAAACAATATTCAACGATATGTTCGTATATTGAAAAAATTAATGATTTTTCAATTCAAATCAACCTCGAAATGCAGTTTAAGTATTTTATAAAATTCATATGATGATAATTTGATGATGATGATAAGATGAATTTGTCTTATTATAAATATGATATGTGAAAATTTCCTGTTAGGATAAATATAACAATCATTTATTCATATATATACATACAAAACTCCATAAAAGACCAAATAACATATAAGTTATCAGTCTCAAGCTAAATTTATTTGAAAGAAATCTATAATCTATCGAAAAAAAGTTATACATGTAAAAACTGTGGTATTATAGGAATTCTTTTAATAGAAATTCAATCAATCTTTCATGGCCGTATGCCTGAAAAAATTAAACGCTCTTTTAAGGAAAAAATTGTATTTAAAAGTACTTTTAACCAAAATTGCTATGCGCGAAACAATTTTTAGCTTAAAATCTACTTTTACGTTAAATGGGAGCATCAGAATATATAAGTGCTTGAAGTTCTGACATGATATTAGAGAATATTTTAATATAATTAGCAATAATTTTGATAAAACAAAAAATGTAAATAAAAAACGACGAATGATAACTTAACTTTCGTTCATCCTGTTTGTTGATATGTAGATAAGCGTGTATTTATTTGATTATATATGTTTAATATATAGTATAAATAAAATATTAAGGAAGAACGAAGCATTTAAGGTTTTTAATATTACATAATAATAATAAGTAAATCTAATATACTATATATAAGAATAAATATATATATATACAATATAGAATTATTTAATGTGTAATCCAAAAGAAATTCATATCCTTTGTGTTTTTATAGATAACATATTGTATTTAGTTAAGTATATATTGTTCGAATAATGCGTGAGGTTATAATGTTATAGATATTTTTTATTATTATATATTTTAATGTTTTCTCGATTATAATACGATGGAAACAATAAGTAATAATATATTATAAAACATTTGTAAAAATAATTGTTTATTTATAAATGGATATACATTATATATTATGTTACTCGTAATATTATGCCCTGAGTCTGACACGTATTAGTAAGGATTATATAGAAAATGAATGCAATTTTCTTGACGAACTTCACTCACTAATTGTCAGTTAATAATTTGGTGAATTAAACACAGGAGGAATGATTAACACAATAATACCATACATCATTTTAGTAGATAGATAATGGAATAACTTATGCTGATGTAGCTCCTACTCAATTTATGTTAATTGTAATTTCCAAACGAACTTGAACTTGCACATTTACTTATTTTTATACAATAAAAAATTGGAAGCACTTGAAAGTTGCCACAAAAAAAGTAACTATTTATCTTCCAAAATAAATCATAATTATTTTCTAAAAGTCTGTTTTCAATATACTTGGACATTGATTTTATTAAAACAAATAGAACTATATTATTTTCATTCAGTTCTACCGCAGCATTTCAAATTAATTAAAATCAATTGCCATTTCATTTTATGGTCCGTTTTCAAATCAATTCATTAAAAGATGAGAGTGTAAAAGTTTCGGCGTTGCCACTACAAAACAAATCCTCCGATTATTATCGCAAACTATTAGAATATTCTTTTACCAGAAAGCAATAAAATGAGGAAATTATAGTGAAATTGAATAGTAAGTGAAATACATATGTTTCGTATTTTGAAAACATTTTATTCTTTGCAGTTCCGTTGAATTCTATACATTTCTAAAAAATATATGATAGATGTTTTATATTTTGAAAAGTTCATTGATGTAATGCAATTTTTAATAGGGGTAAATTGGTAAGGATAATTTGTGGGTGTTTGGCTTATAATTTTAAACATAAACTTTTCCCGTATATATTAAATAATTCCCATATTAAATTAATATTTATTAATATATTTATTTGTAAATTATGATCGGCTTATACATTTAATGTTTTCTGCGAAATTATATTTATATACGTAATATCGATATATAAACATAGCATAAGGACAATCCATCTATTTAAAAATTGTAAATCCCATATATTATATATAACATTTAGATAAATATTATTTTGTTATTAACTAATTTTTACAGTGGAAATGCCAGAGCATTATGGATGGGTGTATTATGGGCATTAACTTCAGGTACTGGCGTTGCGGTTGCTTTATTACAAGGTTCTGCTGGACCACTAATTGGTGTTGCCATTTCAGCATCATTATTACCACCGGTTGTTAATTGTGTATGTATTTTTTTTATATTTGTTTTGGATCACAGTTTTCTTTTGAATATCTACATACAATTTATTTCAAGCTTAATAAAATAAAATTATTCATTTTCGAAATGGCTCCGTTTACATATTTGGATTTTCGCCGGAGATTTTAACATATTAAATTTTTTTTTTATAAATTTTTTTTGACAAACAATATTTAACTTTTGTTTTTAAACCTCGCGTGTTTTCTTTTTTTTCCTCTCATTGATAAATTGAATCTATTTGTGGTGGTAAAAATAAAAATAGTTTTAAAATATGGATGCAATATTTAGCGGCCAACCTGCATGCATGCAGGGGTACCGGCCATCTTGAATGAAATCGGCGTTTTGTATTTTTAAAAACAGTTTCTTCTATGAAATGTGTGGATTGGTTCAAAATTAATGTTTGTTCAAATTCCACGAAATTCGATGCATAATTGTAGAAGTTATAGCAAATTTTCATTTTCGACGCCATCTTGGATTTCAACCCATAAACCCGAGCCTTGGCCGATAAAAAAAATATGGGTTAATTTTTTTTATAGTTATACAAAACTGCAAAGTTTCATTAAAATCGGGGTGTGACAGTTGGGTAGGTTTGCTTGTAAGACAATTTATTTCATTGAATGAATTAAATTAATAAATATGAGTTAAAAAAAAAACACAAAATTAAACCTTGCATAGTTTTCGTTAGTTTTACTCACGATTTAGCGTCTAACATTCGATAGGCTAACGAACTTATAAATTTCCATAACTGATCAAATATACCCGATGTAATAATTATATTTAATAGTATATAGGGTTTAATAATTCCGTAAAATGTTTATTGCTTAAAGAAATTAAAGCGGCTTGTTTAATATCCCTAAAAAATAAAACCTTCAAAATAATAGATACGAGTATTATTTATAATAAATAACATAATAAAATATTTCCTGGAACAAAATATCATTTTGCATTATATAATTTTAATATATATATATTTGAGGTTTGTTTATGAATAAATATATATCAATATCAAACAAAAAAATGTATATAAATGTATATTAATTACATTTTAATTACACCATTTTATTTGTACTATGTGCATGTAGAAAAATTAAAATTTATAAAATATTTTTTTAAATATATTATCTGTACACATTACATTACATGTATCTATATATATAATATATAAATAGAACCACAAAGTACATAAATAAACAGGGAACAGGCTACATAAAGATTATTCGTATATTTTTAATAAAAATTTACAAATTTGAAAATGTATTGAAGAAACATTTATATACGGTATTACGTAGGTCAGCTGTATATAGTGTATACGTCTGAATGCGATTTTCGTTGATCAATGATTTTCAATTGTTAGGCTCATTCAGAAACTCTGCTTTTTATGCTATGCATCGAAAAATCGTTCAGAAACTCCTTTCCGCATGATGCTATTCAAAATTTTACTTGCTATAAGACGAATCATAAGATAAGCATCTTTATGTATATATGTGTAATTTTTGATAATGCTTATTTTGGTTTATTTTTGTTTTTTATTGTACAAAATCAATAATTTATAATCTATTTATCATTTTAAAATTGTATATTATTTTTATTTAAGATTTTTTATTATCTTTCGTACATCGTCAACAGAATAAAGATCTTTATTTTTATTATTGTATTAATTAATTAAAAATAAAAGTATATAAAATAACATGAATAGCTCCTCATAAAAAAATATATAAAACGTACGATTATAAAACTAAAATGATAAATCACGTATAAATTATTAATGTTACAAAATGAAACACATAATAAAGAATTTCTACTGGTGATAAATTAGTGTCTGCGAACGTATCAGTTATTTCTTAGAGTTTAGACATTAGAGTCGTGCGTGTACTCATCACCAATGTATAAAAAAAAGAACATTTATTGGGAAAAGTAAATAGAAATATTTGTCGCTAAGGAAAGAAAGCATATATATGTACATTAACCAACTCACTTGGAAGACAATCTTATACTGGTTGGTTACTGAAAGTTGAAACTAAAAACTGAACTGAATAAACAATAAGTATGAAATAATTTTTTTTTCAATTTTAGACATTAATAACATAAACCCCGTATATCGACAAATATTATTTTTTCGATACAAATACACATATTTACACTATGGATTGTAAACGCATTATTTGGGATGTAATCTGCAGAATGTTTTATTATTTAGAGACACGAAATACAAGTAGAAATCCCCCTGTATAGTCTGTTTTTTGTAATAGAACCAACAGAACTTAACAACCGTATGTATGTAAAATATGGAATATAAAAATTAAACGTAGGTATCAAGTATAGGTCTATCTATCTATCTATATATACATAATACATATATATGTATATAAACAGTTATACGTATACGAATATAAATTCTCGCATGTTATAACAAAAAATACAAATTAATTAACTTAAATAAATGGTGTTAATGTTAATATTTGTTATATACAAACTTTTTAAAAACATATTTATAAATGTACTGTTTTATTCATTTCATTTAAATTAATTTAGATAAGGGTATTATTCATTGAAATATATATCCTTATCCTATATATATATATTTCAAATATATATGTAAAGTAAACATACTATTCAAAATATATGAACGCTTCCGTTAACAACTTGATATATAAAATATTCTATATTTAAATAATCTGATTTAGAGAATAAATATATATATCGGTTGTTATAATTTTGATACATATATTACTTATATATGCGTACGTATAGTTTTTTACAAATTAGTGCTCAATAAGAGTTTTTTTATGATATCTCAATGGAATCAATTAACTGATAATTATACAAAAAAAAACCGCCAGGCAAACATATGAAACAGGAATGACGTAATTGTGGCAAGGGAAATTTGTGGTCGCCATAAATCAATTCCTCATAAAATTTAAAAATTTCCAAAACTTCAAGATAATTTGCGATAGCTAAGGGGATGATGAAGTAGATATTCTTGAACCAAAGTTAAACGCGGATCAACGATATAAATAAGTTTTTTTAATCCTGCATTTTTATCCTCTATATCCTGGATCAACCGCTAACATTAAGAATGCTAAGATTGCGGAAAATGCTAGACAAAAATGATGTATAGCACTTTCCCTCGTTTCCCGGTGGTTAGAAAATTGATGTTATCATATTTCATGAATTCAATAATAAGAAAAATTTTGGAAATCGAAAACTAAACTAATTTCACACAGTATTATTATTATAAAGCAACAACTTACGAATAGAGAATAAAATTAATTATTGGATGTTCTTTTAGATAAAAAAAAGGGTGAAGAATAAAAAGTCTCGTTATAAATATATATTTATATATAACATGTAATGAACGGATATCCAAAATAATAAATGCAGGGGTTTTTCTTGGAAATCAACGCGGTTTCGAAAACAATTGTCATACAATCATATATGTGTAAAGCTATTTGGTGGTCGTGTAATAACTGTCATTTAGAAAATTGAAATCCTTTGGTTAAGAAGTTAAGGACAAAATTAACATTTTTATAACATAAAGCCCTATTTTTGAATACAACATCAGTTTATAAAGTTAAAAATAAACAGTTTTCGTTTCCGGGTATTTCTTTTTTAATGACTAATTTAATTATAAAAAATGAAATCAAAAACAATTTTTCCATATAAAATTTGTTTGTAAATGATATAGAATATTGCATTATATTATTCTAAATAATCGATATCGAAAAAATGTTTTTGATTTGAATTTTAAGAATTAGAAATTTAAAAAAAAATTCTCGGGAACAAAACATGTTTATTTCTGGGTCCTTAATCTGTTAATGATTTCAAAAATAGTGATTCCTATTAAAACAAAATTAAATTTGGTTCTTACCTCACTAACCAAAGGATTTTAAGTTTCAAGATAATTGTCATTACACGAATCCCAAAGAGTTTCGTTACATATTTGATTCTATGACAATTTTTTCTAAATCGCTTCTGTTTTCGAGAAAAATGTCCTGTGCATTTATTAAATTAAACACCCGGTATATGTGGAAAAAATCCATTTAATATTTATTAAACTAAACCCTAATTAATAATTTGTAAATACATTTTTTTTATTTTTTTCTTTCAATGTTATTCTAAATATTTAGGGTTTATTTTGGGCATTAGCATGTATTTGGTTAATATATGATGGTACAAAAATTCCTCATATGAAAGGTGAACAATATACAGGAAATTCATCATACGTGCCAATTTACACAAATTATATACCAACTGAATTTCTTATTAATGGTATAGTTTCTGGATTGCTAACAGTTGTAAACGTGATTTGCATCTTTATTACAGCTATAATCGTTTTAAAAATCAAAGAGGTAGCCGCCCCATATACTTCCAGTCCAGATTTACGAAGGTTATTATATCATATATTATATATACTTATATTATAAATAAATTTTATTATATATATATATTACACTGATTATATGTATATATTTTAACACTCGTCTAGAAATGAAATATATTATGTTGAACCTATAGCATATATAAATACTATAATGGAAATCTATTTTGTTATAAACATATATAGATGTGTATCATTCATACGTTAGATAAGCGGGTACTTTTGAAAGTTCTTATTAAAAGAAAAACGATAAGTTTTGTATGGATTGGATTTTCTTTTTTATCTGATCATGACTGACTGTAAACACTAAAATAAAAAATGTCAACAACAGTTGACGGGTCGTGGTTTTAAATCTTATTCATGAAGAAAAAATGTTTGAATTTCTCTGTTATTTTCGAATCTGAATGTTTACACATATATTTACATATTCTCCAATGCGGTTGGTTACAGGTCCAATTACCAACACAGTAGAAAAAAACAAATAGTTATGAAACCCACAAACTGACGACAGAACCAATTTCTTTGTGCGCGTTTTTTTTTAATCATATACATATATAGAACTTAAAGATAAAATAATTAACTTAATTTTGATTCCTATAACTCTTTTTGTGGTTGAGATAAATCAATTTTAAAAGCCTATTATCGTTAATTGATATATTTTTTAAAAATTATATGAAAGTTTAAGTTTTATCGATGTACCAATAAAAGAAACTTTTCAAATAACCAGATCCTCTATTAGTCTATTCTATATCACTAATAAATATACATATATATATACATCTGTAGTGTAGGTACTATAAAATATAAATGCTGATAACGCTTTATATAGACGATTTTTCTATTGAGTTCACACACTCAATATTTTCCGCTTTTCTTTTATTTTCCTTTTTTTTATTTTATATGGTATTTATATTTACACAGTGCTTCAGAATTGAATTTTTTTTATCGTGAAAATTCTATATGAATATATATAATATTGGATGAACAAATAAGTTTTGAGGGATTTACAAAAGACGACGTAATAAAAATTAAATGTGACATCAGACAGACTATCTTGTAACTGTAATTCACATGTTAAAGCATCATTATTTCTTGATAAAAATCAGGTTTTGCCACTTCGTTAAAGTTTAAACAACATATTGTTTGTTTGTGGTATGTTGCCAATTTAATGTGGGGGGCGGGACTTTTTTGTTTTGATTTGAACAAAAATGCAGCTGATGGACATCGATTGCAGCGTAATATTATTTTCTAAACATGCGTAGTCAATAAAAATATGTCAGTATTAATTATGGCGTGTTTAACATCATCGGTCCGTAACGTTTGAGATGCGATATTGAACCACAATTCATATCAAACTTAAGAAGTCCAAGAAGTTCAGCTTCGGATTGTTGCACTATCAGCTACTTCAGTTTATTGAAATCATTACAGTAAAACGTTATCACAAACAATTAATGCAATTTAATTTGATATTGAGACACAAAAGCCCAGAATATGCCAAAGACTATGCCAAATGTTGAAAAATTCCTCAAGGAAACTTTGGAGGCCCATCAATGAGTCATACCACTTTTGCCGATCGACTTATAGTATAGTGGAGTAGATTGCTACAGCAGAAGCCACCAATATTGTCAATTCTTTGATCCCATAGAAAAATGACATATTTTGATAAATAATCATTGTACAAATTTCTCTGAATAAGGTTTTGAATTTAGAAAAACAAAACCCTCAAAACTTATTTGCATTTTTAATATATATAGGAAGTCATGGCAAAATTTATTATATATATATACAATACACGGATATAGATTTGAAATGCTATTTTCTTTTCTATATATATTTTGGATTTTATATGCATAGATTTTTCACAGAAAATAAAAAAATATATAACATTTTTACACAAGTTACATGTATATTCACTTACTTAATATTTAGTTACATTTATACAAATATTTTAATGTTTGTATATTTATATACCTTATAATACCTTATACAGATATAAATTATATTAAATACAAAATATAGAAAATAAATATGCTTCATATATAATTTAAATTGAATACTTTTGTAAGTTCGTATAGAATTTAAAATCGACTATGTAAATATGTGTACATATAAATTATATAAGTTAAAATATATAGTTTAGCAACCAAGAATTATTTATATATATTGTATAGTATAATGCGAACATTCGTTTATTTATGCATATACGCAATATAATATATATTTATATCTATTGATATAGCATATATATATTTAAGAGCTATTATGTAATTCATAACCATTATGCAACAACATTTACCTGAATATATATACATTGTAATTGCATAACACATATATTCCATTAATTCAATGTTGCGTGTTTGATGAATTTTAAATTTTTATTTATATATATAGTATATGTAAATTGGCAAAAAAGTCAACCACATCAATGTCTAATAAAAATGGAATTTTTTTAATTTTTATTCTCATAATAACTTTTCTAATGCATTATAGTATATTTTTTTCAGCACCATTTGCACTACAAAACGCGAGAATCAAAATTTTTGTGTTTTTTTTTAAATTACAATGTAATTTAAATTTAAAATGTTTCATTGCTTTCTACACCATGTATATTCGATCGTATAGCTGTTTATTTTTAATTAGTATTAATCATTTCTTACTGATCAACCACATATTAGGACGCGTACGACGGCGTCCGTTAAACAGTCCTTTTGAACTCTTGGCAGCATTGCTGAGGTTGATTTTTTAAAAGCGAAGGGTTTCCAAATTGTACTGGTCTCTCTTTCAGCTATCCACGTGAAAACCACGATTATTTAAATCACTTAATAAATATCATTAAGCACTCTGTGGTGTAAATGATAAAAATGCCAACCTAAAATTCTTACAAAATTTTGGGGTCGTGGGTTCGAATCCTACTGCAGACATAAAATATGTTTTGTGTTTTGGATTATTTTTCGAATCTGAATTTTAACACAGAGTTGTATTTTTATCGGATACAACATGTTTTGAATTCATTTGCCTAATGTTAGAACAAGTAAAATTCATTGAAATTCACTATTTGGATATAGAATACTCGAATTTTTATCCGAATTTAATTAACTAATTCGCAGCGAGATCAGACTCAGAAAAATAAGAAATAAAAAAGAAGTGATAACATAGAAACGATAAAAAAAATAAGGTTTTGTCCAACTATACTTATTTTACAAACCAAAAACATGTTTTGTCTGCTGTATTACTTTCAGAGTGGGATGTGGGTCTTCACCCCTTATGATTACGCTGCGACTTTTTATTTTCAATGAAAAATTGATAAAAAATAACTAGCATTGCATTGCGTTCCAAATTAATATCAAACAAAATGATAAATTTACCTTGACAGATGAGATCGTTTATATGAACACATAATTAAAATTAACTTTGAAGTATAATTATTGGTTCGGTGGTATACACAGAAGAAAAAATGTTCAATTTCCTTATTTTGCTTTGTTATAACACCTATATAATTGCCAAATTGTATATTATAACTGAATGTAGGTTTTTATTATTTCAAAATTGTTTTCCGTATTGTAATTTTCAGAAAATTTTGTACGTGTAAATTATCTTATATAGGATTGTTTTAATATGCAAATCAAAATGAAAAACAAATAAAAGAACCCATACAACTTAAATTAAATTAATAACTTTGATAATGTCCGCACATTCATATACGGATATAAAACAAAATCGTATTTATTACAATATATTTTATGTGTTCGCGTTTCTGTTATAATTTTTTTTATTTAAAAGCATGAAACGACGCAGATATGCAGGGTGAATACTGAATAAAAATAAATATAGAATAGCAAAATATACATTTAATTATAGAAACATAATTTATGTATGTCTCATATGCTTATTAAAACCAGAAAAAAAAATTAGAATGACATTACAAATATATACCAAAAAAATAATAATAATTGTATACATATAATATATAGAATGAATATAATAATGCATGAATTATATATATACATCATTATATGTTACGTGTATGTATAGCTATACAGATATATATAAGGTGTAACATAATATTGTGTTATATAATATAAAACATTAGAATAATATTTTTTCAAATCTTATATACATATACTTATATATTTAGAATTAGTAAATACATACACAGTATGTCTCTTGATATGAATAACATATTTTATCCTCTGTGGTGTCGTTGTTAACCCATGTTCGAATCCTTTGCTGCAGACATGAAAAATTTAACAGTTTATTTTTGTAATTTTCAAATTTTTATTTGACGCCGGATAGTATATTTTACGGTTGGTCGTACGGCTAATTACCACGACACCACAAAAATCAAAGGTTACGATCTTATCTTATAAATTCAAGCAATGTATGGTCAATAATGTATATAGAAAACTATAGAATTCAAATAATGGGAACATTTTAATTAATATAAAAAATCAGTTTAACCTTATTGAATATTAAGGTCAGGAAATCGACAAGGTATTTTAAGACTCTATAGTAAATACACTTTTTGAGAATAGATTCATATTAACAATCTATTCTGACCTTAAATTAATTCGGCCGTCCCATAAAAGAATTAGAAAACGAAATTTTTGTAAAATAGAAATTAAAGAAATATTTTTCAATAGATCCCTACACCCCTTGTCCAATAAATCTCAATAAAACAAAGTCAGTTTTGAAGTAATTCATTCGTCCAATTATTGTTGGAATCGTGTACCACTGAGACTGTGCATAATCAATCTAAAGAAGTGATAATCAGAAGATTGGTGAGCGCGCTTAGTGTGGGTGCACTTCCAATTGGAGTCGCAACAAGTGGCAGAGCTGAACGTCTTTTGGAATAGGTGGCCTAGCTGAATTACACAATGTAATCATTTTAAGCATATTACTAGCGATTGCTAGCCTCGCTTTAGCAAAAGCTCATTATTCAATTTGTTAGATTGATATTTGTAAACTAAACCTACTAATCCTACCAAATGCAGAACATTACCTTATGAACGTGGATGTACCGTTTTGGCTGTACTGTTGATGGTGGGCTACCCATAGGTTCCTTCGTTTGGCATTATTGTCATAGTAAATACACTTTTGCTGCAAAGAAAACATTGAACCGGTTGCGAATAGCACTTTCAGACAATTCATGTCGTACCAATTTTCCCACCTATTGAATATATCCGAAGGGTTTAAAACTTTTGGCAACAGTAGCTCTTAGCGCCTTTCCAATGAGTTCTTCTATTGGAATCACTTTCCAATTTTCATATAGTAAAAATAAATGATTGTTACAATGAGACCGTAGATAAAAATAAAAAAAATACTATAAAACTGTTTATATTTCCATCTAATATTTTTTGTGTGAGTATTAACGTTAACATCCTAATTGTAAAATAGTCGTTTTGAATTATCGAAAAGTGAAGTCGAGAAATTGACGATATCATTTAACCCACTTATAAATACTATTTCGATAATGCACATTCTTATTAACAATCTAAATAATTTCACTGTTTTACGTAACGACATATTACTATATTTTTCAACAGAATTGAAGTGTTTATAAGCTGTTTCTTAAGTGCGTGCGTTTATATTTAGGTTACCTAATTAGTTAAAAATATGGCAGATAAATAAAAAAATTAATACATTTTTCACCTTCTGTTGTTAGTTTCTTAATTTGTGGCTTTTACGGTGTCGTTAATTAGCCGTACGATCAACCGGTGGAAAATACAACTCGGTGTTAAAATTCAGATTCGAAAAATAACCGAAAACACAAAACATATTTTATGCATTCAGTAGGATTCGAACCCACGACCCCAAAATTTCGTTAGAATTCTAGGTTGGCATTTTTATCATTTACACCACAGAGTCAATGAGAGACAAAGACAGGCAGATAAATAGGAAATACAAAAAAAAAAATTAGGGGAAAAGAGATAAACAAAAGAATAAGAAACAATTCAGGAGCATAAATAAAAATGCATTTTAGTATTTACGCATTCTTGATTTGTATGCCAACCTATTCTTCTCTCGATTCGATTCTCTAGTCAAAAACCAATAACAGAAAAAATGTTTTATGTCATCGTTATAGGATTCGAACCAACGACCTCAAAATTTGGTTATAATTTTAAGATCATATGTTTTATACTTTTTATACGCAGAATCACAAACGTGGGTAGAAATGTGGATTAAATAATTAAATATATTTATGGAATAAACGTAGCGATCTCAAAAAAAAAAATGAAGGAATTAAGGCACTTTAGAAATAATTCACATATATTTTAGTGGTTTAAATTCGACAAAGTTTTCAATGAGATGTGACAACGAAATAGTAAAAGGATGCCGAAATTCCAATGCATTTTATAATTGTTTGTTTGCATACAATAATATTTTACATTGTTTAATTATAGCTTTAACACTTTAACACCTTGTAAAGTAAACGTGAAAGTATATAAATAAAAGATATTATATACGTGATATGATTTTTTTCTTAAAAATAAAATATTTGTATATTCTATATACTATATGACTATATGCTATATGTATAATGTATATACTATATGACTATATGCATTTATATATACAGTATATATACGCAATGAGTAAAATAAAAAGGAATATTCCATATAGAATATCATGTCATAAAATAAACCTTTTCTAAAATTAAAGAAATTTATTATTATAATGTGTATATATACAATGGTAAAAATATCCATACCTATGCAATGAATACGACTATATATGTTATAATATATACAATGTATATATAGTATATATACCACGCGTATATTATATTAAAGTTAAAATATTTTATGTAATAAAATAATATAAAGCAAAACCATTTGCTTTGTATTAATATTATATAATAAACCTATCTATGTATATGCAAAATTTGAATTCGTATAAAACAATAAATGCTGCGAATGTATAAGAAAATGAAAAAGAAAAAAGGAAAATCTTATGAATTATAAAGTTTTCTTACAAACAAAACTGTATAATAATTCAAAAATGCATGTTTTAAAATGTGCTGAAACAAAAAAAAAACACACACAAATAATAATTTTTGACAAATATATTTTTTTTAATTTTCGTTTTGTATCAACAAATCCTTAAGGAGTCATAATTTTCTTCTAGTTTTTTATTTTTTATTTCTTCGCTCATATTCGTTATCTGTCACATTTCCAATATATACATCAAGATCATAAATTTCTATATGTATCATCACCACCACATCCACCAAATAAATGGATTGTTTTTGTGTGTGGTCGTAAAAACATCAATTTTTTACAATTAAAAACCTTTTATATTATTCCGGAAATAGGCCCAATACACATTGACTATAACCACAAGTCGCCGCAAGGCAATAAAACAAAAACACAAATTGATGAAAATAGAAAATATATAAAAATGTAATTTAACATTTACGCTAAGATATATGATTATTTATGTTACATAATAATTATTAAAAAATATATACAATGAAAAATAAAAGGAAAAATTAATTTACATATTTCATTTACTTTTAAAATTGTATTTCTTATTGAATTAGAATTTATGTTTGTATATTATTGATTGCCGTAATGCAGAATCTACATATATGGACTTTATATCTGGTATAGCTTCTAAAATTACAATTTTAGAAAGAGTCGCGTATATTTTTTTCCTAATTTTTTTTGTACCTTAGAACATTTTTTTTCTTACTATCTCGTTTTTTCCTTCACAATATCATATCAGTTTTGTACCAAATAATTGTTCAATATGTATGTAGATATAAGGCTGAAAAGTAACTGACACACTTTTTTTAATATAAATAACAATAAATTTTTCGCTTTACAACCAATAATTTGGTTTTAGCGTCGAACAACAGCTTTCCGTTGTTAGTTTCTTAATTTGCGGCTTTTACGGTGTCGGTAATTAGCCGTACGAACAACTGCATACAACTCTGCGTTAAAATTCAGATTCGAAAAATAACCGCAAATACAACAAATATCTGATGTCTTCAGTAGGATTCGAACCCAAGACCGAAGAATTTCGTTAGAATTTTAGGTTGGCATTATTATTATTTACACTTTTTTTTGTTTTTTTTGTTATATTCAATTTTAAACTTAATTTGTGTTTGTTTTGCATGTTACCAAAATCACGTTATAGTACTCGTAAGCATTTAAACATTTGACTCCGCGGTGTAGTTGATAAAAATGCCAACCAATTCTCCCAAAATTTTAGGGTCGTGAGTTCGAATTCTGGTGAAGACATAAAATATGTTTTGTGTTTTTCGGTTATTTTCGTATCTGAATTTTCACACTGATTGTGAGTTGCATATTTACCCACGCCGTTGGTCGGACGGATAATTACCGACACCGTAATAGCAAGAAGTTAAGAGTATGTTTAGCACTTAAGCAAAGCTATCTCATTTATTGCTAAAATATTTGCATATAAACAAAATGCAAATTTTTGTCTTGCTTTGTTACATTTGAAATAACCCATTTGGGTAGTACTGCTATTACGATGATCCCCGCAAGAGAGACAACAAATTGACGCAAAATATATAGACAGAATAAGATACCATTGATATAATACATTCTTTAAAAAGCTTATTAGCTTATTAATATTATATATATGTATGTTTGCGTTTATTTGCGAACAAAGGACATCACCCTGTTTGCTTAAGAGTTATTTTCCCCTTTCGGAATTTAGCGAGCAATGGTTAAATATTGATGAATTCACAATGTCATGAAACGACAACCATTAATAACCAGTAAAGCTACACTTACATGCTTCATTAGATATTCCTATATTTCCAAAGATTTGCACTTTCGTGTATGTGAAGTTTTAATACCCAAATCTCAGAAACGCAATATAGAATAAACTCAAAATGTTCCCAAAACGTTAACTTAAATAACTTATACCGTATAATTCAGATTGGGATGGCTATGAAACAAGCTGTTTTATGATCTCGCTCTTCAAAACATATGATTTATCCTTTTTATGTTTTATAGAACACTAGGATGTCTTATAAGGGATCAAATTCTATTTACGATCGTTAAAAATTATGATTTGGCATTAATTGAAAAAGTGTTTTGCTATATTGCATTCAAGATTTTATATGTTTCGTATTTGTCAGGGAAACGTTTCTAATAGGAATTGTATTATATACCTCCTTTATATAAAACTTTATTTTAAAATTAATTATAATGGTATTTTCCTTGTAAGTAATAAAAACCAATTAATACTCGATTTTTTTTTTGCAGATTTTGGGAAACTGATATAAAAACCGTAAGGAAAACAAATCGGTCAACTATACGACGAACTCGGATGAATGGTACAGGAATTGGAGCAAAAATGTCGCCGTAAGAATGTTTTTTTTTTCAGTTTTATTTCTTTTCATTTTTTTTAGCATCCAATAAATATAGCAGTTTAAAAAATAGAATAAAAACAATACAATATAGCTAAATATTAGCTATAATAATAAAACAAAAACAAAACCAAGAAAACAACATTTATTGTTCGCCGACATGTTTTTGTGGCCGTCATCCAGTTTACCCATTGTGGTAAACCGTCCTCCACCCATTGTACTTCCAATCTAAATATCCATACCACTTTCCACTCCCTCCTCAAAACCATAACCTCTCGCATTCAAACCTATTCAATTTCCTATCGCCCGTAATATCGTCCTCATTTCTCCCTCTACCAAATTTTAATGGAAGTAATCCTGACTTCAAACACCCCATATCAATTCGGAATGTGTCCTATCACCCGCTTTTTTACTATCTCCATCTAACATTGTTCCTCCACCCCTTTTAACAAAACTTAAGTCTATGCTTTCAAATACCGCACACCCTTTGACTCCCAATTCAATCCAATTTTCAATTCAATTCTACCGCGTTCTTCTTCCATACATCAATCCATCCCACTTTTACTTTCACCATTCCCCACAAAATCTTACTCGTTAACCTCTCCCCTGTTCCTAACATGCCAATAATATACCTCCCATGCACACCAAAATAAACCACGCACAGTGCTAATCTAACAAACTCCAAATATATTACCCAATCGTTAATGCCCCGATTCAACCCCAAGAATATTTAAATATTATAATAATAACAATATATATCTTTTTAAATAATGAATGTCAATCATTTGTCTGTATGCGTTTTTTTTAATTTTACATATTAGATATGAAGGTATTGGCGATGAGAAGAATTTAAATTTAGAAGCAGCTCTCGAGCAAGCTATACGTGAAGCGGCCGATGATGAAACATTACAAAAAGTAAAAAGGATGAGTTATTCAGGAAATGCAACGGGTGAGGTACGATGATATAATGATTAAATTTAAAAATAACAAAAAAATAAACGTCGTATATAATACAAAATTATTAATTATTTATTTATAATATAACATTTAAATAAATAAAATATATTTTAATGTTATTATAACAATCGCAGGATAAATAAAATATATATGTATATATATTGGAATTGCTAATATAAAATCATTTGGTTATTTACACCACCACCACCACCAGTCATCCATATAGTGTTGAAATAAATTTATATGGTTTTTTTCCTTTGCTATATAATATTGATAATATGATATGATATATTGAAGTTGAAAATTATTTCATTAATTTTCGTTTGTAAGAAAAGTTTTTCTTTATGCAAAATTATTTTCTATAAAAATAATGAATTTCAGAAAACAAAAAAAAAAGTGATAGCCAAACTTAGTTTAGTTATTGTGCGAGCTAATAAATTTTACACAATTACAATTGTATGTGAAATTCTTTTCCAATATATATAATCGTTTTGTTTACGAACAAATTCGTATAATAGTCAGTCATCATAATTCTTTTAAGATTCGGTCAATATACGCATTTATGTAATTTTCTGAAGGAGGTTTTAAATATTTTAATACTATAATTTCGGAAATAGAATAAAGTCGTAAATTGATTTTTGAATTATTTGCATCCATTATATTACATAATAAAAAGGTTGTTTAAATCATAAATATTGGTGGTATTCGTCAATTGAAGACTGTGCATTTGTAATTCACGTTATAATTACTAAAAATTTAAGGATTACGCCTTATGGTAGATTTAGTAATATAAATATTTTTTTTGAATTTTGTTTTGTGGATTATCAAATTTTAATGCGGTTAACACAAAGTTGCTTGAATATTATTAAAATAATCTCTTATACTCCTCTGTATCTAATACATATATGGTATATAAATTCTATAAACAAAAAATTGAAAAAGATTTCTTAAATAAATTTTAAACTTTAATGAAAAAGTTTGATATGCCATATATAATTTAATTCCTATATTATATAATTATTTTATTTTGTGTATATACATTATACATATATGCAAAAAAAAGACAATTTTGTCAACTGATTGTTTGCGAACATTGCTCTATATTTTGTAAACAAACAAAAAAAAACGTTGACCGCATAAAAACTTTCTCCAGAAAGAATTTGCGTAAATATATCAAATGTCATCTTCAGCTTATAGAGATGAATTAATATATATAGAATAAGGAAGTGAGATAATAAATATACTTCTTTTTTTAAAAATCACATATATTAAAAATAAATCTTCATCACTCACTCGGATATTTCACTTTGGTATTAAATTATTTTTAATTTAATGTAATTTTATACGGTTTTAAGATATTTAACAAATCTTATATATAATATACCAAACATCGTTATGTTTACATTTTTTACAATACAATATTCAAGTAAATATTTTTTATAAACTATTAACCAAAAATACTTGAAATATAACATACATAACATTATGTATTTTGAAAAATAAAAGGATCATGTAAAAATTATAAATAATGGATTAACTTAAATGAATTGTTTTCTTCGTGCGTTTCTGGCTCGAGAAATGTACATATATACAAATCATATAAAAATATTTAATATAATTTATGTACACATATACAAACCGAATCCGAATAGGTTTTGTTATCTATATGAAATAACAAATACAAATAAAACGCAAACAGGCCAAAACCTGAGACAGGAATCATGTACTTGTGGTATGTAAAAGGCGGTTAAATCGTTCACCAATCAATTAATCATAAAATTTAAATATAAAATGGTTTGTCACACTAATATATTAAAATGTATTCACAAAAACACCCTCAGATTTAAATTTATATGGAATGGATGGAAGCAGTGGGATCGTAAATTCATCTAAATAAACGTTTTTCCATTTTTCATCAAATAGCCGGATACAAAATTTTAAATGAATTGCTTCTAAACCGAAAGACACATCTATAATAATGTTTGAGCCTCTATATGAGTGTGTGGATGGATAGAATAACAAAAAATTCCACTATATAAAAAAAAAAAATTCACACTTCCAGATTCAAAATTTCAAATAAATTGGTTAGAAGCAGAATAAGCTGTCCTCAGATTTTATATGGGAAGTGAAAATCGTTTATCTAACCTTTCACATAACTTCCAGACATAAAATTTCAATTGAAACTGAACGAGATATGTCTAATAATCCCTTGGATCTCTATGAAATTTTGACGAAGCGGTGGGATCAAAAAGTAAACTATTGTTCAACAAGCTCTACTAATAACAATCCTTTACCAATGGATTGAATGGAAGCAATGGAATATGAAAAATGCCTCTATCTAAGAGTGTTTCCCTTTTCATAAACCTTTCAGAAACAAAATTTTAACTTAATTTGTTAAAAAACATAATGAAATATCTCTAATAATCTCTTGACTTTATATGGGTACTCGTGGATTTGATGGGATCAGAAACAATTTCTGAGAACGTAATTTTTTGCATTTCGTACCCAAACTCAATATATTCAATATTACTAATAAATATCTTCATGTATACAAGAAATAAAAAAAATTGGAAATTGGCATGGTGCTCAGTTTTCCAAAAAAAAAAATAGATATAATCGAGTGTTTCTGTCGATAAAAACTCATGATTCGTTGAAATAAGCTATTGTTTTGTCCCAAACGAAACTTATACGTTACATTCTAAAAGTAAGTGTGTACATATATATGAGAATGGATTATGTGTATTTTAACCGTCATTTCAAAACTAAATCTGACAGATGCCAATTATAAAAGCTTTTGATTCCAAAAAATAAAAAGAAGTATTATAATCATATATTTATTTATTAACATATATTACATATATGAATGAATACGATATTTCAATTCAATTTTTTTTTTTGTTCTATTCTGCATAAGTGATGGATACGAGTGTACTCTATTCTTTGTATAGCATATATACATGTATATATTTATTTATATATAAGAATAAACAATTTACGAAAAAATATAGACATCGTGTGTTTATATCTTAATATATAGAAGAATGATCTGATTGTACTGTAAGAGAAAACAAAATAAAAGTGGAAATAAAAACACTATGGTAATCCTTAATATGGCGCAAAAAAAAACAAAGAAGAAGCAATAAGCAGATTACGCACAAAATTTGTAATTTAAGAAGGGTTTGTTTCAAGTTTCAATATATTGTGTATATATAAAAATATAATGCCATTGAATACAACTTGAAATGAAAAATAAAAACAATTTGTTTATATGCGAGGGCTCTTTTATAAATTCATGCAATGATTGGGAAAACAGTCTATATTTAAAATGCAACATTTTTTTAACAGGTTTGTGTTAATTTATTTTAATTATTTTAATAATTCGCGGTTGTGCATTTTTAGTTATTTGACGCAGTTAACGAACTTATATCAATTTCAAAAATTATGATTATTATAAAATGTTTAACATTCTGTTCAAAACGAATTCTTACACGAAATAGAATACATCAAGTTTAATTTGCATGAATGTAACTCATGTAACACATGTAGCCTTACATCCTTGATACCCACTGATTAAATTGTACTATTTTCCTTTTCTTTATTTCGCATATACATATTTAAAAAACAAAATAGTAAAAAATATACAAGGCTTATTCTTTATTATGTTGTATTCACATACATCTTCGTAAATTAACCTAAATGTATCGTACTTTATATAACCAATCTATCTCATTTATTGATTGTGTTGCGCTTATATTCTATACTGGTTGGTTATATATAGGATATAATTCCAAATAATAAAGAAAAAATTAAGGAATCAATTCAGATTCAAAAATATAAAAGTAAAATTATACCAAATACCTTTATATGTATATTATTTAAGACGTTTATGTATGTATATTTTTATAAATTAAATTGTTAAATAAATTGGTTTTGACTTTCTGTATACATATATACATATAAGGCAATTCTATGCTTTATTGTTGAATATAGAAAATTCGTATATTTTTAAAGTATCAGATAAAACAAGTTAGAAGATCAGCCATAGCGGTTTCCATATTATTGATGTATTATAAAACATTATAGGTCAGATGATGGTAGATTGTTAAAAATTACTTTATACAATTAAAATACCAATATTTTTGTCTCGTGTAGTTTTGATAAAAGGTTAATGTAGTTTATGTGTAGTTTTGCGGCATTTTGAAAATTACACCAAAACTACAAAAATTACCTGTTAAAACCGATGTAGTACAACAGCCCGTCATTCTGTCCGTACGGGATTCCTGAATCCCTAAAAAAAAAAGAATTGTCGATTCGCTTTCGTTGATTAAGTTTGAAATAGAGAGCCTATACTGTATGGTATAATGTGTTTATTTATTGTCCCAATTGTAAATCCCTATAAGGTTTTTGGATAGTAAACAATATCCTAAATTCATATCTATAATATAGATATATATTAGATTTACTAAATTTTAGTTATTATATATTAAATATAAAATTATGTATAAAAAATAATATATATTGTATATATGCGGCATACGTTTACCCATATACTTTTTTTTTCTATAATATACATGTAATCTAATAATACCTTATGGGAAGAAAAACGCTTTATTACCGTAAAAATCTTGACATGAAAAATAACTATTCTCTTGACATATAATACCATCTGTGACATAAACATCTTTTCTTGTTTCATGTTAGCGTACAATTTGTATTAAATAATATATATTATATACTATAAATATGTAACATATATATCATTCGAATGTGAACGCATATACATACGTAGAAGTCTTATATGATTCAGGCGTTTCAGTTTTTATATATTTTCATTATGAAACCATTGAAACAAAACAAAAAAAAATAAAGAAAATTAACACGATGTAAACAAAAGCTAAATATCATAAATATATCAAATTCTTTTCAATTTACAATAAATTGTGTAATATTCATTTTACCACAGTTATATAAATAATAGTTTTTTTATGTTACAACTTTTCCAAAAACAAAAGCTCCCATATAATACTATTTGGGGTTGTTATTTTTTATTGTTTTCATATTAATATCAAAATTACAAGATGTTCGTTCACGCAAACACATTTTACTGAATTGAGGATAAAGCACAGAATTTAGGCATTCAGATGATTCAAACGCATGCGCTGTTTACCATATTTAAACGTTTCATAATATCAAAATTGTTGAAAATTTGTGATTGTTTTGGCTATTTTAAAATAGTGAAACCATTTATTTGACATACTAATGGTATTTTTATTACAAAAACCACTGACTGAGTGGTACATTTTGATTGGTTAAGAAGTTCACTCAGTCAGTGCGTTTGTTTTTATTACGGATTATTTTCAAAATCGAGTGTGCACTCATTTTAAAAAATGAACCTCGTCCCCTTCCCTTTTGACAACTGATTTTATTTTCGGTGGCATTCATATTCATATACGAATGAACTATATGTTTATAACCACACACAAAGACTAATTCTACAATATTTTATTTTTCATGTTTATTACTAAATCGCATTGAAAATAACAACTGGTGCCTTGGCAAATGTAGTAATAAAAATATCATAATATACAGTTTACACCATAGTATGGTGATCATATACATTATCTTGCACATACGATATATTCTGTCTATAACAAATGTGATGTGTAAACCAGACAGAACTTCGGTTATGGCAGAAAATTATTATTATCGTTTTTCCATGAATTTGGATTGGATCATAGACAGATATTTCCATAATACATTTCAACGCATGTTTTTGGTAGCCCGATCGATTCAGACGTTAGTCATGTTTTTTATATTGTAATATATGATATGACTTCTTATTGTGACTATATGTATAACGGAACCGATGTGACATACCCGCACAGTACACACTACGATGTTTATTTTGCATATACAGTCATCTCTAATTTTATACGGTAGATACTGTGATGCGGTAGATTCTGTAATTTGAAAAAATACCTAAATTTTGTTAATAAACAGTGCATAAATTAATCAGTTTAAAGTTTGCAAAAATATTGTCAAATTCATTAGTATTAGTTAATTAACATTTCTTCTTCGTGCTCGTGGACCGTGTTATTTCAAATTCATGTAAAAAAACAATTGGATGTAATTTATAAATAATAATTACTATAATAAATGCGATTGGAAAATATTCCATACAGAATTCCTATGCAAAACTATAAGGTTAT
This sequence comes from Dilophus febrilis, assembly GCA_958336335.1. Taxonomy (NCBI): domain Eukaryota; kingdom Metazoa; phylum Arthropoda; class Insecta; order Diptera; family Bibionidae; genus Dilophus; species Dilophus febrilis. Next base: position 36,661,633 of record OY284471.1, read on the forward strand.
GGCATATCGGAAAATATTCCATTTGATTTTCCCTAGTTGAATACATCGGGTTCTCGAATATTGCCGTATTTTGTTCCTACCATTCAGAATGATTTTCAATAGCATAACTTTTATTTACATTAGATTTTTTAGAATTTTTTAATACAAGGTTTTTCCAACGCGATAATGGTTTGAAATAAATATTGACTTTAAATATCAGCCATATAATCGACTAATATCAATTTTGAGATTGAAATTGATAAAACAACCTGTATACACATACAACATTCTTTTATTTTGTTTATATCGTCACATTCGCTTTAGTTCAATATTATTTTAAGAAATGTAGGTAACAAATTATGCACATATAAATAAACCTGTAGAACGCAACGCATATATATGTGATATAATATATGAATACATATGTGATGTATCTGATGAACCCTCCTCAAATTACCAATTTATATATATACCGGAAAAAAAAATTCAAGAATAAAATATAATATACATTATGAATTGATTTTCACAGATATGTAGTATAACAATAGAAGAATACAAATTACTTATAATGATAAAGAAATAAAAGCAATAAAATAATAATAAATAAAAAATTCATATTTATATTCATTTATTTTTTAATATTTTTTTGTTTTATATATAGATTGCACATCAATTGGGAATTTCCACAACGAGTAATAGTCCTAATAATGGGGGTGGCAGTACGGGTAGCGGTGGTGGTGTCGGTTCATTTAGAAATTCTAAAATGAAAACCGATTTTAAATTACTAGATAAACTATTAACATCATTATTGGAACAACGTAACGATAACAGTAATAAATCAATGAAATTAAATCGAATGAAATCATTTAGAAGTTCATTTAGGAATCGACAGTCAACAACGAACATGACAAATGGTAATAATAATAATAATAATAATAATAATAATAGTCATATCGGTGGTAATGGTGGTAGTACGTCTTCTACCAGTTATCAACAAATTCAAAATACAACATCAACAATGCCAACAATAATGGAAACAAATAATCTCAATAATAATAACAGTCTACCTAGAACTTCTTACTCAGCACCGCCGCCCATTTCTTCTTCATTAGCACCCGCCGTCGCATCAAATGTCAGACAAATTATAAATACAATAGCTAATGCTCCACACAGATTTAGCCAAAGTAATGACGATGGTATGAATGAAGAAAATTCTAATTTAACACAAAATATTTTAGATTAAAAAAAAAATTAAAAACATATTAATTTGCTATGCAATGTATGTTAATATAAGTAACTCTATATATAAGTACATAAATTGCATACATATACACAGTAATTTATATTATTAATTTGGTACAGAAAATATGCTTTTGGTTTACATAGAGGAAGTATTTATATGCATATTAAATTTTCACCATAATGTATTATAAAAAAAATACAATATTATGTTTTTAGATATTTATAAAAATACAGATAGGATTTTAATTTGCATAATCAAATGGGGAATGTACTTATTTTATAAACCTATACGTATATAGTATATATGTAGTGTAGATACACATTCAGAGTGTATTAATATGATATTATACATTTAGTGGTAGATTGCTGGTTAATTATGGAATTAAATTGGAATTTATTAAAAGCATAAAATGTACTATATTTATTATAATGTAATTTTTGTGGATAACTCCGGAAATATTTTACCATATAGATCGCTTGAAATGAATTAAAATCCCACAAACCCACCGGAAAAATTCAAACGGAACGGCTTTTCGAGTTAAACGCAAACTTTATAATATGAAAATAACGACCTATATACACATTTAAATTTTCCATAGGTGTTGATTTTCAAATGGCTCTTTCAAATGTCTTGAAAACTGCGTATATACACCATTTTGGATTTAAATTAAATTACAAAATTTAATACTAATTAAGCGATAATTGCGAATAAGCACTCATTTCACGAAAATGGAAACATTTCCCAAACAATGTATTTACGTACCACTCACGTAAGTAAATATTGCGATATGGCAACCAAACGTGAGAATGAAAACCGAGAAACGTGTAAATAAAAATCGATAGGTGGTTAAGAAACTAGAATAAATATTGATTATAAAAGAAATAAAAATACGAAATTATTATAAGAGCGCGCAGTTAATGTTTTCTCACAAACAAACATTTTTACTCACAAGGTTGGTTGTGAATAGTTGTGACTTTTGTTATTGCATTTTGTTACAAAACAAACAAATTGCGAATTGTTCATTTTCTCCCGCAATCTCACATTTCCACATTCACACATCCTTCGGGAATGTGCTCCTGTTTCTGAATGCATTTTAAAGAACGCCTTCTAAATATATTCTAAAGAAGCGCTGTTTTAGAAGCGTGTTTTTTTTGTTATTGTCTGAGATATCCCGTTTGCTTTACAACCAACAATCGGGTTTATCGCCCGACAATAGCCTTCTGTTATTGGCTTCCTAATTTGTTGATTTTACGGTGTCAAATTCCAAAAAAAAATACCCAAAAACAAAAAACATGTTTTATGTCACCTGTATAGGATACGAATCCACGACCCTAAAATTTTGTAAGCATATTAGGTGTGCATATTTATCAACTACACATCATACTATACCCCGTGTAATGTTATATTTATTTTCGGGTATAAATTAAAACATACATTCATTTTTTATATATGTATAATATATACATTATACATATATATATTTATATATATCATATTTAATCATATTCTTTTGTTTTTTCCTTTTTTTTTTACAAAATCGCACATATACATTTTATATACTCACAACATATATTTTAATAAAAAATACTTATTTCAAAACAATTTTTTTTTTTGATATACCTATGAAGATATTACTACTTTTTCAAATTGTAATAATTTGCATCGGTTCAAATAAAATTCATTTTATATATTCCGTTTATTTACATTTAAATACAGAAAAACATTAATATATATATTTTAACTTCCTATTAATGTGTATATATATTTATATACACGTCGAACATAAGATAAAATAATATAAGAATATAACAGCATAGAATGAAGATATATTTTTATTAATATGCAAATATAGCTCATAGCAATATAGACTTTTACAGCTCATTAATTTTAATTTTTCTTTCAAAAATGTAATAACTTTTGTTATATTTGCATTTTATAATATATTTGGGTATACCTCCTATAACACTCAATATTTTCTTATATTATATTTATATACACATCAATATGTATGTATTTATATTAATATTCATATTTACATAATTTATATTTATATATATATACAAATAATGTATATTATAATATATGTATATACACTACAGTCTGTCCCAGTCCGTCTCCAAGGGGACTTTATCTTCAACCGAATTACAGGTTTTTAAACACATTTTGTTCATTTTCATGTAACATTCATAGTTCTTCAGTTTGTTCATTGAAATACTTTTATATTTTCGGATGGCGGCTTCCAAAAAGGTAATACGTCTTGTTGTATTTTTATTCAAAAATTTACCATTATTACCTTTAAATTTGTTCCGAAAAATATTTTTGCTAACCACAATACCACACACAATACAATACCAAAATTTTTCGCAGCATCTTTTAAATTAAAACTAATTTCGTGTAATCCATATCTGTGACTTATGAAATTTGGTGAACTTTAAATGAACCTTATGATGCATGAAATTTATTTTGGCTAAACAAAATTTGTATCACGAGCAGTTTCGAAGTTGGAAATTCCTTGGGAAAATAGGTAACTCTTCCAATTTCAACCTAAATATTTCCAAATAACAAATGACAGATAGCAAACCATTTGCCTTAATCAAAATTAAATATAATTCACTGGCCTATATGGTAAATAAAGAACTTATTTCTAGTTATAACCCGAATCAGAAACCTTACATAGAGGGTGGGTTAAATTGCGGCTTAAATTATAATACAAAGACCGAACAAATGTTTTACTATAGGAACGAAATTGGTTTAACACTGTGTAATACAGAGGTAGTGCTTGAAGTATAAGATATCGTTTGGGAATAAAGAAGTAAGATGATACGGGGACACACTGTATATACATAGGATTGTATATCCTAACATTCATACAGAAAATTGAATAGGAAAATTATTTGATTTTTTTTTCTTATTATCATATTGCTATATGTTTATAATTTAAAAGGGTGCTGAATATATACGTATATGTGAAAAGAAAAGCTTTGTTCAATTGGTTCAATCATTCAAAACATGTATCAATAATCAATACATATGATATTTAATATTCTATGTAGTGTATATATATATATAAATAGAAAACTTATAATAGACTCGACAAATTGATAAAACGTTCATATGATATGAATAAATTCTTGTCATTTTTAAGAAAAACATACATAAAATCTCAATGGCGTTATCAATGAATTTTATCAATAAAAATCACACTTAAATATTTCATATACAGATCTAAATTTTGAATCATCCAACATTGGTGATCCCACTACAATGGAACTATATGAAATATTAGAAAATAAAGGATCCATATATTTATATAACATGGGAACAAAAAAAAAGTATTCGTTTTTTTATTCATATATTAGGAATTTTTTGGAGCTTTGGACTGACTTCCCTAAGCGCTTATGTTGACCATATATATGTTTGTCATTACTAGAACTTCAATTTCGTTAGGAAGCTTAAAATTTCTAGGTTGTTTTATATATCCGACCTCCAACTAATATAACATCAGATCGCCGAAATACGGTTGTTAGGAATTTCGTTCTGATATTCTATGTAAACAGTTTTATTCAAGTTATTGGCAAGTAACTTTATTTTTAATAATACATCTGAAAAATGGCAAAAGAATGAAATATTGCGGGAATAATCCAGCATCCGTTTTACATATGAAAAATCGTCTTGAGGTTAAGCAATACAAAATCATGACCTAACATATATAAACAAAAAAAATTATTTGGTTTTTTTTTTAATTTTTGGCCGAACAGATCTCTTTCTGGCATCTGCTCTATCGTTGACCTCCATTACACTATGTCCAGGTGTTCACATTAATGTGACTTTGTTGACCTCTGACACAGTCTTCAGTATGCTTAGACAGTCGACTATGAGTTCCGACTCTATTTCTCGGGAGTTGATAGCCATAATTGTTTATATAGATCTATATCTATAGATCTATATTGATATAGATGGAATATAGATCTATTGGTATTTATTTCTCTTATCCCTAAGCCATCTGACGCAAATTTCTATTGAATGAATTTCAGGCTGAAAAACTGTGCTGTAGCAATCCAGAGTGAAACCCCAGGTTCCAACTTATATTAGGGAACCATTCGTGAATTTAATTTTGTTTTCCAACCACCCTTGCCTAGTACAAAACAGAAACAAGAAGTTCATATCGAATTTATACGATCTAGCGGTGGTAACATGAGCTTCAAGAGCGGTTGTGTGGGTTGTGTTCATTGCTCCTGTAATCCCCAAACACATCAATCTCTGAAGCGGTGAAAAACTTAATAATGATGAATACATTTATCTAGTGTTTTGGAGGGCTTTTGAAATTGCCATTGCCATTGGCAACAGAACATTTCAAAAATCCACCTTGGACACTTTAACAAGGCTCGGCACTTGCTCATAGAGCAAAAAACATTTGATCTATTTAGACAAAATGTTTTACGGTTTATTACAGAACAACAATGGCATCCAGACCTGAATAAGATGGATTTCTACATATAAAGTATTTATAGAGTATGTTTGGGCTAGTTTGAAATAGCTAAAAAAAACATTTGATGAAATAATGAAACACTATTCCAACAGACCACAGTCGTGCATGCTTGAAGGTGATCATAATAAAAATTGTATCTTTTAGTAGATCGTAAAACAAAAGACAAAATAATTTTTAAAATTATTTTCAATTTCAAATGTGCAAAAGCTATTTATATATTACTTGCAAATAACCTGACCGATCCTGTATATGTAAATGATGTGTAGATTTTCGTAAGTATATTTAAATCATTAACATTATCAGAAATAATTTTTCCTTCTAATAATAATTTCAACATTAATAGTACTAAAAAGTCAAATCCCAATCTAAAGTTTTTTTTATATGTAGAGGGTTATATTTTCGATATGTTAAAACCCAAAATAATGCTAATAACAATTTATTAATATATTATATATTTATAATAAAAATAAAATTGTTTACATTTTCATATTCACTTTTTTGTTTACTTTTAAAAGAGAATTATTTTTTAAGTCTTTTTTCGTTTGTCTATTTTAATAAGAAAGGAAAAATTCAAAGAAAAATTAAATTAAATTAAATACCTTTAGGTCTATTTTTATAAACGTCGTTTAAAAAATATATGCTGGTTTAATGGCAAAGATAACTATATCGTATAAGCGCCCGACATTTCAAAATATCACTAACAATAAATACAAAAAACGCAGTCATGTCGACACCTGAAACAGGAAGCACTGAATTTTAGCAAAAGTGGAAGGGGGCGTTAAATCGTTCATCAATCAGTTTTTCATAAAATTTCAAAATAAAGTGATTAAAACAAACTCAAGATCAAAATATTTCAATTGGATCTATTATACATCGAATGAGATATTTCTAATAATTCCTTGGATCTCAATGTGAGTGGGTGGAAATTTCAATTTGGATAATTAGAAAATGAGATAGATCTCTATAGTATCGGGTGGAAGAAATGGGATAAGATAAAAATTCCATCAACATAATTGTTTGCATTTGGTATTAAAAAATTTTTATTCAAATTAAAAAATTGTTAGCAAATATCTTCAAAATTCTGTCCGATATGATATACAAGAAAAGAAAAAAAATTTAGAATATTCGGAAAATTTGCAAGCAAGGGATAGAAGAAATGATTATTATTACATGCATCATCTGCAAACTTAACAAATTCTATATCAGAAAAATAGTATATATTTGAAATTTCAGCCAAATAGCTCCAGTACGTAGTTTTCGAGAAAAATTGGAGACAACCGAAAAGACAACGGAAAAGATAAAATTAATTTTAGTTTTACCTTTACTAAATAAATTCCCTAATTCGTAAAGAAACGTGTAAATGTACCAAAATTGTTTCCAAAAAGAAAAGAATAAGTCACCTTCTGGAAATATCTACTTAAAAGGTAAATTGCATTTATAGGATGTAATACGAGTGTATATATGTAATACAAAAAAACACACAAAAAAACAAAATATTCAAAAAAAAATTAGGTTATACATATAAATGTTCATTATTTATACAGAGTGTAAAGGATAAATAAAGAAAATATAATCTCTAAACTCTTTCATCAATAAAATAACTCATAAACATGTAAAACAGACACCTTAAACTTTATGTCAGAATTTGAATATTCACTTATAATTTAAACAAAAAATTATTAAATATTCAACGAAAATTGGCGCAGATATCATTTAAAAGAATTCATGTTAAAATATAATTAAAATCATAAGAATTTATAGTCTATATAAAATAAACGTAAATTTTGTATGAAAACATTCACAACTCTACATCAACATCAAACATTGCTGGTTTTCCCCTTTGAATAACAAAGCAGATTAAGGGATTGTTGTTAAGTTATCCACCCGGTATATATAAAATGTATTACAATATTCCCTTACATCTACGGTATATATATATACATATTGAAAACGATGTAAATATCTGTATATCCCTATATATTATTATATATAATACAACAATATCATAATAAATGAATTATTTTCATTATTATTATTATTACTATACATATGTAAATTCCTTTTTCTGCGTATTAATCGAAATATATATACCTTCTAAAAAAAATTCTATTTTTATAAGATACTTAAAAGTATATATAAAAAAACAGAAGTTTGTCGTAATCATCAACAACATTCTACCCTAGCGTAGAATCATAAATTCATATATAAATAAAGCAACTTATACATATTTTCTTTATATAAATGGAATTACAGAAGAACCTCATAATTGGACAACCTGTCGGACCGAGCCAAAGTGGTTCGATTCGGGCGGTGGTCATATTATCAAGGTTTGGTCATGGTTTTTTTTTCAAAATTAGGCTACATATACATATTTTCGTTTAAATTTGACACTTATGTTCCTTATTCCTGTAGTACATTAAACAAATGGGGTAAAAACGGGGTTGTGTATTTTTTACCAATAATATAAAAAATATTTTATTAAAAAAAAAGCAACTCATAAAATTTTCAAAATAAACAAAAATATTATAATAAACAAAAATTTTAAATTGAAGTTCAGTCAAAAAAATTGTTTTTCATTAATAGGTTTTTTTTTTAAATAGGATGTCATTTTAATCTGTGTACTATGGCTATATCAAGAAGATTTAGCTCTGTTTTTTCCAAATAAAAAACATTATTTATCAATCATGATGGTTATATTTTTCATTTGAATTTTGTGTTTTATAATGTTCGCTGGCACATCATCATTTTTTCTTTTTTGTTTTTATGTTTATTCCTTTGTTTTTATTCCTTTGGCTTTACAGTATTTTATATTGGAATTAACCGCTCACTACCCCATTCACTGGTCACTTTTATTTTGATTATACATCTACCATATTAATCAAATTATATAATAAATACATACATGTCCATATACATATATAATGAAATGCATGTACATACAGAATTAATATAGTTTATTATAATTGTTTACCATAAAGTATATAGTAAAAATACAAATTTGGTTCAATTAAGAGGTGAGAATAAGGATAAAGTAGTCCATCGGCCCAATATCGGGGTGGTTCGAATATAGATGTTCATTTATACGCATGTTTATGACGAATCTTTCTTACAGTATTAATTGTGGTCTGATTTTGGAATTGGCCAAATTGCACACGCGTCCAATTAGGAGGTGTTACTGTATATTGTTTTGTATTAAATATGGTATATGAAATTTAATTTTAAAACAAATATCTATATCATTAAAAATACATGAAATGTAAAATTACTTACATGTTTGTCTAGAAATGCTGGTAAATTTTCATTAATTTTAATATCAGAACCGCCGCCAATGCCTCTATTATTATTAGTATTATCATTATTATTATTATTATTATCATTATTATTATTATTATTGTTATTATTATTATTTTTATGAAAAGTTGTTGAAGAATTCGCTCCCAAGTATATCGTAGCCTCGTATCTTTTACGTTCACGATCTGAAAATAGATATATACATATATATATAAATAACATAAAATAAATTGTAAATATTTAATCGATGTTCATTTTTTGACATTATGTTACAATTATTAATCATATTTTTTCTACTACTACTTTGTGAATCTATATTCGTTTTTCCTCGGGTAGTTGTGAAAAGTGTTGCTAATTATTATATTAATAAAATTAACAATTAATTTCAATTTAGTTCCATTTTTTTTATTTTGAATCGACAAGTGAGTATGAGGCACATTCGGCCAAGTTAGTACTTTCGATCAAGGGCGAAAGTACTCGAATTAATTTATCTAGTAAGAATAATAATGGTTATCTTCCAACGTCTATTAGAAATGGTACGAAATTATGAATCAAATTGGCAACCAGTTGATTTGAGAAAAGCTTTTCAAAACGCTATTAAAGATGTTATAATTAAATTGAAATCAACCAGATCTGCTGCTATGAAATATGCGGTGTGAAACGAAGTACAATATTGAGAAATTATTTATTTTTTATATTTGATTTATTATATTGAATAAAATTTTTAAACAATTACAATATATGGCCGAATGTGCCCCATGGCTTGACCGAAGTACTCCGGCATGGGACACCTTCAAACAAATGTAGTACATTTTTAAAATATAGTACAAATGTAGTACACATTTTCTATATCTTAAACAAATTCTATATCTTAAATCTTTTGAAGAAACAATCAGCTTATCTATCACTTTACAATACTATTACAATACCTAGTGGTTTACCGCATTCGACTAATATACAACTTCATCTAGCTTCAGATTTAACATCTGCATGAATATCTTCGGAAAATGAATCACTATCATTATCACTTTCACAATCATTTGTGCAATCGGTTAATCCATGTTTATTCCAGTATTTTTACTTTGTATCTTAATTCAATCATTAGATATTTCAGATTTATTAGATTTTTGTATAATTTAATCATATTAATATGAACTAATATACACTTTTATATTTTTCAGATCGATTTTTTATTTTTTTTTATTGATTGTCAAAATGTTAATGTTAATTTTTAAAGTATATTTTTTTCAATTCCTAGATTTTTTAGATTTTAAGGATTTAATAAATAATAATTAATAAATCATTAAAATTAAATTTTTACTTGTAATATTTAATACGATAATCACAACAACTTCACAATGCACATATAACCCTAATAAATCCTCCTTTTATGATGGATCAGCGGCTTCTGCCGGGTCATATGTGTCCTATATTATTATAATATATTAATTTCGATGAATGTATATACGGAAAAGATTGAAATTTAAAAATGAAAAATGTTTAATTTATTTTGGAAAAGACTCGATGTAGTAATTGATAAAAATTCTTAGAAAATTTTGGCGTCATGGGTTCGAATCCTACTAAATACATAATGAATAGATTTGGTGTTTTTCGGCTATTTTCGAATGTGAATTTTTACACAGAGTTGCATATTTTCCCATGCGCTGTTGGTCGTACCGCACTGTTATGATTACCGACCATGTAAAAGCAACAAATTAAGAAACCAACAACGAAAGCAAACTTTATTTTTATGTTGAAAAAGATTGAATTAATCTCGATAAGTTCTTTTAAATACGTATTAATTGCATTAAATAAGAATTTGATGTAAAGCGAATGTATGATTCGTGATATTTTTCCTTGTTTTTTTTCAACTTTTATATTCATTTTTTAGTATTTAATATTTTATATGCATATATATAATACTGTTTGCTATATATACCTGCTACAAGTAAATTAAAATGTTAAAATTATTTACATATAAATACAATTAAAAGTTCACCAGCATGCATAAATGTTAAGTTTTACAATATCACTTTAACACCTTGTTAACAATTTTGCTGATTATAATACTAACCCTTTACATTTTATAAATTGTATTGTATTAAAACATTGTTGGTATTACATAAACTGGGCCAAAATTCACTGTATATATATTCCTATATAATCTCCACTTATATACCAACATTTTCACTTAAATTCTATTACATTTAATTACACAATACAGGTATTTATATATACAAAGGGATTATGTATTGAAGAAACCTTATTATTTATATGCAAACAATATATACATTCATTTACATGTGTATTATTCCTGTTATATATATATACCGTCAGACGTCAGATATAGGGTTGGTATATCCATTTAGATTATATTACATGGGTTATTTTTTTTAATGAAGTGTGTAATGATGAGAATTTCACATGTGCGTTTAAATTACTAATTAATTATTTTCAAGTACAATTTTTATCAATGTTATTTTAATTGTAAACCACAGATATTATACTCGTATTTCTCATACATAAATTGAGGGCATAAATTGTAGTGTAATGTAAATTATAATATGAAGTATTGCAATTCTTCATAATACGTATCATAATCCTATTTTCTGCATTTCCAAATAAAATTTCAATTATACCATTTTTTTTCCTAATATTGATGTTCTTGGAAAAAATGAATTTCCAAATCTGTGGGTGCGAAAAAAGTTAATAGATACTGAGTATGAATGTGCTCTTTGAGAATTTCTTGAATTATAAGCGAAGTTAATCAGCACAGGCATTAATTTGAAAATTTCATTAGAGCATTCGTGGTGATCATATTTATAAAACGTGCATAACGAAGCTACTGTACGTCTATGATCCAATAATTCAATGGAATTTGTTATATAGGCACATTGCTGATCAATGAGAACGCATGCTTTTCATTCCTGTAACTAAACTGTAGTGTTGTAATTGGTGAACCCACTCATTTTCAAGAATTGGATTCCAGAAGTGGTCTTATAAATGCTTTATAAACTAATGCTAAAAAAAAAAAATAAATTTTTCGCTATACAACCAACAATCTGGTTTTAGCGTCCAACAACAGCCTTCTGTTATTAGTTACTTAATTTGTGGCTTTTACGGTGTCGGTAATTAGCCGTACGACCAACCGCAAGCGGAATATACATCTCTGTGTTACAATTCAGATTCGAAAAATAACCGAAAACACAAAACATATTTTATGCATTCAGTAGGATTCGAACCCACGACCCCAAAATTTCGTTAGAATTTTAGGTTGGGATTTTTAACATTTACACCACAGAGTTGTACTAATGCTAAATTTTCAAAATAACGAATCCCGAATTCAAAATAACGGATCTTCATAAAAATCCAATGCGACCAGCCGCCTTTTTAGATGCAATAATTATATTATTGTTCCATGTAAAATTGATCTCAATCCAAACCAACGATCATTCGGAGTCATTGGAATTTATTCCTTTTTATTGCATTTTTCATGTTTTGCCGGTAAATAAATTTAGTTGTTTGCAGCCGTGTGCGATCATTAGTCGTCATCGTAGAATTCATCAGAAGTTTATTCTATTAAAAGCATTTTTCATTTTTTTGTTGTGCATCAATATTGAATTGCATTCGAAGCTTTTTTTATGGAAATTTGTATATTTCAATTCGAATTTCATGTTGGAAGTTACGTCGGAAATTCCATTCAAATCTTCTACATACGTGGGTCCATTTTCTTCTAAATGTGGATATTTTTCTATAAATCCGATAAACCTCCGAACAAGGAAAACTTGAATTCAACAACGAAATATATTCCTTATGAAAAATTATCAGAAATATCCGAATTTTTTCCAATTGGAAAAATGGCTTAATGGAAAAAGATCTGCTTAACAGAACACGAAGTCCAAGGATATACGTTGCGATTGTAGCAACGTTCAAGTATATGGATTATTTTTTACTCAAAATTAAATTTGCATAACTCTAGCCTTTGGGTATTGTATTTAATTTTATGTGTGTTTTTGGTTTATCTGCGCTGTTATGATTGATCAATAAAAGCATTTACTAACAATTAATGTTAAATTATTATATTATATATAAAAAAAAACGAAAGAAAAGCAGTAAACAAGATTCGTATATTTTAGAAATGTTACATGTTACAAAGCAGACCATCACATTGTATTGTAGTTCGATCAAATTATGGTCACATTGAAGTTAAAGCTAAAGCTGGGGTTGTGTTTTCAGAAATATATATATACATTACTGAACACATACGCACGTATTCAAATAATATAGTAAACCTCCAGAATGGATATTCTTAAATTGTATGTATGCATTTTTTACATTTTACATTTGGGTTACATTTGGGTTACATTTTTTTACTTATCTTGACCTCTGTCTTGATTTTTGAAAATTATCGCTTAATAATTTTATTGATTATCAATCACTAATACCCTAATTCTCAATCAATCACAAATGCTCTATATAGTTATCACATAGAATGTGAACCCCAATCTATAAATAATGCGATGCAGTAATGGGCGTTATGTAGAATATAATTCAAAATATTTTACCAAGTATGTAATTTAATTATTTGGGTTACCTATATTTGTGTATATAATGTGTTTATCTATATATTGTGTATATTTTTATACATTCATTATTCGTGCGTTTATGGTGGAATAAAATACTCGTAAATAAAATTTATTATGTAAATAAATATATTTCATTATGTTATTTATTTTATATTATTATGTATATGTGTACATATTCAAAACACCGAACTTCAAACTTTTAGTTGTCGCTTTATATACCTCCAGAATATATTTTTGTGATATAACAATGGAAAATATATTTTCATATACAAAATGATTTACATTTATGCGAAATTCACCTTAAAAACAATAAATGTATAAGATATATTATCATATGAGTTTACTAATACTATATAATCCCTGTGATGATATTTACAATTTAAAAATGGAGTAGAATCCGAAAAGAATTAATTGTCTAATACAAAATCGAAAAAATAGAAAAAAATAAAGTTTTTGAAAAAAGTAATTATAACTAATCGATACGAATTTTATCAATCATTTATCATAATATAATGATAAGGATTAACTACATTTTCTATCCCGGAAAGTTCAAATTTATGTTGAAAAATTCCAAAGCTTAATATTTGGAAAAAGTCTTGTAATCCCAACGTATTTCGATACATATATATATGAATAAACACACTATGAAAATTCGACTATGAACAAGCAAATGGAATAATTTTCCAATCGCATCTATTATCTAAAATCTATTATTGAAAATAAATATCATAATACGCACGTTTGTTTGGCACTTTGGTAGCTTTTTAAACCAACAACAAGCCACATGTAAATGGTTTTGGAGTAGTTCTCAACGCCAACAGAACAGAAACCAAAAATCAAAAAGGAAAGTTTTGTCCTGTTTCCGTTCAATGTGTATACATAAAAAAAACCTTACAACAGAAAGATCAGTGAATTCATTCTGCAACCGAATTTCAGAAGAAAAAGTAAAAGAAATCGTCTAAATTTTTTCAATTATAATTTACTATATTAAAATTAATCGGATGGAAGAAAAAGGATATCTATTATAGGAAATTTGGTTGCATTTCTGATAGAATTCCGAAACGTACTTCCAATTAGAATACGGATATTTTTATTGAAATATTTTGGAATTCGATAACAAAATTTCAATGACTATGTCAATAGTTTATGTGTAAGAAATCAGCTAAAATTCAATCAATAATGAGATCTTAAAAAACGCTACCAGGCTAACATCGGTAATATAACAGTTTATCCATGTTTCATCATACTTCCAGATCCAAAATTTCTGGTCAATTGGTTAGAAATAGAACGAGATATATCTTAAAATATCTAGGATTTGTATGCGTGCTCCTGTCTCCGGGTGCGATACGAAGAGATTCCGCGAATGTAATATTTAGTTCCTTAAACCAATATACTGATAATGAATATAGTAAACTCAATTTTTAATCGAATGAATTATCACTCGATTTTGTCGCTTTAGCCTGATCAAAACCAAAACAGTGATATTCCATTCCAAGAATTCGACTATCCAATATCGACTATCCAATATCCTTTTTAAATCCAATTTGTAATTTTTCGCATTTGTTCCCAAACCTGTTTGGACAAATATCTTCAAAACTCAATGAGATATGCGAGAAAGTCGGAGGGTGTAACATACCCCATCTTCAAATTTAACCAACTCTACATAAAAAAAAGGTTATGTCCGAGCGAGCGAGCGGAAGAAATCGGCAAATGTTTTATTTGGTTTTTACGGATAAAAAGTTTCACGTTACAATTCCTGGAGAAAAGCGATAGTAAAAGTAAATTAAATTTTTTTCGGAATCCAATAGAAAAATGCCATACTTTGAAAATGTATGTACTAGGTATATTAAAATATATTAAAATTTACTATAGTAATAAACTTTGTATAGTATTTATTTTTGAAATGTTTTGTTCTTTAACCATATATAAATTATAAATAAGTATATATTTTTATAGTATATATGAACAATGTGCGTTTTATTATTTTTATTATGTGGGTCATTCGTTGTTATATTTACAAATTATAATGATTTAAATTTATCCATATATGGTATAAAATATATATGTATATATATGAAGACCTTATATACCAAAAGAAAACATTGTTAATGAGATTTTGATATGCAAAAACACATCTTCAATTATCTTTTCAAAATAATTATACTCATATAATTTCAGTTAGTTTATATTATTTAGTTATATATACACTTATACACTTAGATACTTTATAAAACAGTTTATAAGCGACACCATTTATGAATATGATTTTCTAAAGATGTAATCCAAAAAAGAAAACTTCATATCGTTATTATGTGTGGGATTAATTAAACAAATAAAATTGTGACTTAAAGGGCCATTCATAAACATAAATACATGTAATAAATAGATTTAATATGTAAATATACATTTGAATTACATTTTTACATGCGATCGTTGTATTATTTTATTTTACTGCTCATTTGGTATATTATTTAAAGAGCACTGCGGCTACTTCACAATTTAATTGGTCTTAACTTATTGTTGTTCTTTATATAAAAATCGTGATTGTAAAACAAAGGGTTAATACAATAAACCGATAATAATTCATATGTATGTATTATTGTATAATATTGATAAATATGAGATAAAAACGTTTATTCTAAATAAAATAGCAATATTATAATTTATCTAAAAAAATTAAAATACCAACTAAAACAACATAAATATACTAATTTATTCATATTAAATATTTAATATATACAATTGATACAATATACATTCATATTTGTATAATGTGTATAATTGTATATATACAACTCAAACTCGGTCCTATCGAAGGTTGAAATACCCTAAAATATCTCACTTTGGAGCGCTTCTAACTTTTAAAATTTACCAGTCATTTGTTAAGGATGATTAATCAATTTACTGTGTAATCGCGCTACAAATATTAATGTATATAGCGTTAAGTATGTAGTAATGTAATGTACGCCAGCCAGTCGTGTGATAAACGTGGTCAAATACCCATATAACATTCTATGTGATTGGAACTTGATTATAGTGATGAGAACTTTATTCAGGTGTATGGAACGTACTATCCACTAACATTTTAACACTAAATGTGTTTATCCTTTTAAATGATCTTATAAGAGTAACTCACACGTAGCAGAAACCTTTATTGGAACATTAAATAAAATATTTTTAAGGGTAACATTTATTAGTGCCGGGCGGTGATCGGTATCATTCATTGACACTTAAATGTGATAACCACTTTACATTGATATTTGGGTAACCCTGGAACGTACCAGGTACTCATGAAAGCACTGTAAAGTTACAATAACTCGAAACTCTTTAGAGAGTTTTTCATAAGTAGCAGCAACGTGAATGGTATTATCCATGGCACTTATAAGTGGCATTTATGAAAATAAATGTTTTCACTTATAAGTGGCGAACACTAGAGAATCTCACGATAAATTGATTGGGTATATTTTTTTAGAAGAAAAATATATACGCGAAGTGTGGCTGAATGGTTAAGTTGACGACTAAAACTAATAATAAGCTGAGGTTGCTGGTTCGATGCTCGAGGTGGACCCAGAATAAAAGTAAGTACCATTTAGTGAAAATTTGATATATATAATATAATTAAGAATTAACATAGAATAATTTAGTATTAATAAAAAAATTAATTAAAAAAAAGGTAGTGATTTCAAAAAAAAAATATAAAAAAAAGATAAATAAAATATATAATAAAATAATCTAATATAAAAAAATGTAAATTAAAAAAAAATAGATATAATAAAATATAAAAAAAAATAATATTAAATATTAAAAATATAATAAAAACATTTTTTTGGTTTTTTTTGAGTAAAATTATTGCAAACATTATTGCCCTTTTTCTATGCTTTTTCAAGGTTTATCTGCATTTGTAAAGATAATCTTTGAATAATAAAATAGGGATGGGAACGTCCCAAATACGTGCTTGGAACTAAACCTGCCACTTAAAGTGAGCATTCCATTCACGAACCGGGGACGTTCTGGCCACTTGAAAAACATTCGCCATTTTGGTGTATGGCACTACCCTTTCACTACCCTTTCACTACCCAGTCACTCAGAATACCTAGTTCCCGGTACCTCTATATGTAAATATAAGGTGATTGGAACGTTCTAGACACATTGAATGTTACCTGGGTATAGTCGTGACTTGTATATATTGATTATTGATTTCCTTCCTAACGACTCGCGATGGCATCATAACCTCACATCTATACAAATTCATTTTGATTTATAATTTATTTTCCTCTTTTTGTGTACGCTTTATTCAATTTTTAATTAGATTTTTATAAAATATATGCGTTTTTAGCATAGATTTTGTTGAGAAATAGGCCTCTCGAGAATACCTTGTTAAAATAAAACGCATCGCAAGTATACCTCAAATAGGTGATGTGGAAATGAGTATGAGTAAAATTTAGGGGCGCTGAAATTAAACCGGGCGCCAGAATGGTTAGGACCGGGCCTGTAATACACCAGACACATATTATTGGATTTATATTTTAATAAATGTAGTAAAATACCAAATAATTTATTGCTATAATACTATATATATATATATATATATATATATATATATAATATATAAAGAACATTATAGAGATATACTATGAACATTAGAACATAAATAATTTAAATTTTGGAAACTTGGAAACTACTATATATTTCAGAATAAATTTATACTATCCGCATATAAATAAAAACAGTATAGATGTGGTAAATTATTTAATTTATGAAAAATAATATTGAATGTCACATTCAAATTGATTAACAAAAATGTATAAGGCATCGGATTCATTTTCATTATATTATTAACTTCATCTGTTCCCAAAAAAAAACTTTCATAGTCTACCCTTATGTGTGTACATTTCTACTGTGTAATCGCGTGTGTAGATGTATTTTGCTTACATTTACTTTTATTCAATAATCAATATAAATTTAACAAAAATGAAAGCTTTATAAAAAGTGTAGCAGAACATTGATAAACAAAAATTATTATGCGTGGTTCAAACTATGAATATTTTTATGAACATATTGTATAATTGCTGTTCAAACTACAATATTATCTTTTTTTATGTAGCTTTTTGGATATTGAAAATGTATTGTATATATAACCTATAAAAATCATATTTTTATAATTTATTAAATGGCGATATTGCTGATTAACCACCGTTTTAAATTTATTTAAATTAAAGTATTAAATTAAAGAATAAAATAAAATAAATTTATGAACATATCGTGATATTCTATTTCAATAGTTTGAACAGACAATATCGTGATATGTTCATAAAAATATGTAATAGTCTGAACAACTGACACATTTTTATGACGATATTGAACAAGGCATTAGTTTTGAAATCAATGTCTAATTAGTCGGAAAAAATAAGTAAAACAAATTTTGTACGGAGAATTAGTTTTGTTTTCAAAACAAAACTAAATTTGGTAACAAGAAAAATTAATTGTTGTTTTAACGAAATTCAAATGAAATTTACGACCAAAGTTGGGGTCTAATCAAAAAATGTACGAATGCAAAATGATCTTATTTTTTGATGTATAATAAGAATTCGAACCAAAAAGTCGGGGTTCCAATAAAAAAAATGTATGTTTTACGTAGTATATCCTAAGTGACATTCACTCAAGGCCAAACCTAACCATTGCCAGATGTCCCTAGCCACTTAACAACTTTTGTCTGATTCATTTTTCTTTAAAACCCATAGTTTCCGTGATTTTTCATGGTTTCATGTTAAAAATTCAACCTGTATATATAAAAAAATTTAGAATGTCATTCCGAAAATGTTTCTATTCATTTAATGCGGTGGTATATATAAACAAACAATTTAAACATAAAAATAATAAATAATAACAAACAATAAATTTGATACATTTTTCGTGTTCATTTTACACAAATTATAGTAATTTATTTAATCAAATTTATAAAGAATTTTTACACAAAATAATTTCCAATAATATATATATATATATATAATATTGTCTATATGAAATACATATATTATAATATGCACCATTCACTCCGATTACATAGACTATATAACTATACCAAATGGTGTATATTATTTATAAAATCGTATACAGTATGGTTTATGACCAGCGGAACATATGAAATTTGTAAAAAAAAAACAAAATAGTATTTTGTGGAACTAATTTGATTCAGTGTATCACAGAATGCCATCACCATCATCATATTAGACCAAAAAATTAATTGTAATTGTTTATTGCGGTAATCATCTTTATAGAATTTTGTTATCGTTTAAAGTTGATTTTATTTTGGCATACATTATTTTAAATTGAATGTACCGTGCTTTTATTCTTTCTTTAGACATTTTCATTGTTCCGCCTGTAAAAAACCAAACTGTATATTTAAATTATACAATATTTTTGATAAATTAATGTACGTGTGAAAATTTCGTATATCTATACAGATTGTATATACAATATAATATATATATACACATGTTATTTTAATCAACCTATTTTGGTATATTACAGTAACATATCAAAAAAAAAAAATTGTTGACTATAAATTCCCTATAAATCTTATTACAAACCCAAATCAAAACAGATGCGGTAAATGTTTTATATATGCGTAAACGACGTAATGCAAACGTATAATAAAACAAATGATACCAGCGAATATCAAAATTACCAACGAATATCAAAAAAAAATAAATTGTTTTTGCATTAATCAGAATATTTTTTTCCTATAAATCCTCATAGTTGATATTGATTTGAATTAATTTAAAAAATCTCATCTTTTTTCTGAATTTGAGTCATACTTACAATTTCGGAATGGTTTTATTATTAATTTTCTAATAAAAACCATTTTTCAATACAATATACATTTCCATTAATAAACAACATTCTAGTCCCTGGGTTTTCAAAAGATACCTATACATATATGATACATACATCATTAAATCTATATAGGTAAAAATCCATAAGTTATTCCTGTATATCTGCATATTTATGATAAAGTACATATATGGATCCCTATTGGCCAAAGCGTTCAAGTTTTGGTATGGAGTTCCAAGGTATTTTTCCGATTGAAAATAATTCTTATATATCTGATATATTTTTCCGATTGAAATGAATATTAACATTTTCATACTAATTTCCAATGGAAAAATGTATAGGAAATGTTTATTACTTTTCGAATCAAAAATCCAAATGATTTCCAATTGGAATAAATAATGGCACATTTCAATTCATTTTGATGGTTGTCGATTCGATTTCGCTGGTATTAATACTAAATAATCTTAAATATTAATTATGATAATATATCCGATTAGAAAATATATCATACATTCCATTAACAAATTTATGAGGTTGGAGCGTATCCGAAAATATTTCATTTAATTTTCTATATATATGTGCATAAAAAAGCAATCGGAATACTTTTAAATTTTCCAATAGGATATTTTCCAACCGTTTCATCTATTTTTCCATCGAATAATTTTATAATATATTTTTATATTTTTTTAATACATTAGTGTGACAAACTGCCAAGCATCGCATTGCTTTTTTAACGCTTTGGTCAAACGGGATAGACACTACCGTATATATTTATGGTAATATTTTAAGAAATTCTATTTTATTATACATATATATCACATATATCATTTTATGATATTTATAATATAATATATATCTGCATCACAACATATATTTTTCATCGTTCAATGTTTCGATGTTGTGTATATATAAATGTATACGCATTTAAGAAAGGATATCTGCAATATACGTATATATAAATAAAATGATATCAACCTGTTAACATTTTTTTTAACACCTGAACTAAACTTAACATAATAAAATTAGCATAAAATATAATTTACACCTTTAAAAAGAATGTATCGCACTTATATATACATTTATTTTATAGAAAAAATAAATGAATATTAAAATGCAATTTCAAATTTATATAAATGTAAAAATGTAATAAAGTCTATATAATGTATTATGAAGTCAACAAGTATAAAGTTTGAAATACAGATATTTTTCTATAGTTTATTTATCACAATTCTTTTTTATGAAAATCTATATATGATAATATTTTATATTCAAACAGTTAAACATTTATTAAAAATTATTATTTATATATATATACTATATTTATATGTACTTACGTGAATTTTCTAGACTTGGAATACAATTGCAAATATCTTGTTCAAAATCAGCAGCAATACACTGACTATTACAAAATGTATCTCCTGTGTTACAGCCTGTAACAAAAATAAATGAAAAGAAATTTAAACTTTTAACATCCAAATAAATATATTTTAACAAAATATTGTAAATAAATAAACAATTTGGCAAAATTCTCTATATTTTGATATGAATAAAACGTGTAAAAGTTTTAGTTTTTTATTAAATTTTATTTATTGTCATCCCTGAAAAAAGCTAGAAAAAATATTGTTATAACATCAAAACGATAGGCTATTTAGTATTTTGTGCAATTAAATAATGTGGGCAAACAATTATCCATGTGAATTTAGCCTATTTCGTGTACTCAATGGTTATTGCCCGGCGTTTCCAAGATTAAACACAAGAAGATAATTGCTCATGAAATTTTATAAATCGCATAATATTTTTCATAATGATAGATTAGTGAAAATAATAACCTACAACGAGAAATAAATGAAAGGTGTATATGAGGCCTATAAAACTAATATAATCTTACGAATAGTATTAAGATAACGAAAAGTTGTTTGTTCCTTACTCCCCTTCAATCGCGTTTGTTTTAGTTAGAGGACAAATGTGGCATATGTGTGAACAGGCGAGGAGGGAATGAATGTAAGAATAGTGCAAAATAAATGGAAGGAGGTATGGTATAATTGGTCATGTGAAAGGGAAAAATGGTGGTTAAAAAGAAGTTGCTTATATTGAATGGGGTCAAGGGACATTGAGTGTCTACTGAAGTCTATTAGAAAATATTCCTCATGTATTTCCACTGAACCTGAAATCGAGTTTTCAATCAATTGAATCATATCTAATAAGTTCGTATATAGAAATTTTGAATGGAATATTTTCCCAGGTCATCAAATCCTAGAATGGATTGCAAAATTTTTCAATATTTTTTCTATAATATTTTAATTCATGTCATATTTTGGAAAATTAAATGGAATATTCTGCGATATGCTCCAAGTTGGAAAAAACTCACATATTAAAAAGTTTGAAAAGTGGAAAATCTTCACATTTCATGTAGTAAGTAAATAACAATTGAGCAAATACCAAGTCCGTAATTAAATAAAATAAAAAAATTTTAAAATTTTACATTTATTTTTTATAAACTATGATCTTCAAAAATGTATGATTGCAATGGCTATAAACACCAAATTGTTTATCGCTCGTCTCCGATATATAAATATTGTATGGTAATATGTTAGTGTAAAATGATGACTTTTTTACTGATTTTGTTTGTCTGTTATTTTTTCACTTACTTTTATTTTGTATAACCAAAAATTGTACAATTTTTATTTATAAAATACCGTTTTTAAAGTGTTTTTACAACTATCAAGAGACAAAAATATAAATAAAAAAATAATTTACTTCAAAGCAAATAAAAATTTATGTTTATGTTTTCGTATATAAGAAAATGTTTATGTTGTAAGTATATCTAATGCTTTCTTTATAATATACAAAATAGAATATATATGTAATAAAGAAATACCTTTTGTGAAATACCAATTTCAATATTTTTCCATTCAATTTCAACATTTTTTAATTCAACGGTAACAGTTTTATATTCAACATTAACACTTTTTAATTTAAATTTATCATTTATTTATAAAAAAGAACCAGGATTCCTTTAAGTTATTGTTATCGCTATTCGTCACTTTAAAATTTCCTCATTGAAAACTGAATTTATTTTAATTTTAGTACAACGTTCAACCTTATGATTGTAATAGAATTTTGAATAACAACTCAATGGATTCAATAGATTTTTTTTTAGAGTTTTTGATTGTTTAAAAAAATCCCCTGTTTTTATTTTCGTAAATACTATACTTCGTTTCCCTCACCTGTATAAGCTAATATTTTTCTTCATGGAATCCCATACATATTCACAAATCACGTATATATAAATAAATAATATTTAATGTCAGTTCTTGTCAGCTTGATAAATACATGGACTTGAAAAATATTGAAGTTGGATTGAAAAAGGATTAAGTGGATCAGAAAATGGTATATACATGCACATGGTATATACATGCACATGCAATAGGATGTATTCTAGTTGCATCTTTTGTTATGTACTATAATAATTTATTATATACATATAAAAATGACAATATAATAAAAAAAATTTACAAATGTTATCATACACATCGATTTAAATTTTATATAGCCTTTATAAATATAACTATAAATGTCAGTGAAATTTATTATAGTTATATGTAATTTAATTTGAATTATAAAGATATAGAATTCCTATTGAGTGTACAATAAGAATTGATCACTATAAATAAGAAGATTATATTTAATCGGTGATTATATCAGATAATAAAGAAATATGATTATATGAATTCCAATAAAGTATGTTATGCATAATAATTAATTATGCATATGGTCCTGATGTTGTTCCTTCGGTAATTTTTATCGGTACGGTTGAATTTTTGCCCCTTCACTGTTCTTTTTATAAATCCTTATATGATTGTTGTACCCCCAATATTATTGAAATTGGGTTGATTTCAATAAAGCCTTTGAATTTCGATACTCTTGTATGCATACATTCGTACTAGCGAAATATATAAAACTGAACAATTAACTACATTTGTCAGGATATTGGCTGAATAAATAGACTGAATTACAAATAAATTTCAAGAGCGCGATTTTATTTTGCCACGAATGATTATAGATCGCAAATATGATTAAATATTTTCGTATTATACCAAATTGTGTTTTTACAGAACTTTTGAGATCATAGAGGTGCTGACAAATAAACGCTACTCGGGCTGAATATGAATACAATGTTTAATACGATAAGTCCTTCAATCGACAATAAATAAGTCGTTCTATTGAAAAAAGTATTAGTATGGGCTGCCAGGTGAGAAAGTAGTAGTGGCTAGTGACCAATGGAAGATGCATACTTTCGATAACATATTCTTTGAACTAATCATTTAAATAAAGCATTCTGGAAAATCATCAAGAACTTGTTTTCGCAATTCCAAAAGTATTGTCGTTTACATTAAATTAGTTTATATATACATTATTATAGGTAAATCACTCTTTTGATTTATTTTGTTATCGATTCATAACATAAAATAATATATCAAATATATAATCTGCAACAGATTTTTTTTTTTAAAAATCATTATACCTAAACCATTGCAATCATGTTTAGATACGTAACGACGGTAAACCAAACTCGACAAAATGCATTAAAATAATTTGAAAATTATCTTTATTAAAATTTAAGGTTATTTAAATTACTCTGTATAATATTATATAAATTACAACAAACATTATATTATATATAACGTTAACACAATATAAATTACACTTTGTTATCAATATATGGATTATATATAGAATAGATAATTTTTATATATAATATGAAAATATTGGTAATAACTAAAATTTGTATAAATAATTCATGATTAAAACCCTATTTTATGTGTTACTATAAAAAATTATACTACAATATTTATATATATATGTAAATATATTCTTATGCATATACAATCGAAAATCTATACCCATTAACTATAATATATAATTTTTGTTATAGATCCAATACCTGATATATAAGGTGAACTGAAAGGTCGTAGGCTAAAACATAAATGGCGCTACAACCATTAAGTCCATATAATTATTAGTTAGCCCACTACCGTCAACAGATACTTGTATAAATTTGACGGCTGTCAAATAGTTTATGAGATATAGCATTTTGAGTGAAGCAACCTGTGTTAGTTGGATAAAAAATGAATATAAAGGAATTTCGTGTGTCAGTACTGTTTGGCGAAAAAATACTGTTGAAGCCAAGCCCTGGCTTGATAAACATTATTCGGACTCTGCACCAGGAAAATCAACCACTGGGAAGTGGTGTGCGAAGTTTAAATGGGGCGAAATGAGCACCGAGGACGATGCCCACAGTGGACGCCCCAAAGAGGCTGTTACCGACCAAAACATCAAAAATGTCCACAAAATAGTTTTGGATAACCGTGGAGTGAAGTTGATCGAGATAGCTGATACTCTAAAGATATCAAAGGAACGTGTTGACCACATTGTGAATGAATATTTGGGTATGCGAAAGCTCTGTACAAATTGGGTGCCGTGCGATCTCACAATCGACCAAAAACAACAATGAAAACGATGGCAAAATTGCATGAATTGGGCTTCGAATAGCTTCCGCATCCACCGTATTCTCCAGATGTGGCCACTCACGACTTATTCCTGTTCACAGATCCCAATAGAATGCAATTTAGCGGCCATGAAGGAGTAATCGCCGAAACTTAACCTTTTTTTGAGGCTAAAGACAAATCATACAAATCATATTATAAAAATGATTCATTATTATAATAATGAATTATTATAATGATTCATTCGTATTTTGTTAATTTTAAACGTTATTACTTTTTATGTCCAGTATATTTATTTTAGTACAATGTTTTGACCCAAAAAATGAGATTAATTTTACTATTGTAAATACATTTTTAATTTATAATTTTGTAAAATACAAAAATCTACACAATATTCTTTTTAAATATTTAGTTACCTATCTGAGGCTCTACAAAAAGATTAATGAAATACATCCCAATAGTTATGGACTTAAGAAAATCTATTTAAAGCTTTTTAAACAAAGGCTATGTACATATATATACACATCGAGGAGGTGCTTCGCGTCTTACACATATAATAGAAATATAATAAAATTTTATAATATTTATTACCTTATATCCGATTAGTCCTTTATTTATTTTGGTCTTTTATTAAAAAAAAATAAAAAATTCCTAATCTTAATATAGAAAATATGCTCAAAAAAATAAAGTATAATTCAACATATTATCCTTTATTTATTTGTAATATTAGATATTATATTGAACCATATATCCCTTTTATATATATTTATTTATTTATTATATCCATATTATAAATATTATATAATATAGGTTTAGTTTTTAGTATATAGGTTCTTGGGATAGTATACATAGAAAGTACAAACAAATATATTTTGTGTGAACTTACATATCTTATATATGAATACATATATGATATATATACATTGGTACCGTTCATATGTACATAAATTTTCAATGATGCTGATATACGATAGTATCAAAATATAGGATATACGAAAAGATTAAAACAAATAATAATAATATAAATCATTTTAACTGCATATACGTATCATATTATATTGTTTTTTTTATTATATTTATACTATATGCGGTTATTTTAATATCCTCATCACATATAGAATCATAATATAATTATTTTATAAATTATTCTATCGAATGACCTATAATACGATATAAAATGCGTAAAAATAATTTCAATGTTTTAATAAATTATTTTCTATACTATAGTGATGGTTTTATAAAAAAATAAATTATATACACTTATACTAATATAATGTATTGATACATTAATATATAAAATATATAAATATATAAAACATAATTTATATAAACTGAATGTAATTTCACAAAACCTTTTGTGCATCACACAAAAAGGCGTAATAAAATTAATTTAACCAAAATGATACTTTAATATATTCTCTGTCGCACTGTTTTGGTAAATGATAAATGTTTACAAGTCATGCCAGACGACGATTTCTGCAATTAATAAAGATTTAGAATCAATATCTAATTGGGGAAGGATACATCTACTTGAACTTAATCCATCTAAAACAAAGGCATATTTGTTCTCAAATAAAAGATCCATAAATGTGGACCCAACCATTATGAATAATAGCCTTATTCCACATTCTAAAAACCTATTCTATTCTATTCAATTTAGTCAAGCCTTTGTCAAATAATTTTAAATGGAACAATAATATTGGTATTGCAACTAAAAATGGCAGCTAGTCGCATTCCACAAAGATCCAAGGAATTCCTTAATTAGGAAAACTTAGCACTATTTTATATATCATTTATAACACCACTTCTAGAATACAATTCTTACATATGGGCGGGTTAACCAATTACTACACTACAGTTTAGTGACAGGATAGAAACTCATACTTTCTCACGGATCAGAAATTACTCCCATAACATATTCCGTTGAATTATTGGATCATAAACGTACAGTTGCTTTATTACCACCACGAGTGCTCTAATGAAATTTTCAAATTATTTAATAAGCCTATAAATTTCACGTATGTATTTATTTATTTTTATTCATACATACAATTGTAATTGAGACGGAGAATCTTGGACCAATCGCTCTAAAAACTCAACACACTCCCATTTACACTGATTTATGATCGAAGAATATCTAATATGCAATGGCAATTTGTTCCACACAACAAAAATACGTTCAAAAAAGAAATTGTGATTGCGACTTTTCGGGACAATTAAATTACGAGATCTGGAAGACTGACCAGACGAATAATAAACACCTATAATTAAGATATGTATTAAGTGGACAGCTTATAATTCCAGAAATTCTCACACAAATTCTGAGTTATTATTTCTTACGGCTTTTCAGTTTAAGATTTTTTTCTCTCATATGTGAGAAAGCGAGAAAAATAAAATCTTGAAGAAATAGGATATTCGTAAAGTAACATGTATAGTTAACCTATTGTTTGAAAAATTTAATGAACGTTTTTCACGCTTGGCTCCTGGTTAAAATACGAATGAATGGGATAAAAGAATAATCAGTAAAGAAGGGCAAGTTTATTTCTTTAATCTGAATATGGTCACTTGTAATGACGGCATTACAAACAGTATTTATTTAGTTCATTTTGATCAATTATTTGCGGTAGCGCGCGCCAGTCATGGTGTCGGCTTGATTTAGCAGCTCTTGGAATACCCAACCCCTACCTATAATACCAAATACATAGTATTGCCCTAGCGCATCATTTCTTGCGTTTTAGGTGATCATGGTGGATCCAATTTTAACCACCAGTAACAATTCGATGCAAACACGATTCATTTCTTTTTATCGAATCTTTTTACTTTGTAATACAGTACATATTTTACAACATTTAATTTAACCATTCATATTCAATATATATATATATATCATGGGTAACGCGCAAAGGGTATGATTACGGTAGCATGTCCTTAAAAAAGGATAAAAAAAACGTTTTTCCTTATCCATTTTCAAATCCAAAATCCAAGGTAATATTAGGGATTTTGATATCATTTTTGAAAAGATAATATAACAGACTGCGGTATTGAAACTCATTATTCTCTTCATTCAAAATTGAAAATAGACTGTTGTTCATACACAGGAGGGAATACAAATGTTTTTGTTTTTTTTTGGTTTCGATTGCTTCTCCAAGCACATACCAAACATATTAATATAAATAATTAATATATTAAAGAATGAGTTCTATTTTCATTCTTCGATATACATTTAGGTTTTACATTTAGGCTTAATTATTTTCATGATATTTTAGAAGAGTTATTTGAAGGTTTTTCCTAAATAATTTAATTTATTTACAGGATAATATTAAATTATTAAGGGAAGCACTCATTAAAATCATTATATGAATCCTCGCCCATGATATATATAGGGCGATTCACTGAAATTTTTGTATTTTTTGACAGAAAATAAAAGACACAACGTTCGTAAATAACAACATTCCCATGGGCATGTTTTTGTGTAAATTTACATTCGTATTGTATCCTCAAAACAAAAATACGAAGCTTTCGTAAACAAACTAAAAAAACGCCCTCACATCGCGAACCTTCGTAAGTAATTTAAAGCTGTCAAAAAATATGAAAATTTAATTTACGAAGGTATTTCGTATCGAAGTGAATGGCTCTATTATATATATTTATATATATATGGTATATGATATTGTTATATATAGTACTTATTATCATAGCTGTACATGTTTACATATTTAATCATATACATTATTATGCATATATACCGTTAAAATATGAATATTTTAACTGCGAGTATTTATGTGTAACCAAATGTAATGATTGCAGAATATAAATGTAATGTAAATATATATGTATATTCGACATTCGAGTATATAGACATTACTATTATATTATTTACACATTTACTATATGAAAGTTATTATTGTTTATGCAAAAACAATTTTACCATTTATTCATAAAGGTATTCACCAACATTGCTATACATATATGTATAATATATATATTTTTTTGTAAAGTCAAACGAATGTGTATTTATTAAAATAAAACTTTATAATAATAAAATACATATCGTATACTGTGTATTATATATACATTCCTGAGTATATACAGGGACAATGAATTTATTTATTATAAAAAAAAAAGTAAATGCAAATCAGGAAAGAAGAAAAGTTGAGTTTTTACTGAAGCATTAATTCGCAGTCGATATTTGTGTTATTAAATCAAATGAAAAGCATGGTTTAAACGAATCTTTTCCTTCCTCAAAGTAAATGTATATACATATATTACGTATACGATATGATAAACAATTCATATTCTCTTTATATTAATTAGAGTATTATTTTAGTATAAATGTGATTATGCCCCCCACTCTGTCCCCCGATATTACTTAAACCAGTACTATGCTCAATTTGAAATTTTGCAGGGATTATTGGGTCATCATAAATAACCATTTGGCATAATAAAAAATTTAACAATCGCGATACAGGGAGATTTTTACATGCGGCTTGTCGAGGCTCTCTGTGTCATTTTTGCCAACTGTATAACTTTTCTTTGTTTTAACAGTACACCAAAAATGAAACAAATTTATATGCACACTTTTTGGAAAAACGGCTTAATTGTTTGATGATTTGAACTCTATCAGACTGATTTTCAAAAAATTATTTTATGAAGTAATATAGATATTCATTGAATTATCAAATAATATAAAGATATCGAATCTGAATAAAAACCAGGGCCGTAATTTGAAAAAAAAAATTCAAAAGGTTGAAACGTTTTTACCACATTGTGTAATTTTTTCTGCAACCGCCCCTGAATATCGAACATATTTGTGATGTATTTAAATATTAATTTAATTTGAAAAACCGATTTCAATATATACATGTTTTTATTTGTACATTTTAACAAGGAAATAAAAGAATTTTAAAATGTTCATGTATATTCTCACATTACTTTATTCATTCAGATATCGTGTGTAATATATCATAACAATAAATGTAAAAACATTCAAAGAATTTAAATATATGTAAAACAAGGAATTATTCGAATAATGTAAAAAATTTTTTTACGTATAAATACGAACTCTTTAACAACTTTTCCTGTTTGTTTTTGGTATTCCAATGGGTATTAAATATACGTATATATACATATTATATATTTTAATAATAATATCATAATTTAGTATTTTAACGTTTACCTTTTTTATAATTGAAATCTCGAATTGTATATAATTCGCAATAAATAAATGGCATATTCCCATGTATTGAATCAAATTTTATTTTTTAAATCATATTAAAATAATAAAATAAAATTGTTTTTGAACTTTAAATAAATACATATACGTATAACAAAATTAATGATATATAATTTTAACCCGTTCGTTCTTTTTGTTCATTATAATGTATACATGGTTTGTCATGGCATTTTTTTTTTCAAAGACCAATAATCCGTATTCAAGGTTCTTGTTTTTTTCCTTAATTAGGCTATAAAATGTATGATTATAATACCAACATTTTTTTACTGAATTATTCTTAATTTAAGAACTAAAGGGTTAACAATAAAGAGCTGAAATGTACGTGTATATATAGAGATTGTAGATATTGTTAAAGTTATATATTTGTGGATTATTTGAAATAAAACCTATATTTATAAGATCCCTAAAACTAAAATAATATGTATAACATGCATATACAGTTTTATAATGACCACAACACAATATTTGTGTCTATAACTAAGTGTTGGTTCCATATGGCACAACAGTGCTAGGAGTATAAATAATAAAAAAAAAAAAAAAAACTAAGTGTTGGGATAATCTTCTAGGTGTCGTAACTAGTATTGCTTATACGCAGTGTGAAGTGGCAATTCTTTGCTATCGTAGTAGTTAAATACACCTTTCATTTTCCTTATATGACATATCAGTTGAACTGTAAACAAGTATATTTTTTACTTGATTAAAAATGGAAAGACTACAATTTGTTCCGCTCGATGTAGTCCGCCATTTCTGTACAGCGGTTCATACGAATATATGAAAAAATGGGTGGATTCATGGATTGCATCAAAACCTAAGAAGATCTTCTGTGAGGGATCTTTAATTTGACATATAGATGGTCACAAAGTTATAGTTTCAGATGGCCACTACTAAAAGCATTCACATATACTTTTTTAACGCGATGACAATTTTAACATACCATCTATACATTTCAAAGATATAATTTTTAATTTATAATAAATAATATAAAGTAAATCTACTTACCCGAAAGATCTTCAATTTGTGGTATTTCACATTTTTCTCCTTTAAATCCACTGGGACAAAGGCAGTTGACAGTAATAGCGCCCATGTGTCTAGAACATATTAAACGTATGAGTTAAAAAATAATAATAACAATATTTTCTTTTTTATTTTATTTTTCAATAATACATCTTAATATTAAACCATATTAATACATATATATATATATATATATATATATAATATTGATTATTATATATCGTTTTCGCAGAAAAAAAGAAATTTCATATATACAAATGTTTTTGATATAAGATATAATACAATTTTTTTTAAATCTTATAAAATCAATACATTGCTAAATTATAATGGATTCTTTTATATTTATTTTTCAAAATAAAAATAACTTTTTTTAAATATATGTTACGAGTCCATTTAAGCGAACATATTGCGATAACATGCGATTTATTTAGGTTAGCATATATATATTTATACATAAAAATTTAAGCAGGATATAATTTATTAAAGAGGGATTATAATCGTGATATAATTAATTAAATTATATTTAATTATTGATTTTTGTTTCCAAAACCATGTATAGTTAGTTACACGTAAAAGAATTGGTTAATATAATAATTTTAGATTGTTTTAAAAAATTTATAATTTTGAGATTGTCATTGAGCACGCATATTATTTTCCTAATTACTTATTTCTGTTACTTGTATAAAATTCTACCACAAAACTAACAATCAATTTGAATTTCTATTTATTTGTACTATATAGACCCGACTCATAGTGTCGTTTCTAAGTGGTTTAAAAAACATTCTGAGAAACAATAATATTTCTGATAATAATTATTTGATACATTTTTTGGTATTTTTTGGTAATACTAGGAAAATATTGCTTGGAAGGTTGTAGAAGGGATGATCTGCCATATGCCAATTTCGAGATTATCCAGCTCACAAACAACGGAAAAAGCTTTTTGGCATGCATACGTGCAATAACGAAATTAATACAAATGTTTTATTCAAAGTTTAGCGGAAAAATTTTTGTACATTTTTTACTTCCTTTTTGCATTAGTCATTCAAAATTAGTCCCAAAAATAGTTTGTTCAATTCGATACTCATAAGTCAAATGCTGAAAGTACGTGCTCAAACAAATATTTTCAAATAGTATATCAATTAATCGAAGTTTCACCCTATGTTATTATTTACTCATCAACGTTTCTTTTTTAATACCGTTTGATTCACATATACATATATTAATATGATATAGTTATACATATAGTTATTTGGTTATACATTAAAAGATTTTTTTAGACGTTATTTGTTTATTAATTATTTCTAAGAATATAATTTTTTATAAATTCCACCTCTTACAAATTCGTTCGTAAGAAAAAAAATATAAGCAAGCTTCATTATCCTAATATAATATTCATTTACATTTTTAATGAAGTACTTTATACATTATATGTATATTATATATTACTTTATATACATTATATGTATTTCAAATTTACATTATAAAAAGATAGTTATTTTATTATGAATATGTAAAATGTGTATAGATGTATTTTTGGAATGGTAAACTTAAACCTCAAAAATGTTATGTACTTATGTAAATCTGTAAATACAAGACAATATTCATATTCATAATTGTATATGAATAATTAAAATTTTCTTTATATACATTTGTTTATTATTATTAAAATATTATTAATAAACTATATAAATATATATAGTTTGTGTAAGTTATGAAAGAGTTTACACTTTTATAGTAAAATGAATTCTTTGAATATAAACGTTATCACATGCACCATAAAAAAATTATTTGTGATCTATGTATCCAACCCGTATTGGCTAAATGCATTGCCAAAGCTTGGAATGATTTTTTAGTTAACGCTATTATCAAAAACACTCAAATGGACACCTAATATTATAGGGTATATTAACATTTTTATCATAATTCTTATCTTCCGACTCATCGATATAATTCACCTTGATATAGCACATTATCCCACATACACATTAAGTCCAATAAACCTTCATAGAAAAATTTAGGTCAACTTCGGAATAAATTCCTTAGGAAAAACTAGCGGAAAAAGGGAATATTTCTCAACCCTATTGATTTGAGGCCAATATCGTAATGAATTCCAATGAAACAAGCGGAAACATAGGATATTTTTCCAATCGGCAAATATATCGGATTTATGGAAACATATCCACGTTGGAAGATTGGAAGAAAATGGACCCCTTTATGTAGAAATATTAATGGAAGTTCCGTCAAGACATCCAACATAAAATTCCAATTGGAATGCGAAACCTTTCCGCAAAACCCTTCGAATTCCAATAAAAATGCCAACAGTTTGGATAATAGAATTGTATGGCATTGCATATTATTCTGATCAATGCATATTATAATCTCTCTATCCAGATTTTGAAATTAATTTGAATTTTTATTTTTTATTATAAAAAAATTGATTCAATTTTTTTTCCATAGTTATTTCAAAATCAATTTTTTTAATTTCAGTACATTTTTTCATACAAAATCAAACCCAAATATTTTTGCGCCGACAAAATTGTAGGCGCACAATCAATAGTTGCGTCTGAAATCATTTGCAAAACGTACACTCAAAATTTCAAGAACAGCTATTCCTATACTTTCACACAAGAATAAGCCCCCAGGTTTGAAATTATCAAAACTGTTCATTTTATTTGTTAAATTTGCTAGTGGTATTGGAATTTGAATTAGGTATAATAAATAAAATTAAAACAAAATAGGTTTTCAATGGAACACACATCAAATTTACATGCGTGTATAAATCTACACTCAATGATAGAGTGCACAATTAAGGTTTTTTTGAGGAGCATATGAAGGTTAAGAAAACCATGGAGTCAAAGAAGCAGGTTTGTTCTTCACATTAAAGTTTTTCATTTATGGTATTTTCGTTCATTTTTATATTTTTATTAATTATTTGTTTGACGCGTTGTTTTTTTTAAGTTTTGCTTAATTCAATAAAATCTCAAATACCAAAATAAAACTTGTTTCATTTAATATCAGATATTAAAATTTGAAAAATCGTTATTTAAAAAATATTCTCCGATCATTGGCAACAGATTTGATAGTTCCTCTACCAAAATAGTATGGGAACCGTTGGTCTTAGGTTTTATTATGTACTAGCTCTACGCTTGCGGAACATATCGAGACCAATTGATTTTTCACGATAAAAAGTTTCAATTCGGGGAGAAAAGGGCACGGGAAAAAAATATAAAAAACCGATAAAACCACTTACTATATATGTTTGCTCTTTGATAAAGCAATAATGTTTTAACACATTGTTTTAAGAGACTGAAAAAAAGGATAAGAAGAGATGCTTCTGAATGCATTCTTAAGTAGACATTCAGCGTTACTTCATTTTTAGCTTCTGGATAAGTGCTTCAGAACGCATTCTGAATGAATTTTCGATAATTAATATGGAGATGATACATTATATTGTTATTGATACATTAATATTGTATTGAACTTACTTGCAAATACCGCCATTTAGACAAAAATTTGAGTCATCTTCATGACACATTGGACCATGACCACAATCCTGACCACTGAATTCAGGTTGGCAATCACAATAATACGATCTGGAAAAATATAAATCAAAATAAAAAATTTATTTTTATGTAAACAATATGGTTAATGTAAAGTAAAAACAATTGTAAAAATAATATAGTAGAACTAGAAGCGAAATTAGCTTATGTTCTCATATAAATGGTTTGGTTAAACTTCAATGGCGGATTTCGGCCATTTGTCTAAATTTTTGAGGAATTTTTCATAATTTTTTAGGAAATTAACCTAATTTTTTAATTGACATTGATTTTAAGCTTTATATAAAGCTTAATTTTATTGTTTTAAGCTTTATATTAAGCTTTATTTTTATTTTGTTTTCTATTTAATTTAATTTTAATTTATATTAAAACAATAATTATCATAGAAACAACTAAACCATGTAAACAATTGAACAATTAAATTTTAAGAATTTTTTTTATGAATATTTACGTATAATTTTAATTAATTTATCGATGTCGATGTATAAAGCTTTTAAAAATATCGATGGAATTTTTTTGACAAAAATCCTAAATGGACGCCATTGATCCTAACCAAGAATCTTAACCTAATTTCGCTTCTAGTTCTACTATATTATTTCTATGATTGTAAATGTAATATAAAGTGCTAAAAATATTTGTAGGATATGTTGAAATCTTATATAATCCAATTAATCACTAATCAGTTATATGCTATAAGTTTGCGAATATAGAAAAATTAAATAAAAAATGATATCTTTAACAAAAGGAGATATTCTAATCATTTGCATTCAATTATATTATTAACATTATCGTACTACATCTTTTGATTTTTAGGAACTTCAGAAATACACGTAAGTAAATCAACTGTGGTCACTCTGTGGTGTAAATGATAAAAATGTCAACCTAAAATTGAAACGAGATTTTGGGGTCGTGCGGGTTCGAATGCTACTGAAGACATACAATATGTTTTGTTTTTTCGGTTATTTTTCGAATCTGCATTTTAACACAGAGTTTTATTTTCCCCTTGCGGTTATTTTCTTCGTACGGCTAATTACTGACACCGTAAAAACCACAAATTAAGAATCTAACAACAGAAAGCTGTTGTTGGACGCTAACACCCGATTGTTGGTTTTAAAAGAGAAAAAAATGTTTTTTATTTTTTATCCGGAATAATATATAATTTAGGCAATTACAAATGAGTACATATGCGATATTCAGAAATATATTGTCAAATAATATATATGAACGTTTAATATCGATCATACAACAATCGAAATGTATTTGTTAATTTTAAGTACAAATTAATGATGATTGTTTAATATAGAATTAGTTAATATTTATTGCCAACATCAATAGATTTTAAAAGTTACTTCTATGAATTGCATAACCACAGACCATTACTTTATATATTTATCTTACAACTTCACTAACCATTTGTTCATCATCCATTTTTATAAATGTTGATATTCAATGTTGGCATATTTTATAACACAATCAAAATATAATGTATTATAATATATAGATAATGCGAAATTGTTTTGACATTATAGAAATGTTTAACAATAATTTATCCGCATGGGAAAATAAAAGGACCTCACCCTTAAAGCATTCGGCACAAATAAAAAAATATTATTTGTACATGCACTCTCAAATATGTCGCGTGTAATAAATATTTCCCAGTGATATTTTGAAGGTGCATCGTGTTCAGCTTGTGTTCGACATTTTACTAATTGCGGTATGCTAAGAGAATCCACTGGAATAAATATTTATTGTTTTAGCCGTGTGCCAGACATTCAGACATAGTCAGAGTAAATAAAGGTACAATAATGTGAAAAGAATTGACTGAGAAAACAGGGTTTCATATTTTTAATTTAGTAGGCTTTATAGACACATTCCGGTGTTTTTTTAAGCACAAAACTTCAAATTGCTTTACGGGCCAAGTCCTTCACTTTATATGCCTATGAGCTTTATATGTATATATGCGTCATTCAAAATGATACATGATTCCATGTATATACCTTTATATATAGATAATAGGATTTCAAATATAAATTTAATATAATATAATATATTGCTTATATATACTAAATATTTATGCATTCATTCATATATGAAATTGTATTTAAGTATTTTTACTTAATCTATATATATATATATAAATATTGTACATCTGAGAATTAGAGCTATAAGACGATGTATGTAGAAATAATTAAATGAAATATAATTACCTCATTTAAATTTAATATTTAATTAAATGTATATAGGAGTTCCATATATACCAGAGATGTATACCAGCAATATATATATATATATGTTACATATATATGACTTAAATAAATGAACTTTCACTATGTGAAGTAATCTAACAATATATATATATATATATATATATATGAATGCATGTTATATATTATACGTATGAGTTAAAATTAATGTATTATATTATGTATATATATATACTTTCACGTCTCTATCTTTTTATCTAAAATTCTAGATGTTGCGTATATCCGTATACATATACTATATATATATTAACTTAGCTTGAACATTATTATCGTATACGTATTCCTGTGTCATGTACATATAATATACAATTTTGTATACATACATATATAAAACATCATATCTAATACAAATAGTACGAGTACTATATCAAGAAATCAGTCAACATCTTGTGAATGCTATAATGTTTAGATTTATTCTTAACACATAGAGTATTATTCAACCAAAAGGTACAATCGAAAACGTTTGACTTTTATAAACAAAAATTAGTTTGTTCAATGTGTTATCGAACAATCTTCAAAATGTGTATGTTTAGTTTTATTTTTAAATTATTTTAGGAATATATTTAGACATTTTTTTAATTTATTTACATACATCATTTAATGGTTATACCAGGAATATTTGTTCATCATTTTGGTAAACACATTTTGGACATGTGGGTGTTTGTACTTTATTATAACTTTAATAAATGTTTGCATTTACATTATTTATTTAACATGTTACATTCAGAGACATATAGATAATAGTAGACGTATTAAATAAAGTTTATATATATATATATAACGATAAGCTTTTGATAGCTCTATATATATAGAATTAATTATATTAAATACTAACATTTACAGTGAGTTTCTTTTTGTTATGGGCACAGCGGTTAACTTTATACGATATTCATCATATTTTTTTATAGAGATTATTTTTCAATTTTTTCGAGATATGGAACAGCCCACCAGTTTTCGCTATAAGAATTTTTATTCGATTTTATATAGACATCGTTATATTGATTTGAAATCTTTTATCGCTTTAAAAAGATTTTGTATGAATATGTACATATTTCCGTCATGAATATCACTAAACAAGATACGAACATGTGTATGTTTAGATCTCTTCACAGAAACACTAATAATAAACAGGCACCGAATGGACACGACACGAATAGAACGCTGCTCCATTTTATAGCATTTTCAATACACCAAAAATTGTTCCCTTTTTGACCCTTTCCACCATTTTTCATTTTCATTACGCAATCAGTTTGAAAAAGTTTCCACTTTTTTGTAAAATTGATTGTTTTTTTTTATTTTTCCCATTTTTTAAGACTACATTTTTTCTAGGTGGCTAAAAATACATATACAACATGCTTTGTAGATAACAATTATAAAGGGATATTTTTACTGAATTTTTTTAATTAGTAACAAAATTAATATTTATACACCAAGTGTGGCGGTGAGCGATCGATCATACGAATAAAATAACAGGTGTCTGATATTATGGTGGTTAAATTAGTATATACGACCTATATCAACACAAATATAAAAGCGCTATCTCTTCTTCCAATTTTCTTTATGTTATATGACACAAAAATTTCGGATAAGCAAAAGAATTGAACTTAGATATATGTATATATATGTGGCAAAGACAATGAATGATATTATAAATAATATTACAAAAATGGATATGCTATTTAATTGTAAGTATAAAATATTATTGATTCGCAGATATAAAACTTCTCTTTATATTTCTTTTCATATATTAACATTTAATATTCCTTTATAATAAATTAATACATTTACGCCTTCGTGCATTTAATGGATATTTTATTTTATTTTGTATATTATGAATTGTTGGCTTTTAAAAAATCATCTTTTAAAGTATAATTGAGAACATAATATTCACGGTTGGGGTTATTAAAGTTTATATATTTAATTCTAAACACAATAAAACAATTTTCCTTTTATAAATATAATATAAGTAAATTATATTATATTATATAATGGGTAGAAAATTTTGACGGGGGTTTATTATTTTGTTGAATATATCTATATATAAAATAATCCATGAATACTATATTTGTTTTTGGTACATACACATTTGACAATAAAAAAAAAGTTAATAGTGGGAGATGCTTGAATACGTGTTACGATATACTTGAACATACAAAAACATTTCTTAAAATTAACCGCTTGATGAGGTGGGAATTAAGAACATGATGACTGTAGTATAATTAATAAAAATAGAAATTAAATTTTGTTTTTAATCCACGAATCCTTCTGCTATATATTTTTTGACATTTAATTATTATTATAGTATCTATTCATTTACAATGACAAAGGTGGAAAATAAATTAGTGTATTTATTATAGTGCCTTTTTAGATCCATCCCAGCATACATTTGGACTATAAATCATCTGCACGATTAATAGACGATATGTTCTATATTTAATGCGTTGGCTATATTTGAGAAATACAAATCAGATAAAAGTTATAAATTCGTTTAAAAATAATTTAAAGTGGATCAACTATTAAACTATTAAAAAGTCTCAATTTAGCATATAAAAAAGATTTAACATATATTAAGATTCTCCCAGAGTTCAGAAACAGTCTTCCAGAGTTAGTATTTCCACCTTCTACCAATCATTTAAATTAAACATTTCTTCTTATCTAAAGATTCATCCACCTAAAATGCAACTTGGACAATTGTTTGAAAACATATGAGTTATTTTTTCTTACTGCTTTTCAGTTTAAGTTGTTTTTTTTCTCATATGTTTGCTTTTATTTTCATAACTTCATAAATTATTCCACATATTATTAAAGTTTCGATACCTAAAATCACTTAAATGTATTACGCATAATATAGTGACATATACTATAATGTTTACAAACACTTAAACTTCAACTTATAAATGATTATGACTAAAAATATTATTTGTTCATTTTCATTTGTATAATAGTTTATTATTTATAAACTATATATATATATACGCATACATACGCGCAAATTGAAAACATTTTAAAAATTCCAATTGAAAATCCTGTGTGTGGTTAATTTTTGTTATTAAGGATAAACAAATTCAACAATTTAAAATAGGAATTATAAAAAAAAAATAAATAATCTATATATCCTAGCAATGATAAACCCCCGGGGGTGATTTTAAAACCGCACACTAAACTAATATATGGTTAAAATAATATATACTACATTATAAATGTATAGAAAAAGCATTTATTTGATTATATATGCAAACGATGCATAATTCAATTTGCATACATTTCATTTATATTAAAGCGATTTTTTTTTTTATTTCGTTCAACTTGAATATATTATATTATAGCGTGTGGAATGCGAGGGTATGAAAAACGTCATGTTTTTAAAACCCATTTCATTTTTTGTCTTATATATGAAAATATAAAAATAAAGAATTAATAATCATATATTGTATATACAAATCATATATACGCAGTAGAGTATGCTGTTGATAATATTCATAGTTGATATATGAATATTTGTTTGTTTTTTTTTAATTATGAGCAAGGATTGGATAGTTTGTCGTTATTATATTTTGAATTGGACCGAAAGATTTTGAATATGTTTATTGTACATTTTGTATTTTTACTGGAAATGTATGTTGTTGTAGTGTTAAATTCATGAGAATAGGAACAAACATTCGCCATAAGTTACAGCATAAACTAAAACTAAATACACATTTTATCGGCATATTGATATTCAGTAGCAAGTGGGAAACCATTACATTGCCACAGAAATTTTAATGGATGAAAATACGTTTATATGGTAATACATAATATTTCAAATGTGTTTGCTTTCAATCTCATCTCATCAATTTCAAGTTTCGAAGATACCATCCCGCCTTTATTATTGTTTCTGGCGTTACCTGTCATTTCGCTGAAAGCGAAAAATCATTTTTAAAATTCAAATAATTAAAAATTAATTGAAAAATTCAACGGCCGTAGAATGCTTAAAGAATCTTTCAATATTGGGAATAGAAGTAAAATCAGCCACAGATTTTGCCAATTTAAAAACCAGAAGAACTTTATATAATACTTTTTAATAATTATCAACAAGTCTTTTGAATTTTCATTATATAATTTTTTCCTAATACAAATAGCTATGGTTCCAAAATTTTAAATTCTTTGTCGTATAGATCCCGAATATTTTGCTGGGGGCCAACAATTTGAAGTTACGCTACTGTGGTGAAATATAACAGATATTTCTGTGAGTACGATGTATGAAAAAATTGTTATACTGCGTATATAAACATATTTTATATTTACATATTAGTGCTCTTCACGACCGTGATATTTTATTTTGTTTTTTTGTTTATAGAGATTTCAATTTTTTTTATTTATTTATTTTTACTATGAAAATCGGTTGTTAGTTTACTTGATTTTTATTATTTTTTTTTAAGTTTAAGAAAAATAAAAAAAAATGTCAAAAAATAAAATTATCAAAAAATACATGGCCAAGAGCATATGTATTTTTTGATATTTTTTCCCCTTAAATTTTGATTTTTTGATATTTTTGTAAGCCAATCAGAACTCGTTATTTAGAAATATCAAAATTCAAAATATCAAAGTAAAATATCACGGTCGTCAAGAGCACTATTGTATTCATATAGAAGGTAAATTAAAAACAAAAATTCAGCTAAATGAACAATTTGTTTTAATTATTTCAATTAAAATTTTGTTGCTTGTGTTATACAATTTCATTTTATATAATTCATTTGCACTGACAGAATTTCTAGGTGTTGATTTTTGCATAAATATGTTTTAAATACATATATAATAAAGTCAAATGTTTGATGGTCAGAACGAACATTTTGAACTATATACAAAAATAAATAATATTCATATTGATTGTATCATTCTATATATACTTTGCATTTGTAATAACCCAAACCATTTCATTCGCAAAGTGCTCACTTTAGAATTATATGCACGAAATATATAGAGTGGAACCGCTATTGTCTTTCCATATCTGGACATGGAATGGATATTTCGATCAAAATTTCACGAAACTCGAATGTGCAATTAACAGATAATTGCAGGCGCTGGATAAACTAATGAGATTTCTAAAAACTTTGGAATAATGTAATATCGATAATTAATTTGCTTAAAAAGTAGTTGATTTTTTAATAAGGGGAGTTTGCCATGTGTAGGTGCCTGAGGCCATGTACACGAGGCCATCAATTCGAAAATTGAATGTAAAATATTAAGGTGAAGTAGTGTGGTGGGATAGAAAAGCAATACAAATGAATTCACTTGAACGAAATAGAAATACTTTCTATTTTTCGAATCCAGTCTTTGATTTGATTGGTTTAAAATATATCCCCATTCGATTCATGCATCAATATTTAAATTATTTTTTATTATTGATGTTAACAACTGTTGGTTTGTTTAAAAACTATAATAATTAATAATAATAATAAGTGATTACCAATTAAAAAACATAGTTTCAATGATTTTGATATGAGAAATAAAGAACGTGAAAGATCACCAAAAAAGTTTGAAGACGCGAATGGCCAGCAATAGTGAATGAAGATGCCACTTGAATTCAAAACCAATTGGTATAAATGTTAAATGTTGGAATGCAATTAATTTCTGACCATTTAAAAGCTATCCGATCCTAAAGTGTGAAAAATAGGTGCCACATGAATTTAACGAAAGACAGATGGAAAACCGAAAAAACACTTGTGAAACTTTGATTCAAAGACACGTAAGAAAATCAGTTTTGCATCGAA
The DNA here is from genome assembly GCA_958336335.1 of Dilophus febrilis. Lineage (NCBI taxonomy): Eukaryota > Metazoa > Arthropoda > Insecta > Diptera > Bibionidae > Dilophus > Dilophus febrilis. Next base: position 36,705,380 of record OY284471.1, read on the forward strand.
TTGTTATTGGCGATGAAAATTGCATTTGTTTTAAGCACCCTAAACGGAAAATATCATGGGTTAATCCAGGACAACCATCAACATCGAGTGTAAACGCTGATCGTACTAGACAATGCTGTGTGTCTAGTGGGACTAAAAAGGTGTGGTGCACCATGAGCTCCAAAAATTTAGTGAAACAGAATGGGCCAAAAGGCACGGAAAGCTCCATTTGGTAATTTTGCTCCATTTGATGAGCAGCACTTCCATTCCTACGAAGTGGTCGAAAATTGGTTGTCTTTGGTCAATACTTTGAATAAAATGTTTTTACTTTTCCATTTAAAATTATTTTGAAAATTATTATCGTTTTATTTTCACAAAAAACTCACGTCATACCGTTACACCTGCGGTAGTTCACACGGTTTTAGCAAAATTTCAATTCTAACACCCGATTGCTTTTCTAAAATCAAAAATAATAAAGCCAAAAGCTGTTCCACTCTTTTGATTTCCTGTATATGTAATTCTAATGCGCTTTGCAAATGAAATGTGTTGCCTAGCAATCTGTAAGTTAGAATCGCAAATTCGTTGGGTTATTAAATATATTTTATCGTTTTGGCAAAACAACGCAAGGCAATTCTTACAATCCGCCCCCTGAAAAATAATAGAAAGAAAGACACCGCAGCGTCCTCACAAATGGGAGGCACTGGGCAATGACAAATGTGTACAATTGTCACTCGTATATGTTAATTCTGATTTTATCAATAAAAATTGTTAAATTCTTTAAAATAATTGGGTTATTGCCAGGAATAAATTTCCCATTAATTACTTAAGGTATAAATAATAAATATGACTATCGTGTATTTACTAAAATATGATTTCCATATATTGGTTTCGATAAATATGGGGTGCAAATATGCAAATGCTTTAAGTTAAATTATAGATAGATGTGTTTTTCTTTTAATGACTTGATAGTATATACATATAGAGAAAGTGAAATGAAAAAATTAAATTGTAATTACACATAAAAGAATATTTATGAGAAATTTAATGAAAACAAATAAATATAGATAAAATAAATGAATATACAATTAGAAATAGAGTTTTGTTAAATTTGTAAATTTGAATATTTACATAAATAGTGTGAGTAGGGGTATTTTGATTAAACCTAAACACTGGGAGTTTTCAAATTAGGCAAATGGTAAAATTAAAATTAAAGAAGAAACCTTTCTTTTATTACACCCTGAAACAGGTACTTTATATATAGGCTTTGCCTTAACGATTAATTCATTTGGAACTGAGACCCGAGAATTTGTGGGTATACACACTTTTAAATCCATTCATTTTTGTTAGGCCGAGTAATTCGACTCAAAATGAGCCACATAATGTAAAACCGGCGTATTTTGCTGTCAGGATCTGCGACACCCTATTTGTATAGGTAAGAAAACTTTTATGTAAAATAGATTTTTAATTAACGAATAAATTTTATAAATACATTCTTTAAATATATACGAATATGGTTATGCTAATTGATTTCGTTATATACTATTAAGACCGCATACATTCAGTATGTAACCTATTTCTATTGTTTTGGAAACACACAGTTTTAGGTACCTTTTGTTTTAATAAAATAAAAATGGAAAACATGATTTTCCGATTACTTCCGCTTGTCGCTGGCTCGGTGGTCAAAATGATTTTTCCGAAACTACTAGAACGATTTGGCTGAAATTTTCAATATACATAAGTTAAGTTTAAGTTAAAATGGGATTGAAATGGGTTAAGTTGAAATGGGATATACCAGACCATTCCTTTTACCCATCCTATGCAAATTTTCCGAATTTTTCGTTTTTCGTGTATCTCAAAGTGTATAATGAAGATATTTTCTAGAAATTTTAAATATAGTTTCTTGTTTCTTGGCGCTTCTTGTACGCGCTAAATGGTACGCGCTTCTTGTTTCAGTTGTTAGCCAGGTAGCGTTTTTTTTCTATTGGGTTTGCTTTTGGAATGTGTAAAACAAAACTTTTATGTAATATATATAGATATAAAAATACATTTCGATTATATTAAAGTTTATGTATAAATAAGTTTCATTTATTTTTTTTTTTGCTATTTGATACTTAAATAATATACATATTTTGAAAGGTTTTTGTGTACTCTATAACTAAAAAACTACAGTGTAATTATATACTAACAAATTATGTGAAGGAGTTTTCTATGTTTTCGCATATACAGTTTGCTCTTATACCTGCACATACCTATGGGATAGATATATAATAATATATTATTCTATATTTATCCATCATATATACATTCATAATGTATAGAGCATGGATGCTTTTTGTTTTAAATGAAATATATGATATTATTAAGGTATTATAATTATTATTTGTACGACAAGTGTATTTTTGGTAAGTCGGTCAGCACGCAATTTGTATATACACAGGGAGTCCCGCTTGCCCCCTACAACCCGCATACCACTTGCTCCTGAAACTATTCAAAAAACTTGAAACTAAAAAAATGGTGTGGGAAGGGGAGGCCTAACTTCAATCCCTACCAAGTTACGGGGTGTTCATTGAAAAACATGAATTCACCTATTAATTTATAATTTCCAAACTGTTTTAGCTAGAGCATCAAATAGATATACTATGTTAAATGCATTACCTTTAATTTGGTCGGTATTCATTTTTTTGCAATATACTGTTGTCGTTAAACAGTTATATTGATGCTCATACTATGAAATGCTGATACTATGAAACCAGAACATTGAATTTCGTTAGAATAAAGCAATTCATATAAATTTCATGGTTTTTTAACGCAAAAATATATCTTTAAAAAAAATTAAACTTTAAAATTGTTCAATTCGTGTATGTTTCGGGTTTCACGGCCACGAATTGGATAATAACTTCAAATTTATAAATCGCTAGGCTTAACTTTGCTGTAAATAATCTCATCGGGATTTCGTGGTATGTGGGTCATATGAGGTCAAACGGGACATCCGTATGTGTACCAATTATTGTTATAAAACTAAATACATAAATATGCGTATAAATTACACAATAGATTTCCAATTTATTTCCATTTTCTTAAATATATGAATAGACGTATATCGTATACATATTATATATACAAGTTATCCATATATATCATTTACGTAATATAATATTTATCAACGTCTATACACAAACACGCAACCACATATATAAATAAAAATATATTATAATATATGCGGAGAAGTTTTTCCAATTATTTTATTGTTGCCCATAATTTACAAATATATTAAAGTCAGCAAAATCGTTATATATATTCCGTATGCATATAAAGCAGTGATGTCGAAAAAAATGTTGCTAATTTTTCCTTAACGAAATTCTTAATTATGCTGTTATTTTGGTGTGAGGTTATACAAAAATCCTCGTGGAATTTCCATATGTTGTTGTGTAAAAATATATTTGGATAATAGTCTGCATTTCATTTTGTTAAACTCTACGCCTGTGATATTTTCTATTTATATACTACACAGGATGTCCCACGTAAGTCTATCCAGCCAATTTGAAACCCGTGGAGTTATCGCTATTACGATGTTAGAGGATCCCCATTGGATTCAATTTGGCTGACAAAGCACATAAGGGTTAGTGTTGGGAGTAAGGGGTTAACACCAAAATGTAACCCAATTGAATTCAATGGGGGTCGTCTAACATCATAATAGTGCGATAACTCCACTGGTTTCAAATATATTGGCTAGATAGACTTACATGGGACACACTGTATACATATAGTTTTCGACAATTTTCATATATAATATATAAAGGATATATTATTGTGCTGGATGATGTGTAATGTGTATATATGTTCCAATTTATATAAAAAAAAGACAAATGCCCGCGCGCGTTTATATATATTATGATTATTGAATTTGAACAACAGATGTTCCACGAATTTTAGTAATATCGTATAATAATTAAAGTATTTCACAATCACCCAATATACACGTATAACAATAATAATAATAATAATAATAATAACAATAATAGTACACATTGATTAAATTTGTAATAAAACGCATTCTAACTCATTCCTCATTTTTAACATTTACTAAATTTTTATTTTACGAAATTTCATGTGATATTCGCATATATATAACACATAACCCATATATTAAATTAAAAATATCGATTTCATTTAATTAATTTACTATTTATACCATATAACAAATGGCTATACACCAGCGAATTATGTACAGGTAAGCCTCTATTACAACGCGATAGATATAAATGATTTCAATCATTTTAATGAGAAATACAAAAATTATGTCAGTTTGATAACGTGGTAACGTGGTAACTAAAATACTTATTGCGGTACCATATCAAGCATGATTGGGAACCAACTTTATTATATTCACCTTAGCCAAAAACCCACTAAATATAAATAAATAATTATAAAAAATAATAATATAATATAAAATAATAATAATATAATATAAACGGAATCGCAATATTTACTTTTGTAAATATATATAAATATAGTGCGAGCGAAACATATCTGCATAGAACATATAAAACTGGTATAAATAATTATAAAAAATAATAATATAATATAAAATAATAATAATATAATATAAACGGAATCGCAATATTTACTTTTGTAAGTGAGAAAACCACTTTTGAGATATTATTTTTCATTTCACCGTGTCATGGTCTCATTCTGTTCAGGAATCTGATTCAGAAAAACGATGCATTATAGAAAATTGTACACATTACCTTATCGCTTTGTAGGACGTTTACCTTTACCTCATAATTTACCTGTACCATACATTCACATAATGTTTAGCCAAATTATTGGGCATGAAGCTTTAAGTTCATGCATATATGTAATTAAATGATTACAGTACAATAATAATAATAATAATAATAATAATAATAATAATAATAATAATAATAATAATAATAATAATAATAATATTTACAATATATATATGTATAGACTTTGCGGCTTTTGTTCATATATTTACATGTAAACCACAAGTGAAACCATAAATTGCATATTTACATTTGGCTTTACAATATATTGGAATTACATATATATTGAAAACGAAAATTATTCCCAGAAAATATATTCCCAAAATTTCAATGGGCATAACAATTCATATATATTACATATGGCTATTGGCTTTACATATGGTTATACAGCACTAAAAATTAATCGTATCGCGTATTAGTTTTGAATTTACTGCAATGACTTTATATGGTATATAATTTGAGTGTAATAAGAACTAACGTTAATAGTATTAACTTCATACTGATATTACGGTACAAGTAAACATGAGCATTAATTGTTTCATTGAATATTAACCTTCATATTCTCTTCAAAAAAGGTTACATTGTCTACCCTTATATGTGTAGATTTCTACACACATGTAAATGTGATGTAATTTCTATTAAAAAACATGTTTTGTTGTAATTTTATTTATTATGTCCTAATTCAAATTCCAATATAACTAGGAAATTTAACAAATAAATTGAATAGTTTTGGTCTCATGGTATCATGGTCGTATAGTAACACGTTATATATCGACTATGGGTTGGAGAATAAACGTCCTTGCAACGTTGGTGTGCTATTAGGGTATTGAATTTTTTTAATCAAAAATTTCTTATTTCTTTTATTCAAATATATCACACATTTAACATAACTTTATTATAATATATACATCATCACAATATAGATTATGCGAACTCATTAACCTACATTTAAATTACAATACACGTACGTTCATATATCAAAACAATAAAAATTAAATATATAATATAATACCATGAAATAAACAAAATGAATGTATATAATTATAGAATACATATATAGATAGACACATAATTCCAAAGTGTATATACCAAAAATAAATGAATAAAAACAATATAAATATATAAATATACATTCATATTATTATAACACAAAAAAAAAATTCAATTTCTTTTGCCTCATATTCAAATCAAATTAATTCATTCAATGATTCAATATCTCATATAAATATAAATATATAATCCATATCAATCCACAGTACTTTTGTACTTTTATATATTATTTATATAATATATATATATGAATCATCTTAAATCATCATTCATTCCAATATCATAAATTTTATCAACAACATCATTATGTATTGTCTTGTTTATATTTGAATAAATTGTATAAAAATACTATACAAAATACATGAATAATATAATAAATGTACGCAGACAGCATATCTATATAATATCAAAAAATATATTCTGTCTTATTCCATCCAAATATGTATATGAAATTCATTATCATTGAAAAATATAAAGCGAAAATCCTTTCAATCGTTGACGCATATATGAACAATCAGTTTTTTTTTCTTTCAAATGTGAAATTGTAATAAATATAATATAATATATTATTCATTTTTTTTAACACACAATTTATATAATTTTCATTGCCACAAAAAAAAATTATATATCACACAATTGGCCAAATATTTAAACCTATACACCTTAAAATAAAAAATGTAAAATTTATTGTGAACTTTTTTAATTTGTTTGTTACTGCGGCCGAATCTGTTGAGCGTCCCGAAACTCTCGGAAGAATATTGCCGTGCCCGCCGGCAACGAAATCACTTAATTAGGTTATGATCTATATGATGTATTGAATAAATTTAATTGATTTTAGGTGGTGCATCCATTTTATTGATTAATTTATCAAATTTTGAAAATAAAAAACCTACTTGAAAAGTATATACAAACAATAAGTCATATAAAAGCTTTCTTATAAATGCGTTATAAATAATGCTAAGTTTTCAGAATTTATGAATTCATTGGATTTTCGTAAAAACAAAACACTTCTAGAACACAAATGCGTCTAAGCGGTAATAATAATATAATTTTTCTGCGCGAAATTGTTTGACAAAGACATTCACAAATTTAAAATGCCCTTTGATTGTGGAATAAAAGTCAAAATGATTTGTGTTTATTTGACACATGCCTTTGCCTTTGCCGTAATGCCTTTGCCGTAAAAGATAGATTAAATTCTATACGGTTTATTAATTCGGAATAATTTGCGTTCAATGGATCTTTTGCTTTGGTAATCATCCTTGTCAGTTCATGTGGCGCGCTAAAGATAATAACGCGCTTGGTTCCTTCCTTCATGAATCGTTTTACATTCATCATCGAACCATCCATTTCTGACCACACACACACCACGTTCTGACCAATTTACCGTCTCTGCTGCAACCATTTTCATCCCATTACGTAATCGATTCCACATATCATTACACGTATTTTGTTGTTGATCCACATCTGTTCGAATAATTAACTCTACCAATTTATCCTCGTCATTTTAGAAATTTTCCAAATTGAATCCTCTTGCAATTACTTTTTGGCGGTTTACAAAGTTCTTACAAGATAATGATCAGAATCAATGTTTGGCCCCCTTCAGTTCCTTACATCCAGTATATTAGACGCGTGACGACTGGCAATGAGAACGTGGTCTATTTGGTTTGTTATTTTATTAATGCCAGTTTTAAATCATTGTTCTTGTTCAATTGCCTGAGTCCTTGCCATTTTTCCTGTCCGATCCGAGGCACTGTTGTTAGTTTCATAATTTATTGGTTTTAGGGTGTCGGTAATAACCCGTACCACCAAACGCATGGGATTCGCACATACAATTTTGTATTGAACTGAATTACTGTTCAGTTACCGTTAGCGTTGGTTACCACGTGGGGTCAAGTAAGAACTTGATCAGGAACTCAACAGTTGCAACACTGGGTCAGCGACCAGTCAGTGCCTCCCTAAACCCTATTGATGCCAATCAAAACGAACCGTTGCGTGGAAGTGAGTACCTATTTTAAAGCCAGCGTTTTTTTACAGAATAAACATGAAATCGTTTCCCTGGGGTGTCTATCAATACCTAATGATCTTTACGGCAGACGACCGAGATAACATCCTATATTTTTAATATGATATTTGAATTGCAAAATCTGCCTTAAACGTTGAATTTGCTACATAAATTAGAACAATGTGTAAAATAAATTTTAAATATCACACACAATCGAAAAAATTGCTTAAATAAGTAATTGCGCAGAAATAACTAATCAAGAACATAACTTTAGGATACGCCATAATGTTACGAAGTATAACAGGGGGCATATTCCGGCAAAGTGAGACAGTGACACAATGAGGTAAAAATTAATAACTCACAAGTTGTATTATCACTAACATAAGTTGAGTTCCAATAGGTTAATAGGAGTAGAAAAGAGTAGACTCCGAACTACTTTTTGCTATAGTACGGAGTACTTCGGTGTTGAAAAATCTATTCTTTTCTACACTCGTAATCGAATGGAACGCAACTATAAGTGAATATTGCGATTCCGCAACCAAATGTGAATCCGCAACCAAATGAGGTAAGGCTGACCATGAGTATAAGTATAAATAACAATAAGATTAAAGAATTAAAATCACCAATTAATAAAATAATAAATTTTTTAGTTTGGTTTTAGTTCGATATATTGTAAGACGTTTATGAATCAGTTGGCTAAGCTAAACATTTGGACAAACTATAAATACAATAGTTGATTAATCCGTAATTACAAGGAACCTTTTTGAAATATTTTGAAAATCTACGCATCCTTCTTTGAATCTCACCGATCGTTCTTGGTTTCATTATATAGAATATATAAAATATGCGTCGAGAATAACAATTATATCTATATACTTATGAATATAGATATAAATTTATCAATATTATGAATGAATAATATTGATTGTATGACAAATTATTCATCCAATTAATTACAATATTCAAGGATGTTGATAAATTTGGCCAAAATAAAAAATATTTGTATTCATTATTTTTCTTTATTATATTTTTCTTCTATTCCCTCGTACCGCATCATATATTATTATAGTGATGAAAAGCTTTTTAGTCACATATAATAATAAAACAATATGAATACATATATTGAAATACAAAAAAAAATCACTTGAAACGATGTCGGTTCACATTTCTATAAAATATATAACAATCTTTTTTTTTTTAGATAATAAATATTTTCTATATATAAATATTGTTGTTATTTATATACATATATCCCCAAACATACAAGTTATATAAGCATCAATAACCTATATAGGATATTTTTCCCGATTTTAATACATGACAAAACAAATTGCTATACACAAATGACATATACGATATACATACATATATATTATATATTTTTATTTAATGTGTTTATATGACATTTGTTGAAGGACATTACAATTTTTTTTTAATATTGTCACTCAGAACGTCCCTGCGATATCCGAATATATATTTATTAATGTTTGCACAAAAAAATGTATGCAATTTTTTACTGTCAAAATGTGTTCCAAATATTAAATATATAAAAGATAGGATAAGTAGAATATTAAAAAAAATCTCCAATCAAATAATTGTTTGATTTTTTGCATAATTTCAAAATAATTTTAAATATTTGAATTGCATAAAAATAATGTTCTTGTTATATATAAATAAAAGAAACCAAGAAACCGACCATGGGTTAATAGAGTTAATATAGTACCAACTCACAAAGTAATAGAAAAAAATATTATTTATAGTTATAAAAACCCTTCAGGCGGATTTGGCGTTACGCTTTTTACGGCACCAAATAGTAACGAAATCGAAGTCACTTTTCCTTTGAATATGATGTTAATACATTTGGGGATACAATCGCTAGCTTGCTTATTGCATAGATTCAAAACTCATGTACCTCTACATCATATTAATTAAGTGAGTGATTGCCAAGGGTTTTAGTTTTAGGAAAATTTGAAAATTAAAGTCATCTCCCTGATGATGATAATGAAAATAATAGAAATGTTGGAGTACAATAAAAAAAGATTTTCAAAAGTATATACATTCATTTTGATTTTTGGTTCTTAAATCTTAAATCATCCAACGAGCTCAACTTTTTAATTTAATTAAGGTGTAATGTCTAATTCATATGATACAGAATGTTGTTTCCTCGAAATAGAAACGAATAAAGTTCGGGATGTAATAATTGAAAACAGCCAGAGTGCTGTGCGCCAGAAGGATTTAGGAATCCATTAATTTAATTTTTTTTTATTTGTTAATTTATTTGAATTGTTATTTTGTTTTTATTTTTGTTTAATAAAAGATTGAATTATATTGAAAATTTTTTATTATTCGATTATTATTATTTATTATTATATATGGTGATCTGCAACAAAAATATACAGCAAATAGGTTACGCATTCATTACATAAAAATGTAACGAAAAAGTGCCTGATTTCCATTACTAAAGCACTTCTAAAATACGTAATGCTTTTATTATATTAAACTGTTACGAAATGGTTACGTTTTTTGTTTTTTCGTAATAAATGGACTATTCTTTAAAAAAAAAATTAACATACAATACTTTTTAAAATGTTGCTAACGATTTGGGTCCCGTGGTTATTATTATCTATAACGCAGGTTGTGAAAAATGAAAAAATGAAGTTGTATCATTTACCAAAAGGCGGAATATGAAGAAAAACACATTGATTAAGTGACCATATTAATTAAGTGGTCATATTAATTAAGTTGATTGCAAAACCATTAGAACGCTATACCGCAGATACTGAGATTAAAAATCTTAATTTAAATTCACATTTAAAAAGCATGTTGAAATCTTCAATTCAGCGTCTTATGTTCGTATTCCTGATATATTTGATTAGATATGTGGATATCGATCATTGTGATTTTTAAAGATATGCTCTACAATAAATTGTATTTGTATTTCTGAATTTTTAATATACGTATCTAATAAAGGTTTTAAAATTTAAAGTTTGAAATATAAATAAATACTATATAGAAAAAAAAATCATTAAACTAATCAATTCTTTTCATCATATTATAATTCTATTGGGAGATCATAAAATTGTATATAATATAATTATGTATATATATTATTTGTATATATATTCAATATATCACAGAATTGTATATATATTTATATAAAAAAAATTCTAGAATATTTTATTTTACGGATTATCCACATTCATCATATTATATAATATTTGATCTTATCATCTATCTAACAAGATTCCCATAAGAATAAATACATTTTTAAATATTATAAGTAGGTATACCTATATTATATACATATATTTATTATATGTAAACGTATTGGGTTATATTTGAACAGAATTTTATAAGACAATGATGTTATATTTTTTTCATCCATAATTTGATTATACAACGTAATCGCATATTCTATATATATCCACATTTATATTTGAAACCACGAATATTTTATATGTATATTATCATACCATTAAAATAAATTCTTAAGTTTTTATTATGTACCGACTAAATATTCACCATAAAATTTTCTTCTAGAAGAATATCTTTAACAAATAAGTTTAAGTTTAAATATAAGATGGTCAGAGGATATATCCGTATATAGGGTATAATTCGTGATATATAGCAAAAGAATCTATTTAGCTCTATGAGTTTTTAATTAATATGAAATTTAATAATTATTAAGAGCCTACGTTCAGTTTGTTACTTATTAGAAGAAATATGTTCTTCTCGAAGACGTGAAGTAAAAAACTGGAATTAAGGCTTTTATCAAACATATGTTCGACCTGCGAAATCACCTGCGGTTCCGAAACGTGATACATGAAGCAAGTTAACCAACAGCGTGTTGGTGGTTTCTATGAGAAATGACTGCGCCTTGTATTTGGACCAACAAGAGAAAACAGATGGTGGCGTAGGCGATACCATGAAATATATAAAATGTATCGGCGAATATAGGCCCATGTTCGGTTTATCAAGATTGGTCACTTCCTGTAGTTCGGTCATGTGGTGCGTATGAATGACGATCTTATACCGTCAAAATGCTGTGCGGCAAACCCTGGTGGAACCAGGTTGGAAGACCGCGGTGTAAGTGGAACAATGAAATAGAAGTGGACCTTGGTGCTTTTGGAGATTGCGACTGGCGTACATTATCGGTGAATCAGTTCGGTTGGCGAAGGCTGTAGGCGGGAACGGTAAAACCAATTGTAGAATGTAGACGCGCTTAAGTAAGTAAATAAGTTTGTCCGTGCGTATGTGCGCTTAATATAATTCAAAATCTATTGAACGGATTATAATGATATTTTAAATATAACCTTATGCATTGTCAACTTTATTCAGTCGAAAATGGGATCCGTTAATCAACGCTTTCCCTTAAAATTTCCGATTTGTTTGTCTTTCGGATATGTTATAGAATTTCAAGGGTTGATATTTCAGAATATTCAGAATATAGCTGTTGGGTGCTCAACCTTTCTGGCCATTGTTACTGATCCCGTCAGATTCACGATTAGATTCGTCGATTACAAATCCAGGGGATTATTAGAGATATTTCATTACATGTTTGACAAATTCACTGGAAACTTTTGGTATGGAGGTTCAATGAATTATGAAAACATTTTTATATCCATTTATGCACGAATGGTGAATTTTTAACCATAAACAAGCAAAAACAAAGGTTTTTCAAATTTTGCGACTTTTTTATTTATTGTACATCTTAATAAAATTTGAAGTAATTTGTCTAAAATTTTGGATATACGCTTTCAACTGCAAAAACATTTTTGCTTCTAGACGTTTGATTAAAAGTGGAAAAACTTTTAATCGCCTAAGTATTTTCTGATACCTCCCACTCACATATAGAGATCTAACGGTGTTTTTTGTAATGAATTTGAATATATTCGTGTATAGTACAGCATTTTATATTAAAATTTTATGAGAAATTTAATGGGGTAAATTTAACTACCCTTTCCTTCCTGTTTCATGTATTTAACAACAGCACAGCGTTCTTTATTATATGATATAGTGTATACCATGGGAAATGGTTAGCCATTTTTCCAAGAGGATAGGATATTCTGAACGGCACATGTTTTTTGGGGTGCAATTCAAAGTGGCGTTCGAAATCGAAAATTCACTATTACCTCTACAATGATGCACATAATTGACTGAAATTTTATCAAACATTAATTTTGGACTAATCCCGCTACTATGTTGAAGAAACTCTTTTTTATAAATGTAGGTAAATTTTTTTATTTGATTTTTCACGATAAAAAGTTCTAATGGAGAAAAGTGATAAAAAAGGTACCTTAGATTTTTTGTTCCGAAAACGAATACAATATTGCAGTACTTATAAAGTACGTCCATCATAGGCCATAAATTCCAATACAAAATCAGTATTAAAATAAAAAGTACGATAATTGCCTATTTCTTTATTTTAAATCGGTGCAATTTCCGAGATAGTATACAATATATTGAAATGATTTATTTCATCCAAATGTTTATTCAATTTACAAAAAATTAAACCGATTATATTTCGATTAACGAAAATCACATTCATAATATATACAAAAAAAAAAATGAATGTATATTCACAAATGCATAAAGAAGTAAATTTTGACTTGCATTCATACAAAATATTTTGTTTATTTCCATTTGCATATCGTTGAACATAAATAGTAAAGGTTTTTTATTGTTACAAAAATATATACATAAAAAGTGAATTGTTTATATCATTACATTATCCATTCAAATATATTATATTTTATTTTACTTCATGTGTTACAAATGATTGAGCCATTATGTATATAAAATGAAAATTCTATTTGAATCACACCTTGAATCTATAGATAGATACCCCGCAAACGTTTGGAATATAATAGCGGCGACATCTTCTATGTGATATTTATGTCGTCAATTTGTCGATGTGTTGCCCCAAAGAACGCAACGTTGTGAGATATATTGATTGATACCCTACGAAGGCTAGTAATATAATACGGAAACGATACTCATTATTCCAGTTCCTTATTAAATTTGAACTTCTTCACAGGATTGATTTGTTTTTCTTATAGCGAATCGAATTTTACACCCTTAAATGGTAGGTCACATACAGTAATTATATAATATTGAATTAAATAAAGGAGATTGTAAAATTCGATGCCAATAAAGGAATAATAAATCAATCCTCTAAAGTCTAAAGCAAGACGTATCGTACTCGTATGACATTTTTATCGTCCTTGTTAATCACATTCCTATTTTCCTCGTGATATCGTTAAATTGTCTGAGCGACCGTTCGCCGAAGAGTCGTTGGTCTTATGATCAAAATGCGAGAAATTTATCGTTTAGGCGAATCGTTTGGAGTAAACAACCCGTGTTACGAAATGCTTGTGGGGTATATATAACACTATATATGTGCATCTCTATGCCATTAAACCATTTTATGGGAAGCAAAATTAACGCTACATATATATACGGTGTTATGAATGCATGAATACTACTCTTGTCCCACAAGGGTTTATTATTATTTTTCTATATTATATACATATAATATGCGTTGTATATCTTTGTACGTTTTATTATTGTAGTCATATTTGAATTGAAAATGTAAAGGAAATTATAAATCAAGTTCAAAATGAATAGAGACCTACAATTTGCTTGTAATGTTATTTGTAATGCACATTTACGCAAATAAATAAAATACACATTTTTTGTTTAATTGAATTATGCCCATATATGATTTGAGTGTTAACACATTTTATGATAATAATGCACACAAATTGATTAAAACCCAGTGTTATTTATTTGAAAGTAACCATGGTCGTATTTGAAAGATATTGCCAGTGATTTTGGAAAGTTTAATTTATTTTGTATCAAATAAATAAATGGATTTCGGAACATGTTATTCACTTTTTGATACTTAAACTTTACCTGACATTCTATATGGGCGTCAATGAATCGATTTTATTTTGAATATTATCAAAGTATAGGTGACAATCTATATATAATATTTGAAACCATTATCTCATGTGGAATCGTGATCAGAATTTTCACTAATGATATGCAATTTGAGTTTCTCATGAATCGTCACAAACAAGGTTAATATATAAGCCCTATAATCATAATATAAAATTAATTGTTCAATCGCTCCGCAAATCTTAATATTAACAACAAATATTAACATTAAACAATTAATCAAGAATAGAAAAACCTTAATTAAATTTTTTAAATATTACAATTTAAGTTTAAAAAATAGAATTTTGAAAACACTTACGAATAATCACTTTTCGCGTAACAATGTCCCATAAAACGGCATTTTAATGTATTACATTGATATTCTTTAACGTCATCCATTTCATAGGTGATATTAAAACCGTATACATCTAACAGTTGATCTAAAGCACGTAAATGTGTACCATGTAATTCGGTCATTGAAAATTCAATCATTAAAAATGGACTATTAAATTGTAACCAAGAGACTTCTGTTACAGCGTCTTCATTTAATTCAAATGGTTTTCGATGAACGGTATTCAGCGCTGGATAATCATCACTGTAGTATAAATATTCGGTAAATTTTAAACCGCTAAGTACATATTGTTGTGTCAGATAGACAACAATTGATACATTATCTTTTTGTATTGCCGATGCATCAATTATCCATATGCAATTTATGGGAACATTAAATTTATTTGGAAATTGTGGTGTATGTATGATACCACGATTTTCTGTTAATATGCCTCCACATGATTTCATTGTATCAGCAGCATTTATGGCCGCTGTTACAATAGCCATCATCAATACATAGATAATAATCCACACCAATAATGATGTCATCGACAATTGTTAACCAATTGGACAAAATATTTTAATGATGTAAAATTTTCAATCACGTTTAACCATTTCATTTGAATTGATTTTTCGAAATAAAAATCAATGATGTGTATATATAATTTTCGGCAATTGATTTAATATTATGTTGTTTATTTTTTTTCCCATCAATCAAACATTATATTGGTGTAAGTTGTATTTTCTCGTTGGATTATATCAAAATCTGTTGAAATAGAAAAATGTTTATATTAGTGCAATCTTTTGGATTTCATGTTAAGAATGTACAATAAATATAGTAATTCATTACTGCGGACAATAGTGTCAATAATGAGTCTTTTATATTAAAATTTTTTAGTGACAATTCTCATAATTCAAAATTTATAGTGTTTAGAAAAGGTGGTAGAGTGAGAAAGAATAAGCTTTGGCGGATGGGGGTATAACAGTGACGGTTGTGTGTAGGTATAAATATCTGTGATTGGAATTATTGGATGCAGATTCATGGAAGGGGCATTTAAAGAAGAAGGTTTTGGTGGTAAAGTACGGGTGAGTGTGTCAAGTGTGGGGAGGTGTGATGAGTGGAATGGAGGTGTATGTGGAGGCAAAGTTAAAAGTGATGGATAGGAGTGTTGTAAGTTATGAACGTCAGGTATGGGGCGTCAGGTATGGTCTAAAGAGGTGGAGAGTTTTAAAAGGTAGGTTTTAAAGAAAATAAAATATTTTATTTTTTTTATTCATTTGGGGTTAAAAAAAAAATTAGAATTCGAATTTAGTTAAATATTCCTCAACTCAATGGCCCAAGTTTATTTGATTTTAACAATAATAACAATAGAAGTAATCTATGTATTAGAAATAAAAACCATTTTGGCCATTCCATGCGTACGACGCAACCACTAGTCTTCTATAATCTATTACTTCTATTCTCGCATTATATATAAAACATAAAAACATGTTGTGTTTATGCAGCTAAAATATTTGATCTTTTGACATTCAAATATGTTATTTTATATTGAATATGCATTTTGGTTGGGTACCTTGAAATTTAATCCTCCTCTCCTTTTCCTTAAAGTAATTATCCTCCCATTAAATTAAATGAATACTTTAGTTGAAAAATCTACTTGGTTTTCCGATTGTTGCTGATGAAACATTTAATTTCTATGACCTATACCAAAATATACTTCATGTGTATATAAGTGAAATCTTCAACGTTCGGACAAATATGCCTATACATCATAATGATATACCAAAAACATTATATCTAAATAAAATATCGTAATATATATGTATTATTCTTTCATCTTTCATATCAAAAGTTATAATGATAAATATTCAACATCAAAGTTTGATATAGAATGCAAATATATGTATATAGTAGATCTCATGTACACTATATAACATAACACAATATCCTAAATAAATAAATACCGAATGTATACTATATAGTATATTGAATTGAATAAAACAAATCAATTACAAACTTTTGTATATCATATATATAATATTATATAAAAGCATATTTTAATGTCAATTAATTAAAGCAATAAACCCAATTACTTTTTCAATATTTGATTATTGATAATATTAGATGAAATATACAAACAATATATATATAAATATTATTCATAAATACCCACAAAATTATCAAAATTTCTACATCAAAATACAAAAAACTTTTTGATACAATGTACCAAATATTTAAGTTATTTTATCGACCATTGTATAACATCATTTATGTATATAGTATATGTTTCCCATACATGGTTTTTATAACAAATTGAAATTTTGTAATTTTATATACAAAATACCATTCTTATATACATATATGTACCCGCAATTACAACCATTTATATAGTATATATTTAATTACATATGATAATTTAGATAATATAATCAATAATACCTACATGTAAATTCTGGAATGATACACGTATTTTTGGAAGTATAACGATAAGATCACCCTCATTTTATTAAGCATTTATTCACTATGTATACAACAGAATAAAAATGTATACGTATAGCTATCTACTATACTATAGTATAACTTTATATAGGTACGATTTTATAAGTACATGCATTTACCGGGGTTTTCAGCGCAGATGATGTCATCACCGCCATATGTTATACTACATACACATATAGAATATATTTGTATCACACGGGATGATTATATTCCAGAATTAAAATATAATAAGGTTGCTTCACGTGACCCTTTTACTATCCACAAGTGTTTCTGATCAAATCCTTGCACAAACATATAATGTGTCAAATTCTGTAATTTCGAGAATAAAATTAAAGAAAAATGAAATAACTAAAGATGTATACCTGCTCTATACAATATTTAGGAGCTCTATACACAAATGGAAAAGGACAAATATGACTGATTTTTGAGACAACGTTGTCGACATGCTCAAATTAATGGCAAAGTACTTTTGCGAAAAAAGCTAAAGAATTCTTCGAAATATAAAATAAATAAAGTTGATGGGCAAGCGTTCAAAGCGAGTAATGGATGGTTTCGTAATTTAAAAAAAAATGGATCTTCTTCTTATCTAACGCTGAAGAGAATGCACCATTTAAACATGAATTCAAAGATATTATATATAAAGTTTCTCAATATGGTTATGGCCTAAATTTATGAAGCTTTTAGCGACTGCTTCCCAATAAAACATTTTTGTCATTAAAGGAAAATACGAAGAAAGAAAATAATCACTAATCAAGACGATTCTATATTACATTATTGATTTAACTAATACCAAAAACACATTATACTTAATATATATGAAAAAATGGAAGTAGAAACCAATCTTAGGTCGTTTTCACTGAAAAAAGATGTCTGCACTAATGTCAGAACCATCTTCTACTGAAGATCAATAGACACATTTTGTTCTGTCACAGCAGAATTGTATATCTGTTGTTCCCGGGGAATTTTATATTATAATTGTATGTATCTATATTAGGAGAGGGTCTGCTGAATCAGTTTAGCCGGGTATCAGTGTATCCGTCCTGCTATTAGTGAAGGATTTTTTTTCAGTGTACATTTTTGTACAATTGACGAATAGAATTCTTATAATTTTGAATTAGTGCATAGGGTCACCAAATTTTGTTCCATATAACGGAAAACAATTGAAAAACTCGTATAAGTGAGTCAGAAAATGACAATACTGGGGAACCCACACTTGTATAATATATTTAAATGAATCACATTGTACAATTGAAATACATATACACGATATGTGTATACCACAAGGATTAAATTAAGTATGATATAAATATATATATAAGCATGACTACATTTTATTTAATTAATTTGATGATTACGAACGAGTGTGTGTGTCCCCTTATGTACGACGTGTACCATTTAAAAATATGTATATGCTATATAAAATTGATAACGTAGAGCATATATAGGGAGTAAAACAATTGTAAGTTTTGTATTTTCTTTTTTTTTTAATTTCTTATTATATAATTATATATCTATATAGCAACCGTGTGTGTAGTAAAAGATACAAAAATTCATATAGAGAGATGTTATATTTATTGTATCGTTGTAAATACGAGTCTATCTTTTGAAATTGAATTCACTTCACATTGTATAACTATTCACTTCAAGTGCATACATATACTGTACATACAGTTATAAAAAAATTGCTGTATACGCAAGCATATGTTTTAATCGCACTTGCCTTAAATGATTATCAATAAAAATAGTATTTATTTTTTTTAAAAAATCCTTTATTGTAAAGATTGCTAAAAATACAATATTTTTTTGTAATAAATGCATTTCAAATTTCTAAATTACTAGCATTAATGTTATATTGCTAAATTGGTTATATATAGTTTCGTCGAGGATGTGTTTATATATATACTTCTATGTGTATCCATATATAAAGCGATAATATACTTTATTTATGGGATTATTTTTACAGTAAAAGAAAGCAAAAAATAAAATACATTGATATAAAATAAGCGGAATCAGTATAATTAATCAAAATTAAAAATGTACTTTTCTTAAATATTATTAATTTTGAAAAATTTCAATCATTAATTTTATATTGGAATTTAATTAGCTTTTAAACTTGCCATTTGCGTATTTAATAGACATATACGAATGCAAACAGTATGATGATGCGATAGAAATTGCGGAAATTTTGATTATTTTTTTTTATCATGTTGAGTATATCTGCATATATACTAAATATATCTTTAAAAAAATATTCATACACGTGCAGATTTCTATTACAGATTGAAATTCAATGAATGCATTCGTAACAAGATACATTTTTGATTAATCATTCAATTTATTACTACAATGTTAATTTTGTATAAGCAAATCGAATGTCTTTTGAATTCATTACAATTATACGGGCATGTAATCGTGCATCCCAATGGGGTTACTTTACAATCTTCGTAACTGTTATTAAATAAACGATAATATATATAGTTTATTTGATGGCTGATATGTCATCAAGCATATTTTTTCCAGCGTTCCCAAAATTACAGATAATCAGATTAATTATTATTTTTTAATTCAATTTGGATTGATTGCGGAAATAAATTATTTATTTATAAATATTGGATTATAAACATTAAGATTTCTGTGAATCCCAATATCAACGACTATATATAGTCTGAAGAACTTAATAATACACTAATAACTGTTTATATATGTTATATATATATATATTATATATATATCTGGATATACAATAATATATAGCATATAGGTCTTACACTTAAAATTCCACCATTTACATTTCAAATTAAATTTTTGACAAAATCAAATTTAGCTTTTTTCGAATCCAATTCAACCAATTCTAAATCCCCTAAAAAAATTTACTTAAATTATTATTTGCTTATAATATATGAATTTCAAAAACTATAAGACACGATAATTTATTATTGGATATCGACTGATAAAATTCGACCCCCCAAAATTCCGATTTAGAACAATTCATTTCTAATTAATTGGACATTATCAAATATGGTGATATGAAGATGGTACGGGAACGATTCATATGGACGATTATATCGCTATTTTAAATTGAATTTGTTAATACGTAGATTATCCAAAAATTTGTTAAGGTTTTTAATCCGTTAATAATGCACGACGTCCTTAAAACTATATCCTTTCAGTTTAAAATTAGTTTTTGTTTGTATAAAATATTTATTGTATTTTATTTTATTTCGTAATATTGGTTAAAATCGATTAAAGCTTAATTTGTTTGCTTTAAATAATAAACTAAAACATGGGTAAGAAAAACAGGTCATGTGCCCATTGACAGTCGTGATAAGCGCCAAAACCAATTGTAGGTTGTAGGGGCGTAAAAGCAAGGTTAAATTTGATTTCCAAAAAGTTTGATTTGAATCGGAAAAAATTTGAAATGCAAAAAGCATAATTGGATTTGTAAAAAATTTAATTTGAAATGCAAAATGTTGAATTCGGGGGGTAAACAGTAAACCCATATATAATATATTTATGTAACACATTAATCTTATTTTCTATTTCGAATAAATTTCAATAATATTATCATTATTTAGATATCCTAACTTATTTTGCTTTGAAAATGGATAATGGAAAAGAAAATTTATCAAAGTGAAAACACGAAATGTTTATTTAACATATATGCAATAGAATAACGCTAATTGTATTTAGATAAAACTTTAAATTAATGTTTATGACGTACGATTTCTATACTGCAACATATCATATATGGTACATATATATACTACATACACTTGGTATTTTATTATAAATCCTATATACTATATTATATAATATGTCTGTGTATACATAAAATGTTGTATACATTTATTTTGTAATGAAGAATTCAAAATATGAAAAGTAAAACGTCATAAAATTTATCTCAATTATAAAGTGAAAATATGAAAATGATTTTCTTTTTTGTTTTCAACACACAAAAATTAAAAAAAAAAACAAATCTCCATATAACATACATATATTATTATAATGCGAAACTATAATTTAATGATAATAAGTTTGGTTAAAAAAAACTTTTGTCATCAAATATACATTTTAAAAACTTCTTAAATGTTCCATTAATAAAAACAAAATATAGAATGATAATATTTTTAAATATATATATAATTATTTTAACAAAAATCTGCTATGCTATACTATAAGATAATTATTTCTATCTAAATTATTGGTAAAGTGTTTCGTTTCAAAATTAACAACGTTTCAAGACTCATTTTTTCATAAAACTCTGACCGATTGCTTAAAGAAAGCTACAGTGGACATAACAGCCTTCCAGGAAACGGGATGGCTTGGTAATGACATCTTATCCAGTAAGTAATACAATTCTACTACAGCGGTAGAAATAAAACAGGTTTATTCGTTAACGGGTTGATGGTTAACGGATTGATGGTTTAAAGCGAAAGAATCGGTAAATGGTTTCAACCCCATATAGATGAAAGATTGAGTACACTACACAAAAGGGAACATTTTTCAATGCAAAGGAAAGGGGATGGTGACTTTAACGATATGACCCTGAATTATATAAAACGTAAGGCGAACCCGACATTGTTCGGTTTATAAAGATTAGTTGCTTGGGGTGGTTTGGTCATGTCGAGCTAATGGATGGCGATCGTTCACCGTCAAAAATGCTGGGCGGCAAATCAGGTTAATCAAAGAGCGTTGGAAGATCGCGGGGGTTTGACATGTCAAGATGTACGCCAAAACTAATTTTAGATTGTAGGCGCGTCAATGTAAGTAAGTAAGTAATTAAGTTATCTTGCACTCTAGATGCGGAAAAATGAATGGTTAGTAACGATTTTGATATGGTATCTTGTAATTATGTTAATTCAGAGATATTCCTGCAAACATTTCTTAGTGAAGTGACCACAATTTAACCCTCCATATCATTTGTAACATTCGAACCTGATCAGGTTGGCCTGATTGATTTGCATGTAATGTTAATGTAAATATAGGTTAAAAATGTTCCAAAAAAATATAAAATAATAAAAGATAGTTTATTGTTTATTTTGTACGAAATAGAAAATAGTATTTAATGGTTTATTCGTATTTTAAAAATATGGTCCAATAATTCGAATCTGTCGGTGTAATACATTAAAATCAAATATATTAAAATTTTGAGCTCTGAAGGCGTTCATCGTTTAACCATTGTTTACCATTTTGTCTTTGGCATAGTAATACTCTTCAGTAACAGTTTGTTGTTGAAGTTGAGGTTACATTTCATCTTACTCATTACTAAAATAAATAAATTAATTAATATTTCGCATTACAACCGACAATTTGGCTTTAGCGTACAACAGCAGCTTTCTGTTATTAGTTTCTTAATTTTACGGTGTCGGTAATTAGCCGTACGACCAACCGAAAGCGGAAAATGCAACTCTGTGTTAAAATTCAGATTCGAAAAATAATCGAAAACACCATAACATTTATGTCTTCAATAGGATTCGAACTCACGGCCACGACCCCAAAATTTCGTTAGAATTTTAGGTTGGCATTTTTATCATTTACACCACAGATTCACAGTTCATATTTTCACTTACTCATTACTGGAAAATAAAAATGCATGCAGATGGATGCTTCCGAATGTCTAAATGACTCTTAAGGTGCGAATGCTCTACTATGTATTTATCAATCTGCCGTTATATATGTATATTTTGTTTTTTGAACCGATTTTTTTTTCAAACCGATCAATTAATAAAAAAATTGCAAGTCACAACCACATGTAGTAATGCATTTTAAATAAAATTAAAAACGAAAAGTGCCTGGCCAGACTCATCTGTCAGATAACATAACATATGGCTGGTTTCTTGAGTTTTGATTATATAGTTGCTCAATTGTACAATATATGTTCGTGATCTCTTGTATCCGATTATTTAAAGGGATATTTTATCTCACCAAATTGTATTTGTTTAACAAATTTCACACGGTACCGAATTACGTATATAGGTTATCCAGCAGTTATATATATACAATATACATTTTCTACAAGTAGGTATATAACAAATGAATTATTATATTGATATGATATCTACGTATGCATAAATTTAACCTTTTTTATACTTTACGTTACATAAGTTATATGATATTGATATCGGAAATCTTTACATGACATCTTGTTGTCGCGTACATTAGATATTATAAATTTCTATAAAGGGTAGGTAACGATATATATGGAGTGGATATATATAGTTATTTTTATTCTAATATATCATATAAAAATAAATTTTGCCTGTATATATAAATCATTACTTATCCGAAATGTTTATCCATATCAAAATTTACATCGACACACAGCATATATGATATATATATATATATAATATAAATATAAACAAAAACGCTGCCAAGTCAACAGCTGGAACAGTTAGCACATACTGGTGGCCAAAGGCGCAAAAGAGGGGTTAAATTTATCATCAATCTATTTCTAATAAACGTCTGTATGAAATGATGTGCCACACTTATATATTGAAATTAATTCCCAAAAATATCCTTGGGTTTCTATGAGAGTGGTTGAAATCAGTGAAGTAGTTCTCGGAAAACCCTTTCTTCCTACAAACGAGCGAAATTTATTTTTTGTGTTATTTTTTTGTCGATAAAAACTCATGATCAATGCATATAAGAGAAAAAATCGGATCCAAATCATTTTAGTTTTACTAAACGAAACTAATATATCACATTGTGACAGAACGTGCTTAATAAGAAATATATTTATTGAATAAAGTTTTAGATGTACAGCAAAAAGTTAATAACAAAATAAATTGTTTTTAAAACGTTTAATAATATATTGCGTTTACTTCAAAACACATGCATGTATATTGTATATTGTATATTATTGTAATGGAATTGAAATATAAAGTTAAAAGCCATAATTTTTTCTCTTCATACATAAGTTGAATTTAAGCGTATATATCGCAGTTTAAAAAATGATTGTTTTTTTCGTTCCATTTTATGATGGCGGGTTTCTTAAACTATATGTTGAGGTTTTGGTTATAATTTCAGAACAATCAAAAAATATGAGTCAATAATCTTTGATTTATTACATGCACTATTATATTGTTATATTTTGCCAACCAGACGTTTGTAACTGAATATTTTTGTTTCTATACATGAAAGCCACTTATACTCTTATATTATATTTTATGATATAATATATTTATGATAAAAAAATCAACCTTTTTCGTATATATACCTATATGTAAATTAATTTGTTGCGAAATAAAAATTAAGTCACTTGGATATGACAAATTGGTTAAAAATATAGATGTTCATGTCTAATGAGGATAGACTGACCATCCTTCATCCTTTGGGAAGGACAGTCCTCCTTTAGCAGGAAAATGTCTCTGTACTTAACGAAAGCAAAAATGTCCTCCCACACAAAGCATAAATCGAGTTTATGCATTTTACACACTTATCATATAATACTCATGAAAGGAGAATTTTTTGTTTTTTTATACTAACAATAACATATATTCTAATAAATTTTGATTTTTTTTGTGAATGTCCTCCCCTGGCATTATTAAAAAGTGGCAAGCCTAAATGAGGACCATGTTCGATCATATTTCCAATTATAAGAATGCAATCCTTGGCTGTTCACTTAATACTTATCTCAATTATAGGTGTTTATTATTCGTCTTCAAATTATTGCGCTCGTCGGTACCGGGGTATTTGATGAGGAATATTCAGCCTGGTCAGTCTGCCAGATCTCGTAATTTAATTGTCCCGAAATGTCGCAGTCATGCCTATCACAATTCCTTTTTCGTACGTATTATTGTTATGTGGAACAAATTGCCACTGCATATTAGATATTCCTCGAGTATAAATCGGTTTAAATATGCCTGTGTCGAGTTTTTAGAGCGATAGGTGGGTGAACATGTGAACAAATGAATAAGTGGGGTAATAGGTTTTGAATTTTTGTTTTGAATTTTTGTTTTGAATTCTGTATTAATTTTTTTATAATATTTGAAATTTTCTATTTTTGTATTTATTTAATTTTCTTGGGCCATAAAGGAATTGTATAATGTAGAGACTCCTCGTCTCAATTACAATTTTATATATGAATAAATAAATAAATAAATAAATAAATAAATATTACATTATATGCACTTGTTTTGACGGGAAGAAAAAATAAATGCAATTGAAAAAATAAATAAGAAATAATGTTTTCGGAATAAATTAATCAGTAAATAATTGAGGTTTAATTGTCTATATTTGAAGCGGAAGTATAATTTACCAAATAGTTAAACCTGTACCAAACGGATCATGTAATGCACCAAGTTATGAACCAAATATGCTACCGATTTTTTCTGTTTGATTTAATTTTTTTTTTTTTGTTGATGTGTTCTATTCGGGATTGTCTAAGTAAAACACTCGCGAATTATGGCAGTCAAAAAGCTATATGTGGTACACAAAATTACCGAGTACGACTTGCGCTGTGACATAATTCGGTATGTATTAGATTAGAGTATAGAGTTTGTATTATTTATGAGTTATAAGAATAATTCATAAGTATAAGAAAATGATTTGTCATTTTACTTGGTTATATAAATGAAAGTGTGTATCGTCTGGATCACTTTCTAATTAAGAACGAATTCATAAATAAAATTAATACCAGGAATTATTGGAAAACTTTTTGAAGATATATAATGACTCTTCCCTCTCCCTTGAAAATATGCCGACTTCCGACTAGACAGACTGAAAGTTATATAAAAAATAGAAAAACTATTATATCGGGGAAATTTTTTCTGATTCCATAGAGATCCATGAATTTTAATATATTAGCGGTGGCCCATTATATTATCCATAAAATTGCGTATGAGGAATTGAAAGGTGATTAGTGACAAATTTAACTTCCCTATCCACCTAGTCAAAAGTCATTGCTCTCTATTTCAAGTATGTTTATCTGGTAACCACTTTATTTCATATATTCTTTTAAATCAATTCCAGGACTAAAGTTAAAACTATCATTATAGTTTTTTATTTTGTATTTTTAAATTTAAGTTTAATTATTTCGTTTTAACAATTCAGCTACTTCAATATATATGTAGTACTATTACTATTTTTTTTTTTACAATTTAAGGATTGTTAACCTTTATTTTGAAGTCTGTCATTTATATTTTATATATACGATATATAATTTTATATCTCTAGTGTAGACAATTTCAATTTCATGGCTCGTTTTGTGCTTAATGTTGATGTTTTGTATTCGTCACATATAGAGCGCTTTTATTTTATATTTACATTTAATGTTTTTGATTTGTTTTTTTTTTATAAATTACATAATTAACCTCTATAGTATATATGTACTTTATAGAGGCAATGCTATCCTATAAAAATGTATTTCACTTATGGGATATACATTTGAATTAACCCTTTCAGAATGGGAACTGACCGTATATATATATAGTTGCATACAATTCATTTATCATATCCAATGATATATATTTTTTAGTAACTGAATCAAATTTAAATTTAATTTAATTTATTCTGCGGTTTTATGAGCTTGTTTGTTCAAGTTTGATGTATAAATTGTTTTCTTTATGCAACGCGTCTATTATGAATTGATATAGTGTAGTAACTCGAAATGTATTACATTAAGCACGTATACTTTCAGTAAAGATATGGGTTGGGAAAAAAAATTCAAAAAAAAAAAAAATTAAGTACCTCTTTTCTCCACGACACTGTTTTAGTGAAAAATCTTTTATCGTGTAAAATCGAATAAAAAATTTTCAATGTTCTTTCTGTCGCTCGTTTATTTGTCTTAACTTTTCAAAACAAACTTGCCTTATATATAGAGGTGGTTAATTTTGCAGTCTTGTATGTCACCCCATCCCCTCTACCACTACATTCCCTTGAAAATTGTATATATTATTTTTTTTTAATTTTTATTTTAAGACTTTTTTGTTTCTCGGATAGATTGTTTCAATGGTTTTTGAAGACATTTGCTTGGAATTTTAGATATAGTGGTTTTGTACCAAATGCAAAAATTTACATATCCGGAAAATTTTTCTGATCCCATTCAGTAGCTACTATACAAATACAAGGGATTATAAGCAATATCTCGTTCCGTTTCTAATCATAGAATTGACAACAAATTTTGGTTCTGGTTGTTTGATGCGAAATGTGCGGAGCTAATATATTGGGATAACGCTTATATTATTTCTAATTCCATGACTTCCACCCACTACCAAAGTGATCAAATGGTATTCTTGGGAAAAAATAAGAATATATTAATGTGGAACGTCATTTTATATTAACAGATTATGAGAAATGGATTGGTGATAAAATAAACGTGCTCCTTGTTAAAGGTGTTGGCCTGGCCGATTTTTAAAGATAACTATTTAACAATTCAAATATGATTATAATAACTTCTATATAAATATTCATAGGTACATACATATGAAAGGTGTAGACTGTTATTGAAAATATATTCAAAACGATTTAATACATATCTCACATATCAAGGGATCAATTAAATTGAATGTACATTATAAATAAATTGAAGAGATATATTTCGTAAAATATCAAATATCAAATATCGATATGAATGTAATAATATTTGAATATATCAGATGTATACTTACAAATAATGTTATACAATGTGTTCCGCTTTATTGTGGGGCATCGAGGCTTTTAAGCGATTTATTCTAAATATAATACAAACGAATTGTAGCGATTGTCTGGAATTACAAATTATTTACCGATGTTTTCTCTTAATTGGTACAAGTCTGAAAATCTTGTAATTGCGTGTTTTAAGTGGAATGCGATATCTTGCAGTTTTATATTATACAGGGTGTCCCGGTTGATATAGTACAAACGTATACCACGTAATCCTGGGCCTATTTCCAGGAAAAAATTGTATTTTGGATAATTCGAAATTACAGACAATCGCTACAATTCGTCTGTATTACATTTAGAATAAATCGCGTAAAAGCCTCGATGCGCATTGTATAACATTATTTATTTTATATCATTATTAAAATTTATATTAAAATTGAGAAAATTTAAGAATTAAAATGTACTTATCAATATTTTGAATACTGACCACCGGTCGACAGATGTGTTATAGGACTGCAAGATGTATATATTTCAAGTATCTCAAGCATAAACCCTTAGGGGCTTTAAAACTCTGCATTAAGTAATATCATAGAAATTTTTTTAAATGTCACAGGGGCACAATGAAAACTTTCAGAATGAATATATACCAAAGGGAGCGATTCAATACATTCAAACGAAGACATTTACATTGATGTACCAATTAAATGTTGTCTGTATATAGTAAAAATTATGATAAAAAATTTATTTTTCTTTATGAAATTTTATTTTTATTTTTTAATGTTTAATAACCTATATGTTTATATCAATATATATTCAGCGTTTCCCAGATCTAGGCAGCAATACGCCGGCTTTAGGTTCTGTTAATCGTTTGGAGTCGAGAACATAATCAAAACAATTTTGGTCGATTCAGCTTCGTTACGTATAAACATGTTAACATGTTAGACATTTTTACAATCGTTTTTAGGATTTGAAAGTATATTTCTTAATTTTAAAAATTTTTTTAGTGAAATATTCCATATACACATTTATTTGTCATTTAATTTTATTCGGTCCTATTATTTCAGCCGTTAAGTTTCGAAAATTTGGGTATCACCTACACTTGTAAATTTTCGGAATTTTGCGACTTTTTTTTCTAGTCGTATATCTCAATGAGATTTGAAGATAATAGCTTGAAATTTTGGTAACAAAACCAAAAATTTGTGGCGGTTTGACAATATATTGGAAAAAGTTTAATATCAAAGAATTTTTTCTAATCCCATCCCATTCGTGAGTCTCGTGCTGTTTCTAAACAATTGGCTTGAATTTTTACATGACTGGTTTTGTACCAAATGCAAAAATACATCCCGGCAATGTTTTCTGATTCCATCTCATCCTGAAGTTCTCATTCAAATACAATTGTGTTCTTCACAATGCATTTGAATAAATTTGCTTCTTATATTATTTTATATTAACATTTAATGGGCAGTTGCTTAGTGATAAATTAAGCCCTGTGTACCCCCGGCCACCACTACGTGTATTCTGTTACAGATGTTGGCCTGAGTTTTTTTTATTATATAGATACAATTCAAACAAAATTCATATATTTTATCATTTTATATATATATATATACATTTGAACTGGAAATTGATAGTAATATATACAATACAATAATATACATTCATTCAAAAATCATAATATAAAAGGTTACATAAACATTTCCATGTATGTTTTTATTTGTTTCATTTTTATTTTTATTTTCTTATATTATCTGAATTCTGAAAATATTGAAATTTGTTGAGGATAAGATGAAATAAGATGAGAATTATTTATTTATCAATATCCATCCATTCATACATATATAGACTCGTAAAAATAAATACATTTAGAAATCCATATATGTTTATTAATATATAGTGTATAGGTATATAACTATATATCTTTGTACTGTATATATACATTAAAAATGTATTTTCGTCACATTTTATAATATGCAAATGAAGTTGTGTATAGATATAGATAGATATATAGATAGGTATATAAATATATATTTTTAATGTATAGGTATGAAAATTATATTTACTTTGAATGCGTTTTATCATGTATATATAAATATATATGAATATTAAATTTTTCTTCTATACATATTTTACATTTTAGTTACTACACATAAAGCTAAATAAAAAAAATTAAAATAGGATTCCATTATAAAATAATAATACGTATATAGAGCTTTTTACGATTTCAATCAGAATTGTTAATATTTTGAATTATTTATTATATTACATATATTTGTATATATGCGAATCGTCATCTAAAATACTCGCATTTTTATAACAGAAAAAAAAACTTATAAAATATTCTATATTTTGTTTTATTATTATTTTAGATTTAAATAAAATTTATTTGGATTTTCCTTTGTATATTTTCCGCAGTGTTGCAGAAATTCAACATTTATTAGAACGCAGAAATAAAAGCTTAATCAGGTAATAAATCATATTGACGAATAAAAAGAAAACAATCAGGCATACAAATGTTTGAGATATCCATAGAGTTGATGTTTGCAAATATAATTATTAACCCGCATTGTAAGTCTGCTCGGTGAGAAAAGGTTTTCCATTCGAGCTGCGAAAATGTTTTTATAACAGTTTTCTTGACAGTTTTTGCAACAGGTGGTCAAGCGTTGTCATGCAATAGGATCATTTTGCATTTGATACTCATACTACTGCTCCATTATTCTTTATGCAATGAAATACATGAAAAAAAATTCAATTGGCGTTTAGGTCGCCAGAGATAATGATTTTGATGTGAGAAATAAATAACGTGGAAGACCACCAACAAATTTGAAGACCCTGAATTACATGCAATATTGGATGAAGAAGACACTTTTAATCAAAAACCAATGGCCGAAATGTTAAATGTTGCACAACGAACAAATTCTGACGGTTTAAAAGCTATGGGAAACATACAAAGGTGTGGAAAATCGGTGCCACAGGAATTGAACGAAAGGCAAACGGAAACTTGTGACATTTTGATTCAAATACACGAAGGAAAATCAGTTTTGCTTCGAATTGTTGCTGCCGATGAAAAACGAATAAATTTTTAGAATCCTAAACGGAAAATATCATGGGTTAATCCAGGACAACCATCAAAATTAACAACGACTGCTAAAGCGGATCGGTTCGGGCAGAAAGGTGTGGTGTACCACAATCTCGTAAAACCTGATGAAACCGTTAATACTGTTCCCAACCGACAACAAATGATCAATTTGAACCATACTTTGACCAAGCTAATTTTCTTCTATCACAATGCACTTGCACGCAAAGCAAAACTGGTTCAGGATAAAATCAAAGCACTTGCCTTGTATGTGCTACCCCACCCGTCGTATTCATCGTACTTGGATCCTTCAAATCTCTTTTTTTTCATCGATGGGTCTTGTATTGGCTGAGCAGCGCTTCGATTCCTATGAATAAGTCAAAAATTAAGTGTCTAATTGGTTTGAATCAAAAGAATTCTATTGGGGTGGTATAGAGATTCCAAATCCAAATACTATACAAACGGAAGGCCAACACTATCCCACAGTAATTTGTTTAACGTTGAATACCGATTAATGTCAAAATCATAAGTTACGAGACGAAATTATTTAATTCGTAAAAATGTACCCACCGTGCAATTCATACCGCGAACACTGTATATTATACATTGCATGTTTTTTCTGAGAAAACATCGCCCAAGATCATAAATTATATGGACAAATATATTGCAATGAACAATGAGGTTGTTGCATTTTTTACCTTTCAAATGGTAGAAAAATTCCAAAAATTAAATTTTACTAAAATATTTCATTTATATACAAATATTTTTTATTTTTGTTATTAATTGTATTTCATTTTTACTCATATATTATCAATATTATACGCTCTTCAATTTACATCCTGCAGAATAAACGATGGGATAACCTCATTGTTATACATACAATATGAATGTTATTGTAATGGATTTTGTATTGGCAGATAGCAGTGCGATGAGATGGAGCTTCACTTACATACGAGTCTAAACAAAGTGAAATAAAGTTATTTTTATTATTAAATTTTCTGCGTTAAAACTTTTAATAAATTTTTGAATTTTATTTTTTCTATTTTTATTCTATATTATATATAGCAAATTATTTAAACAATGTTTTCCTATTCCTTATGTTAAACATATAACAAAAAAAACAAAAAAGAAAGCAAATTATATAGATATAATATATACATAATATATTACACAGAGTATGCAATATAGGGCATAGATAGTATACAGTATATAACGAACATCATATATATAATATACAACATAAGAAAGATATTCCTACTATACAGTATTTGAAATGATCAAAAATACATAACATTTATACAATATATATATATATAAACTTAAAAGAGAATTTAAAAATAAAAATAATAATAAAGAAACCTCGTACATTATTTTTGTGTATATAAAGTTTAAATAAATGATATATAAAAATATAAATATAACAAAAAACAACCAATTTTTCCGAATTCATATATTGGAAAATTTCAAGCATGACTTACTCCATTTCCAATGAGCAAAACAGGATATATTTGTTTTTTTTTTCGTATCCTATATTTCATATAGGTTTGAATGTGTGTTTTCGGGTTTTTTTTATTATTTTACGTTTTTGTATTCATCAAAATCTAATAGTTTTTATAGATGTTTTTTATTATTCTATATTAGACTATATAAGAATTAATATATTACATTTATTTAATGTTGAATAGCAGTAAAAAAAAGAAGAAAAAAAACAGATATATCAAAGCGTTCATATAATCGGGAAATTTGCATGTCCTTTTTTTTTTTTATTTTGATAATATTTTTATTTTTAAATCTTATATTTATATAAATATAAATATCTGCCCCATGGGTGAATTTACGAAAAGAAAGAAAAACTTTCGAAATTTATATATATAGATATATACCGGGTGTTCAATATCATAAATGCCAGGCCGTTTTCTCGAAAACATACAGTTTTTAAAAAAAAAAAAAATTTAGCGAAAGTTGTTCAACAGAAAGGGGTCCAGGGGACTTAAGATGGTTGTATGTTTTAACCTGGAGTCAAGATCAAATAGGAGATATGACTGTTATTTAAATGAAACCCCCCTCTTTATCGATGAGGATTCTTATTCAAATCAAATTTACGGCCAAAGTTGGGGCCTAATAAAAAAATGTTCGGATACAAAATGTTCTTATTTTTTGACATAGAATAAGAATCCGCATTGAAAAACGGGGGTTCCATTTAAAAAAAAAAGTATATCTTACGTCATATCTCCTATTTGACCTTGATTCAAGGTCAAAAGATACAACCATCTTAAGTCCCCTTACCTATTGAACAACTGTTGTCTAAACCGTTTTGTTATTTTAAAAAACGCTTTGTTTTCGGGAAAAATTCCTGGCTTTCATTATATTAGACACCCGGTATATGATAAAAGAGAAGAGCCTATATATTTAGATGCGTGTTTTTAATTTTGGTTATTTTTTTCATAAACAAAAAAAAACCCTTACATATGTACAAAAATATATTTTCTTTTAATAGCTACGCGCAGATACAATCAATTAAAAATTAATACAAAGTATTTTTCCATTGAAAATGTATACATAAATTTCGTTTTTCTTTGATAAATATTTAACATATTTTCCAATAATTTATATTTTAAAATGGATATTATACATATATAGAAATAAATGATATGCAGTTATTTTAAGAATACACAACAATATATGGTATAAGATATAATTATATTACTTTAGAATTCACAAAATTCTTGAATTGCTTGTTATAAATTGATATATTAAAATTGTATTAAAACACAAATACATGAAATATTAAATCATAACCATAATTCATTTGTTTAATTAATTGTTAGGCCGAAGGCCCAATTTTTCTTTTGTTTTTATTTTTTTGTTTGAACACATCAAACGAATATGAAATTGATTAAAATTCAAAAGGCGGAAGAGTCAGTCAACCAAAAAAATCATGAGATATATTAGGAAACGCTAAAGTTCATAGATATTTTCAAATTTTAATTTAAATTATGTTAAATTAATAACACTCCGAATCAGAAAGAAAAGAATATTGATGTGGAATGAAGAGTTCGAGAAGAAAAGATTTTTTCTTCTTTTAAACCTGCTCATTTGAACTTATACAATATATTTTTCAAAAAAAAAACAGAGTTTCCTAATTTTTTAATTTACCTTGAAAATCATTGAAAATTGAAATCGAAATTGAAATACTGTAAAGTTAAATTCATAAACTAGTGAATTAAATTTTAAATAAAAATAAGAACAAACTTTAAATAAAATAATATTTGCCTTATTTAACCCTAAGATGCATACATGAGTATTTTAATATCAATTGGATTTTAAAAGTGCTGTAGAAACTTTATTTTTTTTTACTTCTGTCTATGTTCTTTAGTGACATCTTTGAATATTCAGTTCTACCTAAAAATCTGTAATGGACTTGCAAACAAAATGTTCAGAATCATGACCATTCTTGCTTTTTCGGGACACAGCGGATTCGGATTTTCAGAGATTGTATCGATGATTAAAAATGAAATGTGTTATAACGGGTGTCCCAGATTTCGACAACAATATGCCGGTTTAAGGTCCTGTGCCGCATTTGGAATCGAAAACATCCTCAAAAAGGTTCGTCCATTCGGATTCGTTGAGGAATTAAACAAAAAAAAGCGATTTTTAGAGATCTTCATGTTTTTCGCGATTCTTGTGCATTTCATAACTGTTAATTAAAAGATCAGACACGCTATTAGCATTAGCAAGAATAACCTTTAAATT
This sequence comes from Dilophus febrilis, assembly GCA_958336335.1. Classification (NCBI taxonomy): domain Eukaryota; kingdom Metazoa; phylum Arthropoda; class Insecta; order Diptera; family Bibionidae; genus Dilophus; species Dilophus febrilis. The sequence goes on from OY284471.1 coordinate 36,740,377, forward strand.
AAATTTAAAATAATGTCGATCGGACAACCGCTTTTCGAGATATTTAAAGAAATGTGTGTAGAATATAAATCTTATTTTTTGTTCTTTAAAGTTTGAGGTATCATATCTCGAAAAAACACCCGGAAAAGACACCCGGTCCAACACGCTTGAAAACTTGCTACATTAATAGTAATAGTTTAATAATAGTTTCTTGAAGTTATTCACGATTAAATAAATTTAATTCGTTTTTTAAGGTATTTCTCATTATTTCCGAGGAATCAGACGATGCCCAGATACTTAAATCCGTGTAAAATCCATTACCAATCGATTAATCAATATTTGGAAGTTCTAAACTTATGGTCTAATGTTATTATCTATGAAAAATCTCTTGGAACACAAATTTTTGTGATTCCAAAATGGATTATTTGGGAATATCATAAAAACGGTTGAAAATAGAATTACACAAATGTGCGACACTTGAAAGATGTCAGAAATAGCCAGAAAACGTAATTACACCGGTTTAATTATCTTAAGAATTTAGAAAGTTATTTAACATTTGACCTCGGGGTATAAATATATCCGGTTTATGTAAAAGTGCATAATTTTTGGTTAAGCATCCTACGGTTAAAGTGGAAATCGTATACCGCTATCCAATCCTATATAGTAAAGTGACAATTCTAAAAAACTACTTTAAGAAAGTTAAATAAAATAACGATATGATTAATAAATTAAATATACATTTTGAAAAAATCTTACGTTTGAGTCACAACGTGAAATTTCACTTTAAAAAAGTTAATCTACGTTGAAAATGGAAAATCAGGGAGAATGTACGCGCACTTACCTGTAAAAAAGAGAGTAACAAAGTTTTATGTTAATGAAATTGAATATAAAAGTCCGCAGTTCAATGATTAATAAATTTTAAGAATAATTTTATTCAGAACACCCGAATACATTTAAAGAAAATTAATTTTTACTTATATATAAATTTTTCGGTATATATTATGCGTTATTATACGTTAGTATACTGACATTTTGCTATTGGTTTTCAAAAAAAGAAAAGTATCTTTCACTTTTCTCCACAAATGCCAAACTACCGATAAAAAATTACATTCACGGACATCTGATCGCATCCCATCCAGGAGCTCCCATACAAATCCAATGGTGTTCTTGAGAATGAATGTGAATATATTAGTGTAGCGTGCACATCACTTTATATTAAAACTTTATGAGTAGTTGATTAGTGATTAATTTAAGTCACCTTCACTCGTCAGGCAAACAGTACGTGTATTCTTGTTACAGGTGCGTTAGCCTGACAACGTTTTTAATCAACATTATAGATTGTTAAAGTTAATGGATACATATAAATTGTTATATGGTAAATGTTATAATAATATTTAAATATTAACATACAATATAAGGTAATAATTTATAATTTAAAATATAATTTATTTATAAAAAACATTTACATAACTATATATGTTATGTATTGTGTATCTATATGGATATATCTAGATATACATGTAATGAAACTTGGAAATAATTGTACATTTATTATTTTGTTTTTTTTTTTTTTTTTTGGTTAGCTTTTATATAAATAAATATTACATAATTAATGTATATTGTTGGAAAATTCCTTTTTTATACGATTTGGTCCAAACCAAACCAAATCATTTGGTGCTTATATTAGTTTTAACTTATTAATATATAAAGTCAAATAAAATTTTTTGCTTTACAACCGACCAACGGTTTTAGCGTCCGAAAACAGCCTTCTGTTGTTAGTTTCTTAATTTGTGGTTTTTACGGTAATTAGCCGTACGACCAACCGCAAGCAACTCTGTGTTAAAATTCAGATTCAAAATATAACCGAAAACACAAAACATATTTTATGTCATCAGTATAGGATTCGAATCCACGACCCCAAAATTTTTTTAAGAATTTTAGATTGGCATTTTTATCATGTACACCACAGAGTACATTTTTATTAACTACACCACATTAATATGTAAATGTCACATGAGCCACATTAATATGTAAATAATATAAATTTCGCGCTTTAAGGAAATGTTTTATAGCGTAAGTCATTTCGTCACCCCTAATCGATTCGTTATGGATATATGGATCACGTTCACAATATATCCAATTAATTTAAGTAGATTTATTTCTATTAATACTTATTTTTTAACTTGTGATTCAAATCTCCATTTTTATTGTTATTGATAAATGTAAATTTATAAATCATTTGTTTCGCAGCAGATAAAAAGGATGAGTTGTATTTCGGACTTTTTTCATTTGCATTTCATATAAAAATAAAATCTTATTCAAACTTACAATTGTTGTTTTTTTATTAATTTTTTTTTCTTTACTTTATTTTAAAATCTTTTTTGTTATATAACTATATTTATAACCCCCGTAGGTTATATGTTAATATAATAAAAATATAATAATAAATGAATGTATTCACATAAAATAAAATATTAAATACATGAATGGAATACAAAACAAATGTTGTCTCGACAATATTTAACCCTTAACATAGATATTATCACAAGGCATTTGTGCATATAATATATACTATATATACAAAAATACAATAATAGCATTAATAAAATAATTATTTCATTTCATATACACATATAAATGGTAAGAAATTCTTTCCATAAATATTTTTATTATTGTGTGCGGAAGGTATTGTTGATGGCGTAAAATGTATTGTAAAATCTTTTTTTAATATATATTTATTATTTGGTTGAAATTATGTATATACATAAATAAATAAAGGTCATTTTTGAATTAAAATACAAAAAGCAATAATAACATACTCATTCCTATATTATGGAGGTTTAGAATCCTTTGTATATCTCTAAATATAACTACAACACAATTTCATAACATATAGTATAAGAAATATATTATAGAGTGTATATATTTTTCATCTTTGAAATTTCATTCATATACTACTCTAACCGCTATTTGGAATCATTGTGGGTATAAATAAAACCCAGTTAAACATGATCCGAAAGTTACAGTTCAAGGAGTGAAAAATTGAAAGGAAAAATCATTGAAATGTGGAACTCAATAACACCGGTTGAATGCAAAACGTTAGTAAATACCATGTCTAAGAGGAAGGAGACAGCCATACCAAAGACCAGAGGGAACGTTACAAAGAAGATTAGTGGCGTATAATATAATGGTCCGAAATTATAATTGTAAAATTTTTGTTAAACGAATCATTTTGAAATAAATTCCATAACTATTTGAATTTAGGTGCCGATATCATATAGTGATTAGAGTAGGACATACGATAAAACGTATAGTTGTATATAATATAAACAGAATGAGTAAAATATTATCATTGGTTTCATTAATTGCATATGTATATCCATTTTATATACACATATAAATGTAATTAATTTTAAATACTATATATTTTTGAAACATTTAAACATATATTAAATATATGTTTTCGAACAGGATGTAAACGGAATTTAGTAAATAGAAAACCGAAAACGAAAACTTTGGTATAAATTGAAATATGAAGACAACACGATTCAGACTTTCAGTGAAATAATTGGAATAACAGATTATACGAAACAAAAATTAATTTGCAATTTCAGATATATAATATTGTTGAACTAGAAAATAAAACCAGGTATGGCAGAAAAGAAATTTGAACGTCTATACGGATGACATTTTATTGCAAAACAAATTGATATAAAATAAATACTAGAAGAAGAAATGTGCAAATAAAAATGCGTCGTTGTATTTGCACATTTCTTCTATAAGTGGTAATTAATATCCAAAAAGGAGCAATAGAACGTGTTAACATTTAATAATTAATAATCAATAGTTTTTGGTTATTTCTTTACTTTTATAAATTTATGTATTATAAATGCAATTGAATTTGTTTATCCATATATCAGTTTTAAAATATATATATTTCTTAAAATCGATTGAAATTTAATGATATCACATCACAAAATACAATTAATTAGATTGGATCATTGGATATACCCTCAATTACTGACACTAACTGTATATATACATGAGTGCTGTGTACTTTATATATATAGAAATATATATAAATATATTTAATAATTATTTAATTTTGAAATAGGTTAGTATGTATTAAAAGGAAATTTATATAAATATATATATATCTCATAAAATTACTTTGAGAAAATACAATTTTATGTATAGAGTTTTTCGCTATATCTATTTATTATATATATTATACATACGATATACATATGACTGATTTAGTATTTTCATTTATTTTATCCATTTGTCAGATGCACCACACACTTCATATATATATATAACTGGATATGATTAACAAAACTTACACTTAGGAAACGTAGAAAACTACTAATAATATATGAATTAAATAAAAGTCTATTACACAGATAAAAATGAACATTTTTAAATTTGTGTTATTCATCATAAAATTCTTTGATGTCTAACCCAAGTAACAATTAATCGTTGAAGTATCATTTGTGGAGACACAGAGTTAAAGGGAATCAGTTTTAAAAGAGTAACTGTTGTAAAAGAGTAACGGTATATTTACGGAGTGGGAATGTTACGTGCCCAGGATTTTACACTCTTAAATGTAATAATGGTGTTACATTTATCAATATAACTCCTTGTGCATATTCTTTATTAAAATTTATATCGAAAGGAAAACAGAAATTTGATTCTGTTTAACATGTGATAAAAATATAATAATACATAATGCAATAGGCCGTCAAGTAGAAATTAATGTGTGTGAAAAATACTTAAAAATGAATTGAATAAGAAAAGAAAAACGTGTAGATAGACGAAAATTGTTAAATGTCAATAGAGGTATATACTTTTTGACAGTTCATTTTTTTTTTTGAACAGCTGATGGAGTTGGAGGGCATGTATTTTTACATTGTTTGTTGATTTTCTAATGTTTCTTTTTATTCATGATAATATTTAATAGCATTATTAATTATTTTATTTCAATATATTTAATTAAAATTGTATTTGTGTTTTTTAGTAAAATAAATTAAAATGGGTTTACGCTAAGGAAATTTGAATATCATGCATCTGTTAATATAATATATAATAGTCTGTAATATAAAAATGTTTGGTATCTATTATTTTTAATATGAATAAAATTATAGTACTGTTTAATAACTTCTAGAAATGGAACTTTTCTCATATGGTATATTCTTACCTCTAGTATATGACATGAATATACAAAAAGAGAAATTTCAATACCTGTAACACAATGTCTAGAACAAATACGTATATATTTTAAAGCCTCAATTTTTAAATATTTTCTATTAATAGCATTCAGCCAACATATACGCCTTTCCTTTTCAAAGCAAAAATTGCTGATATATAATAAGCAAATATTCTGTTAATATTGTCAATATTCAGCTGTAATAGATGAAGGGGTTCTGTTACAAATTTTCAGAAGGCTCTTCTGCGGTATACGAAGGATAATTTTTTTCAGTGTTTGTTTGTGAATATTCAAGAACCTATGCATGCTATTTGTATATTACTTAGACAACATCATCAAATTAGTATTTGCAAGAAGTTTGTAGTTCATATTCAAATCACTTTACCTGCAAAACACTGTTCAAATCGCCAATGCATATCACAATTTATCAATACCTGTAACAATTTATCATTAATTTTTTTGTTTTGGTATTTATCCGCGATAATATAAAGTGTTAATTATGCTAATATTAATCGGAATCATATCATATTATAAAAGTATATTATTAATAAATGATGGCAGAATATCATACACAAATGCTTTGGATCGATGACTTCGCTTCCAAAATTTGGGTATGTTATTGTTGTACAAACTTTGGCAGCAATAGACAAACCATTTGATCGAGAAAAATTACATTTATCGATTGGATAAATAGAATACACGTGAATTTTAAAGTATCCATAAAAATTTTAAAATCGAACTCACTTTTAAAAGAAAAAAAAATATAAAATGCATTTACGGCAAATTGTTATATAGTTTATATGTATAGTAAATATATACACAAGAATTGAATTGTATTGAATAACAAATTCAAAAGTTCATATATCAATGTAAAAAATTGGCATTTAGAACTTGTTGTACAGTTTAGGTCATACAAATACTCAAAATATATTTTATATGCATATCAAGTTTGTATGTCCTCGACAATGGTTCAATAAATATATTTATATATACACTTGTATAAATATATATATAGTTTTATATATCCATCCATAGACCATACCTATATATATTTTTTGTATTATTATACAATAATAAATATATATAGGTTCGTGTACACTTTATATATATTCAGAATATACATTTCATATTTTTCATATATCCATATATTGTGTACATGTTCAATCCAAAAGTAAATATTTACATAAGCTTTTTCAATTTAAATCAATATAAAGAGAAAATAAACATGTAGATGTAGATAGATATATATATATATATATATATATCGATATAGATATGATTCCTTGAACCGCTTGTATATAAAAAAAAATAGCGAACATAAAAACATTTTATATATAAATTCATTGTGTACATATAATTTTAGGGATTGTGATTTAATATATATACAACAATGGTTAAAAAAAATTTACTGCGTAAATACATGGCCAAATATATCTCTATCCATTTGGAAGATATAATAAATTTTATTATATTGTATATTATCAATATTATATATTTAATAATTCCATTTTTTTTTTTTAATTTTTTGTATATTCAAAAATGAATGATTTGAATATAATAAACAAATAAGTTATGTTCTGATATACAACATAAAGCGTACACAAACAGAAAATTACATCATTCAACTTAAAAAATTAATTCAGTATTTATATAATATATAAATATATATCATAGATAGATATTTACTCTATCTATATATATAGTTATTAAATGGATTTATAAATATTAATATATTGTTTATAATAACATAATATATAATCATAATAAAAGGGGTTATTTATAATTAATTTCAAGTGGCATTAAGAATACTTAACAAATTTCAGTTGACAATTCCTATAATATAGTATATAAAAGTGCAAATTTCCTATATATAAATATTTATAAATACAACGACATTGTTTATTTTATTTTATTTGACACCATTAAATCAAATTCCTTTTTGTTATACTATATATATACCTATCATTTATATACAATATAAACATAGATATATATTAAATTATATATCTATAGAAATATAGATATATATATTTATAAGTTCAACTTAATGTATATTCTATATATTAATATCAGGTGTAGCGGTATGAAGTTAAAACTAATTTTAAATGGGAAAGTAAAAAACATTTTATTCAAAGTATTGACCCTTGGGTTCTATTGGGTTTGAGACCCAATTTTCGTATGAATCGAGTTGCTGCTCAGCCAATGCAAGTCCCATCGATGAAAACAAATAATAGTCAGAAAGATCCAAGTACGGTGAATACTTGGTGGGTGGTGTAGCACCTACCAGCCAAGTGCAAGTCCCACCGAATTGTTTTCTTGTCAAACCGATTAGCCTTGGCTGTCGTTGTTGACGTTGACGTTGGTTGTCCTGGATTAAACCTTGATATTTTCCGTTTAGGATTTTTAAAATTGATTCATTTTTCATCGCCAGTAAGAATTCGAAGGAAAACTGATTTTCCGTCGTGTCTTTGAATCAAAATTTTACAAATGTTTTTTCGATTTTCTATCTGTCTTTCGTTCAATTCCTGTGACACCCAGTTTCCACACTGTTTTATATTTCCCATAGCTTTTACACCGTCAAAAATTGTTCGTTGTGCAACATTTAACATTACCGCCATTTGTTTTTGATTAAAAGTTTCATCTTCATCCAATGTTCCTTGTATCAGCGTCTTCAAACTTTTTTGATGGTCTTCGACGTTCATTATTTCTCACATCAAAATCATTATTTCTCAATTGAAACTATTTTTTGGATGTTGCTTCTGATACGGCATAATCACCATATGCATCGACAACCCATTCGATGAGACTCTGCAGAACCTCTTTTCAAATGAAAACAAAAATTCCTATCCCCAAATCATCACTTTCTGGTACAAAATTCGACATTTTTAACACAATTAAAAATATGATTACTAAATATGTTTGACAGATGTCATAGCAACCAACCAAAAATAATTAAGGTTCGTTCACAGCAAATGTTCCTTTATTCAAGACATTTTTATCTTGAACGCGCACTACATACTGCTACACCTGGTATATATCAACTATGCATGACCTTAATCAAAAAAGATCCTATTTAATATTCAAAATTTATTTACATTTCGATAAAATCACTTTAACAATTTCCCATTTTTGAATATATTAAATCATATTATATTTATTATAAATGTAAATATAAATAATGAATTATATAGATGTATAATAGATATAATACCTATGTAGTAAATATATCTCGATGTAGAAATAATATTAATATTATTTGAAAGGATTTTTATTAATTAATTAAACTGTGAGTTTTTCTATATATATTATTATTATTATTATGTACTATATAATATACTATACATATATATATATATATATAATTTTATTCATTTTTGCTATTTTGATGCGTCGTTAAAGATTTTTGTGATAATTGTCAAGAAATTATTATTCGTATCAAGTACAAATGTACCTATTTATAGTATAAATAAGAAATGTTATATTTTAAAATTTATACGAATGGAAAATCGTTTTATCTATAATATATAACATATATACAATATATATTGAATTTTCTTTGTTCAAACCCAATTATTTGCTCGTGCGGTGAAATTAAAATGCAAAATATTCATTTTTTCTTTATTGATTTTTTGGAAATGCTTTTAATATTGAAAATATTGTAATTAAAAATGTAATGTAATTCTCATAGCAAAATAATTTATAGTATTACAAATATAAAACCACGGTAGATCAATTCTTTAATGACACTTAAGAGTTGTGTGCACGCGAATTCCATATTTGAGTTTGAAAGTATTCGAATCATTATTCTTGAAATTTTCTTTGCATATGATTTCATACGCATCTACTGATTGTGAGTCTACTTCTAGTTTGTAAGCGCAAATATATTGGCGTGTGATTTTGTATGAAAAAATGCAATAAAATAAAAAAAAAATGATTTAGAAATAAAGCGGATTTTTATAATTACATATAAAATAAAAATTTTAAATCACCATAGAGTCATAGAGATATATCATATATTTGTTTAGTATATTTATATTTTCATTTATTATGGCAACAAAAATGAGAAATTTCATTATAAATCAGTTTGAGGTTAAGGGTTGCAATATTCAACAATACAAAATCGTATATATAACTTTTCGTATGCGGTTCTCATGTAAATTCAAATTACTATGTATGCAAATTTTCGTGTGTGATTCAAGAATTGGGGTCTGAGGGTTTGAAAACTTTAAATATAGGTATTGCGTTTCCTTTGTCACTCCAAAATTTCCTTTTTTTGACAACCATTGTAACAAAATAATCAATTTAATTCTTTTGGTTTGCTTTACAACCGACGATTGGTTTTATCTTCCACTACTACACTTTAACATTTAACATTTAATTACTCCACAAATAAACGACAATCCAATGTAGTGCCTATGTTTTTCTAGGGTAGGCATATTTAATTACTTTAAATATATAGGTTTTAAATAATAAAATTACCAACAAGTCAACTAATGTGGTAAATATTTCATTCCAACGCATTCAAAAGTGCACTAACAAATGGATACTTAATTGTCTTAAAAATATATATGCATTAGGGGTCATGTTTCAGAACGCTACATTTTATTATTTGAGCCAGGTTTATACATGGGCTAAAACGGGCCTGAATCCAACAACAGCCTTCTGTTGTTAGTTTTATAATCATTTCCGGTAATTTGCCGTACGACCAACCATAAGAGGAAATATACAACTCTGAAACCCCTCAAATTCGAAAATTGTGAAAATTCAAGTTCGAAATAACCGAAAAACACAAAACATATTTTCTTCCTTCGAACACAATACCCCAAAAATTTTTTAAGAATTTTTTGTTAACATTTTTATCAATTACACAGAATGCAAATAAAATAATACTAGACACGAATTCATCGAATAACGGTATTTCAACTTTCGTCTGATATATTTTAGAAATATATTTTTTTCATTTTAAACCCAATTATATAAATAGATAAATATAAAATAATAAATTGGGGAATTCTAAAAATGTGATACTTGCTCATGATGATCCTGACAATTTTTTATAATCTTCTTTAAAATCATTTAGCACCTATAGATTAGTGAAGAGCATTCTATTATCAATTTATGTATATTTACGTCATTAAAATTTATTCGTTTTTTTAACATTCCATTTTCAAAATATATAAATGAAAATGATATCTTCTGTTTTTATTTTTATATACATTATCTTCTATATAATATATGTTTATATATGAATTTGTATAGACACATTGCGGATAAATATGTACTGTACTTTAAAAAGTACCATATATAAGTTTACATAACATACACGATACACACCTTTTTTGTTTTTTTTATCCATAAATATAAAATTTTAATAACAATAACAAAATAAAATAACCTAAAGGCATTAACCCATTATAAACCGAAAACTTTAGATTAACTTTATTGAAATTCTATAGCTTATATTTATATATACTATATATAATCATAAAATATAAACTTCTATATATATTATTGTTTTATAATAGATAATGATAATATATTTATGTATATATATACACTATATATAATATATCTACAAAATATATTTTAGACTCTATATCTCTTTATATACTCGTATATGGTAGATAGATAAACAGACTTAATAACTTTTTGTTACTGTTCGACCTTACACTTATTCACATACACTTTTGACAAATGAAACCCCTTTTAGTCGAACCGCCAATAATCATCATTATCATATATTTCACATAACAATATATATATATTAAAGCCACAACATTATTTAAAGAAAGTAAATCATATTCGGTATATACGATTGGGATTTATCTTGAACCCAAAAAGATAAAAAAAAATCAAATAAATGTAAAATACTATATTGTTTTATAATCGCATCTTTTCAAAATAAATGAAAATTTAATAAATAAATTTATATATTTTTGAAATATGTAATATGTGGTAATAAGTAATTTATATAGCAACATGATCAAAAGTTATGATTGCTAGGGGTATGGTAAAAAGAGTTAAAGCCTTCTGGGTCATTGCGATTCTCATTTCATCATCCTCAAGTGTTAGTTACACCTCCATGTGGTGGCAACCGAGAATACATCATAAAATACAGCTAAGTAACTAATGCGGAAACAAAATGTAATGGAGAACAAAATTATAAGATTTAATACCCCAGGTGAAAAACAGACTGTGTCTGCAGACCTACCCTCTTCAGAAGCGATGTTCCACGAATGCTGGGAGAGTCGTGGGGTACTGTATTCCTCTCGTTGGGGGGATATGAAGATGGAAAAACCACCGAAATCCAACTTGACATCTAATCAGCACAATGTAATCGGCGGTAACGTAGGAGCGGACGCTCTACGCTCTGGTAAAGAGGAGTACGCTCCTTAGGTTTTCGGGGCCAGAACCCTACACTGCTATTAGTAGGAGTACGGCCCTAGTCGAGAAGTTGATTATTTCCGAACATCAGAAACGAAAAGCCTTCGGGTTGTCTTTTGAAGATTTCCCCTCTTTTGTAAAAAAAAACAAGAAGACATTATAAAATTAAACATAAAAAATTTTAATGTGTCCATAAATTTGTTGACTGATATTGATATTTGAAAAAAAACTATTTAAATACCATTATAAGCCATTTTCATTCACACAATTCGACAATTATCCGCAATTTTGCCAAAAAAAAAACATTAGATTTCAATAAAAATGACAATCATTTCATTTCGTTGATGGTTTAGTTTACATTCCTCGTACAATTTCTAAGTGCAGGGAATTTTGATACCGATTATACTGATTGTGAGAGATAAATGGAAACGTGATTATAATACATATAATAATAAAGGATAATATTAATGTAATATTGCTGGTTTATGCAATGTAATTATAAATACTCCACTATATAGTTTCAATGCAAATTCAAATTTAACACGAATGAACGCTACGAACATGAATTTCAACATATTTTCAAATAAATAAATTTCAAAAACTTAATAAAATGTACGCACACACAATTATATATGAGGAGGAATATGCAAAACATATATATTGCTTTATCCTTGCAATATATCCTTCAAATAACTAAATATATAAATATATATTTATAATGTATTTTATATATAGATATAAGTAAATAATAAACGATTTCCCAATAATAAACCCTCTTATCGCATTCAATTTATCGTTTTTCAACATTTTCTTCAATTGATCTTTCAAATGTGTTTAAATGTATATTTAATAGGCAAAATAGAATTTTGTACATAAACATTCACCGTTAGTGTCAAAATTGAGTGTCCACACCCTAATTAATCGTTTATATAAATTTGTAAATTAAAACATAACCAAAAACTATAACCAATCTACCAAACTTGAACGTATATTATTTTCAACAGGATCATACATCTTATTTAGTTAAGCAATGGTTGTTAAATAATTTTTCAAATATGTTAAAAGATTCACCACAATCGCCTAAAATCATTACGATTGAATATTTTTGTTAAACGGTTGGCATTAAGACGTGAAGATGACAAGGGATAAATTTGTCGTAAAAGGGAGCATTGGTAAAACGAAATCATAAAATGTTGATCCAACGTGTGGTCAGTGTGTTCCAACAGAAAGTAACAAAAAATCTTAGTGCAATCAACGCCACGATGTAACAGGCGCAATTCATACATACACGTTTGATATATAAAGAATTAATTGTCCATAAACACAACGTTTTAGATAACTATAAATAATTGTATGCTTAATTTTGTGAGGGTACAATGGATAAAGAATTGATTTTTGTATTATTTATTCGAACTACTTGGTGTATCCTTATCCTTATAGGGTAGGATTCCCATATTCGAAATTATGGGAATCAGGAAATGAGGGAGTCAGGAGTAGTGGAGGTGGTATGGGACTACATCGGAGCTATGGTCAATTGACCATATCCCTAAATCTAGTTCAAAAAACTAAACTCAGTTTTTTGGTTTTTTAATTTTTTTTGTTTGTTATTTATATTTTTGGGTTTTGGGGGTATTTTTGGGTTTAACAGATATAATGTTAATTTAACAAACCAAAAAAAAAATTATGAAATAAATGAATTAAAGTTAACGATCTTAATAAATCATTTCAAAATTGGTAGAACTTAAATTATAGCACAACTGAAAATAGAATACATTGGGGTGTGTACCCTCAATGTTGAGGCCAACTGTACGTATTATAATGACTGCCTGTATATTCATTCGTAATCATATATATGCATGTAGAAATCAATCTTTTTTACGGTAGATAATAATCATTTGGGTCACCTCGATTAAACAGTCAAGAGGTTACAATTGATTGTATAAATTATATTCACATTTATTTATTTATTCTTAAATGTATTTAACGATATATATATATATATATATATATGTCTTATATATATGTATGTCTATTGTATGTATACAACAAGTCTATAAATCGCACATTGATTTCTTCTAAGGGTAAAATATAGGGATGCTATTTATTTTATAATTTATATATATAGACATACATATACCATACATACGCCTAAGTATCTATAAAATAGATTTTATAGATATACGGATATAAGGGAATAGAGGTATATATGGTATTTAAAAATAAATGTATATTATGAATGAAGGAATTCTGTACTTTAAATATAAAAGATAATAAGATAAGAAGTAATATAAAATATTCCGCGATTCGGTGACAAAACAGATTTTATAAATCTGATTATATTAAGCAACAATTAAAAATATTATTAAAGTTAATTAAAAATATTATTATTATTATTATTAAAGTTAAAGTTGATTGATTAAGAAAACACGTAATATTAAAATATGACTCACAAAATATGACTCACAAAAGTTTTATTACAACTTATAATATTCACGTTCGCAGAGCACTACAGTTAATGCCTGATTTTCAGAGTTCGGAAAAGTTCTTCAGGACTTATTCACAGCCAATAGAAAACCATTATTTTTTCTCTTCTCTTTATATTTGTATATTTCAATAAGTTCTGTAGTACTTTTTAATAAATACCGAACTTTTCTCACATTTATAAAAGTACTGCAGAGAGCAGAAGTAAACAAAAAACAAAATTATATTATTTTTATTTATAACCATAACAACAAAATAACAATTTAAGTATTTGAATATGGTAAAATAATATAATATTTTACGCAATTGCAATTTGTACACTTTAAAACTCACAGTTGCGTAATCCAGGCCCTGAGCTCTGTAAACATCTTAGGTACTTTTCACACAAATGTATTTGGTATGCAAGTATACATATGGAAATTTTAAAGAATCTAAAAGAAATACACATTATAATAAGTTATATACCTGTCAAAAGCAATAGAATTAATTTTTATGAGATTATAAAAATTGATAAAATTTAATAAATTAAATAAATGTCATAATACACATACGAAATGTTTAAAAATATGATTGAAAAAAGCTCAAATCTATACGTTAAATTATAAAAAAAATAAATAAAAATTAATTCTTATCCTTGTGATGTTAGAGCTATTACTATGGGGGCTTTATGCTATATTAAATAATGTGTATATGTTTATGTAATTTTGTATGTTGTATTGTAATTTTGTATTTATGTGTTTATGTAACTCCCTTCAAGCAAGCATTATTCAACTATGAGCTGTATATGTATACATTCTGACAAATAAGTACCCGGAAATTCTCATTTTAAATTTTCCCGCTGAGAATATTTCAAACATTTTTTTTTCCCAGGTTGGCACAACTGTCAGCAACTATTCTGTCAATTGTTATAGCTGTGTGTCATTTCGTTTGTTTACGGCGTCGTTAGGAACAAGTCAACCTTTTGTGTGCGCTGCGATTTTCACTATGGATAAAAATATCGGACAAAGAGTGTGTGTGAAATTTTGTGTTTCAAACGAAATTTCTTGTGCCAAAACGTTGGAAATGTTGAAAAAAACATTTGGTGATTCAACCATGTCGAAAACTCAAGTTTACGATTGGTATAAATCGTTCAAAGAGGGGCGAGAAGAAGTGAACGATTTGCCACGTTCAGGACGGCCTTCGACCTCTTCAACTGAAGAAAACGCCGACAAAATAAAGGAAATGGTGCTCGAAAATCGTCATTATAGTTTGCGAGAGATAGCCCAAGAAATGAACATGTCTCATGAGACCGCTCGTCATATTTTGGTTGATGTTTTGGGTATGCGGAAAGTCGCAGCGCGATTGGTGCCAAAAGATCTGAATTTTCTTCAAAAAGTGAATGGCAGTAAGGTGACTGAAGACATGCTTGAACGCGTAAATTCCGATCCAACGTTCATCGAACGCATCATAACTGGTGACGAGACTTTTTCCTGTTTCCGAAACTCAAATTACTACTTCGTGGAACCCGTTTTGAGAGCATTGAAGACATCAAAACTAATTCGCAACGCACACAAAAGGTTGACTTGTTTCTAACGACGCCGTAAACAAACGGAATGACACACAGCAATAACAATTGACAGAATAGTTGCTGACAGTTGTGCCAACCTGGGAAAAAAAATGTTTGAAATATTCTCAGCGGGAAAAGTTAAAATGAGAATTTCCGGGTACTTATTTGACAGAATGTATATCATTTTTATATAGTACTATATAAGATAATGTTTCTTTTAATCTTTTTAATTAATTTTTGGAATTTGAATCTCAAGTTTTGGATTTTATTTTTCTCTAAAAATAGGAATCGATCTAAAAAATCTGAATAATATATATACTATATATAATAATATATTGATAATATAAATAAAAAATTACACCTTCATTAAATACAATTTTTAGTCAACAAATTATAATTAGTTTTATTATATATATATAATATATATTTTGCTCTTTATGTATGACCAAAACAATGGATATAAACATAAAATATAAATAAATTAATGCATACTTATGTTTTATATTATTATAGTAATCTATATACTTTTAATACAATAAATATTTTTAAATATTTCCTTTGTAATATTAGCTCTATTTGAAATATAAACACCATATTATTTAATTTAATGAATCACTTGAATAAAAATAAAATGAAAACGTCGCCAGGTTAAAACCTGAAACACGACACACGTAATTGTGGCCTTAGGGGAAAGTGGCACCGTTAAAATTATAACAAACAAATTCCTCATCAAATGTTGTCTATAATGATATATATATATATATATATGTGTAAATATATATAAATTCATTCACTAAACACGTGTGGTTCTCAAGGCAGAGTGGACCGGGGATCTAGAAAAATTTAACAACGTGTAATCTTTCCAATTGGAACTCAAACTCTAAAATGTGAAATCGAATCGGTTAGAAATAGAACCATTATTTACCACTAATAATCACTTGGATGGCTACTAGAGGGATTGGAAGTAGTGTGTTAGGAAAAAAACATTCCAATCAACCATTAATCCTTCAGATTCAAAGTTATTTCAAGTGGTTAGAAACCGAATTTGATATCTCTAACAATCTTTGGGATTTCTATCGTATGGAGTGGAAGCATGGAATTTTTCGTGTCAATTACATGGCGGGGTGCCAAGGTTCACTAATATTATACCAATTTTTACGGTTATTCTATTAAATAATAGTTAAAGGAAATCGATAGAAAAACGAATCCATTAATTGTTTTTATTTATATGTCATTTTATAGAAATACTATAGATAATTAAATAAATATTTGTGTATATATATATATGAATAGGTTGATGTTTAGCTATTTGTTTGATATGAATTGGAAATCACTTAATAAATAAATAATGTTTTTTTGATTGTTTTATATAAATATGAATCGATACAACTTTTTAACATCAATGATTTAACATCAAAGCGCCAAACTAAAATTCTAACTAAATTTTGGGATCATGAGTTCGGATCAAAAAATATAGAAGACATAAAATATGTTTTATGTTTTTCGGTTATTTTCGAATCTGAATTTTCACGGTTGGTTGTTAGGAAGATTACGTTATTCGGAAAGGCGGCCACATGTTCCAAAATACCCCAAACTGTAGGAGGGATTTTCGTCAGTAAGAATCTGGCACACAGTCTATGCAAGACTTCGTTAAAAAAAAACATCAAATACAATGCAAACACATCAAACACATATGAAAACTGTTACCAGTAACAACAAATCGACTACGAAAATGTTGTGTTTTATATATAGAGTGAGCCTGCGCACCATAAGGTGAAATCGGTGTTTTGAAGTCGTATCTATATAAGAAAATTCATAAAGGCAAATATTAAATAACAATACATTTTTGTTTTTATATAAGAAAATCATTTGCCATAACATTATCCACGGAGACGATATACAAATAAAATAATATCGATAACCACAAATCAACTACCATAATATCAAAATAATTGAGTATCGTCATTTTGGACGATAGTATCGACTCCCATAATACCACCTCAGAGCTAGTAAACCATTTAAAACAAACCCCGTTTTCAATAATTGTTGATGAATCCAGAGGATTATTCCACCCTTAGCAATTATTACCCTAAGCAGTTACCAGAATTGTTAAACCTAATCTAAACGTTAAAGATGCGTTCTTTAGCTAAATAAAGATTGTTCCGGAAAACGATTATATGATGCAATTAATAAAAAATTTAATGATTGTAGTGTTCTATATTTGGACAATATAATAGGGGTTGCAGCAGACGGTGCAAGTGTTGCAAGCGAAAACGGTGCGGTGATGCGAAAAATCACATTTGAAATTGTCCTGATCTATTCTTTATTACTTGCATTTCGCATTCATTTCATCTTTGTGCGTCACAGATCTGGCGCAAAATTACCTGATTTTGTTGAAAAATTTGTAAGAGACATTCAGAATTATTTAAATTTGTGCCCAAAAAGAATATAGCATTACAGAGAATTTTAAGAATGATGTCAACTAAAGTCCAATGAAATGATGCACCAGTCAGCAACACTATGGTTATCTTTAATACAATGCGTAAAAATAAGTTTTGAAATAGTAAAGGGTTTTTTTAAAGTACAATCAACTTTCGAGAAAGTGCTTGGTGGTTCGGGAATATCCGATGGGTGGAAAAATCTAATAAAATAGGAAAATAAATAAAAATAAATGAAAATAATAAAATAATGAAATGGAAAATAATAAAATAATAATGAAATAAACATAAAAAATAACTTTTTTTGCTTTTTTTGTTTGGATTTGTTCATTTTTCTTTATCCGTTTCTGGTTTTTTGCCTATTGGAACAGCTCCTCGGACTTTTTCTGTAATTTCCACATATTTGCTTTTGACTAGATTCAAATAGGTATCGATCGATTGTTTATTATTTTCGTAGACTTTTGGTGAAGTGAATAAGGCGACAAATACCATTATGAACAATGTCATTCCATTAAACCATGAACCAATATAAGTAATACCATATAATAAAACGCCAAAATCTTATAACAAAGTTGAATTTAGAATTTAAATTAGAGCAATCATCAAAATCTTTGGGTGTGTAAGCTCAAGTTTGACACTAGCCATTTATATATATAAATATTATGGACGGATCCTCATATATTGATTATATTGAGTGCTTCCGTAAACAATTATAGGTTAACCTTTAAATAAATTGAAATATTTAGGGAAAACCTACGAATAACTTTCTAAAATATCATGAAAATAATTGTGCTAACTATGATACAAAAAATACTGAAATTATGTATAATATATTAAAAAGATATAAATACAACATTTTTAAAAAGACCTGATATAATTTTTCAAATTTAGGTCTGTTTTTATTATCTTATCATAAATGATATCAACATCTCTACCTTGGATTTTGGAGTTAAAAGTGGATAGTCGAAAACTTTCCTTTTTTTCCTTTTTTAAGGACATGCTCACGCAATCATATCTCTTGCAAACCGCCCTTGAAATATATATATATATGGAATAATGGAATATATAAATTATATTTTCAAAGAATATAAAACACAGTACATCTATGTATTTGTATATGAATACAATATCTTTGCAATTTGTTATTGCAAAGCACTCCTAAGCACTCCTTTGTCTGTAAAATCTATATATGTTTAGCTACTCAAAAGAATAACGATGAATTTAAGAGGAAAAAAGTGGATTTGACTCTATCAATGACCATTAAAAATATCATTGTGTCAATTAAATACATTAAAAAGGTTGATGTTAATTATACTGATATAGAGATATAGATATTCTATACATTATTTGATTTTATTTATACATTATCGATATGTGATTGCTTTTAAAACGTTTTTTATTATTATCTCTAAATATGTATAATTGTATATACAATATACATATATAGAGAGGTAAAATGAATCCTTATAAGTCCTTACACTTTTCTTATTATAATACCAATATAAATATCATTACACAAAACAAAAAAGAAAATATTTTTTACCATATATTTTATTCTATCATATTCAACTATAATATATATAGTATATTATCGGACAAAACAGATAATGCAAGAATGGTTAAATAATTATATTATGTAATTGAATTCCGATAATTTATTTATATATACTTTACATATATATTGTTGAAGTTGTTATCTTTATCAACACACGAGGGTAATTTCGAAAGTAAAACTCCTTAGTACCGCTTCGTGATTCAAGCAAAGAACTTATCAGTAACATATAATATACATATAAAAATTATCAATTTTACGAGGGGTCTGTCAAAATTTTATGAATATGGTTTTAGTTAAACGTTGACTTTTTAGTTAAAGATTGACTTTTGTTCTCTTATTTCAAATGTAACAAAAAGAATTTGTGCAACGATTAAACCTTTAACTGGTGCATTCTAAAATTAATCACAGAACAGTTGTAAGTTTGGAATTTTGTACCCTATATGAACTATATCACAAAAAAAACTGTCAGTCTACCAGTGACGTTTATTGAATAGAAATATAACACAACGAAATTTTACTTGAATGAAATTTGAAAGAATTATGATTCTAAATTGCTATCAAACCCTCCAAATTCAGATCCCCGTAACCATTTTTTGTTTCCGAATCTAAAAAATGCCACCATGACAAAAAAATGTTTGTCAACTAATGCGGTTACTGCTAAAATTGGAGTATATTTCGAAGGAAACATCTTACTTCGCCGATGGAATAAAAGCGAAATCCATTTTATGAAAGGCATTCAGTTTGATGATATTCTCATTCATGTTCATGTACGTTAATAAATAAATAATAAAATTGCCAAAATGTTGGCTGCTTACTTTTGCTATTGCCCTATTGCTATCGCATATATCTGTATAAACACAATTAAATGGCCGCTAATGGAACGATATATAAATAGCATTATATTTTTGGATAATTTTTAGTATGCAATATAAATTATAATTAAGATTGGTTATAAATTGGTTTACTATTATTATACATATAAATACACCGATCGATTTCAATACTTTTATATATCTCACTAATTTTACAAATAAAATATCCATTTGTTTAAAACTATATTTTAATACATTACTATACAAACTATTATGAAAAGGTGTTTTATTTATTAACAAAAAATATATTTTCTTGTTGATAACGCGAAATAATCAGATGTATAGAAGATTTTCAAAACGTCTCGCATTTAGAATTTATGTATATATGATGCGTACTTGATTACACAAACAAACTACGAATGGATTCTTTTATACTAGACTTTTTACTTACTTTATGAAAACATTTAATATAAAAGTATAAATACTCTCTATAGACCACATACTTTCTTAAAAATCATTGCAATCAATAGGGGAAAGTCAGATATGACGGTGTTCTGATTTTGGTTGATTGATGGTACTCCACAATAAAAAATAAAAAAGATTCTATTCTAATGTGATTAAAATGCTATTCTTTTTTCTACAAAGTATCGAGTGTTAACGATGCCTCTATGTTATTGCGTTATTTAAAAAAAATTCGGAGATAAAGTAAGAAAAAACATTCATTTAAAAAAAAGGGGGAGGGGGGGGGGCACCGTTTACGAGTTGGTGGTGTAATGAAAATGAAAAGGAGCGTCCATATTTTGGTGCTTTTAACTACAGTAACTGGATTCTGAATGTAGGTGCTTACATCCAGTTACTATACTTTTAACCATTTGTATTGAGAATACTATAAATATGTGCGATTTGGAGTTTGTAAAGAATCAATGAATATTAATATTGGTAAATTCTAAATGCTAAAAATTACAAATCTTTAAATATCTTTATAGAGTATTTAAATTAATTAAACTTTTGTTATATGGGCAAACCATAATCTATGTATAGAAATACATTGTGCGGATATAACCCAATTGACCTAATCAATGGAATTTTGTATGGAATTCCAAGATAATTTAAGGAAAATATTTCTAATCCAAATACATGTCGGAATTCCATCAAAAATACAACCAAATAAATCCTATATTAAAGGGATTTTTCTTCCATCCACGTAATAGAAATAATTCCTATCTATTCGGTATATTTGCCAATCGGAATAAATCCGAACATTTCCATAGTAAATTGTAATTGAAAGTGTACGAAGTTTTTTTTACTATTACTTTTCGAAAGAAAATCTATTGCCAAAGCGAAATTGCCAACCATTCCAACTGATTTTCCATATAGCATAAATTTTGTATTTGTTTGTATCGCAATACATTAGAATTCCAAGGCATTCATAGTTTTTTCCATGGTCAATGGAAGGATGTTTGTCTTTTATGATTTATGCATCTCTCCATCAAAGAAAATTTAGAAAAAGATTAAGATAGCCGCATATTTATTTATATATGTAAAATATATAAACATATTCAAAGGAATTATAAACTTTGCATATCAAGGATATTATATTACCTATATACATAATATAGTATATACGTATATAGAATAGAGTAAGAACAACGATAATATAAATATTTCAAATAGAAGTATCATCATTTAGCAGTACTGTTTTTGTGTGTATCTTCAGTAATATATATACAATATACATATATGTATCAGCATAATTCATTGTATTACAATATCAACAACTTTGACGATAGCTCTCAGAGGTATTATAAATTTACGCAAAATAAGTATTATTTCTGTTAAACTTGACAGGATTGTACGATACAACACATTACTACGTATATATATATACATATAATAATCATAAATAAACATATAAACACATAATTCTATGCTATATTGCAGGTTATATTTATATATATAAATTGGTTATCTATTTAAATATATTGTATTACTACTATAACATTAATTTCGGATTTATATTATAGTTTGTTGTATAACATTTTAAAGTAAATATACTTTCAGTGTTTAATCTATTATTAGTTTCGTTTTGGGTAAAAACCAGATTTTTTCACTAATCTGAGTTTTTATCGACAAAAAAATTAAAAAAAAGAATGTCAGCAAACCTGTAGTTCGCGCGTCCGATTGTCTCCACTAACTCCCGAAAACTAATTTTGCGACACTTTTTAAAAATATGCTACTCTCTATGAAAATTCAGATTAGAAAACAACCGACGAAATACACAAAACATAGTTTATGTCTTCAGTATATAAGATTCAAACTCAAAATCTAAAAAATTGCTAAGAATTTGAGTTTGATGTTTTTATCAAGAATCATCTGAATAATAGTGCTTACAGGGTTCGTGATCGATGAGAGACTAACATATCCCTTCAATTTCCCCTGAATCAGTTCAAGTCTTTCCCTTCCTTTTTCACGTCAAATTTAATGATTTTCTTAAATGTTAAAATAATGGATGTTGTCCCAGTACCATTTTGCTGGACCCCAATTTAATTAAGATAAGACTTTTCTGGTAAACTCATAGAGGCGAAATTTTATCCCAAAATTATATGGATCTTCATTTCCTCCGTGGTCACCATGGTCCAGCACCAAATTACTTGAGCGTGATTACCATTGGCTCCCCCCTTTTAAGATTTCATGACATTCAAATTTAGAGTTAAAGTTTTTACACTGTGAATGCCATCAACGTCCTTTCCCTAATTTCCCCAGGTATTATTTGATTGCATAAATCTCCCCTTGAAACACATATGCATTGCTAGTCAATGGGGCATGCATAAAAGATGTGGAACCGTTGATGGAGGTTTACAATTTTTTTAGTACGAGACTGGCTAGAACAACTAATTCACAATACGGAAAAAAACTGACAATGATTGGAATTTTTGAACTCTCTAAATCGATTGTTTAAAAAAGCAATGGGATGCAATATAAATATTCGGAAATTAACAATTTGATAAACGAATTCGGATGCCGTTGATTGCGTTTCATAACTTGCGATTTCTGACGAGTTTACCATCAATAAATGAGTAATGGGTACCATCAATAAGAGTAAATGGAATTTCGATTTGGTACATATTTTTGATTTTTTTGATAAATATTCATGTTTGATTTTCGACTTGAAATTGTATATTGTGTATACGTACTGCATGTATAAAAATATAAATATGTATTATTATAATTATATTATTTATATAAATATATGTTCTTCTTATAAGTTTTGCCGCGATCTAAACATAAATACTCATGTATACCGTGTATATATGCAAAAATATTTATCCTCTTGAGACAGATATAATTACACCAATTATAAATGTTATAACTATATGCATATGCATGTATAATATAGCCGTTAATATTTTATTTGTATATATTATACATTATAGGATGAAAATATTATCTATACACAAACCTATACTCATTTGATTATATACACATTGTATATAAATATATATGCTTATGTATATTATAATACAACATATAATTAATTCGTATGTGCATATACAAACATCAGTCATATGTAAATAAATGCATTCTGTTTATCGCGTTCATTAAACGAATTTTAGAAATCTCTTTGATCATGTAAAGATAATATAGAACAATACTTTATATTCTTCATATATGGTATATATACATGTATATATATAATACATTTTCTTTATACTACAGTTATGAAAATAAATAAATAGATGACTACAATGCCTATAACATTTGAATAAACAAAAATATATGCATGCATTTTCATAAATTTTCATCTTTATATAGAGATTATATACGTAAAAGATATACACCAACAATATATAAAATTTGAATGCAAAGGTCATAACCTTTGTTATCCAGTTGATATTTTCTAACAATAAACATATACACTATCGCTCAAAATAAAGTATACGTCTACGGTTTTTTAATCAATATAATGTAAATATTCATTCATAAATTGTGTTTATTTCAATTTTAACAATAAGCACATAAAATGTATAATAACGATCATTATTGAACTAATTGTTATATAAAAATATGAAAATTAATTGCATTCATATAGTAACGGTTCACAATAAAGTAAATGCTAGGGATATGAAAGCTTTGTGTTCCTATGTGCATAACAAATAAGTGCTATATGGACAATCATAAGAATGATGGGAAAAACTGGCGCCCACAACATAAATGATCATCGCTATATAATGTTGATCACCTTCAGCAGAGCAACAATGGAATTGAAATTTAATCATCAAAATATTGAAATTTTGTCTTCAATTAACAATCCTATTGAATTTCGATTGGGAAACGTAATAGAAATTTCTTTCCGTTTTTCCATTGGAGATTACTTAGTTAGATTACTTATTGTTAGTTGGATTTCCGATGACATTGCGACATCGAATTCCAATTGGACTATTAATATTTTTTTTTACAGTACCTTAGAATCCCATAGAAAATCTAATTGCATTTCTTTTTCACATCACACCAACACCTTTAAAGTATCGTCGGTCAAGTTAGTGTATGAAATGAACACAACGAACAGCTTTAGGTGAGATTGGTGTGATTGGTGCGTAACATGAAAAACAAACAACATAAATCCTTTAGTCATTATAGGGTTGCATCGGGAAATCTATGTTTCGCAGATAAAATCCGTATTACCAGAAAAACAAACCAAACATAAACAAAACAATTTAAAACTCTATATCATATTCTATATGTTAATTGATATTCTAAAAAAATTATTTTAAACAATTTCAATTTGAAAATTGCATAAATCATTTAGATTTTATTATTATTACATTTTCATCAATATACTTATAAAAATATTGCTGTATAATATGAAAAAAAAAATTAGAAAATAAATATAATACTTTTTATTTGTGTATATCCATCCGAACTTTATATTTCGGAAACTATTGACTTTATCATTTCACTTTATATTATATTTGACTATATATATGTATGTTTTATATGAATGGATTACAAACAGAAATAGTTTATCTAAGTTTATGATGGTTGCATTTTATTTTCCGTATATGCTCTCTATTATATATATATATATCACATATTCTTTTCTTATATTATACATATTATATTTAACTTATATACACTCTGCTGCAAAATGTGTTTATGAATAGTTTTTTAATTTCAATTGTCAAAACTAGGAATCAATACTCACATTTTGACGATATACCACCTCATTAAAGGTTTATAATAATTTAAAGTTTAAAAAAACGAAATAATTTAGTTATCATATAACAAATATATAATTACAAAGTTTTTTTAATTTTCATAAATTTATTGAACTTTGAGTCATTGAATTAATAATCTACTATATGTATAAATGTAAAATAAATGTGACGATAAATCGCTTTATAATTCACTTAATATAGGATCTAAGAACAACAACTCATAAAAAATCATAAATCATAAAAAATCTATCTAAAACATCGGCAATTAACACGAAAAAAAAAATGCAAACGAAACGAATTTTTCTGTTTTCGGTGGTGCTTGGCAATTAAGAAATTTATTGGTGACCGAGTGATTGAAATTTTGTTGTATCTATGGCAAGGAAAATTTTTGAGATAATTAATATTCGTTTTCGTTTTCAGTTTTCTTAATTGCCAAGGCATAAGGAGGATTTTTCCAAAATTAATAATAAACAGGTAATAATAGAGTCAGGTTAAACCATATCAGTTTACCGATTGTCAAAGAGCAATTATCCTTACCACACAATTATCCTTGGGAACCTATTCATCCTGTAGATATACTTTAAAACTGAAATATTAAATTTGATATTTTGTAAAATTGGTATACTGTTACCAATGCGGAGTTAGAAATACATTTTTAACAGAGTGTATTCAAATATATATATGCAATACAACTATATAATATGTTTATATATAATTTCTCATAAGCAGTTTATTATTATACTATAAATATCATAGAATAAATATATATTATACTATTGAATATGGAAACGAACTTAGGTAATGTTTTAATATAATTTCCTTGGTCAAACATATATCTGGTTTTTATGTTTTTTGTCCTTTAATGAATCGATGTGCTGGATATGAAAATAGCCCAAACTTGATAACACAATAGCTGGAAATTTAATATTCATATCGCAAAACCGATGTACAAAAAACATTAACATCACTTCATGCCGCTACACCTGGTAGTATTTTTTAATGCTCTAAACATATTGCTTTTAAATATGATTTTAATATTTTTATGTATTGTATATAATAGATAAATAGACAAATGAATATAATGAATGTAGAGCAGAGATCGATAATTGTATATATATATATATATATATACATATATATATTTATTTATTGGAATCTTAAAGTTATTAAATGCATATATAGGATACCGAAAACTCAATAAAAAATTTTACCTAACGTAATATATATGAAAGTTCGCATTAGATAGATATGTTCTCATACTTATATTTTCATACATATTATTATCCATATGTTTACTGATAACATATTCAAAAAAAAAATAAATAATACTCATTCAAACGATATCATTCTTATGTATCACAGAAAAAGATTATTGAAATATCAATGGTCTAATATACAATACAGTATATAAAACGATTTATTTTATGTGCATATACAAACACAATACAGTTATATTTTAGAAATGGATTGAAATATTTTCGGAATCGCTTATGTAATAAATATAACATTTATTGTACATAGAATTCTTCTAATATATCATATGAAAGCTTTCTATATACTGCATGGATGGAAATTCGCAATCATTTAAAATTAAAATTATGTGAGTTTTGAATAGATTAATTTTCTTTATTGAAAAAAAAATTATGTTCCAATTCATCTATTAAACTAATTTATATAATGTTCGAACAAACAGAAATCATCCAAATAACATTACATATTTGCAGCAAAACGAAACGATAAAGTAACAAACAATTCACAATGACATACATTACATCAATTTTTTCAAATTATTGATTTAACATTTACATGTTGATGTAAATTCAGCATCGATAATGTTTGTTGCTGAATAAACCACAAGCAAAAAGAATATATTATATAAAGAAATGCGAAATAAGGAAGTCATGTTATTTAGAATATATATGCACTGAATTGCTTAATCCTTAATCCCTTTACACTTAATGCGCTTTTTTATGTACAGCTGGTTAAGTTCGAAGTTGGGATATGCCTCCCTTCTACCTCCTCCCTTGCAAATTTTTTCGAATTCCATTTTTCCGACCTTTTTCCGATTAACTTTGTATGGTGTACTTTAAGGGAATTTTATGGTCCACAAAAGTTATTAATTAGGAAAAAATATTTTTTTAGCCCAATAAATTTCGAGAAAAATCAAATTTTCTGAAAAAGT
This sequence comes from Dilophus febrilis, assembly GCA_958336335.1. Lineage (NCBI taxonomy): Eukaryota > Metazoa > Arthropoda > Insecta > Diptera > Bibionidae > Dilophus > Dilophus febrilis. The sequence continues at coordinate 36,768,176 of OY284471.1, forward strand.
AGATGGAAAAATGTGATAATTTTTCAATTTTAGCATCAATAACTCCAAACTACAGATAGATAGCAAAAATTCTATTCCTAGCAACATTAAAGCTTAAATAGAGTATCTAATTTTTGTTCTAGCTTGAACGGTTTTGGAAATTATAAGTTAATAAGTAAACCCATGTTTTTTAATGAACATAATTTTTTGAACACCCCGATTTTTTGCTGGAAATAGTCTAAGGATTGTGTGGTATGCGGCTTGTAGGGTTCAAGTGGGACATCCTGTATATTAGTGTGGCACATCTTTTTATTTAAACATGTTATGAGGAATTGATTAGTGATAAATTTGCTCCGCTGTCCACCAGTACGTGAATTCTGTTACAGGTGTTAGCCTCTGAGTGTTTTTTATTTTCGTTATGTATATGGGACGGCGGTGAGAGAGAGGTAAGACCATTACCAGAATATTGCGGTAATTTTGATTCTAATAATAGAAGATATTTCGGTGTCAGGCGCCGATTGGCTTGAATTTTTGATATGTTGTGGTACTCCACTCCCCACTCCCACCCCGACCACTCCCGACGCAAATTCAAGAGGTTGTTTAAGATTTGCCATGGTGCTTCCAAAACAATTAACTTGCAATTTTGTGTCTTGATGTTTGATGAAGAACAGAAATACTTTTATATAATAGAAATTTGCTCTGATCCCACCACTTCTACCCATACAACCCCAAAGTGTGTTTTGCACATTTGAATATATTACTGTGACACATTATTTTATCTATAAAATTGTATGAGGAGTTGAGGTGAAAAATTGAACCCCGTTTTCCACGCGGGCCTGCAAATTTTGTGTTTGAAGTGTTGGACTGACAACTTTTTGTTTTCTTGATATTACATGCAGAGAAAATATGTATATATTATACAGGCACATTTCAATAAAACAATTTGTTTATTATATATTTATTTTGATATATACTCGAAAATAAATGAATATAATCATTAATATACATTTTTCTTTTTGCACAACCAAAAAAAAATATATGAAAAAAAAGAAAATACAAAATAGCACACATAAATATTTTCATTTCGGTCAATAATATTTTATAGTGATATATAAATAACTATACAAACAGACAAAAAAAACTCTAATATATTTAAAGATAAAAATACCACAAATGAATTCCAAGCGAGTATAATAATCTTGATTATATGATCTTATTTTTTCCAATTTCAGGTTTATATTTACTCGCAATAATATACCGTTCATGTTATGTATATTATAAAAAATGAATGTATATTTTTCTTGATTGTCCTTTTCTTTAACATTCCGTTGTTATATTAATATCAATCTATTGAAATGCTATATGTATTTAGATATAGATATATATATATGTCAAAAATGTATATAGCAAGCATATGGTTTAATATTTAAGTGCTTATCCTCATTTTATTTTAAGGCAACCCTATTTTATTACTATTTGCTATTTTATTATATCTCTGTATGTTGTGTTTATTTTTACAATTTATAAATGCGTTTTCTTCATTTAGATATAGTAAAAACGATGTTATATATATAGAAAAATGCTTTAGTGATAAATTCAATTTAATCTATTTATGGACCTCAAAGGACATTGCATGTACTAAATAAAATAAATTCAGTCATTCTGTATAGTTATTTGTTTCGTATATGTAGTATATGATACACCATTCAATCACTTTAATCTTTTACATTATAAATCACAAAAACAACAATTGTATATATGTTTTGTAATAATACGAAATATACGCAACGTAACGTTCATATACGATAAACTGTTGTTTTTTTTGGTCACCAATCTGAATAAGCATTCGTTAAATGATTTTTTTATTCAACCTTTTTTTTGGCTTTGTTTTATTATATAGCATTAATATTTTTTATAATTTTTTTTCGACTTTAAAGGTTTTTATAACACCCACAAAATTTACTTTTTCTATTTATTTTTTTTTTTTTTGCTCTTTTTATATATGATATGTAATCAGGGCCGCCACTACATACAAGGTAATGGTGCGAACGAACCGGGCGCCGTTGCCTGGGGGCGCTGACAACGATTATATATATTTTAAATAATAAAGAAAATTCTTAGAGTTTTAAAGAAAATGACTGGAACAAAGAACTACGGACAGAGAACTGATAAATTAAACTTATGCTTGCCAGATTTTCCTAGAGCTCCTTGTGGGACATATCTTATGTTTTGAAGCGCAAAAAATAAATGATTAGTTTTTTCTTAGTTTATTTCTAAATTGAATAATGTAAAATTTTATATTGATGGATAAAATTCAGATTCAAAAAATAATCGAAAACACAAAACATATTTTATGCATTCAGTAGGATTCGAACCCACGACCCCAAAATTTCGTTAGAATTTTAGGTTGGCATTTTTAACATTTACACCACAGAGTTATATCCCATATAGCAAATAAAATTAAATTTAAACCATTATCTAAATTATAGTCGGTTTAAGATAAACTGGTTCAGTGAAAGGCTAAATGTTTGCCTCAAAAAGAAATCAAATTATTAAATATTTAAAACCTGGAAATCATATAATATATTAGGATAAACAATGACACATGTACTTGACGGTAAGATAGAAGAATACGATTTGCTGGTAAAAGCAGGGTTATAACGAACTTTGACATTTGATTTATTTTTGTTAAATTTTTGTATAGCGAACGTTAAAAAAACTTTTTGGAACCTATTCCGAATCTAAATGATTGCTGGGTGCGAATTTGTTTATACTTTTCGCCACATCCAAAAAAACGCGAATATTGATTCTTTATTTTTTCAAATAATAAATTTTCCACCCATAATTTTATTTTTCAAATTATATTGCTTTTAGAATTTATTAATTTTTAATTTTTGCTGTATTTATGTAAAACTTACATGTATTTATACATTTGTTTGATTTGTTTGTGACAGTCACTCGCTGTTAAAGTACATCAACATAAAACAAAATCAAATTTTGATTTCAAAACACTTCAACCTCACACCGACTCATCACAATATATAACGCAATAATATACATATAGTATTCAGATTATTTATTTTAAGTTTAACCATATATAATAATAATAAATTAAAGAATAAATGAGTGTCAACACCAACCAAATATAATAAATACGTTTAACAAATATAGATATATATTCAGCCTCTATAGCATCTATTTATTATTTTAAATAATTTTTCTTCCTTTGTATATATATTTATATATATGTATAAACATTTGGGTTCATTCATATAATAAATCAATTGTAAATATTTTTATTTTTGTTCAGTTGTTGTTAATTTAGCCCTTAGCATTTTTTGTTTCCATTGTAAAAATATATACGATTTTGATTATTCTATTAAATTAGCACATTCGATTAAAAAATTACCGGTGTGCAATGTGTCCTTTTCACTAAAAAAACGTATTTTTAAAAGAAAATATTTGACAATTAAGATCCCCTTAAGATATTAAAAATCGTTTAACAATTCGATGTCATTGATTTTGTATATATACATAAATTGTCAAATAAATATGATAGAATATTCTTGGAACATATGGGAATAGTAAAATTACTCTTTCACCAAATTTCACCAAATTATATTTGAATTGTTTTTATATACCATCGGAAATTGTCCTCATTGGAAACTTTTCATATATACCATTTTTAAGTAGCAGTAATTTGCAATTTCAATTTCAATGAAAATTAATTTTAAAGGTATGTTATTTTCTTACGCAAATATATTTTGAATATATATATATATGTTTATGTATGAAAGCGGAAAGAATAAATAAAAGTGTGTATATACTTCTTTTTAACATTTTCATTAAATTATTTACAAATTGATTGACATTTTTCTTGTTTTTCGCGATATGTTCGTTGTACGGGGTTATTCTAATAAAACACAACACAACAGATGTTCGTGTGAAAAGAATTATAATTTTGAATAAAAACCGAATACCGATAGAGTCAAAAGTTGTCAAGATGTTTTAAAATCTTTGTTTTAAATATGTGCCGTTTCGTGGCCAGTGTCCAACGACAATAATTTAACCCAGAGTTATGGTTCGATAAAGATAGTTCCTGTAAAATATTTATATGGAACGAATGAAATTTGCAGCTTCGACATGTAGCATGTAGTGTATCACTTTTCTCCACGAATTCGAACTGATTTATCCAGATAAATCAGACAAACATTTTTCTGATTTCTTTTGCTCCAACAATTTGGTGGAAATTATCAACAAGAGCTTTTTGTTACGTGGAGCTGGTTAAGTTCGAAAATGCGGTTTCTACCCATAATATCCATAACATCCACTTTGGATGTGGAAATTCAATTTTATATCAATGAATCGGAAATTTTTTAGCAAACGATGACAAGAATTGTGATTCCAAAAACCTTTTCGATAATTGCCTTGCTAAAAAAGCGGAATATTTTTTTTAAATACGTCGAGTTTAGTTCACACATTTTAAGCAACATTTGGATTCTAACATCCGATTGATTTTTAAAATAAAAAATATTGGCGAGAAATTTTGTAGAGAATTTATTTTGAAACTTTGTATACACATATCTAAATGATTCCTAAAAGGAACACTAAAATTGATTTTTTCACAAAAATAATAAAATTTGCTTTTTTTACAAAAAAAAAAGAATACACATAATAAAGGATATTTGAAATGGCTAAAATTCGTTTGAATTCAATTCCCTGGTCAATTTTGAAGGTACAATTGCAAATTCGTTGCGTTGCCAAATGATTATTGCCAAATATATTTTAACGTTTTGGCAAGGCAATTCTTAGAATCCGCCCTCAGTATTGTTATCTTCCAAATGTCATTCAAGGTAATAGTAATATTTCCTTCTCTTTCTACAATTTTTGTCTCTACATTGTGCTTTTTCTACCAAATTCTTTCTTTTCGATTGTGTTTTATAAAATCATATAACCCTGTATATATGTACTGCCATACAATATTGAAATATATTGACGAATGGCTTTTCAGAAATTGTTTTTTTTTTATTGAGTATTATAGATTTGCTTATACGTTTTTTTATACATCATAAATAATTCAGAAAAAAAAAATATTGAATCCAAATAAAAAAAAAATCACTAAAAACGGTTTGATATTTGAACAAATTTTAATATTAAATGAATGTTGATTATTCATCAAAATCGATTTCGATTTTATATAAATATACGCAAATTTTTCAGTAAAATTAACTATACTATAATGAACTATATTCTATATATTCGCTATATATAAAAAATAATCCGATCAATATATAATTCAATGTGTGCATATTAATTTACCTATATAGATATAGAGTGCATGGATTAATATAAAAAATCATATTCGAATCTATACTGCTTTTTTTTGGTATACATAATATATAAACTGAAAATAAATTACTGGAATTAAAAATTATTATCGAAAAGTTTTTGATACGATTTATTAAATTTAATTTATTATATACAACCGCTAACGCAGAAAATTATCAATTCATTGCAAATAATCACCTGCTGTATATATAAAATATATCAGATAATATACAAACTGTAAGTAACTCAAACACCCCTAAAAAAATTTTATTTATATCTATATAGAATCCACAATCCACCTTGAATTTAAATTAGTTTATGTCTTGGATTTTATTATGAATTTAATGAACAGTATCGCATGATTAATGTTCCCAAAAATTGTTAATCTGCGTGAATAAATTTATATATTATTTGAATATACATATAACTATAAATATATAATAATAAACGACATTACTTATTGTTATTATAAATATATAATATTAGATAAAATGAATTTATGTAAAATATTTGATGCCATGTTCAAAATTTTGTAAATAGAAATTATATATGGATATGTATATAATATATCACATTCAATGTTTAATGATTCGTTTTATTTGTGCATATTAAAATGTGAACATGAACAGAAATAATATTGCATTGTCATGGCGGTTTGAAAATTCAAACATAATAAACTTTCCTATATATATATATCCTTTTATTGAAAAAAAAAATAAATAATATACATCCTTTAAAATTAATGAACGAACAAAAAATTATAATGTGTGTTCGTAATGTTTGTGTTTTTATGTTTTAAACACTGCGCAGTTTTAAAGAAAACTTTCGTATATTATCCGCCAAAATAGTGTTCTTAAAGTAATTGCTTTTTTTTGTAATTAGTTCATAAAAGTAAATAGTTCATTTAACCTAGGTTAGATTGAATATTATTTTGTATATGTACAATGATTTATGTCTAATTCAGGTTGTAAATTTAACTTTATTGATTATATTTTCTTTAAAGTTTAAAAAATATTTAGTTTAAATAAAATAAAAATTCTTTGTTTACTTTTTCCAAGGTTATCACGAATACTTGAATTAAAGTCAACATGGTTGTAAAATTTACATTTTCAAAATGAAATTTACATTATTAAAAGTAAAGGAGAGCAACAATTTTATAACAAAAACCATAAAGATTACTAAAATGTTTTTTGACCTTTTTTCGATAAAGTTTGCCTCTATACACTTCATAATCATTATACAACATAACTTTATTAAGTATCAACTTTTATCAGTTTACGTTCACAGCAGTTTAATGTTTTTCTATTTGGTTGTTTTTCTATTTTTTCTATATTTTTTAAGGTACCAATGGAGAACTGTTTACAATAAATTTGGGAAAAATATTTCATTGAAAAGTACTTGTGATATTTGTCATTATTGTCATTATTGTCATAATTGGCAAGTTAATGTTGGGGGAAAAGTTTTGTAAAATATAAACAACTGTAAACTCTGTTTAAAATTATAAATTATTTGTTAAAATAAGTAACTTATGTTTAAGTTTTTGTTTGATTTAGTAGTTTTGAATTATATAATTATTAAAAAAAATATAAATTACATAAATATAAATAAAAGTAAATTGTTGTTACATGGTCCTTCCAGCCGGATCTATATAATTATCATATTACATAATTTAAATAGGTAAATTGTTACAGTTATGGCCCTATTTCATTTGTGTTTCCTATCTTTTTCAAATGGGTAAAGGTAAGTATATTTATAATGCTATACGTATTCTTGTCGTTAAACATCATAATGAGGGCTTGCGCTATAGAGATATTGGCAATATATTACAATTAACAAAAAATTCAGTGGCTTATTCAGTGAAAAACCCTTTTTTTCCCTAAACTATTATAACCTAACCAACTGCCTCTGTTGGTTGGTCGGTTCCACGAATGGTGTACTTACTATTAGAATTAGCTTTCACTGTATTTATAACGAATTTTTATATCTATGCCGTTGATAAGGTGGTATATAAAATGCTATATTTACCACACTCTATATATATATATTTCTATATGATTGTAAAAAATATTTATTGAACTTTAACTTTATTTATAACTTTTTAATAATGATTTTGTTTCGCACACATATCGTCTAAAGAAAACATTAAATTAAAAGTATCATTACATGTTTTATCATTTTTCTTCTTTTTATAACCTCCTCAATCACAATATATAATCAATTATTAAATATTTTCAATCCATACTATTCTTTTATTTTTTTATTTATATACAGGGTATCCCAGTACCACCCTATAAAGTCTCAATACAACGTAATATTGAGACTAGCAAAAAATCGTTCCACAAAGGGGTCTATAACTTCAACTCCTTCTGAGTTGCAGGGTGGTCAAAAAATTACGTTCAGCGAAAAGCATTCTTTTTTTTGCTGGAATCGTTCCAGGATTGCGTGTTACTCGGCTTTGTAGGGTGGTCTGGTACCTTTTGTATAACAATATGCTTGTGTATTTAATACGATATCGTATATACTTTGTTTATTCACATCTATATATATATATATGGGTATCTATAAATATATATCTTTATATTAACTTTTCAATGTATATACTTTTTAAAATTAAATATAAAATTTTAGTTTAAGAGTTAAGGTTAGTTAAAAGTTTAACCGCCATTTTCCTTTAGAATATAGCGAATACCATAAACCTTTTTTTCAGTAAAATAAAAGTATATATCAATCGAAATATACCTATCTATATAATGGAGCTAATGGTAAGAAAGAATATAATTTACACAAAAGCGTAAATAAGAAAATTTTTTTAGTTCAACAAAACCAATGTTGCCGCACGAATAAATTTAGATATATATATATATATATATATACTTAAAGATATATTACCGTATAATATCAAAATATATAAAGCTTTTAATTGTAATTTATGTTAGTTGAAAATGTTGATAGAAATTTTTAGAATAAACATATATTTTGTTGTACCTATATACCATTTAAATATATATATAAAGTTCACAAAAGGAATGTGTGTTAAATGAGCAATGTTATACAGAAATGTTTTTTCTTTCCTCCTCAACACTTTATAATATATACATATGTATATAAATTATAATATTCATTTTCATATATACATGAAACCATTTTATGTAGTAAATATAAAATATACAAATTTATATAACCCATATGAAAATAATTATGAAAATTAGGTATATTAAGTAATAAATGTTTCAACTAGTATATATATTTTAAGATATACCTAAATATCTTTGTGAAAATATATATTTATTAATAATTCATAAAATTCATTCGCTCTTTTGTTCTTTTCGATATTTGTAATTTACGGGTATTTTTAACTGTTTTTAAGAAAACAGAAAAAAAAAATTGAAAGGATCATAGAGCACATTTTTCAAAATGAGACAGTTTTTACATTTTTATGTAATTGCAATGGTGCGATATCAAACATCGATTGAATGTTTAAAAGAATGAATTATAATTAAGAAAATAAAAACGGGAGTAGGTCCTAACACGGATTTAATAATAAACCGAAAGTGCAAAATATGAAAGAAATAATGAATCGAATGAGCGTTCGGTCGAAAACACATCGTGGATATGTATTTGAAAAGAAATTTCTGAACGTGGAATTACCAATTAATCGAATGTGCGCTCGATAGATACTATATTTCAATTCGAATTTGAAATTACGAAATGTATTTTATCCAAGACTACAATACTTATTACGAACATAGATAGTAAATGTACAAATCGATTTTCCGGAAAATTTAGTTTGGGGCATCTGTATATCTTTTTCCATAAATCAGCTCATTAGACATGCACGCTTTAGAATAACACCTCATTTAGACAATATCGTGATTTTTTCTCATGGACTGATACTTCACATAAAGATTTAAGGGACTATTACAAATAGTCGTTTCTAAACAATTGCGTCGAAAAATGTGTACATAAGAGAATGTTTTCTGATCAAACCATTTCCGCCCACTTCCATATACCATACATACACCATAATAATGTTTTTGAGATTGTGCGACGCATCATTTATTACTTTAATAAGGATTATTATTTTGCGAACTGAACAATTAGGGTAAGGCGGAGAAGACAATCCAGAAAAGTGAGTTAAAATCCAAAGATCGGGAATTATGGTTTATATACGGTTAATGGTATATATACGGTTAATGGTTAATGTTAACGGTTTGTACGGTTAATGTTAATGTTAAATATACTGATTGGAGAACAAAAATATCTTTAATACATCCAACTCATTTTTTTAATAGCAATTCTTATAAAAATATAGAAATGAAATTATATTCAATCGTATAATAGATATTTATAAAATAAATTTTATTATCAACTAAAAAAATATTTGATATTGAAATACCAATAACGCAATTAAAATCGATAACAAAAAACCTTTTTTTATTATAGTTTGTATTTTCGATTTTATCTTTAGATAAAATATATCTCCAATATACATACGTGCATAGAGCGAGAATTCAAAATCTTTTACCATGTCGTTTGTTATTTATTTGCAAAAAAAAATTCATTTTTAACAATTGAATGTACAAAATTATTATATATGTATAATGTATATACATTGGAAAATATCCTAAGGGGTTGTTTTTTCTGTATACATGCATGTACTATATTTTTGTATATTTATTATACATACATATACATATAATATTCTATGAATATTTTCATGTAATACAATTTCTATTTTAAAAAAAATTGTCTGTCTATACATAGCTATACTTTATAATAATATATATAGAAAGAGATTTTAAATATATGTATTTAAATAATAAGTGTATGCATATAATGGGAATTACATAATTTTATTTTCTTTTTAACTCCCATAGCCAATAATTTTCACATTATATTCTTATTTCGGTGTTAGATCGAGAAGGACGGCGGTATGTCTTATATATTTTCAAAATACCTGAATGTATGGCTGAATGTATTGTAAATGATGGAATGTTTCTTTAAAATTGTCCCCATCGGTCCTTAAACTCGCTCTCTGTTGCCCAACAAAAATGCATTGGTCTGGTATTAAAAATGTTCAATATTTTTATTTAATTGTGAATAACTTCGAAATTGTTCGAGATTTCGAAATGTATATGTCAAGCGATAGCTAATTAATGTAGCAAGTTTTTAAGCAATAAGTTGAATAGAAAGTTTTAAGGGGTGTCTTTTCGAGATTGGATACCTTAGATTTTAGAGAACAAAAAATAAGATTTATATTCTACACAAATTTAGTTAAATTTGTCAAAAACCGGCTGTATGCGCTCTACAATTCTACATGATTTTAAATTTAATTTAATTAAATTTAAAGGTAATTTAATGGTAATGCTATAAACTGTATCTGATCTTTCAATTACAATTAACAGTTATGGAGATAAGTGCTCCAGGATAGCGAAAAACATGATAATCGCGAAAAATTGGTTTTCTTTTCATTTAATTCGGTAACGACGAATTGCATATATAATATATATGTACATATGTACGAATGCGTAATTTGAATAATAACAAATACTTTTCATCCCATAATATAAAATGTTAATTTCTATAATCTCATACATCAACAATGTATTTGTATATATATATTTTATAATACATTATACATTAGAGATAATTTTTTTTACTCTATCTGTAATACATATACCCAATCTGTATATATACAATTCTGTGTAATACAACGATTTATTTTTTATTTTTTTAATGAACCATCATTAATTTAAAATATACCTAATTTAGAAATGCATACAACACAATTTTGTTTACATTTAATTAACTTTATATTATGTACGAGAGTATAAAGTAGTATAATAATTTCAAATTACTTCTATATTTGTATATATTCTTATTTGTTATATTATATTGTATAACATATTATAGAATACCACTCAAATAGAAGCTTGATTGACATATATAAATATATTCATTGCAAAATGTCAAAGAATATTTCCAGTTGAAAAACAAATTGAGAAAAATAATGAAATGAAAAATAATAAACAGTTTTTAAGATATAACCTGAAGGCTGTTTTAATAACGATAAATATTTAATAATAATTATGCATAAAAAACCATATTTGATTTCAATTTATTACAATAAAATAAATTTGGATGAGTTTGAACTTTTATGTTGTTTGATTCATTGATGAAATTTTTAAATTAAAATTGTAGTAAAAATAGAATTTAGGCACTGCGTAATTAAAACAATTCAACCTCAAGTGTTAGTTACACTTCAACGTGGTGGCAACCGGGAATGCAGCTAACAATAAGTGCGAAACTAATGCGAAAACGAATTACTTTCATTGGAGGCTATGACGATGGCAGAGCCATTGCAATCCGCGAGAGCCGCCTAGAGCGCCAAAGGGGTGTGCTCGAAAACAAGAAAGAGAACAGTGAAAATCAGGACGTAGTGGTAACATCAATCACTTCAGATAACTCCACACCGTAAGGAGGCCTACAGGAGAAGAGGTGCAAAATAGCAGATACACCTACGAATGGCGGGACCGGACGGCGGTTATAGGAATTATGGCGAGATAATGTGGAACCTTTACGGTCTAATAAACCCAAACCGCAATCCAAAACACAGGTGAAAACCATGAAACCGGGCGGAGATGATGGCCCTAATTGATGCACAAGAACACATTTTGTCTCCATCCCTCATGTACCATTTCTTTTACATATTTTTCATCTGCCTGTCTTACTAAAACCTCCGATATCAATCCCCAATATTCGATTTACTTCAATACTTTTATATAGTTGATCTATATACTCTTGTGATTCGCGTTTGATTAACTTATGTCACATCTTATGCGACATATACGCAGTATCAGTTTGTCGTGATACGATTTTGATTCATTTATTTAATTCGAATTTTAAATGCATTTCAATCAGACATATACGTGATTTATTTGTTATCACTTCTCGTATTCGATATCGAAGGTGAATGATCATTAAAATAAAGCGTTTATTAATCTAATTGTTTGTTGGCTATAATATATTTATACGACTATACGCAGTATTCTTTAAATAAATTATATTGATATGAAGAATATCATTTAAATGTGATGGGTATAGCACATTACCAAAACCCTCGAAATCATGTAATTTCGGTATAATGAGAATATGCTATTAATCAAATGATTTCAACGTCCATAAATTTAAAAAATTTAAAAATATATACATAAATAAATTAGTGTCGCATACACACAGGTATATATGATTTATATATAAATATATTTATGCCTTAATTTAAATAATTTTATTCTATAATCACAAGTACAAAAAAAAAGAAGAAACCATCAACCGCAGATATTTTATAATCAAATTTTTTGTTTAAATTATCATATTTAATTTACAATCACAACAAAAGCATCGTTTCGAAATAGTCAATTTTATCTCTATATAGTGTGTATATAATAAACCAAATAAACAATAAATAAAATATGTACTGTATATAGTAGATATATATTCATTTATCCATAAGCAGAAATATTCAACAAAATAAATATTTATAGAAAATTTATTTTTGTATATAGTACATATGTATATTCTATATTGTATATCTAATCATTCATGCTTATGTATATTCGCAAATATAGAAAAGCTCATAGAATTAATAATTCAATGTACTAAATATACACAGTGATGTGTGTGCATATATAGAAAATAGAATAACAAAATTTAAGTGTATACATTTCATATTCATACCTTTATTTATATATATATACTGATATATATATATAGATGATTGTTGTACAAAATGTATATATCAATCAAAATCAACAGGTATAAAAGGATACATTCTATATAGATATATTGTTTTTTGTTATACATTTTGCTATATGTATATTGTATACAGTATTTTTATATCTACCATACAAATTATATCCATGTATTTATTATAAATTCAGGAATCAAATTGTTTTATTCTAATATATACATACATGTATTTGTATATGTATAATATGTATATGAATGATTAAATCTAATATACTGGCAGGTGAAAATTATAGTGATATACCACAAAATGTATATATACATAATTATTATAATAATTAAAAGTTTTATTATTTTATTCATTCAATCATTCAATTCATTTAAAATTAATATTTTAACATCATTTTGGAAACCATATACTTAATTAAATATAAAACAATGTCATATTAAATATAGTTATAGGAACCATTTAATAATGTAAATAATTTATTAGACATTTCGTGGAAATCATACTTGAACGACAACAAATTTATTTATAACGAAAGATGGTTAAATAAATGTAAAATATATCACCTTATATAAATATATAAATCTTATTTACATTTCATTCGCCCTTTGGCAATTTATTTATATATACATTTAGAATCTATATATAGATATAAATACATAAAAAGGTATGCCATTGACACAAGATTAATATACGATTCCTGTATACGATATTGTTTTGGCAAATATATATGTATATATAGCAAAGGGTAAAATAGATAACTTTGTAAACACGCAATCATTGAGATTGTTTGCCAAAAATCAGTTTTTGAAAAATTATAATTTTATTATTCCCCTATAACACATTTTTACTTATATATATAGATTCATAAACGCATCTATAAATCGCATTAATAAATCAAATAATGAAAACAAAAAATAAACAATTTTATCAATATACTATATACAATATTGTTTCAATTTATTTTATGTGATTTATCATATGAGAAAAATTTGCAATTCTAAGAAATAAATTTGGAATTGCGTTAATAAAATTGAAGAAAATGTAACAATAAAATTGAAAACAATTGAGCAATTAAAAGTAATTAAACAATTAAGCAATTAGAAATTATTTAAATTGCAATTCGATGCCATACTTCCACACTTTTATATACTTTCATCCGCTCACCCTCCTATAATCTTCTCACATCGATCCCGACAATAATTCCTACACTCATTCACTAGGTTAATTCCTTACACTTAACCATTTATACCTAGCACCCCCAAAAACCGGAGACTCTCCTACACAATGCCATCACGTTTCCCTATTACTCTCATATCACACAGCGTACATATTCAACCGGTCCTCAAACCCCATCCCTTTGCATTGAGCCCCATCACATCTCCGCTCACCCACATTATCACTCTAATCTGATTAAGCTTCAAATGTTTACCATATTATATATATATAAGTGTTCTCTGTCAAAATTGCATCAATATTAATTTAGTATTTTCTCATGTAATATAAGTGATTGATGAAGTAATTAACATTTGGATTTTTTTTTTAATGGCACAACAACAATTTCTGTAAAATCATGAATGTAATAAATTTAAATTGTATACAACCACGGAACTTCAACATCGTTCATGAAGACCAAAAATTACATAGTTCCCGGGGGACTATTTTTCGTTTCAGAATCTTTTTCAATTTTGTTTCTTTCTACGAACGCAGTGAACTGAATGATACTTCGAATTTCAAGAAACATCGTATTTCGCAGAATGTATAAATAAATTTGAATTTCGTTTTATGAAACATATATGTAGTGAGATTCCAGACGACCATGTTGAAAAAAAAAATACTGTCAGACCAACACCTGAAAAAGTAGCACGTTCCAGTAAGGAAAATTTGGGTTACAATTCAAAACACCAATCAACTTCAAAATAAATTTTCAATATAAAATGATGTGTCACACGAATATCCGAAAAATTGAATTAGTGTGAGAGGGTGTGGATGCGGCAGGTTCGGTTAAAAAGCCCCGACATATAAATGTGTTTTCATTTAGTTAAATAGGTTCAATAGTTTCTATACGTGAAAAGTGGCGACGGAGCAAGCGGAAGAAAACGGCAAATTATATTTTCCATTTTTTCCATAAAAATTCATAATTCGTGGAGAAAAGTGAAAAAAAGATATCTTAAATTTTTTGCTTCCAAAATCAATCCTACAAGTGTCTAATAATAAAATTGCCGCTATATAAATGTATTTATGAAAAGTGAAATCATATTTATATTTTGTTTATAATTTTTATTTTCTTTTGGTTTTATATCAAGTTTTCTTAATTTATTTAACATAAAAAAAATTAAAATATAAACAACCTCAAATTCTTCGAATAAAAAAATCAATATTTTTTTGTACCATAAAATCTAGTAGAAAAAGTCTATTAAATAATGTTTGATAATTTTTTAAAACAGCTATAAAAAAAGATATAGATTTTTACATCTTTTTAATTTAATTTTTGGTCATAAACTATGGTTTGTGATCATTATTTAATTTTGTGTATTCAAAAAACATACTCTGCGAGTAACAGGATTTTGTAAATTTTATCCCTTTCTTTTTTTTTTTATTTTGGGTTGCCGTAATTAGGTCTAAAGTAAATCTACCTTTAAGATCTTTAACGAAAATTAAAAAAAAAACTCGAATATTACGTCGCATATAGCTTATAACTTAAACATCAAACACAAATATACAAATACAAATAAATTTATACGTATAACTAAATTAAACATCCGTTCTTTATGTTGCGTTTTAAATGTAGATTGAAATAATTTATAGCTATAAAATGGATATACACATGAAAAGGTTAACAATTAAAAAAAAAAAAAAATAGAAAAATTGTATAATTAAAACTTAATTATATTCACAAAAATGAAATTTGTCATTTATTTCATTTAATTATACATTTGAAAAGATGAAGTTTTATCCCAATGTTATTAAATATGGGGTATTTATAATCATTATATAAAATAAAATGAATAAAATAAAATGCAATTAAAAAATATAACCCATTTTTTATATATATAGATCATTATAGCATATGACATAAAATAAAAAATATTAGAAGATGAACTTTTGTATTATGTTAATTTACAGTTTTCATTATTCGTTATTCGACATTTATTTTTAATTTATCAAATGTTAAAAAAAACAAATATCGCGGTTATAACCCACTATTGTTTTTTAATATCGCCCGACAATGCAAACTTCCCCGATGTTGATTTCATACTTTGCTGTTTCTATATACGGCGTCAGTATATAGAATTTCAAAGATAACACAGAATAGATGTAACATATATGACAGAAGAGTTTCTATATATATGCTCTCCATTGTATGAATATGGTTTGAATTTCAATGTTTAAAAATTCATTAAAAACGGATAGGGATAGAAATTTATTCTCAAATCCCGATTTCTCTATAGATATATTTCACTTAAAATAAACTTTTTAATTATATAGAAACAAATTCTAATAAAATTAACGTTATTAAAATTAAGAAAATTATTTGTTAAATACAGAGAATTCGAACAAATAAAATATATATTCGTGAAGATTATCTATGTTTATTTTAAATTAAAATTTAAAGTTCATTATATGCTTCCATTTCATTTCATTCATTTATATATATACATATATATGATATTCAACAGGTTCAAAGCAAATATAAAAAAAATCTATATAATTAAATACAAAAACCCACGATCTAAATACAATTATTTGCATGTATATAGAGATATATTTATTATTATTATTATTATTATTATAGCTATTTTGAAATGCATTAAATATTACTTTTTTTTTATTTTCAAACCCAAAATTTATTGGATTATCTTTTTTTTAAATGTAAAATGTTATAAGATACAGGAAAATTTCAATTTTATAATGCTTGCACGAACATGCAAATATCGATATTACACAAATAAAAACAAACATTTGAAATTACCCAAAGACGCTTAGAGGTCCCGTCCCGTTCTCATGTGGAAGCGATTTTAACTAGAAAAACAATTTTATATTTACATTTTTACATCATTTTTTTAACAATCATTATTTTTATCTACTATTGTACAAACAAAGGTATAAATTTTAACTAATGGGTATACATTTTCAATCTATAGCGGTATAGAAACCAGGGGTGGCATTATGGGAGTCGATACCATCGTCTATCGCCCATCGTCTAAAATTACGATAATCAATTATTTTGATATTATAGTAGTCGATTTTGTGGGTATCGATATTATTTGTATATCGTCTCCGTGGATATTGTTGTGGCAAATGATTTTCATATAGAAAAACAAAAAGTTTATTATTTCTATGAGAATGAGATTGAAAGTATTATTTTTATGAGAATTGCTTTTGTACTTTTTATGAATATTAAAATTGAATAAATGAACAAAAACAATAGAAAGCAATACAAACGACAATCGTAACGATAGCTACTACCCTATCGTCAAAAATTATCGTCTTAAACCGACGATATCGTCTGCCATAATTGCAAAAATGAAAAAATCGTATGTTTGACGACAATCGTCTATCGTAATCGAATGCGATAATTCCACCTCAGATGTCTAACGATCTTTTTTTTAAATCAAGTTTTTTTGTTTTAATTTTTGATATAAATTGTCTAATTTTTTTTTTTTTCATTCAATTTCATTCAATAATCTAATTGAATTATTATAATAACATATTGTATGATATCATCTTTAATAATTTATAAATTTTAATTTTATGATTTAAATTTGGATAATTCTTTAATTTAAAATAATGTTTCGTTTTCTATTTAATAACGTTTTCGTGAAGACTTGTGAAAAAGTTGGGATACAAATCTGTTGTTTTTTTTTTCAAAACGAAACTAAAATGTCACATACAGAAGGCACGTGTTAAATACGTGCTTTACAATGGACAAACAGCACTCGCAATTGTTAGTTTAATAATTTGATGTTTTTATTTGATGTAATTATAGCCATATGATCGTATACACTAATCGCATATGGGAAAAATATCTAACTCTTTGTGAATCATCTCAAATTAACCAAGAAACACCAAAAAAATTAATGTTTCACAAATATAGTGACGGACCAAATATTGTCAATAAAATTTTTGGAGTTTGTTATATTTTATCAACTATATCCCATCAAAGGGTTATAACACTTTCACATGGAGTTATTATTTATCATTTTCTTATAAATAGGATATAAAACAGAAATATTTGTATATATATTAAAAAAAAAACGAATATCTACTATATACCATTAAATTTAGTGGTAAAATCGTAAAAATTTAAATTTAAACTTACAAAATTTGAAAACTTGTCCACAGTTATCTCTATTATGTTTGATGTATGTATATATTTGTTGTTGCATTTATACACAAAATCGAATACACTTTGTAATATATATTGCTGCTATATATATATATCCTATATACTTTATCCACAGTATTTTTTGTGTGTTATTATTTAAATTGTTATACATATAAATATGAAAATTAATTTCATGTATCCTATAAAATGTACTTAAAATGATTCATCATAATAATATAACCACATTATACACACCGAAAATTGTATATACAATTTTGCAATAAACTTTTATAAACAATATAAATTTTGTATCTTTATTATATCATATATTTATCTCTATAACAAAACTAACACTAAAAATATAAGCGCAATTTTAATATACGCATAAATACTTTTAATATATATTGCATATCCACAAAATTCACGCAAAATTTTAATTAAATTAAATTGAATAAAATTCTCACACAGTATATGAAATTTCCGAAATCTAACTTTAAAACTTTCGTGTAAATAAACATACAGTATATTGATAAACATAAAAAAAAAAATCCTAAAGCAGTTTTCAAAGCAGCAAATTATTTTTGTTGTTTTAAAATTGTCTGCCACAAACACAAATATTAAAAACAAAAAAACGTAATCAATGTTTTCTGATAAATGTAAAACAAAAAAAATAAAAATACCACAAATTGTAAAGCAAAAACAAAAGGAACATTCAAACGAACTGCAAACCAAATCGTCGTCTTCTTAACACAAAAACAAAAAACCGGTCCACGCAAAATATTTCCAAAAATTAAAATAAAAAAAAAAAATAATACACCATAAATTTCATTCGATTTTATTTATTTATTTATGTTATATATTTGATATATTTTTTATTATATAAACAATTCTAAAATGTATAAACATATATAATAATCATTACATGGTTTTCATCAGCCAACCAAAACATAAAAAAATATTTAATAATGATGTGTGGTGGTGTCGTGATATTGCAATGAATGAAGACGAACCAAACAAAACAAAATTATTATTAATTATATTCACTTTGATTATTCAGCACATTTATTAATTTGAAATAAAAATGGAATACAATATCAAAAAAAAAAAAAATAAAAAAAAAATATATATAAACAACCGCCGATTTTTAAAGAAAGAAATCACTTACTTAAAATCTATCCTTGCACATACCTCGATTCAACGTTTTTTTTTTAGAGTAAGTATCAAAATAAATATATTTCGTATATATTAACGACGATAAAGACATTCAATGAATGACCGACTAACGATAACTAAAAAAAAATGAACTATTTATTTTTTGATGCAAATATTTCTTCTTGTTTGTTTGTGTACCAAATTTATTTTATCCTTTTGGAAAATTTAACATTGAAAATGTTATATAGCCGTGAATTGTATTGTTGTATCTCATATTCATATAAATATATATAATGATGATGAAAATGATGATGAAATGATGTCAGGATAACGATGAGAATGCGCAAATTTTCCATTAAAAATTATGCATCTCACTATGTGTATACAACATATACATTTTTAAAGAAAATGAATGGAAAATATATCATTCATCAGAATCTGATAGAATTGTCCGTATATCTGCGATGAAATTGCGTATAGAGAAAATTAGGAAAATTGATTTTAAAAGGGATTGAGTAAGTGTGTGTGTTCGTCTGTATATGCGCATCTATTATTTTGTATTTTGTTGTATGGTGCTTGATGATGGGCCCTTGAGCACATCAATTTTATTTTATACTTATCTCTTATCACTATATATACAATACAATCATATATGTGAAATTTATTGTCAGGGTTGCTAATTGAAATTTGAATTTATATAAAATTAAAAACTATATGGGTTTATATTCAATATGCATGAAATCATGAGAAAAATTATGTTTTAAATATTTAAAATTAATTTGATCATATACAGAGTAGCGGAATTGGTAAAAAAATATACTCAATAAACCGACCACTTGTTATGAAAGAGTAAAAGGTTCTTTACATGTCCTTAGCTATGCGACTCACAGTATTACCTTCAAAGTTTTTTTAACCTCTTTTTCTTCAAAATTTAAAATTCAAATTTTTACGTCCATCGCTTAGAAACTGAACCAGATATCTCCAATAATCTCTTGAATCTGTAAGCGGGGGAGGATTTTTTTTATTAGTTAAGAAATCTAATGGTGTATTTTTTTCTAGTGTACCGTACAGTACGTTACAGTACGTTAAAACAAATTCATATTTTATTCTACTGTACTGTACAATATTTTTTCGTTACAGTTTTTTTTTCTGATGGTTACATTGTACGGTACATTGTACGTTACTGTAACGAATGCCACCGTCTATTTAGATGGAATTGAAAAACATAACCTCAAATACGTGTTATAACGTATTATAATTTTTTTTTTGGTTATGGTGTTCTAGTCGTCTAGCTAGTCCCTCAATTGTTTTGTTTTTAGTGTTATTACATTTTGATAATTAATTTTGATAATATTTGTTTTGTATAATATTTAATGGGTATTTTCAATTTTCCATTTAATACAATTTCTATTATTTATAATTTTATTTTTTTTTTTAAGAACAAAATACACTATTAATTTGCAATTATTATATACATATGTTATTCAATAACTAAATCAAAACTAATTTACAAATTTAATTTATATATATAATATAATTTTCCCTTACACCCGGCGATTGGTTTAGCAACAACCTCCTCCTGTTGTTCGTTTAATAATTTGTTGCTTTTACCGTGGCGGTAATTAGCGCGTAGAAACGACCATATGAGAAAATATACCAACTCTGTTTTTTTAATAATAAATTTTTGATCAAAGTATTTTCAAGAATCTTCTCAGCGAAATGGATGCAAAATCAAGAAAATGCTATCAATGACAAATTGAACTTTGCGTTGTCAATTTATAAACAATTTTTTTTATGAGCATTGGTTTCAATATATCACAATAAATATACCCTTTAAATATATAATAAATATAAACAACGGCGCATATCACGTATCAGTGTCAATCAATATACTAATTATTTATGAAGGTTAATGTATTCTTAAAATGTAAATTATATGTACATACCTAGTATAAGAGCGTGATTGTTTTAGTTTTCCGAAAAAATAATTCTAAGGTACTGTTTTTTTATCAATTTTCTCCACGAATTAGAATTTTGTATCGTGAAAAATGAAATAAAAATGTTCCCGTTTCATTCGACTCGATCACTAGGTTGTCTTAAAATGTTCTCTAAAAATACTCTACTACAGCTTATGCTTCTACTAAATTTTATTCCCGTAATTTTTTCTGATCACATCCCATCCAGTAGCTCCAATACAAATCCTAAATAGGTTTCTAACCATAAACTAGAAATTTTGGATTGAATTTATTCGAGTACTGGAATTGTACCAAATACAAAAAATTATATTCCCGGAAATTGTTTCTGGAACCACCCCATCCAGGAGCGCCCATACATATCTAATGGTACTCTTATGAATGAATATTAATATATCATAGTGGCACATCATTTTATATTAAAATTTTATGAGGCGTTGATTGGTGAAAAATTTAAGCCACCAGTACGTGCATCTTCTTACAGGTGTCAGCCTGGCAGTGTTTTTAAATATTAACATCAGACTATATAAAAAATATTTACAATACATATTATATTAGAAGATGTTATTGCTTAATCATTATATACCATAAATGCAGTCTAATGTCTCTGGACTTGTCATACCGGATTTATATATATATAAGTAGATATAACCTGCAAATTCTGATCACATAGCATACGTATGTATTTATAAATGTGAATATGCTGTCTTTTTAATTAATATACAGAACGAGTCTCACAAGGGAACCTTTTGAAGTATCATACGCCAATTTGACTGAAATTTGCATGTGTTGTAATACATAAAAAATATTCATTTCTTTCACCCAATTTCACTTTTGAGGGTGAAATCCAAGGCGTATATAATCAAATTTAGTGTCAAAGTTTCGGATTTCTACCAGCTTGAATGAATATGAGATTATTACATCTTGTATAGATATGAGATTATTTAAGATAACGTATAAATTATATATATGTATAAATAATATAACATATAGTATTATAAATATATTGATATAACAAAATCGCGAAACATATTTATATGTATAAGAACATTTGTCACCAATTAGATAATTAAATTATAGAAGCACATAATGACGACTTTATGTTAAAATATAATGTTTCATAATGTAATGTCAAATCATATGTACATGTATAGTGTTTATATAGATAATTAAATAGATAATAAAATAAACTGCTTGATGGCTGTGGCTGGCTGTGGGTGGCTATTGCTGGGGGGATTTTAGGCAAAAATAATAGTGTATTAACCGAATCAAAATCTGATGAAATTAAAATTTATCGGATATTTAACCCGGCAAAAGAGAACGAATATTAAATTGATAGATATAATAGTATCCACGAAAGCTAATATCTGAAATGAATATTTGTTTATATGATATATCAAACATTGTTCAATAATAATTTAAAATTGGCATCCTGGAAGTTAAGAATCATACCACGGACGGAATTCTTTAAAGATGCTTAAAGAAAGCTGAGTGAGAGCATACCGTAAATGTTATTCTGGTACGAACATCTTATCCAGTAAGTAATATATACAGATGACAGATCACCCTTAATGTGACTTCAATTTTATTATTTTTAAGTTTAGGCCTCTACTCTTAAACTATTTATATTATACGTCTTTATTTTTTTTTTCGTTAGTATCCAATATAGTTTATTTCATTATTGTTGCTCTCGTGGGTTTGTGGGCTACTGCTCTCGTGAGTTTGCTTCCAGTTTGGTTAGTCTAACCAAAGGGGAAGCACTATTTCAATAATTAAAATTCAATTTGTAATTATTTATACGACACACTGTATATATATATGGAGTTTATTTATCAAAAGTATTGATAGAAAAAAATAACTATATATTTGTCTATAATGGATTATTTAAAGATTTATTTCGCATTCATTTTATTAACAATATACATTCGTATTGCATGAACGCATATAACATATATTTATAATGAATTATTTCAAAAAATAATACTCTGTTTTAAGTTTACACAAATACAATTTAACCTATATATACATATTTAGATATATATAGCTTGTTCTATATATTATTGTATATTTAAATTGAAACAATATATAATTTACAACTCAATGTAGATATTTTAAACAATCTTATCTTTGCACACAATATATATATATAAATATAACTAAAACTATATATATATATATAGTATATTATACAGATATGATAAGATGTTATTTTAAAATATGTGTGTATAAAGAAAGATACTTTTAAAGGCATATAATATAATAATAATAAGTAAACGTTATTCAGTTAAAACATTTAAGTGCTTTCGGTGTTTAGCGAATATATATATAAAAAAAAACTGTATACACAGAATAAATAAAAAAATTCTTTTCTTATTTGTTTATTATATTTTTATATGCGGTTTTCATTTAATTACATATACCTATATCTATTTATGCACAATATTTTAGATTATACAATAATAATATC
The DNA here is from genome assembly GCA_958336335.1 of Dilophus febrilis. Classification (NCBI taxonomy): domain Eukaryota; kingdom Metazoa; phylum Arthropoda; class Insecta; order Diptera; family Bibionidae; genus Dilophus; species Dilophus febrilis. The sequence goes on from OY284471.1 coordinate 36,792,157, forward strand.
TACTGTAAGAAGGTAAAGAAAGTGAATAAAAATATATTGAATATTACTTTCATTTGAATGGTCGTTAAATAAATTTTGTGTTATAAATTTTGTAATGAATATTAATATTTCAATAATCAATATTTCATATAAGAAAATAAAGGTTTAGTGTTCGATAAGGATTACTTTTTATTATATACGCGGCCAATTAGAAAATCATTAATTGATCATTCAAATTTTCTTCTTTCGTTTTTGTGATAAAAGTGAATTAAATAAAGAAATTAAATTTTTTTTTATAGTAAAATGCAAATATTTGTTAAAATTTGGTCTTTTGCATTGAACGACATTTAACGAAGATACAAATTAATCTGTGTGTGTGTGTGTGTGTGCTATTTATTTCCCATCGATAATCACGATAAAATAATGTCTTGTTTAAATAAAATATTTCGGCGTAAAGCTTCATTCAATGTACCAATTGAAAATGATATTGTAGGCTTAAAGGTATGTATAATCAAATCCCAGATTTTTTTACCAGCAATTCAATTAATAAATATATTTTTTCAATGATTTAAAAAAAAAACTTCATATCATATATATGGATCGCAATGTGTTTGTTGTATATGTGTGCGTTTGCATGAAATGAAATTCATTTATCAATAATATGTATTATATTTTTATTTTTTTGTTTAAATTTAATATTACAAATTAATTGGATGCCATTAAATGATAATATTTACAATCGACAAAGAAAAAAAATATATATATATATATACAAAATGATTGTGTTTAGATATCGCATATATAAAAGTAGAAGAAAATATTTTATATTTACAAGGTGAAAAATTATTTTACAAGGATCCATCGAAATTCTTTTAATGTTCCCTATAGGAAAAAAAAACTCGAAAGTTTTATATTTTTTTTTATTTTCTAGATGTACAGCGTGATTGTGAATATTCCAATAATGATATTTTGTGTCGGAATTGTATTTTTTTGGTTTTGGCCCCAATCCATTATTTCTATTATGCCCATCCATTATTTCACATCTTGCGTTTTTTTTCATGTTACAGCGATCACACCTAAAGAGAGTGTTGCTTAAAACCCGTTCGTTTCAACCACCGTCTCCATTGTGTGTTGAAGGTGTAGTTGTTATTTCAATTACAACATTTACACCGTTCACCACCATTCACCATCTACTACAGTTACGGTTGTTAGCTGTGTCTTGTTTTTGAATATTGACAATGATATTTCACATCCTCTTTTAATTAAAAATTAACGCAATGCGTTCGCCATCTGTTTATATACACAATACTAATTTTGTATGATAGTTAATAAAAAGAATTAAATATATTTATATAAATATGATTTTTGGTTTAATATTAAATTAATACGATCAAAATTTAAACATTAAAAAAAAAAAAAAAATCAAGTTTGAAAATTATAAAATCCGCGTGGGTTGACGTTTTGAATGTGTTTTTTTGCTACCAATTTTCATATTTTTTATACATATTTTAAAAGTTTTGTCTTACGAAACCTTTATATGGGGTTTCGTGTAACGAAAATGTGTATAGATGGTTCGTATATAATACCAAATAGACAAAATATATTAGAATATTTCAAATATTTATACATTGTTTGAGATAATTTAATTCAAACATGATGTATGTATGTGTAGTGTGTTTTGTTGTTTTATTTTATTTGCATTTATGAAAAATGATTAATTCCACAAAATTATTTATTGAACAAAATATTATATACTTACGTATATGTTACGTACATTATAAATAATTAATACATTTTATTAAAATTTTCCAATTAGCGGAAGTTATTATTTCTTTGGAATTTTAAAAATAATAAAATGTATAATCTTTTATAGATTTTGTTTATATAACGAATACGGATACTGATTGCTCATATATACTTTATAATTTTTTTTTATAATACCATATAATAACTTATAATCTCACTTATTGCTAATAATACCCATAAGTCTATTGTAAATATTATTTTTTTTTGTTCAATTTTTTTTTTCGTTTGCAATCAATTAAATACCTTTAGATGTTTGAATAGAAAACAATTTCAATAAAGATTACAAGAAAATAATTTTTTATGACGTTTTTATATGAATTTCTCGCATACGTTTATGTATTATGATTACATTATGATTATTGTATATATTAGGAACAGATAAAAAATATAATTTTTGAACTATTGTAAATCTAAATAAAAACAATAATTTCGATAATTTTTACCATTACATAAAAACCAATAACACATTTTTATATATGTATATAGATATTATTTGGATTTTCTAGTATTTATATATAATAAACATTATTTTTTTATAATCTTATCGATCGATATTCGGATATATGTGAATAAAAAATGGTAAATCATTATTTGCAAAATTACTATATGCGATTCATAAAGAATGGGTTTATATTTACTTTAAATAAATGTTTTTGTTTTCCCGAAATTTAAAATTCTCGAGAAGGGAAATTCTGAAATGGCTTTCTCGATATTTCTCGAGAATTTTTAAAAATTCATGTAATAATATATAAAGATAACGCGTTCAATGGCCCAGTGGTTAAGTGGCTTTCTCTATAACACAAGATAGGATGTTTCAAATGTGATGATTTGGTAAAAAACCAAAATATTTCCCATTTAAATTTTTTACACAACACGAATCGTTTTAGTAATAGGGAAATAATAGAAATACACTGACGCTATTTAAAGATTAGCCAAGGGTTCCTATATTAAACGGTATTTTCATCACCAAACAATTAATAGTTCCAACAAAGCATTAGGTATATCTCTTAAAATTTTCTTAAAATTCCACTAATCATTATAACAAAAAGGCATAATTGGACTACGTTCTGCAGTGGATTCAAAATTTTTTATATAAAAAAATTAATAATTTTATTGTGTTAGTGAGTGAGTGAGTGAGGTGTAAAAAGTTAAAATTAATTTAACCTTTTGTAGAGTGCGGAGTAAATACGCGCAGGCAAATTTGTTGTTGTATTTTACATGTAAAAACAAAAACTCGCACCTCAACCCCTCATCTGTGAACCAGCCTTCATACTCGCACACACAAAATCAAACTCGAACATCTAAATTCAAACTCGAACACTAAAAACCATACTAGCACAACTCAAAAATCAAACTGAAACCCATGCTGCATAATAAGGTATATAAACTAGCTAGTGTCTTTTTTATAATATGAAAAATTTAATAAAATAACATTGTTTCCTCGTATAACAAAGTTGCGATGTTTGATTCTATCAATCAAGTGCATCATCTGAACAGGCATTTTCAGTTGCGCACAACATATTAACAGCACGTCGGGTGAATTTCTTGACAATAAAAATTAGAAACATTTAACGATAGCTGCAATTTTTTTATTAAAAACAAAAACCAAATTAATTATACTTAACATTAACTTTCCTTTTATAATTGAAGAAATTCTTAAACGGCACATTCATATTCTATATCTATATTAACTTTTGTCAAGGCACCCGATTTTAAAATTCAAGAAACCAAGACTATGAAACAGTCTCCTAGTGCTTCCTGTTTCAGATCTTTTGCATGGTACAATTTTTTTGTTCACATTTATATTGTACCAAAACCAAATGTGTATCGAAATGAAATCGAATTCTCTTTAATAAGTAATATATGCAATATCGAATATAGAATATAGAAAAAAAATATTACCAATTGAATACACATAAAATGATTATCTATAATTGATAAATTACAAATTTACAACATATTTACAACATAGTCAATTAAATAATTGTTCAAATTATAAAATATATAAACATTTCTATATAGGCACAAGTTGATTTCGGGTAAATACCACAACACACATATACGAAAATATCACATTAAGATAAGAGATTTTTTTTTATTTTTGGTAAAATTTTCTCATTAACTAAATTGAATTTTGATAATTGAATTTTATTTTTTTAATTTTTTCAAATCATCATACACATAAACATATTTATGTACATTTAATTAAGTATTAAAAGAATTATAATTTAATATTAAAATATTAAAATATAGGAAACAAATGGATGAAATAGCTTATAATTTATATTATCTTATATATTTTATAGATTACATATTATAATGAAATCGTTACAAAAGCGCCTGGTACACGATCGCCAACGTCATCACCGACGACAAATACAACATCATCATCATCACCACCATCAATTCAAATTATTTCAGAAAATGGAGTTGCCAAAAGTTCACCACCTAATAAAATGCCACCAAAAAAACCAGAATCCCCAAAGGTATGGTATAGGGTTAAAGGTTAAAAAACTACAAATTTGATATTTGTTTAAAAAAAAAACAAAATTTCTATGATATATTTATTAAAATGAAAACTATTTATGTAACATTAACCAATAGCAATTTATTTTATAACGAATATTAAGTAAATCGGCCTTTCCGTCGCAGACATATAAGGTAACTTACATCATCACACAAATATAGGATTTTGGTGAAATTCAATTAATAGCAATCAGATTGTTTTCATATAAAATTTTAACTAAATTTATATGTTGACATCGCAGCAGAAAATCGCACCGGTTAATGTGTGCCGTTTTTTTAAGTGAAAAAACACATTTTTTGTGGGAGAAAACACAAAAATTTTTTATTCAAAATATTTTCCATCGCAAGTTACACATTTTTTCCACCTTTCAGGCAATTTGTGGATAGCACGCCAAAAAAATTGTTCATCCTTTGAAGAAAAGCAGTCAGGAACCCAATTTTCAAAATCATCAGACGTTTTGAATTGCTGATCCTTAAGTGGGTGGCCCATCGATGAAAACAAACCGTAGTCTGAATGAGCCAAGTCTGGTGAATAAGCCGCATGCGATAAAACTTGCCAGTTAAGCGCTTCTAACGTGTCCTGGACTGGTATTGCTTTGTGTGATGGTACATTGTCATGAATGAAAATTCTCTTGTGTTGTCTCTTTTGATACTCTTGTCGTTTTTGCCGCAAAGCAAATTGATCATTTGTTGTCGGTAGCGATCAGTATTAACAGTTTCACCAGGTTTTAGAAGCTCCTGGTACACCACACCTTTCTGATCCCACCAAACACAAAGCATTCTCTTCTTGCCGAAGCGATTTGGCTTTGGAGTCCATGTTGATGACTGGCCTGGTGAAACCCATGATTTTTTGCGTTTCGGATTCTTAAAATAAACCCTTTTCATCACCAGTCACGATTCGATGCAAAAAAGACTTCCTTTTGTACCGTTGAAGGTGCATTCCACAGGTGTTTTTACGATTTTCTTGTTGCCTTTCAGTCAATTCATGTGGCATCCGATTACCTTCCTTTTGGATCTTGCCCATTGCTTTCAAGCGATCCGAAACGGTTTGTTGAGCAACTCCTAGTTGTTCTGCAAGTTGTTGTTGCGTTTACGTCTCGTCTTCATGCAATAGAAACTGCAATTCGGTGTCCTCAAACTTTTTCGGCTGTCCGGGGCGCCCTTGCTTCCACATCAAAATCATCACTTTTGAATCGGTGAAACCATTGTCTGCATGCTATTTCTTATAAACAGTTATCGCCATAAGCTTTTACAAGCATTCGATGTGTTTCAGCCGCAGTTTTCTTCAAACGAAAACCAAAAAAGTAATGCTGTCCGCATTTCACGTTTTAATGACACCAAATTCGACATTTTCAATAATTTTTTTAACAATATTGTTGCTTTTAACAATATTGTTGTCTGCTGTCAACTAATTTTTGGTGAGAAATCCAATCTTGGGCCCCAAGATTATGTTGTTTTAAGTTTATGTTGAATTTTATTGGGCAATTTATTCTTTTTGAAAATTTCGAAATGGCGGTTTTATTGAAAATGTCGAAAAAACCAAAATTGATCATAACTTTGACAATTTTGGAAAAGAGTCCTCCCCAATTTGAAAACTCGAGAAATTTCGCATTTTAGATAGTTACTAACGTCAAAAATAATTATGACACTCGGTTTTACTCATCCGTTGACATCCGCTTCGTTACCGTTGTGGCACAAAATGATATTTAGGAAAAACAAATAACAATGGATTTTTTTATTTTTTGAGTTCATTATATTGAAACGCCAACCCAATCGGCGTGGGACCGATATGGAAAGAGCAGAATTGAGAATTAAGAATTTTGGTTATTGAAGTTATTCGAAAAAAAATCCTATAATAACAGCGATTTATGTGTAATTATCCGTGTTATCCGATTTTGCACTTTTTATATTGAAAATACTAAATAGTTTTGATTCGTATTACCTATATTATATTACCTATCTTTACACACTTAGGTTGATGAAAAGAATAACGAACATATTTCGGTACATAAATCGAGTAAAAAACTTTTTAAGAAAATTGAAACCGTATCACCATCTCAACAACAACAAGAGCAAATATTAACCGTAGGAGACAATAAAATATCTACACAAAAATCTAAAAACATAAAAAAATCTAAATCGCCAACACCACCACAACCATCTCACCCCAAAACACCGCCTACACAACAAAAAACAACACCTACACTACCTATAACAACACAACCCACACCATCATCACCGCCACAGACCCCACAACAAAGTCCGATATTAAAACTCGCAACACCAATTAGTGAACGGGTCCGAAGGAAAAAAGTTAAGCAATGTGTTAAAGTTGATCCGGCCGATGAGATTAAAATACATCTTGATTTAAAAAATGGAAATAATAATAATAATAATAATAGAAATAAACAACCGGAAAAACATGTAACTATTTCTATATATGATAAAGTTGTAAAATGTAATAGAGCTATTCCTCGCATTCATTGTGTATATATGAAATCACAAAAAAACTCACATGAAATTGTTTGTTATTACTTATTATTAACAATAAATCATATGTGTAAATAAACGCATTTAAATATTTAGACATTTAACAAATATCGTTGATCATCATTTACTAACAATTAAGTGTTGTATATATCTCGTATTCGGGAATATTACGGGAAAGTAATCTTAAATGAAAGTTACATCGGTCTATTAACAACACACTAGTTGCGTTCCATTCAATTACCAGGATTGGTAAGAGTAGATAAGAGTAGAAAGAATCTACTCTTTTCTACGCCGAACTACTCAGTACTATAGCAAAGAGTAGTTTGGAGTAGAAATAATCTACTATTTTCTATTCTAACCTACTCTTTCCTACTCCTGGTAATTCAATGGAACGCAACTATTATATCTTGATTCGTTCTTTAACTTTTTCATTTCTCTTCATTCTCATTTATTCTATTCTCTACAAAATGATTCGCATTAAAATCATAATATTCTTTCAAATGCCGGCTTTTAAATTAACAGCGCATAGCAGAGTTTGTGTTAATTTAACAGCAGTTATGTTAAATAAATTATTATTTTAAAGTAAATATTTTTGAAGGCAAAACAAGAATGAAGAATGAAAACTATACGAATATGATATAGATGTAGTGTGCTGTTAACAGACGGCTGTTATTTTCCCTAAACAGCGGTAATGTTAAATTTCCCAGAAAATTTAGGTGATTATTTTACCATTACCATTTACCATTTTACCAGTAACACATTTGTAAATAATTTCAAGTATATGTTATTTTAAATGTAGATAGAAATTATAATTCTTTATTTCAATAAAAATAAAAAACTATATATAAGAAATTTTCTTTTATATATAGCAATTACCTGTGAAACATAAATCACAACCACAATCACCAACAACCACAAAACAAAAAACAACAAAAATCGATATCGATGATACACAAATGAAAAACACAAATAAAACGGATAAAACAAAAAATTTAAATGAAGCGGTTAACACTTTAAATTTAACAACATTACAAGTTAATACAAGTCCAAAGGCACCAAAAACTCCAAGGGGTCAACGAAAACAAATGACAAAAGTCCATAGCGATGAAACTCCTAAACTCAAAACAAAAAACGTAACTAAATATATTATTTAAACAAATGCAATAAGGTAACCCCCCATACCCCCATTAGCATGGGCAAAGCGTAAAATAAGTTCATCAAATTGTTCAAAGAACCTATTGTTTAAGAAAGGAATGTATGCGATAAATTAGCTATTATTCAACCCCCCCAAATAATATGAAAATTCAATCAATTTCTAATATTTAAAATTTCCATGGTAAAATTCGCCCAATTAGTTAAAAAGAAAGTACATTTTCCAAAAAATAAATAAAATAAAAAATTAATTTTTCGCTTTACAACCAACAATTTGCCTTACAACCAACAAATTGCAACAGCCTTCTGTTATTAGTTTCTTAATTTGTGGCTTTTACGGTGTCGGTAATTAGCCGTAGTTCTGGGATGTTACGTTGGGATGTTTTGAGAATCAACGTATAATTGCAATGTAAAGGAATTCTTCTAAATTCTAAAATTCTTTATGTGACAGATGTATGTCTGTAACAGATATGTTTTTGTCAATGCTAATGACAAATTTGTTAAATAAAAGTTAAATAATTTTTACTTGAAGGATAATGGAAAAGAAGAAAAGGAAATAATTGTGTAATCCGTGGACGTGGGGAAATGTACTCATATTGGTGAAAAAAATTTTAATTCGTTGATTCAACACTTTTTTAGATATAATTTTTATAAATTCTGAACCATACAAAAATTCGACTCCATATATTATTAAAGAATTAAATGAGAAAAAAAAATTAATGCAAATATGAATTATAATAATGTGTTATTAGGATCGATTATCACCGGGCGACGACGCCAATGCTGACATTATTAGTTTATTAAATGAAACCAAAAATGTATCAGATGATGTCTTAGATAGTCCAAAATCCAAAAATAATCGGCGAAAAACTGGTATAATTTCGGATCGGATTGAAGCACAAAAAAGTCCAGCCGAGTTTAAAATTGACGTATTCAAAAAAGATCCTCAAACAATTGAATTAATAACGAAGGCGATAAAAAGTAATGATTTTCTAAATATTGTAATGGATAAAGATCGATTGGAATATGTTGTGAATGCAATGGTACCCGTTGAGTATACAGCTAACAGTTATATTGTAAGCGAAGGGGATAATGGAGCCCATTTTTATGTATCAGCTGAAGGTAACTTTCAAGTGATTAAAAATGGTGAAATAAAAAAATCGTTTGGCCCCGGTGTACTATTCGGTGAATTGGCCATTTTGTATAAGGCAAAACGTTTTGCATCAATTAAACTCACAACCAATGGTAAGGTATGGTCATTGGATCGTAAAACATTTCAAAAAATTATGATGAAAACCGGTAGTCAAGAGCGAGAACAAAATATAGAATTTTTAAGTACGGTGCAAGTGCTTAAAGGATTACCAATGAATGTATTACATAAGGTTGCGGATTTATTGACAAGGGTAAAAATGAATTAAGTATCGTGCAACAGTTGTGATTAGTATTAGTGTTAGTGATAGTAAAAAAAATTTGAATCATATGAAATGCGTGTTACTGGTCAGATCTCACTATTTCTATGACTAAACACAATTTTTTTTGTTCAAAGTATTGAAGAATTTTTTCAATATTTTGTATTTCATAAAACCAAAATTACGGCCAAAATTAAAATATTTTTGTTGAAATTTGTAATACAGCAAACTTCGATGTTGTATAGTTTTACAACTAGCACTAAAACTAATACTAATCACAGTTGCAGTACGACATCGAAAACCAAAAATATATGGTAAATTTGTAAATTTTTTTATGTACATAAAACTTTGTGTTCCTTATCTTTATATGTGATTACGTGGGATTACATAGGAATTTTATGCAACCGGAACTGTTATAATACGTCAAGGTGATCCTGGTGATAAATTTTACATAATTCGTGGCGGTAGTGTTACGGTTACAAAAAAAAGTCATCCGTCAGCTGAAGATAAAGTTGTTGGCATATTGGAACGTGGTAAATACTTTGGCGAACAAGCCCTTATCAAAGAGGATAAACGATTAGCAAATATTATCGCAAATGATCCAGGAACGGAATGTTTAACATTAAATAGAGTGTAAGTATAAATAATTAGTTAAATGGAAATTATTAATTATTTGATAAAAGAGACAATGACACATCTTTTTACGAATTGTTGAACGAATTTTTTTTTATGATAACTATATAAAAAATAGGGCATTTATTAATTATTTGGGACCTTTAACTGAGATTTTTGAAGATCTTACAATTGAAGAACCACCAAAAAGTGATAAGGAAACAGTCGTAATAAGTAAAGGTAAGATATTTTTTATTTTTTTGTATATGGCGTTAAAAGTATATATGAATAAAGTTAAAAAAAACGCTGCCATTCCAACACCTGAAAAAGGCAGCACGTACTTATGAGCAGGAGAAAAACTGCAGTTACATTTATCACCAATCCATCGTTTCTCATAAAATTTTATTATAAAATGATTTATGTATTATGATTATTTATGATTTAATTTATGAAATTTTGATAATAAAAGCAAACATTTCAGGGAAAAAAGAACTTAAACGGAAAAGCATAAACAATTGTCCAATTTGCACTTTAGCTAGATATGATGAAATGTAGTTGTAAGTGAGTGCAAATGATAGCCCTCCGGAACTGTTCCTGAGTCTTTATTTTCTTGGAAAAGTGAATTTCCAAATCGATTGGTTCGATAAAGTAAATAGATACTGACTGAGTATGGATGTGCTGTTTGAACATTTCTTGAATTATTAGGGAAGTAATAGCCAAGGAATGAAAATTTGAAAATTTCATTAGAGCATTCGTGGTGTGGTAATATTTATAGAATGTGCATAATGAAACCACTTTATAAAATGCCTTATCATCCAAAGGCATAATTAAAAGGCGATGGATCATTAAGTGGAAATCTGCAAGTTTATGTTGAATTGGATTTCTTGAAGTAACCGGAATCACATTTTCACTAAATGTTTCTTTTCTATATATTTCAAAGTAGTGATTAGACCAGTGCCAATGAATGTATGAGCATGGAATAGATTGAGCGTGTAGCACAATGTCCTCGACTTATAAACCAATTCAATTTATATATCATAATCTATACATACATAGTGTGTACTATTTGTTTAATCAAACCCCTATATATCCAAAATTAAATATAAACAAACAACAAAATTATATATTTTTAAAATTATTTGAGATATACGAGAAACAAAGAATAGGAATTACGGAAAATGTGCAGGGTAGGGGCACAAATTTTCAACAAGGCTTTTTAAAATTTTGTTGTCAACTAACATTATACGATAATACCTTAAACTCATTTTACTGTCTAGACACAAAATCAACCAATGTTTGCATGACAGTAGCATTTATTTTTTCAAGTAAAATTACATTGGCGATATTATAGAGTTATATTTCGCTAGCTCGAGCTGAAAATCGGATATAAATGGGACATTTAGCTCGAGCTAATCAGAGAGAACGCACTATCATAGCTCGATTAGATAACCCAAGCTAAAGCGTTGGCTCGAGCTAACGATACTTATTTTTTATTTATCATAATAAATAAATTTCAAATTAATTGATTATATTTCAAATTTCGATAAATTCGAGTTCTAAAATAAGTACATACTTTTATATTTTGGTCCTAACCAAATTTGTAAAAAAAACTCGCAATTAGCTCGAGCTAAAACAAGTCGGCATAAGCAATTCAGTTTGAGCTCCATGCTCGAGCTAACGGGCTAACGTAGCCACTGTCAAAAGAGTATAATTGTCTAAATGGGAAGTTGGACAACATTTTTTAAAACTAGTTCTTTTTTTGTAAGAACCGTAAACAAAAAACTATTGTTATTTTTAAATTTGTGTGTAAAACATTTTATAAACAAAGCTTGTATAATACGTTTGAGTAAATAAAACTTGTTTATAAAGAATGAACAAATAATATACAATATCGGAAAAATTAGCTAAATATCCGGAATCGGGAATCAGTTTTTTAAATCACCACAATTCCGCCGAAATCGGGACGCCTAGCAAGTTTGGTCCTAATTCTATCAAAGTCCAACTACTTAGACCGTAAAATCAACCAATTACGGTTGAAACCAACATCAGGAAAGCAACTGTCGAACGCCAAAACCAATCGTCGGTTTTGTAACCGAAAATATATTGTAATGGTAATATATTGTATGGTAATATTTCAAAAAAAAAAAAATTAAAAACAAAACTAATCTAAAATAAATTGAAGAAGAATATATTTAATTGCGAGTAATGAGTAATGAATTATCAAACAATTCAATAAATATTATTAATCAATATATATAGTTATGTATATATGAATGAAATTGAAAATATTATCTACTTCCACCATATAAGGTGACCTGTTCACTTTTCAATCGTTTTAAAATGGATCAAATTATAAAATGTGAATAGAAAATATAATATCGGTGTCGGTATCATCACACACAGATGATTTCCGTTATCTTATGCTTGTTGTTTTAAAACATTTTCTGATATACCACCGCTTTATATTATGCCATATATCATTAATGAATTATTGAATTCTTGTAATTTCGCTTTTTTGTTTTTTAAATTGTTTTATTTCTGAACCATGATTTGTGAAATTGCGGATTTTGACGTTTGTACTCTATTTTCCTAAAAGCTATTATTATTATTATTATTATTATTATTGTTATTATAACTATATATAAATTAATTACAAAATCTACAGTCCATATCCTATAATTAATATAAACACATAACCCATATGTGTATAGACAAACAAAAGATTAAATATAAATAAACTTTTATGAAGATGGATTTGTTTTTTATTTTATTTTATTTTAAAATTATCATAAAATAAAAAATTAACAAATAAACAAAAATGAATATGAGAAATAGATTATCGCATCATGTGTATACAATTCCGAATATATTGTTCTATAAAAATAATGATCACCTTATTATTATTATTATTGTATTATATCAATAGTATATACACACAATCAATAAAATATTATTATCTTAATCTTTTAACAAAATTTTATCTATTTTATCTGGTTCATTGTATGTATAATATACGTAAAAATATATCATTATTGTTATTATTTTATTATCTAAATATCATTTAATCTGGTTTAATGTTTTTAAATAGATATTTTTATGTCAATTTAAAAAAAAAATTAATCAAATGCACATTACGTATTATATTTCAAAAATTCTTATGAAATATTAATAATAAAATGTTTGGTGCTATATAATATTACTTTCAGTTCGTTCCAATTGATATTATAATAATAAACTACAAATACTAGGAAATCGATTTTAATAGTTTAGATATAGGAAGAATGTATAGCGCGCGTATACCATTAAAAGTTAATCATTGTGTTTGTATCTTACAAATGTTTATGAATTAATTGATATTAAAAGTGAATGTGCTTTCTATATTTCTATATTATTACGAAAACACACTCTAACTAAACACATAAACTTCTATACAAGTTAATCGTTAGACGAAACAATGCATAAGTTTAAAGTTTTTCAGGGCAAAAACAACTAAGGTATTCGCAAGTGATTAAAGAAAATTTTGCAAACTTTTCAATTACGCTAAGTATTTCATTAATTATATATATATATATATATATTAAAATGATAAGAACTAAAATTGATTGCGGTATTGGATTACAAATTTAAGTAAAATTTTATTTTAGTTTTAAAACAAAAAAGTATAGACTACACATAAATAAATAAATAATCACAGTGGAAGGTGTGAATATTATAGAAAAAAGTATATATACTTAAAATAATAAATATATGTTACATGAAATAAAAGAAAATATAAGTGCATTAAAAAAAAATAATTAAGCAAGTGCAATTTCAAGAAAAAAAAAATTTTTTAATAATAATGACAAACCTAACATGTAAGCATTGTAACTATACGATATTATCGGATAATTTATATATTTTTTGTAACAGTTGTCAATTACCATATCATATTGACTGTATTGGATTTGATCAAGCAACGTACGAATTAATATGTGATAATAAAAATGTAAAATGGTTTTGTGAAAATTGTATTACAACATCAAATATTACAATTTTAAGTTTAAACATTAAAATCGATGTAATACAATTTAATTTAAATAAAATAATATCAATATTAAACGATACATTAAAATTACGTGGTAGTGGTGGTGGTGGTGGTGGTGTTGGTAGCGGGGGCGGCCACAATGAACTGGTGGCGCCCTGCTCAACATATTTATCTCAATATGATCGATTAAATAGAAATCGTTCCACAAGCAGTTTAACCGATTCAATAAATAGTACAATATATGAATTTGTTGATATACGTCATCATTCTTCCACTGCCGCAAAATCCATTTTGAAACGATCTGCAAATAATCAACGACCAACATCGTATAATAACAATAATGAAAATATTATTAGTAATAATAATATTACCAATAATAAACACGATAATAATAGCAGCGGAATAGAAGAAATAATTAGTAATCGTCAATTTATGGGAAAATCTATTGAAAATTTGCAATTATTAAATTCGGAAAATGTTGCACGGCGGGACAATGAACGACCAATGCAAACGGATGATTCAAAATTTATGTTAAATAGATATACACAAGAAATTAATCGGACAGCAAAAATAAATGCAGAAATGCAAACTTTAAGAAATTTAAAACGAGAAGTTAAAAAACGAACTGCACACAAATTTGAATCGGAAAGAGTTAGTAGAATTAATTATTTTTTATCGAACATCTATAATGATGAATTGGCTCATGAATACAATAGTAATAAAAGTAATAATTTTTGCTTTTTTTTTTTGTATTACAACGCTTTAAAACAAAATATCTTAAACAATCATACCAACTACTATATGTATAACGGGTATAGCATTTTGATTATTTGACTCGTTCCCAATGCGGGTAGTCGTTGTCGTAATCAAGGGTTATGTATGATATGCGCGTACAATATTTTTCTAGCTCGAGATGAAAATCGCACATGAACAGAGGAGCTTTAGGACAACCGAACTAGAGACAATACAGTATCGTAGCTCGGATAGATAGGTTAAGGTAAATCGTTTGCTCCAGCTAACGACACTTATTTTAATACTATTATAGTATCTTAATAATTATTAATTCACTGAATAAGATTTTTTTAACCTCATTTTCCTCCCCTTTATCTGTTGAATATTTTTTCAGAAGCAACCCGTACATTTACAAATCAAGTAATTGTTTATTGTTTATTTCGTATAGTTTTTATCAATATAATCTTTAGTTTGTGTAGTTTTTTTTTTCAATTAATTGTATTAAAATTAATTCTTCATCTTCATCAGAAGAAGAAAGTTTGTTAATTTCTATTTGTTATTATTCAAATAATACAGATATACAAAAATAAAACTGAAACCGTAGAATTGTTTTCTTTATAAAAAAAACTCGAAAGGTTTTTTATCAAAACAAAACTAGTTTAGTTTTTTGAGTAATTAAAATACCATTAGTAATAAAAAGACTATTAGTAATGAAAAAACTATTCAAACCGATTCGAAATGTACCCCCGGGCTCTAGTAAAAATTTAAAGAAAACCGCTTATTTAAAGAAAATATTTGTTTCGTTAAAATTCGGAACGAATTTCTGTATTTCATTCAAAGTAACTTAAAATTTAGCTTAAGAACCAAACAAGCTGTATTATCTTAAAATCTGTATTGTGTTAATGTGATGTGACTATACATCTAAAAAAATACTCTAGAATTTGTCTGAGAGTCCGACACCGAAATACTGTTTTTTCAGAAATGTTTTCTGGATGAGCCAAAAACTCTGTATTTCAAATTTCAAGTAAATATCTTCAAAATTGTTTTCAAATACACGAGAAACTAAAATAATATAATGCATATAATGCCTTAGACCGAGTTTACATTATCATTTCAACTCGAGTGGGAATGCGCGTGGAAATAATTGACGAGTTTACATTGTATTGCCCATGCATGCAATTCTTTGAATGTTACATACTAAAAAAATAAAAAAAAAAATAATGCGAAATAAAAAAAAAAAAACAACAACCAATGAGGGAACGAGTTGCACGTAAAAAGTAGAATATTTAGGGTGTATCCACCCGATAAATGTGGGAATTATTTATAATTTTCGATATTGTATGCATACATGCAGGGGTAGCGGTCATTTTGTTCAAAATTGATGTTCATTCAAATTTCAGTGAATTTTGAAGCCGCTTTGCCACCTACTAAAAATGAAATTGAGGAAAAAACAGAAAAATATGGGTATTTTTATTTCGCGAGTACAACAACATATCCAAATTTCAGCCAAATCGGGAGGATGTGCCCCAGGTGGTTCCATTGTTAGCGCTAAATGTAATGTGGTATACAATTCTATATAGAGCCTTCCCGTATGTTATCGCTTTGCGTATTTTTTCAAGAATTTCGAAACAAGACAGGCGTCGTGTATCAGCACACATAAGCAATGGCTGAAACTCTAATATTTATATCGCGAATCGAACCGATTTGTTAATTATAAAAATGGTTGTACAATTATTACATGCACATGCACCTCATGAGCTTGCGTTTTAGAAGTGTTTATAAAGAAATGAGTCATATTCAAAAGCCTGCTAAATATAGTCATGATCAATATTAATTTGTGCCTTATGTATTATTGTCAAAATTATTTAACCCACACCATATAATCAATCAATAATATATTAATATTATAATATATATATATATATATTTATGTATAAGCATTTCTAAAAATGTCTTTCTAATTCTTTTTTTTTAATGGTTTTGATCGATTAAAAAAACAATTTGTTTTTACACTCATATACTAACCAAAACTAAACTCAACAATTGATAATTTTTATATATATATTATTTGTCTGTGTATAATAATATTAATTTTTATTTGTTCGTTATTACGGAAGAATCGGTTCAGCGTGGGTTCCAAAAAATAACAACAAATCATACATTTCGAGTAAAAATTTTCCAGAGAAAAATAAATTTTTTTTCATTTATCGGATCAAACCTCCAGATTCAAAATTTTCGGTCAAATCTGTTAAGAGTGGAAAATGCGAGCGACTAGCATATATAGATACGTGAAAAAAACTGAAATTTTTTTTATCGCTTTGGTCGATAAAAACTCTTGATTCGTGCGGAGTAAACTGGAGTGATGAGACCTTAAAATAATATACGTACAAATTGTTCACATTTATAGAAATTAAATCTACCAAATAAATCACAAAATTTTTTTGGTAGATTATGGTTTAAAGCGGTAGAATTAATGAACATTTAATCCGGTTTAACACCATAGAATAAATGATTTGTCAGGCATAATAATACGTATGTAATGCGTTTATACTATATTGTATATATACTCTGTATGATAAAATTGAAATAAATTCCATAACCAATTGAATTAAAAAGTTTTTTTACTTCTGTTTAACTAAAACCAATTATTTAACTAACACCATGATTCGATGAAATAAAATAAGTAGGATGATAAAATTATTGTTTAAAGTCTTTTCTCGCCATGTCAAAATCGATCATACGGATAAAATAGCAGGTGTCCGAATTTTATATGGTTAGAGTAGTATTACTAAAATTTATCTCAATTATTTATTTTTAATTTTTTATTAATATATATATATATATATATAATATTTTTTAAAACACAGAATATGATCATATTCAATTGGATGATCTAGAGATCGTTGGTACATTAGGTGTCGGTGGATTTGGTCGTGTTGAATTGGTACAATACCAGAAAAAAGAAACATTTGCATTAAAGATTTTAAAAAAATATGAAGTTGCCAATCAAGGTCAAATTGAACATGCATATAGCGAAAAACATATTATGGCCACTTGCGACAGTGCGTTTATTGTAAAGTGAGTGTGTTCAATGTATTCATTTAATATTTTTTTTAAATTTTAAAGCTAATATACAAAAATTCCGTTTCACTTCTTTTTTAACCTCCTCGTTTATTCAGATTATATAAAACATATCGGAATAGTAAGTATTTATACTTCTTAATGGAAGCATGTTTAGGCGGTGACGTTTGGACACAATTACAAAAAACAAAATGTTTTGATGACAAAACATCGAAATTCGTAACGGCCTGTGTTGTAGAAGCATTTGATTATTTACATGCACGAAATATTATCTATAGAGATCTTAAACCCGAAAATCTTATGTTAGATACAGACGGTTATGTTAAATTGGTAAATATAATATAAAACATTCATCTTGATGCTTTGAAAAATGTGTATCGCACTCACTCTGCCTCTCTATAAATAGGTTGACTTTGGATTTGCAAAACGTATAAGCCCAAATAGTAAAACTTGGACATTTGCTGGTACACCGGAATATGTTGCACCCGAAATTATATTAAATAAGGGACATGATCGTGCTGTAGACTATTGGGCATTAGGTGTATTTATACATGAATTATTTGTTGGGAAACCACCGTTTCGTGGTAAAGACCATATGAAAACATATAATTTAATATTACGTGGTATCGATAGCGTTCAAATGCCACCGAAAATTACAAAATCTGCACAAAGTTTAATAAAAAGTTTATGTCGTCAAGTGACAACAGATCGTTTAGGCTATCAAAAACATGGTATTATGGATATAAAAAAACATTCGTAAGTTATTCATATCAAATTACAAAATAAAAAACATTTCAATCTTTATATATTCTTTTCTATTTCTACATATATATAGTTGGTTTGATCATTTTGATTGGGAAAAATTAAAAAATCGAACTTTATCGGCACCATTAAAACGTCCAGTTAGAGGTCCAACAGATTTATCGAATTTCGATGAATATCCACGAGAACGTGATGATCCACCTGATGAAAATTCTGGTTGGGATGTACACTTTTAAAACTCTATATACTACTATAACTAATATATAGGCAAGCCCTTTTAAAAAATTGGTATTTATTTTATTAATTTATTAAAATGATTTAAAAAAAAAACAATACAGAATGTTTATTTATATTATTTTTCTTTTATTTTTTACTATGTATGATATGTAGTAATGCTATGTATAGTGACATTACCTGAATGGGGGGGAACCTCGCACCCATCAATGTGTCCAAGTGCGAGATTCCCCAACCCTGTCAGTGAAATTGAAAAGTAATCCCGTACAAGTGCGAATTTTTACCCATTTTCCGAGTTTTACAAGTGCTACTGCGTATAACTTTACCAGTATTATTTTCGGTATTGCGAGTTTGAATTTGAGGAAATAACTGTGAGAGGATTAATTTTTTTTTGTAACGAAGGAGGGAAAACTTACAAAAGGCTACCCGAAGGCTTGTGCCAATCGATTCTAACTGAATAAAACCCCTCCTTTGGCTGTGATATTTTCGAATCACGCCTCAGGTAGGCCCCCATTAGTACCTTCCGATTGACATCTACTCGACTTGCCACTCAAGTCGTCCAGATTGTTCATCAAATATAGTGTCCCTCATTATCTCAATCATCTCTCCAATCAGTATCTTACTACCCGGCTAACCTTCCACCTTTTTGACCTTTTCATGGCAATTGTCCTCCGAATTGAATTCCGTCAAACGAAACCCTCTATGTTTATAAAATTGATCCAGTGCCGTCTCGGTTGATTTTCCAGCTTGATATGTGTGCTGGTTTCTATGTAGGGGATATGACCTTAACTCCAAATGATCTGCCATCACCCTTTCCATTTTTTCCGGTCTGAATGTATTCGCCTCAGTGTAATCTCCTCTTTCCGGTTTCAGCAGCAACACAACCTTTGTTTTCCTCGACGATACCGGAATATATCCCATCGCTGGACAGGTGACAAATATTTCCCGGATCCTAAATTGAATTGTCTCGGGTGACAGGGCACGAATTTCACGAGATCTTTCAATTCAAGAATTTTTTTTATTATAATTAATAATAACAAAAAGTGATTACCAACAATACAAATTATTTACAAAATATTCACGGAAGAACAATTCATCTTTCAGCAGAACAACGCTGCAATACATGCCTCAAAGTATTCCAAAAAGTGGTTTGAAGAGAACACACATTACAACCATAGAATGGCCCGCTTGTAGCCCCGATTGTTAACCGTTTGAAAACCTTTAGGGAATACTGTCATCAAAAGTGTATGGTAATGGAGGCCAGCGCAAGAACTAAAACAAAGTATTAAAGAGTGTTGGGAGAGTATAGAAGTAAACACGATACACGCACTTGAAACATCGATGCCTAAGAGAATCTTTGAAATAATCAAGAACAAAGGTGGACACACAAAGTATTAATTTCAATAATAGTAATATTTGTATTAGAATTATTCATTTTCCTTTAAAAATTACCAAAAAAAAATGTGCGTTTATACAAATATTCCCCTGTTTTTATTATTTTTATAATAAATTTATTAAATTTACGTAGTTTTGGCATAATTTGGTTATTATTTTATTTCCCATATTTATAATGAAATAAACAAACTGGAACCGTAATTTTAACGCTTTTGTATTGTAATATAATTATTACAATACAAAATCTCTATAAATTCCTCTGCGTTTATACGAATATGTACCACTGTACCTATATATATATATATGTATGAAAGAAAGCAAAAAAATTGGTTAATTATATTAACAAATAATAACAATTGAATTTGAATGATATTTTATTTGCATTTTAAAGGCCGGGTATTAAAAAATTCAATGTTGCATTATTATTAAAATAATTTAAATAGTAATGCATTCCATTCATAGATGGCGAGATTACATAAATAATTAATTCAACTTTGATAAAAAAAAATTATTCAACGAAAGTATTTTTGATAACTTAACGTTTGGTATTTTTTTTTTATTTAGCAATGGTCGACTGGTGGCGATTAGCGCAATGTATGTAATCAATTCGATTTTACCAAATTTTCCCAGTTCCAGTAAAAAATTTGGAAATACATTTTTTTTTTATTTATTTATATTTTTATTTGTTTGTGTTGGGTTTGGTTTATGATTTATGTTTTGTTGGAGGCGACGAACGGACGGACGGACGGAACATTGAACCCCATTATCATATCTATTGATATAATAATAATACCGCATTTAGCATTGGCAATAAAAATTAATCAAATCGGTGAAAAATTATAATTAAAATAAATTCAATTGAATATATTATAAATTAATTGTGTAAAAAAAATATTCTAATTAATTGCCAAATATAAATAATTCATTATATTAATTAAAATCGATATAAAAAAAATGTTACAACCAATATTACAACAACTATTAACAAAACGTATTGTTTTAGCAAGTGGTTCGCCGAGACGCCAAGAACTTATGAAAAATATTGTACGATCATTAAGAAATTATTTTTTTGCATTTTTTTTTTTTTAATTCACATTTAAAAACAAAAATTTATTAAAAACTATAGGGGTTAAAAAATTGTGAAATATGTCCATCATTATTTGAGGAAAATCTTAAAATTACCGATTTTGATTCATATTCAGGATTTGTCGAAGAGACTGCATATCAAAAAGTATTAAAAGTGTCAGAACGTTTATCAAATGATGAAATAAAACCAGATTTAATTATTGGCGCTGATACAATGGTAACGTTAAATGGTAAAATATATGGAAAACCAAAATCGCCCCAACATGCATTTGATACCCTAACTGAGTAAGTGTATATTAATTTTGTTTTTTTTGGTTTATTCTTTTTTCATTTTGTATTTTCCATAAAATTTACGAGGAGGAGAATGAAGGGGGTGTAATACTCGGTGTCTGTAAAAATGTTATATATGTGAATGAGGTCAATGAACTGTGATACAAACATGGGGTGGTTTTCGCTATAAATATATGAATATATATGTGCATTCGACTGAAATTCTCTATAATATATTTGTCCTTTCTGCTGTCTGCTGATAGATTTTCATGTATACATACATTTACATTTATAGATTAGTTGGAAAACAGCATGTAGTTTATACAGGAGTTGTTATAAAATATCAGGATGACATTTGTAAATTCACTGAAAGTACAAAAGTAACATTTGGTAATGCAACATCTGATCAAATTAACGGATATGTAAACAGTGGGGAATCATCGTAAGTTGAGCTACGATCATTAACACAAACCGAAATATCTAATTTTCTTGATTGATTGAAAAAAAAATCGTATATTTACAGAGACAAGGCTGGCGGTTATGGAATACAAGGTGTTGGCGGTACCCTAATAAAATCCATTGATGGTGACTATTTTAACGTCATGGGATTACCATTATATAGATTATCAGTTGAATTATGTAAAATATTTAATTATAAAATGTAACTGTAGCGCACGGTACTGTAAATGATGATGATGATGATGATGGATGAATACACCAAAATTACCTATAAAGCTAAAATATTAACATATTCAGGGTTAGTCTATGATATAAACTAAAAAAAAAAACAAAAACAATATTTATATATTTATTAATATGCTTCTTATTGATTTCAAACAATTTAACGACACATTTCTTTTTTGTTACAATTTTTTTGGTCGTTGTGAACTAAACCAATAATTATAATCTAATCTTAAAAGTAATTGAGATAAAGGAGCACAGCTTGGACCTGTTCCCCAAAAGTTAAATAATTAAATAAATGAAAGTAAAAAAAAAACAAATTATTATTATTTAAAACATTCAATAAAATTCACATAAAATTTTCACTTACCCGCTTTAACACCAATTAGCAATTTTAATAAATCGTCAACATGATTATTAAATCTATAAATCATCGAACAGAAAAAAAACGAAACAAAACAAAACGGGGCCGGTTAGAATAATTCAAATGGTGTATTGTGTTTTTAGGTAAAATTTTAGAATTTCTCTATAATATGTTTTAATATATAGACATTTTAAAATTTTACAGTGGCTCAGAATTGAAACGGAAACACACTCAACGATACAGATAATGAATAATGCAGACATCGTGCAAATATAAAAAGAAAATGAAGAAGAATAAATTTGTCGGTTTTTTAACTGATTGAAAAATATATTTAAAAATAATAAAAATTCCCCCATCATGAATTTCCTCATAAAAATTAAAAAATAACCTATTTTTTTAAAACAATAAAAAAATATTAACCTTTTTTAGAAAGAAAAAGGCCAATAAATTTAGTTGTTGCTTTTTTATTTATAAGAAAATCACTTTAATTTTCAAATAATTTTCACTTAGAGATCTAAATATTCATAAAAGTACTGGACCTGATGGCATTCAGCCAATTGTTTTAAAAGAATGTGCATCTACTTTAGTTCACCCACTTTGAAAACTCTTTCACAAATCAATGGAATATGATGGAATATTTCCATCGTCTTGGAAAATTACTAATATTACATTTATTTCAAAAGCGGGTACTAAAAGGAATCCTTCCAATTATCGACCAATAGCTCGTAATTCGCCCATAATTCGTCAAATCGACCAAAAAACAATAGGTTCGTATAATAATACGAAAGCCATATGCGTAATTAGTTGATTTATGGAAACAACAAATTTTGGGGAGGGGGCAGCCATGCGGGTATAAAATTGATTAACAAATCATTATTACATCCTAAATTAGGATTAGTATATACAACGAACTTTCAACACAGTAAAGTTTATGATCGACGGCCTTTGAGCAGTGTGAGGGGACACATGAGCCTCTAAGCATGAGAGAGAGGTTTTAGTCAATTGCACGTCGTCATGCTGGGAGTCCGTTACTAGGACGTACGTAAAATAAAATTTTACTAATAAATATTCTTTGGTGCAATATATATATAAATATATAAAATACTTACAAATTTTCTATTGTTTCAAATTCCAATTTTTCTTTGGGTGTCAATTCTTCGCCATCACTAACCGTACAGGTTAAACTGAATTCACAAAATTGATTAATACGTAGCATAATATTATTTAAAATTGTTAACACGGGATTTTCTTTGCCAATTCTCGTGGATATTGATGTGGTCATCATCATCATCATCAACATTTGTTGTTCAACAACGGAATTCATATAGCCGGTTGTATTTGTGGTATTCGATGAACCATTCGTTAGAAAACATAAACTTAATACATTAGCTTGAAATATTGTATGAGCCCGTTGTATATGCTCAAAATCTTTAGATCCTTGGACGGTATTCGCTAAAATACTAAATTGACTTTCGAGTACATCCACTTGTAAATAATATTGTAAATTATGTATTAAAAATATTAATTTATTACGAAATTGTAATAATTGGGATTGTTTTTTCATTTGTTTTTCACGATGCAAACACCAAATACCATTCAAATCATATTGAATTTTTTTTATACGTAATAAAAAACGAAACATTTCATTATAACGATCGATTACCTTTGGTGAAAATAATAAATGTAATGGCCATTTAACTTTATATTTTAATGCAATTATATCATAAATAATTGATGATTTTAATGATAATTTTTGTTGTTGTTGTTGTTGATGTTGTTGATGTTGACCAACATTATTAGTATTATTTGGAATTTGGGATGTTGTTGTTGTTGTTAATACATCAATATCATCAATTGGTATATATATCGAAAACTGTTCTAAATCATCAATAATATTTACACTATTCGCAGCATTTTGAAATGCTTTATTAATATCACGTATTGCATTTTCATCGATAATATGGTTATTTGAAGATCCGCCATCGGTGGTGGTGGGACCGTGAATATTTCCACCGTTATTTCCATTACTAATTGTATTTATTAATTTCATTTGATTGATAAATTCATAATATAATTCACCGCGTCCCAATAAATAGAAATCTTTTATTAAACGTAATTGTTTCATTAAATCGGCTTGATTAATAGCAATTTCTGATAGCCGTTCGGTTACATAACATTTTATTTCATTTATGATTTGTTCAAATTGAAT
This sequence comes from Dilophus febrilis, assembly GCA_958336335.1. NCBI lineage: Eukaryota > Metazoa > Arthropoda > Insecta > Diptera > Bibionidae > Dilophus > Dilophus febrilis. Next base: position 36,816,969 of record OY284471.1, read on the forward strand.
GCCATTGAATGCCATTTTCCGTTGGAGTTCATTAAATTTATTTAAATAAATATATTCTTGATTATTCCATAATGATGATTTTGTAGATGATGTCATCTGATGGGAATGATGAGGATGATTCGATGATTGTCTATGGGCATTATTTTTTGTAAAATCGGTGGTTGTATTTATTATGTCATCTATATTATTATTATTATTATTATGTTGAATTATATCATTTAATTCATTTGGATTCCATAATTTTGATTTTTTCATAAATTCATCTGAATCATCCGAATGAAACATTAAAACTGTTTGACCAATAAATAAAATTTTTTCCGCTACATTCGTTGAACAATATTGTGGTAATAAATCATAACATATTTCATAATGCCATAGTTCTGTATTAACACTGGCCGTTGCTGATGATACCGATGTTGTATGTCGTATTGTTGTGGATGTACCACTTATATTTGAATTTCCTACAAGTGTTGAACCAGCAGCAGCACCACCACCATCTCGGCGGCTATTTTGTGTTTTTTCATTAACCGTTGTTTGTGTTGATGTAACATTTTTATTTTCAATATGTTGTATAAAGAATTCACCGTATTCATCAACAAAATTACCATAAATTAACCATTGTGATAATTGTTTAAAAAATACAATATGAATTGATTGTTGAATGCTTGATATTTTATAAAATAAAAATTAAATCTATTAATATTAAAATTAGTCAAATATTAATTTAAAATTAGGTAATTTACGTTCGACAAACAAAGGTTTAAAAATATTGATTTGTAAATTCACGAGCCAGCCAATTCTTACTCAGATTGTTGAACACTCTATAGTTGCGTTTCATTTTATTACCGGGAGTAGGTAACAGTAAAAAAGAATAGATATTTCTACGTCGAACTACTCCGTACTATTGCAAAGAGTAGTTCGGAATCGAAAAAACCTACTCTTTTCTACTCTTACCTACTCCGGGTAATTGAATGGAACACCACTTATATATAAGAATTGTTTACTTTAACCCGAGACGGTTCTTAACCACCCCAGATACGCTTTCGTTAACCATAGTTGCAGGGGCCGCTTTCCTTGCTTCATTTATATATATATATATATATAAAGGTGGCAGATTAAGTATCAGCTCCAGCGCGGTTGTTATCCCACACACATGGCTCCTGTAATCCCCAAACAAAATCTATTCTATTCTTCTCTATTCTTCTCTATTCTTCAAATCTATTCTTTTTTACTTAATCTGCGACCCCTTTGCTAAGACCTTGCTGCTTCAGACTGATGACGCATATGTCAGTATTGGTCTTGTTACACTTTTATATAGCCATAGTGCTTTTATATAGTATATTGGATATTAATGTATCTTCATTTAGACTTCTGCGTGTCCTAATGCCTGATTACTTTTATATATATTAAACACTTTTTGACAAAATCTGAGAATTTTTTTTTTTTTTGCACTATCGTACATAAACATTGAAGCCATCTTTATCTTCAACGATCTTCTGGGAACGTTTTCTGTGATGGGGGCGCGTGTAATCAGGACCGGTCTTTTCATACATGCAAATGTTGGGTGCTTTTTTGTAACTAGGAGGACGTATTCATTTTGAAATTACCGATTTAAAAAACGCTTTAGGATAATCAATCCGATACCAAAATTCTTCTTTCAAAACATTGGTATAGATTTCGCCAAAAATGAAACCCGACGTGTCCAATTTGTTTTAAATATTTTTTATAACATATTGAAAGGCAATTAAATGCCTGAAAGGTATACCTCAACAAAAAACGAATTATGATTGGTGATGTGGAAATGGCTACTATATATGTTATATAGGGCGCAAATATTTAGACTGCGTAGGGTGTGAAAAAGTAAAGCCCGGTCCAGAGTGTTTATGTATGTATCATCCTTATATCTAAATATAATATAATTATATTATACTTACATTCGTATCGCATCCAATATTTTATTATTACCATGTAGATTATGTTTGTGCAAATACTGTAATAGGGCACATCCGTGTAATCGTTGACTTTTTATATCATTTACAAATTGCAGTAAACAATTAAATAACAATTCAAATTGATTAATTTCTTGATAAATAAATAATAATGTAAAATTTGATGTTTTCAAGTAACGTTCCTCTAACGATACAATTACATTTGTAAATGATTGTAATACTATTGAAATCCCATCAGTAAATGCTTGTAAATATAAACCTTTTTGTAAAGGTTCTAAGTAAAAAAAAAACAAAAAAAAAAAAGACCCAACAAATGCGGGTTTTGAAACTATTTTAATTTTAAATATTTACATTTATCATAAAATTACCATCAATGTCAAAATCATTAGATTTAAACGTTAATTCTTGGTGGTGGTGATGTTGTTGCTGTTGCTGTTGCTGTAGCTGTTCACCCGTACCACAATATTGTATAATGAATTTTTGTAGCTTACGTTTTTTATTTCCAATATCTAAAATATTATTTAACAATATTTTTTCGGCAGGATGCAAAAATAAATCCGACATTTCGGTTATCTATTAAGTGATTATGATTAACATTTGAATTTTATTCAACAGATGTTTGATAAGCAAAAACAAAAAAAAAAAAAAAAAACTAAATTCGGTAAAACAAAAACAACTTACCAAAAAATCTGCAATTGGTAATGCATTTATATCGGTGCATAATAACGATAATAATATATCGTGTATCATTTTAATTTTATTTTATATTTTAAATGCTTTTTTTTTTTAATTCTATTAATTTTTTAATAATTAATTAACTAAAATCGAATAAAATTTTCATTGAAAAATACATTTGTTTGTTTTTTTTTTGTTTTTCAAATCTCGTAGGGGATGAAAATTGAATTGTCAAACTGAACGCTGGTTCGCACATGAAGGCTGGTTTACAAGTGAAGTGAAATTGTCCGCGGTCGAGAGTAATCGAGAGTATGGGGAAATTGTTTTAAGTGCTTAGATCAATTTTTTTCCAAACAAAAAAATATAATACTTTTAAAATGCTATTTTTGAAATATTTTAATTTGTTTAACCGCTTAGTTCCAATTTTTACCCAACATAAAACTAATAATCCTTTTAAAAATGCAATTTTTTAGAAATTGTATTTTTTAATATTTATAATACCCTCCCATAGTCATAGAAAGTTGGAATAGGAAGTTGGAATGCTGAGCAACTAAGTCCTGAGCAAAACTTTGCGTAGGGATGACCTTTAACTATTTGCCCAATAAAATATCATTCCCGAAGGGGAAACACAAAAAAAAATAACAAAAAAGTACTTGTGTTACTTGTGTTATATGACACATGTTCGAAAATACCTCTACTTAGCACTTGTGTTGACACAAATTGCCCTATCTATTTTGTAGGAGCACCATCGCCCTGTGTGAGATTGTTGTTGCTTTATCGTCACTATAACATTTTCACATATAAAACGCCATTTGTAAACAAAATTAAACACAAGACTATTTTATAATATTCGAACACAGAGCTAGCACATGTAAATGTTATATCGCGCTCGCATGTTTGAGAGCGCACAAGTGCATGACACAAGAGGAATAAACGAAAATGCCCATTAAATAAACATGTATTTGTAAATTGAGGGGTAAATCTTTTTAAAAATCGAGATTTCATAAAATTGATCTAAACGAACATAAAAAGTGATCTAGGTCAAATGATTTATGATTTATATTTTGTTCCAATCGAAAATCATACAAATTATAGTGCCCGAGTCATATTAGTTTTGTCAAGCTGTAAAATGTTTCGAATAATTTTTTTTTGTTTATATTTAAACAAACTTCACGTATTTCATTTGACATTTATTTTATTTATATATAGAAAAAAAACCAACAACAAAAACAAAAAACAAAATGAATAAGGAAAATGTTCGGAAAATTGTTTCTTCCAAATGTAGTAAAAAAGAAAAATTTTGAATTTTTGTACGTTCCATTTTTATTTATTATGTTCATTTGCATTTCACATTTTATTATTTTATTATTAATCCATAATCAATTAATATTATTTTATCGCAGCAAATACAATTTATTTATTTTTTATTTTCAATTTGTTGTGGTACGAAGAACGTCAGCAAACTTGAAATTATTGAAACCAAAATAAATAAAAAAAAGGAATTTTAAATAAAATAGTTTATAAAAAATATTGTATCAATTATTTTATTATTTTATATATTATTAAAACTTATAAATGCAAAACTGAATTCGGAAAAAGTGAAAAAGTGAAAAAGTATAAAAAATGAAAAAAAAGTGATTCAGTGAAATTTAATGAGAAGGGCTCGCCAACATCATCAGCATCAATTAATTATTATTATTATTATTATTATTAAAAGAACAACAAAAACACTACCAACACAATTTTCTTCAGTAGTTTTTTTTTCACAATATTTTTAGTTCATTTGTTTTTTTTTTTTTTGTGTCTTAATTGTAATTGCATTCTATTATTTTTTTTATTATACTACATAAACGTAATTTTTTAAATAACATTTTCATTTTCAATAAATAATATTTTGTTCTTTGTTCTCTCGCTCCTCGCGTTTTTATTTTAATAAATTGCATTCATTGTTTGTTATTGTTTCTATATAATTTTTCTACTTGGCTACGGACGGATCGCTTAAATATAATTAATATACATTTTAGAATCAATACTATTAAATTGATTTTTTTACAATTGTTATATATACCATAATCATAAAAAATGTTATCAAATTCGGCAAGTACATCATCATCAACATTTGAACAATATCTTAATCAAAATTCAACCAATTCAACAAATATGGAATTGGTTAAAAAGGAACGCGAAACAATACATTCGGGACATTTTATGGTATCACATTTTGAGGCTGAAGAACAAGACGATGAAGATAAAGAGATTGCAATGCCCGATCCGGATGAAACGAATGAAGGAGTTATTGCAATACAAGAAATTATACCGTGTACCGAAATTGAATTACATTCCTCATCGTCTGTGACCCATAATAAGATTAATATAAATTCAGTGATTGATATATCATTATCAAAATTATTTAAATGTATGGATTTGGCATACAAGTAAGTAAAACAATTTTTCCCAAATTTTTTTTTTCAATTTGTTATGTAACCCACAACCAAATCGCATATAGCGTTAGACGCGAATATCATCATCAGAATAATGGCGTTTTCTTGACCTGCACTCGCAATATAATTATAATCTTTATATATGGATTATTCTTATTCAAAATCGCACTTAACTATTTCCATATTTTACATCAATATCTAAATGATAAAAATGTATATATGTATAATAATAATAATAAATAAACGATTGTCATGTAGGAAATAAAAGAGTGTAAATCGCACATTTAAATGTTCTGTTTTTAAAAGATGGGGTTATCAATATATAATGTTATTGAAAGAAAATTAATTGAAAACAAAAAACAAAAACCGCAAAATAATAAATATATATATTTATATTAAACATATTTGTCGTATATACAAATCTAATTATAAACTATATTTTTCCTTATTTTAATTTATTAATCTGCTATTTTATTCATTTATAAAATAAAATAAAAAATACAAAGTGATTGAAGAATTAATTTCTATTTTTAAAAACGAACAATGTCCAAATGACAGAAAAGCGATTTAACTGTAAATAATGGATAGAAGTCAATCAATTACATTGTATCAATCGATATTTAAAGATATATTTATGTTAATGTTTTTTTTTTTTTTTAAATGTGATTGTTCCTTTGTAGATATTGTATTATTTGTAATTCCTTTATAAATTATATGTATTGGAATTTATGAATAAACAACTAATAACAACTGATAATTAAAGAGATATAATTTTAATAGTAGAAGTTTTTTGACATGAGCTACGATTCATGGTTTGCAGTGGCAAGATTATTCAGTTATGGAGATTGCCTTTTTCGTTGCAATAAATCTGTGTAATAAGATTCGGATACGTTCAGCTTTATTATTGTAATACAATTTGGGAAAATACATCCAAGCAATTTTTCATATCTTTCGGAAATTTCTGAGACAAAGATTGATAGTTGAATCACAGTCCTTACATCACAGTATTCCATCAAAGTTCGAATTTTAAAGATTTCGTTCTCTGCCACGACTGCCTGGTCAGTACCTGGTAGTCGAAACGAAATTCGATGATCTTATTCCTACTGTATTGTCTTCCAAGCTTGTGTCGTCACATTTGAAATAAGTAAATCGTTCTCTTCATTCACTTTGACTGATTGTTCGTTCGCTTGTTGAAAAATTTATTAAAATCGCGAAATTTCTGCCCTATTCTCCATCATGTTTCCAAATGGTGGTTTAAGACTCATATGACAAACAATAGTTTGATTATGCATGCAACCCGCAAACAAACCTGAAAAATTAAAAATAAAAACGTCAATTTTATTAATCACAAATAACCAACCAAACAATCTATAATTTGATGTATTGGAGCCTACCACTAAATTTTGTATATTTTCTTTATACTATATAAATATTTTGATACAATCAGAAATATTATAGAATAATCAGTATCAAGGTTAATTAAATAATTACATTGATTTTGGTTTTCCTTAATGTATGATTTTTAAAATTGTCACATTTCATCATTTTTCTATAATGGATCATTATCATCGAAACGAATTAACAAAAAATAAAAAAATGTTTCAAATTAAATTATAAATTATTAAAACTATTATTTGTGTGTTTATTGTATTATATCGTATCATCATAAAAAATATACCACTCACTTGACTAATCGGACTAGTCTATATATATATACTAATTGAAAGAAATGTGATTAAAGATAATAGAGATACGCGATAAATACATTTTCAATAATCATCATCATCATCATCATCGAATTTTGTAAGTGATTTATAACGCAAAACATTAAACATAATAAATAAAATAATAATAATTATAATTTTGTTGACACTAAACCCATATTTCATACGCATTTATATGTAGCATTAGATTAGAAATTAACAAATCCTATCCTTTCGGACACGATAAAAAATAAATTCAAAATTTCTTGTTTAATTTTTTTTTTTTTTATTCCTATTGACGATTAGTTTAATCTTTTTGAAAAATAAAAAAAAATTATGTAAATAAGAGATAATTTCCAAAAAGTATATGACGATGACATTTAAATTTGTATTTTGTATATATAGCAATTTAAAATATCAAAATATTTTTTTTTTTTTGTGTATTTTCATTTTCAAAATGTATCTCTTTTGGAATTTTTGGTTCAAAATATGTTTTGTTTGGTTTATGTTTATCACATTTGATTAAATAATTGCATTGTAATTTGGTATATGATGATGATCAAGACGACTACGACGACGACGACGACGACGACCGCTTAAATTTGAATTTTCTTGTTGTATTCAATCGTGTTTATAATAATAATAATAATAATTAAAAAAAACACGTTTTAATAAATAACCACAATCATTTGTTTAACTTGTTATAGGAAGAACAATATCACATTTGGTTGTTGTTTCTTATATCAAATCTAGTTTTAATAGTGAAATTTAATGGATTTCAAGTTCCCCTAAATAGGTCTTTTAATCGTTTAAACAATAATCAATATTATAAAGTTAAACATTTAATAAATACCAATAAGAATTTTTACCAATATCTCAATTAAGAATTATTTTAATGAAATCATTTATATACAAGGTGTACCGTTTGAACCTCTACAATCCGATTATAAAATTTTTGGAATTTATCTAGCCACTTAAGACAAAGCCCTGTACTTGAGTGTTTATTTAGATAGTAAACTTACATTTAAACCTCACATATATTATGTGGTTAATAGATCAAATTCAGTAGTCGGTCAAATTCAGTAGTCAGTAGTCATTATGCGTGTTGGCAAGGAACTTTCGGAATCGTCGTATTGTGTCCGTGCATTATTTTATTCACAGTGTCTGGTCAATTCTTGAATACGCATGTCCAGGTTGGGCACCTTTTTCTTCAAATGTCAAATCTAGATTGGAATCGGTCCAAAGAAGATTTCTGAGATTCGCTCTCCGGTCGCTTCCTTGGCCTGATACGAATGCTTTGTGCCCTGCTAGACTAACACTATTGAACATGCCTACTCTTGATAAGCATTGACAATTTATTGGTTTATCATTTATTTGTGGACTTATAAATGGGGCAGTTGCTTTTGTACTGCCTTATTGGAAAGATTAAATTTTAAATTGAATTTTTTGGAGACTGCGGTCAGTCGAATTCTTTTATATAGATAGTCATCATACCAATTATCGACGTCTTAATCCTCTTGATGTCTTAATTATGATTATGTTTTGTGTAACGCTGGTTAATTTGGTCCGTTCTTATCACCTTTCTAAAATAATAGCAACTTTAAATCGTGAAGCGTGAAGCAACCATGTTTGCATTTTCTTATATTAGTTCTAGCATACCAATAATTTAAACTAAAATTTTATAATATCAATGGCTAAATGAATCATTTGATATCTGCTTTACTTTATATTATTTTTAAATATGATTTTCTTGGGATATTTAATGTTATTCTCATATTTCATAATTTTGTTATAATTATCTATTGATATATGTATAATAAATTAATTTTTCGCTTTACAACCAACACAATCACGAACCCAAAATTTCGTTAAAATTTTAGGTTGGCATTTTTATCATTTACACCACAGAGTCATATGATTATGATTTATATATGTTTTGTTTATATGTTTTAATGCGGGTTTTTAACTAAATAAAATAAAATAAATTAAATTAAAATAAATATACCCCCCTCCCCTCGCACGTATACTGGACTGTACTGGAAAACATTTAAAAAAAATTTAATTACGCTTAGTTTCTAACCCATTGACCTGAAATTGGAAACTTGGATGTTTGAAGAGGGAAAAACCTTTATAGTTTTCTGATCTGATTCCTTCCACCAACTTCCAATGTTAAATCCCGGGGGTTTATAGAGATTCGCCGTCGAGTTTGAAAAACAACTCACTTGCCATTTTTGATCTGGAGGTTTCATGAAAACTGCAAAAACCTTTATATCGGGGAATTTTTTGTGATATCACAGCTACTACTACCCTCTCCTAAAGAACTGCTAATCGAATTAAAAATATGCAACTTAAGTTTCGTTATGCAATATCTGGTCCGGGAGTTAGCCTATAATCTTGATAAATAACAGGGTAATCCCGGTTCAACCTCTACCTCGGTAAATTTCGTTTGTAATCATTTCTAACACAAGTTTACTGTGTTGCTTCTAAACATATGTATTATGTGTAAGCGCTGATATAGTTACTTTATTATATAGTCGAAAGCGTTCATTTCAAATTTTATTCGATAAAGTATGTTCGCCATAGATTTCCACGTGCAAACGATAAGTTTCCGCTGCACTTTTCTTTGCAGTAAAGATGCCGACAGTCTCGCCGTTCAAGAAGTAAATGCCATTGTAACCGAACATGTAGATTGAAAAAAAATAATTTTAAATGTAAATCTATATATTTTATATATGAGTGCTGACCAACACAACGATGTCGACACCCTTAAAACTTAATCGATTTCAACTTTTGAAGACGTTTCCGTTGACATTGGAATATCATATTTCAACACATTTACAAATACTATAGTATTTTTTCATGGTTTCAATGGTTTTTGTGTATGTGTTTTAATGTGTTGCTCTCGCGGAAGCCTGCCTAACAATAGTCGTCCTCAGCGTCACAAGCGTCATTTGAGTTTTCATGGGTGGATTTTCCGTCGTCGATTTTATTAAAAAACAAGGCTTTAGATAATCGAGCATGATAAAGCGCTTAATATTGACGGCCAATATGGCTTCAGAAACAAGAGATCAACAGGCGATGTGCTGTTTATTTAACCAATAATATAATATCGCAAATTTTGGTGAAACACAAGTTGTTTTATTAGACTCTAGAAATTACTAAGGCTTTTGACAGGTTATCGGCATAAGGCACTAATATCATTCATTCAAAAAGTCATTCATTCGGGTTGGCAACCACACTTTGTAAAGGTATCGGCAATTTTTTAGCTAAAAGTCATATTAAGGTTATACGCAATGGAGTTGGAATGATGTTTTATCCGTAAAATAAAAAAACCCATTACACTGTTATGCTGGCAATATTTTGATAGTACGTTACATTCTTCATATGAACTACCTCGTAATCATAATGTGGGCCAAATCAATCAGTTACGCCATAAGATGATTTCTTCAACGAACAACAATTTAGAAACAGTATCTAATTGATCTACAAAATTCTAATTGGAAAAGTATATAACTCATGGAATTTAATCAACCTAAAACAAAGGCTTGTTTGTTCTCAAACAAAAGATCCATAAATGTTGACCCAATCATTATGAATAATACTCTTATTCCACAATCAGCGAGGACCAATTAAATTTGGGAATGTCTTTGTCAAATAATTTTACACGGAAGAATAATATACTTATTGCCGCTAAGAAGCCTACTAGTCTCATTGAATTTTTTAGAAGCTCCCAGGAATTCCTTAATTCTGAAATTTTAGCACTAGTTTTTGAAGCGTTTAAAAGACCATTCTAGAGCACAATTCTTACATATGGGACGGTCCACCAATTTCTACACTACAGTTTAGTGATAGGATCGAAAAGCATGCGTTCTCACTGATCAGAAATCAAAATGTAACAAATCCCATTGAATTATTTCATCATAGACGCTCAGTACCTTCATTATGCAACTTCTATAAATATTAACACCATGCTCTAATGAAATTTTCAAATTAATTGCTGTGCCTATTAACTTCTTTTATAATTCCTCAAACGGCACATCCATACTGTCAACTATTTGTTAACTTATTTTGTCCAAGAACATCCTCCAACGGATCTTTTTTCTCCCTTCGCATCACCAATCATTTAAATTTACCATTTTTCCTGCCTAAAGACTCATCCCCCTAAAGTGTAACTTGGACAATTTTTGAAAGCCACAATTGAGTTTTACTGTTTTTCATCAGTTTTAGTTTTTTCCTCTCATTTGTTTGATTTTCGCTTATAACCGACGATTGGTTTTAACGTCCGACGACAGCCTTCAGTTTAAGGTTTTTCATAATTTGTTCCTTTTACGGGGGTTGTACGGTACATTTATAATATCATATATATGTGTTAGCTGTTCGATCTACCACAGATGCGGAAAAATATTCAACTCTGCGTGGAAATTCAGCTACGAAAGTAACCAAAAAAATCACAAAACATATTTTATTACTTCAGTATAGGATTCGCGAACTCACGACCTAAACTTATGTAATTTAACGTGTGTGATAATTGTATACGATCCAACAATTCAGCTTCTATGCAAACAAGATATCCTGATTTATGGTTTCAAATTTTTGTTGTGCTATGTTCACGTTCACTACTGTATACTGTATATCTGTGTGAAATAAATACATACTTATTTCGATATTTTCATTTACATATATACATAAAATATATAATATAATCAAATGCGTAAATCACATAATGAGATTTATATGTTAAATTACAGCTGAAAATCGCAAATTTTTCATAATTATGCGTTCAAGGCAATGCAAATTAAAATATTTGTATTTTTTCTATTTATAATAAAAAAAAAATCTATATAGGAAATTGAAATGAATAATTATTAAAAGATAATGAGTTGTTATTTAAATAGTTGATTTTAGTTTAAGCCTTATTATTATCACTGTACACTTATAATATCATATACTAACATATATATGAAATTTTTAAGATTATAATTATCTTTTTGTGTCACACAGAAGTCAGTTAGATCTATAGTGTAATATATCTTATACTAATTGTCGTCGGTATGTCGGTAAGTAAAAATATATTACTATATAAATTATCTTAAATCGCCCAATACATTATTTAAATCATTATTTAAATCACGCGGCCCAAAACTAATTTTTTTGATTAATTTTAAGATCTATTTTTGACTAAAACAGTCTTATCATGCATATTTTTGGTCGTGTGATGTGATTTGATGAGAAATGTATTACAAGTATAATTATAACTGGCCAGGAAATTATTACAATGGACACCCAATATAATGTGGAACTGTTATAACTTTTTATCATATTAATTATATTTGATTTAAGATAAAGACAGACATTTTTTTTTTTAGTTAAACAATTCTTATAACTGATAGATTGTACTTTTTTTGCATGATAATGTCTTATTTTATTATTTTACAGTTCACGTATTTTACTCTTATTGTTAATTATACAAATTATATAGGTTTCAATGATAAAGATTTTATCAGATCATGATACAATGAGCATATACAATATGCGAAATTAGCAACATAACGGTTTTTTATAACGGAGTTACATATATGAGTACTAAACAAATAAGATGTTTTAATGGTATTTTCAGTTCAAACATATGTAAATGAGCGGAGATAATACAGGGACTAATAGATTTGTATACCTCCGTCTACCGGCAAGGTACAGGTACCTTGGTACAATTTACATAAAAAAAAAGAAAAGAAATAAATTTTTTTTAGATTTATTTTATTATTTTATAAATTATTAACAATGAAAAACTAGTATATTTGAACCCAAGATACAAAAAAAAAATAAAGAAATCACAATTTTAAATTAGTTTATAATTAGTTTGAAAAATAAAATAAAATTAAGCCTAAAATAATGCTAAAACTAATAAATTACCAATGATAACAATTAAAACATAACAGACACGTTCGATTCATTGCAAACGGGACACATTACTTTGGTTACAGTGAATGCTCAACGCAAAAGGGTTTGTGGCACACTTCGCAACTCTTAAGAGTTTTTCGTTGTTTCTAATTTAGTTGCCTACACAAATAACTACCAACGACCTCCGAATGATAATTTGACTGACGGCGTTGGGTAGCATTCCTTCTATTTCTTTCACAAAGTGGTAACTAATACCCAAGACAGGCTTCAATTGAAATTTTACTAAAATAATTAGCAACCACTTTAGGGTGGGTTGATCTATTCTTAATAGATGGCAAGCAGAGCAGAGTTTTGCACCCTGAAATATAACTTGTGATGCGAATTAAGTACGTATATTTTCAATATATACTTCTTATTATGATCGTTTTCCATAAACAAATTTGGACCCCCATTTTTTATCACTTTTCTCCACGAATTAGAACTTTTTACCCCAAAAAAATCGAATAAAAAAATTTGCGCAAAAATCTCGCTCGGTTGTCACCACTTTTTCTTGGAAACTACCAGACCGATTTGGCTGAAATTTTCAGCATAAGCTTTTTTCAATTTTCCCTCCAGGGAAGATTTTTGTGCGGAAGTCGTTAAGGGTCATGGGAATCTAAAATTTTGTTGGGGATTTAGTCGGTCCCCCTCTAAACAAAATTTGAAAAATCCCAAAATCTCAAAAAGTGCCGCCCAGGGATTTTTTTATTTTAGTACCTGAAGTAGTGGGGGGAAACAGTACAAACCTTTTTTGTTCTGGAACTGGGCTGCGCCTGACCTCGTTTGGCCAGGGGGTGGCTTCGAAGTTTGTTAGGGGAAAAATTTTTTTCTTCTCCATAAAGCGAATTTATTGGAGAAGGTGTTAAAAGTCATTCCTACACAACTTTTGTTCAGTACTTAGTCGGTCTCCCCTCCCCTCTGACCAGAGGAGAACAAAACATTTTGAAAATTCTCAAAAATTCGAAAAAAACATTTTTATAATGATGCATTTTTTTAAGTCAATAATAAAATGCTTGGGAATTTTCAAATTGTTGAATCTTCCCCTGGTTAGAAGTGAGGGGGGACCGACTAAGTTCTAGGTCCCTCTACAAATGAGCATACTCAAAATTGAGTTCTGGGTTTGCGCCGGATAAGTGTAATTTTACCAAAAATTTAAAGAAATTACTATGATTATAAAACTATTTAACATACATTTATCTGGTGAGTTTGTTTTAATTTTAATATTTAAATACTATTTCGGTTGTTAGCTGTATCGATGTTGTAAACTTACACAAAAATATGAGTTTATTTGAATTTTTATTTAGTAGCCGGATCATTCACAACATTGCGTTTGTTTCATACACTCGCACTCACTACACATAAACGTGACTTCGACAAAACTGACTATACTTGAAAAGTGATAAAGAAATCCATTAAACATTTAACAGCAACGTTAAAATATTTGGCCATATATACTACGTGAGTCATTTAACCTGAGACAGTGGAATAACTCGAAAGCGAGGCAGTTTTAGGAAAAAGTATTTAGACAAAAGTTGTTCAGTGGGTAGGAGGATATAAAATTGTTTTTGTTGTTTGACCTTGAGTCACGCGCACATAGTAGATATGACGTAAAATATACTTTTTTTTTAAATGGAATCCCCTATTTATCGATACGGATTCTTATTTTACATCATAAAATTAAGACCATTTTGTCTCTGAAATTTTTTTTTATTGAACCCAAACTGTGATTTCAAATTTGAAATGAAATGAAATGAAATAAAATAAAACAATATTTTTATATATTAAATCAATCCATTAAAAAATATCAAAAAAAAAACACTTCCATCCCCTACCCACTGAACAACTTTCGTTCAGTGTTTCTTAAAAACACTCCTTTTTTCAATTATTCCATTGTCTCAGATCAAATGACTCACATGGTATATATAAATATATATTTGAATTAGAAAAATTAATGTTTGAATTGGCAATTTGTAGATAAAAATTTACTATTAATTTTATTTTTATTTACTTAGAAACACATTAAGATACTTTGAGAATTGATAAGGACAAATAAAAAATGATCGTATAGATATGGATTGGTTTTTTGTTTTTAGGTATTTTAGATTACGTTTTATTATTCCTATATGATTCCTATAAAAAACCTATACTAAAGCTTACTACCTATATATATATTCCACGCATATTTGTATCATAATTACTCATTGTAGTCCCATATATAAATAACCAACAAATTAGGTCAATAAAAATTGTTTAAATGTATTTGAATTGCAAAATTAATCAATCATTACGTGTTTATCTGTTATTATTTGAAAATTCAAAGGTATACAACAATATAGACCTAATCTAAAATTAAAAACGTCAGTGAATTAAAATGTTAGTTTAACTCTAATCAGTCTGAAAAGATTTTTTATTTAATATTTTATATATTATGATTTAACAAGTATAGGACTGATCGGTTCTGGAAGCTCCTAAAACTAATTTTCAAGCATACTTATGAAAAAAATCTTACTAATCGGACAGTTTGATTTCAGTTTGACGCCTTTTTAGAAAAGTATACATATCAAAGCTGTAGTGGTTGCAGGGTACCCATGTATAGTTTGAAAAATTTGAACCTGAACCTGGAACCTGAAATATATGTTAGAAATATAAATTTTTTTTATTTTAATTTGTTTTTAGAAAAATTAGTATATGAAATTACAGAAAATATTGCTCGCAATTCTCAATCTAAACAAAACTCAACGGTGCATTTCATCCATAACACGAATTTCTTTTCTTTTTGCCTGATTTAAAAAAAAAAAACAAATAAATAAATAAACCGGTACGAAGTACTGGGTTTATAGCATCTTCCGTTTCGGTTTGTAACATTTAAATTTATAGTACTTCTGTGTTGGAGGAGAGATATCATGATACGTAATACCGTTAGCGTAATGGTTAACAGAATCCGAAAAAGAAATCGAATCTAGTCTTTGTCTTTGTAGCGCCGTGGTAAAATAGCGTATGGCTAAAGAAATCTAACCAATTTCGGAGGTCGTGAGTTCTAATCACCTACATTGGTTGGATTTGTTTCACACACACACACCCACTCTGACACACACACACACCCATGCAGATGACAAACTGTAATTTAGAAAATAAAAGAATAATAATTAATGCATCGTATAAGTTATCATATTTCTAATATGCAATATTAGCATTTACAATTACAAAATATGACAATATAATAATTCAATTTTCTTTCTTATTTGTTAGACAAAAATTAACATCACCAAAATGGAATCGTTTTAAGGGGGTAAGACTAAGATGGAAAGATAAAATACGACTTAATAATCTAATATGGAGATGTTGGCATATGCAATGTAAGTACGATGATAATACAAAACAAAATTTCATTTTATTTACAAATAATTGATAATGCATGAATAACAAACTATAAATAAATTTTATTATTTAAACCTAAATATGTAATTTAAAATAACAATATCTGGAATTATTCGGATTTAATTTTAATTTTTACATTTTTTTTTTTTTTCATTTTAAACACATTGATATTTAATCTCTTATCTCACATACGCACTTACGCGACACGCACTGAAAGAACATAAGTAAAAATTGTACACTCGATCTACAGGGTTATCCAGTAGACTTTTCATACAATTTTAGAACAAAGTAATATTGTAAAACTTCACTTTAAACATTTAATATATCAGAAATTGCCGGGCGGTAAATTTCGAAAACCCCTTACGAAGAAACATACAATCAACGTATGGACGTAGTCAATATTTTAGCGATATTCTTTTCTGAAACATAATCGAACCACTTGACCGATTTCTCTCATCTTCGTTCTTCGTGTTTTTGACTTCGAATTTAATCTAATTTTTTTCGATTGTCTTCCAGAAAAATAGTGTTTGAAAATTTTGAAGATCGATTAAGAATTACTCAAGTCATCCGATAAACAGACAGACATTTTGTTAGAAATTCCAATGCACCTAACATTAAGGAAAACGTTATTATTCCAACTGGAATTCCATCGGAAATCCAACCAAATTTTCTATGAAACGTGGCATTTTTCTTTCATCTTGCAATGTTTGCTGTTTTCCCAATATATTTTCCAATTTAAAGAAATACAGATATTTTCGATAGTAAAATCCAATGGAAAAGGGGAAATTTCTTTTACTTTTTCGACTGAAAGGTCATAGAATGTCCTATTGGAAAAGATACAAATATTGTCGGGTTTCGAATTAATCGCTTCTTAATGTAAATGGACCTACAAAGCGCTATCAATATGCTAAATCCGTGCGCATATTCCATATTCCATCGGTCGAATTTTAAACGCCGGATAGAAAAGCCGGAAAAAACCCGAATATTTTTAAATTTTTCATTATGAATCTTTTTCAATCACTCCAACTGATTTGCCGTAGCATAATTTTTTAACGACTTCGGAATACTTAGAATTCCGTTAGAATTCCAATGCTGCCATAACTTTTTCCAACGGATCAATTTTAAAACCCTAGGGGTACGATTTCAAAACTGAAATTACTTTTTTATTTCCATACTATTTTGATCGTTTCTCGAGCATTGCCTAATCCGTACATTTTTTGATCAACATTTTACAAATTATATTTTGCACTATAGTGCAATTTTGTTATTGGTTTCCGACAAAAAAGAAATGTAAGGTACCCTTTTTATCACTTTTCTCCACGAAATAATTTTTGAAAAATCAAATAAAAAAGTTCCCATCCCGTCCAGGATCTCCCATATAAATCCAATGGTGTTCTTAGGAATGAATTTTAATCTATATTAGTGTGGTACATTATTTTTTAAATTCTATTAAAATTTTTTGAGCAATTGATTACTGATAAATATAAGGCCTGCTTTACACCCCTGACCACCAGTACTTGCATTGTGTGTCAGATATTACCCTGACAGCGTATTTGTTTATTTTAACTATATTAAGCACGTATATTTTCAATATATGCTACTTATTATATTTGTTTTTCCAAAACGTTTTCCACGAATTCGAACATTTTATCGATAAAAATGTAAAACAAGATTTCCTCAAAAATGTCGCTCGTTCGCTCGGTTGTATCCACTTTTTCTTGGAAACTACCGGACCGATTGGGCTGAAATTTTCAACATAAGCATTTTTTATTTTTGTGAAAAATTTTACAAGTTCAAAGATGGGGTATGTCACTCCTTCCCTTCTACCCCCTCCCTTGCGAATTTTCCGACTTTTTGGTTTTTTTTGTATATCTCAATGAGTTTTGAAGATATTTGCTTGAAATTTTGGATTTAGGGGTTTGGTACCAAATGCAAATAATTGCATTCCCAAATTGGCAAAATGCAAATTTTTCCTGATCCCATTCTATCCGATCCAGTGGCTCCCATACAAATCCAAGAGATTATAAGAGATATCTCGTTCTGTTTCTAATCAATTGACTAGAAATTATTGATCTTTTGTGAATGCAAAATGAAATTTTTTGTGATCCCATCCAACCCATGCCCATAAATTCCGTTGGGATTTACTCGGAAATGATTATAGTTTGCCCAAACATTTCTTCTACAAGGTATGCTTCATTTTTATTCTCTACAAAATTGTATCATTAAATTTTTTCTAATCCCATCCCACCGAATAGCTCCCATACAAATCCAATCGTGTTCTTGGGAATGAATTTGAACATCATTTTTTTTTTTTTTTAAATCTTATGAGGAGTTAATTGAATTGATAAATTAAAGCCGCTTACCGCCTGGCCACCAATATGTGCTTCTTGTTACAGGTGTTTGCCTGGCAGCGTTTTTTTTTTTCTTATCAGAAAAATAATGTTTTTTGTTTATTATTGTTTTTATATTCAAGAGATTTGTTTATTGAATTGTATTATAAGTTAATAATATATAATAAAATATACTCTACATAATTATCTTCTTTCTTTTTTTTTGTAATCATACATCTATTAAAAAAAAAAGCAACACATTTGTTTGTGGTCTATATACCAATAACATTTTATATAACATAGTACCAATAAAATACATCGCCTCATTATTCTATATTATATGATTGTATAATTTACGGATATGCTCTCTATAAATACAAGTGCTTTAGAAATATCATCAGCATTTGGTAATTTGTATATCTGTGGATATTTTCTATATTTTGCTGAAGTATTTAGTATTCAATTAATATACAACAAATAGAAAAATTTTAATTATAAAATTTATAATCGATAGATAATTGCCGAATTATTATAAATTTTTTCTTTTTTTTAATATTGTTTTGTTAATATTTTTATTTTTTGTCAAAGAAGTTTTAATTTTTTTTTTATTTTATTTTCAACATTTTCTTGAATTTTTTTTTTTTTATTTTTTAAAACTTATTTTTATTCTTATAACAATATGTTAAAAAATGCTTTTGTATTTTTTGGATTTTTACGACGTAGTCGGTATAAGTTATCCGAAATTTATTATTTATTGGTATAATATTTATTTTATTTATTAAAAATCAAAAAAAAATGAAAATATTTATCATTTAATTGTTTTAATATATACAAACAATATCAAAAGGTTGATTATTTAATTATAATATTTTTTGCATTACAGTTATCATGAAAATGAAGACTTTGGTGTGCCAGTTTGCATCGCCTTTAGACGTAGATATTCATAGCAAACCAGAAGTAATTTTTTTTTTCTTTTTTATTTTATAAATAATCAATCAAGTGTAATTTATTAAAAGGAAATTACTTTTTTGGTTTGTGTATAGGCCGTTGTACTTGAAGGAAAATATTGGAAACGTCAGTTTAATGTTATTAAAGCTGAATACATGAAATGGCGTAAATTTTACCATTCAAAAACCACTGGAATTCAGGCGGCTATTGATACAGTAAGTATAGTGATACCGCTTATATATATATGTACGTACATATATATGTAAGATATGATTATAATTGATGTAATAAACACAATTCTAAAATTAATGAGAACATTCACTATTAAAATGTGTATATATTATTATGGGTTATCACATCAAAATGATTATTATTTATTTAAAGGGCAATTAACAAAAACGAATATTATATTGATTAGAATTACGATTGTATTGTGTGTGTGTGAGTGTGTGTGAGTATATACCAACGGCGTCTCGTGAAAAATTCGATTTATATTCCCAAAATAATAGGCTATGGTTTAAAAAATAAAAAATATAGAAAAGTCGTTTTTCCGGAAAATTTAATACCATGCACACCCAGATTTTTTCCCATAAATTAATTAAATATATTTTTTTGATGTAAATATATGTCGTGATATCCACATTGCATTTTGGGCATATGTAACAAATTTTTCACGAGACGCCCCTGGCTACATGCATACATATAATAATAAATATGGTGATATATTTTATTAACTTTTCCTATTCAGTCAATCACCATTTTGTTATTTAACTTAATATTCATCATGATATAAAATGTATTCAAATCAGTGACTAAACCTCTAAATAAGTTGGGTTCATTACGGGATCGGGTTCAAAATTTAGCAATATAAAGTACAATAATATTTTAAACGCCAGGCAAATAATTTTCGAAACTTTAATACACCAATTATATAATTCGCATTGTGCAGGACTGTGTGACTCTTGCCCACATGCGCGGAAAAACGCTTAAACGACCCGCTAACTAAAAGCCCATTTACTGTAAATGGACTTTTATAAAAAAAAAATTGCTATGTTCAAAAAAATTTAGCAACTCTTTTATGAAGATGTTATGATTTACGATCATTTTTTTATAATATATATGAAACGCCACAAATTAAGAAACCCACAACAGAAGCTGTTGCGTCGGAGGCTAAACCCGATTGTCGATTGTATGCGAAATTTTTTTTCTTTCTTGCGGGATATAATTTATTGTACGGATATATATCACAGTTTAACTGTTATAATCTACATGGGTTCTTAATTGGTCCAATCTAATTTCACGGAGATGTTGGTTAGAATGATAATATCCGGTTAGATGTGTCGAGCCTCGGGAGATAATCCAATGTTACCATATTGTTAATGTCAAATTCATTTATCGTATATCATTTTTTCATACCTTTTTATTAAAATATTCACGTTTTTTTTTTTTAAATTTTAATTTTTTAAAATTAATTATGATTTAATTTACTATAGTTTTCTGATATTAAATGTTTTTAATTTTCATTTCGCTCTGCCATTTTAGAATAGTGAATTCGATATATTAGATTGGTCGCCGATAGGTAGTGAAAGAGGAAGTTTAATGGGAAGTTTTGATGATTTCTGGACATCCGATACATTATTTACAACTATTAATAATATACCATTTCCATTTCCTGATCCACGTGAAATTGGTATGTATCTATAATTTCTCAATAGATTATTATTTGCACAGGTTAAATATTATTAACAATTACTTCTATATGATTTATTATAATTACAGCCAAAGCCGGTTTAGCTGATTTTATTCAGCCAAGTTTAGGTCCATTGCAACCAAATATTGATGATTTTGTAATTGGTATGCCATTTCAAGGCAAGTTAATTTATTTCATTACTAGTCCTTTTTTTTTTTTTATTTTTTATTGAGATAATTTTTCAAAAGATAAAAAAAAAACCAGAGATTCATGATGCAAATACATAAATTATGTTTATGACAATACTTTGCGGTAATTTATATATAAAAAAAAAATACATTTATTTATTTTTCATTTGTATTTGTTTTTTGTGTATCGTCCATATTTTGTGTGTATGTGTGTGCTTAACGGTGTTTTTGTTTTATCATGCTGACATATAAAATCGAATAAAATCTCTACCAACTCTATCGATTAATAGACAATAAAATATCATGGAATTTATATTTGTATGTGTGTGTGTGCTCATTTCTGATAAATAAAATCACATATATAGGGTGAACAAAATAAAGGGATGCAGCAACATTTTAGGAGAAAAACGTTTCATATGATAATTGTAAAGGGGAACGGGTGACGTTTTTCGGTAACCTCAGATGACGTTGAGAGTCCATGGTTTTTCAGTGTTTGTTCAAAATTCAGGGTTGTTTTTTTTTAACCGAATTAATTATAAAATAAATACGTGTTTAACAAAAATATTAATCAGTAAAATGTAATTAGTTTTGAATGTACCATTTATATGGACATCTCAAAAGTATCCCATTCCCATTAAAAAAAAAAAATCATATTCACTTTCAAGGACATCTGAGTTTACCGAAAACCGTCTCGCGTTTTACTTTATGACTTTTATATGAAAAAAGAAAAATTTTGTGGTAAATGTTTTTCTATAAATGCTTACTGCTTTCCCAAATTAAAATTACTGATCGTTTTGTTTTGTCCACCCTCTATATATACATATATAAATTCACCATTTTTGCATATCAAATGAGAGTCCGCTGATTCGCTGTACAAGTAACGGTATGTAAATCTGCCCGTGAACTTCAAATACAAAATTAACCGAAAAACACAAAACATTTTTTATGTCTTCAGTGGGATTCAAACACATTGCCTGACAAATTTTTGACAAAATTCCTCACACCAATCAGACTCGCAATCCATCGTTTGGTAAAAAGGCCAAAGATTTAAACTATTTACCGAGTTTAATGGTTATTATATCTTTTCATTGTCTATATTATTCTTTTTATAACAATATAATAAAGGAGTTAGGTGACACGTTTTATTATGTTTTCAGTAAAGATGCGGGAGAAAATTTAATATCCTTACCTTATCCTTATTTATAATTTTTTCATTGTGAAAGCACGATTATAATTTCAAATTCCAAAACCACTGTTATTAAAAATCGTTAATCGTTAAATTCATAATCACGTCAACCGCGCCAAAAGTAGATTAAATTCGAATTGCATAAATTCGAATTGCATAAAATCTGTTTTTTTTTTTTTAATTTAATTAACTTGGTAAGTAAATTTTTTTGATTAAACCTCATCAAGAAAATCTATTTTCATCCATTCAGACTTGTTAATCAGAAATTATAATTAATATTTATTAACTATAATCAATTACAATGAAGTTTAAAGTAATCAATTTCTGTTCCTCTCCTTGGCCGACTCGCGAAATTCAAATTGTTTACTGTTTACTGTTCGCTTAAATAATTTGCTTTATAAAACTATAATATTTCGTTTGATCTGTTTGCGATTATTAAATAAAAATGATTAAAGATTGTTTGTTACTATGTTGTTGTTTTGATGTTAAGGCTCTCTATCGCTCGCTCTCTCTCTCTCTCTCTCTCTCTCTCTCTCTTATTCGACTCATTACAAAAATAGAAAATCTTATTTTAAAAAAATATATTAGTATTCGTTGTTGTGCCAATATTAGAATAAAACCCCACAGAGATACTCAACTCACACCGATTGCCGCCGGTTCCAGAGGAAGGAAACGAAGAGCTATTCAAAACAGTACAATTGGATTTCCGTTCAATAATGGGTAAGTTTTAAATAAAATAACATATATCATTTTTCCAACAAGGGATTGAATTGTTTGTTTTTTTTTTAATTCTTCCAAATTCGATTCGAACAGGTTCCGATTCAATTGATCAGTCTTTGATGCAAACAGCAACATCAGAAGATGTATCAACCAATGTAGTACCATTGAACGATGATGATATGATGGATGTTAGTGGAAATCAAATGGAAAATATGGATAATACAATAAATTCTAATAAAAATAATGATACTAATAATGATGATAGTAGCAATAATACTGATAATAGTAGTAATCACAATGATGATAATAATAATAGTAATAATGATAATAAAAATAAGTATATTAACGATAATAGTAATATGGATGCAAATGATAATAATAACCCTGGTAATAATAATATTAATCAAGATGATGGTGATGAAAACAATAGTAAAATTATTGGTAATTATGCCGAAGGAAATGAACAATCATTACCAATGGATACGTACGATAATATAATTTACCCAACAAAATTACAAAATATTGGAAAATCCTTAAGTTTACCAAAGCAAATGGCAAATAGACAATTCTCTGGCGGAGGAAAATCATCATCATCATCATCATTACGTTCAAATATCCGATATGGTAAACGTGAACCACATAATTATGAAACAATATTATCAACACCACATCAAACAATAATTTACAATCAAGTTATTGCTCAACAAAGTAATAATACCACTAGCAGTATGTACACAAATTATTCAGACACTGGTTCATCTACATCATCGGAAACGTCATCAAATCGAATACAATCGCAACAACAACATCATATGCATGAATCACCAATACAAACAACATCCAATAATTATTTATTAAGAACAAATGCATTAAATTTAACAAATCAACACCAACATTTGCGACTAACAACTAATAGCGCCAATAATAGTAATAATAATAATAATAATCAAAATACGACTAACAACAACAACCATAACAATAATAATAAAGTCAAAAGTAATTGTCCACAAAATGAACAATCAAATATAATGAATCTTTTACCACCATCCGGTAATCAACAACAATTAAAGAATCAACACTCAAATATGACTATAATGAATTTAATAAATCAACAATCAACGGGTCAACAATCAAATGTAAGCGGTATTAGTGGTACCGTTGGTGGCGTTAGTGGCCTCTCTTGCGGTAATGCTGCAAAAATTGTCGGCAACTCCAATAATACTGTCATTGGAATAAATAATTTACCAACATACACGTCAAATCATCAAAATACATTTTATAAACCTTATCCAACGCAAACGTCATATAAAATTTTAACACAAAATGCAGGTAAGACAAATCTTTAAACGTTATTAATATTTAATTGTGCTCGCTAGCAGGGAAAAATTTAATCGGTATGTTTGAAAGGCCCATGTATAATTAAATAATTTATGAACAATATCTGGGAACGCGATCGATGTTCTTAATTACCCCAATATTTTTTCATCTGAATTCCTGCACCGCCACGCATATCCAAACGGCATTTTATTGGCTCCGTTTTGCAACATCATTTATCTTACCAGAATGTACTAACATTCTTACATTCCACATGATCCAAAAGTTGAAAATCGTGTCTTCGTTTTCTTTATTTGTCTTTAGGTTGGCATCGGTGAAAAATTCTTAGTTTCTTAACTAACCCGTGACCACGGTTATCTTATTTCTTAGGCATATATTCGTCTACGCTGTATTTGTCCATTTGTTCTAGGTTCCTTATCGTTTTTACCTTTTGGAAATGAACTGTTTTGATAACTGATGTTGAAGAGGACTGTTTTATAATTATAAAACAAATTTATGTTTAATTTTAAAAACAAAGGTTACAATGCAATGTCATCAAGACGAATACAATCACCACCATTACATCCGCAGCAACAGCAACAACAACCACATGTTATTAATATAAATCAACAGAATTTAACTTCAGGTTCAGAACAAAATTTGCAATATCAACAACAATTGCAACAATTGGCATCTATGGCTTCATCCCCTCCATCAGCTAAAGAAATGTATCGGTCAAATAGTTTACCTATAAATATTTCACTGCAGCAATTAAATCAACAACAACAAATTCAATCCCAACAGCAGCAGCAGCAACAACAACAACAACAACAGCAGCAGCATTCGCCTTCATTGTTGGTGTTACCACATCAATCTAATATTGAAGAAACCTTTGTCGTACCAAAATATTCGGCAACAAAAACTACCCGATTTCGTACAAGAAGTAATTCTATGATTGCTCGACAATCGCACAATTTATCTGGTACCGGACTACAATCAGCGGCTAGTGAACCGATGTTAAGTACATTAGAGCAATTATTAAATAGTAAGTATATTTTAGTGCCTCTATTAAGCATGTAAAGTGCATGATATAGTTATCGTTTTGAAAAAAAAATTCCAAAGTACCATTTTATAACTTTTCTCCACGAATTGGAACTTTTTATCCAGAAAAATCGAATAAACAATATTTCTCGCTCACTCTCTCGGTAGTCTTCACTTTTCCTTGGAAACAACTCGACCGTTTTTGCGGAAATTTTCAACATTAGCTCTTTTCGTGGTTAATGTCGGACCAGCCTGCCTACTCATTCGCTTGCAAATTTTCCGAATTTTTCGACATTGATCTTTCTCGAACAACTCAAAGTATTTTAAAGATGTTTGCTTGAAATTTTGGATATAGGTGTTTGATACCAAAAAATTACATTCGCTAAAATGTTTTTTTTGATCCCAGGTCTCATACAAATACTATGTTATTTTTTTAATGAATTTGAATATATTAGTGGGGCGCACATCATTTTATATTCAAATTTTTTTAGGAGCGATTGGTGATAAATTTAATCCCCCTTTACACTCCTTTACCCCCCAGTATGCGCATCCTGTCTCAGTTATATGCATAGCAGCCTTTTTTAGTATAAAAAGTTTTTTTAACATCGGTGTATTTTTTTTATTTTTGTATTTAGGTAACAATTTGCCAAATCAATATAATAGTTCATCTTCAACTGCGTTAACGAATTTAACACCGCAACAGACACTTAAATTACCTACTGCATCACAAACGCTTGGTAGCACCATTCAACAAACAACGTCAACACCACCAAATATATTATTATCATCATCACCATCATCATCAACCGCATCATCATCATCATCATCACAAACTTCGTCATTTATACGAACATCAAATTTATCATCTTCACCAACATTGACTGCATCCGGATCTACCCAATCTACAATGAATAGTCAATCAAAACTGGAACAACCACAACAACCACAAACTCAATCAAAGTATAAATTAACTAAATCGAATTCAGACGATGAATTACTAATTCAACCAAATTCACCAACATCACCGATACATTTAAGTTCAAATAATAATAATAATAATAATAATAATAATAATAATAACAGTAGTGGCAGTGGTACGAGTTTGAGTACTATTAATAAATATCCACGTGAAACTCAACAACGGCGTGCGGGCCATATACATGCTGAACAAAAACGTCGTTGTAATATAAAAAATGGTTTTGATACATTGCATACATTAATACCACAATTACAACAAAGTTCAAATGCGAAATTAAGTAAAGCGGCAATGTTACAAAAAAGTGTTGAATATATAAAAGTTATACGAGCCGAACGGGAAAATATCAATGAACGTATGAAAGAATTGCGTATTGAACGTGAAACCTTGAATAGTTCATTAAATCATTTACAATCGGTGTTGCCGGCAAATGGTGCACCTGTACAACGGCAACGTACAGGCAGGGTACGTGAATTGTATAATGATTATGTGCATAGAAGAACGTTAGAAAATTGGAAATTTTGGATCGTTAGTATATTGTTTTATAATATATATATTATTGTATATAGATAATAATATACACATGGAGCAATTATTAAATAAAAACCTTTGTTTTTTTTTTTTATATAGCTTGGATTAATATTTGAACCGCTATTAAATTCATTTAATCTTAGTGTTTCCGTTGCAAGTATGGATGAATTATATCGGACGGCGATGCTTTGGGTTGATCAAAATTGTTCATTAATTGAAATACGGCCAGGTAATTTTATTGACATATTTCAGGTCTGATAGCAAGTCAGATTTGTCAGTTTTGTTTTTAAGCTTTTTGCACATTTTCTCAGTCCTTTGGTAGTTTTTGAATTTTTCTCTTGCATAAATTTCGGATCCGAAAATTCCTTACCAACACGCATAATAAAACCAAGTATGGAATTTGCTCTATTAAAACCACTTAATCTATGTGGGGCTTAAAAGTAAGTTTGCTATCTAAATAAATTCATTACTCAAGAGTTGTGTCAAAAATATTTAAAATATTACGATTTAAATGATAAGAATTAATTAAGTGTGAACGTTTACGAGTAAATTGCATAACCTTGCATACACTTGTCAATATTTAAAAACATATAATTATCAGAACACCAATCATAAAAAGCAATAAGATCCGATTTGAGTGCATGGACATGGTCAAGATTAAAAACAGATTTATAAATGTTCACGTCATCTGCATATATTTAAACACAGTCGGCAAATCATTAATGAAAAGTATAAATAAAATAGGTCCCAAATGACTACGCTGTGGTACACCAGAACAAGCATTAATTAGTCTGAATAAAATATCATTAAAATGCACCTCCCAAGAACGATTATTACTATTATTACTATTATTACGGCAACATCCATAGTACATCCATTCAAACAATTCCAATCATTTGCTGCAAGTCCATTATATAGGCCAATAAAATCTATGTGTTTGAAATCAAATTCATAAAATGTATCCGCAGGCATACCAGTATGTCTGTCATTGGTAAAATTTATATTTCATATTTTAAGATGGACGATGAATATCCTCCGTCACAATAAAATTTGGAGTTCTAACAATTAAAAAATCCAATGATTCAGGAACAAAAATCAAATCAAATAATAGTCTATTATTATGGTTCTTAATGACATTAACCTGCAATAAACCAAACGATGAAATATCATCAAGGAATGACAACTATCGATATCACCATTAACATTAAGCGGAATCATCGAATCATTATCAACTGTATTTTGTTAAATTTATTTATTAAAATCTGATTTATTTGTATTTTTGTATCATTGTAGCCGTATCGAATAAATTACGTTATTTATCAACAACAACCGATATTTTATCGGATCCACCGTCAACATTACGTGATGAAGTAATGAAAGCTATTGCTGCCAAATCAACCGTCACACCAACTATGGCATCATCAACAATAAGCGCTTCAACATCAACCACAACATCCGCATCATTATCATCATCCTCGTTCACGCCTTCCTCTTCATCCACGTCATCTTCTGGCGGCTCATCATCATCAGCATCAAATCTTACGTTTGAAAAATAAATTTTTTATTAATGAATGTTAATTTTTAATATTCTATTTTTTTTTTAATAATAAATAAATAAATTTATTTATATGTTTTAATATAGTACAATAATAATGTAAAATGAAAAAATAGAAATAAAATTAACGCCATATTAAAGTTTCTCTTTTTGATTCTATTAATTTTTATTATTATTTATTATAAATACTGTTAATTATTATTATTTTAATATGTATTTTTCGTAAAAAAATAATTATAAAATATGTTTATTATTATTTAAAAAAAAATTGATGATTTTTATTTTGCGCGATGCTAAAATTATGTGATTTTAAAAAAAAAAAACTTTGTTAATATTACATAATTTTTAAATTTATTATTTTTTTTTTTTAATTAATGTTATTTGATTAATTACATAAAATAATTGTAAAAATATATTAGATGTTTTTTTTTATAAAATAATAGATTTCAAATTAAAAATTAAAATTTATTTTCATACTGATAAACTGTATCTACTATTAACATAAATTAATTAAAATATTTATAATAAATTAAATGAAAAAAAAAAAAAAAAAAAAAATCAAACCAATATTTTTTTGCCATTAAAGTTTATGAAAATTGGATATATTTTTTTGGTAAATAATTTTATGAAATTGTTAAAAATAAAATCCGAGGTTTTTTTTTTATTTTATTTTATGTGTGTGTTATATATTTTTTTAATAAATAATAGTAAATTAATAAATTGAAATTTATAACGAAATATTAATTTTTTTATTTACATTTAATAGAAAAAATTGGGTAAAATGTTTTATATGTAATTTTTTTTTTTTTTTTATCCTAAGTTTTGTATAAATATAAGAAAAAGAACAAGTAGAAAAAACACCGATTGTGCAAATGTAAACGTTTTTTTTATTGATAATTACAAAAAAAAAAATAAATCAAAAAAAGGCAATAAAAACCGGTAATAAATGTGTGTGTTTTTTTTTTTATTTAAACAATTATAAGTATTCTAACTTTAGTAGCGCTCTCCGGGTAATACCTAATTAAATAACAGAAATATTCGAAATTCAAAAGCAAAAGCAAAAAGGATATTTCATTTAAATATTGGCTGGGGTTAGGGACCGAGCATCATTAAAATACGAAGACACACGAATCTTTTTAATTGCTGGGGTCATTGTGTTGCTGCCATAATTTTGTTCCATTTTCACCCAATCATTTGCCCTGACTAAAAACCTGGCCAACTTATTGATGAAATGAAGAACCAATGATCCTAAGTCTGCTCGTTGCTAGAGCTTCACATTCACAGAAAATGTGTTTCGCAGTTTCTACTTCCGTGTGGCACATGCTGCTTTCGATTTTCATCCTGTATAGATGAGCTTTTAGATTATAGTGACCGGTTAAATATCCGACAACTAATCTAGTATTGGTCTTATTTAGACTGAGAATTTATTTTTCGTGAGTCCTTCTGTATATCCATTAATAACCAGCTTAGAATGCCTACCGCCATCTCTCAGGAGTTCACGGCCATAAAAGTGCCGCTTTGCTATCTGATAAGATATAGATCCAGGATAAGGTCTTTCTACCCCCTTATCCTTCATCCATTTGATGGAAAGTTCTATAGCATGGCGTATTCCTGCCTGGAATACGGTGCTATATCAATCCAGAGTGGCCCAAGTTCCATTCTTGAATTAGCCCCATATACCCCGGAGCCAGAACATAGGTTGGTCTTCGATCTATCCGTATATAATTTTAGAGGGGGGTTTTCTGTGAACTTAATCTTATTCCCCGTCCAATCTTCCCTATTGGGAAACACAATCGAGAAGTTTTTGTCGAAGTCATACACCCTAGGAATCACTTCTGATTTCATCAAGTAGCCACTGGCGGTTCTTAGCCACCCTACCGATTGCTTCGGTAACCATATTTGCGTGTACTATCTTCCTTGGCTCGTTCTTAATGAACAGATGCAGTAGGGGGAAGATTTAAAATCACAGGCTGGAAGGCTATACACTGCGGTATTGGTTAATAAAATGTATTATTGTTTTAAAGTTTCCTTTTATTTCTCCACGAATTGGATTAAATTTTATCGTGAAAAATAATATAAAAATGTTTCTGTCTCTCGCCCGCTCGGTTATCTTAAGTTTTTCTCAGTAACTGTTATACCAATTTTCTACCCCCTCCCCTGCAAATTTTCCGAATTTGTCGGCTTTTTTGTTTCTCGTATATCGTAAAATGAGTTTTAATAATTTTTGTTGAAATATTTAATATGGGTTTTGGTAACAAAAGGAAAAAAATTCATTCACCGAAGCACTTTCTGGTCCCATCCGATCCACCACTCAGCAAATAAACTCGGTCATACACGCTAGGAATTCATATTATAGATATATGTCATTCTGTTTCTAGCCAACTGATTTGAAATTTTGAAATAGATCACTATTAGATTGAGGGAAAGTGGGAAAAATTTTAATTTTGTAAGGAATTTTATCCTTATCCCACTGCTTTCTGCCACTCCAATGTCCAATGGTATTTTTGACAATGAATTTGATTATATTTTTGTATCACATCGTTTTATATTAATTTTATGATTATATATTGATTTGACGTTGGTTTGGATTGGGATCAATAGCGTATAGGCACTGACTGGTCGCTGACCTATAGTGTTGCAACTGTTGAGTTCTTGATCAAGTGCTTACTTTACCCCCACATGATTAGCCAACGGTAACTGAAGGATTCATTCCAAATCATTCACTCTAAAATTGTAAATGCGAATCCTATGCGGTTGGTGGTACGGCTAATTATTGACACCATAAAAAAAATCAAATTATTAAACTAATGGTAGTGCCTCAGACAGGACAGGAAAAATCGGCCACGACTCAGGCAATGGAATATGGACAATGATTTAAAACTGGCATCATGGAAAGTGTGAACAATACAAAAAGTCTGATCGATTGCTTAAAGAAAGCCCAACTGGACATAACCGCGGTCCAGAAAACACGGTGGCCATGAAAAATATCTTATCCAGTAAAGAATATAAATTCTTCTACAGTGGTAGAAATAAAACAGGTTTATTCGGCATCGGCTTTATTGTAATGAGTAAAGCGAAAGAATCGGTCATTGGTGTCAACACCATTGATGAAAGATTTTGTACACCACGGATAAAGGGAACATTTTTCAATTTAACCATTTCAAACGTTCATGCCCCAACGGAAAACAAAGGTGCCGACACGAAGGATATGTTTTACGAAAAGCTCAACCGAATTTACAATCAAGCGTCAAGCCGTGATATTAAAACGGTGCTTGGTGATTTTAATGCGCAAGTGGGTAGAGAAATTGTATATCGACCGGCAATTGGTCAACATAGCCTCTTCATACACACTGCAATAATAACGCGGGGAACGTTTAGTCAATTTCACAATATCAAACAATATGATAATAGCCAGCACACGTTTTCCACATAAGAATATACACAAAGGAACATGGTGTTCGCCCGATATAAAAACAACAAACCAAATATATCGCGTACTCATTGACAGAACAGGTCCACACCACACACCTGTTAGAAAAATTAACGTGTAACAATTAACAACAAAATACCTGTAATGATCACAGGCTAACGAACGGCTTTTGTGGGGTGGTTCGAAAAGAAAATACTGCGCATCATCTTTGGACCGATAAAGGAAAGAGGACGGTGGCATGCGCGATACGACCACGAACTATATAAATTGTATGGTGAACCAGACATTGTTCAAGATTTATCAAGATATCTCGCCTGGGGTGGTTTGGGCATGTGGTGCGTATGGATAGCGATCGTATACCGTTAAAAATTCTGAACAGCAAGCCAGGTGGATCAAAGAACTTTGGATAGACCGCGTAGTTGATGGAAAAATGAAGTTGAAGTGGGCCTTCGGGATCTCCATGTTTCCAGCTGGCGGACTTTGGCGGTGATTAGGTCCCGTTGGAGAAGGCTATTGATGGCGTGTAAGTAAGTAAGTAATTGATATCACCCCAGTTTCCCCCTAGGCACATGTATCGCTCCTTTCCGTTTGCCTATTAGCATTTTTATTAATAATAATATTTTCAATCTTTTATTCTCATGTTCTCAATTATCAAAAAAGAAAAAACAATAACCCCATTTATTTTAATTTTATTCATTATATATATATATATGTAAATTAAGTAACAATAAAATAATTCAATTACATTTTTTTTTTCAATTACCTGTCTGTTTTTTTTTAATAACTACAAAAATCTTAAATAAATATTACACTTTCTCTTTATTATAATTATATTTATACATAAAAAAGTATATATAATATAAAAAAAAAAGAATAAAAGAAATTTTTAAATTACGTTTAAATATTGATATCTATATAGTATAATAAGAAAATAAAGAATGAATATACTTTCAAATTAAAAATTAACCAAGTTTTAAATTCGTTTATAAATATTGAAAAATTAAAAAAAAAAAAAAATTCATTTATTTTATAACCAAATTTAATTTATTAGATTTTTAAATATCTACTCAATTAAATTAAGAACAATTAAATATATAGTTTAATTTCATTTCTAAATAAATCCTTGCAGTCTTCAATCGAAAAATAATAATCTCTAAAAAGATATAAATTCAGTTCGAAGATTTAAAATTTATATATACCACTTTTTTTTTTGTTATAAAACAATTTTTATTTTTTTTTTATATTTTCAATCATTTTTTTATGTTTTGGGATACAGACACAATATTGTATTATATTTTTTATTGTTATATTTATTAATTGTGGATTTTTTTCTTAATTATTCATAATCTTAAGAATGTTTGTTTATAAATTAATAATTAATAAAATATTGTTGTACATAAATAAATCATTATTTTATATATATATAAATAAGTACCGTCATATATTATTAATATTTTAAAAACATTGATGTTGATAACGGGACGAGATTCACAACACCTATTACCTTAACATTTTAATGATGGGGCCATCGTTCAGACGTTTCGCGGTTATTGGAGATATAAAATCTTATGTTTAACAGCAAAATCTCCGAAATCAGCATTTTGCAATTTGCATAAATTATTGTGCTTACTCTACTTAAAGCACAGAAAAATAAAAATTTTCTTTCATTTGGGTGAAAGCACTTAAACAGCTCAGTTTTTTAATTGTGGTAATGTACGATTAAGCTAACGCTAAACATCATTGTTCAAATAATGCTTCACATTGTAAAACCTTGTTAAAGAAAAAAAGGAAGGTATTAAAGCATTAGGTATTTTTTTTTTTGACATGAAGTGTTTTTTATCCCTAAATACTGCATTTCGGTGGATTTTATGGCACCGAATCGGGCGAAGAGAGGGAGGGAGGGAGGGCGATCATATCAAGATTTCTGTTAACATTCACACAGAGAAAATTTTGGATACATTTAAAGTTAGACCCCACCTTCCGGAACGATTTTTTGCTGGAAATAGTCCCAGGAATACGTGGTATTCGGCTTGGTGGGATAGTACTGGGAACACATACTTTATATAAAATTATATAACGGTTGCACTCCAGCAAGACCGGAGTAACAAAAAAAAAATTCTTCGACATCAAGATTATCCTCGTTTTATATTAAATTTTACAATAATTTTGCATGTACAATTTTATTACAAAATTTTCGGATAGTGGGTTTCGAATCGAACTGCGAAGACATTTAAAATATATGTTTTATGTTTTTCGATTTTATTTTAGAATCGGAATTTTTTTGTTATTGTTATTTGCAAAAAATATGTGAATGAAAATCATTTTAATCCATCCGCATCCGATCAATGATGAATGCAAGAACGAAGTCATTGCATTAACATCCATGGCTCACCGTTTGATACGGCGTTTATTTTAGGTTGGCTGGAGTCATTCGGCCTTATTCCATTACTTCGAACAAGATGTACAACAAGGTCGTATAAATTGACACTTTTGCACTTTTTATTATGTTCGGCTATGCTATACACAGAAAAGGTTTTCATGAATTTTTTTGTATACAACGATTAAAGAATTGAATTGAACCAATGAATTTAGTTTTTTTTTTAGACAATAAAGTTATATAGGACATACCGCCACACCAAAACTATTTTCAACTTGAAACGTTTTGAAAAACTTGCTGAATTACAATTAAAACAAAAACGCAAGTGAATTTCATCAATTGCTTATAAAAAATAAAACCTTATTAGAAATTTGGTGACTTCATTGCATTCCACCGATTTTGCTGTCTTATTGATTAACCCATAGGAAATTATAGTATAAGTGTAAAGATGAAAATATTACATTTTATATCGTCATGCAAACGTACGCAAATTTTTTGGTTGTTATACGATTTAAAAAAAAAAATGACTTTTAAAATAATGTGTAACGATACTTGGTGGCTTAATTGGTACTTTAGAGTTTGTTTAAAATGTATACAAAATAAAAAAAAAACACTTAATCACAATAATTGTATATAATAAAAAACAAAACTATATTTAATAATCTATTAGCTACACCCAATCAAATTGATTCATTCATGTTTCATAAACACAGATCTCATATATAATAATGGAACTTAGAAAATATAAATATATTTATAATTATTTATAAAAATTAAATATAAGTATTTTATATGTATCGTTAATTATTGTTTGGATTTAAAATTCGTTTAGGGGTTTTTTTTTTCCTCTTAAATTCTTAAATTTTTATATGCCGACAATTTTCAATTTATTTAATATGCATCACACACACACCAGAGGGTTACAGGATACTTTTTGATCAGTATCATCGGTATCAAATCTAGTAATACGTTTTTCAAACTATCGCATTCCATTTAAATAATCAATTAAATTGGGATGGTGATATTTTGAAAGGATACTGACGAAATTGACACTGTAATATTATATTCAAAAAAAAAAAAAAATACTGTGGCGCCTATATTTTTTTATTTTCAACATGTCCTCTAATATAATCGTCGGGATATTTTTATTTCATTCACCTTAAATTATAATAGTTATTAGTTAAGGATTAATAAAAAAAAAAAAAACAGGAATTTCTAAAAGCAAAAATGGTATATTTAAAATAGAATGTTTTCAAATAATACCTTGATGTTATGTTTGGATATTTTTTTTTTTTATAAGAATATTTTATACTAATGTAAAAATAAAACAAAAAACAAAACATTTTTTTCTTTTTTTGTTTAAATTCGATACAAAATTATAATAGAAATAATAATTTAGACAGCATAAATAATACAAACAAGTATTTATAGTTTTTATTAATATCATATTACGAATCAAAATAAAAAGCAAAATGAATTAATGAAATTGTTAAATTGTAACGTTATATGCGCGTCCCTAGAGACGACAGTTTGCTGTTTTATA
Organism: Dilophus febrilis; assembly: GCA_958336335.1. Classification (NCBI taxonomy): domain Eukaryota; kingdom Metazoa; phylum Arthropoda; class Insecta; order Diptera; family Bibionidae; genus Dilophus; species Dilophus febrilis. Next base: position 36,852,881 of record OY284471.1, read on the forward strand.
AAAATAAATGATTACCAAAACAACAAATAAAATTGCTATACCATAGAAAGAATATGGATATTGATTTAATTCTAATGGTAACAATTATATTCACTCAGTAAGTGACGCAACATAGGTCCGTAAATCACCAATAATAATGTGTGATTTACCGTAATTTGTTTATTCAATTTCGTTTTGTTTTTAGCTCTGTTTTGTACGCAATTTATAAATTTAAACTTAATCTAAAATGTGAATTAAATCGGTGACAGAATCTATATTGTGTGTTTTCTATTATTCCCGTTGTTGTTGTTTTTGTTGTTGTTGTTGTTGTTGTTGTTGTTGTTGTTGTTGTTGTTGTTGTTGTTGTTGTTGTTGTTGTTGTTGTTGTTGTTGGTTTTTATGTTTTAAATAATGCATTCCTTTATATTTATGATAATCTTCTTTGGCTGCAAAATATTCTTGTACACGGCATTTTGCATATTCCTATATAACAAAAAAAAAATAAATAAATAATAATAACGGTATAGTAATAGAAATTTTTAAAAAGGCTTTCGTAATGGTTTCAACAATTTAAAAATAGCAATTACAATTTGAAAGACAATAAACGTTCTGGTAGACAAAAAAAAAATTTGTAGACGCGGAACTGCAGAAGTTATTGGATGAAGACCCAACCCAAACGCAACACAAATTGGCAGAAGTGCCAAGAATGTGTGTCAAGCGAATTTATTAGCGCATTCGCTTAAAAGCAATGGGAAATATTCAGCAGATAGGAAAATGCGGGTACCACGTGAATTAAATGAAAGACAAATGGAAAAGTCACTTATGAAATTAGCTGCTTCAACAACACGAAAGGAAGTGATTTCTTCATCAAATCGTAACAGCAGATTACTTACCCAATAACCAAATTTTATGTCTTGATGTACATTAACCAATGACCATAATGTCCAAAAAAAGTGTGATATCATTGTAAAATATTTAATTTCATTTAAAATATCATTAACATCCTCATCATCATATTCATAATCATCAGCATCGGCAATTAGAAAATCTACCGTCGATTGTAATTGTTTTAAATACATACGTATAAATAATGTTTGTTGCTCAATGGTTGGATATTGATTTGGTTTATGATAAAAATATGGAAACTCTGTATTTGTATAATCCATTGTCCATTCCAAAAAATGATTGGCAAAATCAAAACCACGATAATTGTATGCACAATATTCAAAATCGATTATCATTAATTCGGGTTCCTCTTCGGCAATATCAACATCATCGTCAATTGTATTTTCTAAACTATTTACAATTTCTGCCAGATCATCGTTTTCATTGTTTTTTATTAATAATGATGAGGATGTATTTGAATAGGAAGTTAATGATGTCATTGCTGATAAATTTGAATCATTACTGCATGTATCTTCGTTCATATTATACTCATTATCATTTTCATCAAATGAACGTTTTCTAAATATTAAAAAAAAAAATTAAATAATATTTCAATTTCTATATATTAATATATTATACTTTCTTGATCTAAAGAGGTTTGAAAAATAAATTTGTTTTTTTAATTTTTGAACTAATAAATGATATTTGCTCTTTTTTTTTTATATTATTTTGTATCAACTTATATTTCTGGCGTGGGCAACACTAATGCAGAAAACAGAACTCGCTTCAGCTCCAGCAGTTTTTAGCATAAAAATATTCAATTTTCCTGTTTTTAGATTACGGTCCTGGTTATTTTTTTTATTTGTTACCAATGAATTTGAAAATTGAATCAATTTCTGATGTTTCATAGAAACAAAATTTGAAAATCTCGCAAATGGTTTAAAAGATAATTGTCAATTTTAATTGATTTAATTTTCAAATTATTTGAGGAAATTTTGTCAATTTATAATGCAATCGATATTTTTACAATCGTTTTTGTTATCTAATATTGTATCTGATATTTCAATTATAATAACCAGTTATGGAGATAAGTGGCCGGTAATCGCGAAAAACATGAAAATCTAAAAAATCGTTTTTTTTCGTCTAACTCGGAAACGAAGCCGAATCGACAAAAATGTTGGGGAATGTTTTCGACTTCAAATGACCCATAAAACCCAAAATCGGGTTCTATAGGACACCCTACCTAGGGTGGTGTATAAAAAAAATATTATTTACCTGGTTTTACTTTGATCATTTTGATGATGTATGTGAAGTAAATTTGTTTTCAAATTACCATTAATTTTATTATTAAAATGTCCATTGGAAATCATTATCGAATCATAATCAGAATCTAATTCAATTGTATCATTATTATTAGTTTTATCAATAGAAATATCATGATCATTATTATTATTATTATTATTTGTATCAATTTTCGTTGAGCTGAAATATAAAAAAATTATAATAACAATATTATTGTTATAGAATAAAAAAAAGTTTTAATAACTTAGCCGCAGCAATCGTGCGATCTCATTTTGATTTTTTTTTTGATACTTTTTGGCCACTTTGGCTGTATCAAAATAAAAAATACTTTCAGATATTTTTGAGATGTAAATGTATGTACGTGTGTGCAACCAATGACGACGACAACAACAAGTCAAAAATGTGTGTACTCTCTCTGGATTGAATGTTATCTTATCGCAGTATATAACCGCAGGACGAATGTGACAACAACAAATTTGTATTTCTTGTGAATCTTTTGAATTAATATACATTTTTTTATCTAAATATATATGCATATAAGTATATATATCAAAATATTCTTCTGTTTATATAATAACCCAAAATCTAACACACAAATATATTATTTTATTGGATGATGTATTAAAATACACAAACAATAACCTATAAATTTCCAAAATAAAAAGAAAATCATAGAAAAGAAAAAACAATATTTTTTTTCTATATAAAGACTCAAATTAAAAATAATAAAAAAAAAAGAATAAACAAATAATAGAAAATTAAACAAAATTGGGATTGGGAATAGGACAATTTATTGTATATTGATGATATTAAATCATAATTACCGATAATAGGAAGAGTATATTGATATTGATCAAACAAACAGGAATAATATTCAATGATTAAAAGGAACAATAATAGTATGTAATAAAAAATTGGCGAATTTTCATTGTTTAGCGACAATGGATATAGGACTGTGTGACCACGAATCCACGAATCGAAAGACGATATTGTCTTGACATAATATACATTGGTCCCTGTTCATACCCTAACCATAAAAAAAAATGTCGGGTCAACATTTGGAAGAATTTGTAGAAAATCTTTTTACGCCATGCCATTAAAAAAACATGCAAACGTGCGTGAAGCGCGTGCGAATATTCCAAATCCTGTACACATTTAATATCACTAAATCTCGGCAATTGCCAAAAATTTTATTTCGAAAACCCCAACGCACTAACTGAATATTGATATTGGAAATGTGTATCATATATGGAAGCAGCAAGTAACGATACTCTAATGTACACCATTTTTATATACCGCATCGGTCTCGGCATGCGCTTTAATTTTTCGGCAACAAAAAATTAAAATGGGAAAGCGAACATAGGTGACATAACTTTGTGGTCTAGTTGATAAAAAATGCCAAACTAAACTTCTTACTAAATTTTGGGGTCATTATAAAAGAAACGCCAATAATAATATTGGATTAATTGAAAAAATAACCGACCATTGCAATTGTAAAACCCCACATCACCTCGCTTGAAATATTGAAATTTGGTTCGTAAATTGTGTACAAGATTTTAACTCCCCTGTCTCTATAGCGGGAAAGGGAGACCACGAACGAATATTTTGTCAAGGCAAACCCGCCCGTTTACATGCATTGTATATCCAAAGTTTGGACCAGCTCCATTATCGCTAAACAAAAAATTTGTCAAGTGACAATTAAATTAAATTATAAAATAAATTTATACTTTTGTCCTTTTTTAACAATATTTCTTACTATAAAACAAAAAGTAAATAGCACAGAACACAATAACAACACTCACATTAACTGAAAATGAATTTATTATGATAAAATTTTTGAAATGCATTAATAAAATTTAATTGTGGATAAAAATAAATTACCTAAAAGTGTTTTGGTGATGATGATGATGATGATGAGAATTAACGGTATCATTTCCATCACCATCAATGGCCGAAAATGTTGATGAAATTGATGATTCATTTAATCCATACATTGAATCCGTGCAATTACGTTTTTTATAAATAGATTCTTTTAACAAAATATTTCCCTCTTGTAAATCATTATGTGAAAATACCACAGGAAAATTATCATCTTCCATTTCAACGATTTTTCTTAACCAATTCATTTCATTGCGTAAATTAAATTTTTCCATATATTGAATATTGCTCAGTTCCGGGTCGTTTTCTACCTTTCTGTTACTTGTACATTTTTTATTTGCTGTCGATTTAGTGATTTTCATAAAATTTTGTTCAATATTCATTAGCCAACGTTCCATTGTTTTCCATAACCATTCTGGTTCCTTGCATACCGGTATATTTAAACTATGAATTTCCGCCATTTTTTTAGCAATATTTTGTGATATTTTTGCATCACTTAATTCAATTGTTTGTAATGCTCGAGCCTAATTAAACATTTTTAAAAATCAAAAAAGAATTCATTGGTAAAAACCAATCCAACAATTAGTTATAATTTATTAGATTTGTAAATGGTAGCTGTTCTATGGATCGGAGTCACCTTGAAGTGGTGGGAGAGCGTAGGTTATAATGAACCGAAGTTCTATATACTGATAGGCACACCCATGTCAGAAAGGCCTCTGGGGAGCAATGCACTTAGAACTTTCACCTTCCCAGCCGCCGGACGCCCTCTGAGAATATTAGCCTTATAGGCTGAACAATCCTTAGTTACAGGGCTAACAGTATATGGAATCCAACAAAGCAAAAAGTCGAAGAAAGTGATGCGTATCTTAACGCATAAAATGAAAAAAACTGTACTTTAACGTTCTATCCAAGATACGCCGTCTGATGTGTCAGATACCGAAATACTTGGCTTTAATTCTGAGGGTCAACGATCGCTGAGCCTGAGCCTGAATCAAAAACAATGACAAGCGTAAAAAGCCCTTGTCCGGCGGTCTCATATCTTCGAGGCGAATTCGATTTTTTTTAAATACGATAAAATAATATTCGAGCCGTACAATAGCTCCTATGGGTGACAGTTACAGTACACGGGGCGGTGTACCTGCCCTTAAACCTCGGGGTGAGGTTTTAGTCGGCAGGACATTACATTCGGTTACAAGAGTTCGATAATATGTCCGGAAAAAGTATTTCCTCACCCAAAACAAAAAAACGAATGGAATTGTTCAATATATTTTGAATTACAATTTTGATATAACTATCCACAATACACTATGATCAACAAAATAGTTTACTCATCGCTTCGTAGGGTCGAATTTATGAAGGGGTTAAATTTTAGCACTAAATTAAAACTTAATACAATCAAAAGAATTAAATTGCAGTAGAAATATCTTACTAATATGTCCTATTTATGTATTGTTCTGCGCTAAGAATTTTTTATGACATTTTGCTTTATATTCATCATCATATCGCGTGATATTGTTTTTTTATTTTGTTACCCTATCACTATTTACTGGCATAAATACAAATACTGTCTATCTCTGTGCTAAGTTATATTATAGAATCGATAGAATATAAATGTCTTAAGTAATTGGATTGTGTTTGTATTGAATATTTATATTACGTATACACATCAAATTATTTGTCTGAAACTTTTGTTAACCTCGTACCGAGATAAGAATATGTAAAACCCGATAACAATGGAATTAAAATACAAAAAATATGTCTATATAAATCGATTATAAAATGAATAATAATTAGAACTTTGGAATCTCTAATGATACAAAGCATTTTTACACATAGTTTTAATGTATTTTAAATGAAATTTTCGAATAGGATAAACAAAATATTTGTATTGCTATAAGGAAATTATTCAAATTAAATAATAAAAACATAATTTAAGTGATTTTTAAATTAAAAACATATACATAATAATATGTTCCCGCACTAATAACCCAAAAACACCCCTGGACTTGTATTGGATTGATCGGAATCGGTGGAATTAGAAAAAAAAAATACCCGATATAACGATCAAACCTTCTGATCCGATACGGCTCGGTTTTTGCACCCGTAAAATCCCGGTATTCTATTTTGCCGTGAGCCCGTCGTAACGAAATCACTTAATCAGGCTATTATGCATTGATTACATATTTAAGTCATTTTGGGCAGCCAAACTTTAATAATATGAGGATTAATTTATGAAATTATGAAAATAAAAACAAACTTATGCGAGAAAAAAACTTAAACTGAAAAAGTAAGACAACATAATCATATGGTTTCAAACAATTGTCCAAGTTACACATTAGGTGGATGAGTCTTTAGATAGGAAAAAAATACTTAAATGGTTGATAGTCATAAGAAGGTGGACATAATACCTCTAGAAGACTGTTCCATAATCTTGATGTTCTTGGTAAAAAATGAATTTCCAAAATCTGTTGGTTTGAAAAAATTTAATAGATACTGACAACGGCGTTGGCGTTAAAATTGCACAAAAATTGAGAAAATAATCGAATTCACATAATAAAAACACATTTTATGAGTAAAATTAAATGTTACGCATATATACCCGTATGCAAAAAATTGATCGACAGCCAAAAATTTATCATTATTCAGATTTTTATAGTTTATTTAACCTATGATTAATATTTGATTGATTGGAATTTGATTGACAAAAGTATAAAAAAAAAACACTATTAATTACGATTTTACATACCGGTATATATTGTTCAATGCGGCCACCTGGAAATATTCCATGTAATTTTGGTCCTAATTTTCGTTCGCTTAATAATGTGAATACAACGGTATCAGTTAAAACAGTTTCAAGGGCTTGTTCACCATGTGTTTGGCCGTAAATTCGTAAAAGTACTTCTTTTGGTTCCGGAAGACAATTATTATAACTATCATTACGTTGACGTTTTCTTTTTCTAGACATCAATGACATTGTGGTAGTGCTTGCGATTGTTGATGCCGTTGTTGTAGCCGACGTATCAGATGCTATATCAGAAGTTGTTTCCGGTAAACTGACATAATATAAAAAATTTGAAAGTCCACCACTAAAATAATAGATTGAATAAAAAACAAAAATCAATTACCAACATCTTATATCAGTACAAATTACATAAATATATTCAATATTAATTATATTAAGAAATACCTAATTCTTTTCAATTGTATATCATCGGCAGTAATTGTTTTCCAAGCACCCGTTAAATATTCACGACATATTCGTGTTATAATTTCTCTCATTTCCTCCAGGTTTGTTGAAGACTGCGGGTGAGAAATAAATAAACAAAAACAAAAAATTGTAAATATTTCATCTATAAATTGTTTTAAACTAACATATTTACGGATACAAAATACGTGCAAAAAAAAAAAAGAAATATTTTATTGGATTATAATTTAAAGAAAAAAAAAATTATTTTAACTGAATATTACAAACAAAACGCATTCAAAACTATAACAAAATAAAGTGCAATGGTTAAAAAAATTTGTGAATAACTCCGTAAGGTAAAAAATAATAATAAAAATATTGAATTTTAAGAAAAATACATTGAATTATAACGAATAAATACAAATACTCGTATGTCGTATAAGATAACTAGAAATAATTTTTATAAAAAGGTTTTAACTGATGCTTACTTTTAACCTTTTACTATTTTGAAAGAAGTTTTCGGATGCTTCTTCACTAATTCATTTATGATTGAATACCAGTTTTATTTTATAACATAGACATTTTATCCCATTAAATAGACGTAGTTAGATGTTTAGCGATATTTAAAAGTAAAATCTGTGTAACGCGACACGTAACCAACAAATCACAATACACCTCGTTCTTAGGACCGATGCGTAAAAAAATTTCACAATGTTCACAAAACGAGATGATATTTTGAAAGGCATCCAACCCCTATTTTATAGCATGGACAGAGACCAAACATTTGAAATGGTTTGAAATCAATACACCGAAAATTTAGTGTATAAACAAACTAATTTGTTTTGTTTACAAACACAAGTCCTCACACAAGCCACAAAAAAAAAAAAAAAAAAATTTAAAATTCGAAAGTTACAATTGAAGCAGTAACGAATTGAACGGAAACATCATTGAAACGTGAAACTAAAAAATCCGGTCTTTTTGAATCCAATAATTTAGTAAATACCGCAGGTCTAAGAGAATGGAGGCTGTCACAAAGGTCAAAAGTGACGTTACCCCATATTAGGGGCGTATATTATCAGAGGATTTTAGAGATAAATTCAGAGAATTTTAAAAAAATTTAAAATTCGAAAGTTACAATTGAAGCAGTAACGAATTGAACGGAAACATCATTGAAACGTGAAACTAAAAAATCCGGTCTTTTTGAATGTAATAATTTAGCAAATACCGCAGGTCTAAGAGAATGGAGGCTGTCACAAAGGTCAAAAGTGACGTTACCCAATATTAGGGGCGTATATTATCAGAGGTCGAAATTATAATCATAAGTGTTGAAATTATAATACTCAAGTTTTTTTTTGTTAAACTGTATCATTTTGAAATCAATTCCAAAACTAATTGAATTTAAAAGTTTTTCACTTCTGTCTCCGGAATTATTTAACTATTGAAATAAAATTAGTAGGATTAAAACAATTATTGTTGAAAGTCGTTTCTCGGCACCACAAAATCAAGCATACGGATAAAATAGCAGGTGGCGTCCGAAATAATAATGATTAGAGTAGTATATGTATACGAACCGCGAGTACACAAGTTATAAATATTTATTGAAAAATCAATGAATGCATTGTATGAAAAACACGCACACACACACACACACACACACTTTGAATGGAAAACAAAACCAAAAGCAATTTATAGATATTGATTTTCTGATTTGTGTTATATTCGCAAAAATATCGTACCATGTACCAAATATAAATTCTATATATACAAAAACATGCACCCCATCATATTACAAATCTTTTTTCTATTGAACTTATAATAAATATTAATATCTGGCATTGATTTTTTAACAACGTAATAAAAAAAAACTAATGGAATAAATAAATAAATAAACAAAATGTTAAAGACATTTTCCAAAATTAAATATGCTTGATATTTTTTATTATTGTTATTTCGTTAACTTTTAAATGTAATAAATTTGTTATAGGCAAATATCTACCGAAGAGTCAGCGCTTACGCAGTGGCAACGTGACGGAGGGGCGAATTTATCAACTATTTTTACAATTTTACTATATAAAACAATGTAATACAGTCAAAATTTGTATTATTAACCCCAATACCCAATAACCCCGTTGGATTTGTATGGGAAAGGGTGAAAGATATGATATATTAGAAAAATATCTCGATCTGAAATGTTTTCGATGGTATTTTTTTTTAATCAAAACTCCATATGCAAAACATTTAATGTAATTTATTTACACCAGAGCCGATCATTTGAAGCATATAATTTTAAAAAGTTTATTATAAAAAATTGTGGCTACTCGCAAATTGGGATATGCGGCTAACAACAAAAATTGGACATTTGCAAATAATTTAAATGGATGCGGTAAAAGGGATGATCTGACAAAATATACCATTTTCGAATCAAAAAGCGGAGCGAGCAGAGCGGAGCGGAGCGATAATCAGTTAATTGTTTTCATGTATAACTGCATTATGATTAAAAATGATTTGTCAAACAGAACCATTGATCTCAATTCGATTGCTAAAAATCCTGTGCGTTTGATGTATAAATCAAATAGATCAAATATTTCAAGTTTTTGGGTTCCTTTTCTTCTCATAGATTGTTTTATTATACATTTTCTGAATTATTCATTAGAGCTTGCAATAAAACGGAATATGCCTCACAAAACGATTATGGTAACTCACTTAATGAACGTAAATGCTTGTGAATAAAGGCCGAATTATATTTTATAACAATTTAACAAAAAAAAATGAACGAGATAAAACATACGAAATTCTGTTGCTTGAAGCGTACCTATACAGTTTTTGAATATACAACATAAAATTCTGATTACAAACCAAATATTTTATGACCATAAATTATATTAAAAAGATTTTAATATTACTGGATTTTTGGTTTTCCTAAAATTGTATAAATCGGCCTTAAAGGGCCAAACAGAAAAAACGCAGAGTTACGCCTATGTAGGTAGAAGTGCGCACATAGAAGTTCGATGTAACAATTCATATGTAAATGAGCACAACGAAAAACGCAGACGCCGGTTGCCGTGAACGCGTGCTGAAGTTGAAAGATATTTAGTTTTTCTTTAATTTCTTATGTTTTTTTTTTACATTTTCGAATTATAAATAAAAAATGATCATATAAATAAAAATTATTTAAGGGGCGGATGGCAGGGTTCATTGTGTTCACTTCTTTTATTTCGGCATATGTGTTTAGGGTAGGTTCTGGGGTTTTTCTATCTGTTTAGCACTTTATGTAAGATAACATTTTCGGTATCAATCGATCATTAGTGTACATTCACATGCATTGTAAATTCTGTTGTAAATATCATTGTAAAAAATATACGTGTATTTTATTGTTGTTTAATTTTCACAGATAGTATAAAAATATAAAAATTACAACACAATTTCTAACGATCCACTGAGAAAACAACGCAATTTACAACGGAGAGATTAAATCATTTTAATATCTCCGTTGTAAATTGTATTGTTTTGAGATTTTTTTTAAAGCTTGCTAGATTCAAATTTAAAATAATTAAAAATTAGTATCAAGTAAATCACTAAAACATAATTTTCCTGCTCACAAATGTAATCGAAACTTACTAATAAATAAAAAAAAAAGCCATGAGATTTACTACACAATTTACAATGCATGTGATTGTACACTTACTCTAATACATATTATATATATGTATACATATTGTATTTTATGTAAGCAATGTTTGTTGATATGAAATAAAATTTGGCAATAAAAAATGTGCATAAATAAAAAATATTAACATGCAATTTTAAAATAAAGTTGGCTCATACATTGGAAATAAAAAAAAAAACACTTTTAGGTTAACACTTTATCGATTAGTTTTTCTTTGGTACACGTTGTTCGTTGTTAATTATTTGACCGTGAGTTTTTCAAGACATACCATAATAATAATAAAGATAGCACAAAAAATTGTTTCCAATAGATAAATATATTACAACAACCTTCACAAACACAAGAATTTTTTTGTTTTTTATTTATAAAATACACATTTGTTTATGTAATGAATTAATTACACAACCAGATGTTTTTTTTTTATTTGACCAATCTTATATGTATTTTGAAAATCACTATTTATTAGTTGTTTATATTATAGGGGGATTTCACAATTATATTTTCCGCATATAGGAAAAGCTGTATGACGTGTTCACTTTATCAATGTATACAATGAACTATAGATGGAATGGAAAAAGAAAAACCAAAAATTGTAAATGAAAATGTGTTGATGCGATGCGTTGATGACGCAAAAACTCATTCTATACTATCAACTATAAAACGGTAAGTGGCAACAACACACCGTGCGGTTTTTATTCAGAGATTATAATTATCTTATACATACACTTTCATAGAAATTCAGTATAATTACAGTATGTACAAGGTGTTAAATAATATGCCATTTATTTTAGTTTCTTATTTACAATTCGAATTTGTTTCCTATTTTTCACAGTGTACATTTGGTAAAGATATATGCGAACAGGTTGGGGGTTCCACGGGTTTGCAGTTCCACGCGTCTTTGCTAAAAAGGTTTTTTCATTTTTGGTTTTTTTTCGTGCTTAATAAAAAGTTGTTTAAAAGACTGGGGGGACGTTTTCACTTGCAAGATAATGGAAAGGAAGTATTATCATTTTCATAATGATATTAAAAAAATAATATAATAAAAAATGGTTTTTGTCGTAAAACCTAAAAAATGCGACAAATTAATGTCAATTATAGTATAAATTGGGCGTTTATTATATAAAAGTACATTTTTTAGCCAAGACGCGTGGAACTCCGAACTTGTACTCAGATATATTAGACTTATGCATTCTTAAATCATACCCACATTTGGTGTTTTAAAATTTTTTTTTTTAAATCTTTCTCGTAGCACATGTAACACGGGTTTCAAACAAAAACATAGTTTTTTATCTCATTAAAAATGGCAAACTTTCGTTTTCAGATTTCGTTAAGTTTTTGTTTCTAAAGATTCAAAGATCATCAAATTATCGTAGAATCTCAAAAACACAATACTATGAATGGTTTCAATCATCAAAATCTACCGCAAAACCAAATCAAAATTTGGAAAGAAGAGAATTGTCAGTGTTTTTTGGGTGATCAGAGGGGTATATGTTCCATTATCAATTGTTAAAACCATTAATACTGTCCCGACCGACAACAAAAGATCAATTTGAACCATTTGATCGTTAATCGAAAAATGACCAGAATGGAGTAAAAGACAACATGTGGTCGCACCACCACACAAAGCAAATCCAATCTGCACGAAAGAGTCAAGAAAATCTTAACAGATACATGTAGGCGATTTTATACAGAAAAGGAAACTACGTGGCACATTCTTTGCGATCGTAAGGATATTGCAGTAATCAGACTTTGGAAGATTGACATATTATTTGCAATACGCTAGAAAGTTATACGTCCCATAGCGAAATCGGTTAGAAATTTGTACAAGAAGGCCAATAGAGTAGGACAATGATCCCCGGGGATCAAGCGTTTTTGGTTAATTGGCTCATCCGATATAAATTTTAACTCTAATTAAAAGAATCTGACATCGGTTTACTAGCCCGTTAAGAAATTTATAGACTTCTTTACGCGCAATTATTGTAAATAATATCATTTAAACTTGAGTTTGATAAAGTGCTATCCTATATTTATATTACAGTACAGAGTTAACAGTTGAGTTTCAATATGGTATAATGATTGCCTTTTTGAGCCTTCTTCTTCTCTATTTCAAGATGTTTACCTAATTTGCATATATCTTCATATACAAGCGGTTTTGTAGCGCTTGTTCCGCTCTGACCCGATTTGTAATAGCATATTGACATTAATCATATCAAATACAAATTAATAACATATTGTTTATGTATTGCAAACCGCAACGCAAAACACAAATTCACAATTTAATTAATAAATTCCATTTCTAATGTGAATGAATATACAATAAAATATTTTTTCAATTGTAATAAAGTATGACAATGTTGCGCCAATTGCACGCTGCTTATAGATAACGATGTTTTACATTTCAATTCCATTAATAATTATCTGTTTTTACTTGTAATTTATAGGAAATGAATGAAATTTCAAGAAAAATATTTCTATATATGTTTGATAAAGACAAACATATTATATTATTTAGATTAGATAAAATTAATAAATTCAAAACCTTGTGATGATGAATGATGCAGTATACGTACCTGGTGTTCTTTTTTTTTTTTAATTTTATTTTTGATAATACAGAGGTTTGCAAATATATTTTATCTGTGTATTTAGCTTTAAATTAAATTCAAATTATTAGGTGTTTGTAAGTATTTCCGTTCTTCATATTTAGTGATATTAGCAATTTAAATAACTTTAAAAACAATTTGCTTTCGAACTTTTTTAATATTTTATTATTTTAGTTTTTAGTATTATTTTTAAATTCTGGTATTTGTCAATAAAATTAAGTTCACTTTTTTTGATATGTGGAAATTTTTTTATGATAAATTGTTTTTTTTATCTATACTTTTCCACGCTATTGATTCGGAAACAGTGTGGCAGATATTCAGACGGCAAGCATTATTAGACGAAGACTCAACTCAAACATCAGAAAGAACTTGCAAATAAATTAGGAAATAGTGAATCCTTGGTTTCAATAGAAATAAAAGATATAGAATGCTAAAAAAATTAATTTTTCGCTTTATACAACCAACAAATCTGGTTTTAGCTGGAACCAGCCTTTATTCTTCTATTTCTTACATTACTTAATTTCTATTGATGTTTCCAGACGTGTATATGCCAAGTAGAGTAAAAACAGATAAAATTTTCTGTGGTGAATCATGACTGGCGACAAAAATCGGATCTACTAAAAGACAATTAAGACAATTAAAAAAAATCATATTTTTAAATATTTGGAAAATTAGAAATTTTTCTCATTTTATATTATAGGGATTATAGGGATACATTCTCTTATTATCAATTCCGATTTGAAAAGTAGACTACCCTATACTGTACTATACTGATTAATGGTGACGTAATAATAAAGTTGAGATTTCGTTTGAACCTAGGCAAGTACACATGTTTATGTGTAATTTGTTAAGACAACGTTGACTAATAAATGCGACGCATTCTATGCATTATCGACTGCAATTTAACCTATTGCAAAACATTTCTTAGAAATATTGCTGCAAACAATTCTAATCCCACTGACTCATTTTTGCAAACAATTCTAATCCCATTGAATTCATATAAAATATATTTCACATTTCAATTTTTCGTAGTAATAAATAAAATAAATGCCGCCTTACAAAAGCTTATAGTCTAATCATATTTTAAAAAAATTAATATATACACATAGCTAATTTATTGCAATATTTGCATAATATAAATAAATAAACTAATTATAAGTGTGTTTAAATACAATAAAATATTGATAGATAAGAATTGTAAAAAAAAAAATATGGTGATAACAACATTGTATTGAACGGAATGTATAAACAGTGCTGATAACAAAAAAAAACGTAGTTATTATTTAAACGAAAAATAAAATTAATGTAGTTTTTTATAAATGTATACGAATTTTAAATATATAGCTATATCCATAAATAACCTTAAGTTCTTAAGCTTTTGCTCGAGTTTATGTAAATAAAAGTAAAATTCTAATTACACATTTCATAAGATGGCGCATTTCCTAATGTAATAAATCAATTTTTCTATCAAACGATAAATTTTTTAGCAATTCCGAATATTTCGTTCTATTTCTTACCAATTCACTTGAAATTTTAGATATTGAGATTTGATAAAAAATGGAAACAATTTACGTAAAACTTTACGTATGCGCTCAACCGTCCATATCATTAATATTTTTAAATCAACAATATTTCTAGTTTTTTCAAACCGGTACTTCTATTTTATCATATGTACGACCGTACCATACAAATAAAATGCCGTTTGATTCTTGTGGCGGGATTGTTTAACAATGTAACGACTTTGCTGATTGGATTACAAATTACATTTTCCCTTAGTTAGTTGTATTTTAGATATACTAATTTGAAATTGGAAAATCTGACGGATTTACACTGACGGATTTAAAAAACATAACGGATTTACGAGTTTCAAGTATATCCAATGTATTTTTTACAATTCATGGACCATATTGGATTCCCCCTTTTGAATTTTGAAAATTTGAAATCAGATTCCTACTCATACAACCAAAAAAAAAAACCCACCGAATTACGAGTTTGAAGTTTGAAGTTTGAAGAAAATGTATTTTGTTAAATTCATTGGCCATATTGGATCCGACATTTTGAATTTTGCATGTCTGATCCATGTCAGGTTGGGAATCAGCAGCCAAAAATCTTTAAAAAAACATCTCGGTTGAATCGCAATTTTTGGGATAGTACGTATTAACTGAGAAAATGATTTGTACGGATTTATTTTGTCACTCAGAGTCATTTTTACATTCTTCGGGAATCGACCCCATGTTTATATACCAAATAATAACTGTTATTACTATTACTATTCTATTAGTTAAATTGCTATTACGGCCTTGGTTAAATTCTCACCCTCTCGTAATCTTACATTCACACATCCTTCGGGAATGTGTTCTGTGTACTGATATTAGATTCGTAATTCGTTTTCGGTCCGGTTATTCGATTCGTAATTTGACTACACCAATTCCTGTACCTTTAATAATCTGTTTGCACCCTGCCCCAACGTCAATTGACAACGAATCAATTGGTCTATATAATAAATGCCTATAGGAAACTGGTAAATAAGGTTTAAAATCGACCAATCGACAAAAAAAACTTTATACGCATCCATTTTTTTTGGAATAAAGAAAATTGTTTTATGTAATTATTGCCAATATATGCGCGAAATAATTATTAAATTAAATTTTATCGTAAAATAGCCGGTTTACATATTAAATTGTATACGTAAACAAATGTAAAATGTAATTAACAATTCATTCAATTAACAATTGTATATTTAAAAACACATTTTAAAATAACATTACTATATAATTTACTATATATACGCCAGATCTATACGAGTTATATTATTTTTATAATATACTAAATAAATACACAAACAATTTTGTTTCGCACGTTTTCCATTTAAAAATTATAACAATTATTTTTTATTTGTTTATCAAACGATTTTAAAAATATGTAAAATATTTTTCTATCATAAATGTTTTATAATACGTTGAATAATAATATATATATATATATATGGTATACAATGGGTAATTTATTATAAAATTTGGTGATGTTGGTACCTTAAGACAAATACCATAAATATTATTTGTATCTAATCTAATTACATACAACAATGCAATCAATCCAATTGTAATACCATATACTTGTGTATTTCAACCATTCATACACTTTACGGAGGTATTTTTTCATCAAATTTAATCCAACACGGTTCTTTTTGAAATTTATTTAGTTTATTCATCACAATCAAATCACATCACATCACAAAGATATCGTTCAATAAATTCTATAGTTTATTTAAATATATTGATAGTTTACTTTTGTCGGCATAGTTCTGTTCAAATACAGTCATAATTATATAGAAGAAGAACAATATCAAATTTATAACAAAGATAAAAGAAAGCCAATTATTTGTAGTATTTACCCTACCATGTATTAATGATTATTAATTTAACGATTAAACAACATAATTTAAACAAAAAAATATCTAATTTTAATATGAAACATTTATATAAACAACAATAAATAATGCATTGTTTGGCCTGAGATTAAAAGATAGGTATAGGTTTTCTGCCAATTTCTTTTTTTTTTTGAAAATGGTCAATTGAAGATTTAATTTGTCAAAAAAAAGTTAAAATATATGTCTTTCGTCTATAAATAAATGTTGGGAAACTCGACATCGTTGATAAATTCAAAGTTCAAAGTTTCAATGGTCAAAGATTTCCTATGAATCTTAAATCTTTCCGGGTAAGTGGAAGGTAGGAGGAGGAGGGTTGGAGAAGCATCGTATGCCTCATTATTTATGTGAAGAAGTGTGAATTTCATTTGTATATTGTGCTAACGGTCTTCTGTATCGGATGACGTCTATTGGACGAAAATCAAACGATTCTAAATTTGAAAGAGAGAATATTTTTTATTGCAATTGGTTAAATAGTTGTTTAGTGTTGAGGTTACACAAACATCAACAGTTTAATTTTATTGATTTATTTTAAGATTAATACATTTTTTTTGACCTAAACTTGTGTCATTCAAATCCTAAAAATTATATAGCAATGTGAGATATTGGTAATAGATTTCATTTCAAAATTGAATTACATTAAATTAAACTAATTGATAATAAATTAATATAACATTTCGTGCTAAAATTAAACTATATAAGAAATTGTAATATAAGTGGAAAAAATAGCAAAACAAGTGCAAATTGAATGCGTAGAACAAAAAAAGTTTTAAATAATAAATTATGGTCTACTAAAAAGTCTACTGGATAAAATTTGAACATACTAATCACATGCATAATTTTCTTCAAAAAATGTTGTCTTTTCTTACCAATTGTTTAAATTCCTCTGACGTTAAAACATGTTTTCTCTATATTTACACATATGGCGTTAATAATAACAGCAACCAACAATAAAAACAAAAAACAAAAACACCCCCAACGATATATAAGAAAATTATTTTATTCATTAATTTTAGTTTTAAATTAAATATTATACTATATTAATTTTATTGATAGTAAAATTTTATTTATTTAAACTGTCAGTATTTTTTAATCACAACAATATTAAAAGATAATTACATTTACATATGATATATTTTTTTTAAATTTGATTAGTCGCATTATTCATAATAATTAGATTGAATCATTGTTTTTTAAAACATTTATATCTTTATCTTGTTTATTTTAAACAATGACGCCATATCTAATTAAAATCTAATTATCTAAACGGTTACAATAATGAAGCTGTCATGACAGTGGCACTTGGCAGTGACAGTGAATTTACCTGTCACTGTCAATCGCGTTTACAATGAAGACAGTAAAATTCCACTGTAAACGCTTTTACAATAGTACTGTCACTGCCAACTGTTTGGCAGCACTGTCATCGGTGGTCACAATAAAATTAGACAGTGGACAGTGACTGTGACAGTATTGTTGTGATGTGGTGACAGTGAAAAATTATGTTTATTATCAGTATATATGAATAGTTTTTTCAACGTGAAGAAGTGTTTTTATTCGTTATTATTCAAAAATGTTCTTTTCGAGAAAAATTGCAATAAAACATGATTTTTAAAATATTCTTAAAAAAATTCAATTTTTCTTTAGGCTTAGGAAATTAATTATCTCAGATCAAATTTCCCCTTCCAGATCACACGTTGTACCAGTACCTATTTTTCTCTAAAATTGCTCCCTTGTCCCTGCCCTGTCTCCCATGTACTTGTCATTTCAATTTGTGTGCGTGAGATGATGCCTTGATTATTTTGAACTTCGTTGTACACCATGATTTGTGGAGAAAGGTGAAAAAAATGGAGTCCAAAAAAAATTAAATTTTTTCCAAAACGAAACTAATACGTTACATACTAAAAGCACATGCTTAATTATATATTTAATAAAAATTCCCCATTTTAAAAATGGATAAACAATTACTAACCCATAAATAAAAGAAGAAAAACAAATAATTTATTATTGGAATATAGAATGTCAATGACGCGCATAATATTTTCCTAAAAAATATTTGTTTTGTTTATTATTGCGATTTAAACAAAATGTAATTATTCTTATCGTGTATTATAATCGCAATTTATTGTAATAAAAATAAATAAGAATAACAAAACAATAAAATAAACCTGAATATGAGATATCTCAAGGTGGCTATCCTATACATATATACTTAAATGGAAAACTGATTATGCCCCTGACTATTTTTGCACCAACCTTTCACGGTTCTTTTACACGAATTTATGCGATTTAAATTTCAATACTATTAGATAAATATTCATCTCAATTCTATTTTGTTTTAAGACAAATATGGGTAACATTATCCAGTCGTGGAAGTTCTTACTACCCTGGTCTAGAACAAAAGTTCTATAGTTTGGTATGGAACAACTGTTTGCTTTTCAGTGGTTTTCAAGCCATCAACTTTCCAATGAGTTTTCAAAACCTATTTTAATGGATTTTTTCTGTTTTCCAACAAAATACCCAGGGCCATTGGCTCAAACAATCAAATATTGCACCCTAAAACATGATCCGCTAAAGGGTTAATGTTATTAAGACAGAAATACCCTTTGTTAGTTAATTTTTGACTGCGTTTTAATGAAATGTTTACCACATCATGTGACTTATTGTTAATCAAAGTTTTTTTGGCACATGGAGTTTAATTGATCAGTTCGTTTTTTTAATTCGTGTAGATTTAAAAAACTAGCAATTACGAAATCTGTGTAGCAAATCGTTATCTTTCTCGACTGGCTTTATCTCTGTATCGGAGCATACATTTTTAACTTTAATTTGATGTTATTTTTGTGTTGTAATGTATCAGGTATTGTGTTTCCATTATTTTCATAACCGAGCTGTTACGGTTTTTAATTAGAAGAGAAGGTACGCCGGTTCGAATTTGTTCTGATTAGATATGAAAAGATTTTACTGTTGCTCAGGATCTGTTCATTTCATTTGATTTCATTAAAAGAAAATCAACCCCATTGGGCTAAATGAATTCACTTACAGAGATACTACAAAGTTAATATCTAAAATAGCAATCACTTACGCATTGGCAGTAACTATCTGTTTAACGCATGAATCAATTATTCATAAAATTTTACTACCAAATGAAATGGAAAAGTTTGGAATGGTATGGGAAACGTTTAAAACGAACTAAATATTATTTTGTAACCAAACTCTATATTCAAAATCTTTTTGAACTAGGGATTTACCTATGCAACCTTCGAACTTAATTCACAATTAGCAAAAAGCTGATGTTCAAAATTTCATTCAAATCGGTCCAGTGTATAGTGTTGGAATAAAAGTTGCGACAGTAAAGTGTTTGACCGATTTTCTGAAATTTTCGATATTTTTTCTATTTGAATTCGGAAAGATTAAATGAAACGTTTAAGCAACATCAAAAATATTTAATTATATTTATATGAAAAATTTAAATTTGGCAAATAAAAAAAACACACCCGGAAGTGAAAAATTATTTACATTTCACTTTTCAAAAAAACAAAATAAACATTTATTTATATATAACAAACCAACACAAAAAAAGTTATTCTTATCAATGTGGTTTTTACATCAATTAAAAAACATATTGTTCTGTATCAAATATTGAGTCAGAAATGTAACATGTAATTGATAAACAATTGTTTTTTTTATTTGTAATTCGTTTTTTTTTATATAAAAACGGTGGCAGACTAACACCTATAACAGAAATCACGTACGGATACCCAGTGGGGTAAAGGAAACTTAAATTTATCACTAATCAACTCCTCATAAACAGAAGTGTCACATTAATATATACAAATTCATTCTCAAGAACACCATTGGATTTGTACGAAAACTTCTGGGTGGGACTTCGTATCTTACATTTTTCTCGGAAATCAATAACAAAATTACCCTATACTGAAAGTACGTTCATAAAATAAAATAAGTATTGTGTAGTATTATTAAATAAAAATCTATAGAATAGTGTATGTCCCATAATAGTTTAATAATATACTTGGGTCAAAGGTAATAGTTAATCATGATATCACCATACGACCATGTATACGTTTATTTATGTAAAACGACAGTAATTAATGTCCGGTTCTCTATTACTATTATAATAGGTGATTTTAATTATCAAACAAAACAATTTTTAAACTGGGATTTTTTGTTCTAACATTCAATTAAACAAAATATTTAGCCATTGTTATATTTTGTGACGTCCCATTTATCGGGCACCTTAACTGGATGTCTTTTCTGTATATGTGACGCTGGTTCACAAGGTAGTGGTCACGGAAAACAAAACCTTACAAATTGTCTACCCTGTAAATGATCTCTGTTTTTCCTAAAGCATCACTTAAATCAATCATTTGCACCTACCGCAATCAATAGTTTCAGTTGTGTTGACTAAATTCTAAATTCATATTGTAAATTTAGTCAAATGTGAGTCTAGATGAATCTGGGGGAATGTAAGGTTCACTGAAAGGTTCATTCCGAATCAAAGGCTAAAAACGTAAGTGTGAATCCCATGCGGTTGGACGTTCGGTAAATTACCGAACACCGTAAAACAATAAATTATAGAACCAAAGGCATGGCCTTCTCTTATTGATCATTGCGGATGGTTTGCAAACTCTGATCGATTGCTTAAAGAATGCTAAACTGGACATAACAGGAAACAGGAAAAGGAAACACGACGGCCCGTTCCACTACAGCGTTAGAAATAAAATAGGTATATTCGACACCGACGGCTCGAATATTGTAATGGGTAAAGCGAAAGAATCATTCATTGATTTCAACCGCATAGATGAGAGATTTTGTACACTACGGATAAAGGTAACATTTTTCAATGTAACACTTATACCCCAACAGAAAACTATGCAGGCACGAAGGAAATGTTTTACGAAACGCTTAATCGTATTTGTGATCAAGCGCCTATTCGTGACGTTAAAATTGTGCTTGGTGATTTTAATGCACACGTGGGTAGAGCAATCGTATTTCGACCCACAATAAAAACGGGGAACGTTTAATCAATTTCACAATGTCAAACTATATGATAATATACAGCACACATTATCCACACAAGTAAATACACAAAGTGTTTATCCGATGCGAAAACAACAAACCAAATAGAACGTTTGACACAATTGATATTTTGACTCCATTTCATGCATTGAAAATTGATAATATAATATTTTTAATCATGGCAATAACGTAAAACTTAGGTTTTAATTAAACCAATGAATCTAGATAGGATTAACCTTTTTATCCTATCTAAAAACTCATCCAGAAACCAAGTTACATTTTCTGTCTTTGAAGAATTGTTTGAAAACATTTGAGTTATTTTTTCTTACTGTTTTTCAGTTTAGGTTTCTTTTTCTCTCATATGTTTGCTTTTATTTTAAAAAATTTCATAATTTTTAACACGTATTATTAAAGCTTGGCCACCCAAAATCACTTAAATGTATTCAATGCATCATAGGTTCATCACCTGATTAAGTCATTCCGTTAAGTTTGGGGTTCTCTGAAAAAAAAAATTGCAAGTGAAACACGTAAACGTCAATATAAAATGAAAATGAAACGAAATCACATTTTCAGAAAATCTACGGTTCAGAGAACCTCGAACTTTACCGGCTCAATGGCAATATAGAATTACGAGGTTTACGGGCTTTATACTGATTCCACCATAGTACCGTAGTAACGAACAAAAAAAATTATGCAAAGAAAAATGTACAATTTGAAATCCCGAGTTATTAATGTAAATTAAAATGTGTTTGTATTTTAAAAGAACCAGAATGGAGTTGATAAAACGTATATGCAATGAAATGAACATTTAAATATCCGCAAACACTCTTATATATTCATACTATACTATATATGAACAATTTGGCATCCATCGAATTTCCTTATTCTTATGATAATATTGCAAAATGTAGGACAAAAATTCAATGTTGCTGCAAAATACAAGTAGAAAAAATTTATATATAATTTTATTAAAAAATGAAAGAAAAAATGCCAAAAAATATTTTCATATTATAGAGCAAATTGTTTATAGTTTACGTATATATTCATATAAATTGTCTATATGTATAAATGAATTAATTATAAAAAATGTATCGTTCATCGATTTCCCACATACAATATATTAATAATAAATGTTTCTTTGATAAACATATAGAAATTAATTTGTTAGCCTATAATATAATACATTTTAAATTCGTAGTCGATTGTATAATCCATATTGTAATAAAAGCGATAAAAATCAATATATTAAAAAAGTGCCACGCATTTCATTATACCATCAATATTTCAATGTTTTTATGCAAAACAAAAAAAAAACATTAATATGAAGTCCACGAGTTCAACACGACCTCACAAAACTTAACTTAACATAATATTAATATGCGAATTGCGAATATGAAATAAAACGAAATATTTGCGTACAGATATATTGTTAAAATAAATATATGTAAAATGGAAGTACGTCAGCAAATTTTGAAATAATCAAGAACGAATTTGACAACGTCAATTTGCTATTTTTTTAATATATATAGGAGAATTTGAAAAATTATTAACATAAATTTATTATATAACAATTAATAATAAAATATTTATTGAATTATAAATTGTTTGAATAAAAAAATCCGTACGAAGTGACCGATCAACGTTTTGGATGGAGTCATTTTTTTGACCATAACTCCTTAACCACTTGACCGATTTACGCTCATCCTTGAACTTTATTTCATTTTTTCGATTGTGGTTAAAAGTCCAAGAAAAAGTTTCTGAAGATCGATTAAGAATTTTTCAAGTTATCCGATGGGCCATTTTTAGTTTCATCCGAAACCTCCCCCTTAGAGCTACCTTCCCCACCAAATCCTAATAAATAAAATAAAAAGGATATTTATTTTTTTTTTCAATTGTACATTGGTTTTCGGGATTACAGAAAAAAATTACGGAACAGCTTCGAATAAACCGAGAACAATCCAGAACAATTTTCAAAATTGGAAAAGATAGATGACCAATTTCACATAGCTGGTAATGCCATTTAGAGAGTTGTTCCAGATCTCAAATTTTTTGGTTCCCGGTTGTTCTCTGTGTGAATTAAATTGTTCCAAAGAATGTAGACTATGAACGTTGCAATTCTCGAAAAAAATTAAATTTAAAATTTCACAATTATTTTAGATTTTTCACTAACTAATTTTGGTAGACAAATATGTTTCTCTATATCAATATATATGTTCTAATAGTCAACATATTTCGACTCACCGCCAAAAAAATCAGATAGGCCCTCATGACTCTAAAAAAAGGAATCCATAAAATAGAAGATTTAGAAAAATTGATTTTCCGGAAAGCTTGATCTATTTGTGTCCATAAAACAATTAATTACCTTATTCGTATATAGTTGTAGTCAGAGTCCATGTTTGAGTTTTGGTGAGAGTTGGAGTCGGAATAGATGTAAAATTTGGCCAACTCTACGAAACTTTAATAAACGCAAATTAATTAAAAAAAAAATCGCTTCAAATTTTTTCAACATTTATATAAAAAAAACCATCTGGTATAAGTCACTTTACTGTACGTAAGTGGATAAAATATGTTTTTAAAATAAAAAGTATCATAAACAATAAATGAGTCATTAAAGCAAAGAAAACAAAACACAGGTTTATATGGTAAAAACCCATATGATGGACTCATTTGAATAATTGGAATGCTCTCATGAATATTTATTTATTTTTATTATTTTTTTTGTTTTTCTAAATAAATGTCGATGTAAACAAATAATATTGTATTGTAAACTTACAATTTAATATTATATAGTATAGAAAGAAAACAAAAATGATTAATGTTGCCAAAAAATAAAATCATATATTGTACTTCACATTTTTCGCAACGTCATAATTAAGTTTTATCTTTGTTATGATGCCGTGAGATGAAATTCGTATTTACTATTTACTTTTATTTATTGATTAATATTCGCTGTCAGTCGTTCGAATATTTTTTTTTTTTAAACAAAACAAATCTCGTGATGGTCATTTGTAATCGATACAAAAAGAAAACACAAACAAACAAACAGCATTATTAAGAAAGATCAAATCGTATATATTATAAAGCGTGCAATTTATACACACCCGTTGTAATAAATAATTATATACCTTGATTTAGTTGAGCTTATAATTTGTTTATAATTGTTTTGAATACAATGCATATTTAACGATTTCTATAGAGTAATTTAACTTGGATTATCATTCAACATTCGTTTTGTTATATACTACCAATAAATATAAATAAAAAAAAACTTGTTCCATTCAAACAAATAGCGTAAAAAATACGCTGCCAAGCAAACACCTAAAACATTAAGCACTCGCCAGCGAATTCCTCATAAAATTTTTGTATAAAACGATATTTGTTGCACTAAAATATTCAAATTAATTATCAAATACACCTTTTGATCTCTATATGGGGGTGAATTGATGCAGCGGGATCAGAAAATGTTCTAAATATAAAATTTTCCTAGTTTTCATCAAACTTTGTGATCCAAAATTTCACGTCAGTTACCTAAAAAAATAGAGAGAGATATCTCCAATAATCCTTTGGATTTGTGTCCAGGTGTGAGCACAAGTGGTAATTTCATCAACAAGAAACAGAAGTAAACCACCGGCACAGCTTGAAGGCACAGCATTTCAAGTTATACTGTTTGAAACGTGCAAACTTTATGCGGATTTTTAAGAGATGGATGAGAACATGTCAACCGCGGATACATACAAAATTTCATCAAAATCTGTTAAGAAACGACCAAATTTTGTGTATGACGAACCCCGTCATACCGTGTGATGCCAAGTTTAATTACTACTCTACTCCACAATGGTGAAAAATAGCCCGGATTTTATTTTTTTCCAAGTGAAATTAATTTTACGCAAATGCACCGAAGTTCGAGGAGATCAGATTGACAAATAAAAAACTCGTACGAATTTACTGTATATATATGAATATATGAAAATATTTACGATAATAAAATTATTAATTAATAATTTAAACAAAATGGAAGTGAAATGAAAGTGAGTTTTTTTTTTCTCAATTTATCAATAAATACTTATATTATAAAAACATTCTAATGAAGTTGTTTATAATGCATATGTTAAAAGTAAAATATTGTGAAAGAATTCATTTTTCTTGATATCATTGCGATTACGATAAAATATATATGAACACACAAACAAGTTATGATGATCCGAAAGATATTCAAATATACGTTTAGGAGGGATTGATTGAAAAAAAACGCGATAAAATAGTTAAAGTTATTACCAATCAATTATCCATAAAATGTTAAACGAAATGATGGGCTCACGGCAACAGAATTCCGAGGTTTTCCGAGGTTGATACAATTTATCAAGAAATTGATAAGGTTGATAGAGAGTACTAGGGGTATGAAGTATAGAAGTACACAGCGAATCGAAAATAGGTACGTCCCTGTTTTCTAATAAAGGTGAATACAATTAATGGTGCCTTCTAGTTACTGTTCAACTGAATTCCAAATTCTTATTATAAAACATTAATTTAAATTAGTTAACGGGATTGAAAAGTGAAATCCATCTGACCTTAACTATATTAATGAACGTTACTTCTAATTGTGATGGCCTTTTGTGATTTACTCAGCAGAGCAAGGATAATAGAACAAATAGCAAAAAGTTCGTATATGTGCATCGTATGTCGGGTTCCATTCACCTAAGGCAATTAAACGCCATTACAAAGCCAGGTGGGTATCCACTGCCTCGTTTAGACGATATTTTACAAGAAGTAAGGGGTACTGCATATATGACAACCATCGATTTACGCAGCGGTTATTGGCAAATCGAAACGAATGAAAACGATAAAGAAAAAACAGCTTTCATTGCACCATTTAGAATGTATCAATTCAAAAGAATGGCATATGGATTACGTAATGCACCCATTAAATGATATTCTTTATTAAAAATGGTGGAAACAATATTCAGAAGACAATTCAAAAAATGGGATCAAAATGAGAGAAAAAAATTCATATAACAGTTAATACTACTGTAATTTTAGCTAATGGTATATTAAACTCATACCCACTATTACATATTTCTTCTTCCCCATTTACCATTAAGATCCGAAATTATTGGGTATTAAAAAGATAGACAAGCAGAATATCATGTACTCCAGACACTATTTCAAAGCAACAAATTAGGGGAGCGGGTCTAACTTAAACCGCTACCGAGTTATACGGTTTTGAAAAAATGCAATAATGCATTCCGTCATTAACTCATAACTTCTAACCTATCAAATCCAGAATAACCAGGTCAGGACCATTGATTTATAGGTAAATGAAATTAATAAGGCTATCAGGTATACCGTGATGAAGTGGGTGTTTTTTTTTTTGATGAAAGCATTTTATTTAAAGTATTGTCCTTTTGCTTTCTGCACATTTTGACCACCTTTCTGGCAATTTGGCAAAAACCCACACCAATAGAATTGTTCGTCTTTTGAAGCGAACCAATCAATCAAACCCAATTTTCGACTCCTGCATAGGAATCAAAGTGCTGCATTTTCCACACTTTTGAATCTTTCCCGCTTGACAGCTGGTCAGAAATTGTTTGTCGTTAAACATTTAACATTTCTGCCATTTGTTTTTGATTCAAAGTGTCATCTTCATCCAATATTGCTTGCAATTCGGGGTCTTCAAACTTTTTTGATGGTCTTCCACGTTCTTTATTTATCACATCAAAATCGGATCATCTCTGAACCGTTGAAAGCATCTTTTGCTTTGTGCTTCTGATAGAGCATGATCACCATATGATGCCCCGACTAGCATTCGATGTGATTCTGCACAACTTTTATTCAAATAAAACAACAGACAACCGAAACAGGCAAGTTCTGCACCTCATTTGCAATCAAAAAATGTATGGTACGGAAAGTTGTTTCTGCAGAGATTTTTTTTTATATTAGCACAAACGTTACATGATACATGAATAATTTTGTGTTTCCGCACATTCTGTGTAGTTTTTAAGTTTGAAGAACTTAAAAACGTTGCATACTTTTGCGCAAATAGACAGAAGAAACTTGCAGACTTGTTTTGAGACAAACCATTGAGTTTCATATGTGTTTTATATTTGCGCAACAGTATATACAAAAGTTTGCTTGGTTCAGAGAAAACATATTTTATATATCATTTTTCTTTCTACCAATTTTAAAACTAGTTCTTTTTTGTTGTAAGAAACGTAAATAAAATACTATAGTTTTATTATTAAACATGTGTGTAAAACATTTTATATACGTACACAAACGTTTATAAATCCACAAACTTTATATTTCAAAATATTTTATTAAGTATATTTTAGTATTGGTTTCCACTCGTAAAACTATAAAAAAAAAAAGGTAAGTGGATTTTTTTTCCACCAGATCCTACAAATTTGACAGAAAACCGGACAAACTTATAAAAACATTAGCGGAAATGGTTGTAATAAAATGATATTAATAAATATGTTTGACAGATGTCATAGCAACCAAACATAAAAAAAAATTAAAATTTGGTCAACAACAAATATTACAACATTTGTATCTTGACGCTTACTTAAAACCGGTATACCTGGTAGATCCATTCAGTTTAGAAGCATTTATGCTCTAAAGCGGAAAAAAACTATTAATTTTCAACAAATTTTTCAGAGAAATTGATTTTTGTCGGAATTATAAGTGATAAAAATTTTCCCAAAGAGCACTTCCCAAAGAGTTAATCAAAAAAAAATTTTTTTTATTCACCATTATCGCCATTTTACCATCTCACCGGATGCGACTAACGACTAACCGTGTACGTTATTTATAAGAAACAGATCCCTTTAAATGCACGGTATAAATGTATGAAAATACACGGTACATGTAAAAATATCTTTCATTTGAGTGCCGTATTCGTAAAACACACAACCGTCTAAACATCATTAATAAATAAAAATATAAAAAATAAATACATTACCAGCAAAAATCGTTAACGCAAAAAGAAAAACCGCATTAAAAATGCAACACCATTTTGTAAAGCAATTTATTGTGTGTATTGAGTACCTTGTGATAATATTATAATTCACGAATTGCAATTTAAATACAAAAGGGTCATTGAAAGTGATTGATCCAGTTTAAAAATTTTTTTATAATTTTATATCTTTTTGAAGGCTATAGATATACAGTTTTTAAGCCGGATTTTGTTATCAAAAAATGTACGGAATTTTTTATTTTTATATTATTGTATTTTTTTTTTTATTTTTTATATTGCAAAAACTTAAGATAACAAAAGTAAAGGAAATCGAAATATTGATTGGCGTCATTGATTATATGTTAAACAAAAATATGTGTTCCTATTATAAAAAAAAAAATATATATATATATATATATATATATAATATATATAAAAAACAAACAAAAATTATTG
This sequence comes from Dilophus febrilis, assembly GCA_958336335.1. Lineage (NCBI taxonomy): Eukaryota > Metazoa > Arthropoda > Insecta > Diptera > Bibionidae > Dilophus > Dilophus febrilis. Next base: position 36,882,245 of record OY284471.1, read on the forward strand.
TGGGTTATCGATGTTTCCCAAAATCATTTCAATTCATAGCACGACGTACACCAACACACATTTTGTTTTTTTTTAATTTACACTTGAATTATTATTTTTATATTTTTAAAATATCTATAAAAAAATGTGCCAGAAGATACATATGCGGATTTCTGTCCACGGATTTGCATTCGAAGTATTTTTGCATATAAAATATTTTTTTGGAGATTATTTTTACAAAACAGTTAAAAAATATTTAACTTTTATTTTAAATCCTCTCGCTTTTTCAATTTTTTTCCTTTAATTGATAAATTCAACCCAATTTGTGATGGGTAAAAATTTAAAAAAAAGTTTTAAAATACGAATGCAAATCCGCGTGGACCAAGAATCCGCAAATGTAAACGTGCCTTATTGTGTTTTGCATTTTGATTGACTGAATTCTTAGATTTATGAGCATTTTTACTACACTTTTATAATAGATATAAAAACAAAAATATCAATATAATAATATATATTTGTTGAATATAATAATATATGCACACTTACCGGAATTAATGGTATCGCTGACATTTTTTTTTTTGTAGGTTTTGATAGCCGATAAATTCCTAATTTTAGTAATAATTTTGAAATTATATTATTTGATCGATTTTTTTCCAATAAATAAATTATAATTATATATATTTAAAATTTAAATTACAATTAAATATCACAAAAACTGGAGAAAAAAAAAGACAGTTGAAATACAGAAAAAATTATTAATAATAAAATCAAATCAATGCTGAAAACACACGAAAATTATTGCAATTTGCACACACTAAAAAACACCCGTATCGAAAAAACAGCAATTATATAAACAAAAAAAAAAGTAAAAAGATTACTTTGCGTTGCAGCGGCTTTTCTATTTTTATATTATAACGTTATTTGTTTTTTTTTATTGTTATATATAACAAAATCACAATATGTATATCGTGTATATGAATGCTTAAAAATATATAATATTTATCAATAACAGATATTTTTTTGTTGCAAACGATTAGAAAATTTAAAAAAAAAATATATTTTTTTAGTTTTATGTTAATATTAAAAATTAATTAAACGAGCACAAACACCCTGACCATTGAGCATATAAAAATGAACTGAAGAAAATCTGACTGAAATTGAATATTTGAATTATTGAAATGAAAATGAAAACTGAACGTGAACAGTGAACTGAACAAAGAAAATGAACAATACAGTAAAAACTTATGACTTCCCCAATTCCATATATCCTACAGTATAATTTACATTTTTTATATGCTATTTCATTTTGAGCTTTTAATTTTGAGTGATTTTGTTGTTTTTGTTTTGCGTTTATTTTATTTACTTCAAGCTTTTTAATAGTGCAATGTTTTTAAACGAGGGGAGGTTGGGTACGTATAAAGGTGCGAACACATGGGCGTCTCTGTGAAACTATTTGCGTCGACGAACAACGTTACGTTCAAAAAAAAACTTTGAATGAATTCGAAAACCAATTTTGGAGCGCTAAATGCTTGATTTTTTTTGACATTAAATGGAGGGGACTCGAGCATTAAAACCGTTTTCCAAACCAAAATTTCGATAGTTACTAATTTAGTTGCAAATTTGGTTTACATACGAAATGAAAAGTTTTGAAAATTACATTTAGCATTCATTTGTTTACAATTGTTGTTGTTAAAAAATTATTTAATTAATTTGATATTATTTTATTTTGGATCACAGTAGTAATGCTATTTATTAAATATTCAAAAGAAAAAGCGGTGCTGTGTCTCTGGATTTAGGCTAAAAGGGTTTATTTTTTACTACGAACACTAAAGCGGCAATTTTTGTATTCAATTTTCCTTTCGAAAATTGCTTGAGATTTTACACTTATTCAATTTTTTTTTTTTATTTTATCATTTCTTTTTAATAACAAAATATTTTGAAATTAATTTGTATTTTGTGTTGGGTTGGTAATCACTTTTTATGGTTATTATAACTATTGTATTTTTTAAATAAACCAACAGTAGTTAACATCAATAATAAAAAATAATAGATGATGATGCAATGAGTATATATATTTTAAACCAATCATAACAAAGAGTTGTTTCGAAAAAAATAGAAAGCACTTCTATTTCATTCAAGTTCACTCAAAAGTGTTGCTTTTCTATCCCACCACACTACTTCACCCATATTTTTCATTCAATTATCGAATTGATTGGCTTTGTGTAAAGGGGCACTTAGGTATAAAATAGCCGCGTTCCATTCAATTACCTGGAGTAGGTAAGAGTAGAAAAGAGTAGATGTTTTCTACTCCGACCGAACTACTCTTTGCTATATTAGCCGCGTTCCATTCAATTACCAGGAGTAGGTAAGAGTAGGTAAGAGTAGAAAAGAGTAGAGATTTTCTACTCCGAACTACTCTTTGCTATATTACGGAGTAGTTCGGCGTAGAAAAGAGTAGATGCTTTCTACTCTTATCTACTCCTACCTACTCCTGGTAATTGACTGGAACGCAACTAATGATAAAATTACTTTCGGCATTGCAATCCAGTGGCAAGATTTTATAACTTCGAAAAGTTCGATACTCGATAATTTATCATTTTACTCGATTCAATAGACCATTTTCCAAAAAAAATAATGACAGAAAACATAACCTATTTTTCAATCCGTGGGCCAAACATTGGATTTCTTTTTGTTATTTAAATATATATTTCTTTACAAAAATTAAAATTTTTTTTTTAAATTATGTTTTTTAGGCTGAATTCCATTTCAAAATTTAGAATGCTAATGACTAAATACTAATGTAGTCTACTATGCAAAATACTAATACTAAATGCTTACTTCCCCTTTTTTAATGTCTAATATTTAGTCATTAGCACTCTAAATTTCGAAATGGAATCCAGCCTTAATGTTTAATTATTAATAAACAATAGTAAAGTAATTGTGATTATGATTATTTAAAAAGGCATTTAGACACATACCAGGTAAATATGCAAGTATATTATATAATTACATATAAATATGGTTACAAAAAACATAAATGGTTTCCTAATATCTCTGATATTGTTGTTTTACTTGCAAATTATGACTTTAAATAGTGGGACAGCCAAGAAAATTACATTTTCAAGATATGCGGAACAACTGAAAGACATTGAAAAACAACCATATATAAATAAAATTCATATATTTCAAGAAGATCCGTATTTGATGAACAGTTACTTTCCCAAATGTTTCTAGTGTAGAAATTTACAATTATTTGGTAAATAACAAATCACATTACACATCAAGTGAATTTAAGGCATTTAAATCATTGGAAGCATACCGATTATATATGATGGTGGATGGGTAAAATATTTGGGTGGTAGATATACATCCAATGTATATTGTTTTGGGAAAAGTAATTTTTAGAAATACATGATAGAGTAATCATGAAATTGAAGTGCTCATTTAATAAATATAGTATATGTCTTAATAATACACAGGTTCTGCATTCCCAATCGCTGAATTTTAAACCATTTCAAGCTTGCATTCATTTGCCACTATCCCTATCTTCTTCCATTGAACAATTAACAACACAAAACTTAACCGGCATTTTTATCACTATTATTATTTTTATACGTTTAACATAAGATAATTAATATTTAAAGTATAAAAATATTTTTTTTTATCAATTAAACTATGTGAATATTATCAAAATAATTCTGAAAATAATTAATTAATTGTTTTGTAAAATATTTGAAACAATCAAAACTATTTACATATAAAAATAAAGCATTTATTTATTTGTTTGGGCCACGGATTGAAATTTTTATTTTTTATTTTGACAGATAAGTAAAATGCTCTATACTCGATAACGCTTCGATATGAAGGTGATGTAGCCACAGCATGGAATAGATCGAATGACATAAGGTCTTCCACCAAAATACGAACACAGTCTTTAAAACTAAAATTAAAAGAATAATAAAAGAAACATATTTGTTTTTTTTTTTTAATTTATTTTTTGATGTTTATATAAATATAATATTTATTTTATTATTTTTGATATAATAATCGTAATATAGTAATAATAATAATAATAATAATAATAATAATAATAATAGAGATAATTTTATGTTTAATTATTTTTTAACCGCAGCAAAGGTTTTTTTTTCCCATCTCGTTTCTTATTCATCTTTTTTTTTTCTTTTTTTTTTTAAATGTTTGATCAAATTCGAAAATAATATTAAAAAAAAAAAGTGAAAAGTACTATTTTCGAAATGTATTTAATTATGTGTTTTTTTTTTTTTTTAACGATTAGCTTCTAATAAATGGTAAATTAATTTATTTTCATTTGTATTTTATAGATTTTTTTTTTTTACGTCTGAACAACAGCAAACAATTTTGGGGATTTATTTTTTAATTTAAATATTTTTTTCTTCATTTGTTTTTTCTTCTATGGAATATACCACACTTTTTTTATTTGATTTTTTTTCTTTTTTTTTTTTTTATCATGATTTTTTGATTTTTCGTTTTGTAATGATTATAATAATAAAAAAAAAAAAAAAATAGCGAAAAAATATTGAATAAAAATTGATAAAATGTTAAAATTAATTGTAAATATACGCAAAAAAAAAATAAAAAAAATTAAAATATGATATAAAATTTTAAGTAAAAATTATATTTTAAAATAAAATAAAATAAAAATGGGATTAATTAAAATATTAATTAATTTTTTTGTTTATAAAATAAAAATTTAATATTTATTTTTCTTTTTTAAATATGGAGTATCGTTTATTCAAAAATTGTGTGTGTGTGTGTGTGTGTTTTTTTTTTTTATTTATATTATTTTTTGTGGAAATTATCCTGATGATGATTTGTTTTTTGATTTTATTAAAGGAAAATTTATCTAATAAACACGAAAATGAATAAGTTAAGTTAAATTTTTAAAGTATTAAAATTTTATTTTTAATTTTTATTTATTGGCAATAATATATTTATATAATTTGAATATTATTTTTTTTTTTGATTATGTAATTTTTAAGAATGAAGATTTTTCTATAAAAATTCTAAATAAATTTTAAAAATATGAACTTTCTATTTTTTTTTTTTTTTAAATTAATTAATATTTTTTTCAATAAATTTCTATTTACTAAAAAAAAAAAATCATCTATTTTTTTTAATATTCATTTATTATGTAATTTTTTTTTATTATTTCTTCTAATTTCATTATATTTTTTTTCTTTTATCATCAAAATTCTTCTGGTAAACCAATAAAAAAAAAAAAAAAATAATAAAAGTTTTCGTGATCGATTCTTTTCTTTTTTCTTTTTTTTTTTAATCAATAACGGTGATGATGAAATTATGTATTTTGGTGACAGTGTGGTGGTGGTGGTAGTTGGTGATGATGACTGTTTTTGTTTGGTTTTTTTTTTGGTAAATATGAATATTTATTAAAAATAATAACCTTTAAAAATTGTTTATTTGATTTATAAATTTTCTGTTTATTTAATTTTTATTGATAATAAAACAAAAAAACAAAAATTAAAAAAAAAAAAAAGAACAATGAAATATTTAATTAATACATTCAGTTTTTTGTTGTTTACCGCCAGTATTTTGAAAACCCGGTGGCATTGGAATTGAGGAAAATTTATCAAAACTATTTGTATAACCATTTGTTAAGTTATTCATGAATATATTTTGACTTTGATCTGTGTTCAACCAATTCGAATGAGAAAATGAGGAGTTCACCTATAATTAGAGAAAAAGAAACAAACATAAACAAAAAAAAAAAATCAGAAGAAAAACAAACCAACATCAAACAAAAAATAAATAAAAAAAAAAAAAAAAAAAAAAAGATTAAAGAAAAACGAAACAAATAAAGAAAAAATAAACAACAAAACAAAAAAGCAGTCGCATTTAAAGAAAACATTTTTTTTTAAAGTTTAGTTAAGGAAAAGGATTTGATTTTTTTTTCTTCTAAAATAGGAAATGAAATAAAAAAAACTTTAAACTAAATGTATATTGAATTTTTTTTTTAATATTTTATTTATACAAAAAAAAAAATTAATATAAAATATGTATTTTTCAATAATCAAATTTCAATATTGAAATTGGATTGGATTGCAAGTGAATGGACAAAAAATTGTTTGATGCCAGGCTAATATAACTGTTTATAACAATTGTTTTTGGCTTTTTTTTTTTTATTTTGCTCTGGCGGAGGGGTCATGAAAAAAAAAAGAAAAGAAAACAGACCGAAAAACAATTTCAATACTATGAGGAAAAAAAAAAACTCTTAGTTTTGATTATGTAAAATCTTATCCTCCTCATTTGCTGCAATCCTAAAATTGATTAAACTATCTATAATGAAAATGGGTGCATAAATGCTGAAACAAGATTAGAATTTTTTAGAAAAATTCTTTTGAATAGATCAATGATCAATGATGACAATGAAAATGAAGTAATTTGAATGCTTATCCAAATTGCATTGACACAATTTCCAATTGGATTAGGCGATTAGGGTGGAGATAAGTGGTGCAAAATAGTGGGGAGGTTATTTTTAAATTTAGTATTCAACAACATACGTCCATTCACCAAAAAAATCAACTAACTTTATACCATTCATTATCAGATATATGATAGTATTATATTGTATTAAAATAACAACAAATAAATATTACATTCCCAACTAACTTCATAAAAATAAATTCGGAGGTTCAGAACCGATGCCGTCAAGTACTCTTATCAAAAATAGGTAGCAAACACAAATGGTGGCGTAGCAGGGGACACGTCATGAGGATGAATATATTCTTAAGGACGATTAGTGCAGATACCACTTTCCGAACAATGAACTTTTCTAAATTTTCAATTATTTAGACTACACAACCGAATGAGCCGAGGTTTAGTCGGGGTAAAAATCTAACCCTAGTTAACTGACGGAAGCTACCGTCCGTTTTCACATAGAAATAATGTATTTAATATGTTTAATATGTAACATACGACGGACACGACGGTCCGTTTTTTTTCTATTTCTATCGGTCTTTTGCTCTCCAACAAATCACTAAGTATTTGTTTCGTTAAAAAACGGAAGAGAATAGAAATGATTCTATTTTTCATCCGTTTTTTAACATAAAGATTTTTTTTTTCAGAAAATTATTAGTATTTATATTGTTATTGCGTGAATTTGAGAATTTGTGAGAGCACAAACAACCGAACCGTATAGCTTCCGTCAGTATGTGCAGCCCCTAAAAGTTTGCTTTTATTCACCTTTTAGGTTAAATGAATGTCGATTAAACAAATTAAATGGATCGTAAATCAGGCTAGATAAAAATCGTTCAATCGTAAATTTAAAATTGGAAAAATTATCGATACGTATCGTAGTAAATCATGCTAGACCCCCTGAATTTTTTTTTTAGGCAAAATCGCAATTAGTGGTTGGTGGCTTTAAAATGAACTTTAAAATATGGTGCACAAAAAATTATGTTACAATAGTAATTGAAAGAGCAGCATTTATATTGGCAGGTCCTTATAACTGGAACCCTATTTTGCTATTTTACAGTTCCCAGTATAACTTAAAATGAGTGGTTGGCATCGACCAGGTTATTACCGGGTAAGTACCTACCACTATTTTGGCGAATGATTTTTAGCGCGCTTGGTATATACCTGGTTAGCGCGAGTTACAGTACCCGCCTTTATAAAATTTGGGTACCCTGGAAAACACCTGAAATGAACCTGGTACCAAGTTTTGAACTACTAAAAAATGAGGGAATTTAGTAGAGAGAGAGAGAGAGTAAGAGAAAGATAAACATCTCTTTGGTTGAAACTCAAGAGTAAATATTTTCGAATATGAACCAATTTACTTCTGCGAATTAGACTACAAATAATTATAAAAAATAATTCTTTCAGATTGTTCTTTTTTTTGTTAAATTTCTGTCAATTTTTTTTTTTATTTTTTATTATATTGGCATTCAAAACGACACTATAAAATACCGGCCAAAATTCCAGCAACATTGAGTCTTTCCTGGTGTTCTATACGAACTACTTAAATTACGACTATAAATTGCACTTTAGTTTAGTCCCAATCGATTGTTTCTGGTACTGTACCGGTCACACATAATGGTAATTCAAAGGTCCAATGAATGGCATGTACCAATATCGGACAGTTCCTGGAACTGTACCAGAGAATTGTAAAGTCATTATACAGTTCCGATAATTATATGTTAACAAAAGTTGCTTATCGGTACCGTACCGTGCCAATAAATACGGTACTAGCAATTACCAATTACTTTACACTTTTTTACTTTACTTTAAAGAACCATTTTTATGGTAAGAGAAATAATCTGGTAGTTGTTCCCGGTTAATAATTTGTTGCTGTTTGTTGGTAATTTCGCACTAGTATGATTTATTGTGTACAAGTAAAGTAAAGTATTATTTTTGAAGTGTGCGAGTATCATTTTTAGTTTGAATTTATGGGTTCCAGTAGTAGAAAATGACCGTGTGTATATGATTGTCAATGCGCGAGCACTATGAAATGAATGTGCGAGTATTATTTTAAGTGTAAGCCTTTGAATTTAGGTGCGCGAGTACAAATGTTAGTGTGCGAGTTTGAATTTAGATGTGTGATTATGTTAATTTTTGTGTATGAGTTGAGTAGTAGTAAATGATAATGAAAGTATTATTTTAAGTCGCACACTTCAAATAATACTCGCACGGTCATTTCATACTATTCACACGGTCTTCCTAGTCGGCCACTAAAAACCATACTCGCACAAGTAAATTCAAAATTTGTACACTTGAGTTTCACAATTGGGAAAGAAGTATTATTAGAAAAGATGCAAAGAAAATTCAAATTAAATAAAAATCAAAAATGGAATCAAAAAATTTCAAAATTTGGAATAATTTGTTCAAAAAAAATTTTTTATTTTTGAGTAGAATCATAAAATTTACTTTTTAAGAATGTCACCCCCCTTTAAGAATATTCTATCGTTTGGGGGTCATCAGGATACATTTTTTATGTGCCGCCAATGCAAGAACGATCGATAAATGATTAAAAAAAAAATCTAAATATTATTATAATAAATGTTTCAATAATTCTGAATAAATTTTCCAATTTCCGAAACCTACGATTTCATTCGATTTGAAATTATCACTAATTTTAATTTTAAATTGCACAAATCCCAACCCCTAAAATAATATAATAATATTAAAAAAAAAAAAAAAAAAGAAAAGTCGAATGATCAAAAAAAAAAAAAAAAGAAAAAAAATCGCTTCTAATTCTGTGTATACGAAATTTTTGATACTGATTATTTAATATTTTTTTTATAACAATAAATATAATATTCATATTATTATATAAATTTTTTAAATTGTTTCGTATGCGATAAAAGTTTTTTTTTTTTTTTAGGAAAAATAAATTTATCATTCTATATTTAACAATAAAAAAAACAAATAAATAAATGGTTAATAATACCATTAATTTCAACCAGAAAAAAATTAAAAATTTTTGGTTTCATTTACTTCTTTATTATTCATTTACTAATTTTTTTTGAATAGTATTTTTCAATTGAAATTGCTAATATTTGATATTTGTGTTTTTTTTTTTTTTTTTTTTAGATTCTCATGTATATTGAATATTATATTTGTTTTATAAAAGAGTGGTAAGTAAAGTTATAAATAAAAAAAAAAAAAAATTGGGGGAAAAAACTAATTAAAATTTAATCAAGATGATGAATTTTCAAATATTCCAACATCTCTAGAACATTTGCATTTACCTGGGCTGGAGAATTTTGTTGTTGTTGTTGCTGTTGTTGATTTATAATACTATTTTGTAAATTAATTCCATGTTGTGTTGTTGGTGGTGGTGGTGGTACATTATTATTACTTGTTCCACCAACACTACCTACAACATTTCCAAAAACAGGTTGTTGTAGTGCTGCAGCAACAGCAGCAGCAGCATTACGATTTGAAAAATCCATATTTTTTAATTTATTATTATCGCTATACAGACCAATTTGTTGTTGCTGTTGATTTAATTGTGCGGCTGCATAATAATCAGCAGCACTTAATTGAGATTGTTGTTGTTGTTGTTGTTGTGATTGTGCTGTTTGTTGTTGACCAGCCATATAGGTTGGAAATTGACGGAATGATACTATAGCCGGATCAAGTGCTGTCCAATCAGGCATACTACCATAACCTAAACGAATTGATAATATTAAATAAATTTTATGAATGCCAAATAATTAAAGTGTAAAATTAGACACAAACGGAGGCAGATAATTATACTCGAGACCGCCTTGGTGCTTTGAACAATCAGTTGATTTGAAAATGTTGTTACAACGCCCAATAATAGTGGCTTATTTTATAGGTCGAAATGGGTAGCACGTACTTGCCGCCAGGTTGGGGGGGATTTGGTTAAACTGGCGACTACGCCGCTTAAACTACAGTTTAGTTATGCCAACTTGTTAGGGGTCCAATCCCAATCAGCTTTTGTTCTGGACTTACAATGGAACCACCTGAAGTGTACCCTCCCGATTTGGCTGAAATGCTTTGATATGCTGTAGTACTCGAAAAATAAAGAGCCCCATATTTTTTTTTTTTTGGTTTCCTTGGTTATAAAATAAAGCGCCATATTAATATTCTGAAAACCCTTCAATTTATATGAGTGTCGTGAGATCCGAAAAATCTAACAGACAACATTTCCATTTTTCATCAAATCTCTAGATCCAAAATTTCAAGTCAATAGGCATCCGAACGAGACATCTCCAAAATAATCCCTTCTTTGGTGACAATCCCTCTCAAAGCTGAACTAACAAGGGAACATTTTTCGGTGTCCGAATAAAAAGAAACTATGGTACATAACGGCTGTTAAGGAAACGCACGGTAGCCTGTATATAGTATAAATGAGATTATTTTGTAAACGTACCTGATTTATTATTTAGATGATTCGATTGCGGTTGTTGTTGTTGTTGCTGTTGCGGTTGTTGTTGGTTTAATAAATTTTGGCTTATAGGGTCATGCATTTGTTGTTGTTGTTGTTGCTGTTGGAAATTTATATTCTGTTGCAATTGTTGCTGTTGTCCCCAAGTTAATTGATTTAATATAGGATTTGTTTTATCTAAACCATTCATATATTGCAATATTTTACTATTATTATTTTGTGCTGTTCTTGCTAAATTTAAATTATTATATGCATTAATATGACCAAAACCAGGCGGCGGCATACGAACTCTTGGACAATTTTCAAGTAATTTACTAGAAAAAAATGCAAAAAATGAAAAAAAAAAAAAAAAAAAAATCAATAACAATGCAATGTTAGTATAATCAATAACGTGGTCGGTCGGTCGGTCGGGCGTTGTTTCATTCAAAATTCTTTAGTATTTCACAATTAAATAAAATTTGTAGGCTTACCAATGCGATTGTTGTTGTTGTTGTATAGTTTCATTTTCCAACAATTCCGCCAATCCCTTTTGAGTTTCGAAAAATGGATCAAAACCTTTACAAAATAAAAAGAATAAATATAATTTTAATAAAATTTTTTTTATACATATATAATATTTCATTGAATCCATTGTTTTTACGAAATAATTGCAATAGATAATAGAATAAGAAAAAAAAAACGGTTATTTTTCATCCATACAACAAACAGACCATACAAAGTTTCTAATTTGTACTTATGTTATATTTGACAGTTCCGGATTACGAATTAACTTCGAAATTTACGAAACTACCAGCCAAATACTTTGTATGATTGAAATTTAAATGAACTTTACAGCGTACCAAACGTTCTGTGGGGGTAAACACGCGTTGTTTTTAATACGAAAATATTTGAAAAAAAAATCAATTTTTATGAAAAGCTTAATGAAAATAAAGTATTTTATTTGTATTTTCAATTTCTCCAATTTGGTCTTAAGGAACAAATCTAAAAGTAATTAATTTTACTGTTAATTACGGGTGTTCTGGTAACTCTAGGTTGAATTACTTTTAATACATCACAACACATGTTTCCATTGAGACTTAGATGCATGTGATGGAGAATCCCCATTCGTAGAAAAATTCCCCATGGGGCCTCCAAATATTTTTATTTCTCATCAAGCTCTACAAAATAAATATAGGTCAACTTTTTTCAAAGTTCAAAGTTGCATATGCATTAAGCACATAGTGATAACTCCACTGGTTTCGAAATTATAGGCTGAATAGATTTACGGTTATATATAATTACCTAAATCATCATCTGACGATGTATTTAATGAATATGGTAGTCTATTTTGCTGATTATTGGTAGCATTATGCAGTAACATATTTTGTTGCTGCTGTTGCTGTTGTTGTTGTTGTTGTTGTTGCTGCTGCTGCTGCTGTTGTTGCAGCAATTGTTGATTTGCTATTAATCTTTGTTTACTCAATTGAGAACCTAATAAACCTTAAAAAAAAAATTAAAAAAAAAAATCAAATTCAGCAGGGTTCAACAAAATTCATTTTAAATTATCATAGAATTTATATATTTGTATAAATAAATACCATTCGAATGGTGATCTAAATATTGTGAACTTAAACGACTCTCTAATAAATTATTAATATTTAAATGGTCTGTTCCAGTTGGTATGTTGTATTGTTGTTGTTGTTGATTGTGTTGTTGCTGCTGTTGTTGATTTTTATGAAAATCGAAAAATTTCGACATATTACCAGCGTAAATATGACCTGAATCTGTTGAATTAAGTAAACTATTTTGTTGTGTTTGTAGTTGCTGTTGTTGTTGTTGGTGTTGGTGTTGTTGTTGCAATTGAAGATGATGAAATTGTTGCTGTTGTTGTTGTTGTTGCTGTTGCTGCTGTTGTTGTTGTCTTTGTTGATGTTGAAGAATTTGATTTACACGATTAGGATCATTACTATTATTATAATAATCACAATTCAAATCACCTATAATAAATAAATTTTAGGATTTTTAGAAAATATATATAATATAACATTTTGGTTGATTTTTTAGAATTTTATATAATACCATGAAGTCCATTAAATATAGATAATCCTAAACTATTTACTCCATTGTTGCGTTTTTGATCTTGTAAACTTAATATGTCGGTTGTATCCACCAATTCATCATTACCGGTTGTCTGCTGTAAATTATTTACTTTTGCTAAGTATTTCGATAGGGTCCAATTATCTGTTTGATTGGCAAATGTTTAAGGTTATTCATTTTTAAGATGTTTTTTTTTTATACATATACGATACAAGAGACGTGAGCAAAAATGTTATCAAGTTTTGATTCTGTAATCGAAACCGAAATTTAGTGGATCAATAGATTTAAATAATTGCAGTGAAAGTGAAAGGTGACATATAGGATTTCCTATTCCCTATAAAAACTGTATTACTATGATTATGTGAACACCAAAAAAAAAAAAAATGTATCAGTTCAAATTATCCATAAAGTTTACCTGTAATATCACCTATTGTTTGTTGATCTAAATGATTTAATTGGATATTTATATCCGATAAACTTTTAAGTAAATTCATTTTATCTTGTTCTAATCTTTCTTTATCGGTTTCTGTACCATTAAGTAAATCAGGTAGTTGTGCCGAATTATCATTAATTCTGCTATTATTAGTATTATTATTATTATTATTGCTATTGTGGAAACATGATGGTAATGCACTTGAAAAGAAACTATTGTTATCATCAATCAATTGTAATTTTGATAATGATCGTGCTAAAAAAAAAATAATAAAAATTTGGTTTTTTGTTTTTGTTCTTTAAACGCAATGTTACTACATTCATTTTATTTTTACCTGTTGGATCTATCATATTTGTTAATGGATGACAATTTGTATTAATTTCTGCATTATTATCCATGTTATATAATTTATTTTTATTTTGTTGTTGTTGTAATAGTATGGATTCTTGTTGGTGCGGTGACAATTGTTGTTGTAATAGCGGTAATTGTTGATGTTGTTGATGTAATTGTATTTGAAGTTGTTGTTGTTGCGGTGATGATGATAACGATGACGAGGATGATGATGATGGTGGTGGCGACGGTGATTCGGAAATATTTGTATTGGCCGTAATTGATGCCGGAGGATCTGGAAAACCACTTGGTGAACTTTTACCACTTGCACTTTCACTAATCGTTCCACTATCGACGCTACTCGTTGAGCTTAACGATGGTGTATCACCATCACCTTTACCATCTAATTCTTCTGACAGACCACCATCATTTTCAATATCCGATAATATATTTAATTCTTCATCAACTCCCATTGTTGCTGTTGTTTGTTGTTGTTGCTGTTGTTGTTTAATAAGTTTTTCATTTAGTATATCATTGTTGCCTTGTTGTTCTTTAAAACCATTTATTTCTTTTCCATTGTTATCATCATTATTATTATTATTATTATTATTATTCTTATTATCTTTATTATTTCCAATGTTTGTAGTATTATTGGTTGCTCCTGTTGTTGTTGTTGTTGTTGTATTATTACCATTCTTTTTAGATTTACTTTTATCACTTTTCAATTTTTTCGACGTACCATTTTCTTTATTATCTCTGTTATTAATTTTACCATTTATTTTACCATCTTTTTGAACTGGTGAAACGGATAAACATGGCCAAGCCTCTTTATTATTTTGTATTGAACCATTTGTTAATTTTGTTTCACCATTTAATTTATTATTTCCATTTGCTACACCATTAGCTGCTTGTGTTTGTGCAATTAGGGCATCATGCAAACGTTTTTCATACTCTTGATGTTTTCCTTGATGCATTTCCTAAAGATTAACAATCGACAAAACAAAAAAACAAACATTATTGACATACCCCATCTTCGATCTTGTTTAAATTTTCGCAAAAATCCGCTTATGCTGAAAATTTCAGCCAAATAGGTCCAGTAGTTTCCAAGAAAAAGTGGAGACCCCCAATTGGTTAGAACTGAGCGATATATCTCTCTGTATCTTGGATTTGTATTGGGAGTGGTGGATCTAATGGCATCAGAAACAAATTCTGAGCATGTAATTTTTTGCAATGTCATATCAAAACCCAATATCCAAAATACAAATAGTGTAAGGAAAAAAGTGTATGCTAAAAATTTCGGTCAAATGGATAAAAGTGAATAAAGAGGTACCTCAAAATAGTAATTTTGCCAAAACTATAATAACAAAAAAAAATCCATTTACAATGTAATGTATATGCTTAATTAGAATCGTTTTGCCTATCTGATTGACTGATTAATTCGAGCAATATTTAACTAATAAATAGTCAAATAAAAAAAAAGTCCTCGAGGTCGTTTTTTTAAATATTAAATAAATAAAAAAATACAAACCTCTTTTGTAAAACTAGCCTCTGGATCACCTAATTCATGAAGATACATACAATCGGGTTTCGGACATTGTTGATTTTTCATAAAGTGGCTACAATATTTTGTTGTTCCTAAGCTGGTTTTCAGTGGTCTACCATCGATTATTATATTATTCACGCTTTGAATTGCCCGCAGCGAATCGTTATTATTTGTATATGTTACATATGCTGATGCTGATGGTCCCTGTACAAAAATAATATTTAAACAAACACCAACAATTTATTATTTATTTAAACACACAAAAATCTATTTATTTCATTTGGACTTGGAGAAAGAACATGTTAATAAGGATGTTATCTTGAGTGTTGGATGTTAATTTGAATGGTTTGAGTATATTTTTGTAAATATGCCGATAATGTAATAAAAAACAATATTTACCTGTACACCGGCATATGTTGTACTAGGATTTATCACAACTTTATGAATTTTGCCATATTTTCCAAAGTAATCATGCTTCTTTAAAATCTAGAATTAATATAAATTAGATTTAAAACAGTTTAGTTTAGTTTTAATAAATTGATTTTCAAAATCCAAATTTTTATAATGCATAATAATATTGACGATAATTTACCTCAGCATCCGCCAATCGCGGTGGTAAACCAACAACAAATACTAGATTTTTCTGTACAACCCTAACATTTGCCAGATGTTTACGATTTTCAGTAATTTTTTGCTTTCTTTGTTGATCACGCTGTCTTTTTTCTGCCTTCAAAGCTGAAATCTATAAAAATATTTAAATTTTTTTTTGAAAATGTACCATCAAAATAATACCGGTATGTATTTTGCCGAACTGCCGCAATGTTTGAAACTCAAAATTGACATGGAAATTGCAACTCTGTGATGTAGGTAGATTTGATAAAAAAAAGACCAATAATGCATAATCTGGAGGTTCAATTTTCAAACACTCATCACAGTAAATCAAGGTGAATTTTGCCAATAAGACTCTTGGCTTCCCAGTGCTAAATTAATTTTCTGATTTATATACGACTTTACATATCCCAATAAAAAAGAATACAATGGAGTCAAATCGCACGAAAGAGGTGACCAAATCATAACTTGATTTTTGTATTCGAGGTCGAAATTAGTTCAATATCATTTAAATTATATATTTTATACATAGTTTTTCAAATTTCCCGTGATTTTCGTAATCCCATGAGTTCAAAAAATTTTATGTTCGTTATGATACGTCCAGAATCGGTTTAGTGCGTGTTAAACCTCGGAATTCTATTGCCATGAGCCCGTAATGACATCACTTAATCAGGTGATAAACCTATGAAGACATTACAAGTTGAATACATTACAAGTGATTTCGGGTGGCCAAACTTTAATAATATGTGGATTAATTTATGAAATTTTGAAAATAAAAGCAACCATATGAGAGAAAAAAAAACTTAAACTGAAAAGCAATATGAAAAATAACTCATATATATTCATATAAAATAATTGTCCAAGTTGCACTTTAGGTGGATGAGTCTTTAGATAGGATGAAATGCTTAATTTAATTGATTGATAGTCGTAAGTGGGGGCGAATACTAGTCCGCCGGGACTCAACCATAGTCTTGATTTTCTTGGGAAAAAATGAATTTCCTAATCTGTTGGTTCGAAAAATGATAATAGAAACTGACTATGGATGTGCCGTTTGAGAATTTCTTGGATTATAAGCGAAATAAATCGGTCCAGCCAATAATATGAAAATTTCATTAGAACATTCTTGGTGATAAAATATATAAAATGTGCATAATGAAGCTACTGTACGTCTATGATCCAATAATTCAATGGAATTTGTATTATTTTTTTTTATAAACACGCACGAAATTGCACGCACCATATGATTGCGATCTAGTCTCAGGTGGACTAATGAGCAATTTATTTTCAGTTTTTATTATTATATGACTTTTAAGAATGCATTCATTCATTATTCAATATATTTCTGAATATATTACAAAATTTTAATTTCAAATTATCGCTTTTACTTTTATTTGTTAAAAGGTCTAAAGGCTTTATTCGTTTAAGTTGTCGTGTATCATCAGCAAATGTAGCAATTGTATCATTTTCTCTGGTATGATCTGGCAGATGATGCGTGTCAATCAAATATAATACCGGACCCCATACACTACCCGGTGGTAGTCCGGCTTTTATTTCCCTAGTTTGGAGTACGCTTCTTCTTGCCTTATTCTAAAATACCTCTCCGTAATATATGATTCCGAAATGTTAACATATTGCCTAGGTAAAACCTTTTAAGCTTGTAAATCAAGCCATCATGCCACACCTTGTCAAATGCCGGAGGCACGTCCAAAAAAAACTGCAGAACAAATATTTTTTTCTTCTAGTGCTTTTTCAATAATGTTAGTTATGGAATTTGTTATAGTATCGTTTCTGATTAGTGGAAACGAGTGTTATTCAATCCTGGCACTAAACTGTTGTGCAGTATGTGGTGGATCAGCCCATAAGTAACAATTGTACTCTAGAAGTGGTCTTATAAATGCTTTGCAAAAACTAGTGCAAAAATTTTAATAATAAAGAAATTTCTTGGATCTTCTTAAAAATCCAATGCGACTAGCCGCCTTTTTAGTTGCAATTATTATATTATTATTCCATGTAAAATTGTTTGACAAAGACATTCCCAAATTTAATAGGTCATTAGATTGCGGATTAATTATATTATGCACAATTATTGGGTCAACATTTATACGGATCGTTTGTTTAAGCCTGTGTTTTAAATGGATTAAATTCTACTAACAATTATCCTTTTCCAATTAGATATTCATTCTAAATCTTTGCTAATTGAAGAAATCATCTTCTGACGTGATTGAAGCATTTTGTTCGCGCATTATGATTACCGAATTGATGGATCCACATAACCTATAGATTTGTTTAACATTTTTATAGGCAATTTTTGCTTTTAGCGAAATTACTTTAGTCATTTTATCGGAAATATATCAGAATTTCTTCTATCGGAGTTATGAGTAACTTTTTTTTTTCACTGTACGAAGAAAATATGAAATAATAACAAAAATATATGCTCTTGACATTAAAAACACTTACTTGCTCTTGAGATAAAGGAGTAAAATCCGCCGGATTTTCGGGATATGCCTTACGACACGCTGGACATAATTCATTTTCATCCGTTCGAATCCGATGCCAACAAAAACGACAAATCTACAATTGATGAAAACAATAAAAAAAAACATTAGCATAAACATATGAATGTGTGTGTAAAATCATATATAGGAAATACTATTTAAAAAAAAATAAAAATATTACCTGATAACCGCAAGTACATGGAAAAAAGTTAAGATCGTCCACTTCTAATGGTTCCATACATAATGGACATTCGACCACGTCCTCCGGACTACTATTACTACTAGTATTAGTGCTATTAATACCATTCATTTTTATAGCAATTTTTTTAATTATCTATTCTTTTTTATTTATTTCAAATAAATTCAATTCAAATTGCATATACAAAATTTGAAATTCAAAAAAAATTTCTTTTCAATTTAGGAAAAATTCTTATTGTCAAATTTTTTATGGAGATCGCAATAGTAATGAATTATATCGAAAATAAAATATTTTAATGAAAATGGTAAATATTGCAAAGTTTATAGTAGTAGTTGTTGTTGTTGTTGTTGTATAGTAGTAATTGTATTTGTATCGGTCGTTTTGTCCGTCTCTATGATTCGTCTTAAAGATGCACAATATTTATTTGATGGAAGGTGGTGTACCACCGCGTTGCACAAATCAATTTGATTTTTTTTTTTTTATATTCTAACTCTAGTAAGTAATAATTTCAAGAATTTTTTTGATTTAGTTGGTGTTTCCACTCGAGTTCGTTTCTGATATCTTTTACTTCCAAAAAAAAAAAAAAAAAAACAAAAAACTCGTTCTATATATAAATAATGATGAATGAAATTAATTTGTTAAATCTAAAATAAATATGTAAAACAAAAAAAAGAAATACAAAAAATATTAATATTATTATAAATCATTAATTAAATTAAATTTGAATTTTTAAATTTTTGATTTATAAAGAGAAAAATGGTTATTTTATCAAATGTAGCCGGTATAGTTATTTTGTGTCATCATAAATAACGACAATTGATTATTAATTTTTATATTATCTCAATATTTATATATTTATAAATATTTTTTGTTGTTGGTGTTGTTAAGTTAATTCTATATAGAATTTAAAAAAATAAATTTAACTGATTATAGAAGTATTGTAAATACATTTATTTTTCAATTTTATACGTTGATGTGGTGGTGTTGATGGTGATAAGAAAACGAATTATTCTCTTTATTTACACATATTTGACCAAGAATGTTAAACCCAATTCCCATCGGCCGGTATATCATCTCAAAGAATTTTGAAGAATTTTGTACATGACTTTGTATAAAAACTTTGGACATAGGGTTTTGGTACCGAATATTAAAAAAAAAAACAATTACATCCCGGAAATTTCCATACAAATCCGAAGGTATATTAGAGATTCACCGATTGACTTCAAATTTTGGATATAGTGGTTTTAATGAATGAAAAATGAACGAAAAAAAAACAACACTTTTGTATCGAATAATTTTTTCGACCATTTCACCGTTTTACGACATAAATCCAAGGGATGATAGTGTGGCAAATCATTTCATATTCGTATTTTATGGGGACTTGATAAGCAGGGATAATTATATAACCCCTGTCGTTTCCCTCCTTGACCACAAACCCAAAATTTCGATTTTCCCCCCTTAAAAAGGGGGCGTGGGGGGGGGGGGGGGGGGGGGGGCTTGGGGTGTTTGTACACCCCACTTAATTTTCAACGTAGAACAACTTTCTAATGCATCACAACAAATGTTTTCATAGAGATTTAGCGAGTTTTCCCCCATTTTCCATTAGATGGACAATCCCCATTTGTGGAAAAATTCCCCATGGGACCCCGCACATATTATTACATTTTTTTTAACTACTCGTCACGCTCTTCAAAATAGACCAAAAAAAAAAAATATAGGTTTACATTTGATTTTCCAAAGTTGATATCCATTAAGCAAATAAGGGTTAACGTGGGGAGGAAGGGGTTAAAATAAATGGAATCCAGTGGGGTCCACTAACATCATATTAGTGATAACTCCACTGGTTTGTCGAAGATATTGGCTGGATAGCGTTAGCTGGGACACCCTGTATATAGTGTTGATATTAATGGAATTTGATTGAATTTTATGTGAAGGCGTTTATATATATATAATATATTCACAATCAGCGTATGTCTGTTAATTGTTACGTCTGATTGTAAGAATGTATGTAAGATCAGTTTAACTGTTTAAGTATTTGTGTGTGTATTCCTCTAATCTAATCACTAATTGTTAAGAAAATTATTATGATAATTATTTTTTAGGTTTTCGTTTATTTCTATTAAAAAGTATTAATTATTGTATTTATAAAATGCGACATACATATTATGATAACATCTAATAAATTATATAAATTTAACTGTCGAGTTTTGTTTTTTGTTATTTTTTTTAAATAATGATAATTGAATTTGAATTTTTTTGGCTAGATTTTTACTGTGTTTATATACTTAATATGTTGCCAAACATCGGATTATACTTATGGATAATATTAATGTAAATACGAGAAGTAGTTCCTTAAATCAAACCAATACAAAAACAATAATAAATTGAAGGAAATTAAATTTGTAAATATTTTTTTGTTGCTGTGTAGTTGATAAACTCTCCAATGTAAAATTCTCCCAAAATTTGGGAGCCGAGGGATTCGAATCCTACTGAAGACATAAAATATGTTTTGTATTTTTCAGTTATCTGAACTGTGTCTGAATTTTCTCACAAAGTTGCATATTTTTCTATTCGCCGAATTAAGAAACCGCACCAACAGAAAACTGTTGTCGAACGCTAAACCCGATTGTCGGTTGTAAAGCAAAAAAAAATTAATTTTTAGAAGTATATTTTGCTGTATATAAGTACATTTTTATTTCGTATTGTAAAATAAAAACACCGCCTAAATGCACAGAACAGAATTGCCGTGTTAATTCTTAAAAACAACCTTTGGATTTGTATAGGAGTGGATGGAAGCGGTAAGATTTCTGGGAAAGCAAATTTTTACACATTTGGTAATCCTTTAAGATGCATATTTCAAGGCAAAAAAACATGGCAAACAAAAAATTGGTGTTTCAGTCGTACGTAAAATACGTTGTACCAGTACCGTAATATTAATGGTCTTTATGTATATAAATTTTAGAAAATTCGTAAGGCTCGTACATCGTAGCGTTTTTAGGCGTAATTTAAACAATTACATTGCGTGATAATTGTAAAAAGAAAATCAAATGTAAACAGATATAGAAAGCATTAACAAAACCTTATTAGTTGTATACATACAAAAATGTTAAATAAACTAAAACAAATAATTGTTTGTGGTTTGTACACAATCATTAAAAAAAAAAAAGAATCCATTTTATTAATTTGGCCGACATCCAAAAAATTATAATCATCGAATTCTTTTTCTTTTTGAATCACAAACGAAGATCTGAATTCTATTCCATCACAAATTCTATTTATCTTGTACAATACAACACACATTCACATATATTTATATAGATTTGTATATCAGTTTTGAAATGTTATTTTGTGACACTTATGAGGAGGCTTTACATACAATATAAATAGTATATAGTTCAATTTGATATCGTCTGCGACATTTTTTTTTCGGTAAAATGTTTGTTTACATTTGATTTGTTATATAACAAAACAACATAAAAAATATTGAGATATATAACTTGATAAAGTTTTATAATACACACACACACACATTAATTGCATTAGTAAAAAACATTACGCACATTCGATATATAATATATGAATGTAAATTAAAAATTGTCAATAATAAACAACACGCACTCTAAACTATTCACTATGAATTTATTTATATAAATAATTGATTAAATATTATAGCAAATGATTAACAGGAAGGAAATTAAATCAGAGATTATCATATGCACACAAACACATCTATAAAAATATATATAAACTTTTATTTTCAGGTATTCAATAAAAGTATTTTTTGTTTCTAGAAAAACAAATATTATTAAATATTATAAATAAAAAACCGGGTGTTACTAACAAAACAAAAACTTATAATAATTATCACTGATATATTTCAATTGTTTGAATATTCCAATGGACTGGTTTGATAAACCGTAACCGTATAAACCGTAACCGGAATAATTAATCCATTCCGGAATAATTATGAATGTTTGCTTTTGATGAGTAAAATTTCTAAATGTATAAATTTTGTTTTTTTGATTAAATTGTTTTGTTACCTATATTATACTTTTTATTTTAATATTTTTTAACATGATTTATCAAAATATGAAACTACAAAAAGAACCATCATGAAGTTTGTCTACCTTCATATTTGATATTAATTTTTTATACGCAACTATGAACCAGTCTTTTTATTATAGAAATAATATAGTAGAACTAGAAGCGAAATTAGGTTAGGATTCTTGTTAATTTTTGAGTAATATAAGTTGCAAAAAAAAAATATAAATAGTATTTATCTAAACCAATTGCCGAAAAGTTTTTTTCATCGATAACAGAAAAATATCGCCGTATTGGCATATGTAAATTGACAGATTTGTTACAATTTCACTCGTATTTATTGGTATTTCTAATTTAGAAATCAACTGCTTGCCAAAAAAATTTTCAAAAATATTACCACAAAGAAACGTTAGAAAAGTTATCAACTTTTAAACTTCCAGAAACCAGAAACCAAATTTAACGCATCCGTAAGAACGGCAGCGTCGTGGGCATTACATAAATTAAAAAGATACAAAAATAATTCTAAATACAAATATTTTGGCAACAACAAAAAATGGAAAAATAATAATTAATATATGTATTTGGAAAGCAAAATAAAAAAGAAAAAAGCAATTAATGATAAGTTCAAGGTCGTATATTTATGGTTTAACTTCATAGCAAAAAAAAAACATCACAGAAAATTCCAAACATATAAACATTGAAAATTTCCATTTAGTAAATAACAACGTACGTTCTAAATTCAATCTCTTAAGTGTATTATAAATTTAAATTATAATGGTTGTCATCGAATTCAACACAAATATACAAATTTGGTATTGGTATTGTATATGCGGTACAGTGGTGGTCAATTAAATAACATCACTAGTGAATTCTTTAAAACGAAATGTAACAGAAACAATGTTAAAATTGGAAATATAGTAAGATTATATTTATTAAAAATTTCCAAAAACGCTCGGATGTGAAACTTCATGTTCCAAAGTCAACATATTAACATACAAAGCGTAAATGTACGACATTCATTCATACAAACATGTTTAATTGTTCTTGCAAAAGTTAATTAAATTACTAGACATTAGAATTTACAGATTTTACAAAACTTCCTCTGTGAAATTTCGACCAACTTCAGTTTTTTTTTGTTTATGACAA
The DNA here is from genome assembly GCA_958336335.1 of Dilophus febrilis. Taxonomy (NCBI): domain Eukaryota; kingdom Metazoa; phylum Arthropoda; class Insecta; order Diptera; family Bibionidae; genus Dilophus; species Dilophus febrilis. The sequence goes on from OY284471.1 coordinate 36,906,005, forward strand.
ATTCGCTTTGTCATTATATATAACTTTGGCATTGAAATGGCGAAGATAGGTGACACTGCTCATCAGGATTTATCTCAAAAATATATGTTCATTAACCCACTTCTTTGAAGTGAACCCCCTCACTTATGGTGCAATCGATTTTGCACATCTCCACAATTTGAATCAAAAAAGCTTTTTTTTGACGATGATTAAGAATATTATTAAAGGTAAGAATAATACTACCAGATAGTTAGAGAGTGTGCGGTCAGCAAATTGTCACTCTGGACTGGTGGTATATATTTTGGTGAAGGCAGACACTGTATATATTTATATATATATAAATATGACCAAGGTACTCTCTGATTTCAACTAATTAACAACAAATTTTTCACTAAAATTTATATTCAAATAAGATATAAAAAAATAAACAAAATAAACAAAAATGAAATTGATTAATGAACGTTTATAGAAATATAAAAGATGAACGTTTATGGACATAAGGTGATAGTGTCATACTGTCATACTGCAAAATATACACAATATGATAATTGACTATAATGAATTTTGTAATATAAACTTATGATGAAAGAATTTTCATTAATAATGCCCGTTTCCACCTTAATCGTTTCAAATCCAAAATGTCCATGAAGTCCGTTTAATTTTGAATGCAATTTAAACTAAAGTCAACTTATCCTTCAGTTTAACTGAATGTGCTCCACTGAACTTCTATGTATGTATGTATATTGTACAAATTTCAGATTTTTTTGCACGTTGCACGTTTTTGTAAACTAATAAACCATTCATATATAAATACATGGTGTCGGGCTTAACCCTCTACAACTGCGGAATCTCAAGTAATCCTAAAACTATTTCCAGCAAAAAATCTAACTGCAACCCCTACCGAATTTTTCAATTTCAATCAAAAAATTAAGCGTCACGTTTTAATCCACCTTAGCACTTATAGCACAAATATTGGGTGAATGTAAAAAATTGTTTCTTTCATTTCTATTAAACTTTTCCATAATGAAGTATTTATATTCGAATATGAGCTTAGTAGAACGGAGGCGGAACGGGAGATATTTTGATGTAATCTACTACTCTGAATTTCAAATCAGATATTTTTTCAGAGAATTTCGACAAATTGAAATCTTAATTTCAAACCAACATATACACAAATGGAAAATTTTAAATAAATCTTCATACATCTTCCGTATTTATCTTAATCCGGAATACAACGGAATTCGACCCATATAGCATTACGGTTTTTGTATACACACTTTCTATTCAAAATATTCACAACCTTATATCATATTAAACATATTCGATATGACATTTTTATGGCGTTTACTGGTCAACTAAATAAACGCTAGATTATTTCCTGATTAAATTTAAATGTTTATTATCATTATTATTATTATTATTGTTTATCTATCATAAAGATATGTATTTTATATTTCGCGGAGGTGTTATTATCTTAGGATATTATACAAAACATAATAAAATGTATGTATGTATAACTAATTTGGTAGATCTGAATGTGTGTGACCGTATATAATAAATAATAAAAAAAAAACCTTGCTCTAATTTTTTTGATTAGGTTCTCTAAACAATGAATTCAAACTGATTATACGAAAAAAAAATTGTTTGTTATTGATTGCGCGCCGATTTCTGTCATTTGCATGTTTTTTTTTAAATGTAATTTAAATACCACGATGCTAAGACAATCAAACAACGCGTTCAAATCATCGAACTTTACTATTTAAGACAACGAGAAAAGCACATACGAATAATAATGATTTTTCTTATAAATTTGATAATGAGCAATGAACAGCCCATTTACATTAAATAGGTTTGTCAACAGACACGCAAAACTGTAGCAGAATATGGGCTATGGATAATGCCGAAAAAAAAATGTTCATCAGCGGCAATTTAATTCTTTTATGTACTGTACTGTTTGATGGGGTCCAAAGCGTACAAAAGGATCATCGGCCCATATTTCTTTGAACAGGATCGGCCCATAAGAAAAAAAAATTTAAAACATAAGGTTCATTGTGTGCTACCCTATAATAGGATAGAAATCCCCATTCGAACCGGAAACGCTGCCAGGCCAAACTTGAAAAAGCAAGTACGTATTTGTTGCCAGCGGAATAAATGAGCTGCGTTAAATTTATCATCAATTCCTCATAACATGCACGGATTTGTATCGTATTTGGTCGTACTCGTGCACAAAATTACGGAATATAAAAAACTTTTAAATTTTTCATCAAACCTCAAAATCTAAAATTGCATGTGAATTTGTTATAGAAAACGAACGAAATATCTCGCATCGATACGAGATCTGATTGGATCCATTTTGGAACTGTCCGGGAATGCATTTGGAACTCAAACTGTATACAAAATTTCAAGCAAACATCTTTAAAATTCTTTGGCATATGCGAGATACAAAAATATCAGAATATTTACAAGGCGGATGTGGATAGAAGACGTGATCAGAGCAGACATATCCCATTTTTTCAAACTTAACCAGTTCACGCATAAAAAAAATTTATGTTGTTGGAAATCTCAGCGAAATCGGTTTAGTAATTTTAGTACTACAAAACAATATGATATCTATTTCCAAGAATAATAGGGTAGTATACCGCAGTTTATGGTGTTACCTCTACCTCTAATATACAGTTTATATTAGAAGTCGAAGTTAAGGGAGAAAATTATATCGTTTTTCTTAATTACGGTTTGTATAGGGATAAGAGCGAAAACAAAACGAAAAGAAAATAATATAATGATATTAATTCAATGAATATAGAAAAGGTGCTTATTATTACAATTCTTATATGTTTGCATTTTTTTTTTTAAATAAAACGCAATAATAAAAAAAATTATCGCGTAATTTGTGTTTTTGTTTATATTTCATATCATTCGCATGTAATATATAGAAAAAATTTAAAAAAATAAACATAATTTGTAATTTTCATTGATAAGAGTATTAATATGTATGTATTATATAATAATATCCGGTCAGGATAATACTTCACTTCGCTCTTCACTTTCCCCCTCTTTTTTTTTGGGTTCATTTATACGATTGTTTACTTTTGCATAATTGTTTTCCTTGATATTGAAAAAAAAATATTACCGGGAGCCATAGGCATAAAACCCGTAAAGGAACAAAAGAAACGTTGAAAATGTAATATTTACTGCGTTTCACGAGTTTTTATCGGTCAAATTTCCTCAAAAGTGTCCGTCGTTAATTTCGTTGTCTCTACATTTCATCTATAAAACTTACTTGACCCGTTTTTTGACTGCGGTTTTCAACATAAGTTTTTTGTTTATCAGATGGTTAAGTTTTTGAAAATGGGATCCACAGAGTCAGACCATCCATCACTTCTACATTCTCTCTTGAAAATTTTCCGATCTTTTTATATTTACCTGAATTTTTGGACATTATGGGATGGGATGGGTGTGAAATATTACAAAAATTACCAAATGTGAAAAATTACACTTGTAAAGATTTTATCTAATTCAACGTATTTCACCATTACCATTGAAGTTTAAGAAATTTTTAGAGATATTGTAGTGGTTCGGATGAACCTCTGTATATGTTTGTGTGGTGTATTAATGCTTTGATGTTGTTGTGAAAGTGCGAATAACTTGATTTATGTTAGACATCATTATATACGATAATGATATTGATTGATAAAATCAAAGCAGTCAAATATCAGCACTCATTGGGATCATTGGGTCCCATATACATATTTAGTTTTATATTTTATATTTCATGTATTATACGAATACAATTAATATTTTATGTTGGGGGGGGGGGGGTTGTCATACGGACACCTTCTTATTATTGTTTTAAATAAATAAATTAACTAATTAAATTGTGATAAATAAACACTTTGAACACTTTGAATCTAATAATCCATCCATCGGACAAAATCCAAACAATATAGAAACGCTCCTCTCCTATATAGCCTTTATTTCAAATTTTTCTTTCAAAATCGGTTCAATAGTTTTTGAATTGATCTTATATACGTAAGAACGAATATTTTATTTTTTAAATACATTGTATATTGAAACAAAATTCCATTATATTTATTAATAATTACCACCTTCAAAAGGCAAATTAAATTAATTTTTATTCTCCAACAACAAGATTGATAAATATATTAACAAATTTCCATTTTGAAACAATATATTTATAGAAACCAAATAGCAAAAATTTTTTATATGAATATTAAAAAACAAAATAACAAAAGTTTAATTTAATGAATTTAATAAAAAATCAACCACCACCATTAAATGCATTTGTGTGTTATGAAAGTGTTTTATATTTTAGAGTTAACGCATTTCGTTTTTTTTTTAATGTATGATATATAAATAATACTGATTGTATGAATAAAAAAAAAATAAATAAATTATTTTTCATTATATCTATAACAAAACATACATCGAAGATGTTTTATAAATATTTACATAACACAATTGTTTTGTTTTGTTTTCATTCGAATGTTGGCTGTGTTTCGTTTGCTATCGTATATGTTTTGTTTTTTTTTGTAAGAAAAAAAAAGTGTATTAAGAAATGTACAATAATTATGAACATTGTACAATGTTGTTTTTACATGGAGAGTGTCAAGTAATAATACAAAACGAACTCGTCAAAGTGTATAGTTCTATATACACAACAAATAAAATTCAATAATGTTAATTCCGTGTATTAATTTTTATTCATTTTCGGTCACAAAAGGTATTCTTCCATTCGATGGATACAGATTGTCCGTTTTAAATTTATTCAATAACAGATATATGAATTGATAATGGAAAAACCTTTATTATAATACTACGCAGAGCTCTTTTAAAACCAGGGGTTGTAGGGTCGGTTCACTTGTACATTCACATAGAATGTTTTTTTGTCATACAGAAAATTTGACCGCTTCTTAACCGATTTTAAGGCTTAAAATTAGATTATATGTGAAGGTCTGTAGGCCAATATCAAGTAAATGATACTGTGCGCTTATAAAGGTTTTGATGATGATTTCCAAAAACAAAAAACCACTGTGGCAAATAATAATTTTTCTTTTAAACGTCTTATGAATTTTTTTCTTTAATTTAATATTGCGTTGATCGCTATTAGAAATTCAAAAGTGAACTTATATATTTGTATACATTAAAAATATAATCATTAGGAACTTATAATAAATTATAAACCGGTCAATATTGTAATATTATAAACGTTAGTGTATTTATTATACTATATACAAATATATATATTTTTCACACATATCCGTGTGTGTTACGTGAAGGTAGTTCATATAGGGGCACCCCCCCAAACAAAAATCTTAAAAATTGGATGATAAATTACTAATGAATAAAATTGGTTGCTATAGGGGGATGATGGAAAACGTTAAATCCTTCTAGGTCAAAACGATTCTCGTTCCATCATCCTCGTTAGTGTTATTTACCCCGCCCGTAAAAAGTAATAGAGAACAAATTCTTAGGATTTAACACCCCAGGTGGAAAACAGACTGTGTCTGGAAGCCCTTCTTCTACGGAGGCATGCCCCACGGACGCTGCGGCACTCTATTACTTTCGTTGGAGGCTATGAAGATAGCGGTAGATAGCGGAACCACCATAATTCAACTTGAAATCTAATCCACGAAAGCAGACTAAAGTGTCGAAGAAGAGGGGGGCGAAAACAACTGCAGAAGGCTGTTGGAGAGAGCAGTGGAAAGCAACAATCAATTCAGATAACTCCACACCGAAGGAGGCCCTAATTCATGCACTATACCACATTCAATGCAATCGAGTGATATCGTGTATCAAAAGGCGGGCCATCATCTCCGCCTGGTTGCATGGTTTTCCCATGTGTTTTTTTTTGTTTCCATTGCACCAATCAAGGTGTGAAATTTAAACCCTTCCTATTTTCGTCCTTCCTATTTACTAATTTACGACTTTCTTTTGAGATGGTTGTGAAGAAGAGGAAGTCTGCTGAACACAATATATTTTAGTATATATGATTGATTTTTAATGCATTCATTTGATTATGTTTTGTGATTTCGTTTGTTGGTTGGTTCCGAAATATAATTATTCAAATGTCGTGAAAAAATGTATTAATATTATTATAATGTTATTCAGATAATATTGCGTCATGAAACAACCACGTACGCTTTACACATAATTTTGTCTGTTTATTTTTTCTTTTTTATAATGTCCAATTCAATTTAATTAACTATTCTCGCATTAAAGCGCTGTTAATATATATTATATACTATAAAAGAATATATTCCTCAAGGTTTTTTTTTTTATTTATTTTCTTCAATACGCGATTTCCATATTATTGCGATTTTTTTTTGTTTTATAAATGCATAAACACAGTTCAATACAATAAGAAAAGATAAAGTTAATATATATATGTATATAAATACTAGAGCCGTACAGTAGAATGTCATTTTATTAATAAAAATATGTAATTATAATCTTATTTCAATTATTTAAAAAAATACACATTAAAAACAATTAAATTATAAACTGAAAAATGGATAAAATTATGTGGAAAGTAAAGGGCAATGCACTTGGATATGGTACTAAAGGGTGATTTTTTAGCTATTATCTTTTTGGCAACACTGGTTGAAACAGCTGACGCACGTTTCGTGTTTTGTTTCACTGTCAAACATCTTCAGTTTGGTCTATAATTTAACCATGAATCGTTTTTCAAATGAACAACGCTTGCAAATTATTGAATTTTATTATCAAAATGCGTACTCTGTTAAGAAAGTTCATCGCGACGAAATTGTGTTCAGCGACGAAACCCATTTTTGGCTCAATGGGTACATAAATAAGCAGAATTGTCGTCGATTTTGGAGGGAATATCAGCCAGAAGAATTGCAACAGCTACCAATGCATCCAGAAAAAGTCACAGTTTGGTGCGGTTTATGGGCTGGCGGCATCATTGGACCGTACTTCTTCAAAGATGATGCGAATCGTATCGTAACTGTGAATGGTGAGCGCTACCGTGAGATGATATCCAACTTTTTTTTTGCCCAAAATGCGAGAGCTTGACTTGCATGACATGTGGTTTCAACAAGACGGTGCCACGTGCCACATGCCACACAGCACGCGCAACAATGGACTTATTGAGAGGCGAATTCGGTGAACATTTTATTTCACGTTCGGGACCGGTCAATTGGCCGCCTAGATAGTGCGATTTAACGCCTTTAGACTATTTTTAGTGGGGCTATGTTAAAGCCCATGTCTATACAGACAAGCCCGCTTCAATTGACGCATTGGAAGACAACATTGAAGCATTTAATCGTGAGATATCGGCCGAAATGTTGGAAAGAGTATGCCAAAATTGGACTAAGCGGATGGACCATTTGAGGCGCAGTCAGGGTCAACATTTGCATGAAATAATCTTCAAACAATAAATTATATGGACCGTAGTATCGATTCAATTAAAGATTTCATGCATTTTTCTGAATTTTATGTGTTTTTTTTTGAAAAACTTTCCTAGAGCTTTTAAAAAATCACCCCTTAGAAACACTTTTACGAGACTAACTTAAAAGGTATAGTTACTGAAATATATATACCAAAAACACTTACATACATCCTTGGACGTAGCAAAAATTCCCCGAACTATTCCCAGTTCACATATCCGACAGCAGGGGAACACATTTTTTTTAATCTAAATTAACACCCTTACCCAACCCAATATCACTCCCAACGCATATGTCCAAATTTTAAAAGTAACAATCTTGTCTAACCAATTAATATTTGTCATATTCTGATAAAACGATGCAAAAAATATGTTAATTGGGTAATAGAAACATAGGCTAATTTTAATGGGTTTATACAAATTAATCATAATAATACAATAGATAATCACCGCAAATGTTATCATCATTTTTATTATATTATTAAGGTTTACTTTATTATATGTGATATAAGCAACAAATCGCATCAAAAAGTTCAATATCCCCTTAACCATTTTCATTCATTTATTTACTTATTGATATCAAATCCATATAATATGTTAAACGATTGATTATACATAAAAATAATGAAAATGAATAATACACACAACACACACATCCCATTCATATGCAACAGCAACCAAATACAGCAAATAAAAAAAAATATAGGTCAAATAATAAAATCAATTCTCGGAAAGTGCACATGGCGGCATGTATAAAAATAATAAATTTCTTTATATTATACATTACATTCCAAATCTAATTCTTTCAATTTTTATAATTTCAAATTATTTCTAATATATAATATATATACATTATACACCAATACCAATATAAAAGAAAAAGATCAAGTTCTAATGTTCGTTTGGAAAGCAAAAATCTGAAATCTGTTTAATATGAACCTTTTTTTGTCAAATCTCAATTTCACAATTCTCAATTTATCGATTATACCGATTTTGAAAACTTTTTCAAAATGGCAAAATTTGTGTCAATATTTAAAGTATTAAAATCAGTTCTAAAATCCACATTGTTTATATCAATATTGTTTGTAGTTGTAGCAATAATGAAACATTGTTTGTAGCAATAATGAAACTTTTCAATTGTTTGTCGTTATACCTTCCAATTAAAATATTGCTTTAAATTTAACTTTAAAGCGTGTGCCAGAATAGTTTATTTGATCTAAAATAATATTTTTGGAATACTTCAAACTCGAAAGCGAAATGCAATTTTGCCAACATTTGAACACTTCAAATACTCTCCATCATTTGATATCCACCAATAAAACAAAAAATACTTACTTCTTACTTCTGCGCGCATACAACCTACAATTGGTTTTGGCGTCCATTAACAGCCTCCTCCAACGGGACCTATTTACCGCCAAGGTCCGCCAGCCGGAAACGCCGAGGGCCCGAAGGTCCACTTCTACTTCGTCTTTCCACCTACCCCGCGGTCTTCCTACACTCCTAGATCCGCCCGGCTTACTGTCCAGCATTTTTGACGGTATACGATCGCCATCCATTCGTACCACATGACCAAACCACCTCAGGCGACCGATCTTAATGAACCGAACGATGTCGGGTTCGGTATATAATTTATATAGCTCGAAATCGAACCGCCTACGCCACCACCCCCTTTCCTTTGTTGGTCCAAATATGAGGCGCAGTATTTTCTTTTCGAACCCTCCAAGTCGCCGTTCGGTGGCCTGTGTCATGCACCACGTTTCAGAACCGTAGGTCACAATTGGTCGAATCAGTGTTTGATATAGCTTTAGTTTCAATGTTTTACTCAATGTCTTCGAGAAGAACATCTTTCGCAAACCGTAAAAGGCCTAGTTTCCCGAAGCAATCCGGGATTGAACTTCCTCCGCTATATCGTTTTCGCTGTTTATGCTGCTTCCAAGGTAGCTAAACCTGTCCGCCGTTTCATATTTGTTCTGACCAATTGATACGCTTTGATACGTGCGATCATATACTTGGTTTTCTCCTCGTTTACCCTTAATCCCATTTCCGAAGCTTCACGTTCCAACAGTAAGAACGCTTCTTTAACGGCACCCATACTTCTACCCACCACGTCAATGTCATCGGCATAGCCGAGTAATTGAACAGATGACGTAAAAATATTGCTGCTGGTGTTAACGGTCGTCCTCCTTATACATTTTTCCAATATAACATTGAAAAACAATGTAGCCAAAGGGTCCCCTTGCCGTACTCCGTCAATGGTTTCAAATGCATCCGATTTGATCCCCCTTGTACCTGAGATGTAACTTGCGTCAGTGTTAGTTTTGACATGGCTATTAGTTTTTGTGGGAATCCAAATTCCTCCATCGTGCGCCATAATTTTTCCCCAATAACACTGTCGTATGCGGCCTTAAAATGAACAAATAGATGGTGTGTTACTACGTTGAACTCCCTACACTTTTCCATTATCTGTCGTATGACGAACAGTTGATCAGTTGTTGAGCGATCATTACGGAATCCACATTGGTATTCACCAATGACTTCCTCCGCATATGGTAATAGGCGCTTATGCAACACATAAGCGAGTACCTTATATGTTGCATTCAGCAAAGATATTCCCCGATAGCTGGAACACTCCATCCTGTCTCCCTTCTTGTGTATTGGCACAATTACAGCAAGCTTCCACTCCTGTGGTATAACCTCATAGTTCCAAACATGCACAATTAGCTCGTGTATACTATTCCACAATACATCCCCACCAGATTTTAAGAGTTCACCAGGTACGCCGTCAGATCCAGCCGCCTTTCCATTCTTGAGCTTCAGAATGGCTTCTCTGGTTTCCTCATATGTTGGTTCCGAAATTAGTGGTTGTGCTGTTTGGTACGGAAGTTCGTTTTCTGCATTTCTACCAATTGGGTTGCTTGCTGTAAGTAGATCTTTAAAATACTCAGCCCATCTTGCGATGGCCCTTTCTTCATCCGCCAAAATTTCACCGCTGGTATCCTTACAAAGAAGGGGTTGTTGTATAAATCCGCTAGTTACAAATCTTATTCTCCTGTACAAATTTTTACTGTCATTCATGCTGGACAGCGTGTCTATATCCCGCAAAATATCCTGCTCATGACGCATTTTCTTGTTTCGGAATAATTTGGGTTCAATGGATCTTTTGGTTCTGTAGTCATCCACGGCAGTTCGTGTGGCGCGCTGAAGATATTTTAAACGCGCTTGGTTCTTTTCTTCATGAGCCGTTTTACATTCGTCATCGAACCAACCATTTCTGACCACGCCAGGTTTCAACTTTACCGTCTCCTCTGCCGCCATTTTCATGCAATTACGTAATCGATTCCACATATCATTACACGTGTTTTGCTGTTGATCCACATCTGTTCGAACAATTAACTCCACCAATTTATCCTCGTACTGTTGTTTAACGTGGTCATTTTTGAGATTTTCCAAAAATCCTCTCGCAATTACTTTTTGGCGGTTTGCACTAACACGATATCTGAACAAAGCTAGAGAGATAATGATCAGAATCAATGTTAGGTCCCCTACAGCTCCTTACATCCAGTATATCGGACGCATGACGACTGTCAATGAGTACGTGGTCTATTTGGTTTGTTGTTTTTGTATCGGGCGAACACCATGTTCCTTTGTGTATGTTCTTATGTGGGAAACGTGTGCTGGCTACTATCATATTGTTTGATATTGTGAAATCGACTAAACGCTCGCCGTTATTATTGCAGTGTGTATGAAGGCTATGTTGACCAATTGCCGGTCGATATACAATTTCCCTACCCACCTGTGCATTAAAATCGCCAAGCACGATTTTAATGTCACGACTAGAAGCTTGATTGTAAATACGATTGAGCTTTTCGTAAAACATATCCTTCGTGTCTGCATCTTTGTTTTCTGTTGGGGCGTGTACGTTAATAAAGGTTACATTAAAAAATTTTCCCTTTATTCGTTCAATTTTCCCTGTTTTATTTCTACCGCTGTAGTAGAATTTGTATTCTTTACTGGATAAGATGTTCTTTCTAGGCCACCGTGTTTCCTGGACCGCTGTTATGCCCAGTTTAGCTTTCTTTAAGCAATCAGTCAAAGTTTTTAAACCGCTCGCGCGCAGTATTGTTCCATTGCCTGAGTCGTTGCCGTTTTTCCTGTCCTGTTCGAGGCACTGTTGCTAGTTTCATAATTTTATTGTTTTTACGGTGTCGGTAATTAGCCGTACGACCAACCGCATGGGATTCGCACTTACAATTTTAGCCTGAATGATACGGATTGTATCATTCAGTTACCGTTGGTTACCACGTGGAGGTAAAGTAAGCACTTGATCAGGAACTCAAAAAATACACAAATATATATTTCGAAACAAAAATTTAAATGGTTTCACTAGATTGCAAGGATTTATAGTTGCAGTTGGGTAAGTGAAATATGTGCTCAAAACAAGAAATTAGATCTTTTTTTTTAAGGTCGTATACCTTTCACTTCGAGGAAATGTTAGTGGTTATTGTGCAAGGTGGTCTGATGTAATGTATAATATTGAAATGAATTGTTTAATTTAAATTAACATAAAATTTGTAGTTCAATGAACTGTATTCTATTTGAACTAAACAAGTGTTGTGAGCTGATACCTAGAAGGGCAAGCGCGTATGCGGAGCAGTAAGGGTTAAAATCCTCCCCTATCAACTACTTTGAAAATTTTAATATTAAATGATATTGCACATTTTTTGCCACCCTGTAACACCATTTTTTGAACACACTGTAGCTCGTTAGGGGTTGAAGTTAGATCCCACTTCAAGAACGATTTTTTGCTGCAAATAGTGCTAGGAATACGTGGTATTCAGTTTTGTATGGTGATACTGGGACACACTGTATATGTATACACAAAAAGCATTGCGAATCGATTTCGGCGTGCATTGTGCAATAAAAGTGCAAAAGACACCTCGTCTTACTTAAATAGGCGTATAATGTGTAACATTTTTAATTTTAGCGTAAATTGTATAAAGTTTTTATAAATGTATTTAGTTGTTGTATAATTTGGTATAATTAAAATTTATTTAAAACGATAAACAAACCGAATTATGATTTTAAATTGTACAACTCATTAATATAAAAAATAAAATTAATATATTTTAAAAATTAAAAAAAAATTACAAATATTATATAAATATAATATAAGTATAATAAAAATATATGCATATACAGGTGTCCCAGCTAACCAGCCAATATCTTCGAAACCAGTGGAGTTATGACTAATATGATGTTAGTGGACCCCCACTGGATATCATTTGGCTACATTTTTATGTTAACCCCTTCCTCCCCACATTAACCCTTATGTGCTTAATGGGTATCAACTTTGGATAATCAAATGTAAACCTATATTTTTTTTTCTCCTATTTTGAAGAGCGTGACGAGTAGTTAAAAAAAAATGTAATAATATGTGGGGGTACCATGGGGAATTTTTCGACAAATGGAGATTGTTCATCCGATAGAAAATGGGCGAAAACTCGCTAAATCTCAATCAAAAACTTGTGTTGTGATGTATTAGAAAGTTGTACGTTGTACTACGTTGTTCTAAATTAAGGGGGGTGTCTAAACAGCCTAAGCCCCCCACGCCCCCCTTTTAAGGGAAAAAATCGATATTTTGATTTTTGCATTAAAAAACCATATTTTTTTGTTAATTTGCAAAAATCGCATACAAAAATCAAAATTTCGATTTTTCCCCCTAAAAACGGGGGTTGAAATAAACAAAATGAAATAAATCGAAACCTATAAGACACTTGACTAAACACTTAATGTAGCTTAATAAATAAAAACATATGATTTTTAACTGCTGAAACATAAAACGCCTTACACATTATTACCACCATAATACCTTTATGCCATTTAAAGTTTTTATTAACAACCAACCAGTCAGTCAACCGCGGATTTAGTATACAACAATAAAAGTGCCCAACAGTAGTATCATTCATCAAAATAAAATAATCGGAGACAAAGAAGTACAGATATTACTATATATAAAATAATAATGAAAGCATAAATTCAAATACACAACAAATATAAAAATTTATGGTGAAGAAAAAAAAAACATTAACAAAATGGAAAAATCAGGGTCAATTAACTTTGTCTCATGATCTGCTACTACTGCTCCTCATATCACCGCACATAATACATCATTTCTATGCTTCTATGTGTATTCAAATTAAAATATATGTAGTTGTTTGTGTGTTGTATCAGCCGTATGAATACTGAATAGAGATATAAGCAGAGTGTGATAGTATGCATGTTAAAACCATAATTTTAAATGAAAATCTTTAATCCCGATTTCCCTATAGAATTTGTTTTTTTGTTTTTTTTTGAATAACGTGATCCTTGTATTGCAGAAGATTGAATGATATAAAATAATAAGATAAAATAAAGGTATTAAAAAACAAAAAAAATAAACCTCTATTTTCCGATTTTGTAAAGTGAAAACTGTGATGATGATTGTAAATAAATGAATAAATAAAAAAAAATAATGAACATAATTAACCAAATACACATGCAAACAAATTAAAATCACTTTTTCGCTGTTAATTTGTTTTTTTTTTTTTTTTTCAAAAAAAATAAACCACACATTAATTTTTTTTTTATAACATAAAAACAAAACACAGAGGTAAAAATTATATAAAAATAAACTCTAATAAAACTGTAAAACAGGCAGAAAAATTTACGGAAAGAAAATTAATTTTCGTTTTTTTTTTTCACAATCGAAGAATGGTTTTTTAAAAAATTATTTTGTTTTTGTTGTAATCAAATATTACAACAATAATAATGATGATAGTTATTTTTTTTCTCTTTAAATATATCGTTGGTCGGTTGGTTGGTCGGTCGGTCGTCATCGTCTCGTCAGTCGTCGTTACCCTCAAGCACATATTATAATAATAAAATAAGATAAAATGTGTATGCGCGTGTGTGTGTATGTTTGGTGTGCGCGCATATGAATGGCATATGTTTATTTGCGTACGAAAATCCATTTGTAATTATATTTTGTAAAAAAGAACGTAAGCAAAATATGTTTTTTTTTTTTTTTTTTATTAAATAGAAGTTATTATTAATCACTTCCAATGGAAAACTTCATAACAAATAAATTATGTATCGATAATTTTCGTTCAAAACAAATGAATTAATTTTAGTCTAATAATTTTTATGGTTTATTCCATTATCAATTGAACTTTTTTTTTATCATCGCCAACGCATTATTTTAATAATATTATATATTGTGACCAATAGCGCACGCTCGTTATATCATCATCATCATAAACCCATACTCAAAACAGAAAAAAACACAACACAATCCAATGATGTGTGGGTTAACATATGTATGCACCTATATATAATTTTATATTTTTATTTATGTCAAGACATTTGTGTGAGTACATGAATTAAAATGAAATGGAATTGAAAAAAAAATTGCATTTTTTTATCCATTTTTTTTTTTTTTGTGGTTCACAAATTGTTTTAAATAATTCATAATTAATTTATTATATTATTTTTGTTTTAAATTGTTATTTCAACTGATGTATTATAAAATGTATATTTATTGATATAAACAATATTTAACTAACCAATTATTTTTTTTTTAGATTGTATTTCTTTAAACTTATTTATGCAATAAAACAAAAACTATACTAACCCACACGACACAAACACTATCAGAAATATTTAATGTAAACACAAACACTAATAGGTGATGCTGGTTTTTTTTTTAAAGTTCATTGCGGTTCATTCCAATATGAATGATTTGAAACAAAAAATTCATTTTACAGTAGCCGATATAATTAGTTCATTCATTTTTAAAAAGTGGCGTAACACATGGCTGGACTGGACACAGCTTAGCGAAAAAGGAAGCTAGGACTTTCGAGTCAATCGGAAGACCATGTTACTCAAGCCCCGAATATCCGTCAACATTTTTGGCGTTCGCTCCCCACTTCCCCCCTTCTGGAGATAATAGGCGTAAAATCAAACACTCAATTGAGATTGGTCAAGCCAGTTATTTGTTTTAAAGTATATACTTAGGGATCACTCTGTGGTGTAAATGATAAAAATGCCAACCTTTATCTAAAATTCTAACGAAATTTTGCGGTCGTCGGTTCGAATCCTACTGAAGAGATAAAATATTGTGTTTGTGTTTTCGGTTATTTCGAATCTGAATTTTAACACAGAGTCGCATATTTTCCCTTGCGGTTGGTCGTACTACCAATTACCGACACCGTAAAAACCACAAATTAAGAAACTAACAACAGACGCCCGTTGTTGGACGCTAAAACCGATTGTTGGCCATCTCAATGATGTTATATTCCATTTTATCAAGTATTTGTCTTTAGTTTACTTTGATGATTAACAAAAATTTCATTCAAGCTGTATAAAAAAAAAAACTACTGTAGTGTTTAGGCTTGCCAGCTTTTAGAAATGCTAGGGGAGGCCATTCGCCCGATTTATGCTTTGTGTGGGCTGCGGGAAGACATTTTTCCTTTCGTCGAGTACAGAGACATTTTCCTGCTAAAGCAGGAAGGGGCAAACCTAGTTGGGTTATTTATTTCAATTCAAACTTCGAGCGCTCTTAATGGAAAATGGGGTAATATAATTTATAAAGTACAATACACCCTCTTCACATATTCAAAACATTGGCAGATTACAGATAAAAAAAAAACATAAAAGAAAATATTTTCATTTTAAATTTGTTTCTGCAATTTTCTTCTTCTGGTGTATTGTTTCAAATTTTGGATGTTTGTCTTATGTTTTGTTTTTTATAATTGTGATTTGTTGGTATATTTTTAGTTTTTAATTCATTGTCACATTTGTGTATTGGTACAGTGCGTGTATGCATAATATATATATATATATATATATCCATCCAAATGAAGCGTTATTGTATTAGTAATGAATGAATTAATTCGATAAATGATGAAAATTTCCAACATTTGAACATTTCCATTTCATCCATTTTATTTGTTATATAGTTTTTTTTCTTTTATTTATGAGTGAGTACAGATTATTGCTAAAATATGTAAACTCAATGTTATTTATAATTTGCCGTTTTTTTTTTTTGAATAATTCTTGATTTTATCCCTATTCTAGGTATTTTTTGGTATAAATAATTTCTTGCAATGAAATATTTGGTTTGTTTTTTATTATGACACAATAAAAATCCAAATAATAACGACACCGCATTAAAGGATATGATGGATAGTGGGTATGATGTGTCAGACATCATATTTAATTATCCTGTCGTTTTGTATACTTATTCATCTTTAGATGCGTGTGTTGTGATTTTATTTAGAAACCATGCAAAAAACTGTAAATATCGCGAATTTACATGGATTTTGATAGTCAACTTGTGTCTAATATTTTGATAATAATTCAATACAAAACAAAAAAACAACACAAAACAAGCACTGTGAAAGAAAAAAAGTATTTTTGCAGCAGCAACATTTCCACACTCATTCACTATAATAAAAATCAAAATAGTGGATGAGTGTAGTACAAAAGTATCAAGTATTACTATCAATATCAATGTTCAATAAGAGCAATGAATGCGTTTGTTTACTTACGAAATATCATCACCATCTTTTTTTTTCTTTTGAATTGCACTAATTAGACGATTATTAGTAAATAAAAAGTAATTAATAAAAAATCGAACGTAATGTTGGAAAAAATCACTAATAAATTCACTATTTATGTGCTGTGTTACAATGATTGAAACACAAATATTTTCTTGTTTTCATTTCCATACACAGCTGATTTTTTTTTTTTTTTGTACTTCGTTACCGTCTCTTGATCATCTTCTTCATTCGCCAACAAAATTGTTGTGGTACATGAGTGACACACGGACACACCACATACAACATTCATTATGACGTTACAAAGTTACACACTCGATGAAGAAAAAAAATAAATAATTTTGTTCAACGACGAATGAATCAGATGAATGGCCAACCAAAAATATAATGTGAAAAAAATTATTTTCTCGAAAAATATTATTATAATATTTGCATAATCAATTGGAAAGATGACCATTATACTTAAATAAAAATATGGATAATTCGCTATTATCGCGCTATTTTTAATTAAAAACGTGTAAAAAAAAAAAAAATAAGAAACTATAATTAAGTATATTTTTTAATGGACGGCTTATATCCGGCATAAAAAATTTCAATCCATTTGTGGAGTTTGTGGACGGAATGTGAACATTTTTATTTTATACACTTTTTTTTCTTTGTTATTTTTTTACACGATTACACAAAACTTTTATTTTTTTTTTTTGATGTTGTAACCATTTTTCTCTTTGAAAATGAAATTATATTAATTTTTTAAAAACATTTACCTGATATTTTTTTACATTTATTATGAAACAATATTTTTATTAATTTTTTTTTTTTAATTATAAATCGGAAAATAATTTAAAAAAATTTTTTTTTATTTTTAATTAATGATTGTGATTATGAAGAAAGAAAAAAATAATATTCGTGATGAGGAATGGAAAAATTTTTTAATAAGAAAAACAAATACAAAAATGTGTTTGCCAGCTTTTGCTTCATTGCTTGCACTAAAAAAAAATTGTAAATAGTGTACGTGTACGAGCAGACGAGCTACGAGAATAGAAATAAAAGAGATAGAAGAATGATGGTTGAAAATTTCGATGATTAATACCCGAGCTAGACGGTGTAATGGTACAAGAATCATACCCTATTACACTGAGTAAATATTTTTGTGTGCGATTCTAATAACAGATATATAAAAAAATAGATGAACAACGAATTCATAAAAAACAATCGCATTAGCCGTGTTCCATTCAATTACCAGGGGTAGGTAAGGGTAGGTAAGAGTCGAAAAGAGTAGATGTTTTCTACTCCGAACTACTCTTTACTATATTACGGAGTAGTTCGGCGTAGAAAAGAGCAGAAGTTTATTAAAACGTTACAAAAGTGTATTTACCTTACCGCATTTACACATTATGAAGGAGCGGCGCAGCAAGGCAAGTATACATTCAATCTGATTTACGAAAGAAAAAGCAAATAAGATATTTTTCATGCTTTTCTAATATATGGAAATGTATACAAATCCAAACGGCCAAAAGTAGATTTTTAATATATTCGATCCGTTTTTTAGAGTTGGTTTTTTGTTTTCGTTACTTTTGCTGCAGAAGACAGGGTTGTGATTATTTTTTTTGCATTTGGATATAAAGTCGATATTGTCAATTGTCGTTTAGGTTTTTTTTAATTAGAGGCCTCAGCAGGGATGCAAACAAAATAGTAAATAATTACTGTACAGAACATATAAAATTACTGTATTTTCAAATGAATTACTGTATTTCAAAATTATACCTCAGTTTCGAACCATTTATTATTCGAATTTCTTAAAGGCAGGTGTATTCGGATTAATACAAAATTATTGCATTGAAAATAATGATTGTACGGTAATAATAATGCATATAATATAAATTCCACTTTATTATAATACCTATACCTGCTTTTTTTTGTATATATTTTGTAAAATTCAAATAATATAAACAATTTAATTTTTTGACAGAATGACCAAAAATGAGCAAAATTATGAATATGTTTATTGCAATATTTCAATTTGAATTCATTAGTTGCGTTCCATTCAATTACCAGGAGTAGGTAAGAGTAGTAGTATTCTTAAAATTCTTAAATTATTTTAAAATTACTGTATTTTTATGAATTTTATTGATCACTGCCTACGACTGACTTTTATTGAATGCTGTACGGAGGTCAAAATTACTGTATAAAACAGTAAATACTGTATTGTTGGCATCACTCGGCCTCAGGCCTGCCACTTGCCACATGTAGATACGAACGAATGATTAGAATGAATTAATTTATCAACTTTTCTAATTATATTACAAAATAACCATACAAAATGTTAAAAAAACAACTTTTTTTAAGTATTTAATCATTAATTTTGTATATTAAGGGATATATTTCTATAAACATCTCGTTTATCATCGTTCGCTCGTCTAGCATGCAGAATACCCGCTGTGTACCTTTTATTGTATTTCGTGATAATAAAATTACGAACATACCGACAAATATTGGCGGGTATCTACAGGCACTACCCGTTCAGTACTTTCCGTTCATTTATTTGGCACATCATCGGTTAAAATAAAATGTCCGTAGGAACAATTGTTTGGTTTGACAATTTGGACATATTGGAGATACATATTGGACAATCATATAACAGTTATACAAATTTGGTACCCATTTACTGATGGAAAGACAAAGAGTCAAAGGGCACATAGGATTATTATCAGCTAACACGCTCTGTGGCTAGCGTACTGAACACAGTAATTCTATAATTGTTATTAATACGATATAACTGGTACGAACATGGAAACATGTTTGGGTCCGATAGAATGTGTATTTCATCACATGATCCCAATTAAAATAACCGATGCAATGACAGTCACACATATAGATATAATAGAATGTTACTTTTTTTCAAACTTTCTTCTATTCCGAAATTATTTGAAAGTATCGGTACGGACGTTGTTGTGTTTAATGCTGCATCTATTACATGTCCTCAACAACATATGGTTTTGTCCGAGGTAGATCGACAAAAACAAATTTGTTGGATTTTGTGTCGTTTTGTTTTGATAATTTTAATCTCAGATCACAGGTTGACTGTGTATTTACTGATTTCTGTAAGGCTTTTGATAAACTTATTTCCCACCGTATAATATTAAATGAGCTTTTAAAAAGATAGGATTTGGTGAACAATTTGTTTCGTGGATCGAATCCTATTTAACGGATCGTTTCTCCTGTGTATTGTTAAATCGTGTTCGGTCTAGGTCCATTAGTATTACATCTGGTGTACTTCAGGGAAGCCATTTGGGACCGATTTTATTTATTAATGACTTGGCACCTGTTTTTAAGTATTCCGAATGTAAGATATTTGCGGATGATGTAAACAGGTCAATTCGATCTATAGAGGATTCGGAGCTTTTACAGGTGGATCTATTGGCATTTAAAAATTGGTGTGTTAAAAATAATAGGTCTTTAAATAATTACAAATGTACGGTAATTAACGTTAATAAGAAAAATGTGATTCTTAAATTCTCTTACCACTTTGATGGTACTGTTTTAGATGTAGTTGACAATAAAATTGATCTTGGGGTTTATTTGGACTGGACTAAACTAAATTTTAAGGCACATATTGATTATATTATTAATAAGGCTAATTTTACAATGGGTTTTATTTTCCGACAAACACGTGAATTAATTGACCCATACTGTATTCGTTCTTTATTTTATACTTTGGTTCGTTCCATTTTGGAATATGCTTGTTCCGTTTGGTCCCCGTTTTTAAATTGAATGATAGACACCTTCGATCAGTGCTATTTTTTAAACTGAATTGCCATCGTATCAATTATGGTCACTTCAACCATTTAGACTCCCTACTTAAGATTTATAATTCATACGGGATGGCAATGGGTGCCTGCCATAAAAATGTGTTTTTGGGGCTGGTACTTTCTCTTGATTATAACTTGGGAACGCCAACTTGTAAACAAATTTCCACCAAAACAACCAAACCTTATATAAATTCTTAAAGATAAAAAAAAACTTCTATTTGGTTTTAATAAAAAATAAATTATTTAGGTTTTTAATGTATGCGATTAATAATTTATAAATAAAAATTGACTATTTAATTATATTTACAAAAATTTCATATTTAACAGAAATAGATTTGTGATAAAAAATTAAAATAAATATTAAGTATATGTATTAAAGTTGTTATATATTAATAAGGAGTTAGTGTTGTTGTCCTTTCGTATGGTGTTCGTGTCGATTGTCACAAAGAAATAATCGTTTTATAAATCCTATAAGCATTATTTTTTATTCTTTTATAAAAAATCTTTTATGTACATTTTCTGCATAATTTTTAATTTTTTAACACATTTTTGGTAAAAATAAGTTCTTGATGATGAGCGTAACATAGAATAATTATATGTTATTCGATTTTGACATCATTTTTGGTAATTTTTAATTTTACATCACTATCAATATCTAAAAATCTCTTGAGTCGAATTCCATTATATGGTGCATCACTTCCAGGTGGATACATTCGCATCTATTTATATTTATATATATATATATTTGTACAAAATGAAATTATCATTAATAAAAAAATTAAAAAAAGCAAAAAAACATTTATTAAATACATAAATATAAAATATAATTTATTAACATTTTTTATTTGGTTGATTCACGAGTGAAAATAAATTGAATTGAGACCGCAGTTTTCGACCGAAAGAGACTAAAAAATGTCGTCTAATTCGGCCTCAAAGCCAAATTAGATTACAATCGACTGGAAAAGACCGAAAACGACGGCAATTTTTTTCCCTACTCTCTTACGGTCCAATTTGAGACTGTAAGATACCACATTTAAATATAAATGAAATTAATGTGTAGTCTCATTTAGTCTTAAACGGTTTCAAACGGTCTCAAATAAGGGGAAATTGAAATCGATTGAGACTACCAAAAGTGTCGAAAATCGACCACATGAGACGGTCGTTTAAGATGTCAGTCTCATTCGGTGTTTTTCAGTCGTAAAACCATGATTTATTTTCACTCGGGAAACGTGGGCGTGAAAAATGTTATCCTTGTTTTTGTTATATATTTAATTAGTTTTTATATGTACTCTTCGGAATATTCTGTTGTCGGGGCCATCGGGACAACTTTTCTCACACTCCGCCGAGATAAGCGGTGGAAAACGCACAGAAAGAAATCCGTTTAGTATGAGAAATTATCTGAATTGTTTTTGCCCCTAGCCCACTATTGCCCACGATATTGGAAAAGCTATGAGACCTTGACCTTTTTCCCCACATATTCTCAAATATATAAAAAATTCAGCCATAAAAAACAGTTGGAATGGTTGGAAATAATTTCCGATATGCTCCTTATACCTTATAATTTTTCATAGGAATTTTGTATGGAATATTTTCCAATCAGATTTATTACCGTAATTATATTATTTATATGTTCCTGGATATGTTCTAACATCGTTAGATTTGCAGTTTTATTTATTAGTAATGTGAATTATTTCGTACGTTTTTCTTTCAAAAATTGAAAATTTATTGTAAAAAACTGGTTTGCATTCCATGTTCAAGGTATTGCCGGTCGCTAGTCACTATCCTTATGCCGATCATTCTTGCAATTTATGGATTTGCAAAAGCAATTGTGCCGCAATTTGGCGGTCAAAACGAATCGAGCTAATTTTTGATATCTTCAAGGGAAGTGACCCGTATTCCGGAAAAGGTATTCGGCATATGGATTAGAATATAAGTGATCAGAATGCACCAAGTCTGGATGCGGGTGCTATAAATCAGGTGCGGTAACACTTCCCATCGGACATTTTCCAAATATAATTTTTGACCGGTTGAGCACGATGTGGCCGAACAATTTCATCACAAAAATTTACGTTTCGTGTCTGGTCGCATATTCTGGTAGTTTTTCCTCTTAACGATCAACTCGCTATGATTTTCTGAAGTTCTTCTTGCGTTTGCCAAACAACTATAAGTCGAGTAATTTTATCAATTCACCATCTTCGAACTGTTTTGGATATCCTGGGCGTTCCCGTCTTCGACTTCAACTTTCGGCAGCACTCTTCTTCATGTTGAATTTATAAAGAATTCCGGTTGAATTAATAAAGAATTATTGCCCCCCAAAAAAACAACTTTTCATGAACAAAATTCGACTTTTTCATTAGAATAAAACAAACATACAATTTGTTTGTTGTATGCCAATATACTAAAAAAGATGGTCAATGGCAGTATAGCTTTCCGATGAGTATTGGAATAATGCGAACCGTGGAATATTACATCTTTTTTAAACTTGCACGGAATAATATCACAATACTAATTATACAATTAGAAGTTAGAAGTTCAAAATCCAACCACAACAACACATTCAAGAAATATTAGAAAATAATTTAATAAATATATTCATATTACAAAAACGGTAGAATAATAAAAAGACCTGACCGTCGTCAGAATCGAATGGGCGACCATCTACATGAATAGACGTATATCAAGCGAAATATCTGTATGTTTTCCAATTGGAAATCCTAGGGATTTTCGTTCGGAAAGTTTAAAAAAATGTCTTTCACTTTCGCGTAACAGAAAAAAGTATAATAAAAACATTGCTATCGGAAGATGGAAAATTATAGAAAATTTTGTTGGATTTCCAAAAGAATCACCGTTTTATTCCAGTATTAATAGGATTTATAGGATTTATAAAGTACCTTGGAGTTCCATACAAAATTCCAATTCTTTGTTCAATATAGGCTCGCCCTAAAGTTAAATAAAGTTAAACAATTAAGCGCCGCAAATATTTTTAAACAAAAATTTTGTTTTAATTTCTGATGTTGCTTTTTGCGGAATTGAGTTTACTCTTTTTAGGGTCATTTTTATACAAGGATTATACTGATAAAAATAGAAGCTCTTATATTATTTTATTATACATTTTAATATATTATAAATAATTACCTTTTTGCGTTTTATCTAAAATATTTGTGTGCTTGCAATTTTTTAGTTATTTGTTTATATGCTTAATAATATAAAAATGTAATGTGTTAGGCCATTTTATTTTTAAGTTATAATTTTGAAGCATATAAAGTGCATCTATATAACGTAATATATGATTCCTCAGTATCAGTTATTAATAGTCAGTATCTTTTAATTCGATGCCAAATCTTTAATACGTTTTTTTTTTTTTCGAATTTGTGATAATGTTTGACGTTATTTTCTATTTGATTAAACATTGCTTTTGCTTAAACAAGCGTATTATTCACATAAATATACGACACGTGTCATGTTAATATATATTATTTGTGTCGATTATTTGTTTATGCGTCAAGTAAGTAAGTCTTATTGTAAGTCTAAATATTTTATTATTATTTGAATATAGAAAATAGACTTAAAAAAAAAGAATATTTAAAAGAATTTTAGGAAGATATATAAAACAAAATTAATTATATTTGTTTTTAAAGGAATTTTCGTGATTATAAGATCGAATTCATATCATAAAAAATTAATTAGTATACGCATTTATGAGAGTCTTCGACCGACCGACACCTTTATTAAAAATTGCAAAAAAAAAAAAAAAAACCAAACATAAAATAGGTATTATTGATTAATTTTAAAAGTAAATTATCGAAGATACTCTCGAAAACAAAAGAACTGAAAGCATGAAAACATTCTGCCGAAAACAACGGAATGTTTTTTTTTTTAATATAATCCCACACATTATTTAAAAAATTAAAAAATTAATAGAAATAATTAATCATTAACCCATTTTTTACTGCCTGGTCGATTTCTCGACCACTACTTTAACATTAAATTTCGAAATATCTCTAGTTAAACTAGTAAACGAAACCCGTCCAAAAACATTTTTTGTTCAAACTCAAAACTTTTTTTATCTTGTTTTTTAAACAACTTACAACAACGTTAAAAGAGAGATTTCTAAGGGAAGAATTTCAAGCTTACTTGATTTTAGCTTTTAACAGCCTTTTGATTTCACAATTTGTTGAACATATCATTGGATTCCAAGAACATAAGTCCAAGAAAGGGAAAAGGAAAAGTCCAAGAACATAGCATTTAAACATTTAATTGAAAAATTATTGAAATAATTAAGAGTTACTTAATATTGCTATATATAGTTTCCTTATTTATGGGAATAAATTCCTTTATTGGAGTGTTAATAATTTTATTATTGGAGTGTTAATGATGTTATTTTAAGCGACAATAATGGTATAGTAAGCTTTACATTATGTGAAGAAACTAAATCGAATAATAAAAAAAAATAAAATCGTATACATCATATTTAAATTTAATAAGAGAAATTGTAACTTTTATCTCATAGATAAACATACAGATTTATTTGTGATCGACAATCAGAAAGCGCGATATCAAATTATGACACAAATTATGAAATACTATATAATCGAATAAATATAAAAAATCGGGAGATAAAAATTTTATTGAAACTCGTATGATGAGGATGTAAAATTTTAACTTTTTCCCACTTTATTACAAATCGCATGCAATTAAATTATTATTAATATATATTTTAAATTCAAAAATTTAATAAATACAAAAAAAAAGTAAAGTTAGTAATAATTTTTTAAAAAATGAATTCTATTTTATATTTAACTACGTACATAAAACATATTTTATACTAAAAATTTATGAAATAAATAAAATTATTTTGTTTAATTAATAATAATAATAATAAAATATTATTTTGTTTAGTATTTTGTCTGTGTTTGTGTTGTTAATTTGTATTTTTAAGTAATTTCGTTAAAAATAAAAAAAAAAAAAAAAAACGAATTTAATCCTCAATATTTCCTTTGACGTAACGTTTCTGTAAAACAAAAATACCATAATCCATATATTTATTATATAAAAAAAAATTAATGATTTATCTATAAATTATTTAATTATTATTAATAAATTTTTTTATTTTTAAAACCATTTTTAATAATCAATATTTTTGTTATTATTTTATTAATATAATAAAAATATCATTTTATATAATATAGCATTAAGTAAGTAATAAAAAAAAATCTTACCATTATTCTATATTTTTCTTTACAAGCATAATCAGATTCATCAACATCTTGATAACAATCAGATTTATAATCTTCCGGTATTGGTTTACCTTCTAATTCACAAAGGTTATGTAATGGACGTGATCTATATATTAAAAAAATTAAATTAATTTATTAATTGAGATAACAATTATAACTTTGGCTGGGTTGATTCATTAGAAAACTCAAATTAATAAACTCTATATATATATATATGTCTATTTGTATGTGACACTGTGGTGTAAATGATAAAAATACCAACTAACGAAATTTTGGGGTCGTGGGTTCGAATCCTACTGAAGACATAAAATGGTACCGGTGTAGTATATGATCTGGCAGGGGAAATTTATTTGAGATAACTTTTGTTTTTTGTGAATTTTATGAGGAAAAAGGAATTTTCCTTTTAAAAATATATTTTATTTAATTATTTATTAGTTTTAGCATTCGATTACAAATAATTTTTAAAAGGAAAATTCCTTTTTCCTCATAAAATTCACAAAAAACAAAAGTTATCTCAGATAAATTTCCCCTGCCAGATCACACACTACAGCGGTACCATAATATGTTTTGTGTTTTCGATTATTTTTCGAATCTGAATTTTAACACAGAGTTGTATTTTCCCCTTGCTAATTTCCGATACCGTTTATATGTTAAAATTTGTTAAATCAATAGGAATGCGCTTCAAAATGCGAATTTTTTTGGTGTTTGTTTAAATTTTAAACAAGTTATATTTTTCACACGATGACATTCTCGATTTACACGGACAAAACTCATAACAAAACCGCAGACCAGCACCTACCCACCCATCCACTTAAAAACTTATCTTTTAATAAAATTATGCGTTTTGAAATGCTCAATTCGTGATTTTTTGCAGTTTCTCCGTTTCAAATCATGTAACAATTTCAAATTGATAAGTCACAGCGATTAAATTTATATGGTGAACTTTAAGGGAATTTTATTGCGCACAAAAGTTACTTCTTTTTTTTTTTGATTTACTCTTTCTATTTTTCTATGCTGCACGATGCGTTTTGCCTCTCATTATCATTCTAGTCTCTTTTATTTTTATTTATGCATCGTCATCAAAACGAAATAAGTTTAAATCCAACAAAAACTTTATATATAATAAAATCTTAGAATCGAGCATATATTCAACACGGGCTTTATGGGTAATATATCATTTAGAGCATCCACCATTCATTCATAAACCGCAGCCAAATATTGTATATTTTTCGGATAATAAAATATAATAAAATCGCATCATTTAAATTTTACTTACCTAACAATTAGTTTTTCAAATCCAGACGGTTTTTGTGATGGACAATAAAATACATCCGGTGTATTTTTATCGAATACAATTGATTTTCTCATCATATCTTTATCTTTAATTTTTAATATTTTTTCCTTTTGTTTATCTTGTTTCGCAAATGTTGTTGCAAATATTAAGCAAATACATACTATAATCAATTGTTTATTCATTTTGAACCTGTTGAAGATATAAAATACATTAAATTATCAAACATGAAATAAAAAAAAATGGATAATGAATGTTTGATAATTTATTATTTATTTATTTACTATAAAAGTATTAAATACTAATACATGCATTACATTATTATAAATTATAAAATTATAATAAATTATAAAAATATAAAAAAAAAAAAAAGTCAAAATAAAATGACAACAAAAAAAAAAAAATTTAGTTATTATTACTATAAAATTTTAATTTAAATTCACAACTTTTTACATTATTGTCCAATAAAATATTACTATAAGAATTATAGGACATTAGTAAAGCATCAAGTGGATTAAATCGGCCATAATTGGTACGATGGCAATCAATGTGAAAAAATTCGATGGAGCGCAAGCTCCGAAAATTCAATTTAAAATGCAATTTATCCAATATGGAAGTGCAATCAACAGTACCATTGATCAATCCGCATATAAATGACAAACCAATATATTGTCGATGTTTCTCAAGCGTTGGCATGTTTAATAATGCCAGCCTTTGAGTATAACAAGGCAAAACAATTGGATCAGACCAAGGAAGAGATCTAAGAGCGAATCTTAGAAATCTTTTCTGGACTGATTCCAATCTATTTTTAGCATTTGAATAATACGGCGACCAAACAGGACACGCGTATTCAAGAATTGATCGGACAAGGGAATAAAACAATGTACGCATACTATATGGATCGGAAAATTCCCTACCCATACGCATAATGAAGCCAAGCGTAGAATTCGCCCTATTTACTACATAATCAACATGGGATTTAAACGTCAGCTTAACATCTAAGTAAACACCCAAATCTAGGGTTTTGTCAAAACTATTTAAAATAATATCATTTAAATGATAAGAATTAATCAAGTGTGTATTTTTACGCGTGAAATGCATAATCTTACATTTGTCAATGCTTAAAAACATATAATTACGACAACACCAAACATAGAATGCACAAAGATCGGCCTGCAATGCTCGAGCATCATCAAGCGTAACAACAGATTTATAAATTTTTACATCGTCCGCATATATTTTGCACCTAGAATATTTTATAACACCGGACAAGTCATTAATAAAAAGAATAAACAAAATAGGTCCCAAATGACTACCCTGCGGAACCCCAGACCTGACAATAAAGCTTTTTGACCGCACATTATTATATAATACGCTGCAAGAACGATTCCACAAATATGACCGAATCCACGACACAAATTTATGACCAAAACCAATTGCCAACAATTTGGATAATAGTATATTCTGTGACATTTTATCGAAAGCCTTGCAGAAATCGGTAAAAATACAATCAACCTGCGCACCCATGTCAAATTGTTCAAAACAATATGTGGTAAAATCAAGTAAGTTTGTGGTAGTGGATCTACCACGAATAAAACCATGCTGTTCTGGACATATTACGGATTTAACGCTAAAAGCCAGAACCTTCGTAATAATACCCTCAAATATTTTAGGTATAACGGACAATCGCGCAATCGGACGATAATTCATTACATCATTTCGGCCACCCCTTTTATAAAGTGGAATGATGAAAGATTTTTTCCAAAGATTAGGAAAAGAAGAAAGTTCAATCGATTTATTAAACAAGATTGTAAGTGGCAAAGAAATACAATCAATACATTTTCTCAAAACCACGGATGGAACACCATCAGGGCCACAGGTGGATTTGCTTTTACAAGTAGTAATAGATGCATAGACATCAGAATACGAAATAGAAAAGTTTATAGCAGAAAGATAATCAAAAGATGCAATTTTACCAACATCATAATCACCGGGAATGACAGTGTTATCAAAAGAAGTTTCAAAGAATTCGGCGAATAAATTAGCCACTGAAACATCATCAGTACCATCAACGTCATTATAACGAATAGACGAAGGATAACCGTTCACAGATCTTTTATTTTTAATAAACGTCCAAAAATTTGAAGGATTGTGCCTTATATCAGCCTCGACTGAGTTAATGTACGAATTATATTTTTGTGAAACAAGATAATTGAAATGATCACATGCATACTGGTGATTTACCCAATCGGAATTACTCCTTGAAACACAATACGAATTCCATAATTTATTTCTTAAATTTCGGGCATTTTTAATCTCACCATCATACCAAGGATAGCTGGATGACCCAACATGAGAACATTTTAAAGGAATGTAATTCAAAAATTTATCAAATAAAGTGTTATAAAACAAAATCAATGCATGATCCAAAGAATAATCTTGAAGGTAACTCCATTCAATGTCCTTCAAATCATCATTTAATTTCATGAAATCTGCATGCTTGAAATCGAATTCAAAAATTTTCCCAACATTAAAAGTGGTATTTCCATTAAAGGACAAAGTTAAATACAATGTTGGGTGATGTACATCCTCCTTTACAATGCAATTATTGGTTCCTGTTATACAGCAGTCCAATAGTTCGGATGCAAATATTAAATCGAGCGATTTATCGTTTTTGTTTTTTATATGGTTTATTTGCCTGAACCCAAGCGATGAAATATCGTCTAAAAACGACGCATCCAAATCAGCAGCAGCATTTAATGGAATTAAACAATCAGCATCATCCGACATAATCCACTCAATACGAGGCAAATTAAAATCACCCAATACCATGATCTCATCATTTGCGTCACAGATGTCATTCAAAACATACTGCATACACACAATCATTGAATCATATAACGAGATATCAGCAGCAGGTGGGATGTAACAGCAAAACACATATAATCGTTTATCATTTAAACGAATACAAACACATAAACATTCCAAATTTTGAGCCAATTGTGATAAATCAACATGTGATGAAGGCAAAGATGATTTAACGGCAATAAGAACGCCACCTCCCCTTTTTGTAGACAAGGGATTTTGATGGCGATCACGT
This sequence comes from Dilophus febrilis, assembly GCA_958336335.1. Lineage (NCBI taxonomy): Eukaryota > Metazoa > Arthropoda > Insecta > Diptera > Bibionidae > Dilophus > Dilophus febrilis. Next base: position 36,936,443 of record OY284471.1, read on the forward strand.
CTAAATATATGATATACTGAATTAAATAATTCAGAGTCCAAAATACTATTACATAGCCAAGTTTCGGTTAACGCATAAATATCCACATAGGACGTATTTGTAATGGAATGAAGATATGTTTCACGAGTCTTCGTTCGAAGACCTCGAACGTTCTGATACAATATTTTTATGTCAATCAAGGTCGTTTGGTTGTATTCATTTTTCGATTCCGAAAATTTTTATTATTAAGGAATTCATGCACAATGATACCGTCAATTTTCCAATTACATGGAATAACGAACATATTGAAGTGTTCAACAGGTACAAATATTTTAAAAGAGGAATAACTCCCAATGTGCTTAACATTATTTATTTGCCTAATACTGATATTGTCATCATAGTTCATATTTTTGTTTATATGACACTTCACCATATCAGCAGTAGATTCTGGATGAAGCCCAGAAACAAATATGCATTTATAGCGTTGTGCAGCTTTTAAAATGGGTTCAACAATACCAGTACCAGCTATAACATCTTCATCATTTTTTGGTATAACACATTGATCCGGAGTGTTTTGTTCCATGTGGTTTTGTAAAATGGTTTTTGGTCGTTTCGAATCATTTTGTATTGTAGGCATTTGTTGTGCATTTGTTGTTGTGCATTATATTCAGTAGGTACATTAATTTATAATTATCGTTTTGGAAAAAGGATTTTAAATTCCTTTTTTTTTTTACTTTTGAAAAAAAAAATATAAAAAAAAATTTTATTTTTCTGCGCTCCCTCGCACAATCCGTTGACGCGACCTGTTTTTTATGGAAACCACTCGATCGATTCAGCTAAAATTTCCCGTTAAGCTTTTTTTATGATAGTTCTCATTAAGTTTGACGATATGTTAGTGTTAGCTTACGTTTTATGTGCATGTGCATGTTGTAAATGGATCGTTGTAAATTTAATTTTTTATTATTTTATTTTTATTAAACCCGTTCACATATATCTCAGAGAGTTGTAAAAATATTTGCCTGTGCCCATAATAATGAACACAAAATTACATTCCCGGAAACGTTTTCTGATTCCAACAGATTCAACACTCTCAATAAAAATTTAATTATTATGAATTATTTTAGATATATATCAATCAATTGATACTAAACAATTGACTTGAAATTTTGAATCTGGAGATTTAATGAATAATGGAAAACTTTTATATCAAGGAAGGAATCTTCTGTTGCCACCCCATCCAGCAGCTCCCATAGGAATTCAAAATATTATTCTTGTGGATTCCAATGGCAGCACCTACCTCACTGACTCTTTTATTTTTTAAATTGTGAATTAGCATTACAAAAATTGTAATTTGCATTTCGCTCGTCATTATCTTGTCCACAAGTTGAATCGTCCACACCACGTAAATTATTTATTTTAACATTTGAACATAATTAAAAACAAAAAACATTTTCATTGCAATATTTTAATTTTTTTCATTCACAGAAGATTTACGCTAAAACTTGATATACGTATTATAAAAATAAAAAAAAATAAATATCCATATAAAAAAAATGATCTCATCTTGTAAAAAAAAATATAAAAGTAAACCGATCGAATTCAATAATTTTGATATAAATTAATTTACTTCAATTTACAACTGCAAAAAAATATATGTTATCTAGATCAGTGGTTCTTAACCTTTTTATACTCACGACCCCCCAAATTTCATAAAAAAAAAGTATGAAATTTTTAGGGCCCCCTTTATTAAATAATGCAGGCATATAATTGCAATCGATTTCGTTTCTTAGTTTTTATGTCCATCATAGCTATATAATTACTCGTTTTCACATCGATGTTTGTATAGTTATAGCTTCGATTTTGTTATGCATATTAAATATGTTTGAATGAGGTCCTTACTCAAAACTAAATTTGGCGTTATATTTCCTATATCATAATTAATATTTTTTTTTATTTCAGTCATAGGTCAATTTGCTTCTTGATATATTCTGAAGAAATTTTGTACAATTTGGCGGCCCCCAGGTAAACTTAATACGGATCCCCAGTGGGCCGCGGCCCCCGGTTAAGAATCACTGATCTAAATAAAGATTAAATTCACGTGTGTAATTTATATATTTAATTATAGATTACGGTCCTAATGCATGCATGTAATGCATGTACTTTGAGCCCTCGACAACAGAGAGGTGAATCGTCTATGAAAGGCGTGACATTTGACTCATGGGATGGTACGAAAAAGGGCCCACATGTGGCCTGAGTTTACGTCTTATTTTACAGTAAAACAATCGGCTTCTTGTTGCAAAATGTGTAAAAGAAATTTTGTTGCAACCTAAATTGGCAATCTATTATCTGTCAACGTATTCACCTTCTGATTATCACTTATTCAAACGGATAACTTGAGAATTGCCTCATACCACCTCATATACTTTTATCGCTGTAGTAAGTATTGCAAAATTATCGAAAGAAAGATAGGAAAAAAGTTAGTAAAACAATGGAAAGAATTGGATTAAATTAAGTTACTTCCAGTTTTCCAAAATCAACGTATTTTAAATGACAACAAAAAATGAATAGGATCACCCAATAGAAGGACCTTAACTAATCTAAACAGTTTTAGTACTTTTTTTTAGTGTTAAGGATTTTTTCCGACTTTGATTTCAAAAAAAAAAAATGATGGCAGAAGATCATCAATTACTTAAAGAATGTTATTGCGATCAATCTGTATCGCATACACCATGTTAAGAGTGATATAGACAATTCGAATGTAATGACTTTGATGTCCAAGACAAACCGCGCTCGCTCAGGGCAGTGGAAGGAATTCGAAGAAGATATATTGCAAGCATTATCCCATGAAAACTCAAATCGAACTTCAGAAGAAATTGGAAATGACCAATGAGTTACTGAAGCAGTTGTTTACACACGTTTGCATGCATCGTACATCATCTATAGCTCAGCTATAGCGGGTAATGGGGCAAAGTTGTGCTATTGCATAACACAGTTCGGCTGCATATTGTAAAAACCGTTAAGAAAACACTTACGCATCCACAGCATACTCCACACACACATAGCGACTTTTGGTTACCACTCCATATGTTCAGATCATGGTTGCGTAGTGGGAGACGATTCCGAATTGTTGAAGAGGTGTGTGGTCTCGTGGACAATTGATTGGGGAAAATGAATGAAGTATTTCGAATAATCCCTTGAATTTGTATCGGAAAAGGTGGAAAAAATCGAACGATCCAAAAAAATTTCACCATTCAAATTTTTTAATTTTTATTTCTATACTCATAATTTTAAGTAACCCGATAACTTGGTACGGGTGGTTTGATGAAAACCACAAAAAAGATTGTTGCATTTTTCACATCCCATAAAATTTCAAAAAAATATTTTATTTTTATTTTTGAATTTATAGAAAGTCATGAAATAGTATCATGCTAATGATTTTTGATGCGCATAGAAAGTTTGTATTTTATTTTTTTGATTTATAATTAAAAAATATAATTATTACAAATTATGGCAATAAAAAGCGCACTGCGTGCCCAACACATAAAAAGATAAGCACTGACGCGTGCGTTATAACTATATATAGAGGCAGAGAGTTAAATATTATATAAAAATTTACAATAAATTACACAATACACTATTATAATAACGATTATTTTTGTTATAACACTTTGCCGTTGTTTATGGGATGGGATCTGGTAAAAACGAATAGAATTCACCAAAATACGTATTTCTTTGCTTTTTTCGTAAAACCTCTGTGTCCAAAATGTTATAAGTGCTTCAAATCAAATTTAAAAAACTCCAAAAACTAAACTAAAATATCACTTTACTTAATGTAATTGTTTATTTTAATGATCGTCAAGGTAATAACACCATACCAAAATATTCACATTTGCGTAGGTAAAAACAACTTTAAATTAATTACATATGCGTGAGTGCTGAATGGTATCTAAAACCAGAAAAATCCAAATTTACTAATGACTAAAAATAACCAAAAAAACAACAATATATGACTCAAAATTTGTATTGCGAAAATTGGAAAATTATTACAGAGTTTTTTCGATTATTTTTTTTTAAATGCACTTGCAAAAAATAAAACAAAAGATTTCAATGCTTGAATTATATGAAAACAACGAACCTTTTTTTCTTTTCACTATTTATATATATAGGAAGTTGAATTATGCACTAAATCACACGAACAAAAATGATATTTTGAAATTAATGTAAAACAAATATTTAATTTTATTAACACAATATTTAAAAGTATTAATTTTATTGTTATTTGATTAAAAATATAAAATCTGTATTTGTATTTGATAAAAAAATATATACACAATTCTGTTGTTAATTCAGCTACAATATTTTACTGTTACTGTCGTAAGTCGTTCATTTACTTATTTTCTACTATTTATTATTGCTTCTTTTTTACTTTTAAAAGTATTTTTAAGTATATATCTTTGCATGCATATATATATAAAGATTTAAAAAAATATGTATAGTTGTTTATTTGTGCATTAGTGTGTATGTATGACTGTATACATGCGTCATGACATCAGAAAACTTGTCTGACCTGTATTGAAAGTAAAGGCAGCTTTACAATTGCGGGGTCGTCGCGCGAATACTTTATTTTTCATATAAAGTTTCGTTCTTCGGATTTTCTGTTCGCACTCAACCATCACCATGCTATAAATTTATTTTAATTCGATTATATTCAAGCCAAGCCGATTATATTTATTCGAATCACACCAATCCATTCAAGCAAACGCCAATTTTTTTTTTAATTATAAATGTAATTACTATTGCATCGAACCATTGCTCTAACATAAAGACGGCATTAGACAACTCGTGTACTTGCCGAACTTGCCTCCTTGTCATACATCGCATTGGGTGTATACCGGGTATTCGCATTGGGTGTATGCTCGCTCAATCATTTGGAATTTACCCGTACTTGATGGAAAATCTTGTTTTGGATTCGAATCAATAGGGTAGGCACTGACTGGTCGTTGACCCAGTGTTGCTACTGTTGAGTTCCTGATCAAATGCTTACTTTACCTCCACGTGGTAACCGATGGTTACTGAGTGGTTCAATCCGAACTATTCAAGCCAAAATTGTAATTGCGAATCCCATGCGGTTGGTCGAACGACTAATCACCGACACCGCAAAAACAACAAATTATGAAACTAACAATAGGGCCTCGGACAGGATAGGAATACCGGTAACGAATTAGGCAAGGACAATGTGTACAGGTCAAAAGAAAACAACTTGGCTTGAAAACAAAAAACAAAATGTATTGGTTGATGGGCCACAAGTCTGCTTTGCCAATAAAGTACTATTATACAAGGTCGTATATAACCTAATATGGACGTATGCCATTCCAAAAATTTAATTTTTGATTTTTTTTGCTAAAATCTGATCTCAAAAATACAAGAGTTAACTCTTGTATTATTTTATTGACCTTATCGTATTGCTTCCATTTTTTTATCTATTGTAAAGCATGAGCTATCGTATCACTTCAATAAATTTCACCTTGCTGGATGCTCCCCGAACACATGTACGGTGACGGACAAATATATTGACGATGAACAATAGCCCTCTATATATATTGAGGTTGACAGGGATAATCCTGGGCATAAAAGGGACTAATAATTACCATTTTTATAACACAATTTAAATAAGGTCATTTATTAAAAGCATTTGAATTTGCACAAAAAGAATATGGCACGCCCTCTTTTAATTTATTTTTAAAGCCTTAAAGTTGAGTAAATAATTTTTTGAATAATGGATGTTTAAAACGCTTAAATTTCCAATTCATAATATCAATGCGAATTAATAAAATAACTTTATTTGTTTATTAGGCGTATTTTTATGTGTGCAAGTCATTCAACAAGAGGTTCACGGTTCAATTCCCCAACGACGACAAGTTTGATAAAAAAGTACAAACCAGAAAAATTTAATTTTTGATTTTTTTTGCTAAATTCTGATCTCAAAAATACAAGAGTTAACTCTTGTATTATTTTATTGACCTTATCGTATTGCTTCCATTTTTTTTATCTATTGTAAAGCATGAACACATTTACGGTGACGGACAAATATATTGACGATGAACAATAGCCCTCTATATATATTGAGGTTGACAGGGATAATCCTGGGCATAAAAGGGACTAATAATTACCATTTTTATAACACAATTTAAATAAGCTCATTTATTAAAAGCATTTGAATTTGCACAAAAAGAATATGGCACGCCCTCTTTTAATTTATTTTTAAAGCCTTAAAGTTGACTAAATAATTTTTTGAATAATGGATGTTTAAAACGCTTAAATTTCCAATTCATAATATCAATGCGAATTAATAAAATAACTTTATTTGTTTATTAGGCGTATTTTTATGTATGCAAGTCATTAAACAAGAGGTTCGCGGTTCAATTCCCCAACGACGACAAGTTTGATAAAAAAGTACAAACCAGAAAAATTTAATTTTTGATTTTTTTTGCTAAAATCTGATCTCGAAAATGCAAGAGTTAACTCTTGTATTATTTTATTGACCTTATCGTATTGCTTCCATTTTTTTTATCTATTGTAAAGCATGAACACATTTACGGTGACGGACAAATATATTGACGATGAACAATAGCCCTCTATATATATTGAGGTTGACAGGGATAATCCTGGGCATAAAGGGGACTAATAATTACCATTTTTATAACACAATTTAAATAAGCTCATTTATTAAAAGCATTTGAATGTGCACAAAAAGAATATGGCACGCCCTCTTTTAATTTATTTTTAAAGCCTTAAAGTTGACTAAATAATTTTTTGAATAATGGATGTTTAAAACGCTTAAATTTCCAATTCATAATATCAATGCGAATTAATAAAATAACTTTATTTGTTTATTAGGCGTATTTTTATGTGTGCAAGTCATTCAACAAGAGGTTCACGGTTCAATTCCCCAACGACGACAAGTTTGATAAAAAAGTACAAACCAGAAAAATTTAATTTTTGATTTTTTTTGCTAAATTCTGATCTCAAAAATACAAGAGTTAACTCTTGTATTATTTTATTGACCTTATCGTATTGCTTCCATTTTTTTTATCTATTGTAAAGCATGAACACATTTACGGTGACGGACAAATATATTGACGATGAACAATAGCCCTCTATATATATTGAGGTTGACAGGGATAATCCTGGGCATAAAAGGGACTAATAATTACCATTTTTATAACACAATTTAAATAAGCTCATTTATTAAAAGCATTTGAATTTGCACAAAAAGAATATGGCACGCCCTCTTTTAATTTATTTTTAAAGCCTTAAAGTTGACTAAATAATTTTTTGAATAATGCATGTTTAAAACGCTTAAATTTCCAATTCATAATATCAATGCGAATTAATAAAATAACTTTATTTGTTTATTAGGCGTATTTTTATGTGTGCAAGTCATTCAACAAGAGGTTCACGGTTCAATTCCCCAACGACGACAAATTTGGTAAAAAAGTACAAACCAGAAAAATTTAATTTTTGATTTTTTTTGCTAAAATCTGATCTCGAAAATACAAGAGTTAACTCTTGTATTATTTTATTGACCTTATCGTATTGCTTCCATTTTTTTTATCTATTGTAAAGCATGAACACATTTACGGTGACGGACAAATATATTGACGATGAACAATAGCCCTCTATATATATTGAGGTTGACAGGGATAATCCTGGGCATAAAGGGGACTAATAATTACCATTTTTATAACACAATTTAAATAAGCTCATTTATTAAAAGCATTTGAATGTGCACAAAAAGAATATGGCACGCCCTCTTTTAATTTATTTTTAAAGCCTTAAAGTTGACTAAATAATTTTTTGAATAATGGATGTTTAAAACGCTTAAATTTCCAATTCATAATATCAATGCGAATTAATAAAATAACTTTATTTGTTTATTAGGCGTATTTTTATGTGTGCAAGTCATTCAACAAGAGGTTCACGGTTCAATTCCCCAACGACGACAAATTTGGTAAAAAAGTACAAACCAGAAAAATTTAATTTTTTATTTTTTTTGCTAAAATCTGATCTCGAAAATGCAAGAGTTAACTCTTGTATTATTTTATTGACCTTATCGTATTGCTTCCATTTTTTTTATCTATTGTAAAGCATGAACACATTTACGGTGACGGACAAATATATTGACGATGAACAATAGCCCTCTATATATATTGAGGTTGACAGGGATAATCCTGGGCATAAAAGGGACTAATAATTACCATTTTTATAACACAATTTAAATAAGCTCATTTATTAAAAGCATTTGAATTTGCACAAAAAGAATATGGCACGCCCTCTTTTAATTTATTTTTAAAGCCTTAAAGTTGACTAAATAATTTTTTGAATAATGGATGTTTAAAACGCTTAAATTTCCAATTCATAATATCAATGCGAATTAATAAAATAACTTTATTTGTTTATTAGGCGTATTTTTATATGTGCAAGTCATTCAACAAGAGGTTCGCGGTTCCATTCTCCAACGACGACAAATTTGGTAAAAAAGTACAAACCAGAAAAATTTAATTTTTTATTTTTTTTGCTAAAATCTGATCTCGAAAATGCAAGAGTTAACTCTTGTATTATTTTATTGACCTTATCGTATTGCTTCCATTTTTTTTATCTATTGTAAAGCATGAACACATTTACGGTGACGGACAAATATATTGACGATGAACAATAGCCCTCTATATATATTGAGGTTGACAGGGATAATCCAGGGCATAAAAGGGACTAATAATTACCATTTTTATAACACAATTTAAATAAGCTCATTTATTAAAAGCATTTGAATTTGCACAAAAAGAATATGGCACGCCCTCTTTTAATTTATTTTTAAAGCCTTAAAGTTGAGTAAATAATTTTTTGAATAATGGATGTTTAAAACGCTTAAATTTCCAATTCATAATATCAATGCGAATTAATAAAATAACTTTATTTGTTTATTAGGCGTATTTTTATGTGTGCAAGTCATTCAACAAGAGGTTCACGGTTCAATTCCCCAACGACGACAAATTTGGTAAAAAAGTACAAACCAGAAAAATTTAATTTTTGATTTTTTTTGCTAAAATCTGATCTCGAAAATGCAAGAGTTAACTCTTGTATTATTTTATTGACCTTATCGTATTGCTTCCATTTTTTTTATCTATTGTAAAGCATGAACACATTTACGGTGACGGACAAATATATTGACGATGAACAATAGCCCTCTATATATATTGAGGTTGACAGGGATAATCCTGGGCATAAAGGGGACTAATAATTACCATTTTTATAACACAATTTAAATAAGCTCATTTATTAAAAGCATTTGAATTTGCACAAAAAGAATATGGCACGCCCTCTTTTAATTTATTTTTAAAGCCTTAAAGTTGACTAAATAATTTTTTGAATAATGGATGTTTAAAACGCTTAAATTTCCAATTCATAATATCAATGCGAATTAATAAAATAACTTTATTTGTTTATTAGGCGTATTTTTATGTGTGCAAGTCATTCAACAAGAGGTTCACGGTTCAATTCCCCAACGACGACAAGTTTGATAAAAAAGTACAAACCAGAAAAATTTAATTTTTGATTTTTTTTGCTAAATTCTGATCTCAAAAATACAAGAGTTAACTCTTGTATTATTTTATTGACCTTATCGTATTGCTTCCATTTTTTTTATCTATTGTAAAGCATGAACACATTTACGGTGACGGACAAATATATTGACGATGAACAATAGCCCTCTATATATATTGAGGTTGACAGGGATAATCCTGGGCATAAAAGGGACTAATAATTACCATTTTTATAACACAATTTAAATAAGCTCATTTATTAAAAGCATTTGAATTTGCACAAAAAGAATATGGCACGCCCTCTTTTAATTTATTTTTAAAGCCTTAAAGTTGACTAAATAATTTTTTGAATAATGGATGTTTAAAACGCTTAAATTTCCAATTCATAATATCAATGCGAATTAATAAAATAACTTTATTTGTTTATTAGGCGTATTTTTATGTGTGCAAGTCATTCAACAAGAGGTTCACGGTTCAATTCCCCAACGACGACAAATTTGGTAAAAAAGTACAAACCAGAAAAATTTAATTTTTGATTTTTTTTGCTAAAATCTGATCTCGAAAATGCAAGAGTTAACTCTTGTATTATTTTATTGACCTTATCGTATTGCTTCCATTTTTTTTATCTATTGTAAAGCATGAACACATTTACGGTGACGGACAAATATATTGACGATGAACAATAGCCCTCTATATATATTGAGGTTGACGGGGATAATCCTGGGCATAAAGGGGACTAATAATTACCATTTTTATAACACAATTTAAATAAGCTCATTTATTAAAAGCATTTGAATTTGCACAAAAAGAATATGGCACGCCCTCTTTTAATTTATTTTTAAAGCCTTAAAGTTGACTAAATAATTTTTTGAATAATGGATGTTTAAAACGCTTAAATTTCCAATTCATAATATCAATGCGAATTAATAAAACAACTTTATTTGTTTATTAGGCGTATTTTTATGTGTGCAAGTCATTCAACAAGAGGTTCACGGTTCAATTCCCCAACGACGACAAATTTGGTAAAAAAGTACAAACCAGAAAAATTTAATTTTTTATTTTTTTTGCTAAAATCTGATCTCGAAAATGCAAGAGTTAACTCTTGTATTATTTTATTGACCTTATCGTATTGCTTCCATTTTTTTTATCTATTGTAAAGCATGAACACATTTACGGTGACGGACAAATATATTGACGATGAACAATAGCCCTCTATATATATTGAGGTTGACAGGGATAATCCTGGACATAAAAGGGACTAATAATTACCATTTTTATAACACAATTTAAATAAGCTCATTTATTAAAAGCATTTGAATGTGCACAAAAAGAATATGGCACGCCCTCTTTTAATTTATTTTTAAAGCCTTAAAGTTGACTAAATAATTTTTTGAATAATGGATGTTTAAAACGCTTAAATTTCCAATTCATAATATCAATGCGAATTAATAAAATAACTTTATTTGTTTATTAGGCGTATTTTTATGTGTGCAAGTCATTCAACAAGAGGTTCACGGTTCAATTCCCCAACGACGACAAGTTTGGTAAAAAAGTACAAACCAGAAAAATTTAATTTTTGATTTTTTTTGCTAAAATCTGATCTCGAAAATGCAAGAGTTAACTCTTGTATTATTTTATTGACCTTATCGTATTGCTTCCAATGCCCATGGTTAATTGTACAAGCAATGACATTATACAATCGGACGTACGAACAAAAATGCATTGGTAGGTACGAGATGTGATAAGAAACTACAGTAGCGAGTATCAATATATACTTGTAACCCTTCCAAACAGGTTGGCTAAAAATCTGCTGAACACAACACCCATAAATCGTCTTAAACGACGTTATAAGGTTCTGGATTTGTCGAGCAGACAATAATAACAGCTATATAAAATATAAGTATAATTCAATCAGTTTCTATAATTTTAATTTAGAAACTATACAGTAAGTCACAGCTAAGTCTATCCAGTCAATATTTTCGAAACCACTGGCGAGTTATCATTAATCGAAAATTGAAAACTTGAAATTTTGATTTTTTTTTCATGCTATCAAAAAAATACGGTTTCCTTATGGATAAATTCGTATTAGCCCTTCAAAACGTGAGGTTGGGGACTTGGTTGGGTGTTTGAACATTTCCCTTAATTTTCAACGAAGAAAAAACTTTCTAATACATCACAATACATGTTTGCATAAAGACTCCAGAGAGATTCATAACATGTCTATCGTTTATTTAACGATATTAATAATAAATAACAAAAAATAAAAAAAAATAACACTTATTTGAAGATAAAGTAAATTTTTTGGGTTGAATTTATGATGTATGTTCTTCATATTGCATATAACAATCGATAATATATAGAGATACATTGAACTTTTTGCAAATATAAGGTGTATGTTGAAGGTATAGTTAGTTAGTTGAAGGTATAGTTAGTTGAAGGTATAGTTAAATTCTCGAGATCGGAAATTCTGCAATCGTGAATTCTCGAGAATGTCCCAGTGTCTGTCTCTATTAAACAATAGATAGGATGGTTCGAATCTGATGATTGGGTAAAAAAACCAAAATGTTTCTTATTCAAATTTATTAAATAAACGTGAATCGTTTTATTAAAAGGAAAATCTCAGAAATAAACTGACCCTATATTCAAAGATTAGCAAAGTGTTCTTATATTAACTGGTATCTCCATCACCAAATAGTTAATATATCCAACAAAGCATTATGTACACAACTATTTTAAAATATCATCAGTCTATAACAAATAATCCTTATAACAAAACAGAACTGGCCTTCGTTCGGCAGTGGATTCAAAATCCAAAATCCAAAACAATGACATTCTATTCCAAGGATACGTACGACTGTCCAATATCCTATTGAAATCTAATTTGTGGCATTTTTACCGGTGATGTTTTTATTCAGTAAAATTGGTTGGTAGAAATATAGTGTCGATTCAGCCAACAGTATATAATCACATCGCAAAAAGCGATCTATATACACAGTGCGACAATTAATATTCCGGACTCAAACGATATCTCAATAACCAGTCGGACGATCTATTTGATCGAACATGCGTTTTCAACCTTGCGGTTTTCTCTATCGTATCTGTAAAAATTTCATTGCATTTGGTTGACAAATAGAAAAGTTATGACATTTCTTGTGAAAGAATATTTTAGTTGAAGTAGAAATTTAGAACATGGAACAAAGAGCAGTCATTAAATTCAACGCAAAGCTTGCGGTAAATCTGCAACAGAAACGTTCAAATCGATGCAGCAAGTTAATGGTGATAATTGTATGGGTAGAACACAAATTTATGTGTGGTATAAATGTTTCGTGAATGGCTAAAACACAGGTTGCTAAAAAAAAACAAGAAAAGTTCCATCGACAATCAAGACAATGCTCGTAACATTCTTCGATAGCACGGGAATTATCCGCATAAAGAATTCGTTTCAACTGGTCAAACAGTCAGTGGCGCATATTATATCGAAGTTTTGAAGCGTTTGATGGACAGGATTCGTGGTATTAGACCTGAATATCGTGAATCAGATAGTTGGTGTTGGTGTTACACGATAATAATGCACCAAGTCACACTTCACTTATTGTTTTTGGCTCGAAATCAAGTCTGTGTGTTAAATTATCCACCGTATATTCACCTGATTTAGCACCATGTGACTTCACCTTGTTCCCAAAACTTAAAATGAAATTGAAAGGATTATTTTTTTTAGGATATTGAAACGATTCAAACAGCATCTACACGCGCACTAGAGGCAATACCACAAAATGAGCTGGAACACGTATTTGAATCATTATTAAATCGATGTATCGATGTTGTATTGAATCAGGGGGAGAATATTTTGAATAAATATTAAAAAAAAAAATTTCAAAAATCGTGTTTCCAGTCCGGAATATTAATATGTTATATTAATTATATTACTAATGATTAAACTGCTCAATAAAATGATTACCTAAACGAAAACCTTGATAGATAGATTGTATTTCCAAGTCAATTAAAGATTATCATTTTAGTGATGACTAAAATCACCGGTGAGTACGAAATGGGTTAAATGTGTGAGGTAAATTTTTTATTTGGCCTATAAATTTTACGCTATACATATCCTTTATTTCGTTGCTTAAGATGTAACCTCATTTTGGAAAAAAAAATCATTACTTCTTTCTATAACAGGACCATTCCGTCCATTCCGAATCGGACCATTTTTAATCGGTCCGAAAAGTGGTCCAATTATGCCGTTTAACTATATAACGTAATATTAAAAAATTAATAAAAAAAAAATTTACAAATTAAATATTTGTTATTTTGTATTACCAATTTTTTAATAATAATTTGAGGGATTATTTTGTTTTTTGTTTTTTATTTGATGTGGGTGGAACGCACAAAACGGGATGAAATATGATTATTTTATTTTTATAAAATACTAGATATATAAAAATTAAAATTTTTATTTGTTCATTTTTCCTTATTTTTTTTTTTTCTTTCTATATAATATTATTTAAAATTAAAAGATATTAATTAATAATATATAAATAATTATAACAAATATTTTAATGATGAGGTGAAAAATCATTTTTTTTTTTGTGATATAAAAAAATTTCTTATTTGTTTTTTGGTATTTATTATATTATTTTTATTCATTTTTGCTTGAAAATTAGAAAGTTAAAGTTAATGTTAATTTTTATAATAATGAGATTATTTAAATGAAAAAATATTGATTATTTTTAATTTATTTGCGATATACGAAGTTTGTATTTTTTTTTTTGGGGTTTTAAATAAATCTCATTATGGAAAAAAAAAAACATATTAAGAAATTATTTTTTAAATTGTATAAACATTTTAAAAACAAATTTAATAATAAAATCATTACTACAAATATTTTTTTTGTGTGAAAATGTGAAAAGAATATACATGAATAATAGTTATATGTAATAAAATGAATAATATTTACACACACATAAATTAATTAACTTAATGACTAAAATAATTAATAATAAAATTTTTTTTTTTTTAAGGTACATATTTGTACAGATAAATGATTTAATATGTATTTATATTTTATTATATTATCTGTCATCGATACAATTACAGGGATATTTAAAATAATATTAACCCTTTGTATAGTTTAATAATATTTACAAAAAAAATAATTGTGTTTTATTAGGGGACAGATTTAATTCTGATTAACATAGTACAAATAAAATAAATACAGTAATAATAATAATAAGAATAATACAATAATATAAATAATAATAATAATAATTATCAACCCTGTGTCTGTAAATGTATATAAATGTTTTGTTTTTATTTTTTAATTATTTTTATTCCGTGTAAAAATGTATGAATGTAAATTGTGTGATGAAAATATTTGTGAAATTTTATATAAAACAAAGAACTGGAATGTGTGTGTGTGTGTGTGTGTTTTGTGTGAAAATTATTTTGGAACCTTTTATTTTATTGTTTTTTGTTTAATATAAATTCAATATTTTTAGTGACAACATAAGAATAATATATTCAGATATTTTATTTATTATATATCATTAATTTAAGAGAATTAATTAAAAAAAATGATTTTTATCAAAATTCCCAATATAATATCATTCATATATCGTCTGTATATGAAATAATTTGACATTTATTACAAAACACGCCAAAGAAAAAATTTTGTGTGAAAAATTAATAAAATTTAATTAAAAAAAAAAAAAAATAAATAAAATAACCCTGAGTGTTATTTAAAGATATATTTAGTTAGGAATTTCTTCTTTTTTTTTTTTTTTTTTGTTAAAATTTCGAAATGAGTTTATTTATTTATTTTATTCATTGCAATAATTTTTTAATTTTTAATTGCATTAATTTCGTCATGTCAATTTTATTTCTTTAACACTAAAAAAAAAACTATTTTGTTGTTGAAACATTTTTGACATGTACATTTAATATAAAAAAAAAACAAAAAAAATTCCTTGATTGACGACGGCGGTAAAATAATTGCTTATGAAAAAAAAGTGTGTTTATACCGTTATAATAAAGTAGGTGGGTGCGGTAGTGACTATATGAAGAGGGAAAAGGAATAGGAAAATTGGTTTGGTTTGGGGAGATTTCTTTAATTTCAATATACAAATAATTTTAATATTTTTTCTATATTTAAAAAACAAAAAAAAAAAATGTTAAAAATCACATATTTTTTTTTAATTAATCTACTAAAAAAAAAAAACAAATATAAAATAATTAAAATTATTAAACAATACCTTTTTTTTTTTTGTTTGTTTTTTAATAGAAACACAAATACACACAATTTATAACAAAAAAATAATTAAAATTAAAAATAATACAAAATTATTTTTATTTTCTAATTTAAATAATTTTTTTTAAAATAAACAAAAAATGAAAATTTTTTTTGATTAAATAAAAAATTAATATTTTATTATAAAAAAAACAAAATGGGTGGAAAATATTTGGGGTGTATTGTGTGTGTTTTTTTTTTTTTGTTTTTTTTTGCATTTAAATTTCTTAAATGGTTTTATATTTTTTGCGATGTTAGTGCATTTGGATTGTGTATGAAGCGTGTGTTTATTTTTTTTTTTTTACTTTTTTTATATTCATTTTTTTTTTCATTTTTAATACGTTGTCATATACAAAACTTGATTTCTTGTACATTTAACTAACGTAGTTATTATTTCAATACGTGCCGGTCATAAATCAGGAAATCTGATGAAAATGGATAAAATCAAAAAAAAATATTAGCTGAAAAATATCTATTAGGCCCACCCACATATATTTCGATTTTCTCCCTTACCTTGTTAAATCCTCAATAAAATGTATTGGTACTTCAAATAAATCTTGTGATATTTCATTACGAAATTCAAATTTTTGAAATGTAATTTTTGCTGATATGGTTGGTAATACAGGAATATCGATTTTCACCGGAAATCCACTTGGTAATTTTAATTTCACAAATTCACGTAATTTCACAAAGTGTTTAAATGGTGCAATCACTTCTAATACATTCAATAACATATCAACACTTAATGGAAATTCTTTGCTCTGAAAATCACAATAATAAATATATATTATACATGATATAATACATAAACTTTGTTGACAAATGTTTACATGGTTTGATATATACAAATACATGTAGGAATAGTATTTAAGATATTTAATAACATACTTGGTTGGCACTTCAATTTAAATATTTAATCGAAGTAATTTAATATTAGAATTTAATATAATCATACAAAAGGTGGGAATTTTAAAAAAAAAAAAAAAACCTATAAACAAATATTGTTTTTCCCTTTATGGAGGCTCAACCAAAAAGCAACTATAAAGTATTAGAATTGTGAATTGTAGTAATAACGTGAATTGTGAATCGTAGTAATAACGCGAATTGTGAAGAGTGAAAAAATTTTGGAAGAATAGAAGAAATTCAAGCAGCAGATATAAACCAAATGCATTAGCAGAATTGAAGAAAAGATTAACGGATTGTGGGCAAAATGTAATAGGAAATATGGAGGTATTAAAAGCGCGATTATTTCAGGTTTTAGATGGACTTTTCAGTAGAAAACGAATCAGAAATAGAAGACGAAAACGTCTCAGCATGAAAAAAGGCGAAACAAAGCCGAAAACCAACCAACGTAACATTTAGGGATTTAGTAAATACAATCGACATATACAAAGGACAAGATGTATTGAAAATAGAAATATGAATTTCGGAATTTGCAATAAATTTGACTGAAAATATATGCGGTATAATATATGCGGGGCATAAAGCAAATCTATTTCGAGAGTCCAAAGCAAAATTGCGGTGTTAGAAATATGGAGAATTAGGGCATATATGTCAGATGAGATGTATGATGAAAAACAATAATAATAAGAATTATAAAGATGAAATTATAACAATAAAAATCAAAATTTTGAAATAAACATAATAAAAAGATTTCAGGTTTAGCAGCAACTATAAAAACGATGGGAGGAAAATTATTTTTGGATGTTGAAATTGATGATGTAGTATTTGAAAAAAATAGAAATTCATGTTATTGAAGATGAGGAGCCATAGGTCCAGATACGACCTATGTTGGCATGAACATAATAGATAAAGCAGATATTATTATTAATGAACCGGGAGTACAAAAATGATAGATAGAAATAAGTTGGTTGAAGATGAAGAATCATGTTTTTTTATCTAAAATACAAATAATTTAATATAATCATAGTAATTTTTTAACTTGTGGAAAATAAGATAAAGGGCGGGAATTTTTAAAAAAAAAATTTACAAATACATAAATGTTTATAGCAATATCGCGCAAACAGAAAAAAATTCTTACCATCGCAACTGTTGCTCTAAAAGATTTGTTAGATTCCTTATAAACTATATCACGTCCTAATTGTGGATATTCACCAGGTTCTGAATTAATATAGTCGTCCCATGAGATACTATTTTCGGGTGGCGGCACCAATGAATTCCTTCGTAGAAACTACAACAATAAATATTATATTATTAACGCTAAAGGAAAAAAAATAAATATAAATATAAACCAGAATCATTACCTCTCTATCTTCATCGATACTGCCTCCGCCACCATTAACAACCCCACTACCCCTTGTTAAAGACTCCATGATAGCTTTATTTTTACGTAAATCTTCGCGTGTTAAATGTTCACGACGTTTACGCGATTCCAATACTAAACCATTAATGCAATATAAATCACAATCGTAAACACCAGCAACGGTTTCCTATTTTTATTTTCACAAAATCAACACCAAGGAATGTAATTTAAAAAAAAAAACAAAAAAAAAACCTATAAACGTATTGCTATTCTCGCTTACCGTTTTATCTTCACGAAATATCCATCCGGATTGTGCTCGAACAAAATTTATACTTTTTGTAGACATTTGTGCTGCTAAAATATCAGTAGACATTAATACATCAACTTCATCTTCAACTTCCGCTTCAGTCTCCTCATGACGTACCCGTTGATAACATTGAAATTCATTATCTAATACGGTTAGTGATTCGGTTGGCGGTTTATCACCACGAAAAATAAATGATATATCGCCGCGTTCCCATTTCATATTAGAAAAATCGACTAATGTTGTATCCAAACGTATTGAACTTCCTGATTTATATATTTTACATATGTCTGATGGTAATATTCTTGAAACAATTGGTACTGGATGGCAGGTGGTATATAAAACAGCAATTAGCATTTAATATGTGAATGTATAAATAAAACTATATGCAGACATACCCCATGATTGAAAATCCCATTTTAATTCCATATAAAAATCACCCATTTGTTTAAGTGCTTTTATTAAATTTGGACGTCGATGTTCCATTTGTTCACGTGCTTGTTGCTTTAATTTACGCAGCAATGATGATACTTTTTATATAAAGCAAATGAAAAATTTGGAATTGAGTTAATGTGAAAATAAAATATTTTAATAATAAAAATGATTAAATACTTGTTTGTCGGTCGCCATAACTGATTGCTTCTGCCAGCGGTGACCAACCGCCTAAATTTTTTACTTTTACTGATGCACCATGAGCCAATAATAAATGGGTACATTCTATATTTAGTTGAACAATAATAAATATATATAAATATAG
This sequence comes from Dilophus febrilis, assembly GCA_958336335.1. NCBI lineage: Eukaryota > Metazoa > Arthropoda > Insecta > Diptera > Bibionidae > Dilophus > Dilophus febrilis. The sequence goes on from OY284471.1 coordinate 36,955,628, forward strand.
CAACGTTACTATCATATACCTATTGATATTCATATATGTGTATGGTGTATGATATTAGATCAAATGGATTACAATAGGAGTTTGGATTATGGTATTATTATTTGTGAAAGTGTAAAATCGATAATCGTAAGTTTAGAATACCAACAAAATGAAATTTATGATAGAAACATTTGGGCTGAAGTACAGTTTAACGGACCGCCAAAAAATTATAACGGTTATTTTGTCTGTGCAAGATAATAAGCTTTCGATTGACGGTATCTCCAATGTCCTAGCTCAAGGTCCGATAAACTGTATATTCGCCAAAATTTGTTTTTTGTTGCACCAACAAAACAAAGAAAAATAACGATGACCCATGATTTTTTGTTATCTTAAACACTTAAGCACAACCAAGCGAAGGAATCTTAATCCCTGTTCGTGTTATATTACTATTATTATTATTATTATTATTATTATTAAATGTTAATCGTACCTTTCCTGCCCAACATAACCGCCAAATGCAAAGGTGTGTTCCCTATTATAAATAAACAAATAAAAATCGATTTAATGGATAAACTACCATTTAATTATATTCATATTTAAGTAACCGCTTCCAAATCATTTTAATTATGTTGCTAATATATAACAACAAACAAAAAAAACAACAACCGAGATGATAATAGAAACTCTAAATTTTATTTGGGAAATGTCAACAAACGCACGCACACGCACACACCCAAAAAATCCAAACATTTATTTGAAAGCGTATTGCGAAATTTTTTTATTGTGTAATCAGATCAAATTTTTTTTTTTTTTTTACTAATTTATTTTTGTACTTGATTGGATTGATTTTATTAATTAAATACTCACCGTGTTTATCTTTTTGGGAAACATCATTTGATCTTAAATATTGTGATAATTTTCTTATATCACCTATAAATACCGCTTTATGAAGAAGATAATCATTTGTCGAACTGTCATCATCGTTGTCAGCCATTTCTTCACTGCTAATAAATTTAATATATAAATAAACAGAAACACAAACGATAAGAATATGGAAAAATCCAATGATATATTTTTTGGTGATGATGGAGATAAGTAATATTTTTTTAGGCCAAAATTGGTCATAACTTGCCTAATTTTACGCGCACACTTATTATTGGGTTATCCTCCCACGATTTACTATTGATATACAAAACCCCCAAAGTACTTTAAATAAAATAATCCGCACATTATTTTTTACTACGAAACACCTGCTATGAAATAGATAACAAAAAATTAACTAAATACTATTTTAAAAGAATGAAAATGAAAATCTTTGGCAACGAAATTTTATAAACAGAAACAGAACGACACGAAACAAACAGACGGTAAAATCAACAAAACAAAAAAAAATATATAATAGGCCTATTTATGTGCGTACTACATTTGATGACAAAATTTGAAGATCAAATTGAGTGCGTTCAGTTCGCAAACAAATATTTACAAAAGTTATTGTATCAATTGTATGTAATATTTTAATGTTGTGTTCGGTATCTCGATCTATAGATTTAACAGATCATATTCAGATTTAAAATTAATCTGAAAGATAAAGAATGCATTTCAGATTTTTCAGATCAATATTTGTCAAATTTAGTTTTTTTTTTTTTGATTAATTTATATTTTATTTGTATCACACTTTTATTTTATATTTATATTATTTTATTTATATTTATATTATTTTCTTTTATTTTATAGCCAACAAAACTGAAAACACTGGAAAAACTATAAAAAAACAACAAAGATATCTCTCCATTTGTCATTTTATAAAATTTATTCGTTTTTGATTTAATAATATTGATTGCAATCTGAAAAATCTGAAAAAATCCAGATTATTTAGATCAGTCTGACTGGAGATAACGAACGCATTTAGATTAGTCTGATCAATCTGAAAATAAGATAACGAACGATAAATCTGAATTTTTAGAGCAGTCTGATTGATCAGATCGTAGATACCGAAGACAGCATAAAATAGAAAAGGTAAACCGTATAATTGCCATTTTGATGAATCAACATTTTTGGCAAAAAAATTGTAGAGTTTGTGTATTTACTATTTATGTTCGTAATAAAGGTTGTAGTCTTGGATAAAATACATTTCGTACTATTCATTCGAATTGAAATACGGTTTCCATCGAACGCACATTCGATTCATTAACTCTGTTAGCGTACTTTTTGACTAAAAATTATTTGGGAAAAATGGATAAAAACTTTATTGAAAAGAGGTACTAAAATGTCAATAGTACGCGAACAACTTTTGAACTATATTGTGAATAAATGTAAAGAGTTATTTGAATTCAATAAAAACTAAAAAATTAAATTTTGAGATATCAACGTATACCAAATACAAAAAAAAAAATTAAAAAATATAAATAATTTGGAATTATTCAATTAATTTATTATTATCTTATTAGATGTAATTTTGCTTTATATTTTTGTCATAAATAAATGAATTAATAAATCAATTTATTAACTTACATGTATTTACCTTAAAGAAATTAATTTAATTCTTCTTTTAATTAATTATTTACTTTAATTTACGGGGTTGATGAAGTTTTTTTTATTTAATTTATGAAGTCGATGAACACAATAAAAAACAACTTTTTTTTTATTTATGTCTACTCTTTTATTTTATTTACAATAAACCTTGCCTTGCGGCTATTAAAAGTAACAAATTTGGTAGGGATAACGGTGGAGGATTATTTGGATATAATTTAAATTTAAGCAAAAGAGGAATTTATCTAAGGTTTCATGTTAAACATAATGGAATTATTGTAGAAGTTAAAAATAAATCGGAAGTTTTTCATATAATACCAGTATATTTAAAAGGAGATAATTGGTTAAATGAAATGGAGCAATTGAATTGTATGGTACCTGATAATAGTCTTGAAAAATTGATTGTAATGGAGGATTTAAAAGAAGAATCGAAGAAGAGCAACATCTGGAGGAACACTGGATTTTTGAAAATGAACTTATACGCTTGAAGAGACACTTAAGGGACCAAATAGTTAACAGAAACGGGAAATTTCTTTAATTTTCAAGTGATTTTGGATTCATTGTATTAAATAGAAGAACATAAGGGGATATTTTAAGAGATTATACGTTTGCATCAGTGGTGGGATCATCAGTAAATGATGTATGCGCTGTAAATCGGGAAGTTTTACCGTTTACTAAAAATTTTAGGTTAATGGGAAAAATATGGTCTGATCATATGGCAATAGAACTAACATTACAGTTTTCACAAATTAATGGTTTAGAAAAACAACTTAAACTACTACCAAGTTTTCTATTAAAAAACGCTGCCAGGCAAACACATGTAACAAGAAGTACGTATTGGTGGCCAGGTGGTAAATTGGGCTTAAATTTATCATCATTCAACTCCTCATAAGATTTTAACATAAAATAATGTTCAAATTCATTCCCAAGAACACGATTGGATTTGTATGGGAGCTATTGGGATGGGATTAGAAAAAATTTAATGATGCAGTTCTGTAGAGCATAAAAATGAAGCATACCTTGTAGAAGAAATTTTTGGGCCAACTATAACCACTTCCGAGTAAATCCCAACGGAGTTTTTAAGAATAGATGGGATGGAATGAGAAAAAATTCCCCAATGTTGCATCATACTTCCAGATCCAAAACTTCTGGTCAATTGGTTAGAAACATAACGAGATATCTCTATAATCTCTTGGATTTGTATGGGAGCCACGGAATGGGATGAGATCAGAAAAAATTTCCGGGAATGTAATTATTTGCATTTGGTACCAAACCCCTAAATCCAAAATTTCAAGCAAATATCTTCAAAACTCATTGAGATAAACATAAAACAAAAAAATCTAGAACGAGAGCGAACGACATTTTTGCGTAAATTCTTCTCGTCCAACAAAATGCCAACACGATATTTCCAATTACTGAAATTTATTCCATCGAATAACGGCATTTTTATAATTGCTGACGAATCCATTTGTTTTTTCATTTAATTAATTATCAATACAAAAAAATTTTTTTTTTTAGAATTAAATTTAAAACCACATTAAATTTACTATTTCATGGCTGGGCCCATAACCTGTTAGAATAACTGTCCAGTAGAATATTAGATTAGAATAGAATATAGAAATATGTCAATATAATGAATGTTCAATGTTCAATGTTTAAATTACTTATATTCTATTAAAAACTCCAGATCTATCGATGGCGCAACACTTTAAAAACCGAGAAAATGAGGTAAAAGTTAGTATTAATTCTACTTGGAAAATTTTTTTGAATAAAACGGAAATAGCAAAATATCAGCAAAATGTAATTTATTTAAAGCTGTCATAAGGTGCGCAAATATGGGGATGTTCATATTTTCAGGAGGTGGACAAAATACAACGATATTTTATAAAAAGAATGTTCGCACTTCCGCAATTAACACCGACATATATTATATTATACTTAGAAACAGGAGTACCGGAAATGCATATTTTCTCTATCAAGTTACATATGAAGTATATTATTCGGACGATATTTAAATATAATATTTATCGTATGTTTTTTTTTCGATTACTTGATTACTATCGGTATCTGGATCAAAATGAAAAAAACAATATGGATCAACTCATTATTAAAAATATTTTATTCTATATGTTTCTTTGGTTTCCATGTTTGTTTTTTAAATAAATAAATGATAAATTTCACTCAAAATTGTTTAATTTCCTTAGCGTTGCTTCGTGTTATATAAATGAAACTTATCGGATCAGGATCATTGATAAATATGCAATAAATATGCGGATCACAAGTGTTGTTGTTTTACATGAAATTCGAAAGATCCAGAAACCGATAGAATCGAAAAGAACACGACTATTAATCGATTACCATATATACTATAAAAATAAAATAAATTTTTCGCTATACAACCAACAATCTGGTTTTAGCGTCCAACAACAGCCTTCTGTTGTTAGTTTCTTAATTTGTGGCTTTTACGGTGTCGGTAATTAGCCGTACGACCAACCGCAAGCGGAATATACAATTCTGTGTTAAAATTCAGATTCGAAAAATAACCGAAAACACAAAACATATTTTATGCATTCAGTAGGATTCGAACCCACGACCCCAAAATTTCGTTAGAATTTTAGGTTGGCATTTTTAACATTTACACCATAGAGTTGTACATATATATATACTATATACCGTACCGTATATACTATATACTATATAAAAGCATAATTCAAAAAAAATACCATATATACTATATAAAAGCATAATTCAAAAAAAATTTTTTTGGTTTATAGAATGGAGTAATATATGCTCTCAAATGGAAGTTATTTAACAGGAACCTATGAGGGAAGATATGTGGAAGCCGGGTTGCATGCATACTCGAATATTCCGTATAAAATATATAAAATATTATTTTTTTCATCTACCAATCGATAAAAAATAACACACAGTAAATTATTTGGGAGCGGGCCCTAACACACGGATTTAACAATGAACCGAAAGTGCAGAATATGGAAGAAATAATGAATAAAATGAGCGTTTGGTGCAAAACACATCGTGGATATCCGTATTTGAAAAGAAATTTCTTACCGTGGAATTAACAATGAATCGAATGTGCGCTCAATGGAAACCATATTTCAATTTGAATGAAAAATACGAAATGTATTTTACCCAAGACTACAACGTTTATTACAAACAGAAATAGTAAATACACAAACTCCTCAAGTGTTAACCAGCCTTTATGTTAATTTATTTTCTGTTTCTTTGAGTACAGGTTCGGAGTTCCACGCGTCTTGGCTAAAAAATATACTTTTGTATGATAAACGCCAAAATGCATACTATTATTGAAATGAATTTATCCCATTTTTTAGGTTTTACGACAAAAATATTACATTATTTAATTTTTTTAATATCATTATTAAAAGGATAATACTTCCTTTCAATTATCCTGCTAGTGAAAACATTCCACAGTCTTTTAAACAAATTTGTATTAAGCACGTAAAAAAACCAAAATAAAAAAACTGTTTAGCAAAGACGCTTGGAACTCCGAACCCATGGAACTCCGAACCTGTTCCGGTTTCTTTGCGTAACTAAAAATTATTTTTTTATCCAAAATATCTTTTTTTTGAATTTGCCGTGTTCTATGCTATTATGCATATGGGTCTTTCGGAATATCCCCTCCATACTGTGCACTTTTTCCACCAGGTACCGCATACACGTTCCTGTAAAGAATGGTCAGGTTTTTAATTCCGCACTTCCGCAGATGTTTCTAACCAAAAAGGTTGAATAACAATATAAATGAATGAAAATTCAGAAATAAAAAATAAAAAAATAATAATATAAAACGATTTATTTTTATTTCCGTTTGTTTAATAATAATATTGTTTTAATGTTAGCTTAAATATATATATATATATATATATATATATATATATATAAATAATAATTTTTAATTAAATTTATCAATATATCAATATCAATCGATAATAATTTACGTTTTTTGTAATGCAAATTTCTAAAATTAAATTAACAAATTTTTTTTTTATTTTATTTTGTTTGAATTATAATTTGGTTTAATAATTTGATTTCTTTTTTTCTTTTTTTTTAAATTTTATAAATCTATTCAATTCAAATTGTTTTTTATTTTAAAATTAAAATTTTTTTATTGTTATTATTAATTTTATTATTTTGATATAAATCATCACAGAGTGAATGAGTTAATTAATTTGTTGTTATAATTAATACACGGTATGTTTATGAGATAATAAATAATTTTTGTGGTGTGAGGCGAGTGTATATATATGTGTGTGTGTGTGGGTGTGTAACAACTAAAATCATTTAATTATATTAAAACAAAAATTATTAGAATTAAAATTAAAAATCAAGAAATAAAATAAAAAAAATAAAACGATTTTATATTTTCAATTAAAAAATGAAAACCCTAAAGCGGTGTGCAGACGGTTTGAACAAAACAAAATTTGTTATATTTACATTACTTTTCATTGGTTAAAAAAAAAAAAACCAAAAATTTATTGTGCACACGGTCGAGATGTTTTGTGACATGTCATGTTAATTTTTTATTTCTTTGAAAAAAAAAATTCTGGTTTTAAATATTTTCATTTTTGTTGTTCTATTATTTTTGTAAATTTATTTTAATTTATAATTATTTATACAATTGAAAAAGAATAAAAGAAAAAACAAAAAAATCATTTTTTCAATATTTATATTTATTATGATATCTTGATAATAAATGTCAATTAAAAAAATAAAAAATGTTTTAGAAAATCTTTAAAATTTTGAAGATTTTCTAAAACATTTAATAATGGCTACCATTGACCAATGAAAATGAATGTAAATAAAACAAATTTTGTTTTGTTCAAACCAAAAAAGTCTGCACACCGCTTTAATGTTGTAGATAGTTTCGACGTTAACGCAGCCGCAGCCAAAATGTCCAAAATATTTTAAATTAAAGTGAATACCTGGAAACTGATATCCACGCCGTTGATGACGACGACGTTTGACGGTAATCAATCAATCTCCACTTTTTACGTCGTCAAATGTCAAAAAGATATTAAAAAAAAAAACATTTTTAATGTAAAAACAAAATTTCAATGTTTATATATGTTTTAATTTTATGTTATGAATTGAAATGGATGATATGAATGACAAATATAAAATGTGAATATGTCAGTCGACCATGCTTTTGACATTTAACGGACAATAAGCGGGCGTCGTCAACGTCGAAACTATCTTAATCATAAAAGCTAATTTTGACACAAATTTCTGCTTGATTCAATTTTATATATACTAAAAATAAAATAAAATTATTAAATAATATTTTTTAATTATGTTTCATCTTTTTAACTGAGTTGATATTTTGTAAAGAATAAAATATATATAAAGTTACTTATATAGTTATTGTTATTGGAGAAAAAAAAATAGCAATCGATTTTGTTAAAATTAATAATATCTGCATATTAATAATAAATTTAATTTCGCAAAATAAAATCTATATTTAATTTTATAATTATTATAATTTTTTTTTTTTTCAATAAATTATGACTTAAATTTAATATTATAATATTTTTATTTTAATTTTATTGGAATTTAATAGAGTTAATATTATATATGTTTATTAAATTTAAATTTAAATAATAATAATTTAATATAATGTAAAATTATTTGTTATTTTTATTAATATTTTATTTAAGGTTTTTTTTTTTTTTGTATCTAAATAATAATTTAATTATTTCTTTTGGATATTTTGTGGTATATAAATAATTATGTAAATATATAAATAAATAAATAAATAAATATTATATTATAAATAAATATTGTATGGATATTTAAATAATTACATATTAAAATTGAAAATATTTTTATTATTTTATTTTTGGTTTAAAAATGTTTTTTTTTTGTTAGTGTTATTTTATCATTATTTATTTTTCTTTTTATAAAAAAAAAACGGTGTACGCGACGAAGAGAATCGAAATGTAAATTTTTTTTATTTTTTGGGGTTGAAAGTGAAGGTGGGAAATGTGTAATTCTTCATAATTTAATTGTTTATTATTGTTATTATTTATTTATTTTGTTTTTTTTTTATTGTTTGCTTTAAATGTTAAATTAATGTTTTATTTAATTGATTATATTAATTTTAATATTATTATTTTTTTTTATTTATTTAAATTTCGTAAAAAATTGTTATTTTTTCGCATTTTTTTATATGCAAAATTACTGCAATTAATCATGTTTTATTGTTATTCATTTTAATGTTTTTTTTTTTTATCAATAATCAGACAATTTAATTTTAATAAAAAAAAATAAAATTGATTAATTACGATTATTTTATATTATTCCTTCTTTTATGGTGATTATATAATGATAATTTTGTTGTTATATTTTATTATAAATTGTTTTGATTTCTTAAATATAAATTATTTTGTTTTTAAATTGATTATTTAATTTTTTACTTTTAATTATGTATGAAAAAAAAAAATACTATAATAATATATTTATGAATACAATTATTATTATTATAGTACTTTTTACTATAATATGTTATAATAATGGTTGTGTGTATTTGTGTTTGTGTGTGTGTAAATTGAACATCGTGTTTAAATAGAGACAAATAAGGAAATATCACAAAAGTGGACATAAAAATGTATTCTATTGTGTGAATTGTTAAAACAAAAACTTTATAATGGTCGGCAGCAAATTTCACGAAATGGGAAATGCTTTACTAACGGGTTTACTAACGTGATGTCTTTGTTTTGTCCTATTTAATTTAGCACAGTGCCCTCTGAAATTTAAATCAAATTTAAAGCAATATTTAAACTTTTTGTTGTATTCGGTTTTAAAATATGACCGGGCCTAAAAAAATTTGTTTGCTCCTGAAAACAAAAATTGTTAAAAAGACAAGAAAAAGTGTTATTTTCTTACCCCGGACCGAAGGATCACAAAGGGGCAAAGACGCGTAGGTAACAAATGTGCAACTACACGGCGCAAGAAATAAAACAGAGGAGACGAAAGAAAGAAACTTTTTGATAGCCATACGCACAATCTGCTACAGTTGTGATTAGTATTAGTGTTAGTGATGTCAGTGATTTTCAGTCAGTGACTATGCTGTAGAATTGAGCCCTCTTTAAAAAACTAATACTAATGACAGTTGTAGCACGGCACTAAGCCTTACCGACCATTTTGTGTGTGGGTCTCTTTGTATCTTCTGTCTATCGTGTAGAAGGCGGTACCTTTAGTATCCTATTTTCAAATTATGAGGTAGTGATTATTTAAATGGGGCAGAAGAGTAGTAAAACTATAATCTTTGAGAATCTGTTTATGTGTGTGTGTGTGTGTGTGTGTGTGTATGTGTGTGTCGATGGATGGTATTATATATATATTTTTTTAATTGAAAAGCTTAAAAATGAATAAATAGCTGATTTATTACGATACAAATAGATAATTATATATATCTATCCGATATAATATATTCATCACATGATATTAACCTGCAACCGCGATGACTATGTGTACAATAATGAAAATATTTAAGGGATAAATGGGTTTTAGAAATAAAGCAGTTCTTAATAAATCAATATAATAAGAATCAACAAGTAAGGAATTTTTAAAATTTGTTCATACACATCAAGATTTGATTATCGATGTATCTCATAATATTTATTCATCATTTAATATATTCACGCGTTTATTGATGATTATTGTTGATCTCGATTTATCGTTAATTGCTGATTATAGGATATGAAGATAAATTACGTTGTTGCTTTTTTTTCTTTACAGATCTTAGAAGCTGTTTGGCCTTAATTATTTATCATATCATCGCATCATCGGTGATTAGATAGGCTGTCGACGTTTTTTTGAAAAGTATTTTCCTATAAAATCTGGATACTCATCAGTCACGGCAGGATTGTGTAAATCATTTATATAATAATAATAATAATAATTATAAATGAAAAAATTACTTTACTAATTCACAAACACAAACAAATAATACATTTGATGAAATTTTGATATAATAGTCATTTGAAAGATTGTATAAAGAATAACGTACAAGTATATAGTAACAATTTACAAAATTTTTTTTTGTATTACAGAAACTTTATAGCAATTTGTTTGCTTTTATATTGTAATTTTTATAATTGTATTAATATAATATATTAATCTTAAAAATTCAATTGTTATACAAAAATTTGTATAATGATTACAAAAAATTCATCGATCGCATGAAATTACATGATATAATAAAAAAAAATAATAATGGAAAACAACAACAAGTCTATGGATGCATTTTTACAGGAATCGATGAACACGAATTTTGGTTAATTCATAATAATATTTTAAATATTGTTTTCCATTTTAACCAAATCATCATTATCATATATTAATTTCTACGTATTTTAAAGTTTTATTTGATATAATATAAATAAATATTTAATAAATAATAATTATTATTACAATAGTTTATCATATAGAATTATAATTAATTGTATATTTACAAACATATATTTTGATTTTTTTTCTTCTGTATTTTTTGAAAATTAGTCATATATTTTACATAATAATACATTTTCCTTTTTCTGCCCATGGATTGTTTTTTTTATCCGGTGCATGAATAAGTGGATCATTTTTTTCATTTTCTTCAACATACTCTCGCATCCTATAAAACAAAAAAAAAAATAAAAAAAAATTTATTAATTTATAGCCTCTTTTCTACTACGCTTTTTTGAGTACAATACACCAAAAACATCCTATATCTCTTTTTTTCAATGAATGCTACAATGGTGGTTGTGTTGAATTCTTTTTTACTACCATAAAACGATACCGTCACCACAACGTTGTACAAAATGTAATGGTATTCTACACAATCAATATTTATGGTGTAGGTAGATACGATTTTGATGTTGCTTGTTTGTAATTTCGTAATATTGAGTACAAAATTGTGCATTATAAAACAAATGAACTAGCATAAAAATGGTGTTCTTTTTAATATTAATTTATTCACTAACACAAGATACGAAGATACGAATATCTTTTGTTTTGATATCTCAAAAAATATTAAAATAGAAGAAAATGCTAAGGAAGAATAACAAAATTTTATATTTTAGTAAAATGAAATTTTGTACTGAAATGACAAATCATAACCAAAAAGATTTTTATAAAAGAATCGGCAGAATAGAATCGGCAATACCTTTCACGGCCTACGAATAGCCGTACGAAGTTTGCCCATACGTGTGACAACTGTTGATAACATTCATTAACTATCTGACCTTTTTCTGAAAGATAATCGAAAACGTAATTTCATGCCCAGAGATGAACGAAATCGATCATCGGGAGTTATAGTCATAAAATTATACGGTTCAATCGTTGATTGGTTACTTCGTATATGGGGTTTCCATATTGACATTTTGTTTGTGACTAAACTACAAAAAAAAAACTGTTTGCAAAACACGTCAAACCGCCAATGTTTGATGACTGTGATATTTAATTTAAGGTATATGTTTTATAGAATTGATACAAAATTAAAAATATATATTATACTTAAATGTTTTTAGTTATTTTTACACATATCCAATTTGGATGCCGCTTGGTTGGACGTTTGGATATTGTATTTTGATTATTTAGAAAATGTTTTAATTAAAAAAAACTGGTTATGCCGTTTAATTATCCAGATATCAAAATGTATAACAATAAAATTTTATTTGGGTCGGGAACGGGATTATATAATAAATATTCTTTATTCCGCATATACGGAATTATTATATATTGGTTCTGACATGAGTAAAATATTTTTATAAATTGTGTCACATTAGTACCAAAACCAATAATATACGTACACATATGTAAAATGTATAGGGAGAGTGATAAAAGCCCTCAAACAAAATACACTTGAATTTCAATAAAATATTGTATTACGTGTTTCTATCAATATATGTATATGTTGTGTGTATGTTCGGTGGCTATAAAATAAAAGAAAATAATATAAATATAAAATAAAAGTGTGATACAAATAAAAAACTAAATTTGACAAATATTGATCTGAAAAATCTGAAATGCGTTCTTTATCTTTCAGATTAATTTTAAATCTGAATATGATCTGCTAAATCTATAGTTCGAGATACCGAACACAACATGAATATCGATAACACAAGATGCAAAAAATTATCATGAATTTCTTTTGCTCCCATCCCTTACCACATAAATTTAAGGTATCCAAAGGAAATTAATTGTAAGTTTAATACACTAATATGTGTGTAAGCATTTTATATAATATCAAAAATTTATTGCATTTTTATATGACATTCGGAAAATCAAAATTGTGTTGAGGAAAAAACCTCAATTTGGAATTAAAAAAATTCAAAAACTGGATAAAATCGAGTTTCCGCCAAATTTAGTATATCGTTCAGTTGATTTTTTCCAAAAATTAGCTCATTATACATGTGGTGGTGAAACGGATTTTCTTCAAAAAAATTCTTGGGACAACGACCGACACTGTACTCGATAATACTCGCAATCGAAGGAGAAGTTTTAGTCCATTAAAATCTGATACAAACATCAGGACTATTCCTTCTAAAAAGAATTATAATAAATACACATAAAATATCACAATAATTATAGAAAATAAAAAAATTTAAAATAAATTGCGTGCATGTACGTCTGTGTTAAAATACAAAGTAGCACACAATCCTAACCGTGGCTCTGCCGAAATTCTCTGGTAGAATTGTTATTTGATTTTTTTTAATAAGAATCAGCTGAGGCTAATTAAGGCATTCGTGAAAATCGACCCTTATTAATCAAAATTGACACATTAAACAATTGTATATTTACAAAATATGTGTTTGGGAATGTCTCAATTATTAAATATAATATTAAATTAGAAAATTGTATAATATAGTACAGATAACGGAATATAATCAATTGGAAATCTGCTAACTCGACTGATGATATTTATTTCTACAATTAAGAGTCACAATTTTGTTCACATCGACCACTTCAAAAATTGATCATTGGTTAAGGGAAATTATATCCACAGTTCAGAACATGTGCATTCCTTAAATGTAAATCGGATGGCTTTGATGGCTATTTGGGTATTTATATATCAAATAAATTTCTCTGTAAAATCTCCAAATACCCACTGACTCTCGACCATCCGTACGTGCTTTCTGTTCTAGGTGCTTAGCATATTATTTTTTATAGAAGGATACAAAATATACATTTATGTTTGTTATTTATATATAATATTGATAATATGTACGATTTCCTGTACAAATATTTATTATTTATGCATGACAAAAAATTTAAATCTTTTATAACTGATTTACATTTTGATAGATATTTAGATGGTAATGCTTAAGGTGACTAGATCCAGTGTCCAGAAATGTGGGACAAAAATTAAAAAATGGAATGGACGAAGTTATGCTCATAAATGTTTGTAAAACCTTTACAGTGAACAAAACAACAGTAGCGTATATCTGGGGTCTGACCCCCAGCCTCAAATTTTAAAATCGAATTTACAAGATATACTAATTTCCTATGAATTTTCAAGTGTAAGAGTAATAAAATACCTTTTAAAAAGACACTCTACTTTTATTTGTTGCAAAATATTTGATATTCTTATTAATCACCATTAAAAATGCGACTACACGATGTTGTGGAGCACCCTATATAGATATGTAAGCATAATGTTACATGAATATATACCAAATAAAGTCGAACACTGTACATGAGCATAATAACACACGATATTATAAACATAACTTTATACGAAAACTTTTAAAAATCTACTTATTGGATTAAACGACCACGACAGCAATCTTCTATTGTTAATTCCAATCCCTGGAAAATAAGATATTTTTACGGTGCAAAACAACGAACAACATGAAAAAAATATCTGGTAGAGAATCATTCGCGCGATATCATCGTTTTGTCAGAATTTTAAGTTGGGTATTTTATTAACTACACCCTTCAAAACTATGTACATGTACATTGCATATAGAGATACCTCGTGTTTAATAATGCCCCTTTATGTATACACATTTGGATATCCCCAACAAAACTCAAATGTAAGTAATTATTTACATATTTCGTCATATGTGACATTATATATATATTTCGTTTATAATAGGTTTATTTATACATTATACACATATCCTTTTTTATGATTAAGGATGAGGAGATATTTATACTTGTATATTGTAAAAACCCTATGAACATCTATCGTATCCCAATATTTACCTAATTCAAAACGTCATTGATATTAAATGTCATTTAGATTTAGAGAAATTCCAAAAATTATGTATGGGATCTATGAGGGAAGGTTCAGTGTAAAAAAAACTGCAGGTTTATAAAATACATAAACCATCAACAATACTAAACTTACAGTTACAACTGACAACGACCAATCAAAATCTATTATTGATAAGCACAATGATGGTGAAACCGGTTATAACAACGTATCTTATGCGAGATGAATATTAACAAGGATGATACGTGTAGGTCAGTCTTGATGATGACGAAACGGCTGCGCCTGGGATAACAACTCCCGAATGAAACAAAATTATATACAAATAAAAATCCTGAAACCCAAAGATTCTGGTATCTAGCACTTCAAAAATTCAAATCTCCCAAAGTAAAATAAATTAATTTCTTTATGTGAACACGATAACTCGAACGAAAAGTTATCCTTAAAATTTGTTGAACGACTACAATTAACCAGTTAATATTAAAATGTAAGTGTGAAAATAAATGTTTATAAGTTGTATATGTGATTTTCATTCTGTTTCTGGATAGGTAACAGTTCGCCATATCACCGAGAAGATCACCGAGAAGAAAATCAAAATCAATTTTAAGCAAATAGAGCATGAAAGAAATCCGTCATTGTTGCATGAAAAATATAAAAAAATGAAAATGTTGTCGAAAATGTGTTCAACCTTGGAATTCAAATGTGCTCACAGGCTCAATGAGTGTTCGACTAATAATGGGATTAGACTTGTGTGGGTTAAGGTGCATAGCGGAATCGCTGGAAACGAAAAGGCGGACACTTTAGCAAAACGCGGAACGTCCACTAAGTTCGTTGGACCAGAACCGTACACCGCGATTAGCAAGGATTAGAAAAAATTATCAAACATTAAAGGTTTTCCATGTTTCATGAAACATCTAGTCCAGAACGAGTTATGTATAATAATAATTGGATTTGTATGGAATCCAGTTCCTGGATGTGCTTATAGATTAGATAGATAAATTACCCGGATGAGTGTTTGCATGTTTCATGAAATCTTTACATACAAAATTTAAAATTTCGTAAAAATGTAAATAAACTACATTTTCTATAGCGCGCTCGGTTATCTCCACTTTCTCTCGGAAACAACTAGTCCGATTGGCTAAAATTATCAACATAAGCATTTTTTTCTGTTAGATCTGGTTAAGTTCCACTATGGGATATGCCAGACAATCGCTTCTATCTGATCTCTTGTAACTTTGCCGAATTTTCCGACTATTTTGTGTTTCGTTTATCTCATAGAATTTTAAAGTTATATAAGTGAAATTTTGGATATAAGTTGGACCAAATACGAAAAATTAGATGAACGAAATACATAAGATTCATGAACATACGTCGTCCAGTGTTATTTAATCAGTTTCGATATCTGGATGGGATAATTCAACAACCCACATGCAAGTAGGCTTACACCTTGTTTAAAGGTGTCAGAGGAAAGTGTATACAGGTAATAAGGTAAAATGTATATACATTTAGTATTATAGGTTAGTAGATGAAAAAGACTTTTACCAATCCATAACATATGTCCGGTTTTTTGAGTCATTTAAGAGTTTTAATACATTATTTTGTAATGAACTGTTCATATATTATATAAATTTAATTATATTTAGATATATATGTCAGCAAATTCCCATTCCTATTGATTTTATTTTATCACTGTATATACCGTAACAATATAATATATAATAAAACGTTTTATGTTTAAAATCAAAATTGCTTGGCGTCATTAAAAACATTAAATATATACGAGACAATATAAATTTATAAGATTTTGTATTATTTTATATGCATACATATATTAACATAGAGTAAACAAAACAAATCACAGGGGTAAATCACTGAACATCAAATTCACCCACTAACAATGAGATGTTTTATATACTCGCACGTAAACTAAATAAACAAGATTGGAGTATTTTTCATAAAATGTATATGAAAAAAAAAACGCTGCCAGGCTAGTATCTGTGATAAAATTCACGTACTGGTGGTCAATGGGGTAAAATAGTTTCACATTATTACTAATAAACTCCTCATAAAAATTTAATGTAAAACGGTGTGCCTCACTAATATATTAAAATTCATTGGAAAAAATTAAAATATGTAATTTTAAGCATTTGGTACTAAAACTACTATATCCAAGATTTCAAATAAGTATCTTCAAGGCTCATTGCGATATACGAGAAACAAAACAGTCAGAAAATTCGGGAAATTTGGAAGGGAGGTGGTAGCATCAACGGCACTATGAAGTATATCTCATCTTCGAACTTAGACAGCTCTACATCAAAAAAAAGTTTGTGTTGAAAATTTCAGCGAAAAAATTGAAAAACATTCAGCGAAAAAATTGAAAAAAATTGGAAAAATTGGAATTCGTGAAGAAAATAGATGCATTATATTTTTTTTCCGAAAACGAATACAATATTGCAGAACTTATAAAGTACATGCATTAATTAGAATGCCGCTCTTAGATGGTGGTGGAAGCGTATATATAAGATTGTTCGTGTAGACCAAAAAAATTCACAGTCATAGTCATTTACATTTTACCGGATCGAGAAGGGAAGGAAAAGATATATCTTTATAAATATATCTTTTAAATTCAATGCATTCTTTTATCCTTTTCATTCTTCATTTTTGTCTTTCAAAAGACAAATGATGCCGAGGTTGAACACAAAAACAGAAAGATAGGTTTGAAAATAATAATTTTTTAGCATCACTCGCGGGGTTTTGTTAGTTTTAATACACACGTATATAGAGTTAGTTTGCTTTAGTTAGTTTTGTTTAATATTGGAAAATTAATTATTATAATAATATACACAAAAAAGTGTATGCCGAGTTTGCCCCGAATCTTGAACCGATTCGACTAAAATGACTAAAATGCATACTATTTTGTACTATACTATACTAGTAATTTGATGGAATTTGGGAAAAGTTTTGTTATTGGCGAATTTTTCTAGAGACTTCTCTGGTATGATACCACTAATCAATTACGGTTTGAAAATTTTCATTCCTGAGCTGTGATTATAAATGGACACATTTTTGTATCGGGAAATATTTTCTCTGTACATCGTTTCCATCCACTCCCAAATTTTTATCATCCGTAAATAAATTCAATCTCACCACTTGTTATACCTCCTGCGTTATACCTCTTGCGTTAGATGTTGAACTGACGGTGTATATAACAATTTACGAGTATCAACGAGTGTATTATACTGTATGATATGAATTTAATGAATTTATTTGAAAGTATACATAAAATCTTGTATATATTAAGTACGTATATTTTTCAATATATACTACTTATTATGATCGTTTTCCTTACCACCTGGCCACCAATGCCTACTTCTCGTCACAGTTGTGGCCTGGCAACGTTTTTTTTATATTCATATTTTTTTTGGTCGAAATAAAAGTTTCAAATTTAATAAGTGAATTCATATATAATATTCAAATACATATATACAGTATTGAGTATATATATATATATATATAAAAATAATAATAATAATAATATAAAAATAATACCCCAAATATATATAGTATTATGTATTTTTAAAATAATAAGGCAATACATTTTGCTGTATTTAAATCAAAAGAAACAGAAACGGAAATAGTATATGAAATGCGTAAATAATTACATAATCAACATAGGAACAAAAAAAAAATAAATAAATAGAAAAACATTCATTATACAATATAAATATTATACCATTGCAGAAAATGATCATTCGCATGACGAGAGGGTATTCAAATAATATTATTTGTATTAAATAAACTCGGTTTATTTTTTATATCAACATACTATTAAAAATACCATCAAATTTATAGCATACAATATTGATTTTCCTGGGTTTAAGGGTATATACACGCGTGTTTATATAGCGCTTGTAATAAAAAAAAAAACTAAAAAAAAATATTGATATATAAAGAAACGTAACCGCAAAGTGTTAACTTTTACTTTAAATAATATTATATTACATATAGATATAGATCAGGGACGATTCCTAATCAATTATCCTTCAGATTCAATTTTTGTTTTTTTAGAAATACCTAACATATATTATACTCCTCTAATTATATCTTATGGTATTTTAATTATGTTTTCAATTTTTTATTGATAAGCAATGTATCTAATATAAATATATAATATACATATGTAAAAAAAAACATCTTATTAAATATGCGATTTAAAAAAATATCCTTATAAATAAAGATTTAAAATGTTCAAAATGTTACTCAAATTTTCTATATAAAAATCATTTAACCATGTGTACGAAGATCTCGGATATATGTTTAAGTGACACCATCAAAATTAAAATTAAATCTATGAAAAAAAACTTCATAGGCAAACAGATTTTAATAATTCTTGTATAATTCTAGCATAGTTATTGGAGTATGTAATATATGATTTAACATAGAATTTTTTTAGGAATACTGCAGGCATTTAAGGGTATTTATGTTATTCTTCGCACAAAAAGTTTCGTTTTTAATTTTGTTATCAATTGATATGCATAATAAACGGGTCAAAGACTTTGAACTTTCAAACACTTTTTTTTTCACATATTTTTCGTGGGTGTTTTTGGGAATATGATTATAACTTCTTAGTTAGAATATGTTGGATATTGTCATTTTACTAACAGATTCAATGAATCTGTTGAATCTATGGACCAGACGTTACTGATATAGATATAGATATATATATAGATGTTAATATATCTGCTATTATAAAAAGGAAAATAATATGTATATATGACCGATTGGAAAACAAAGAAAAACTCATTTAAAAATTGGGTGGTGGTGCGGCATTTTCTCTCAATAAATGGTTTCGTATAATCTCAAATGCATTGTATACTCGTAAATATACATATATACAAAAAAAATATACTTTATGTAATAAAATACTCTGTTGCTAAATACAAAAATATTGTTCATATATATACATACACACACAAACACACACCACTGCAATATACTATGCAGTATTATAGTATCAGTTTAAATTTATAAATTTTCACTTATAAATCATCATTTTCCTAATAAATTTTCATAAATCATCATTTTCCTAATATCTGCTGGAAAATTTATATTATTGTTATATGAAAAACCGACAAAATGAAAACAATAAAATTGATTTTTTTTTATTATCTTTTCTTTTATTATTAAACACTCTCCGCTCACGATAAGACAAAAAAAAAATTGATATTAATATTAATTAAATTTGTTCAAACTTTATTTAGTTTAGAAATTGTTTATTTTAATTTATCTTAAAAAAAAAAAAAATATTTTAACTTTTTCGTTAAACGCATATATAAAAAAAAAATAAACGCACCACTTCTTTATTTCGGAAAATTCTTTATCGCGTTCAAATTTCTCACAAACGTATAGAGTATAAAAAAATAAATATTACTATACCACAACACGTAATTTTTGTGTCAATTTTTTCTTTTTTTTTTTTCAATTAGTTCACACCTAATTTTTTTTTTTGCTCCTCCATAAATTTTCCAAGCTAAAATTTTCATTATTTCAATTTACCACAATAAAAAAAAAAAAGCAAAAAGAAAAAATTTGATACATTAAATTTGATTTGAATTTACGAGTACCTATCCTGTTGTATCCGCACCAATTATAATTATAACACTAATTAATTCAGAAATTTCACATAATATTTATTTTTTTTTTCCAAAATTTATTTTAATTTACACGCCAATTGTTCACCAAAAAAAAAAAATTCCAATTTAACAATGCATGTGTAATTCTTTTTTGCCATTATCAATATTTAAATTTTGTCATCATCCGATATAGACATTATAGACAATAGTATATATTATGTTATTATTGTAATATGTATTACAAATATAAAATTTCTTTTGTTAATTGTAATAAATATGTATCTATCAATTAGAATATAATATATATGTAAATAGTTACTTACGCGGCTATACTTTTTGACAAAGGCCAACGTTCCATTGACGCTTGATATTTCATGTTTTCAATTTGTTTTTTCAGTGCGTCCCGATCCATAGTAGCCAGCACACTGGGATCCATGGCGCCTAAAATAAAATCATATAGGTAATTGTTATTTAATATTTGTCTGTATGTGTATATCATTTATGCATATGTTTGTATATTGTATACTTTGATTGAGATATATATGCAGGGTTTTTCTTCTTTTGCGAGAGATGAATTATTTTAAGGCTGAATTAAGCATCAATAACGTGTACTAGTCGAATATTATCATCAATGGTTATTTGTACTCTAATATTCACCTATATATGCGCATTTATAACATCGAATATTTGCATAAATAAAAGAACCATGCCACATATAGGAACGAACGATTGATCAGAATAATATCTACTTTATTTTGTTTCGATTATGGTTTACCACATCCACGGATTCCATACTTTTATGGAGATTTTCAACACTTTTATATGATAAACGCCTAAATTTATACTAGATTTCCAATAATTTCATTTCATTTTTTCGGTTTTACACTTAAAAAAATTAATTAAATAGTTTTTTTAATACGCTTATTAAAAAGAGTATACTTCCCTTCCATTATCCATCAAGTAAAAACGTTCTCAAGCCTATTATTAACAAATTAAATTTTATCACGTACAAAAACCAAAATCTGCGGGATCCGTGAAAGCGTTGACTGAGTACCCGCTGTCGCATACACATGTCTCACATAGAATTTTAAGTAAACGCCTAATTGTATACTATTTTATACTTACTACATTGTATTGTTGTAATTGTATACTATTTTATACTTAAAAAATGTCATTGCATTTTTCGCGAACAGGTTGGGAGTTCCACACAAGAAAGTATTATCCTTTTAATAATGAAATTAAAAGAATTAAATAATATAATGTTTTTGTCGTAAAACTTGAAAAAATGAGATAAATTCATTTCAATAATAGTAAATATTTTGGCGTTTATCATATAAAAGTACATTTTTTAGCCAAGATGCGTGGAACTCCGAACCGGGAGTACAGGTTGCAAGGTACACAAATTCGTTCGTACCTATATGCGGCATGGCATTTAAACATCCCCGAGCAGGGAATATCAACGCAGAATATAAAACGCGGCTTCGGGGACGGTCTGTTAAAAAAATTGCGCGATATTTACAAAACGAGATAATATTCTGAAACGCACTCTAGAGCAAAATTAATAATAAAAAAGTCTACGGAAACATCATACTATAAATTATCCGGAAGTTCGATTTTTCCAAATTTTGATATTTTTGAATTGCGGTTCTGGTGTTTCTTCGCGCATATTAAAAGACAATTTAAAATTGAACCATTGGTGCAAAAAATATATCTAAAAAATATGTATTCGATATAAGTATTTTATTTGTTCCAGAATTATTATAGTACAGATTTCAGATGTAAATATTTTTCAAAATTGTATTCTAAATTTTTGAATACCCTCTAAATGTAAATAAATTAAATGAAAAAAAATTAAAACAGAAAACTAAATAAATAATAAAATTAACATATGTTATGAATTGTTATACAAAATAACATTTTATATATACTAAAATAAGACCAGCTTAACCCCTACTCCATACAATTATTATATATATATAGATTTAGATTTTTAAATAAATAAATAAAGTTATAACATTACTTTTCATTTCTTGAAATTAATAATTCGATCATACATTTATAATATCACGATATACCCTGGATGTTAATTCAAAAAGTAAAAAGTTTTACGGCTAATATAATGCAATTCAAAATGGATAGATATAATTGAGTTACCGGCAAGGTGGACAATAAAGTGTTAACATTTCTTTATAGAATGTAAAAAGTAATATAAAGTACGTTTATTATATAAAAATTTAAGTAAGCAATCACATATATATATACAGTGACTCAAAGTACTGGTTCAATGATTGAAAATTTTCGTTTGAACTTGAATATACAAGTGAAATATCAAAATATTTTTTAAATCATATGTTTTTTAATTACTTAATTATTTGTGAATAAGAATACAAAAATAAAAATTTCGAAAATTATAAATTTAAAATTTTTTTAAACAAATTCCAGACCTGATCGATTATATTGAAGTCAAGACTTAATGGAAACCAACTTAATACCAATATGGATTTTTTTTCAAATCTTTTCATGATTATTTTGGTGGTACGCTTGGGGTGACCATGCTGTTGAAATATGTTGAAAGGTGCAGTTCGCTCAAGCAAATTAATTCTTTCCATTATTTTTGCATTTAAAATAGAAATATGCCACTCAGCCCCCACCGTAACCGAACCACTTCAAAATTTTTTGGTTCCCTGAACCCCTTGCGGTTCGCGTGGTTCCCAATTTTTTTTCCAAATCCAATGACGTCTGTCGGATGAAAATATATTATTTTTTTGATTCGCCACTTAATACAATGTTTTTCTAGCCCGCTAGATTCCATTCGGTGTAGCCGTTGTCATATTCATATAGCGATCGCATATGTCTTTCGGTTTGATATGGGTTTTCCTTTATTTTCTGATACCCTTACGCATGATTTTAATGAATTTAGAACCGTGAGAGCCGTAACTTGTGTGTTCTAATCCGTTTTCTAATAATATTTTAATTATATTGCATCTACGCTTTGACCAGTTCTAATGCGTTGTCATAATGGAGCTTGTTGTTATTTAGAAATATTTTTGGTGGACTACCTTTGCTTCTGTCACCGTCAATATTACTTTTATATCGCACTCAATTTATAGTATCATAACCAAAAATGCCATTCTTATTCACAATAATTATGTATATTCAAGTTCAAACGAAAATTTTCAAATATTGAACCAGTACTTTGAGTCACTGTATATTGTATAATATAGAAAATATATTCCATATAAATGTGGTTAGTGTTTATTTATTTTTTTATTATTGCTCTTGTAATAAAAATGTGATATACTCGTACCTATAATTATTTTTACACACTAATTGCTGTTAAATTTCAATTCATCATATATATTTTTATTATATGATACTACACAAAAATATATAATAGTGGTCTTCACGACCGTGATATTTTATTTTGATATTTTGGTATTTTTCTAAACAATGATTGGCTTACAAAAATATCAATGGTGCAAAGTTGGCCTCTGAACCGGAGATATATGGGGGCAAATATTGATTAAATTGAACAGAATTATTATTACCAGGGGTTCTGGACCAGATGGGGTGCCCATTATTCCTAAGGAAATGTGCGGAATCGTTGAACCATTGCATCGCATTTTCAATTTATCACTGCAACGTAGCATATTGTCGGAATAGTGAAAGAGATCTTATATACCCCGAATTAAATTTACTGGTTATGTTATCAAATTTGTGCAAAAATTCAATGTTAATTATTTAATATAATAAAATTATAAATAAATCATTTAATAGTTTATAATAACACGATAAAGAAAGAACAACTGACAACTTCACAACTATATTTATAACAAACACAATTTTTTATATATGAAAAAAATGAATAATTTGAATGTGTTAGTGGGGTGAAGTGTAAAAAGTTAAAGTTAATTTAACTTTTTATAGAGAGCAGGGAAAATACGCGTAGGAAAATTTGTTGTTTTATTTTACATGTAAAAATAAAAACTCGCAGCGTCACCCCACATGTGAGAACCAGCCTTTATAGTTTCAAAATTTTCGTTTCTGCCAAAACGAAGTTTTGATTATGTAATACAAATTTTCCAAATTTCCCTTTCATTTTCTTTCTCCACGAACGTCTCATTGCATTTTGTATATGCTATATAGATACATGAATTAATTTGTTTCTATTATAATATTCCTTTCTATGCTTGTAGAGAGATCAACCGAGTTCTTAAATATTAATAATTTTTTATTTAATCATGAATATTCGGAAAAGAAAATGAGTATTGGTATACAGGGGTGCGTATGTGTGTCTGGAAATTTTTAATATATAAAATGATAGCAGACAACAACCAAAAAAAAAAGAAAAACTTATTTACTCTTTAATGTATTAATTTATATATGATCTATAAAAAAAATTGAATACTCAATGCATATATTGTATATGTTTTATGTTGTGTATACATGATGTATGTATCCCAATTCATATAAGATTAGTGTCATCCCATTGATAATAAAGGACATTTCCATTTACATATGACTGTTTTATATCACTCTTTTTACTATACATTATACAAGAATTATATAGTATATATTGGGACCTTGCATTACTAATGTCGATTTTTTGGCTTGAAAATGGCATTTATTTGTATAACAAAATGATCGAGTCCATTAACCAATATATTGCCAATCGTTAGGTATGACTTCCTACCATCTTTTAGGAAGTTTGTTGATTCCTCGTTTGAAGAACTCCTCATCTTTTGTCCCAATCCATCATCGACCCATTTTCGCACTTCTTCAGCATTTCGAAAGCGTACATCTGTCAGGCTGACCTGCATTGGTCTAAACAAACGGTAATCAGAAGGAGCAAGGTCTGGAGAGTACGGGGGGTGATCAAGATCATCCCAACCGAGCCTCTTTATTTTCTCCTTAACGATGTTTCTCCTTATCGATGTGGTCTGACATTGTCATCGTGCATTAAAACTTTGTGGTGTTTTCGAGCTATCAATGGTCGTTATTCGTTCAATTTCTGGTTTCTGGTTTTTAATGGGCAGCCAATAGGAACGATGTTCGAGTCATTTGGGTGCCGGCCCATTGTGGACACAGAAATAATAAAGAAACAAATAAATTGTAAAAAATGGGTGCGGGCCATTTTATTTTTATTATATAAATGTGTACATGTAGGGCTATATTACGATCTTAACGATGTTTATTACAATGTTGTTATATCACGAATAACTCTCTTTTGCAATGAGATGTGTGATATGTGCACCATTTCGTTAGTTCACCTCTAATTCTCCTTGGGCTGTATTCATACTGGCTTTTACCTTGGCATGACAATTCATTTTTATTATAGATTTCAGCCGATTTAGATCAGCATAATTAATATTATAATTAGATAAAATTAAAATAATGGAAATTAATTATAATATAAAATTTAATTTAATTTAATTAGAATATCATTTTTTTTACTTACCTTTACCTTCGACTACAAAACCAGAAAACCTAAAAAAAAAATTTTAAAATAAATCACCAAACAACAGCAATACGCTATTTTCTTTACCCCCACCATTAATTTTTATAAAACGTCAAAAAAATCCATTTTTACTGTCTTGATTGAAATCATGATTTTAAAATCATGATTGTGATATTTAGGGGTCTCTATTGGATTTTTTTACTGTCATGCAGTAAAAAAGTCTAAGGTAGACGGCAAGTTAGCATCAATACACAATACAGAAACAATTGAAAGTCCATGGGCTTAAACATTAAAAAAAATCACTAAATATCATATAATAATACAATTTATTAGCGCATTAAATTTTTTTTTGGTTATTTATTTATTTATTAGTACATTAAAATGCATTGAGGCGTTTTCAACTGTATAAGTAAATATCGAAAAGTTGTATCGTTTTAAAAATTTAATTATTGGAAAAATTTCACCAGAAAGCATCCCAAGTTCATCAAATGCTTATATAGAAACTCATGGTGTAATATCGAGACCGTGAAATGGTCTATGAAGAGTTTTACCTATTTGAAAGTGATTATTTTAATGTGAGAAATAATGCATTACTGGAAGACGTTCGAAAACGTTTGAATGGACATGAATTGCAAGTAGTGTTCGATGGTGATGACGCATAAACTAAAGACATGAATCGCAGAATCATTAATGGATGAACAACTAACGATTTCGAAACGTTTAAGACTGTCAAAAAATAGAAATCAATATATTAGGTTGTCGCAAAAGTATTGATAATTTTTATAAATAGATGTCATTATAATTGAATATTTCAAGTAGTACTAATCTGATCAGGTAACACTAACATATGTTCGAAAGATGACATTTCGTAGATAAAAAAAAATTAAAAAATTAAATGTGTTTAGTCATTTAAAAATTGTAGTGCATTAAAGATGAGCAAAATTAGTGAAAAAATTCGATACATTTTACAATTTTATTATGAAAAAGGTGAAAATGCAACGTAGGCACATGAACAAATTTGTGCAGTTTACGGTGAAGGAACTTTATCAAAATTAACAGCCTATAGATGGTTTGCTCGATTTCGTTCCGGTAATTTTGATGTCAAAGATGCACCTCGTTCTGGTCGACCAATCACTGAAAAAGTCGATGAAATCATATCAAAAATTGAAGAAAATCGACACGTAAGCAGTCATGATATCGCTAAAGAACTAAACATCCATCACCAAACAGTTTTAAACCATTTTACAAAGGCTGGATACAAGAAAAAGCTCGATGTTTGGGTACCACATGAATTAACACAAAACAATTTAATGAACCGAATTTCCATTTGCGAAACGCTGTTTAAAAGGAACGAAATCGAGTCATTTTTAAAGCGAATGATTACAGGTGATGAAAAATGGATCACATACGATAATAATGTACGAAAAAGATCGTGGTCCAAGAAGGGTGAAGCTCCTAAAACAGTAGCAAAACCTGGATTAACACCAAGAAAGGTAATGCTGTCTGTTTGGTGGGATTGGAAAGGAATCGTTCATTATGAATTACTAGCACCCGGTCAAACCATTGATTCCGATCTCTATTGTCAACAATGAACAAGATTGAAGCACGAGATTAAAAGAAAACGTCCAGAATTAATCAATCGAAAGGGTGTTGTGTTCCATCATGACAACGCCAGACCACACACATCTTTGATGACTCGGCAGAAACTGAGAGACTTTGGCTGGGAAGTTTTAATGCATCCACCATATAGCCCGGACCTTGCACCTTCAGATTATCATTTGTTCCGGTCTCTGCAGAACTCCCTTAATGGTTTAAAATTACATTCCGCAGAGGACTGCAAAATGCACTTGGATCAGTTTTTTGCCCAGAAAACACAGAAGTTCTACAGTGATGGGATAATGTCTTTACCAGAAAAATGGCAAAGGGTCATCGATCAAAACGGCGCATATTTGGTTTAATAAAGTTCATTTGAAATATATAAAAAAATCGTTTGAATTTTGTAAAAAAAATTAACAATACTTTTTAGACAACCTAATAAATCAAAAATAGAATTTGACATGATTTACACCAAAAAGTAAACATAATACAATTATCTATAAATATGGGTATTCATAGTTTTTGTTAATTTAATTATACTAACCATACTATAACCATATACGAACTACCATATACTTTTAAATGTAATTAAATACGACTAATGTGTTATTTCAACAAATTCCCATAAACCTATATATGGGTGAAGACAAATGAATAAATTTAAATTTTTATTTTTATCCGTTTTATTATCATTTTCATTACAATTTTATTCATGCATAATCAATTTATTTTATCAATTGTATATTACGAAATGAATTTAAATTTCATATTTAAATGTATGTCTTCGTATCATTTTTAGAAATCTAAAGCATGGTTCAGTATTGGGTTTAGTGATTGGATTGGTTTAGTGTTATAAGCACAATAAAAAGAGTGTGGTTAAAGGCTGGTTCTCATATGAGGAACAAAACCCCAAGTGGCCTGTGTCATGCACCACGTTTCAGAACCGTAGGTCACAATTGGTCGAATCAGTGTTTGATATAGCTTTAGTTTCAATGTTTTACTCAATGTCTTCGAGAAGAACATCTTTCGCAAACCGTAAAAGGCCTTGTTTCCCGAAGCAATCCGGGATTGAACTTCCTCCGCTTTATCGTTTTCGCTGTTTATGCTGCTTCCAAGGTAGCTAAACCTGTCCGCAGTTTCATATTTGTTCTGACCAATTGATACGCTTTGATGTTGTGCCATAAACCTACTGTTCGTTGGTGCGATCATATACTTGGCTTTCTCCTCGTTTACCCTCAATCCCATTTCCGAAGCTTCACGTTCCAACAGTAAGAACGCTTCTTTAACGGCACCCATACTTCTACCCACTACGTCAATGTTATCGGCATAGCCAAGTAATTGAACAGATGACGTACAAATAGTGCTGCTGGTGTTAATGGTCGTCCTCCTTATACATTTTTCCAATTAAACATTGAAAAACAATGTAGCCAAAGGGTCCCCTTGCCGTACACCGTCAATGGTTTCAAATGCATCCGATTTGATCCCCCTTATTTGTACCTGAGATGTAACTTGCGTCAGGGTTAGTTTTGACATGTCTATCCAATTTTTGTGGGAATCCAAATTCCTCCATCGTGCGCCATAATTTTTCCCTAATAACGCGGCCTTAAAATCAACAAATAGATGGTGTGTTACTACGTTGAACTCTCTACACTTTTCCATTATCTGTCGTATGACGAACAGTTGATCAGTTGTTGAGCGATCATTACGGAATCCACATTGGTATTCACCAATGACTTCCTCCGAATATGGTAATAGGCGCTTATGCAACACATAATTACAATTACAGTAAAACAATTACAGCAAGCTTCCACTCCTGTGGTATAACCTCATAGTTCCAAACATGCACAATTAGCTCGTGTATACTATTCCACAATACATCCCCACCACATTTTTCTCATGAATGTAGCGAACAGTATATCAACAGAAAACATAATTAACACTTGTTTAATTGAATTTCGATGATGAGCATCTCCAAAACGGCTTTCTAATTGGAGGGAATATTGCGGCGGCTTTACCCGTTATGAGAACGAATGCATATAGCAACATTAGTGCTTAGAGATCATTTTGAGAGTCCATTTAAAATTTGCGAAAAAATATCGTTGAACGATTTTTATCAACGGCTGAAGGTTAATCCATTTATAAAATCAGATTGTAAGCGGCAAATAAACAAAAAAACAAAGCACCACTGAAATATTTAATATTGCTTGAGATATAATAGCTTGAGATATAATAAACATCAACATAAGAAACATATCAAAAGATGTATTAAAATACACATTTAAAGTTAATGATAATGTTGGATGATGAACATCCTCTTTAATCGTAATGGGTTTGTTATTGAGCAGTTCAATTCTAGAGACCGAATACGATAATTTTTTTATTTATATATTTAATGTTTATCGCTTTAGTAGATGAGGATGAATATTCTTCGTAAACGTTTAATGCAGTACTGCTCTAATCATTATTATTTCGGACACTTGCTATTCGTATCCGTATGATAGATTTTGAGATACCGATAAAGGACTTTGAACAATATTTTTTTAATCCCACTAATTTTATTTCATAAAATGTTCAACGTTTCAATGACAATCCTTCACTTCTTCAATTATAACTTTCGTTTAAATTATATTCAAACGGCGAATACACATTTCAATAAGATGTTGCTCGGCCACAAACCGCTAAAGTAACTAAGAGCCGGTTGGAAACTAAAGAAATCCACTTTTAGGAACGGACATCTTCAAGTCCTGATTTAAGTACAACAGGATCCTTTTGGGTATTAATAAAACAAAGTTAAAAAATGATCGGAAAGTTACAATTAAAGGAGTGAAGAATTGAAAGGAAAAATCATTGAAGCGTGTAACTCAATAACACCGGATGAATGCAAAAATTTAGTAAATAACACGTCTAAGAGGATGAACGCTGTCATAAAGACCAAATGAGACGTTACCCAATATTAGTGGCGTCAGGCGTGTAATATAAGTGTCCGAAATTATATTGGTAAGTTTTTGTTTAACTTTATCATTTTTAAATAAATTCCATAACTAATTGAATTTAAAAGTATTTTTACTTCTGTCACCGCAATTATTTAACTAAAACCTTCATTTTATGAAATAAAATTAGTGGGATTAAAAAATTATTGTCCAGAGCCCTTTTCCGGCATCTCAAACAGATAGGACCATACCGATAAAATAGCATGTGTCCGAAATAATAATGATTAGAGTAGTAGATACTTATTTATCACTATACAGTGTATCCCAGTACCGCCCTACGAAGATTATCACGTAATCCTGTAATAATTTCAAGCAAAAAATTGTTTGGGAAGTGAGGTCTAACTTCAACCCTTACAACAACAAATGGCTACTAAATTTATAACTGAATGAATTTTATTAAAAGATACATTTTTAAATTAAATTTCGTCAAAATAAAGCAATTCATAAAATGTTCATAACATTTTAATACAAAATGTTGATTCTCACTTGAACGGTTTGAATGGAAGTTATACAATAATAAATGAACCCATATTTTCAATGCAAACAATTTTTTTTAACAGCCTGTGACTCGGTAGGGGCGGAATTTAGATTCCCCCCCAAAACTGGAAATGAAATTATCCCAGAATTACGTGGTCCTGAGATACGCTGTATATTGCTCTATAACACACCACATATATTATTATTTAATGTACTAATGTAGTAATATTTAATAAAAAAGAATTGCTGCCCTATTTATTTATATAATAGTTCCAATAACTTATGTATATGTACCATACATGAAAATAACTATATAGGAAAACCTAGGGAAATTAGATGATAAATATTTAAAATATTTATAGCATATATAAAACCAATAATAGGCATTTTCGTTTATTCCTCTTGTGTCATGCACTAGTGCGCCCTCAAAAATGCGAGCGCGATATAACATTTACATGTGCTAGCTCGGTGTTCGAATATTATAAAATAGTCTTGCGTTTAATTTTGTTTACAAATGGCGCTTTATATATGAAAATGTTATAGTGACGATAAACGCGATAAACAAAGTGAGGATAATTAATAATGAATTAAATCTCTTTTTAAAAGAATCACAGTAAATATGTATAATTTAATCATAAACTATTACTACTTACTTGTAAAATAAAACATTCACAAAATATATAAATTAAATTATGTATTATTGTTGTTGGCAATTTCAATAATATTAAATTAAAATAAACAAACAAAAAATTCCCAAATAATTTAAGAAAAAAAGCAACAACCATCTCACAAAGGGCGATGGTGCTCCTACAAAATCAACTTTGACTTCGCTTCGCGTCGCGTCAACCTCAATGTGAACAATAACAACAATTTACATATATTTAACTTCAGTCGACCTCTGAGTAACTTCAATGTGAATCCACGGTTACAAGTTTATTACCCTATTTTTTTCCTATATGTTTTATATATATATATATATATATATTTTCAAATCAGACCGTAGATAACGATACGAATTCGTATCGAAACGTCGGGAACATATATTTTTAAGTTTTTAAATGACACACAATAATTATTATATATAATAGATTAATTTTTAAAAACAAATTTATTAAAATATTAATTGTTAATCTGATTTATTTCATTATTCCCATAACTGACCGGAAAGCCAAATAAGATACCAACAACAATAACATTCACGGTCAAATAAAATATCATCTTTTACAGTTACTAAATAATAATTGTGCAAAAATTGTGCGTAGCATTTTGCGTTTGATAAAAAACACCACCATTTAATTATATTTTTAAAGTGAATCTAGAGTTCATAGTGTAAACCAGTCATTGTACGGGATTACAAACTTCAAAATATAATTGGCTAACAATAATTTTATAATCGATTATTATTCCTACTCCTACATCAAAACATTAAGCATTGATGTGTGTACTATAAAAATAGATAAATATGGTGTCGTTTAATTTTATTTATCTTTTTTGCAATTTATTTCAAAATGCCTCTTAAATTATAAATTCATAACGCAAATTTTTTATATATGATGAAAATGAAATAATTTTATTCAATATGACAAAATTATTTTTTTTATATATGGGAAATGTATTATTTTGTTATTGTTATTTTGTCAAATATTAAATTGGCATTATTCCAAACTGTTGATTTTCATAAATATGTATTTATAAAAACACATTTAAACATATTTAAGGCAGTTGTTACAATCACTACCAGTATCGTAATTTTATTTCGTGCGTTCGGAGCAACACATAGTTGTAATGTGATGTGATGTGATGTGATGCGATGTGATGTGTGTATGTCACGCCGTATGAAAGTTTTAATTTTTTACTACGAACACTATGGTATGAGGCCGTAGTACAAAAATGTGCACATCGATACGATCACATCGGTACAAGTGAACGACAAAGTGCAACAAGAGCTTCAGCCGACTTCAAAGTGACATCATAGTAAAACATATGAAGTATATATGCAACCGTATCCCAACTGAATATTGGGATTTTTTAACATTTTTTTTTTTTGTATAAAATTTAACACGTATTGTAATTTGTCGGTGACTACCCGCATTGATCAAGTATGTTAATAATATTTTAGTGGTATTATAAACACACTATATCATACAGATAATTTAAATTCCATTTTAACCGATATGTGAATAATACGATAATCCTAAATAGAATTGCAAAAATTAATTAATTTTATTGTCGTGAAATTGAGACAGGTACCATATATATATATATTTCATAGTATATATATGTAAATATAAGTGTCGGGAAATAAAACAAATACTTATATCTATTTTAGAGTTATATGCAGGTATATTCTGCTTTTTATAAATCCTGTATTCCATTACATTTGAATACATTTTGATACAATATTTAATATTGGTATACGTTTATATGTTTCATATAGGCATATATTAGTTATATTTAAATATTATGATGTTGATATTTTAAACGAGTTGAATCTCTTTTAGTTATCTTTCTAGTGTCCAATTGGAATTTGGAAGACATAGCCTTCATGAACAATGCAACAACAACGGAGAATGTTTTTGGTGTCTGTTTTCAGCTTTCCGGTCAGTTATGGGAATAAATAAATAAATCACATTACAATTAATATTTTAATAAATTTATTTTTGAAAAATTTAATTTTGTTATTATAATAATTATTCTGTGTTACTTAAAAATTTAAAAATATATGTTCCCGACGTTTCGAAACGAATTCGTATCATTATCTACAGTAGTAACAGTACGAAGACATTATTTACAGTAGTAACAGTACGAGGAGTTGTTGGTTCAAACGGATGTGGACAAACAATTAACAACATGTGAACCCAAGTGAAATCGGATTAGTCTGAAATGTGCAGGTGCATCGCTATGATTTTGAATTAAAACCTCTGTATTCACAGCTCGACATTGTTCAACACATCAAGATGACCTCATCAAGTGGCGGTAAATAGGCCCGATTGGAGTAGGTTGCTTGTGGAGGCTAAAACCAATTGTAGGTGGTAAGTCCGTAAAAGCAAATCAGTAACACCTCTTAAGGTAGCCAACTGTATAAACAGCTTATCTTGCACCTTACCATAAAATGTATAATCGTTCGGTAAAATTCGCTGTTATTTATATCAAAAAGGCATTGCGTCTATTGTATTATAAAATATTGGATTGTTAGATGTATTCTTAAACTTCTACATTTACGTATGATCATACCAATGTATCTTTTAATCCGTGAAATCCGTCCGTCCTGCCCTCCGTTATCCAGTGAATTAGAAATCTAGATCTAGAGCTAGATGTATGTATTTGTTCATGAATCATTAATTTGCATGTATTGGAACAAACACAACATATATGTATTGTGAATAAAAAAAACAATCAAATATTTTTGCATAGGCACAGCAACCGAACAACCGCCTGTCAAATTGTAAGTCAACCTTCGGTTGGTTCCACAATTTGCCAGCATTGACCGGTTTCACTGTATATTTTTATATAATACATTTTTAGAGTTTTAAATTTTATAATATGTATATTAATTATTTATAAATATATTATTATTTTTTTTTTTAATTATCTAAATTCATTTTTAAATAACAGAAGTGGTACGAGAAATATGTAATTATATATACATATATGCATATAAATTACAAAACGTTTGTATATAAATATTGAACGGCATTTTTTGAGTGTAAGAAAATGGGTTGTAAAATTTGAATCTTTGAAAACAAATGTAAATGTAAACTCTTAAAAATTATCAGCATATTTCAAAACATTTCTTGTAAGAATAATGTCGTTAATATCATATATAAAAAATTGTTCAATGGAAAAACAGTTGGAATGGTTGGCAAATATTCGTATTTCTTTTCCGGGGTATTGACAGTTCGAATGGTGGGAAACTATTTTTATTGAAAAAAAAAAATGTTTAATAATAAAATCAACCTGGCTATCGTTGGATCGTACTGGTGACTGGCAAATATTTGTATTTTTCTGAATTATGGGTCGGAAAAGTAATAGAAGTTTCCTACCGTTTTTCAATTTTAATTTTTTCTGGAAATTTTTGTATTTTATCCGGTTGATAGTGGGGAAAAGCGGGTTAAGGGAAGTTTAAATTTGGCAGCAATCAATTTCCCAAGAAATGGAAACTATAAAATGATTTGCACCACCATCATATATAAAACGGGAGTCCAACCACCAGTGGTGGTGATTGTGGAAATGTTTCCAATACAAAACTTTTTAATTTTTCATCAAACCTCCATAATTTAAATCGAATCGGTTAAAACGAAGGGAAACGATAGTTCTCTGATATTAAACCCATGAATTTCTATAAGAATTGGTGGACGTGAAAAAATGAAAAAATGCTTCGAAACAAAAGATTTGTTTTCCAAAAATATATAACCGAGCAATGGAGCACCTTGAAAACTTCCCGGATGGACAGACTGGAATATATTCCAATCAGATCTTTAACGTAATTATTAGTTATAATGTAGATTTAAAATATGTCTCGTAATATGTATTGGGTATTACACATCACACGCTTGTACACGGTTTCCAGGATAAACAGATCCGTGGTAAAGACAAATTTGACATTAAAGGATGATTCTCATATGAAGAACAAAACTCCGGGGTCAAGTGTAAATTAAAAAAAACTCTTGAGATGATTCAAGGCTGGTTCTCATCTGAGGAATAAAACCCCGGAGGTCAAGTGTAAATTAAAACAAATCCCTCAGATGATTAACATGCGAATGTATTTTCCCCGACTATTTTTCGTATGTTGTTGTTTTGTTATCGGTGATTTATCAACAAACACAATTTTATTTATATAAAAAAATGTATAATTTGAATGGGTTAGTGAGGTGAGGTGTAAAAAGTTAAAGTTGATTTAACTTTTTATTGAGTGCGGGGTAAAAACCCGCGAGTAAATTTGTCATTGTGATTTACATCTAAAAATAAAAACTTGCACCTCAACCCCTCATATGAGAACCAGCCTTAAAAGACTGAAAGACTGTTCCCATATGGGTAGGGCTCTGTATTCCAGGTGATCGCAAGACAATTCATTACGTCCACGGGTCACTTTCGTTCACAGATTCCACATTTTTGTTAGTGTTTTGGTAATAAAAGACATGAAAACCAATTTACTTGATGGAAAGCAAAGGTATTAACCTAAGAGTTTTAAAAAAATTAATATTTAAATGTGTATACTTATATAATTTCCCAAAAAAAAAAAAGAAATTCTTATATATGCAGAGATCGCTAAAACGGGCGCATTGCATTAAATCAAAAATAGCAAAACCCAACTAATTTTACCGCAATTCGTAAACCGTGTATAAGTATTGCATTATACCGTAAACCGTGTATAAGTATTGCATTATATCTTTATAAATAATTAATAATATCAATATGTGTGTCTGCCTAGATCATAAAATAATCTTTTATATACTATATCAAAAACCAATACAACTTATATACATATGCCATTTATATTTTATGAAAAAAATATAACGTATAACATAATACCATAAAATTTCATAATTGAATTATATTCGCTTATAAACCATCATCATATTACCCCGGTCACATTAATTTAATAAATATAGATATATATGGGGTAAAAAAAAAAGTAACATTACATTTATACAGTATATTTTATAGATATATTTATTTCAAAAATAAAAACAATTTATTGAATGAGTATGGGATGATATATTGATTCCTTGTTATACAATACGTAATATAAAAATAAGTTATTCCACTATATTTATAGTATTATTTATATACATATATAGGGATGATTTTAAATGGTCTAATTTACATTATGGAATTCGTATAGTGATAATTGTAGAGTACTCAGAGTTGTGCAATATAATCTGATGTATAGTAATTAGTCTTGCTAGAGGTTCTAATAATTATTTGGGTAATTTTCAAATATACATGCACAAATGACAAACTAATGATAATTATAGAAACGCATAATAGAAACACAAAATCATACATTTACCTTATTTTTATATGATGTTTTCCGGCTGAAAATCCACAAGTATTTTATATCAACAAAAATTAAAAATAATAATGATTGTTAAAATGATGATAACAACAAATACTATAAAAATATCAAAAAAACCCCACTATAATTTTATAAACGTGAAAAATTTATTTATAAATAACACAAAATATAAGATACTAAAAATGCGTTTTTATGTTTTGTTTTTGTTTTTTTTTTCTTATTTATAAATTCACTGTTATTTATTTCGATACATGGAATTTTTTTTATTGTTATTATCAAAATGAAATGAAAATACACCACCGATGGTTGTATTATAAATACATTATTGTTTTATATTTTAGTTGAATATATAAATAAATAAATAAATAAATGTCGTGTTTTGTTTTGTATATTCCAATCAGTAAGAAAATTCAAGTGAAACTAACTGAAAATTTTTTTTTAAAAAAAATGTTAAAGTTGACCACTTTTTGGTATGTATATATATATGTTATACAAGGATTTTTATACTATATATTGTATATATAATTTGTCATATATAGAAAGTGTGTATATTATATATACACATCGCGTAAATATCGTAAAACTTATAAATATATTGTATATATAGTTGACTATAAAACTTTATAGGTAAATAGATATTAGAAAATGTGTATATGTAAAATTATTTCAATATAATATAAAAAACGAAAATAAAAACAAAAAACAAAAATTACGAGATTCCAAACGAAAATCAACCCACGAACCAACCATCAAACAAACTAACTAAAAAAATCAACCAACCAACCAACTTAGAACTAATATTATAAATGTGTTTTCATAATAAAGTTGTACAATATATATATATATATTATATATATGATGTTGTTTTCAAAGAAATTGTATATATGCATATATATATATATTATCATATTATGCATATTGATTGTACTGTATTTTGTTTTTTTGTGTATACAGGGAGTTCTACAACCCCACGATAATACTTTGATAAATTATAAGTGAATATATATTGCTTTGAATAATGAATAAATTTGATGATTGTGTTCGTTAGAAATACAATAGACAATTTATACGTAAAATTTACTATAAAAAATTATACGAAATTTCCGATAGAAAATTATACAAAATTTACTATAAAAAATTATACCAAATTTCCGATAGAAAATTATACAGATTTTTTTTTTTGTTCGCTACTACGACAAAATCGGATTAGCGCCCGTAAAACCTCGGAATTCTATTGCCATGAGCCCGTAACGAAATCACTTCACGAAATCAGGTGATTAAAACCTATAATGCGTTGAGTGCACTTACGTGATTTTGGGTCGTCAAACTTTAATTATATGTGAATTAATTTATGAAATTTTGAAAATAAATGCAAACTTACTTGGCTTTGTCGTTATACTTGGCTTATTGGTTCGCTTATTTGGATGGTCGCGTTCTTGTGCCGTTTTATTTAATGATACTATATGTCAAATTATTTTAATGTTCCGTCCGGTGCTCCGGTGTACCTCAGGGAAGTCATTTGGGACCCTTGGTATTTATTTTATTTAATAATGATCTTCCATGTGTTTTTAAATATTCTGAATGTTCGATATATGCTTGCTGACGA
Source organism: Dilophus febrilis (assembly GCA_958336335.1). Classification (NCBI taxonomy): domain Eukaryota; kingdom Metazoa; phylum Arthropoda; class Insecta; order Diptera; family Bibionidae; genus Dilophus; species Dilophus febrilis. Next base: position 36,994,147 of record OY284471.1, read on the forward strand.
TGTAAAGATTTATAAATCCATTACGATACAGCTGGGGATTTTAAATTGCTACAGGTTGACCTTATTACTTCTTTTCATAATTATTGGTGTCTTATTGTTAATAAATTGGTTCTAAATATACAGACAAATGTATAAAATTATTAACTTTTCAAGAAAAATCAATCAAATCAATTTTAAAATATGATTACCATTTTGATGGTATAATTTTAAATAATTTGAAATATCTGACCCGTATTGTCTTCGTTCATTGTTTCTCTGGTGCGTTCAATTTTTGAATATACATGTACATGACATGGTCACACCATACTACTCTATTCACAAGGCTAGGATTGAATCTGTTCAGAGAAGATTTCTCAGACTCACTGTGAAATCTCTCCCCTGGATTGGACGGATCCAACAGTAGTACCTATAGTTATTCACATAGAATGGCATTATTGAACATATGCCTATACTTTGGGAGGACATAGGGAATTTATCGGTTTGCCCTTTTTATGTAATGGTATGTAATTAAAATTCTAATGTTGATTGTCCTTCAATTTTAAATAAACTTAATTTTAAATTAAACTTTAAACTCGTGTCTTCGTGGTAATTCAATCCACTTGATGTTTTAATTATGATTTATAATTCTTGTAATAAATTTTTATTAGATAACAAAAAATATAACTTTTAAGAATGAATTTTATAATCGAAATAATTCTATTTATTTAGTATACATATATTCATTGGTATTTAATGTTTTTATTATATAAATAAATATTGACGAATGTTTTAAATTTCAAAATTTATACAACGGATTTTAACATTTATATGAATTTCTACTTCATGACAATTATAATATTATAATAATGTTTGTAACATAAAAAATTATATAACATTACATGATATTCATCCGCTTCCTATACAAAGCCCGAGAGTTATTAGGAATGAAATTTAATATATGGTAGATATACATTTAATATAGTGTTCAACATCTTTTCATAGTGACATTTCATGAGGACATAAGGAGTGGATTGGTGATTAATTTAGAAACCCTCCCCTAACTACCTTGTTGCGGCGTGATGGCTTGCCTTTCTAGCGGCATTTACTAAATGTTTTTGGCGTACACAGTATCTTTTTTTATAATTTGTTTTATTTAATATATTATTGAATGAACTAATTTTGAATGAAAAAATATTAACAAATACTGAACGAAAAAACACTCATATTTATGAAAACATAAAAGTGCACTTTATGTCTTCTAATCAAATTACAATTTAATTTCCAACCATAAAAATAATCGATATGTATATAAAAATATATAATATACATATACAATACATATATTATAATTTGCTGTCAAACATTTTTGAAAAATAATGTATAAAAAAATATTTATGTTTAATATTTGATTTCCAGAAAACCACGCAATATTTTGGGTCAAGACCTATACTGTATACGTCTTCCAAAAAAAATCTATTGGAGTTGCTTTTCGTTTCGTTTACAAAATTATGTGTTAAGTTACGGACGACATCCATCTTCTAAGCCAAACCAATAAGTGCCAATATAAATTCAGATGTGACAGGTTCAGGGAGTTGAACTATAAAATCAGGTAAATTGATAGTAGTCGCGTTCCATTCAATTACCAGGAGTAGGTAAGAGTAGAAAAGAGTAGATGTTTTCTACTCCGAACTACTCTTTGCTATAGTACAGAGTAGTTCGGCGTAGAAAAGAGTAGATTATTTCTACTCTTATCTATTCCTACCTACTCCTGGTAATTGAATGGAACGCAACTAATGTAGAATAACAGTTAAATTGTGTATTCGCATGCAACTATAATCGGAAGGAAAAGGTGCGTATATCTTATGCGGTTATATCATGGTTAATTTCACTATAATTGGGCAGTTGAAGTTGTTATAAACAACAAGTTTGGCGGAGCGGTTTTTTATTGCATTATTGCAACTCCAAATAATTATCAGTGTATACATTTTTGTTCGTAAATACCGGTATTAGTACAAATAAAGTCGGAGTTACCATAAATATATTTAGATATGTGTATTACTGTATTATAATTATTTTTCAACAGATAATACAGTTGTTCAGAAAGTAATCACCTAGTATTAAATAATTGATTACTTGCTCTGAAAATACCAACACTGCATAGTTACTTATTTTTAAAAATTGGTGATTATTTTGATGATTACTTTCATCTACTTGATAACTTTTTTAATCATCATTCATTACTTTGTGAAGAAAGCCTTGTCTTGACTAGATAAAGATTATATACTTTATAAAATTATCATGTATAATGATTATTAAGTGAAGACGCATTCTGTATCGAAAATATGTCAAAACATTATAGTAATCTCCATCCATCAAAGGAATAAAGATTACTGTAATGCCACGCCACCGGAATATACCCCGTCGAAAGACATGTGACATATATTTCCCGAAGCCTTGGAACCAAAAGATCTTTACCCCACTGTAGTAGGGCCGGAAATATTCCGTCAGGTCCTGAAGATTTGAAGGGTTCAAACGGCGCAATAGAACGTTCCACCCCCTCCAATGTTACAATTCCTTATTAGCCACACCTCTTCTCCTTCTCATGGCCCTCCGGGTGTCGGTGGGCCACGATTGGTCTGCAGCATAGCTTCCAGGAAAGTGAATCCCCATTAAGATCCTGCGTTCCTTTCCTCTAAAGTCTGCGCCATTTTTCCCGACCCATCACGGATCAGTCCTACCCTGGAGACCGAGTCCCTGGTGATCATCTTCTGCAGTCTACTGACCTCAGAGATGCTCCCCAATTCCGATCAGAAGTCCCTCCACCATCTCTTTTTAAGACCACAAAGATATGGGTGAGATAAGAAACAATGGTCGGGAGAATAATCTTAATGAACCGGAAGGGCGCATTCCGTCAATTCCAATTGAGTTGGATTTAAGTGCTATTACGTAAATAATGCGAGAATAAAAGGCAATAAGGACTTTGATAATAAAAGTATTTTCCAGTTTTAATTTAAATTTGTATATTTATATTCATTGATTATCTGCGAAGAGTTTCCGATTTAGGGATTTTCCGTAAATTTTCCCGATTTGACTTCATACAAAATATGCTGCCTATTTGTATTGTATTTGTGGATTGGGTCTTCTAATCCAATAACCTATTATAAAACCGAATCGATTCAGTTAAAATTATAACCGTTTGTCTATTTGAATGTTTCCGTGATGTTATAATTGAAATTTTCATTTATCATTCAATAAACCGCGGAAATACTCTTTTAGAAAACCCTGAATATATATTAGTTTTATATATGTATTTTATAGAGAATTTTCTCAAAACACACCCCCGGGATTGATTAATCAAAATTATAAATGATTCATTTTCATATAATTACGATATTTATTAATTACATATTTTTACACATATTAATTACACATATATATTTATAATTACGCAAGAATATATTGAGGATTACATTTCAATTTCAATTTTTTTCTAATATTCTACCACGTGTTTGAGGAGCTCGTCGTCATCATATAAGTGTAAAAACACCTTTATTCCTTCTTGTATTTTTTTATCTATATAAACATTACGTAAAACATTAATAAATGCCATTCTATGAACGTAATATATTTTGTTTTGTCTGCTGTGATACAAAATCAGATATACTATATGTTACGTTATCTATAAAAATGTTTTTATATATGAAAATGACAAAATTTTACCTGGTTTTTTTTTTTTTGGGTTTTCAATTAGTATATTATCATTAAATGAATTAAAAATAATGTTGCGAGGACAATTTTATATAATAAATACGGGTATAACACAGTAAAAATGTTCAATGTCAATAAATTGAGTCTTAAGAAATGAATTGTGGTTTCGGGATCGATATTCAGACACACGCACATTAAGAAAAAAATGAATTAAATAGAATCTTTTATTAGAGTTTTCAAAGGCCATTTCGTATTTTTGGTAAACATCTCTTTTATAGTATTCTAGATATAAAATTCATTCCTTTTTTTTTTTAATAACAGATGAATATCTTCTAAAATCTATGATCAAACTGAATATAAATGTGCAGTACAAATAAGAAGTTCTGTCCTCATATACCTTATTTTGAAAATAATATATAAATAAAAATTAAAGTAATAAAATAAGTCAAGTAGTTTTTCATATTTAAACAATTTTAATTCTATATTTAATGTAATTTGTTTAAAAAAAAGGAAAAAAATGACACACAAATAAACGTTTTTTGTATTTTTATAAAAAAAAAAAAAAAAATTAAACTAAATCAAATTCCAAAATTGAATGATTCGTTTTTTTGTTTGTTTTGCTTGTTTTTCATCTTCATTTATCCTTCAATTTGAATTCGCGGTTATCGACAAATTTAATGTTTTATATATAAATGTAAAAATATCCGTTTCTTGTTCAATGCGTTTTGTTGTCGGTTTACCGGCTCCATGACCCGCTTTAGTATCCACTCTCAACAAAATCGGATTCTTTTGCCATGGACAATCTTTTATGGCATTATGTAATGCGGCAACAAATTTTAATGAATGCAATGGACTAACACGATCATCATGATCGGCCGTCAATACCAACGTAGCCGGATATTGATCATTTAGGCTGGTCGGCGTACGAACATTATGTAACGGGGAAAATTTCAATAGATTATCAAAATGTTTTTTCTCATTGGGATTGCCGTAGTCCGATGTCCATGATTCACCAATTGTAAATTTATGATAACGTAACATATCGAGTACACCAACTTGACAAATTGCCGCACCAAATAATTCCGGTCGTTGATTGATACAGGCGCCCACCAATAGACCACCATTTGATCCACCTTGAATAACAATTTTTTTATTTGTTGTGTATCCCGTTTCGATCAAATATTCAGCGGCTGCACAAAAATCATCAAAACAATTTTGTTTATTTAGATGACGACCAGCATCATGCCATTTTTCACCATATTCACCGCCTCCCCGTATATTCGCATACACCAACACCCCATCAAATGAATCGATAAACATTAGCCCGGTAATGCTGAATGCCGGCTGTAAACTATAATTGAAACCACCATAACCGTACAATAAACATGGTGCTGGTTTTTTTGCCTCTTTTGTTTTACGCTTTTGTATAATAAACATTGGAATTTTCGTACCATCTTTACTACTATAAAATTTTTGTTCAACACAATAGTCACTGCTATTGTAACCATCCAATTGCAATTGAATTTCACGTAATATTTTTGGTTCAACATTTGGTTTTGCAAAATCATAACGATAATTGATTCCTGGTGATTAACCAAAACAAAATAATCAATGTTTGGAAAACAATTATTTAATTGCGTATAAATATTTTTTCTAATTATCTATAGCCGAGGGCGAAATATCACAAAACAATGGGCGAATGCAAAAGGAAATTGCACCCTAATTGCTTATAGATATAATGAAAAGTGAATGGAAGGCATTACTAAGTCTACACAGTTCAAAGGTGACAATAACAATAAAAATATAATACCTGGCGTTAAAAACGATGTGAATTTATAAAATATTTCCGAATATTTCTTATCTCCACTAAATCCATTAATGGTTCCAATTTCAATTGGTAATTTACGTATTATTTCACCATTCGCCAGTGAATGCACTTGCAAAACAGACTAAAATCCAAAAAAAAAAAGAAATAAACAAATATATATTAAATACATTAACATAACTTTTATATTTAGTTCCCTATCTGTTTTCATCTATTGAAAATCAATTCACCTTAACATCATGTATATAACAAAGTACTAATTTATCTCCATGAACACATGCGGCCCAATCAAGAACATCAGTCGTATTTTCCTAAATAAAAAAAAATGTTGAATAAACGATTCGAATATTAAAAATAATATTCAATCAGTTTACTTACCGGCACTAAAGTTGTCCAATTTTCTTCTTCTGGTTTATTAAAATCAATAGTAATTAAACGATAATTTGGTGCACCTTTATTTGTACGAAATAGTGCCAAAGAACCCGTATTTGTTACATACTGCGAAATCAAATATTTATTAACAATTTACCGATACCAAATTTCAAAAATATTATAAATATATATTTTGTGTGTGTGTGTACCTACCTCATAATCCGATTCAAATTTAAAAACAACTTGAGTTAATTTTAGTTTACCACGAATGTCACCATTCTCTTTAAGATTCGAAAAATATATTAAACAATCTCGACAATCTTTCATTACCAAAGCTATTAAATATTCTCCACAATCGGATACCTGACCAGCACTGTATCAAAAAAAAAATCGAAACAATTTTAAAAACAAAATTTAAAGAATACAATAATAAACATACACTCTCCAATTTGGATTTTCTGGAAATTCAATTACAAGTACATCCTTATCCTGTGATTCACCAATACGATGATAATATAATTTTTGATTTAAATTTTGTTCTGTTTCAGAACCATCACTTTTAGTACTTTGTTCGGGATATTTCTGAAAAAAAAAAATCAATCAATTTATAATGCCCATTAAGGACAATTATACATATAAACAAGGTATAAATCTAAGCAAAAATTTTACTTACACCATAAAAAAATCCTAAATTATCCTTCGTCCATGCCATACCGGAAAATTTAATTTTTTCTAATACTTCCGGTAAATCTTCACCGGTGTTTACATTTCGTATTTTGATTTTAATCCAATCCGAACCACTTTCACTTAATCCATACGTAAAATAATTTCCATCATCTGAAAATGATGTACTTGATAGCGAAACGGTTCCATCTTCGGATAATGCATTTGGATCTAAGAACACTTTCGGTTCACTATCCAACGTATCTTGTTTATACAGAACATTTTGATTTTGTAAACCCGTATTCTGATATAAAAAATACTTATCACCGTGACGATCCGGTACCGAATACTTTGGATAATTCCATAATTGTGTTAATTTTTTATTAAGCCATTTCGATTGTTCACAATCTTCTAAAAATTTTATTGTAATTTCATTATTAGCCTCAACAAAACTTTGAGTATCCTTTGCATCGGGATCTTCTAGGGCACGATATACATCGTTAATCTATATAAATATAAAACAGAAAAAAAAAAACGCCACATATATAAATGTAATATTTTTGTTTTACCGTCGCGCATATTATAAATGAATGGAATTTATGCATTTTTACCGTTACTCCATGTAAAACCTCCACAAAACTTTTTTCATCTCGTTTTGCCGTCGGATACTCGAATTGGGTAATTTTAGTCATTTTGGTTTGGCTATTAAAAATTGTTGTATCTAGGGAATTATATAAAAAAAAAAACGGAATAATTTAAAACGTACGAGAAATTCACTATAAAAATTATACAATTAATGCCGTTTATTCAATTTTTAACTTAAATATACCTTTAATATTCTTTTGATAATGTCTACTGAAGATTATGGTATTTTTTTGAATTAACCTGGTAAATATTTTCCGTTTGCCGATAACCAATTCTGAACAACTTGATAGAAAACAAAATATTTTTCTCATTTTTCAAACAAAAAAAATAATAAATTTTTGCCTTATCATTATCATCATCATCATTATTATTTTATTTTAATATTCCACGCCGTAAAACTCTAGATTATTTTTTATTCGCCATTTTCGCTCGGCCATTTACACTGTAATAAATTAACATAAATAATTTTATCGTTTTGGTGTTATGAAAGTGAATTTTTAACCGTCAAATTAAATGGATAATTTTATCTTTTTAATTGTTTTTATGCATTCAATTTTATATTGTTAATAATTGATGTTAACGTGAATTTTTTAAGATTATTTTTATTTTTGTTTAATTTATTAATCTATATAATTGATAAAAATAAAAATATCCCATTTATATATAATATTTTCGATCAATTAAATATTTCCCTAAATTTTCGCCGATACTTTTTTAAGCGAATTGCAATGTACGAAAAGTTATATCCACGAACGCAAGGTGGTATTAGGTATTTACACACAAGCCAAAATCGTTATTTTAATTGTTTTTATTTTTGCGGTGTTTTTTTTTTTATTGTTTGGTTTTTTTTTATTTATAAAAAATTAAATGTTTTTTGTTATTTTAAATTAATTATTAATTATGTTAAAATTATTAATAAATAATAATAAATTTTATCCAAAAAAATATTATTCTAAATTTCAAATTCATATTTTCCGTAAAAATTCATCAATAAAATATGCCGCTTATTTTAAAAATCAACAACAACAACAACGTCAACATCAAGAAAGCAATACTCCGAGAAAGCAACAAATGCTATTATTACATCAACGAGGAAAACAAAATATATTCGATGGTAAATCCAATAAGCGCTTTTATTCCAATAAGTCACTGGTGGAAAATGAAAATGATAGATCATCGTCTTCTTCGGGAACATCAACAAGTGTCACAGCAACAACAACAGTGGATGTGGACGACGTCAATCAATCGATAGACGACGGTACGGATACCGATTATAGTAATTCAATAATCGTAGAAGTAGAAGATGAAGATTTATATTTGGAAAATGAAATTTATGATTCTGAAGGTGATTGTTCATTACGTAAACTTTTATATTCGGATGCAATCATTGATGGTGATCCATTAATGCAAAGAATTATACGATGTAATGATGTTCATCAGGTAATTTTTGTTTGTTTTGTTTTTTTTTTTCAAATTCATTTTATCCAATTAAATATAATTTTAGATTTTTAAAGAAATTGATGAAAATATTGATAAATATCAATCGAAACATTTGGTACAATCAATATTAATTTTATGGAGTCTTATTCGGCATATTCGAACATCGGTAAGTATACTTTTTGAGAAGATTTTTTATTCTACTTCTACTTCTATAGTCCTTTCTATTACAATTCTTGATTTAAAAACAAAATATCCATTACTTTTGTATATTTCAGAATAGCAAACCACAACCGTTAATGGATGTATTAAAATCTAAAGAATTTATGAAATTATTTGAAAAATCTGGACAATTATTTAAAGATATGACCATTGATGAAAAATGTTGTTGTCTATTGTATTTTAATAAATTGGGAATTAATATGAAACATGGTTTAATGCAAAATATGTTAGATGATACTCATAAATATATAACAAATGGTAATTTAGTATTATTTATTCTCTTCACGTTTCTTGTGGGTATGTATCACTATAAATAAATGTTAATTCAATTTCATATAATTTAGAACCACCGGATAATATCCCATTGACAGCATTATCACGTTTTGTGGTGACTGTCAATGCAAAACGTGGCCTATATACATATTATTTATGTAAAGATATATTTCCGTTAATGTTAAACCATTTGAATGCGGTAAAAACATCAGAAGATTTACGTTTAATTACAATTTGTTTAAATAATTTACCACTGCTGATAACAAATGATATTTTAATGGAATATAAAGAAAAAGTATTACAATTCATTGAATTGGGTCACATAAATTCGGATTCAAAAAAATGTATTTTAAGAGTAAGAAAGAAATTTTTGGTTTTATTTATCAATTGGTAATTAATTTTGTGTTTTATTTTTTTTTGTTACTATTGAATAGATTATTAGTTTTTTAAATTATCCACGTTGGTCACAACGAAATACGGCTGTTATACGTAAATTAATGTTAATTATTAAGGATAGTATATCGACATTTGCAGCTAGGGAATTAGAATTATTTGTGAATGTCTATCAAAGTCAATTGGAACCAGCGGAAATACTACAACCGATAATTGAACAATCCGAAAAATTATTATTAAAATCACCAAATAATGTTGATTTAATGGTTTGTAGTTTAGCGTATGCATTACCGGAAAAACGATTAAATCGATTGGCCATGACAAATGAAATATTAAATGCAAATGAATCACTTGATATGCCCGCACTCATTGCATTATTTAAAGTAAGTTTGTTTTTTTTGCTTTTTTCAAACTTTAATCCTTTCCATCCGAAACCGGAACTGATAATTCCATTTAAAGTACGAGAGTAGTTAAAATTTTATATTAATTTGTATTTGTATTATTTAGATACTTCGTTGTTTAAAAGTGTCTCATATTAAATTATGTGATAAATATTGGTCAAAAGTGGCGGATGAAATAAAAGATAATCCATTGGAACAGGAACATTATCGTTTATTTCGAACGGCCCATCGTTACATGTATTTTAATAATAATTTAGCGGGAACTTATCGTAATTTAGAATTTGAACGTTTCATAACAAAATATTTGGTAAATGAATTGGAAAATGGTTTAACAAAATGGATACCAACAAAATATGCAAAATTATCATCGTTTGTCATTGCCTATGGACATACGGCCAAAAGCCGGACAACCTTACCAGAATTCATCATTGAACGTTTACAGGCCATGACCAAACAATTTACAATATTCGATTGTTTACACATTTCCAGGGGATTACAAATTGCATTAGAATTAAGGTATAAATAAATTAAAAATGGCTCGGACAAAAAAAAAAAAAAAATGAATAAGATTTTTTGAATTTTTGTTATCGTCCCACTATTTTCAGATATAAAAATCAAATTTCACCTCATTTAGCCATACAATTACATAAAATTGAAACAATTTTAAATGAATGTGCTGAACGTCATTTAGAAATGCCAAATTTAACATTAGTACAATTAAATGGAATTATTCGATCGTTTAACAATAGATCAGGTATTTGGTTTTTTGTTTTCTATTATATTTTTATCTGATAAATTATTAATGAGTTTGTTTGTTTGTTAGCCTCAAAACGTACCCGTTTATTTTATAGTCTATTGAAAAAATATGAAACAATAAATTATAGTGAATTAACGTCACGTTTAATTCGTGACATAACATTTAATTTAAATGATTCAAATCATTTAATACCCAGTATATTTGAACATTTATTAAATTATATATTGGAAAATCGTGAATCGCTTTCCGGTGATATTATTGAAAAAATTCTATATTGTTGTTATAATTCCGGATATATACCAAAAGATGATGATAATAATCGATATGATGATGTATTTGAAATAGCTGGTAAAATTATTCAAAGGTAATGGAAGGTTTTATGTTTGATAATTGTTGTGTTATGTTAATTTTTTTTTTGTTTTGTCTAATAAACACAGAGATTTTATCTATATGAGTGGATTGTCGATTGTTCAAGCTTGTTTGGCATTATCATTTTATCAGGCTGTACCACCACAATTGATAAACGGGATATTTTGTATAGAATTTATAAAACGGTTGGAAGATGAAATAAAATTGAGTTACTCAAAGGCAACCTATCCACAAATTGTATTAAATCAAGTGATGCAATTAAACCGTGCCGTTTGTATTGATTTTCCCGAAGCTGGTGTTCCCTGGTTTCAACAAAATTACATCGAATCACAATTGAGCAAAGGTATAAATTTATTTCAATGAATTGAATTTATAAAACTAACATTTTTTTTTTAATTTTTATACAGTACCTGTTTTAAAAAATCGTTTTCATTATGATATAAAAGAATCATTAACGAAAATTATTTCAAATTCAGATTTATTAGCATTGGATCATATAACACCATATGGATATAAAGTAATTTTGTCTTTTAATTAAAGATAAATTAATTAAATTTATTTATTTAATTGTTATTTGCTATTTCTATTACAGATTGATTTTGTATTACATTTGGATAAATTTAAAAAATTAATAAAACCGATAAAAAATGAAGAATTTTTAAAGAATGTTTCAAAGTAATATGGATTTTATTTAATTTATATAAATTTCAAAATGTTTTAATTAAAATTTTTTCTCCAATGTTTTAGAATTGCAATTGTCCTATTAAAATCAAATTCATTTCCATATAATAATAAACAGTCGTTACGTGGACCGTTCAGTTTACGACAACGACATTTGGAAATGTTAGGCTATAAAGTTATACAAATTAGTTATACTGATTGGAATTCCATGTACATGAATATTCCCGGTGCTAAAGTTAATTATTTAAAAAATCTTTTACAAATTGCATAATTAACAAAAAAGTTTTTAGAAAAAAAATCTAGTCAATGAAAAAAATCGTATTAAATAAATAAAATGCAGCAAATGCAAACATACTTAAAATTGCTATTTTTTTTTGTGATCAAATTGGAATGAATTATTTACAATCGAATATGAAATGTTGATAGAAAATCTGGTGCTCTTGTAATGATATGATCAAATTCAAGAAATGATAATTTACCATCACCATCAACATCGGCCTCCTCGATAACCTTATCGGCAATTTGTTGATGTTCTTCCGGTGTCAATTCATTACGTGTCAACGCTTCAATAACCGATTTCAAATCAGATTGTCCAATAAAACCATCTTTATCAAAATCTATATCCAAAAAAATAAACCCGTATATTTATTTGAATTGGGACGTTTTTTTTCTTTCTTTCTTGTAATCAATCAATTTTCCATACCATAAATTTTAAATGCATAAAATACTTTAATGTCACGCGGCGCTTGTTCACTGAACACAGATAATAAATCTAAAAAATCATCAAATGATAAATTACCAAGACCATCACGTGAAAATGCCTGACAAATACGATGTTTAAATGGATTTTCACGTAATTCATCTAATTTCTCAATGTCGGCCATTGGTATTCGAACGTTATTCGCCCGATGACCGTCCGTCATTTGTTTTGGCACCAAATCGGGACGCATCGCCCGATAATGCTTATAGACACGTAAAATTTCTTTACGTGTAAAAAATGTACAATCCTTTTTTTGGGATATCCGGAATGGAAAATTAATGAGGATAATTTTTTCTAATAGAAAAATTGGAGCGAGAACAATCTTAAAAAATAAACATATTTACCTGATAGTCTTCCAATTGTTGATCAGTAAATGTTACAACTTTATTTCCCATCTCACTGAATGCTGAATATTCTTTTTATACTAAATGAAACGCATTTTTTTTTTTTTTGTAATATGCGAAAATGTTTTTAATAACAAAAAAAAAGATGCCAGGCAAAACCCCATGAAATAGGAAGCACGTACTGGGAGTCAGCGGGGGTTAAATTGAATGACCGCCAATTAACTGGTCATAAAATAATGTGATACGTCAATAAATATATTCAAATGCGTTCCCTCTTGTGAATATGGTGATCTTAAACCAACCCCCTATATCCAAACGATCAAGCAAACGACTTCAAAACTCATTGAGAAATGAAAAAAAAAACAAGTCGGCAATTTCCGAACTTTTACAAGAGAGTGGGAAATACAAGGAATGGCGTGACCTAACCCATCTTATTCGAGCTTTATCAGTTCTACATAAACAAATGAAAGAGTGTATGTTGAAAGTCAAATCAATCGAGTAGATTCCGAAAAAAGCTAAACAACCAATTAAGCGACCCCGAAAGAAACAAAAACGGAAACATTTTTATCAAACTTTTCACGATAAAAAGTTCCAATTAGAATGGAAAAATATGATGAAACCTTATCATACTTCTTTGTTTCATAACCAATAATACACTTTACACATTGAAAGTACATCCTTATAATAATAGTAAATAACCACCCGCATAGTTATTTATACTATACTATACTGAAATCAATTAATTAAAGGAGTGTTCATAAAAAAATAAAAAATTATTATATTTACATAGCTGTTTAATGGTCACTTTACACACCCACCCAACCCCACCGACATGTAATAAGAATAAAATTGATATTTACAGGGTGTTTATTACGTCATTGTTGAATTGTCATCATACATAAAAAAAAACATCCCCCTTTAATTAATATCTGATTGGATTCGACCAATCTTTAATGTTTGAAATTCTCTTTAAATAACAATTAAAAAAAGTTCCGTTGTGTTTTCGAGAAGGATTGAAAAAGGATTCAAATGAGAAAATAAACCAAAATTTTATATTTTAAAAAATTAAAATAAATTGTTTTTTTTTTATTATTATCATGTGTTGTTGTTGTTGGATTATTTCACATTTTGATGGTAAAAATTAATTGGAAAATAAAATTATTTTTCTTCGGGTTTTGTAAAAACAAATGTTAAACTGCATTTGCCACAATAATGACGATCTTCATGGGCAGCCATAAATACACCAGCACCACAATTTTCACCCGGGCATTCACGACGTAATCGATGGATTTTACCATTTTCATCAACCTTTTGTATTACGAAAAAGAAAAAGGAAATTTATTTATCGAATTGAATTGAATTATTAAAAGTAATTCCCCCAATATTTTTTACCTTATAATATTTCAATACGGCCAACTTAACCTTCTTCCGTTTATGTTTGATTTTTTTCGGTGTTGAATAATTCTTCTTCTTACGTTTCTTGGCACCACCACGTAAACGCAATACCAAATGTAATGTTGATTCCTTTTGGATATTATAATCGGATAATGTACGACCATCTTCCAATTGTTTACCGGCAAAAATCAAACGTTGTTGATCTGGTGGAATTCCCTCTTTATCTTGAATTTTTGCTTTAACATTTTCGATAGTATCCGATGGTTCTACTTCTAGGGTAATTGTTTTACCCGTTAGGGTTTTAACGAATATCTGCATATTTTCTCCGGCTTCTCTTCTCCGACGTATTCAATATTGTCTAGAAAAAATTTCGAGATAAATTAATTAACGTTCATCATTTCATCCATAAGATCATTTTTTCTGTCATCCAATATTGAATTTTAAGATAAATAATTAAAAAAAAAGAAAACAAAAACCCATATAAAACATATTACAAAAATTAATTTATTTGAAAATGATTTACAAAATCAATATACAGTAATTTTAATCTTAAACTAATAGTACAGCATTAATACATCCATCATTTTCGGGATTATTTGTAACTTGAGCGTATTTACCCCATACAACTTTACCGGTTTGTGTGACCAAACCCAATTCGGATATATTCACTTCGATAACCGTTCCCTTCGTAATCACACCCAAACTGGTGAACATCGGTGAACTGGGATTCTTTTTAACACCAATTATGGGTAAATGAAAGGTTGCCCGCAACTCGGGATGTGTTACATGGGCCATTTTAAAACGTAATGCCATCGGTCGTATAAAACGTTCGAATTTCGGTGGTTTACGTGTAAAATTTTCACCAACAAATGTTACTTTTGTTACCATACGTTTCCATGCTTTACGTTTTGTTTTACCCGTTTTCAATACCTTAAATACTTCGGCATCCGATTGTGCACGTACTTTTGGTATCGGTACATCCCATTTACCCGCTTTTTCTTTACGCTTTTGTTTAATCATATTCGATAAAACTTTTGCACTCGATTGGACACCACGATCCAATAGATATGTAGGAATGGCACCATCTTCCAATTTTTCCGTTTGTTTTTTAACTTTTTTCTCTTCATGTGCTTTGATTTTCTTTTTCATTTGTATCTTTTCATTACGTCGTTCCCGATTAAATAGTTTTGCTTTGATACCACGTAATTTTTGAGCTTTCTTTGCCCGTTCCTTTGGCAGACGTGCCTCCTTCTTTCGTTTACGTTCTTCATAATCCAATCGCCGACCGTATAATTTACGGTGACGTTCCATATATTCATTTTGTGGCATTTTTCACTGTTTACGTTTTATCCAATCCAGGTGTTCTGTAATTAAAAATAAAAAAAAATAATAAAAATATGCTAAAATCAGTAATATTATTGAGGAGAATTTTCTTTTAACTACTTTTTTCTTTTTTTTTTTTTATTATAAATAATTTCACAATTATTTAGCGTTAACGCATGGATATTTTTCTGATTTTAACATATTTTTATTATCAACGTATAAAAGAAATTTTTAAAACATGTGTTTCATTTATTGAATTGCTTACCTTCCATTTATTTTAGAATTGAAATCAATGTAAATAAAAAAAACTCACATTTCAATTCAAATATTTATTATTATTATTATTTTTATTCACTCACGATTAATAACACGATGTAAAAAAACAGAAATTTTAATTTCATAACGTTGTTTAATTAAAATACAAAAAAGAAATATCAACTTTCCACTTTTTATTGTTTTCAAGAAGAAGTTTTCATTAGAATTTAATTAAAAGAGGTTAGAATGCGGTTTTGCCATGAAACGGAATGGATTTTTTTTTTGTACTTTTACTATAAACACATTGATTTTTCTAATGGATTGCGGTAAAATATTCGATTTATTATCGAGTACATACATTTTTATTAGAAAAATTATTAATTAAAAATCTCTTGTTAATCGAAATAAGTAAAAAAAAAAATATATTTATGAACATGTGGTTTCTGCGGGAGAGTTCAAAAAAAAAAAAACGCACACCGAATAATTGAAACATTTTCAGTAATCAGCGGGACGCGCACTTCTTTGCCAATACAAAATTAACTATAATTAATTATAATATTTCTACAATAATTACAATTATATTATCGGCAATATTAATTAAAATTAATATTTTATTTATTTTTATAATAGTAAAAAAAAAAAAAAAATTATATACTCACATTTGTACGCTATCACTGCCAAATACCAAAAGAATTATTACGAGAACGGAAATAGTTGATGTGCCACAATTCTATATGACGTTTCAAAATTGAAAATAAATTTGTTTTTGTGGGTATTGTTTTTACAATGAGTAATTTACAATGGTGATTTGGTAAAACTTGTTTTTCATATAAATCTAGTACTACTATTATATAACATCATTCTTTCACAAAAAATGAAATTCCATGGTAATTTTTTTCAAATATTGATATTAATTTAATTATTAGTTTCCCTTGAAATTGGGATAATTAAATTTTAATTATATATTTTAATTAATTTTGAATATATTTTAAAGAAAAAATAAACAAATTAATTCCTTGTTTTATTTTCTAAAATAAAATAAAAGCAATAGCAAACTGTTAAAATTGTAAATTACTTATCGATAACATTAAAATCCACTCCATTAACTTGAATAAATAAATTTGGGCGCGTCGTATCAAATAAAATATTTTTTGACAATTACATTTTTTTATGTATGAAAAAAAAAAAATAAAAAAATTTTCTTTTTTATTTTGATTTTATTATTTTATAATTTTTGTTTTACGAACAAATGAAATTAAAAAAATTAAAAGTTTTAATTATTATTTTTTTTTTATAATATGTGGTTAATATTTTTGTAATGTTTAATGTTAAAAGTTTATATTAAAAATATTTTAATATTGTTTTTAAATAAATAAAAATATTTATTATAAATAAAACAACGCACTTATTTTTTTTTTAAGTGCTAAATTTGACTTAAGGTTGTGAGTTTTTTTTTTATTGTAGTGTTTTTTGTTGTTGTTATTATTGTTGGCAATTTATGATGATGGAAAAGTTTTTTTTAATTTATTTTATCAAATTATAATTAAATATAATTATTATAGTTATTGATTACAATCGATTGTAAACAATTGATTATGCGTCATAATAAATAAACGAATTTTATTTAGACAACCAAAAAAAAAAAAAATCAAAATCAAAATTCAACAAGTGGACCGCCACCCGCGAATCTTTCTTATCATCTTCCTTTTAATACTCGGTTGCTAGTCCCAAAATTAGATGCAAGAATAATTATCTCTTATTATTATCTTATTTTGTATAGTTTATTTGTGTTATTGTTTGTGTTTGTGTGTGTGTGTGTGTGTGGTGTTGTATTTAAAATGTTAATTTTATTATTTACAAAAAAGAAAAAATAGAAATATGATAAATAAAAAAAATGATTATTTTATGTAATTGCATAATGTGTGATGTGATGTTACAATTTTTTTGTTAAAATATAAGTGAGATGATGATAAATAATTTGCTGTTAATAAAAAGGATACGCCCCCGATCAACACTTCAAATTTGACAAAAAAAAAAAAAAACAAATAATTAAATTGTTAATCATCGAATCTAATAATATTTTGTATCATATATTTTCAAAAAAAAAAAAAAAAAAAAAAACCTATTCACCTTCGTCCATTCTTCGCATCTTATAAACGGCGGGCGATCATAAAAAAAAAAATAATAGGAATATAAAACTTTTTTGCAAAAGCCATAAAAAAAAAAAGAATTAACATTTTTGTTGGGTACGACACGACGCGCGTAAGAAAATAAATTTTTGTTGCATATCATCATAACGAACGTGCGATTGACACAGCGATTACAGCAGTACCCAAAAAGTAGTATTTTTTTTTTTTTTAGAAAAAAATGCCATTTAAATTAAAATTTAAAAAATCACGACAATATAATGTCACATCGAAAAGTCTTTTTGTCATATCAGTTCATCATTTATTAGGTGAGTAAATAAAAAAATATATTATTATTATTATTATTATTTGCGTTTAATTAAATATATGCGATTAGTTTTATTTTTAAAATATATATACATATATATTATTATTAAAAATAGCATAGCGCAATATAAAATTTTTACACAACCATACTTTAGATTTTTATTACAAATATTGTGTATATATCATTTTTTTTTCTTCTATTATTAATTGGATTAAAATATTTTCTTTTTATCTACTGTAGTCTGTTTTTCTATACGAATGAAGAATATATCTATTTACCTGTGCGCGAGAGATACGCGCATTTATAATCAACCGCATATATATATAATAGAATACAAAAAAAAACCATACACACCTGTATTTTTATTATTTATTATCATACAAAATTTAGTACACATAATAATTGTATATATGGAATATTAATGAAAATAACTAAAATAAAAAACAATGAAAATATGTCGCGAATCACACTGTTTCATAAAACAGCAGAGATTATAATTCCAAACACTATCTATCAGTAAAAATTCTTTTATTTTATTTACTTTGGCTTAAAAACAAACAAATACTTTACATAAAAAATTTAAATACAATCGCATGAAACGGAACACAAATAAAACTAATAATAAACCAAAAGATTAGTAGTAGTAAAGTTGGGGTTCATTCAAATATAATATAGGAGCTAGAACACACAGATAGAGTTTATTTGCCTGTCTAACTTGGAGTCTTAATACATAAATTATTCAATATAAAATTTTAATTATTTAAATGTGAAATGTTCTTTAAATAGGTAAATTTATGAATTTTTAATCATCCTCACATATATATAGTCATCATCAACGTTATTTTGGTCACGTCCATTCTTTCAATTGTTACAATCATCAAAAAAAAAAAAAAAACAAATAATTTACATATTACTTTTGAAGAAAACGTCATCAAATTGATGACTTCTTTTTTATAACTTAAAACACTGATTTTATTCTTTGTTTTATTTTTTAATTTGTCTTTGCTTATTTCTTCATCATTAATTTTTTTTTTTTTGTTAATAAAAAATAAAGAAATTAACAATAATAGTATAGAAAGAATACGTTTAAAGATCTTTTATTCAATTCATTCATTAATATTACAGTTAATTGGTTTTATTTTTTATTTTTTTTTAAATTCAAAATTTTGTGTTGGTTTTCTCTATAATAATAATAAAAAAAAGAAGATTTTTCCAAAAAAAAAAAAACTATATTCTGCTATGTTAATACCTAGATCAGAAAGCATTTATATAATTGATTTGTATGGATCGATAGTGAATGGAGAAGTCTTTCCAATTTTTTTTATTATTATCAAACCTTCAGATACAAAACTTCAAGTCAGTTGGCTAGAAACAGAAAAGAGATATTTCTATAATAATCCATTGGATTTGTATGGAAATGGGTAAAAGCAATAAAAAAAAAAACAATTAAAATGTTGAAGAAAGTTAAATGCATTTTCTAAATTCCAAAACTAAACTTACAAGTAACTTAATATTTGTTTATTTTTATGCATAAACGGAATATGCGTAGTAAGTAGGTATTAAAAAAAAAAATAAATACATATTTATATAGATAAGAAGACCGTTGTATTTATTTTCCTATAAAATTTTTAGACATATTTTTGAATATTTCTTATGTAATCATTTATATTTTTTTTTTGATATTTCCATAAAAGCTATATACCATAAATTGAATTGATTACCTTTTTTGTGTGTGTTTTTTTTTTGTGACACTCTTATATATTATTTTAATATATTCATTTTAAATCATTTTACATAAAAATGTAATGAATCATATCGTTCGTTATACATAGATATAGATACCGGTAAATGTGATTATTATTAAACCTCCAAGACTATATATAGTGTCTAAAAAAACAATTTTTAATTAAAACCCTGTGTGTATTTTAAACTGCGATGTAAACAAATTTATTAAATTATTCACAGTTTTCTGACGTCGTATTATTATAAATCCCGATAAGGACAAATAATAAGGTTATGGCTGCAATAATTGCGCAATGCGCATCCTCGACACGAGATGCCAATTGTTATAAAAGCATCATCGCTAATGTAAATAACAAAAGAAGCCATTTTGGAATTTGTATGATCGATCCTAATCAAATAATTTGCATTATTAGAGAAAAGTTATCTTCTTATAAATATACCAAAACCTGTGCGATATTACAATAGTAAAAGAAGAAGAATAAGAAAAAAACCCACCAACACAATTTTTATGATAATCAAAAAGGAGATTATTTGATATATGTATAATGCTACAATAATAATAATAAAGTTTTTTTTTTTTTTACGTTAACATTTTAATCATTTTATCTGTCGTTCTTTTATCATTCACCACAAAAAACAGTCATCGCAAAAAAATCGCTATCAATTCCATATTATAATGTATTGTGTGTGTGTGTATGCCCCTTGATATCTTTTGGAATGGAATATACATATTAAAAAACCAAAAAAAAAAAAAGTGTTTAATTATCAAATAAAAAAAAAACCAATTGTTTGTGTGAAATAATTGTAATAATTAATACAACAACAATACATTCTCATAGACGCACTGAAGCGATTTTATATTGCCTTTTTATAATCTATATATCATTAACATTTTTTGTTATATTTGATAAAAACACAAAAAAAAAAAACAACTTGAATATTTTAGGAATGTCTGTTTGTTTTTTTTGTTATATGTGATTGTGAAATTTATGATTCAACTTTTCAATCTATTGATATAATGGATTGGACAAATAAGATCAAAATTACAAACAAACAGAACATTTTAGTATGATCCCATGCACTCACTATTGTTTCCATGCACTCACTATTCGGAGGCTCATGGAAACAAAACAATTGAACCAGGGACTTCTTATATAATAACATTTTTCCACCACAATCACGTATAGTAATCATTGTAAAAAACTAATTAAATTTTTTGTTTTCCAATTTATCTATAGTATTAGAAACACCAACAACCGTTGATTGTACATTGAGTTCTGAGAGTACCGGCAAAGAATGTTTAGAAAATGTATGTCAACGTTTATCAATAAATCAACCGGAATTTTTCGGTTTACGATACATTTTAAAGGGCAGTACGGATAATGAATTACGATGGGTTGATTTGGAACGACCATTAAGTCGTCAATTGGATAAAAATGCAGCAAATACACAATTACATTTACGTGTACAATATTATGTGATTTCCGGTGTAAGCCTAATAAATGATGAAGTGTCACGAAATTATTATTTTTTACAATTAAAAAGTGATGTTGTGGAAGGTCGTATATCGTGTGATCCAAATCAAGCGGTAAAACTGGCAATTTATTGTCGACAGGCACAATACGATAATCATCATAGTGAACGGCATACAGTGGATTATTTAAAAAATCTTTTACCATTTCCAAAGTATTTAATTGAAGCAGGATTTTTAGAATCACTAACCGAAGAGGTATTACAATCAAATATTGAAATACAAAATTTACAACAATCAGCCGCTGAAGGTCTATTCATAGCCGCCTGTCAAAAACTTGATGGTTATGGCGAAGAAAAATTTTCCGCCAAAGATGAATCGAATACTGAGGTACAATTAGGTATTACCGTATCCGGTATTGCTGTACAATCATCGACCACCAACGATAAACGATTTTATCCGTAAGTATTTCTTCAAATTTATATAAATTGATTGATATAAAGTTTTAATTAATTGGTTTTTTCATTTCGTTTTATAGTTGGCGAGACATTAGTAATGTTTTAAATCATAAACGTATGTTTGACATTGAATGTACGAATGAAGAACAAAATGTTAGTTTTAATTTGTATGATGCTGAAACTGGACGATATTTTTGGAAATTATGCGTATTACAGCATACATTTTTTATGAAATATGAACAAAATCAAAATCAATCGCCAGATGTAAATTTTAATTTAGGACAAAATTCAACCATTCAAGATGATTTAAATGAAAGTAAAGATAATTTATATATTGATCATCAATCATCATCAAGTACTAATAATTTATATGCATCCGATTCACATATATCACATTCGTCACATACGCCCAATTGGCATACGGATTCGGTTGTCTCTTCAAATATGTCATTAGCCACATTGGCCACAAATCAACAACAGCATCATCAACAACAACAACAACAACAACAACAACAACAACAACAACAACAACAACAACAACAACAACAACAACAACAACAACAACAACAACAACAACAACAACAACAACAACAACAACAACAACAACAATTACAACAGCAACAGCAGCAACAACAGCAACAACAACAACAACAACAATTAAAAGCATTAGAAAATTTAACAATACAAAATGAAGTATTATCAAATCGTAATAGTAATTGGGCATTAATTGATTCTAATTTATCATTGAATAATACAAATCGTATTCAAAGTTCATCTTGTTTGGATTTAAGTCATTATAATAGTAATAACAATAATAATAATAATGTACATTTAAATAATAACATGAACACCAGTAATATAAATGTAAATCAATATGAAATGGATCATCTAAAAACACTTCTACCAACCTATCGTCCGGCCCCCGATTATGAAACAGCTATCAAACACAAAATACGTAGTAGTGAAAATGAATTACGTTTTAATGCAAATATATTATCACCTCCGTTACCATCACCATCAGCGGCAGCAGCAGCAGCAGCAGCAGCAGCAGCCGCTATAGCTGCATCAAATTATCAACATATACCGACGACGACGACGACAACCACTGGTTATGATCCACATTTAAATTTATATACTGGTAGTCAACCGGATGTACATCGTGCAACAGCCGTTGCTGATGCAATTTTTGGTCAACAATTACAACAATCCAAATATCCGGATGTTACCCAAACAACAAATCCAATATTTCAACAACATATACAACAACAACAACAACAATTGCAACAAAATCAACATTTACAACAGCTACAACATCAATCACAACAACAACAACATATGGTTGATCATCTATTTGGCATTGATAGTTTATCACAACAATTTCATATGATGCGATTTAATAAAGCAACACCACAACCACCGCCACCGTATCCGGTAAATCGATATAGTTCAACGTCAACACCCGATTTAGCGTTAGCATCACATCGTGCCCAATTAGCTTTTCGTGGTTCAAATGTTATTGGATCGAGTCCCGATTTAGTATCAACACGTACATTTTTATCACCTCAACAAATTTTACATCATCCACAATATGCAGCGGCGGCTGCGGCGGTTGCTGTTTACGATCCAATTAACGGTACAAATAATTTACCACCATTCAATGGACCAAATGTACAACAACAACAACAATCGTCTAATCCATATCCTACTCCTACCGCCCGATATCGTTATTCACAAAGTTACATTCCCAACACCCACCATGGTACATATGAAAATTTAAATTTTTTGGATTCACAAATGAAAAATAATTTATTATCACAACAATTACAACAATCATATGAAAATGGTAATAATGGTAATGTTAATGGTTATCGTTTACAACAATCCGTATCCCATCCAATCTCATCGTCATCCACATCATTACATCCAAATGGGATAATGATACAACAACCACCACAACCACAGCAATTATCACCACAACCACATCAGCATACATTAAATAATGGTTCAATTGAACCAATATATGAAAATATTCCGTTAACGTGGCAAAATGAAAATGAAGAAATACGTGATAGAAGTTCTAGTATTCAATCGGCCGGTAAAGTTATACAACAACAACAACAATCATCATTACCACCACAACCACCGTCAAGTCAACCACCATTACCACCAACACCCATTGATCAACAATCAACATCAACTTCAAATTTAAATGAAATTTTACCATTCAATAATAATGAATTAAATCCAATAATATTACAACAGCAGCAGCAACAACATTCATCAATAACTAAATCAACATCAAATCCTATTCTTGTAAATCATACAATAAATCAAAATACAACTCAACAATTAGATAATAATAATCCACCAGCTATTCGAAAACGTATGAATACACCATCACAACAAAATTTATCCAGTGGTGTAATTAATCAATCAGATAATCAATTAAATCATTTCACGACAACATCATCAACAACAACAACAACAACAGGACATCAAAATACTAATAATATCCATAATACTAATAATAATAATGATATTCTATTAAATCGTTCACAATCAACGAATAACGTTTTAGATATATCAACAACAAAATCAT
The DNA here is from genome assembly GCA_958336335.1 of Dilophus febrilis. Classification (NCBI taxonomy): domain Eukaryota; kingdom Metazoa; phylum Arthropoda; class Insecta; order Diptera; family Bibionidae; genus Dilophus; species Dilophus febrilis. Next base: position 37,018,674 of record OY284471.1, read on the forward strand.
CCTCGTCATCATCATCATCGGCACAATTTCAATATCCATTAATAAAAAATGATTCAATTGCTTCAAATTTTACCTATAATAATAATAATAACAGTAATATTAATAATAGTAAAAGTTATAATAATATTAGTACAACATCATCAACAATAACAACATCGACGCTGATTGGTGGTAGCAATAATAATATAAATAAAAGTAGTAATATAAAAAATACAAGTAATAGTAATAGTAATAGTAGCAGCAGTAGTAGAACAAAAGAAAAAAAACGAAATAATATATGGGATGTAATTTTTGGTGGAGGCAGCAGTAAATTATCATTAAATGATAAACAAAAAAGTGCAACAATTGCACGTGATAAGGTTTTATCACATCCAACAGCTGCCAATACATCATTACAAAATGCTTCTGCTGCTGCTGCTGCTGCGGCTGCTGTTAATAAACGAGAAGAAGAATCAAATTTAAAACATCGTTGGTCAACGGGTTTACCACGTTTACAACCATTACAAACAACGGTCAGCAAAGAAACATTGGTATGTATTTGATTGTAATGTTATGATGTAAAAATGTCCATTGAGTTAAAAGATTTAATTTGTTTCTATTATTCTGATAGGGTCAAATTTTAGCAACAAAATTTAATGATCCTCAATTGTACATTGAATTCGAACGAATACCAAAACGAAAGGAAAATCCACATTATGATTGTGCATTGCTAGATGAAAATCGTACGAAAAATTTAGAACCACAATTTTTACCATACGAAGAAAATCGTGTACGAATAACACCAACACGTGATAATCGTTCGGGATATGTAAATGCTTCACATATAACGGCTACCGTCGGTGCAAGTCAACGTTTTTATATAATTGCTCAAAGTCCACATAACCCAATAACATTAAATATATTTTGGCAATGTGTCTGGGAAGCTGATGTATATTTGTTAGTTCAATTATCTGATGAAATGAATTATATACCTGTGAATAGTTCAAATTGTTTGGAATATGATCAGGTAAAAAATAATGACTCTTTGTTATATATTGATTTTATGTGTTGGTTCATCATTTACATTATTTTATTATTGTTTTTTTTTTCAAGTATCAAATATGGCAAGAATTTTCACAAAAATCAGAACGAAGTGTTACAAGTAAATTACGTATTTATCATAGTCAAAGTAAACGTTATCGTTCGGTATGGCATTTAAAATACTCAGAATGGGCCGATCAAAATTGTCCAAAAGATGTTGAACATTTTATAGGTAAAATTAGTAAAAATTTTTTTTTTATCATGATTTGGAGGCTTTGGGGGGGTTCATATTTGTTTATTAAATTATTTGATTTACATAGATTTTTTGGATGAACTTAGTAATGTACGATTGGCGGCCATGAATGAAGTACCACCGGGACATAATAAAAATCCACCGGTATTAATTCATTGCAGTGAAGGTGGTGGACGTTCTGGTGTTACATTAGCCGGTGATCTTTTATTGTATACATTACAAAATAATCAGGTATTTTATGTCAATATTATTTTCATAATCTTATAAATCAAATTGAATATTATGATGATGTGTTATAGGTGAATTGTGTTAAACTTTATTGTTTATTGATGAATTTAATTTAATTCTCTTAAATGCTCCTTAAAATTCGCATTCCTTGTTCGATTACCAGTATAGTAGGACCAGGTTCATAAAAGAATAGATTTTTCTACTACGTCGAAATACACCTTACTAGTTTCGAGTAGAAAAATATCTACTCTTTTCTATTCTTACCTACTCCTGGTAATCGATTGATTTCTTAGGCCATTGGACAATTTGAAATGATTTAGCTTCTATAACTATATTTGATTTTTGTTTTAATATATAGGATTTAGATATACCAAGAGTTGTCGGACAATTACGTCATCAACGAGATAATATTATACCATCGTTGGCTCAATATAAATTTATTTATAGTCTTTTAATGAGACACTTGGAACGAACACGACTTATTTGAACAACAATAATTAATGATTTTTTTTTTTTTTTTTGCCTTCAAGTTTTTGGGGTGTTTTTTTTTTTATTTTACAAAATCCAAAAAAAAACACCCCACCCTCCATCATATAAAGAGGTAATTTTTAATAATAATTAAATAAATAAATGTATTATTATTATTACAATTAAAAGAATGAAAAAAATGTATATAAATTTAAAATATATATAAAAAAAAAAAATGAAAAGTTTGTATAAAATTTATATAATTATAATAATAATTATTATTATTATTTATTATTATTATTTTATTTTTAAATTGACTGAATTTTTATTTTTTAATTATTTTTTTTTTGTTTTAAAACATAAATAAGAGTAAATTTGGTTCAAATTTAAAGAAAAAAAAAAAAAAAGGAAAATTTTTTTTAATTAATTGTATTTGTAAAACTCGGGGATTATTTTTTTTTTTTTTAATTAGTATTTTTATTTTTATTTTATTTTTGCTTTTAGTTTTTCAATTAATAAATATTTTATATTTGCCATATGCCAATACATTTTTATATAAACAAAACAACAACAACAATATAATAAATTTAAAAAGAAAAAAACACAATTTAATTAACATTTTTTTTGTTTATTATTTTAATCTATGACAGAGAGATAAATTAAGATGATTTATTTCAAAAATAGAAAATTTATACGTAATTATTTTATTTTGTATCTTAAATACCCAAACACACAAACACCAAAGATTTCACCACCGATAATTATTATAATGATAATAATTTTGTTGTTGCTCATATTAAATATTATAAAAATATTAAAAATTAAATATGATTTTATTACAACAAAAATATATATATTCTTCTTCAGATTATTAATAAATGTTGATTTTGAATAAATGTAATTTTAATGGCCATATAAAAAAATAAAAAATCCCCCCAATTAATTAAAAATATACCATTTTGATATATAAAATATATTTTAAATAAAAAATCAATTATTTTATTTTATTGTATTATTTTTATTTTTTTTTTTTTTTGTGTGCGACGCGATTAAAAGTGTATTATTTTTTATAAATCATTATATTTATAAATTAACTTAAAAAAAAAATATATATATATATATCTATATATGAAATGTTTTAATGAGATTTTATAAATAATAATTAATTAAACCACTGCGATTTGATTAAGTAAAATTTTTTTTTTATTAAGAATTATTTTAACAACAAAATTGTTAATTATTTTATAAATAAGCGAAAAAAAAACTATTAAAAATTGCATTTTGTTGAACATAAATTGATGAACAGAGTACGAATTGTAAAAAATAAAAAAAAGAAATATTTACTGCCTTTTTAAAATTTAAATAAAAAAAAAAAACAAACAACATATTTATGGAAACTGAAGTGTCTTATGAAAGAAAATAATATTAATTAAATTGTTAACATTTTTGTTATTTTAAAGAAAAAAAAAATTGAAATTGAAATATATATATATTTAAATAAATTTTTAATATTCTCTATTATATTTATTTATTTTTAATTGTTAATTATTATTATTGTTAATTATATTGATTGTATTCAAAGGATATATTCAAAGAATTTTAACACAGGAAGGTAAATTTCAAATTTTTTATCATTCAAAACAGCAATTTTCATCTTCCGGCACAAAAAACTCAAAAAAAAAATTTCTATCTTTATCTAATATTTAACACACACACACTACCACCTAGTTTCAAATTGCTGAAATTAGTTTATTTGCATTTAAAAGGTTTCATATTTTGAAGTTTTTCTTTTCAATACGACTGAAATGGCTTAGTGTATTTTTTTCGGTTTTTTTTTTTTTTTATTTTGACATTTATTTTTTTTTAGTTTTACTTTTTTTTTTTTAGTTTTTTACCTACGCTTGTGCACTATACACACTTTACTCACGCACGCATCTCTATAAAAAAAAATAATTTAATATTTACAGTAAAAAAAATATATTAATTTATTAAAATAAATTAAAATTTAATATATTTATTAAAATTTTATTTAAAATATTATATTATCAAGTGGATTTTAAATGTGTAAAATAAATTCAATTGTATAATTGAACGTATTATAAGAAAATTAAACAAATTTGTGGAAAAATATTTGTGTTGTCAACAACAACAACAACACGATCAACAACATCGTGGTATTTTCTCACATATTATAACCTAACCAAACCAACACGATATTTATATTTATCAATCATCATCATCATTATCATCATCATCCATCAACACAGACAGCGACCCAAAATTAATAATTTGGATAATTCGGTAAGCAATTCCGTGAACTCATTTAAAATTAAAAAGGTTTTTCAATTGCCAAACCAAAAATCAATTTGAAAAAAATAAGGGAATAAAATTAAAATTAGTTTTCTATTTTTTTTTTCTATTTTAATTTAGAACATACAATTATATAAATAATAACAACAATAGCGAAGAAAAAAAAAAAAAAAAACGGGAAAATATCAATAAATAAATACCTATAATTCAATGATTTTACCTGGTAAAGATATGCCGTGTTGGTATTATGATAAAAAAGATTTAAAAAATACACCATCGATACGTGATGATATTGATTTTGAGACTGAACGACGGTATCGTCGAGAGGGTGCACGTTTTATTATACGTTGTGGTACCGAAATGGGATTAGGTCATAATACAATGGCAACGGGTGTTGTTTATTTTCATCGATTTTATATGTTTCAATCATTTCGGACATTTCCACGGTACGTAACGGCATGTTGTTGTTTATTTTTGGCCGGTAAAGTTGAAGAAACACCAAAGAAATGCCGTGATATTATCAGTCAAGCGAAAGCAATTTTACCAGAAGGTAAATTTCTATCATTCGGTGATGATCCCAAAGAGGAAGTTATGACATTAGAACGTATCCTACTGCAAACGATTAAATTTGATTTACAAGTTGATCATCCATATACATTTTTGGTAAAGTATTGTAAATGTTTAAAGGGTGACAAACCAAAATTACAAAAAATGGTACAAATGGCATGGAATTTTGTAAATGATTCATTGAGTACAACCGTTTGTTTGCAATGGGAACCTGAAATTATTGCCGTTGCCCTAATACATTTGGCAAGTAAATTAAGTAAATTTACGGTATGTGATTGGATTGGACGTCAACCAACGCATTTACGTTGGTGGGATATGTTTGTAGCCGATGTAACAATGCCAATATTAGAAGATATTTGTCATCAAGTATTGGATTTATATCAACATAATAATAATATTGGTGGTGGTAGCGGTAGTAGTGGCAGCAGCAGCAACAGTGGTATGCCAAATTGTCAAAATGTACATGTTGATGATGTTGATAGTCCACCGCAATTGCCACCGAGTAAAGCAAGTCCACCAATTAAACGTGATTTAGTACAAAAACCACCAGCAAAAATATTATCAAAACAAATGGATACATCTATTGGTGGTGCTGCATCTTCTTCATCTAGTAGTACCACACAATCAATTAATAAAAATCATATAATTCCCATATTACCAGTGATAGGTTTGGCTGCTCAAACGAATTCAACTAATCTCAATTTATCACAACATAAAATGTCAATTGATGAAAAAATTGAAAAACATGGTGTACCTAAATTTGCAATGAACATCAACATTAATACAAACCACAATAATAATAATAATAATATTAATCCAATTTCGGCACCCGTCATTACCACTTCGGCGGCTGAAAATCCTATGAATAATTATAATAATAATTATAATGCAGTACAACCAACATCATCATTATTTAATCCAATGTATATGGGAAATAATTTTCAATCATTTAATCCGTCGTCTGTTGCTGTTGGTGGACAAATAATGTCATCAATACAACCAATACAATCTAATCAAATATCAGCAGCATCGAATTTACCTCATCCGCAACAACAACAACAACAAGCTATGCCGTTAATAACTCAACAATCATCAGTCGGCGGCGGAGGAGGTGTAGGAGGCAGCAATGGTAGTTATCAATATAATAATTTACCACCACCGCCACAACCACCACAATCATTAATGACTGGTCATCATTTTCCATCTGTTGGAAATATACCACCACCACCTGTATATAATGGATTACATCATATGAGCGGTAATGTTAATGGTCAACAACAACAACAACAGCAGCAACATCAACACAATCATAATCATCATCAACAACAACAGCAGCATCATCAGTCAAATTCCCATAATGCACATCAGCAACAACAACAACAACATGGTCATCATCAACAGCAACAACAACATAATTATTATCAGCAACAACAACAACAACCTGTAAGGGGTGGTTATTATCCACCGCGTTAGACTCTTGGTTTTAAGAAAAGTATGTTACTTTTTTTTTTGTTGCTGTTTTCGTATGAATATAAACTATATATGCAATGCAGGTAATCGTTTTTTTTCTTCTTCTTCTTCTTCTTCTAGTTTTTTCGTTGAATAATGGAAAGATTTTTATTTGGAAACATCAGGGGTGTAAATAATAAATACGAATATAATATTGTAAATATATATATAAATCGATAAATGATTTATTTTTTAATATTCAACTTAATTCATTATTTTGATACATATTTTTGAATTATTGTTTGTACTAAAATCAAAAAATGAAAATGAATGAACAAAAAGGAATTGGAAACATCCACAAAATTTCCTTTTTATATGTGTGTTTTAATGCATATATATATTTAGGGTGGATTCATTTTTTTTTGTGTGTGTATGGCTAGATTAAGATGATGATTGGCAAATTGTTATGAATAATAATAATAATAATAGGTTTTTTTTTCGTTTTTATTAGGTAATTATTATAAAATTACATATTAAAATGTATTAAAATTTTATTGCTGTTGCGTTGTTTTTTTTTTTGCTATCTCCCATCATGTTTACTCTGTTTAACTTCTATTATATCGATTACCTTCACCACGTCTAACATCATCTTTCATATCGTCCATAGCACGGGCTCTTGCCAAATACTCTTCATCATCTCTTTCCATTTGTTCCTCCTATTAAAACGCATATGAATGGAAAAGACAATAAAGGAAAAAATTATTAAAATTTGGAGTTTCTTTTAACAAACCTTTTCAATATCCTGTTCTTCGTTCATCGATTGCATGGCACTATCACCCTCTACCGCATAACGTTGTTGTAAACTTAAATTTCCTGTTTTCGGTTGATCCACTGTTTTACTGGGATCTGGGAAAACACCGGCACGTACACGTTCCTCATAAAATTCATCAACAGTCATTGTCGGTAAACTTGGATAACCCAATCCGTATACAGCCTTTTGTATTTCATCTTTTGTTATAATAACCGGTTTTAATATTGGTATTTGTTTTTGTAATTTACGTTTTTCATCTTCAAAATCAATACCATCAACTTTTAATTGTTCACGATAGGCTAACATTTCTTTTTCCGTTTGTAAATTATTTAAATCATCTTCGGCATCCAATAAACTTGATTTTATTAATTTTATATAAAATTCACGTATTTGATCGTCATCTTCAATTTGTTCACGTTCCATTGCTACACGTAATTGTTTTATTTGTTCATCTAATTCTTTACGTTTTTTATATTGTTCAATTTTTCTATTACGTTGATTGGCACTGGCCAACAATCGAATTAAATCACTACTTGTATTTTGTTGGATTTCTGATGATTTTTCTGTTTTTTTGTCGTTATCATCCACAAGATCATCATTCACCTCTAACAAACCATAATCTTTACAACGTTTTTTAAAGTCTCTAAAAAAATCAATATATAAAAGGAGTGCATCAATGAAAAACTCATGCAATTTTTAGGTTATTTTTAGGTTATTTGGTCACTAACTTGTAATATACATCGGCAACATCAACAATTTCTGTACGATTATCACGATTACTAGCTAATTTCAATACCAATTGTCCCAAAAAATATGGTAATAAAAAATATTTTAAATCATTTGTTGATATTTCTTCATAATTTTCATTGGTACTGAACATTCCATTGAGACTCACCAATTTCGTTGCATCCTCAAACAATTTAATGCACATTTTTATTGTTGCCTATCGATTTTGCATTTGAGATATAGAAAAGGGAAAAAGGAATTTAAAGCAATTTATTTCATGACATTGTGATAATACAAAAAAAAAATATGCAAAGATAAAAACCTGAAATTCTGGGCTATTTGTAGGATCCTTTCGTTTTTCAAAACCATAAAATAAATCATAGGCTTCGGTAAATATATCATTTAATTTACGTGGATCTCCCATTGGTTGTTCCGTTGTTTGTTCATTCGGATTGGGTTCAATGTTAATCATTGATGAAGACATTGTGATTGTTTTTATTTTATTATTAATACAATAATAATTTACTTTTATATATTTTAATTAATTTATTTTTTTAGTTTTTCACTATTAAAAAAAAGAAAACTAAACAAAAACAAAATGTAAAATTGCTAAAAATAAATTATTTATTAATTTTTAATTTACGATTTTCTTTAATTGTTTTTATTTTTAATTCTTTTTATTTTTATATTCAAGATTCAAGAACGCTATTTTTATAATAACAACAAAAACAACAACAAAAACAAAAATATAAAGGGGGATTTGCGCCGCTACCATTCGCATTGCATACAAACCTTGGCGGATTTACAAACCTGTATAAATGTTATAAATGTTATTTTCAAATGTTCCCATGTAAAATTATATAAAAACCCGTTAAATACAAAACATTATTTTACCGTTTTACGCTACATAAAACAAAAAAATAAAGAAAGTCTTTCTTTTAATTCTATTACCGAGCCGAGATGATTTGGCAAAATTCCATTTTCTATTTTCAAAATCCAATTTTTTTTTATTCTATACTTTGAACGACGATCGAATTCCCATTACCAATAAGTAATCGCATTACTTTACAGGTCCGTTTTATAAATAGTTTTGATAGTTTTTATTGTTGGATGATGAACCTTACAATAATCGGCATGTAATCAGTCATTCCCTCATAGGATTAGACAAAAATTGATTAAAAATTCAAAATAAAAATAAAAATATAGATTTTAAATTGTTTTTTTTTGTATATATATATATTTTTGTTTTTTTTTTTTGAGAATAATAAATTTTTGTTTTTTTTTTATCTTAAAATTTATATAATAAATGTTTTGTATTTTATTTGTTTCTATAAAATATAGTAATATTTAAAAAAAATAATAATTAAAATAATTTTTGCCGCAGAGCAAAAAAGTAATATAATAATAAAAAATTAAAATGTTTTTAAATTATTGCGTTTTGTTATTTTAAAAATTAAATATATTTATTTATATATAATTAATTAATAAACGTATGAATAAACGTAATTAATTTTTGCTTTAGTTTGTAACGTTTTTTTTTTTTTTTTGTTAAAAATTATATACAAATTTTTTTATGATATTTTAAATTAATTATCATTTTTTTTTATATATATACTTTGTGATTCTATGAATCTATGATTTGTAATTTATTTTTTTTTATTATGAGATTTTATATATCAATGCAAATAAATACACAATATAATAATATAAATATCTATATATTATTTATAATCTAAAATATTTATTTTATATAAGTTATATAATTGTTAAAAAATACATTTCTAATATGTGATTGTAAAACAAATACACAAATAGAAATTTATTGATTGATTGATTGATTGATGAATTACATACATATATAGAATTATAGATAGTAGATAGTAGATTATAATAATGTTGTTGAGGAGCAAAAATCTTACAATCTAAACATAAACATTTTATTATTATAATTATTATTATTAAAAAAAAAATAACAATATATTTATTGATTTTTAGTTTTTCAGAACTTAAAACAAACAAAACGAAAAAAATATTAAAATATTTTTTAAATTATATTATATTTTTTTTTCAATCAATTAATTAATACGGAGTGTTTTCGAAATGGCTCTTTTCCACATTTAAAATCCTTTACGTAAACACAACACAATGCCAAAAAATTTTGTTAATCAAAAATAATTTTTAAAATACTTTTTTTTTTCTTTTATAATTTTATGTATTTATGTAGGTAAAAAACTTAAATGAGTATTTATTATATTTGTTTTTTGGTTCTTTTTTTAAATTAAATGTAAAAAAAAAAAAATTAATATGAATTTATTCAAATATTTAATTATAATTTTTAAAAAAAATATAGTATTTTTATTTTTTTGTTCATCTTTGAATTGGATTTTGACTTCAATAAATAATGTGGTTTTAAACTATTGTGTAAAAAAAAAAAAATATTTCCATTTTATTAAATTATATTTTTAAAGAGTTTGTATATTTTGTAGAAAAATTAAAATATATATTTATAATTTTTAAATAAATAAAAATATAATTACAAATAATCAACGATCGGTTGATGATGATGAATTAATAAACAAAAATGGATAAATAATTAATTTCACAAAAGAATAAATTATTGAAGATATTTTTTGATTTACCACCATCTTTTTTTTATTTTTTTTTTTATCAAAAATATAGAGAATTTATTATTATTTATAAAGTAACAATAAAAAAACAAAATCCAAATCGTTCTTTTACGATTTATAAATTACTTTTTGCACAAAATACAATAAATAAATAAAAAAAATCATTTAAATCTTAAATAAAATTATGTTGTTTGTAAAAGAAAAAGTAAAAAAAAAAAATTATTTTTGTTAAGAAATTTTCGGAATTGCACCAGATGAAATATCAAAATTATCAAATTATTATTATTATTAATATAATAAATAATAAATAATATTAAATAAATTATCCTTTTCACCTACTGTGGACTAATTAATTGATCTAGCTCTGCGGGGACTGATTATTTATTTAATAGTGTGTGTGTGTGTGTGTTATTTTCAATTTATAACAATCTTGTCTATTATTATTATATTTAGTTGTGTAACAATTACATGACAATATGAAAAAAAAAAAAAAAACATATTAAAAACCAATTAAAAAGCACACGCATGCAAACCAAAAAAAAAAAAACAATTTACAATCAAAAATAGTAAAAACAAAATATAAGTAAATAAAAATTTCTATTATTATTTGTTTCCTGTAATTTACAACAAAATATTGTGTTGTTTAATCACAAAATCACATCCGTACACATTCCCCAATCACCCTTTTTTTTTTTTTTTTAACATACACACCAACATAAACATTCCCTACTATCTCAATTCTTCGCGAATAGTAACAGTATTAGCAGTATTCTTGGTCTAATTAAAAAAAAAAAAATAAAATATCTATAAAACTAATCATCTAATGGTTGTTTGTTGTTTGTTGTATAAAACATATAGAACACTATCAATTCATCCACAAAAATCCACAAAAAAAAAAAATTATTTGTTTAATTACGGTCGTAAATTGTTTTTTTTTAAGTCAAAATGTTATTTGATTATTATCAACAGGATTCATTACGATCATCGACAATTATTGATGACAACGATGATGATGATGATGTCGATGAGGACAACAACGATGATGATGATTTCGAAGATGTTATTGTTGTTGTTGTTGTTGTTGATGATTCGGATTCGGATACGGATGTTGATGATTCGGATGATATTAAACTTTTTAAATTATTCTGTGGATTATCATGATGATGATGTTGATGATTATGATGATGTTCATGTTCATGTTCTATATTTTGAATATCGGATATTGCCGATGGTCAATCCATTGTTAAATCTTTAACTTGTTCCCATGGGAATTCACTATGACCAAAATGACCATAACAACTTGTACGTTGATAAATTGGTTGACGTAAATTTAATTCTCTATAAGATATAACACAAATAAAAAAAATATAAAATGATATTAATAAGATTTCCAAGGCAGCCGGATAAGAAGTAATGAAATCAGAATAAAATGAACGCAAAATTTTTCCCAATTAGTATCCCCGAATCACAACCACTAATTTCGGAACCAACATATGAGGAAACCAGACAAGCCATTCTGAAGCTCAAGAATGGAAAGGCGGCTTGGATCTGACGGCGTACCTGGTGAACTCTTAGAATGTGGTAGGGATGTATTGTGGAATAGTATACACGAGCTAATTGTCCATGTTTGGAACTATGAGGTTATACCACAGGAGTGTAAGCTTGCTGTAATTGTGCCAATACACAAGAAGGGAGACAGGATGGAGTGTTCCAGCTATCGGGGAATATCTTTGCTGAATGCAACATATAAGGTACTCGCTTATGTGTTGCATAAGCGCCTTTTACCATATGCGGAGGAAGTCATTGGTGAATACCAATGTGGATTCCGTAATGATCGCTCAACAACTGATCAACTGTTCGTCATACGACAGATAATGGAAAAATGTAGGGAGTTCAACGTAGTAACACACCACCTATTTGTTGATTTTAAGGCCGCATACGACAGTGTTATTAGGGAAAAATTATGGCGCACGATGGAGGAATTTGGATTCCCACAAAAATTGATAGACATGTCAAAACTAACCCTGACGCAAGTTACATCTCAGGTACAAATAAGGGGGATCAAATCGGATGCATTTGAAACCATTGACGGTGTACGGCAAGGGGACCCTTTGGCTACATTGTTTTTCAATTGGAAAAATGTATAAGGAGGACGACCATTAACACCAGCAGCACTATTTTTACGTCATCTGTTCAGTTACTCGGCTATGCCGATTACATTGACGTGGTGGGTAGAAGCATGGGTGCCGTTAAAGAAGCGTTCTTACTGTTGGAACGTAAAGCTTCGGAAATGGGATTAAGGGTAAACGAGGAGAAAACCAAGTATATGATCGCACCAACGAACAGTAGGTTTATGGCACAACATCAAAGCGTATCAATTGGTCAGAACAAATATGAAACGGTGGACAGGTTTAGCTACCTTGGAAGTAGCATAAACAGTGAAAATGATATAGCGCAGGAAGTTCAATCCCGGATTGCTTCAGGAAACAAAGCCTTTTACGGTTTGCGAAAGATGTTCTTCTCGAAGACATTGAGTAAACATTGAAACTAAAGTTATATCAAACACTGGTTCGACCAATTGTCACCTACGGTTCTGAAAAGTGATGCATGACACAGGCCAACGAACGGCGACTTGGAGGGTTCGAAAAGAAAATACTACGCCTCATCTTTGGAGCGACAAAGGAAAGGGGATGGTGGCGTAGGCGGCTCGATTTCGAGCTATATAAATTGTATATGGAACCCGACATCGTTCGGTTCATTAAGATTGGTCGCCTGAGGTGGTTTGGTCATGTGGTACGAATGGATGGCGATCGTATACCGTCAAAAATGCTGGACAGCAAGCCGGGCGGATCTAGGGGTGTGGGAAGACCGCGGGGTAGGTGGAAGGATCAGATAGAAGTGGACCTTCGGGCCCTCGGCGTTTCCGGCTGGCGGACGTTGGCGGTAAATAGGTCCGGTTGGAGGAGGCTGTTGATGGACGCCAAAACCAATTGTAGGTTGTAGGCGCGCTGAAGTTAGAAGTAAGAATCCCCAAATCCTCTTTACAAAATAAATTAAACCATCAGTTAAAGAAAGATAGATACATAGATGATCAAACATTAACATAAAACCATTAAAATACACTTACTTAACAATTTTACCAGGTCGTAAATCAAAATTCTTTTGTACAACCTTTAGCAATTCTTTTTGTGATAATTTTGATGTACCATAATCGAATACGGTTATCGATAATGGTTCGGCTAAACCAATGGCATAGGCCACCTGTACCAAACAACGTTTACATAAACCGGCTTTCACTAATGATTTGGCAACCCAACGTGCGGCATAGGCTGCCGAACGATCAACTTTGGTAAAATCTTTACCGGAAAATGCACCACCACCGTGTGCACCCCAACCACCATAAGTATCAACAATAATTTTACGTCCCGTTAAACCTGCATCACCCTATTTAATATTTAACATACATCAAAAATGGTTAGTATTTAATCAAATAAATAAATAAATTACAATAAATATTTACCATTGGTCCACCAATAACAAATAATCCACATGGATTTATATGAATTACAGTATTCTCGTCAATATATTCAGCGGGAATTACTTCTTTGATAACCTCTGACATAACACTTTCACGTAAAAATTCAATTGTTATTTTCTCAGAATGTTGTAATGATACAACAATTGTATGAACACGTTTTGGAATACAAGCTCCATGATCAAATAAATATTCACAGGTTATCTATGCACAAATTATAATAAAACAAAATATATAATTAGAAATAATTTCAATGGATTTGTTTGAACAGTTTAATAATAATTTATTATTTTCAATTTAGTTTAAAATCAGAAATAATTTTACTTCATTATCTATCAAGAGTAGCAAATAATCATAATAATTTTTTTTTGTATACATCATTTTTATTAATTTCAGATAAAAATCAGGCAAAATTTTATTATTATACAAACCTGTGTTTTTGAATCTGGACGTGCCCACCAAAATTTACCATTACGTCGTAATTCCGAAATTTTCTTATTTAAACTATGTGCCAAAACAACCGTCAACGGCATACATTCTTCCGTTTCATCTGTTGCATAACCGAACATAAGACCCTAAACATTGGTTTTTTTTTTGAATAAAAATAAAAAAACACCAGTTAATAATCATTTTTGTAATGAAATAAAAATAGATTAAAAATTAATAGTTATTATAATAAAATAACACGTGCAACAAATTAAATATAAATGTTAAGTTGTGAAGCCTATAATTACGTGCAAATATAAATATAATTATTATTATTTTACATAAAGGGTTAATTAACAATGATTGTGTTTGTTAGATCAAAATGTATTATTATTATTATTATAATTAATATAGGTGTGAATTAATAAAAAAAAAATAATATTCGCTTTACATGTCTGTCTGTTTTGTATTTTTTTTTAAAGGTTTCCTTAATTTTCATGATGTTCAGCCCGCGCCCCCAGAATTTCTCGCAGTTTGTTTTTTGTTTATTGGTTTTTTTAATTTGCATTGAACCATTTCCTTTACAAAAAACCGATCAATAATCCTTTATTTAATTAATTGAATTATGGAAATGTACTTTGGTTGAAATGTATCATGTTTTTTTTATTTTGTTTTAGTGACAACGAATAAGAAATATAGTGTGTGTTTGTGCTCTAAGTAAATATAAATTTATAGAAAGTGCAAGTTAATTTACTCTAATAGAAAATGAATTCATACTTGATACTACTTAATTAATTAAAAGAGTTTGTATTTGTGTGAGATAGCTTTTAAGATATTAAATAAAATAATACTACAATTAAAAAACAAGAAAATAAAATCATACTAAATAAAAAAAAATACGCAAATCAATTAAACAAAAAAAAAAAAATCAAATTATGACAATGTTTTATATCTTAGCTGACCTGATCGCCCGCACCAATATCTTCTTCATTACGATTAACATGTACACCAGCTGCAATATCTGGTGATTGTTGATCCAATGCTAATAATACTGTACATGTTTTATGATCAAATCCTTTAAAACAAAATCAAAAAAAAAAAAAATACAACATAAAAAAAACAATATTTTTTTCTTTCTCTGTCTTCTACATCATATATATTATTATACAATTTTGCTATATTTAAACGTAACGCCAAAATTTACGTGATAAATGTAAACACGACGATTTGGTATAATGAATCATTGCCTTTTATGCTAATATAGAGCTGGAGAAGATTCCATTCATTAAACTTTGTCAACACTATATAATAATTGACCGGAAATCTCACCGGAATTATATTGGCTATTGGTTTACAGATCATATAAAGTTTATCTAAACCAGACATCGCCAAACGCTCAAACGTTTTTCTTACAACAAAAAAAAAACCATACTGTAAAAATTCCCACCTATATATATTCAAATCCTTTTCTTTTATCCTCATCACACTCTATGATGAGGATAAAACCAGAACCCCCGCTGAGTTGACGGATTGATGAAAAAATCATATTAATACAATGATATTAAAATATCTTATAAACAAATATCATTTTGACATTATATTTTGAGATATTCGAAACAAACACAACACAACACACGCAAAATATAATATAAATAAATATTATTATTTAAAATTATGTTGTAAAAAAAACTCAATCAAAACAATAATAATTTTTTACAATCAACGTATGATATTATTAAATTAAATAATGTAATAAGAAAACAATTATAATTATCAATAATATCGAATTTGTTTTGATTGTTTATTATATTATTATTGTTGTTTTTTTTATATGTTTTATTTTTTTTTGTATCAACGTTCCTTGGATAATGATGACGACGTGGACGCGATAACAATTGATTATTATTATTATTATTATAAATCAACAAATAATGTAATAAAAAAACATAATAATATTATTTTTGCGATTTTGCGATTTACGTACATGTAAATTGAGGTATTATTAGTTAGAGTAGAGTAGAGGACGTGGGAAGATATTGATCTTTTTATTCAAGAAATTTTGTTTCTGTAAAAAACAAACGATTCTATTACGATTCAGTGAGAAATATTTAATAGAACCGAATATAAAACTTGATATTATAAAAAAAAAACCTCATTATTTAATTTGAAAATATTTTCACACAGAGTTGGATATTTTCCCATGTCGGCTAATTACCGTAAAAAACCCCCACTGTATATTATGAAATAAATTGGCTGTTTTTGACCGGATCCCCAAAAACCAATCATCATCGGTTGTTGTAAGCGAAAATTGCTTTGGTTTGCTTATGGTGGAAAGAGTTAAATCCCTCTAGGTCATGGCTTTAACTCTTTCATAGATCTTCAAGTGTTAGTTGCACCCCCACGAGCGGTTTTAGTCAATAGAAAAATCATTATCATTATCATTATCATGTAATTATGTAATTTTAACAAAATTAATGAAAATAAAGACAAAAATCTAATGGACAATCGTCGGAGACTTAATATTTATTATATAATCTGTGGTTTGGTTTATCGGACGGCTAAAGACCGATACCGTAAAAAGCCACAAATTAAGAAACCATCAACATAATTAATTGGTTGTCGAACCCCAACGAAACAAATCGTCGATTATAAGTGAAAATTAGATGAGACTAAATATATTTTCTATTTCATGAAAAGTAATTCAAATAAATTTGAACTTAAGACACAAGAAGCTAATAATAAACTAATAACAACATTCATAACACAAAAGTCTTTGTTTTTTAATAAATATTTGCTTTGTCAAGCTAAATAAATAAAAAAAAAATCTATATATAATAGAATTAAATAAATGCAATTAATAAGAAAAATGTTCTTATGGTCTCAAGTTACTTTATAATATACTGTCGTTTTTTTTTTTTGTGTTTTCTTCTACATTCTATGCATTTTTCTTCAGTAATTTTGTCTCGTGCCATTATAAAATAATAATTATGCTGTTTTATTAGTAATAATAATAATAAAAAACTGACAATTATTTGTTACGTCTATTTGTTCATTACAAAATCATTATGTTTATGTTTATAATAAAAAATATTGTTAACTATTCATTTTTAAATAATAGAATAAATGCAAACATAAAAAATACAACATAAAAATTTCCTCAGAATTGTTATTTTATTATAGACGACGGCAGGTGTTGTAATATGATGATATTATACATACATATAATATACAATTTCATATAATTAAGACTTGAAGATACACAATATTATTCAATACCCATCCATATTGAGAATTTTAACAATTCAAATTCAATTCTTAATATTCAATTATCATACCAGAGAGTTTTTTCTTTCAATATTTCATTTGATTCCTAAAAAAAAAAAATTGTTATTTGAAACACAATTTGTTTCTTTTTTACCCAAAATACCCCAATAAGAAAACAATCACATCATAAATGAAATTATTACAAAAAAAAAAACAATGATAATGGAAATTACTATACGAGATTGGACTAGATTAAAAAAAAAAATAAATTAGTTATTAATTTTATATAAATTTGTGTTCTCAAGCAATGCACGCGACGGATCGCATTTATACGACAAAACATTATAAAATTACATTCAATAAAGCATTTAACATACATAATTATTGATCGACATCTTAAACTATAACTTTTTAAAGATAATCTTAAAAAAAAAAATTTATATGAATTTGATCATCCCCCCTCAAAATATAAATAAATATTAATTGAATTAATTCATCATATATTTTGATAATGGATCTTTTAAAATGGAGTTTTTTTTTATTTTATTTTGTTAATTAAATCATCAACATCATTATATTTGGTTAATGATGATGAATGATGATTAAAATGAATGATTTCCCAATAAAAAACAAATCATTGAATATGTGTGTCTTGATTTGTTTTGTTATATTATGTACCTGATCACCGGCACCAATATCATCTTCTTCACGATTAACATAAACACCATCAGCAATATTTGGGGATTGTTGTTCAATGGCAACCAATAAATTAAGTGTTTGACAATCAAAACCTATTCATCATTGTATTATTGTATTTGTATAAATACATAAAATGATTGACAACAAAAATTACAATAAAATGGGAATTGTGTATCGTTGATATGATATCGTACAACAAATAGTGATTAAATGGTTTTATAATTTTTACCGTATATAAAAACAATAATTAACAAAAAAAAAAATATCACTACTAACCTTTTGACGAGTCATCATAACCAATATGTTTTACTGTATCACGTACAATTTTTTGATAGTCTACAACAGCTTTTGATGTTATCTCACCACATAATAATACCATTCCAGTTTTTGTTACAGTTTCTGTAATTAACAAAAAACAAATTAAAGTAATAATTTTATTTTTTAATTGATTTTGAAATATTCCTGTTCAAATTAATTTAAAATCTAGTTTTAAATCTAAATTAAAACCTGACATTATAAGTCTGACATCAAAAGCCAGTCAGTCACGATTTTCATTTATGACATTTATAAAATAATTATCCATTATTTAATTACTTAAAAATTAAAATTATTTCATTACTTTTTATACTATAACTAAAGAAAGAAATATTCAAAAAAAAGTGTATGACATATTTTCATTATTTCAAAAACAATTTCAATATGAAAAAGGTCAATCAACGGCGCGATAACATTTTAATATAAAGCATTAAAAAAAAAGCGTTTGTACAAACAAAAAAAAAAAGACGGAAAAACAAAAAACACAATTAAATTCATTTAATTTAACATTCAAAAATTTTACAAAATTAACAAAATTATAGCAAGAAATAATTAATTTTGTTGACAATAAATTATCTAGCATCTAGTGTATATTTTGTTTGTAGGATTGGATAATTTTTTGAAAATATCAACACTCTATAAATTCAGTGCGTGTGTTCGTGTTTTACTTTTTTAACTAATGGCTCAATTCTATTTATGAATTATTGAACTAAATTTAAATATAAATTATATTTTTATACCTATATATACAATTCTACTATATTTATAATATATATCATTAAAATTGTGCACATTTGTCTGAATTGTATATATGGCAAATGTTTTATAATCTTAAAATAGCCAAACGCGTAGTAGTTTTTATTTTTTAGATATGCGACAATCTTAAACTATCCTGATTAGAACAAATCAAGTCACAGAGAGAGAGATGTATAATGAAATAATTATAGCTATAATTCGAGTTTTATTAGAAAATCTTTTCATATTCATGTTTAATCGGAAAAACTTACCACAAGCAACTTTTGCATTTGGATCCTGCCGTAAATGAGCATCTAAAACGGCATCACTTATTTGATCACACATTTTATCTGAAAACAAAAAAAAAAAAACAAAAATAATTATTATAAAGTTTTTTTTTTTATTTGTGTTTAATTAAATATCGATTAAACCATAACAACAACAACAACAATATGTTACTGTAATCTTAATTCATTAATCATATATCTAATAAAAAGAACTAAACTAAATACATTTTATTTTCCATTGAACTATAATTTTTTTTTTAATATTTTGTTTAATAAACGATAAAAAAAAATTGCTGATAGTTAAAAGATAAAAAAATAGCTGCTTATTTATTTAAGGATTCCAGAGACGACGACGACCTATTATTAATTGTTTTTTTTTTACTGTCAATAGACTCACGACAGCACTTTAAATATACAATGAAATTAAATACGCAAATTTTATTTTAATTTATAAACAAAAAAAAATAATTTAAACATCATTATATTGCGTTTTGGATAACAATAAATATTTAAATATTTGAAATATACATTCAATTATAATAGTTTTTCGGCGTCGTCATCGACGATCATATATTGATGATGATGGTGGTCTCTCGGTACGGTACGGGATTGATGAACCCATGTTTGGTAATGTTATATCGACGACGCTAGACATATCATATCAATATTATGTTTATGATTTATGTTTCAAAAAATAAAATAACAAAAAAATTGTTGTCGTTGCAAATCAAATAAACATAATATCAAATGCAAATATAAACAATATTATTATATAAACCTATATTATAAACAAATATTATTAGCATTGATACATAAAAAAAATTGGTCTTACTATATATATATATATATATATATATATGGATATTTACCTAAACTCATTCCAAATATATACAATATCTAATTTTTTTATGTACAGAATATATAAATATTACTTAATACATCTGTTTTGTTGCGTATACACAACTTAATATATCTATCTAAAGATAGCGTAATTGGGTTTTTGATAAAATTACAATCTATTCTAGTCGAAAGGTGTAATTAAAATGGAAATGGAAAAACGGCAAAAATAAGATAAATTCAAGTCAAATTTCAAATATATCGATTAGAAACAATACGCAAAAGAAATCTTTAGTAATACCTTTGAATTTTGTATTAGAGTGATTGGATCAGAAAAAATTATTAATCTCCATAATTATATTTATTAAAATAGAATTAATATACATATTAAAATATTGTATATGGATTTCATTTTATTTTACTTATTTTGATTTTAAAAACACATTTTAATTCTTATACAGCACAATCTGAAAAAATAAATAATTTTTTTTTATGTTGCCGGCAGAATTTATGTTTCATAGATATTCCAATATGTTTTTTTTAACACTGGAATATGTATGAAAAAATATCATAATCTATTTGGCACCAATAATTTTAATATATATCATATATGGATTATGTAATTCAAAATATAAATAAATAATAAAGTGCTTTAGAGTTGCCGATAATTGGGGGAGAAAAGCCGATGAATGATAAACAAATAATATATCAAAACACAATAAAATTTAATATTATAAACAAATTGCAAATGAAGAAATAACAAAAAAAAAAACCGCAATTTTTTTCTTGTATCAATAATATATTTGTTAAAACCCATTCGCTGTTTAATTCTTCTTTTTTTTATAGAAATATAAAACCAGTTTTTTGTTGTTATAAAAAGAATCATCTCGAATAATTTTACGATGGAGTTAAAAATATATATAAGATCAATAACATTAAAAAAACGTAAGATTGGAATATTTGAATGAGAACAAAAAAAAAATAACGCGGAAAATGAAAGGCTGAAAAAAAAGACACGATATTTGTGATTTGACAATAAAACCAAAAAAAGAAATAAGCTATAAAATATTATCGTGATAACGTTTTTTTTTTATTAATAGTAAATAAAATAGTACATTAGAAGATAAGAAATATAAATGAAATTAAAATTGAAAAAAAAAAAAAAAAAAAAACGCACATGTTCATTTTATAATTCCATGCTTGTTTTATTCGATTTTTTTTAGGGAGGACGCCATTTTACTTATTCCTTAATAATTTTTCTTTATTTTTTTTTTTTTTTTTTATAATTATGATATTCGGTTTAATTTTATTACATCAGATTATTTAATCTTAATTTTATTAATTAATTAATTAACTATTGCGGCCTGAATTTGAATCTATCACATTGTGCGTAAAACACATTTTTTTTCTTTTTAATTCTTAATACATGGATATAACACGCGAAAATTTTCTGTTGTATGTATATATATTAATAGAAAATTCTATAATTAGAAAAATGGTTTATAAAATTCGATAGTATATATTCGAATGAAAGAAGAAAATTGAAAAAAAAAGTGTTGTTGTTGTTGAAATTGAATCGATATTAAATACAATCAAAAAAAAAAAAAAACTATTTATAACTTACCAGGATGGCCTTCTCCAACGGATTCCGATGTGAAT
This sequence comes from Dilophus febrilis, assembly GCA_958336335.1. NCBI lineage: Eukaryota > Metazoa > Arthropoda > Insecta > Diptera > Bibionidae > Dilophus > Dilophus febrilis. The sequence goes on from OY284471.1 coordinate 37,040,890, forward strand.
AAAAATGTTTGACCATCTTCCATTTCATAATATACATTTCCATTATTACCATTAGTTGTATGTCCATTTGTATAACCATTTGTAGTTGAACCACTGCTACTTTTACCATTCCACATTTTTACTATATTTTTTTATCTTTTTTTTTTTTTTTATTTAAATTTAAAATACAAAATTAAAATTTCTTTTTCAAACACATACACAATTGTTCTATAATAACATTAAACAATTATATTGATTTATCAAATAAAAAATAAAACAATTTTACTAAATTTTACTTAAAATACATTTATTATTATTAGAATAAAAAAAGAAAAAAAAATTAATTTTTTTTTTTCTTATATGAGATTATATTGAAAATATTGACTGACTGGCACACGAATGAAATTATCCTATCAATGGTTCTTGTGGAAAAGAGGATTTTTCAATGTTGACCGTGCGCTTTTATAGGATTTTGCTTTTTTTTTTTTTATTAAATTAAAATTTTATTTTATTTTTTTTTATTGGTTGCGGTGATGCGGTGTGTTTAGAAAACAGGATGTCGCATTACCAAATTTAAAATAATAGGAGTTGAAGGCATTTTTGTTTAGTGATTTAAGGTTTAATTATGGTGATGTGGATAAATTTAGCCGATTTTATAATATTTTCTATTTGTTTTTAATCATATATCAATAAAAAAAATATAAAATTCTATATTTTGGATAAATTTGTAAAATTATAAATTTATAAAATTAATAAGTATAAATATAATTTGTAACAGAATTTTGAAGAGGTAATGCGACACACTGTATTTGTTTTGCCATAAAACTAGGAATGTCATAAAATGTTCATAATGAATACGTTTAATGTTTTTTTTTTTTTTAATTATAATATATTAAAGGGTGATCAAATTATTCAAATTAATCTAAAAAATTGTTGTTCGTTTGGTTATTTTTCGTAATTTGTAAAAACCCCAAACTTTAATTTAATTTAAAATTCCTAATTATGTTTACAGGAATTAACCTGGGACTTTATGATGTTAAAATCCTTATCCTACTTGAAATATTTATAAAATCAATCATAACGAATATGATTCTGGTTTTAGCCTTTTTTGTTGCTTTTACCCTATTTTTCACCAGTGTCTTGCACCAAACCAAACCAAACCAAATAATAATAAAAATATTTGTGAGGTTTTGATTTTGAATTTTTTCTTTATTGTTTTTGTTTGTGTTGAATATTGAATTTTGAATATTTCCAATTTTTTGTTTGTTAATTTTTCTGGATTAATGAAATAGTTTATAGTTAGTGTTATTTAAATTAATTAATTAAAAAAAATTGTGTTTAAAAAGTGAAATTAATCACTTTGTGATTATACAAATTAGAAATATAATTAAATTAATTTTCTGTATAATATATATGGAAATCTGAAAAATTAATATGATAATGATCAAATTGCGCCAATATTTTCACAGGTAAATTATTTATATTAATTTTTTTATCAAATTGCGGGTAAATTAAATCTACTAAATAAATAATATTAGCTTTCCTTTTCATCACGATCAGTATATGTATAAATACTTTTTTGAATAACTTTTCATGTATTTTCTCGCATATTTTTTCCCTTTCAAAATTAAAATTCTGTTTTATTATCTGTTTTTTTTTTGCTCATTTTAAATTATTATTATATGTTAATTACAACAGTATAATTTTACTGATATTTATTTGCATATATTTTTTGTTATCAATTTTATTTTTTTATATTTCTTCTTTTAATTTAATTATAATTTTATATTAAAATAAATTATAAAACCCGCGCATGTGATATAGAGAGTAAAAATATATGTAAAAAAACAGTAATAAGAATAAGAATATAACAAAAAAAAAATTCTTATAATATTTATTATTTTTTTTATAGATTATTATAATAATTTATATATGAATTATATAAAATATAATTTTAATGATTTAATATATATTTATTAAATTTAAAGAACATATGCAAAAAAAAAAAAACCATGTTCATTTGCGATTAATGCGAATGTACGTACATGAACTTTAAAGATGATAATCATCGCGCGTATTATTATATATGTTATAATATATTTAATTGCGGACCCCCAATAAATGGGTATTCTTATCAGCAAAAATTTAAGAAATAAATTTTTTTTTTTTTTAATGGCTAAAAATATAACATAACAATACAACAAAACAATTTAATTATATATGTATAGATAATTTTTGTTTTGTTTCTGAAAAACTGTTTTTTTTTTAACTATTTTTCTTATATATTATTATTACTATTTCAATTATTTTTTAACATCACACACTTTTTGTTTTTGTCTTTAATATAATATATGACCTTTTATTTTAATTTGTATATGCGATATGAATTTATGTAATGATCATCATGTGATATTGATCAGAATTTTAGATTGTAATATATGGAAAATAGTTAATTTATATTACTAAAAGTATATATAATTTGGAGATTTGAAATACTATCTACTTGGGATCTTTTTCTACCCAAATTTTAATTTGGTATATTTGGGATAACTAAAAATAGAAAGGCTTTATTGCGACAATTTATTAATGATATATATAATATCTTGAATATGTTATCATAATGCCATTTATGTGTTATTAAACATCCGCAAATAGATAGATTCATATAGATTTTTATGGTAAAAATATTCACAATTTTCAAATTGCGAGACAAAATTGACAATATAATATATCAATCTAAAATCGCCAATCCATACCAAATAGAAAAACTGTTGCGAATTTTTTCTATAATACCACCACGTATAATGCGAAATATATAATGAGAATATAAAATAAACGACTAATTTTCTTTAGCATTTCATTGTTAATTTCTTCAACAACTTAAAAAAAAAACAATTAATCAAACAAAATCATATACACATGTACATATATATATATAATATATTGATAACATTTTTATTATTATATGTGCTTATAATCGGATGTGTTATTATGCAAATTATTATTACTGAAGATATTGAAATATATAAAGGGTGATTTTTTAGCTATTATCTTTTTGGCAACACTATGGTTTAAACAGCTGACGCACGTTTCGTGTTTTGTTTCACTGTCAAACATCTTCGCAGTTTGGTCTATAATTTAATCATGAATCGTCTTACAATCGAACAACGCTTGCAAATTATTGAATTTTATTATCAAAATGCGTGCTCTGTTAAGAAAGTTCATCGCGACGAAATTCTGTTCAGCGACGAAGCTCATTTTTGGCTCAATGGGCACGTAAATAAGCAGAATTGTCGATTTTGGAGGGAATATCAGCCAGAAGCATTGCAACAGCTACCAATGCATCCAGAAAAAGTCACAGTTTGGTGCGGTTTATGGGCTGGTGGCATCATTGGACCGTACTTCTTCAAAGATGATGCATCGTAACGTAACGTAACTGTGAATGGTGAGCGCTACCGTGAGATGTTATCCAATTTGTTTTTTGGCCCAAAATGCAAGAGCTTGACTTGCATGACATGTGGTTTCAACAAGACTCGGTGCCACATGCCACACAGCACGCGCAACAATGGACTTATTGAGAGGCGAGTTCGGTGAACATTTTATTTCACGTTCGGGACCGGTCAATTGGCCGCCTAGATCGTGCGATTTAACGCCTTTAAACTATTTTTTGTGTGGCTATGTTAAAGCTCATGTCTATACAGACAAGCCCGCTTCAATTGACGCATTGGAAGACAAGATTGAAGCATTTATTCGTGAAATACCGGCCGAAATGTTGGAAAGATTATGCCAAAATTGGACTAAGCGGATGGACCATTTGAGGCGCAGTCAAGGTCAACATTTGCATGAAATAATCTTCAAACATTAAATTATATGGACCGTATCGTATCGATTCAAATAAAGATTTCATGCATTTTTCTGAATTTTATGTGTTTTTTTTTTTGAAAAACTTTCCTATAGCTTTTAAAAAATCACCCTTTATATTGTACATAAAATTCTATATCTTATCAGTTAGTAATATCATATAATAAATGATATATTTACGTAAATTTAATAATTTTATATTATATGTAATGAATATTATTGTTATTAATATATATATAAATGTATAAATATGTGTCCATGATCTTTCTCTAAGTGATGGCGAATGTGGACCGCGATATAATGACTAATATGTTTATTGAATTGCTATATATGTATGCATATAAATGGGAAAAACAAATTTGTATTTTGAATAATAATAGAAATTTAAATATATTTTTCTTATTAATATTCGTACTTTTTTTTATTTTTTGTTTAGAAAGATTATATGTTACAATTATATTTGTTTTTTTTTTTTTAACTTGACTTTTGACATTTTACATATGTTATAGAATAAAATGAATATTAATAATGAAAATTGAAAATATAAAACACACATTTCATTATTAAAATTTCATATTATATGAATTTTAAACAATGTACAAGAATATTTAACATTCTATCAGAAATCGCATATGTCATAATATTATGATTATTATCATGTACCTCTTATTCGTATTCGTTTCATATACAGTTTTAGATATGATAAACGCGTGTAATTCTTTTTCTTTTGTGAACCATAAAATTCCCTTAAAGTCCATCATACAAACTTATATAATCTCTGTGACTTATAAATTTGGAGTTTAACAAATCCCACACTGTGTATAAAAATTATAATAATGAATAATATATATTTTATTTGAGAATATATTGATTTTTTTTTTTATATGAATTCGTGGAAGAGTTTTTTTTTTTTGTTTTTATCGCAATTAAAATAAGAGGAATCTATAAATAATAATAATAATAATAATATATATTTTTTATAAAAATATATAAAATAATAATAATAAATAAACTATCCAATAATCAGTAATGACACAATTAATAATTATTAATTCTCCATCAATTTATTATTAATACAATATTCCATTTGTAAACAAGCGCGATCTTGCCTAGACACTTTAAATTGACGTATAATCTCATAAATAAATATTTTTTTGAATAATATATATTTAAAATGATCAGAGTTATAATTATAATTAATTAATTAATTATCTATATACTATATACAAAATAACATTTATTAATTTTTATTTTTTTTCGTTTTAATTAATCAATATATTGATTTATTATTATTATTGAGTTATTATTAATAATTAATCATATGTAAATTATTACCTCACTTTTGTTTAGTAAATACTTTTGTTTTTTTTTTTGTTAAAAATTGCAATTTTACACACACCTAATCAAAATACTATTATTAATATTTTTAATTATATATATATATGATTGTAGAATATTTCACTTGATAAAAATTATAAATTATTATAATAACAAAATAAGAGATACACAAAATTAATATACCCGCATAAGACTTTAATTATCGTAAATTAAATTAATTATATAATCATTTATATATAGAAACGTTATAACACCGTGACTTTATTCAAATAAATATATATAATTTATAGAGTCCTTATAAATAACAAAATATTTATTATATTATTATATTAAAAGAAAATTAAATTAATTTTAATTTACACAAAATTTTTTTTGATTTAAAATTCACTGATAAAAATAAAAACACACAATTTTTTTTATATGTTAAATTAATTATAATATTAATTATTATAATAATTTATAAAATATATATATATGTATGATTTATACAAAGTTCTTTTTGCAAATGATATTAAAAAATATTTAGCAATGCCAGATATATTTTAATCAATATTTTTTAGCGCATTAAAAAAAAAAAGAAAAATATAAATACTTTTATTTTAATGTATATATATATATGCGTGCGTACGTATTTTATTAATAATAATTTTTTAAGTATTTGTTTCTGTATAAAGAGAAATTATATATATTTTGAATGTATTATAATTGAGTTTATATTTAAAAAAAAAATAACAAATATTTTCTTCTATTAGCTGTTCTGTATATAGGCAATAAGTATATAATAATAATAAATTGATAAGATATATTATTATTGTTAATAAAATTTAAAAAAAAAAAACAAAAACAATATAAAATTATAATAAAAAATATTAATATATATTTATAATAAATATTGTTTTTTTTTAATAATAATAATTATAATAAATAAATAATACATAATAATATTAATAATGTATATAAAAAACATTATATCAATTATATTTTATTTATTATATACACTTTTTTAACACAAGATGATTCAATAAAAAAAAATCGATAAGTCAACAATTTCAATTTAAGTAAAACTCCGCATAACTATACGAATTTCCGATTTTATATACCTAGAGCTATTCTCAAAGGTGGCGGTTTTTTTTTTGCCTACATTGGAAAGGAAATTACACATAATTTAATTAATTAAATAATCATTTAATTATTTAAGTTTATAATAATTTTCTGTTTCTGTAAAAATAATCATTTTTTATAAACTAACGAATTTTGCTGGATAAGAAGAATTTTACAAATCAAAATTTAAATATTTAAATATTAATTAAAATTGCGTATTTTAAAAATGTTTTATTTTTCCCCCACATGCCAAAATTTACGCTTTAAAAAAATATTATAATTATAAAAATAGAATGGCACGCAATTTATTTGGTTTTAGGTGAAAGATAATCTTTAAAAAAAAAAAATTATATAAATAAACCTATATATTTTGAAAAAAAAAAAAAAAATGTGGGTTATAAACAAGAAGAGAATATAATTTAAATACCATAAAAAATTAAAAAATTGTGTTAAATAAATACACATATATATATATATATACATAATTATATAATTTAAAAATTAAATATAATAAAAAATAAAAAAGAATGATATGTTATAATTTTTAAAAATATATCTTTTTATTATATGATCATTAAATTTTTGTACATATTATAAAATTATAGAATTATGTGTATAATTATTTAAATACGCGACGATGAAAATTATATACTTTCTTATTATATACCAAATCATACCATTTTTTAGTGTTTTGATTTTCATTAAAAAACATTGTATATTTTTATGTTGATAAAAACAATTCGTATATATTATTTCGCTATATATATTATAATTGAATATTTGACCATATGCTAAAAAAAAAAACTATAATTAATTAAATTTAGAGATAATTGAAATAATTCCATTAAATCTTTTACTATATATATATTCATGACGATGTCTAAATATTATTTAATTTTTTAAATACACACTTGCCGAAATTATAAATAATCGCAATTTCAATCATATTTGAAAATAAATAACAAATCACACAAACACGCAATCAATGAACTTTGTTATATTCTTTTCTGGTTAAATTTATTTAATTATCTCTTGTATTTTTTTTTTATTTATTTTTATATTCGATTACGAGAATATTCGATGGAAAAAAGAAAAAAAATAATATTAGATGATTTTTAAGATTAAATTACAATTAATAAATTGTTTTTACAAATAAGATTTGGTCTGAGTGTGTTTGCGTAATATTTAAGGTATCCTCTCTTGGACTATATATTCTATATAAATAATATAAATTACTGATTGATAATTTTTCTTTTAAATTAATTATCTTATCTAAATGCTAAAAAGGATCATACATATAATATCTAAATTTAACATAATCCTTGCCAAAAAATTAATTATAATCAATTACTTGCTGTTTATTTCAAATATATAGTATTATAATATACATATAAGATAATCCATATCAATTATATAAACATGTTATTTTGGTTTAGCTGTTTAGATTTTGGTAATTGTATACAAAATAAACACCAAACAAAAAAAATTATATTTTTTAAATAAAACTTGATATTATATGTTTTTCCAAAATATAAAATTGTTAATTTGATAACCGTTTGACATTTACGTATGTAAAAATAATAATAATAATAAATTACGCAATTTATACAGAATTATATTTATTTTTTTTTTTAAATAAACCATTTAATTTATTTCTTTTTTTTTTTTATTTTTTGCTTATAGATTATATAATTTAAATGGTTAAAAAAAAATCAGAAGAACAAGAAGTGTATAGAAGAAGAAAATCTATGATCCGTGAATTCGCATATAATATATAACTGCCCTTTTGAATTTTAAAAATAAATATTTATATAAATAATAATGATTTATAATATTTATATTTGGACGTGCCTACCGCGGATCAATATAATGAATTGAAAATAAGATGTATACATTTTTTGTTACAGATAGTTGAATGATTTGAATGATATATTAAACTGCCTTCCTTCCTTTGTAATGGAGTTATATTCATTTGGAAAAGTCCATAGAAAATATTTTAACATCATCTGTAATTATTGAATGGATTCATTATACGTTTAATTAATTTAGTTAACTATATTAAGAATAACGGTTTATTTAATATCGACTGTAATTTATGAATTCTGTAGACATTTAAACAATTAATTCATATTTAAAATCTTTTAATAATATATATATTTTCTATTCCATATTCAAAAATTAATAAAAAACCTTAACGAATAGATAATTTTAAATTCCAAAAAAACCCTTTAATAGTTTATCAATCGTTTATTTTATTTAACATTTATGAGGATTGAAAAAGAAAAATATAAATTTTTGGTATTTTGTCAGTTTGATTTAAAAACCTTTTAAAATCAAACTTTTAAACTGAAAAAACACATTTCAATTGAATCCATAAAATTTCCAATTGGGAAATATTTTGTTTTTGTTTTGTAATTTATTTTATTTATTTTTTTTTTATCAGTCGCACAATTTATTTTATTTGTTTTCAAATGTGAAAAATAAATTAATAACAATAATAATAAAATAGAAAGAAAATCATTAAAGGAAAAATGTTATCTTAATTAATAAAATAAAAACTAACGTTTAATATATAAGTGTATTTTGTTAACAAAAAATTTTGTCTAAATAATATTTATAGAAAAAAACAACATTCATTTTTGGTGTAGATATAAAAGGAAGAAAAAAAAATTTAATCACAAAAACAACATGCAACAAACACATTTCTATAATAAGCACTTCATCATCAAGGTTACAAGTATATTTTTAATAATATTATTATTAATCATCGATTGCCAACATCAGGTAATTGCAGGTGATATTAGTACAATAAATAATACTGTAATACATTCATCGATAAATAGCACTAATAATAATAATATTACAAGTAATGATGGAATACAATCAACATCATCATCATCATCGTCTATGTCGCTATTATCACCATCCCCATCGTCTGAATTATCATCATCATCATCATCATCGTCTACACAATCAATAATGGAAGAGATTATTGGCGGCGGCGATGATCCACATTCAGATTTGTTAAGTAAAAATGATAGTAAAAATTCAAATGAAATGCAATTACCCGATGCTAAGGCTGTTGAACAAGAACATAATAATTCAATGGCTATATTTTTTGTATTATGTGTTATTGCATTGGGTATATTATTGATACATATGATGTTACAAACAGGATTTCAATATTTACCCGAAAGTACGGTTGTCGTATTTTTGGGTGCATTAATTGGATTATTTATAAATTTACTATCGAATAAAAATATAGCGAATTGGAAACGTGAAGAGGTATTTTCACCGACAGCATTTTTTCTTGTACTATTACCACCGATTATTTTTGAATCCGGTTATAATTTACATAAAGGAAATTTTTTTCAAAATATTGGTTCGATTTTGGCATTTGCCATTGTGGGTACAACAATATCGGCGTTAGTCATTGGTGCCGGTATTTATTTGTTGGGTTTGGCTGATGTTGCATATCGTTTAAATTTTGTCGAATCATTTGCATTCGGATCGCTGATTTCCGCCGTTGATCCAGTTGCAACTGTTGCTATTTTTCATGCATTGGACGTTGATCCCATATTGAATATGTTGGTGTTTGGTGAAAGTATATTGAATGATGCAATATCAATTGTGTTGACAACAACCATATCGAATATACCAACGCATGAACATACAGCGGGAACGGGTGAAGCTATTCTCACCGCCTTTTATTCATTTTTTACAATGTTTTTTGCATCGGCCGGTATTGGTGTTGTTTTTGCATTAATCAGTGCATTACTATTGAAACACATTGATTTACGAAAGCATCCATCATTGGAATTTGGATTAATGTTAATATTTACGTATGCACCGTATGTTCTGGCTGAAGGTATTCATTTATCTGGTATTATGGCAATTCTATTTTGTGGTATTGTTATGTCACATTATACACATTTTAATTTATCAACGGTTACCCAAATAACAATGCAACAAACAATGCGAACGTTGGCGTTCATTGCCGAAACATGTGTATTTGCCTATTTAGGTTTGGCAATTTTTTCATTTAATCATCGTTGTGAGCCGGCACTAGTCATATGGTCATTAATATTATGTTTAATTGGACGAGCATGTAATATATTTCCATTGGCATGGTTTGTCAATAAATTTCGTGAACATAAAATTACAAATAAAATGCAATTTATTATGTGGTTTTCGGGTTTACGTGGTTGTATATCTTATGCATTATCATTACATTTAGAATTGTCCAATGATGAAACAAGGCGTGTTGTTATAACAACAACATTGATTATTGTATTATTTACAACATTAGTATTTGGTGGTTCAACAATGCCATTATTAAAGTACTTATCACCAAATCGTGCAGCATCACGTAAAAAACGAAATTCTTTGTCTGCAGCAGCAGCATCCGCATCCGCGTCATCATCCGCGTCTAATACACGTAATGGTCGTCGTAATCGTCGACGTGAACAATCCATTTCATTGAGTAAAACACGTGAATGGGGTAATGCCATTGATTCGGAACATTTATCAGAGTTAACCGAAGAGGATGATATAAGTTTTGCAAATGCACGTTTAGTTGGTTTTGCCAAATTAGATCGTAAATATTTTACACCATTTTTTACTAGACGTTTTACAACACAAGAATTACATGATTGTAAAAGTCAAATGACTGATTTAACCAATAAATGGTATCAAGCAATACGTGTATCACCCGAACACAGTGATGATGAACAACGTCATATAATTGGTAGTGGTGGTGGTGGTAGTTCAAGGGGTGGTAGTACCGGTAGCATAAATGGAATCCATGTGAATTCTTCAAATAATACTAGTCAAACAAATTTAAATATTATTAAATCATAATGGAGACAACAAATAAATAAATGGGGTTTTAGACATCCCTTAAAACACCCACACACACACACAAATATTTATTAATTTAATTTATTTATTAATTTATTATATATTCATTGGAATTTTATTCAACATATTACTTTATTTATATAATTATTTATTAATTAAAATGATCAAGATCCTGTGAATTTTATATGCTGTGAATTTATTTATTTAAATAGATAGATAGATAGAAATATAAATTAATATCTGAATTGGATCAGGAAAAAAAATAATAATAATAATAATAATATTGCTTTAAAATTAATCAAAAATCATAAAATGTATTTGAATAATTTGGAAGCTTGGCTTTTTTTTTGTATAATTTATAAGAAAATTATTTGTTAAAACAAATTTAAAAGGTATTAATGAAATGAGAAAATTTTATATAAATTACTTAAAATATAATAATTATAAATATTATTTTGAAATGAACTATATATGGTAGATGTGAGAAGAGGCTGTGAAATATTTATTATATTAAATATTTACGCGCGTTCGGGTTTAATAATATTTCTGTATTATTATAAAATAGTTGATTATAATCTATTTTTTTGTTTGTTTTGAATTACCCTTAACTTAACTTATTTTTAGTCTATTATAATGACAAATCGATTTAATTTTTTCACATGTAATTGAAAAAAAATATAAATATTTTCTTTATTAATAATTAAAAATTAAATTTAGTATTAATAATAAATTCAGTATTCTTTTTGTTTTGTGGATTTTGCACAATTTTAATTATAAAAACATCAAATACATTTCCTAAATTACCAAACAAAATACCAAAAATTAAATAATAACAAAAATATAAACAGCACAATTTTAAATTTAATAACAAAACAAAAAAGACATGCCGTGCGTGAATTTTTTTTTGTTAATTACACACACATATAATATAAGAATGTATTTTTTGTTATGTATTAAACAAAATTTAAGTTATTTGTATATATATATGAAAATAAAAAATATATTATTATTGAATAAAATATAATTAAATAAATTGTTTATTATTAAATTATCATATGTAGCTTATTAAATTCTATTTGCATTATTTGAATCAATTCAATCAATTGCTTTCATATTTCATGGATGAAGACAATTTGGAAATCTCTCCATTGCGAGGTTCAAAAGATATAGCAGATTTTCCCACAATATAACGATTGAAAATAACTCATCAGGGCCGTAATTAATAAATAATGGAAAATTGAGAAAAATTGAATTTCAGAGTCCATTTAATGAAACGTGGAAACCCAAAATGTTTCTTATAAACTTTCTGAAGATGAACCGTCTTTAAGAATTTTGGATTTTTATTGATTCTATTCCTCATTCATACAAAATTCCTCTATTCCTTCTATTCCTCAGTCATTCATTACAACATTTTACTGACTCTCCCTCAGTAGTTTAGATATTTTGCCTTTACACAACGATGACTGAAGATATCTATATATTATTAATAATTAATCCAAATCACAATATTATTTAGAATATTTGAATCGTTTGCATGACAATTACATATATTTTGAATAAAACACACACACACACACACGCACACACATTATTTTAATAGAATTATAAAAAAATTACTGTTAAACGCAACGAAAAAACAACAAAACAATTGGATTATTAGTATTTATATTTATTTATTTATATATTCTATATAAAATTTTTCCTTCCCATACATATTATATCTATATGATAATAGAGAATTGGTATAATAATAATATAAGATAAATTTTGATGAAAACAAATCTTCTTCTTGCGTCTAGTGTTATTGGTTACATTTATGACTTTACGTGTGTCTTTTATATATTTATATTTCTATTATTATTATTATTATTATTATTATTATATCATAATATAAAATCAAAATTTCTCACACATTTTTTATACAAAATAAAAATATGCGAGTGAAATGATATATAATATAATAATATGTATTGTATATATACAAAAATAAGATAGTTATCATTTCTGAAATGTCTAATTTACATAGATGTAATTATATGCCGTATTATAACTAAACTTATTATTATATTTATGTATGTAATATGTGAATTTCTGTCGTTGATTATAAAATATTTACTATTTTTTTTATTAAATAGCGTGATTTTTGGAACAATATATAATAATTATTATTTTTACCATCATCAAAATATAATTATGCGCGTTTATATAATTAATTTATTTATCAAAAATATATAAATTATTTTTAGATAATAAAAAAAAAGGTTAAGAACCTAATTATATTTGTTTCTGCGACTATTATTATTATATAATTTAATCAGGTCATATATAGAAATATTTAAATTTAAACTATATATAAAATTTGATCTATGGTTTTACAGTTTAAATAAAACTCTGTATAATTTTCTAATAGAATTTCCTTAACCACATTATACAGAATTTCCTGAAGAATATTATAGAGATTTTCCTTAAGGAATAGTTTTCTATAACTTTCTTAAGGAAGTTTTCTATAACTTTCTTAAGGAAAATCTCTATAATACTCTTCAGAAAATTCTGTATAATGTGCTTAAGGAAATTCTTTGAAATTTGCGAGGAAATTTGCATTTAAGTTATAGAAAACTTCCTTAAGAAAATTATAGAGAATTTCCTTAAGAATATGATACAGAGTTTTGTTTAGAACATTATAAATAATATCCTTAAGAAAATTATACAGAATTTCCTTAAGAAAATTATACAGAATTTCCTTAAGAAAATTATACAGAATTTCCTTAAGAAAATTATACAGAATTTCCTTAAGAAAATTATACAGAATTTCCTTAAGAAAATTATACAGAATTTCCTTAAGAAAATTATACAGAATTTCCTTAAGAAAATTATACAGAATTTCCTTAAGAAAATTATACAGAATTTCCTTAAGAAAATTATACAGAATTTCCTTAAGAAAATTATACAAAATTTCCTTAAGAAAATTATACAGAATTTCCTTAAGAAAATTATACAGAATTTCCTTAAGAAAATTATACAGAATTTCCTTAAGAAAATTATACAGAATTTCCTTAAGAAAATTATACAGAATTTCCTTAAGAAAATTATACAGAATTTCCTTAAGAAAATTATACAGAATTTCCTTAAGAAAATTATACAGAATTTCCTTAAGAAAATTATACAGAATTTCCTTAAGAAAATGATCCAAAATAAGTTCTTTAAACGCAATTAAACAAAATTAATTTAAATAAAATATATTATATAAAGAAAAATTTCCGAAACAATTCTATCTTACGGAAAACTTTGCATCTTTTTTAAGTTTATAGAAATTGTGGATGATTATAGGCACCTTTGTTCCTCAAAATAAGAATAAAAATTTGTTCCTCAAAATAAGAATAAACTTCTAAAATGTATGATGTTTAAATTACTATTTGAAAATTTACCCTGGATGTGCAATAATATACAATTTAATCCGACACCAGAAATGTTTAAATACCTATATATATATAATGAAAAAAAATTAAACCATTCGCATTTAACGACTTGCAATATATAAGTTTACAAATTACAACTTTATTTATATAAAGTTATATACACAATTGAATTCAAGATTATGCAATACACCTGCAATATTGCATTTAAATTTATGAACATATAATAATAATAATAAGTGTATGGTATATACAATGATTGCAATTGGTATCTTGAAATGAATTGATGAATGTGTTATTGTGTATGTTTTATATTATACATATGTGGATAAAACAGCCAAAAGATATTTTAACATTAATTTATGTTGCATCAACTATCGTACAAATACCTGCGATAAAATTTTGATTTAGAAAATGTAATGTAATATGATTATTATTACATAATTTGTTGCGATGCATTTAGCATCTGATATATATATTGAATTGCGTTTACATTTAATCAATAAAAACTAACAATATAGTTGAAAGGTATTTATACTGAAATTAAAATGAATTATATTATATGGTATATATAAATTAAATAGATAACATCATGCCAATTATTTGTAAAAATGCGGTATATAGACAGAGATATATTGAGATGAAAATATTTCTATTATTTTGAATTTATGAATAACTTATATAGAATTTCCTTCAAGAAAATTATACAGAATTTCCTTCAAGAAAATGATGTAAAATGCGCTTCAGGAAAATCATATATAGCATCGTTAGTCCTCCAGGAAAATTACCTTCAGGAAAGTCATATAAAATTTCCTTCATAACAAAGTTATACAGAATTTCCTTCGGTAAAATCATAGAGCTTTTCCTTCCAGGAAACAATGTAGAATTTCCTTCATGAAAATTATACAAAATTTCGGATTTCATAAATGTACCGTCTCAAAAACAGTCGAATGTATAATGATATGAATGGGATTTAATTCGGAATATTCACATGCTCATAATTATCCTTATCGCATTCATCGTTGAAACATTTTCTTTTATTACATTTATAATTTATTGCCGACAGTGTTTTATATACCTTAAAATATATATATATATATATATACAGAAATAGATAGATAGACGGACGAATGCGATACGATATTCAATCAATGTTTTTTTTTTATATTATATATTTTTCATTAAACGCATATCTACACTATATATCATATATATATATAAATAATACAATGCATAAATGCACGTATCGTTCAACATGAAATGCTATATATTCTATCTATAATATATGTATATGAATTTTGTTAACATCATATTGATTTTAGTTAATATTCTTATTATTTATGGTATATATCATCATCAGCAGCAACAAGTATTAAAATAAATTAAATATATATATATTTATATATGTATACAAACAAAATTTAGTAACTTACACACCTTTGTATATTGTTTCGTTTTTTTCTGAAAAACCACCTCATAAACAATTCGTATCACTGCCTCTAGTATACTCCAAAGGATATGAATGGGATATCGGGACGAAGATTAGAATGCAAGATGTTGAAAAAGATACAAGAATGCGATATCGTCGGGAAGATAAGAACCAAATATCGCGAGGAAGATAAGAATACAAACATCGCGAAAAAGATAACAATGCAATATCGCGAAGAAGAGATATAAAAGCAAAGATATATTTATCGCGAATTTATCATCAAGAAGATGTATATGAAAGCAGCAATTCCGCGTATTGCTGATTAAATTACAACATATTATATTATCGTCAATTTAACCTCTGCGGAAGAGAAATATAGAACTATTAAAAGTACTGAAAATCTTCCAAATGTTTGTGGGGCAATATATGCAGTGTCGCGGCTTTTCAAAATCAAATAATTAAATATATATATACGCACGTAATAAATTTATGTATGCAAGCAATATACAGCGAGGTATCAAATACACAACACATAAATTTACCAATAAATAAATATACAGAACTCATATATAGTATTATATATATATATATATATATATAAATGGTACATATAAATAAAAGATGATGAAGAAGAATTATATAACTTTCTTAAGTTAACTTTAAAAAAAAAAAAAAACTCTTATATATACAAAATAGAAAAAACCAAAAAAAAAAAGCTTAAACCATCGGTGGCGGTGGCGGGTCGACCTTCTTTATTTTTATATACCATATATTTATAATAAATGTAGAATTAAAGAATTTTCAATTTTATTTATATTTATATTTTTACTTTAGTCGATGAGTATCTTTTGAAGTGTTTGTTTGTGTGCTTTTCCTCATATTTATTTATACTTTGTTTTAATTTAAGTTGGTAAATTTATAAAATTGTAATAACCGCGAATTGTTTTATTTTTTCATATGTAAATAATCGCATATAAATCTATTGTATATATGAATAGATAATCTTCTTCTTCTTCTTCTTCTTCTTAGGTGTGAATTTTTAAATCGGATATGATTTTTTCTTGTTGTTCTTAATTTTATAACGCTATATAATTGTATGTTAAATAAAATTTCTTATACGTATACATATCATTTTCAAATATTTATATAACTTGTTGGTTTTCATCAATTGATTGGCGGCAGTACATTTTTTGTGATCGTGGTTTTATAGTTTTTTTTTTATGGTTTAAAAATAAAAAAAAAAAGGTGAAAAACTAACAAGAGAAATATAATTGAAATTTTTTGTTTAAAAGATTTATTTATATATATTTATATATAGAATAGATTGATGTTTTGATTATTTATATATTTTGTATTTGTTTTTAAGTGTTAAGTATAACATATAACTTATAAGAATATATTTATTATTATTAACGATTATAAGCTCGTGTACAAGATATTTAGTTTTTTTTTATCTCAATATATATTATATACTTTTCGTGATGTATCTGTTTTTTTTTGTGTGTGTTCTTTTAACGTGCGGACATTTTAATAGATTATAATGATTAAGTGTTTTTTTATTTGATGTTTTTTTTTTTAATTTGTATTTATTTAGGAGCTTCTCTATAGAATTATAATATAATGAATAATTATTTATTTACCTTTTTTTATAAATAAATTTTGCCATCAATTTCAAATAGATTCATTTGAATGCGGAATAAAATTATAAATTATAATTACGGTTTTAAATTACAAAACAATTTATTGATTTTGAAGGATTTATTTATTTATTTTTTTGTTATAATTTTATTATTTTAAAAGAAGTTCTTATTCACTTTTCTTTTATATATAAATATTTTAATTCGTTACAGTATAGAGATTCGCTTCTTTTTTATTATTGGATATTTTTTGTAATATAATAAACAAAATAGTTTATGATTTTACCTTTTTTTTTTATCTTAAAAGTTAATTATATATCGCTACATATGAATATAATAATAATAATATATAAATACTTTAAGAACTATTAAATGGCTTTTTCTTTTTATAATAATAATAATAATAATAATAATAATTTTATATTTATGCAATATTATAATTTTCATAATACGCGATGTATATATATATTTTTTTTAAATATATACGTAAAGGTAATAAAAAAAAAATGTGTAATTTTTTTTTTGTATTATATATTCACGCGTAATTTTTTTTTTCCTTTTTGCAATACACAACACAGTCATATTATATTAATGCAGAAAATGTGTCTTTTTCTGTCTGCGGATATTTTTATGGATTTTTAAATTAAAAAATATATGTTGTTTTTTTTTTTTTTATTGAAAATGCAAAACAATAAATTACTATATATATTATAATGAATATTGGAAGTCATTATATGTATTTTTATTTTATAACTATTATTTTTCGCAACGATAAAAATTTAAATTAAAAATAATAAACGCGATGTTTATATATATGAATATATAATAAGTGTGATGAGATTTTACGTGCGTAATGTTTTAAATATATAAGTTTAAATTGTTATGAATCTTTTGTATTATAGTTCATTAATTTCATGAGTCTATGAAAACGTATATTTATTGAATATAAAAATTGGAATAAATATAGTTGAAGGGGTTAGAATAAGAATCGAAAAATGATTCCCTGTACTATACAAATTCTATTCCATTTCCAAAATCGATGCGGACTTATTATTTGTTTAAACAATATTTTCTGCATTGTTCAGTTTCTTAAATAAAATTTTTACTGTTTCCTTTCAATCACTGTTTTTTGATTTTCCGAAGAGAATTTCTAAATCTTTATGTTAATGCTTTAATTTATTATGTTTGTAAGAAAAAGATTTAGTCGATAAAATACGACATGAACTTTTCTCAATATACCTTCACCCGAGATACATTTCCTATAGACGCTACATTGAACAATTCAAACAATCTCTCGGATTACAATCCCGATTACTGCAATTTCGCTTAATCAACTTCAGTTTTTAATCCTTTTTGATTGTCTGCCAAACAATTTATCGTACAAGTTGTTTAGGTTATCAATAAACACCTGTTCTATTATATCCTCCTTCGCCAAAAACTAATTTTATTTTCTTTTATAATGCCGCAATCTATAATATAAATTCTATATAAGAGTTTGCAATATATATTGCAGATAATTAAAAAAAAAAATACATCAACTTTCGTTTACTATACATATAAAAAAATATATTTATTAGAATATAGATTTCGGTCAGTAACTTTCTACAATTCTATATTTCTAATATCCATATATCCAAAATATATATTTATTTTCAATGAATAAAAAATAAAAACATATATCAATAAAAATACAAAATAAATTACATAACTATTAATAATTAATATATTCAAACATTAACATATTTCTTTAATAATAATATATATAGAAAGAAATAAAATAAACCGCATTTTGCTAAATCCAAAAAAAAAAAAAACAAATTAAAATAAAAAGTATGTTATATAACTATATATATATTAAACTAATTTTTGGTAATCGATCAATTTATAATTGCAAAAGAGCCGTTTTTTATTTTAAAGTCATATATTATTGAAAAACTTTCTTTATATTATTTGTAAATGAACAATAATATTTATTAATTAAAAAAATGTTTTTTTTTTTATTTGTCATCAAATGGATATTTTTAATACGATTGAATTACTACTATATATTGAGTTATGAATATTTTTTACTTTGTATATTTCTTATACCGCATATCTATCAATATAAATGTGAAAATTGTATTGAAACATTGCTGCGAATTATAAAATAGATTTTTTTTTTTTTATTTACAGTTTTAATTTTATATTTCTTCGTATAAAATTAAATTCTTTATACTATTTATATGCGATGATAATATAAAATATGTTCAAAGTTAAAAACAATATAATATAATAAGTAAAGAAATTTTTTTTTCACAAGGTATTCAAAAAAATATGGTATTTCTATATAAATTATACAATTGGCAGTTGTTGTATTGTATATATAAAAATAAAATACGCGCATAATAACAATACAAGAAATTATATAATTAAGAATTTATTAAGATACAATAATAATATATATATAATTTATTATATACAGATATATATCTATAATTAAATGGATTTGTTTGTACATATAAAAAAAAAGAAAAAGAATGATATTTTAAAATAATATATATTATATAGTGTTTGTGAACATTTTAAATATAAAGAAAAAAAAAGTGTAATTTAAAACTAAAATAATGAAGATATAAAAATTTAAATCATGATAAATTGATTGAAGATTGATGGAGAAATACCTCAACTGTAAAGAACTATATAAATAATATATATAAATAAAGTGCTAGACTTTGTGGCGATTATCTACAATTTTAAAATAAAAAAAAAACCATAATATAATATAATATAATAATATAAACGAATTGCGATGATAGCTGGTATATATAATTCAAGAAAAATAAAATTATTTTAAATTTATAGAAACATTAAATAATAATAATAATAATAATAATATTATAATATATATATAGATTACAAATAAAAGATATATGCAAATTGCAAGGTTCATTACTTCAAAATTTACCTTATTGATTGTATATTAAAAGTAAATGTATTTATTACAATAAAAAATTTTTTTTTTCATATTCAAGAACTTTATATTACAAACAAAATAAAAAAAAAACAAAAAACACGAATAACGAAAACCGGCAAAACATCAACAAAAGACATGGAAAATTATTAAATTAAAAGAAAATATATACATATATTTATATATATATATATATATATATAGTTATTGAAATTAAATTTTCATGCTTTTCATGTTTTAAAAAAAAAAGTCACGTAAATTTATATATAATTTATCTTATTTTATATATACATTTTGCGTATATATCTATTTATATAAAAAAAATTATTGAACGAATGGGGCGATATGCTTATAAAAAATAAATAAACATGGAAAAGAAGATTCTCAAGCATATTTCAGAAAATATTATCGTGATTTTTATTATAATTTTACTAAATTATAGTATAACAATTGATGGATACGCTATTGAAAAATCTGGTATGTATATATAAAAATAAATAAATAACGATATTTATTTTTGCATATAT
Source organism: Dilophus febrilis (assembly GCA_958336335.1). Classification (NCBI taxonomy): domain Eukaryota; kingdom Metazoa; phylum Arthropoda; class Insecta; order Diptera; family Bibionidae; genus Dilophus; species Dilophus febrilis. The sequence goes on from OY284471.1 coordinate 37,061,985, forward strand.
TTTTTTAAATTTTATTTATATAGATAATAATAATATAATTTTAAATTTATTATTAATATCTCTATTTTGTTTTGTATATATATTTTTAAATTAATATATAATGATATATAATTTATATATTGATGATTGGTTTTTATGCGGTACATATAGTAAATGGGATGTACTAAAAATTATATTCATTTAAAACATTTATATAAAATGTGGTTCATTACACTAAAAAAAAAAAGTTCTAATACTACATAATAAAATCAAAATTTGGAGTTGTAGTAAAAACATCATAACTTGGGAACCCGATGAGTTAGAATAACGATCAGGGATGGGTTTGATAGATAATGAAATTCTCTAAAAACGTTCTTTATTAATTAAATGGGGTAATAGAACAAATTCTAAGGTAAAAATCTAAAAATGTGAAAGATTGTCAATTTATCCATACATTTTGTTTAAAGACCCATTAATATTATTGTAAATTCGGAAAATTCAGCTTATTTTACTTCAGATTCACCCTTAAAATTAATACACCTTCATGGAAATTTCACACCTAAAAATTGAAATGATTAGAGGTTGATTTTTACTAATTACAGATTAAAAAATATTTTTTTATTATGTAAGGGTTTTCGGAAAACATCATAACTTGGGAACCCGAAGAGTTAGAATAACGTTCAGGGATGCGTTCGATAGATAATTAAATTGTCTAAAAACTTCGCTTACTGATCAAATAGGATTGTAGAACAAATTCTAAGGTAAAAATCTAAAAATGTAAAAGATTGTCAATTTATCCATACATTTTGTTTAAAGACCCATTAATATTATTGTAAATTCGGAAAATTCAGCTCATTTTACTTCAGATTCAACCTTAAAATTAATACACCTTCATGGAAATTTCACCCCTAAAAATTGAAAAGCTTTAACTTTTTTTTTTTGGTTTAATATTCTTAAAGCATGAATTATTATTTTTATTCTTTCTGTCGATTATTGTAAATATATATCTTAAAATATATAAAAATTAAAATAATAGATTGTATAAATAATAAATAAATATTTAATAACACGCAGCACAATATTTGAATATATATTTATATTATATTTATACTGCGATGATTTTCGAGATGAGAAAACAAATATATAGATAGATGCTTTATAATACTATATATTGTACGACTGGAATACTTGTATATATTGTATAAATAAAAAATAAAGAATTTGCTTAATAAATATTTGAAAAATTATTATATAATTATTAAAATATTCGCATATATAATTTAAATTTTTTAAACTTAAATTATGCATGACTGAGCGACGTATACAGAAGTACCATTTCGTTATTTTAGTTCAATTATTTAAGTTATACTAATATTTTTATTTACTAAGATTCAGTGTTATTATTATTTTGTTTACTATATATAGAAATCATAAAGTATATTATATACTCTCATGAAAACTATAATTGCTTTTGAATTTGGTCAATTGGTTTTGTTATTATATTTATACAATAATAAATATCGCCTCAGGTGGTTTACAGTCTATTAAATTGAATCAAAAAATCTATATATATATATATATATATATATATATATATATATATATATATAATATATACGCGTGGACTTTAGAAAATGTTGAATGCTGTCATATAGATAGATAGTTGATGTAATATATATCGAGACAATTTGAAATCAAGATCATCGCGTCAACTATAATCGGAAAATAAATGTTAAAATATTTCCCATTTGTGTATTTATGTGAAATTTAGAAAACCATTCTATAAATTCATTGGAAATAAAATTCAATTATAAGGACATTTTTTCTTCAATTCATTGATTTTATTGACAGTATAATTAAATTCACCAAAAATGTTTTTTTTTATATTGTTAAATTAATAGCTAAAATTATAAATTTTTATATTTTAAAATGTGTTAACTTTTTTATATCAAATTTTTGTTTAACATTTAAAAATAATTATATATAAATCTATATTAAACCCCAAATCGCAATATTATTATAGATGTATCAATGGCATTTCCAAAAAAAAAAAAAAAAACATTAATTTTCACAATTCATCTAAATTTTACTCATTAAATCATATTCAAACCATAAACAAAACTAATATATTTAAATGGAATACTTTAAGAAACCTTCATTTCCTACACAAAATTCATCACACAACCGCATGCATTCGAGTATATATACTAAATAAAAAAAACGTATTACCTTATGGAAAAAAAAAGTAATTTAAATATGTAGTATTTGAAAAAAAAACTATTTGCAAAACAATAAAAATGCATTTATGTAAATTTTGATTATCTTATATATATAAAAAAAAACTTTTACGATTTAATATACCACGAACCCGCGCCCGCCCATGACCAAAACGTTTATTATAAATTACTTTTTTTTTGTTGACATACGGTAAAGAAAAAGATTTTGTAATATATTCATATATTATTCATATATAATATAGTATTAATTATAAATATATTCAATTGCAATAAATCAGATGCAGAATCTACGAATAAGTATATTTTTAATCATTTGGATATCCATTAAAATATTCCCATATTGTATATTGTATACCTTTACCTTACCTACATATATGATATACGCGATATATATATATATATATATAATGACAGATTATATCATCAATGTTCTTATGGTCGTCCAGTCCACCGGTATTGTGTGACATACGAATTTTTCACTATATCATTTATTCAATATAATATATACAATATACAGAAAATATATTATAAATATCTATCCATCCATCCACCATATAAATATTTATATACATAGAGGTTTATAGATATGGATGCGGAGAGTTTAAAATATAACTGTAAATTGACATAAGTTAAGCTTTGCTTTCATGCGCGTTCATAAATATATAATTTAAAGACTTTTTTACCTTTTGCTTTTATTATTATATAATATTATATAATTATATATAGATATCGTATTCGTATTTAAGTATATATAAATAACTATATACATAGTATAAGGTAAATGTATACATTAAAAAATCTTTCTTATATTGAATGTAAATTTTATATATCCCATCATCAATTTCTTTCATACATATATTTATTTATTTATGTTTGCTGCAAGCAATGCACATTCATACATTTTTTTTAAATATCTATAGTTCATGTTTTGTATTCGCGCACTTGTCAGTCATGAGTTGTTTGTTTTTTTGTGTCTTGGGTTGTCCCTAGTTTTTGTGTGGAACAAGGATTTAACAGAACAAGGATTTGTTCACTTATATTAATTCAATCAATATTTGTATCAAGCCCTAAAAATTCTGGGAGCATAGAATAAACCGTATAGGACTATAGGCGCATGCATAATAATCTTAAAAATACGCAAATTATTTTTGGTTTCATTTATTCGGAAATTTTGTATAATTTTTTAAGGAAATTTTGAATAATTTTCTTAAGGAAATTTTGTACAATTTTCTCAAGGAAATTCCGTATAATTTTCTTAAAGAAATTCTGTATAATTTTCTTAAGGAAATTCTGTATAATTTTCTTAAGGAAATTCTGTATAATTTTCTTAAGGAAATTCTGTATAATTTTCTTAAGGAAATTTCGTATAATTTTCTTAAGGAAATTTCGTATAATTTTCTTAAGGAAATTTCGTATAATTTTCTTAAGGAAATTTCGTATCATTTTCTTAAGGAAATTCTGTATAATTTTCTTAAGGAAATTCGGTATAATTTTCTCCAGGAAATCTTGCTTATTTTCAAATAAAATTCTGTGTAGTTGCCTAAAGGAGTTTTATATGATTTTCTAAAGGGAATTTTGTTTGATTTGCTAAAGGAAATCCTGTGTAACTTTCTCAAGAAAATTTTACTTAAAATTTTCCTAGTTTAAAGTCTATTTAATTCAATGTATATTTCCTTCAAAAGGAATTGCTATTGCTCAACTAAAAATAAACTTATAATAACTTTAAAAATGTAAAAACCATCTCATCGCTAAGTATGAGATACTTTTAATTCTATACGTATGAAATGTTTTATTCTTTATATAAGAATATATATATATTCTGTTTCTATATTGCATTTGTAAATTTACTTATGCTTATATTTACTTATATATTGTCTCTATATATATACATTTTAATTCTACAATTTTTCGTTTGTACAATAAACTCCAATATATAAATACTATACTATATACTTTATATAATATCATATAACAAGCAATAAGTCTTAAGAAGTGTTTATGTGTGTACGAGAAGCGATGAACACAAAAAACAAAAAAAAAATTATGTTTTGAAAGAATATAATTGTGGTAAAAAATAATAATTGTGGTAATGATTGATGTGCGAAGACGATAGATATTTGTGATTATTATATAATATATTGTTATATATATATATATATGCATTTGTTGAAGAAATGTATTTATTATTTTTTATATATACATATACCATTAATTTGAAAAAAAAAAACATTATTCTTTTTATATTCACATAAATATAAAAGTATATATGTAAAAAAGAATGAAGGAAAGGTAATAATAATAATAATAATGATAATTCTAATTATTATATTATAATATTATTTACAATATTGTTATAATATTATTATTTGTTGTATTACAACCTTTTTTTTTTGTTCTAAAACAAACATACATTACATATACACACGTATATATTATATATGATTGCATTGTCTATATTATATTGTATAATGTGATAAATGCAAATCTTTTTGTTCACCTCACTTATTTATTTGTACATATAACATACGCAGTACATATAACATACGCAGTAAAGTTAAGATTTAATAATGTAATAATAAAGTCATCATCATAATGCACATAATTATAGAATAGTATTATTCTTATATAAGTTAAATGTATTAATCATATTACGATATTATCTAAAGTAATGCTTTTCATGACATGCCGACGGCAGACGACGGCAAATGTCAAATTGAAAATACATGCATTTCAATGGCGGTGCTTTTTATGAATATTGGACGGCGGACTGACGGCGGACTTTGATATTTTTTCTTCTATTGCCGACGGCTGACCGTCGTCCAAACTTGATTTTTCATTTTATTTACATTTTATTTAATTTTTATGATTTAATTTCATAATAATAAAATAGCCAGTTAATTTACAAACTAATAAAAAATGGAATTATTTAGCAGCAATTATTAAATTTCGGTTTTTTTATCCAGGCAAAATGAATTTCAGAAAAAGCACATTTTTTTTATATATCACATATATCATAATTTGATATATAAAATATTTTCATAGAAATCCAGGCTTAAGGAAATGTAACTACCGCATATAAGTTTATAGCGTAAAAGCAAAAAAAAAATAATAATTCTTAACATAATGTGATATAATATATTTTTTATATACAACAATACTATATAGAAAATTGTATTCATATATGAATTATAGATGTAATTATTTTTATCTATATGGTTTTTGGTATTTATATAGGGAAGTAATTGCGGTTTATCACACCTTTTATATATTATAAATACAATTTTATATAAAATTTGACTTTGAGGTATTTATAAACTATATAAGATAACCATAAGATAAGCAGCTATATATATATTTAAAATGTCATTAAATTTGTGTGACAATAATTGAGAAGTTGTATAAAAAGTTCTATGTTCTTATGGGTATAAGGAAAATTCAACATTTATCACTTAAAAAATCAACGTTTCTTTTTAATCGTAGACTCTCTAAAGTATATAATATCAAACACAATTATTATTTGTTATTATATATTCTTGGTATTTCTTGATTGTATACAGAGAATTTTTCAGTATTACACGCATTATAATGGATTTTTTAAGTTGATATACCAATAGTATAGTAGTGTATAATAACAATATATTGATATAATGCTTTGATATTGATATCTAAATCACGCACATGGAATTCAATGACATTCTAAACAAATGATAGAGATATATGTTTATATATACAAAACAATTTCTTTATGCGCTTTATATAAGAAAAATCATGAAACTATTTCTTCTTTTTTTATGTTTATTAACTATACAATGTACAATTCTATTTATTTATTTATTTTTTTTTACAAACAAATAATTATATATATATATACTTATGCTCATCATTTTTCCATATTCTATACAATTGTTTATTTAATTTATTAATATATATATATAATAGGATAATAGTAAAATATCTGCGCTACCTGTTTAAAATGTTTAATATAGAATATATATAGTTGAACAAACTCAATCAATCATTCAATTTTTTTTTTTATATTTATATTTTAATTTTTCGATATGGTATTTGTTCTTCAATATATGGTATATGTAAATTATGTGTGATGAATACAAAAAGAATAACATAAAATGTCTGGCCAACATTTCAAGTCAACCGCGCTTTTAATATATAGATACAGAATGAGATTAATCTAAATCCTTGTGAAATTAGAATTGTATAGGTAGAAAATTAGGTAGAATTGATGGAATTTGAAAAAAATTGCCTGTGGAATATGTAATGACTAATGAATCTACATTAAATTGAGATTTTTGATTTATTGCTAGTGTGATATGTGATAATTAGTTTCATTTTTTCTGTATAATTCTTCTGGTATGATTTTTTTTTTTTTGATGTAATTAGGTAATTATAACCAAACCACTTAATGTATATTTTCCATATCTTATATATATATAATTTATGTATAAGAATAATAATAAGTTTCTGCTTAAAGGAATCGGACGAAAGAAAAAATCTTAATTTATTTATATAGTTTTAATGTAAAACAAAATAGAAAAAAAATTGTTTGTTATTTTACCATTTGTTAAAATAGCGTTTTAATTGTGTATATTAAAAACATTATATTTATTTTGATTTCATTTATATTGATGATGTTCATTTTTTGTTTTATAATTAATTTTTTAATTTTAAACTTATTAATTTATAAAGAATTACAGAATTAAAGAATTAAGAATAAAGGTATAGCGTATATAATAAGCTTCGCTCAATTCTATTTTACAACATTTGAAGGAAAAATGAATAATATAATTTAATCATTCCAAAGCAAATGTAAATTTTAATAATAAATTGTTGAATAAACCGTAGCCAAATTGACCCCTTTCTATCTGTTGCTCTATAAAGTGAATATATTCTTTGAAAACGAAGTTTTGGAAATGGCAGATCGTTTCCGCGCAACCGTTTATTTTTTGTTTATTAATGTCATTAGTGCCGTATTTATTGGGTTGTTTAATATTCAAAAATATTAGTTAGAATGTTCTCGTTTCTCCCGAAATATCAAACAAAAAAAAAATCATTTTCTCTTTATAAAGATGCAAATGTGGTTACAAAATAATGCAATCCAATAATCGCACACTTCTCAGGTGATTCATATAGTTCGTTAATAAATATCATATTAAAACAAAATTGGTTAAACAACTAATTATAATATCATACTTTTACTATTTATATATTATCTCTATATAGTTTTGTAAAAAGAATATATATATTCCGTATAATAATAATTAATCCATATAATATATAATATAAATGAATTAACATATTTAACGGTAATTTTCATATATATAAATCGTTTATTCGTTTTACACTTCGTTTTATATTTGAGTTGACATACATTGAAGGATAAAATTAATTTTACACATACTCGTAATACAAAAAATTTATAATTTTTACATAAAATCGTATATTTTCTCTGTATATATTATATATGTTATCGACAGAAAAAATAGTAATCCACCATCATAAAATAAAATTTGCATAATAATAATAATTTATAATATCTATGGGTTCTAAAAATGATTATAATAAATATATATTAATTTTATTATATATTTGGTAAAATTCTAAAAAATAAAAACAAGTAATATTAAAAAAAAAAAAAAAAAATAGCGAGATAAAAAGCACATTCACATTTTTATTTTTTTTTTCATAAGAATCATATTATAGAATAAGTCAATAAACTTTATTTAAATATATTTATAATACACACACGCTTATATATTATAATATTTATTAAATTATATAATAGAATAAGTGAGGAAAAAGAAGAAGAATAAAATCCCGAATATATAAACAAACAAAATAAAATACCTTTAATTTTATCATTAAAATGAAAAAGAAAAAAGAAGAAGTTATTTAGCAATGACAATTTTAATTTTTTTTTTTATAGAATTATAGAATTAAATTAATGATATTTATTAAATAAATAAAAAATTTTATGACCTTGAAAAAATTATTCTTAAAAATTTACATATATTTTTTGATTTAAATCTATATAGATTTAAGAACCAAAAAAACAAAAATACACAAAATTGAAATATAATAAACGATGTGAAGAATCAAAAACCATTGACCCATATCTCCGATTCTGGTTTTGTGCTGCTGATATTTTCAATTTCTTTATATTTATAAAAAATATGTTTTTCCATTTATAATAATAATTATATTTATTTAATAATATATAAGATACGCATTTATATGAAAGATAAAAAAAAACCAGAAATTCTTAAATAAGATAAAAAAATAAAGCAAATTAATTTTAATTATACTATTATATTTTCATTCATTCATTCATTCAATCGTTCTTCGCATCATACCATTATTATTTTATATAAACAATATTTATTTATTTATTTTTTTTTTTTTTGAATATATACTTGTTTATATATTATAATTTATTCCATATATAAATAAAAAAAATATGTATTAATAATTTTTCGTACAGGTTATTGCGACCGTCCGATCATCTCTTTCAATATAAATTAACATATATTTTATGGATAGTATATAATTTCTTCGACGACATATGTGTGTGATATTTAATAAATACCAAACGCAACCTACATTTCCGCATATACTCGTTATATAACATAATTATTCTTTTTTTTTTTTTGGTATCGTGAATAAATTAGTGAAAATATAAAAAAGTATTTTTATTATTTTTACCTTATAAAAAAAATATTGTTTTTTTTTTTTGATTTTTTTAAGTAGTATATATATGAAAAATGAATTCCAAATTAAATTTATACACAGTAATGACTGGATAATCGGGAATGTTAATTAATGTTAAAAATGGAGTTGTACGAATTATCACGATTCGTCCCAATTCGATTTGTTTTGCAATTAAAACAACAAAAGAATTAATTTTTTAATTGTATAATTAGTGAAAATAAAATAATTTTCCCGGAAAATTCTAGTCACAGACTGTCCGTATTAAAAACTATATACAAAATGATTTATAGATTATCTTGAAATTATCTACGATTTTCATTTATCTTCGGAATGTCCAGATTATCACAGAAGTCATCACTGTGTAAAAAGTATTTTCATTTGTGAGAAGGTGTCAATGTGTTTATATTAATGATATAATAATATAGATAGAAAATAAAAACAGTTATATAAATTTTTTTTATAGAATGTCTTCGTTCTTATATAGATATACATGTATATTTATTTTTTTTTTGTAAAATTATAACTCCATATCAATTGGTCATATCAAAAACATACACATAAACCTATCTTTGAATATTAAACAGATATTAAATATCAATATATATATAGTCTATATATATTATAATCAAAGCTCTATATGTATACAATCAATTGATTTAACACTATGTATTATATATTTAAAAGAAATAATGGAAGAGCGGCAAAAAACAAACATATAAAGAAATGCGTTTAATAAAATTAATTAAATATATGAGGGCAACTCCTTAAAATTCCAAATGATTTAATTTTTTATTGGAAATTTTTTATATTTTTTTTTTAATTGATGCCGTTTTTTTTTTACTAATTACAATTCTTTTTATTATCTATATTAACGCAATTATTTGATCTGGGAAATCATTTCTCATAAGATTCAAAAGATTGTCAATTGGTTTCGAAATCATTAAGGTGCCGAAAAGAATTAAGGATTACATGATCCTGCGATTTCTTCTTTTGTGTTTCTTATATACTAGTTCAAAAATTCAATTTAATGCATAATTCGTTTGGTTCTTCCCAGATTTAACAATTTTAAGATTAATGGACGACATTTATAGTTATGAACTTATCATATTAAATAATAATATAGCACATTTATAATTAACCATTTATGCACTTGACCTATTTTAAATCCATAACATATTAAGGATAAATTTTACTTAAATTGAAAATATTGTAATGCGGTGTAGATAAAATTATTATATAAAACGACAAAAATAAATGACAAATTTTATTCAATCATATTTTATTTAATTGTTTTTAACAATACAACAATACTCATAAATATATATCTATAGGTTGTAAACATAATGGAACAATGTTCGCTGATGGTTCAATTGTACCGTCACAAGAACCATGTTTAAATTGTAAATGTTCATATCGAACGTTAATATGTTCGTTACGTGTTTGTCCAGAACAACCGGTACCGCCACCCAGAGGATGTATATTAATACATAGAAAAAAATCATGTTGTCCTCATTTATCTTGTTCAAAATATAATCAACAAAATTCGTTTGGATCCATCGTCAGCAATCGTCGTATAATCAATTACCATAACAATTATTGGAATAATGATGATGATGGCGAACAAATCGTCAACGACGGCAATGAAGATGATACCCAACAACGAATATTACATGAAAATTCATTATTCAGACGTATTGACGATGATGGTGAAGACTTCAATAGCGAAGATAGTGATAGCGATGATGAACAATTGAATTGTAATAAAACTTTCTTCTTTTTTTTTCTAATAACTCAATATATATAATTTTAATTGGTTGTTTTTGAATCTTTTGATATTTGTCTCATATATATATTTATATATGATGATGTATATAGCTTGTATCCATTATGGAACTGTTTATAAATCGGGTTCAGCAATGTCTTCATCAACGTTGTGTTCTTATTGTTATTGTTTTAATGGTAAACAAAAATGTATAAAACCAAAATGTGTATTGTTAAATAATGGATGTATGCCAATATTTGCCGATTCAACTTGTTGTCCAATTCGTTATGAATGTAATCAAAATAATATTAATAATAATAATAATAATAAAATTAATACAACATCATTATCAAATGATATTATTGAAATGAAATTGAAAAAACCAAGAGTTAAATTAAAATCATATGCAAATCAACGAAATAAAATAGAAAATAAACATTATTTACGTACAACAGCAATGAAAACACGAAAGAATCGAGGTGAGTTTATGATTATATTCTATATATATATAAATATTTATTTATACACATATATGGATTTATTAATAGATATAGTATATATTCGCTATATATACATATGATGATACATACATTATTATTTATATACAAATAAACATTACAATGCAATCACGTTTTCGATAATTTTTGAATTATGTTTTATTTGAATAATGGTAAACAATATACAAATTCATATATACATGATGTCCCAGATTGTAATGATTATCTATAAATTTTGATACATTTAATTGAATCTAAAACGAGTTAAATATTTTTCATTTTTATTTCAACGGTTCTGCGTTGAAAATAGACAAATTCAATTTTTAAACTTTATATAATATTTATTTATTATTATTTTTACAAGAACTTCAAAAATTCTGTAATTGAATTTTAATAAAAATTATTAGAATAAAAATCTGTATATTATGTGAATAATTTAACTCAATATACATGAATCAATATGACCTCCTGAGCTAATGACTTGAATTGTTTTTCGTTTTGCATTTATATTTCTATATAGAAAATATTTATGTATATACCTATATAAATAAAAAGAAATTATACGCTATATAGCATCAATAAAATGAAATCAATGTTAATATTTTTATAATCAATTGTTTATAAATATATATAATATGTATTATGATATTTATAGGTAAATATTAATTTGTTTTGTAATTTTTTTTTTACTTTTTGTATTAAAATAATATATATATATATATAGGATGTATAATTGAATCAGAATTTTATCCAGAAGGTCAAAAATTACCGAATATAAATAATCGTACATGTGAAATATGTTTTTGTATACGTGGTAATATTAAATGTACACCAAAAAAATGTACACCGATAATAAAAAATTGTGCACCAATAATTTCCGATGGTCAATGCTGTCCATCAAGTTATGATTGCAGTAAGTTTATAAATATATTGTTCATATAATAAATATAATAAATTAGCGCACACATTTATAAATATTGTAATATTTGCACTCTATTTGTAGTTATTTATTTTATTTTTCTATAGAAATTTATGAATTATAGACATTTCAATTAAAATAAAAAAATGTTCCACAATTGATTAGAAATGTGAAAACACTATAGTAAAGTAAACCTCTGAGTTCGGAAAGTATGCATCCTCAGAAAATGTGTATATTTAAAATGGGGAGATGATATCTTGGAAAATTGTTTAATCTAATTAATTTAATTTAGAAATTTTAACATCTTAATATTTTATCATTTTTCTATAATCTAATTTCATATTCATAACGGATATTAACGCATATCATTACTTCTGGTGGATAGATGATCCAATTTTATATAAACCTAAATAACATTTATTAAAATTAATTTAAATCTAATATAATAAATAATAAATCTATATTTATTTTGTAAAATTTGAACTTAATTATTTATCATTAACTTATTTGCATATATAATGATAATATAAATTATTCCATTTTCTATGTATATATATAGATAACGCCATCGAACCATCACCTAGAGTTTTAAAAGATAGTAATTTTACATCAAGACAATTTAATTTATTTTCACTGATATTCGGTGAAGAGGATCAAGATGGAAAAAATACAACTGATAAAACAATTACCGATGATATGGATTATGGTGATGAAAATAATGATACCGATTCGGATTATTTCAATTCACCGTCATCATCACAACAAATGGAAGCAACAAGTGAAAAAAGTTTTTTCGATACAATACGAGAAACATTAAATGCAATTAAACAAGATATTCAAGATGATAAAGATAATTTAACAATATCATCACAAAATCAAACAACGACGATGACGACGACGACGACGACGACGATCAACCAAACAACTTATGAAGAACCTTCACAAAAAACAGCCGTCGAAGATGAAGATGATGATATTGATTTATTAGAACTGATATTAGGAAAAGATGAAAATAATGATTATAAAGATGATACAGAAAATTATAATGTACAACAAACATCAACAACGGAACGTTTAATAATAACAAGTCATCATACAATACAAATGGACGATGAAGATAATAACAACAATAATACTAATGATAAAGATTTAAATATTCAAACAACAACATCAAAATCATCTAATTTTAACAGTTATTTAGATTATAATGAAAATGAAACAACATCTAATACGGAATATTCAGATGATTATACAAATACAGATGATATTTCAACAACGACCAGCAGTAATGATCAATTTGTTGACGAAACAACAATTGAAATATTACCGGAGGAATCAACAACAACTAGTAATACATTAAATACAGAATCGACAGTAATGCCTAAATATAAAAATTCGGCCGAGCGATCAACAACCATACAATCAAGTTCTACTCCATCGACGACAGAATCAACGGTTCAAGATGTTGAATCAAAAGAAAGTGATGTAACTGAAGATGATCATATATCGTCAAGCGATCATGCTGTTAATCAGGAAACTGATAATAATCCGGAAATTGAAAGCGATAATAATGAAGATGATGAAGACATTGAAGAAGACATTGAGGAAGATGAAAATGATGATGAAGATGATGATAAAGATGACGATGATAATGATGATAGTGGTGGTTTATTTTCATCTATTTTTGATGGTATATCCAAAATTTTCTCCGAATCCACAGACTCTTATGACGCTGTAAATAATAATAAATATACTACTACTACTACAACTGAATCTATACCACATGAAATAAATCCAATGAAGAATCAACAAACAAATCAAACACATATTAAAATTATTCAAACAAAAGTTAAATTGAATTCCGATGATTATAAAGACACAAACGCAATTGAAAAGTTACATTTTATAGGAACATCTTACCCACCAATATTAGACACAAGGACAACATCAGTTTTACCACCAACAACCACAAAAACAACAAAAACAGCTACCACCAAAGTATTTTCTAATAAAATTATTGATAATAATTTAACAACTATCGCACCTACATCATCTACTAGTAATGAACCTACTACTTCATCAATTTTACATACTAATACGGCTGCAAGTACTACTAAAGTTCCTGAAACAACAACAACTACTTCTACTACTACTACTACGGTTACTACCACTATAAGTACGCCCAAAACAATTATGGAGAAATCCACAACCACTGAAAATCCAATAGATAAAATATCGATAACCACGTTGAGAAACCACATTGATGAGGGTGGTGTATTAACAGAAATGCCAGCAAAAAAACAAACAATTATAATTGATTCTAATCCATCGATATTGGAAAGTGATATTAATTATGATTATAGTGAACCAACGTTACCACCAAGTTTACCAAATTTAAAAATTATACCATTTTTACCATCGGATGCTTTAAAAAATGATGATAAAAAATTTAATTATTACAAATCAAAACCACTTACACTTGGTGCACTATTAGCCGATTCATATCATAATGCAAATAATAATCAACGAGACACTCAAGCATCTATTGCATCATCTTCGGGATCATCTACCGCATCTGATCAAAACATCGGACCTGATCAAAATCATAGTATTTACCCACAACAATCATCAATGGACAACAATAATAAATATCCGGTTTACAGTGCTAAATATAATTCTGGTATTGTTCAAAATGTTCCCGTTTCGGCTGATTATATTGAATATGATTCATATAATGTACAACCGTTAAATAATGGACCAGTTGTTGATGAGCAGCAGCAGCATCATCATGAGGATAATATAAAATATATTCACAGTAGTAATATTGAACATGATCAAAATAGTAAGTATGGCGTCATTGAAAGTTATGCAAATCCATTTGTGTATTCGGAAAAAAATGTTTATAGTAAAATCGATTTTGTAAACACTGAAAATCCTCAATATGAACGGAATAATCAATTTTCGCCACCAAGTAAAACTGAAGGTATATCATATTTATAATTAATATTATTATTTATTAAAAAAATTGATTGACTTTTTCTTTTGCAGGTGGTTTTATACCAAGAGAACCTTCAAAACCTGGCTATCCATTTAGTCAATATCAACAAACAACAAATTTCAATGTTGATTTAACAACGCAATCAACGTTGGTAAATAATAATTTGAGTAATTTGATCGGAACATCGGATGTAACAATAACAACAACAACAACCACAAATCCATTTAAAGATGTAATACGAACTGAAACGCCACCCGATTTACATTTATTAATCGAAGATAAAGAAAAACTTTTATCACAACAACATCATAAAAATCATATTTCATATCAAAATGAAATTCCATATAAAGTTATTTTTACCAATGATAAAATTATTGATCGTGATGATATTGATGAACAAGATATCATTTCAATTACAACTGATATAAATTATAATAAAACATTGGATTACATTGATGATACGACAAGTAAAAGTATAATACTACAAACTACGAAAAAACCATCATTAACAACTGCAGTAGTTCCATTATCATCGTACCCGACCACAAAACATACCACAAAAAATGATGGATCAATTGAATTAAATAAATATGGATTTCCAATTTCACCCGATCCACCATCATCATCACCCATCATTCACCACATTCATAATTTTGCCATCAATTCTCATTTAAATGATAATACGAATAAAATTGTTATCAATAATAATAGCGCAGACGATGAGGATGACGATGCCAACGATGATGATGATGAAGAGGAAGAAAATTTATTTGGTAATATTTTTGGTTTTCTATTTAAAGATGATAAGATAAAAACTACAACAATAAAACCACCGGTAAAAGAAATAAATAAAATACCACCATTTAAAGTTCTATCAAATTCTACAAATGAAAAATTAAAAATTATTGAAGAAAATATAAAAAATTATGGTTCATCACAACGAATAAATGATAAAATAACAGAAATTCCAACAATCACAAATACATCGGCATCACCCAACATTTCCAAATATCAATCGGTAACCAATAATCCAACTTTACTGACAGAATCACCTGATAATATCAGTAATAATAGTAATAAACCTATCAATCAAACGGTAAATCATGTACCACCAATGAAAGTTGAAAATTTAAATATTTTGCGAGACGTTCTATTGGCAACATTACATAATCCAAATCCATCATTACAGTTAAACACAAATCATAAGAATACCTATTTAACTTCTTCTTCTTCTTCTTCTTCATCTTCAGCAACTCAATCATCTTCATCAGCGTCGGCTCTTTCACCATTACAACAAAAATTATCATTTTTAAAACCAAGTTTTCCAATTGGTAAACCACAACCAAATGCAATTACAACAAATCATTATGAACCAATACGTTCCGATTTAGATTTAATAATACCTACAAAATATAATCAAATATTATCAAATACCGAATCTTATGTTATCAATCCAGTTGATTTAGAACAGTTGAAAAAACATCAACAAACAATTTCAACTACAAATCAATTACATCACGGATCATCATCGTTATCATCATCATCATCATCGATTTTAAATGATAATATAAATTATGGTAATAATAAAAATAGTAATAATATTTTAGAACAATCAACATCAACAATTATTGATTCAGGTGGTATTTTAAAATTAGCCGGATGTAATATTTATGGACGTATGTATCGTGTTGGACGTATTATATCCGAATTATCTGGTCCATGTTTAGAATGTAAATGTACAAATATCGGTGTTCATTGTACACCATTAACTTGTTAGGTTTGTAAAAAATTTTTGCAACGCAGAAACTAATTTTTAATTTGTTTTTTTTAATTGTTTAGTGTAGTTTAATGCGGACACGATGAATGAAATGAAAATATATATAGATATATTTTAAATATAGCTATATTTTTGTAAATTTATATAAATATATATAGTTAAATTATGATAATATGATAAAATATAAGTAATTATGTTTGCGGTAATTTAAGATATAGTTATGGACTCCAATTGAAATAATTTTAATTTGAATGCCGGTTTCAGGAGATTCCTCGCTCTGAACCCCAGGAGAACCATCACTGAACGTTCTAAACGTTCAATCTGGTTCGCGGGTATATTAAAAATGTTTACCTTTTGATAGGTATCCCGATAGATAGACATCCACATTTCCCATATTTTGTCTTTTTTCGAATTAATTACCGCGGGTAATTATTTAATTACTATAATAAGTTTAATTTTTAATATACGAATAAGAAAATGTATCATACATTCATTTTAGATTATAGTAAATTATTCATAAATAATTTATATCATTTTTATGTATAAATAAGATAAATATTAGCTTTGTTTCTTAATCAATTTAAAAAGATAAACGTTCAGATTATGAGCTAACTATATGAAACAATTTTGGGGATATTATATATAATAAAAACTGGCAATAGACGAATCATATATATTTTTATTTGCCAAATTTATATTTATTAAATTATTCAGCATATATCTCTGATTCTAATATTTAGGAACAGAGAGAGATAGGACAACGAACAACTTTAAATTGAAATCCATTCCGGAATGAATAATTCCACAAATACTGCAAGTTAACAATTTTACAATTCTATATAGATTTGGCAAATATATCACTCGTCTATCGCCGGTCATTTATAAAAATAATATATATATGGTGCATGGGATTTCATTTTATCTATACTATAGATAGTTTTAAGAATAAATTATAATTTGTTAAGAATTCGCAATATAAAAAGAGTTTAATTGTAAGAATAAAAATGGCACTATAGAAAAAAAAAACATATAAATATAATAATTTTCATAAAATGTAATAATAACATTCTATTTTTATATTCATATAATGATTATTAAATATATATATTAATAATAAATACCATATAATTATGAAATTATATAGAAGTGATGAGTTTTAATTTTTTAGATATGATTTAATTAATCATTTATCCTTTTATTTTATATTTGGTTTATGTTAGAAACTTTTTGTGTTATGTTTGATAAAATCTTTTGGCTCCCATTGATCTATCCCCATCAATTTATCGCGTTCAGCATAAAAACCGATCATTTTAATTTCAATAAAATTGCAATAAAAAAAAACAAAAATTACATTTCGGCATTTAATTATATATATAGATTAGATTTAATGAAAAGGTTATTTATAATACAATATATTTAGAAAAATATCACAATTTCGGTATATCTACCACATAAATATTATAAATAATTGCACTGATCACAGCCAATAAACAAAAAATAAATGATAAATATTTAATTGTACGTATTAAAATCATATTTGATCCACTGCTACCGTAAACAATAAAACCCAATAAAAGTCCACCGATTGCACCAGCACAATGTGCTGTTACACTAATTTTTGGTTCTAAATTATTTCCATAAAAATAATGACTTATTACAAAAATTACATCACTTGTACATAAAATTATTACACAAATAATACGTAAATATCTATGAGGTAATAATGTAAAATTCTAAATGTTGTATATAGAAAAAGGAAATGCGGAAATAAAAAAATGCAATTTTAATAACCATAAATAATAGCAGATAAAATGAGATTTCAAAGAAAAAAAGAAAATTATTTTACCATTGATATATTTGATATATGACTAATTAATAAACTATAAACACCTGCCGATGATCCAACCATTAATAATGTTGGTTGAAAGATGGTTGCCGCTAATGAACCAAATAGTACACCACCAAAATATACAATTAATACTTTAAAATGTCCTTGTTCGGTTTCCAATGGTAATGCAACCATTAGCTGTATTACATAAATAGTTTAATATCAAAAATTAATATATACAAAATTAATATATTAAATAATGAAATGATATAATATTATGTATTTTTATACATACTTGAATAAATGTATTTAAAATTAAATGTGTATATCCAATGTGAAGAAAATTGTAAGTAATAAAACGCCATAACTATATAGAAAGAGAAAAAAAAATTATACATTTTATTATAACTATATATGTTACTAATTAAATGTTATATGTAGTATGTGAATTGAAAATGAAGTAAATTAAATATAAAAAAAAACTGTATTAGAATTAATTAAGGAATAAAAAAATTAATGTGTTCCTTATTTGGAAAATTATATATACACTATATACGCTTACCTCTTTTTTTCTAAATGGTGAAAAAACTAGAATTTTAAAAATATCATCTGTTTTCCAAATATGTACAAATATCTGAAATAATAGAAAAATAATTTTATCTTTTTATATATTCATTTATTCATGAATGCATTATTATTCTTGTTTATGCGGTAACGTTTATATTAATTCTAATTAACTTTGTATATTTAGAAGTTTATCTAATGTTTATTGATCATTTGTAATTTTATAAATTTTTGTATAAATAATTTCTATATTATCATGTTGTAATTCTCAAATGCATGTTCGATTGCCGTGTGAAGGAATTCAATTTTACAGATTACTTTTGAGTATGTGCATTTCAGTATTTATACAGAGTATGAAGTTGCAATTATATTGTAAATATTTCTATATAGTTAATATATGACGGTTTTGTTATGCTATATAGATCTTGATTTGGATATTTTTAAATTGAAGAAAACATACGACAGTCTCTAGTATTACGTGAAGCTTCAGAAATCCCATTTTCCCTCATCCGCCTGGGAAAACTACTAAAAATTCATTAAACTTGCAAAGAGAAGGTAAAAAAAATGCAAAAAGTTAATAATAAAAATATTCCATTTTATTAAATTTTTAATCGATTTTGTTCGATTATTTTAAGGTAATTCTTATGATTACTAAGGAAATTTGATCACCAACCGATTTATCATAGTTTGGAAATTATAAACTAATATTTTACGGTTGATCTTCTAGGAAAGTTCACCTGGACAACATATTTTTATTAATAATAATATAGAATATAATCGTTTTTAGAATAATTTATACAATTAAAATAGTAAATAATAAAAATTGTTACGTTTCTTTTTCATAAAGATGTATATATAAATATTTAACAATTAATTTTTTCCACCTATGGCGTGAGATTTTAATTTAATAATACAATTTCATATTTTTTGTCAATTCATGCTCTATTCTAAATATATATAATTATTTTATTATTATTACACATACCAAAAAAAAAAAAAAAAGAATAATAAATGAATTAAAATGTGTATATATATTAATTATAAATTACCTGTATTAAACTATTAATTAATAATATCCATGGTATTTTCCATGGACAACATGAAAATTTAAATGTTTTTAATAAAAATTCTTTATAATTTGTTTTACGGCGATTTACTTTATATAATAAATTAATTTGTTGGTGCTGTTGGTGTTGTTTATTTTGTTGTTGTTTATTATCTGTACCTTTGCAATGTAATTTATTTGTATCATTTACAGCATCATTTATTTGTTGTTCAATATCAGCAATTCGTTCTTTAACCGTACCGAATTGTTTTTTATACAATTGTTTGGGTAAAAATTTTAAATTTTCTTCTTTTTCCTCTTCTGCGTTTATAAAATATGAATTATTACACCGTGGATTATTATAATCCGTAAATTGTATTGATGAAAAATTTTTAACATTTGAATTATTATATTCTTTATCATTCCATGCTAAAATTTCGGTTGAATTTGATTTTGGTAAAATTTTTCGTAATGGTATTGCTGCAGGTATAACACTCATAATTATTAAATTAATATATAAATGCAAAACACTTAAAAATTAATTTCTATTATATACAGAAACACAATCTATTCGAGGCACACAAACAATCACATTTTTTTGTTTGTTTAATAATCTAATCAATTTTAATATAATTAAAAATTGTTTGTTTATTCTGTATTTAGATGATGATATTTTTATTTATTTATTTATGTATTATTACTGATAAGAATTAAATTTTATAATAAATTAATAATTATTATACATTTGTAATTTGTTTTCTTACACTATGCACAATATGTTAATATATTTTGAAAAACACTTGAACTACTCTCTATAGTTGTTATTATTTTATACAACATGTTTTAGAGCATAAAACTTTACATATGAATATATGTATTTGCGTAGGATAATCTTGTTGAAATGCGAAATAAAAAAGTGTAAAAATTTTTTTGAATCACAAATATATATTTTTCCGCGAATAAATATATATATTTTTCACAATTGCAATTGATCAACTGAAATTCTATAATTATCCGTGTGTGTATATAGAAATTTATTTATTTATTTTTGTTCATATACTTAAAAAAAATTTTTTTTTTTTCATATAAATTATACATCGATATGTGTATATCAAAAAATGTTACTATACAGAATCGAATGTGTATATTGAAATATATAAGTGTATATTTTCGCCTCTATTTCATAAATAGACGTTAAAAATGTATTATAAAAGAGCGTTGGTGAAATAAACAAAATCGAAAACAAAAAAAAAAAAATCATATATTTATATGTGGATATTTATATTTGTATTGAACTTCTATTATTTATGATTATTTTTACAAAATGAAGCAAACAAAAAAAAAATTAAATTAAAAATAATATAAATAAATAATTTTTCATCTACCTATATGTATATATATATAGAGGATAGTTTAATGATGATACATATTTTTGTACTATGATGAAAAAAAAAAGGTAATTTTTATAGGAAATATACACGAAAAATGTAATATTTTGCTGGAAGCGAAATATACATATGTAATATTATTTACGCTTTTTTTACAAAAAAAAAAAATTATGTAGTTAAGTCAATCATATATATATATATATGTAATTAAATTACCCAAAAAATAAAAAAAAAATGATGTTATGATCTAAAACGAATAATTATATGGTTATATGGCTATATAAATAAAAAAAATCTAATATTATATTCACGCCTTGCAAATAATCAAAACATTATTAATTATTTTTTTATATATCTACATTTAAAGAAACAAATTAATAATCGGTTTGTCTAAATCTGTATATATATTAAAATGTATATATGAATGATTTAATAATGGCAAAACAATGGTGTTAATAAAAGGTATTCATGATTAGAATGTTTAATAAGACAAAAATATGAATTTTACATTTTTGGATAATTATTAAATATATTTTTTATATTGACGGCGCTATAAATTATCAGTTTGTAATGCGTTTATATACAGGTAAATGTTGCGTTGATTACCTCTCTATATTTCTTTTATAATATAATTGTGGTTTATTTATATCTTATATCATTGCATATGTTTATACTAGAAAATATATTGTAAAAAATTAATTTTTTAATTATTATTTTCAATCATATTATTTGAAATCATATGCTTAAATAACGCACAGATATAAATTATACAATATGTTTATAAAGAAATATAGTAATATATGAGTAAATATACATCAATAAATAAATATAAATTTTATTTTATATATAACACAATAAAAACGTTAAGATCTTGTGAAAAAAAAAAAATAAAAATATTATTATAATTTCTCTTGTAATTTTAAATTTAAAATATAATTTTCGATTTTTGTATATGTTTTGAAAGAAAAAAGACGATAAACACTATATAGAAAAGTATTGATGATATATACATCAGCAGATCAGCAGATATATTTGTAATGATTATACGTTCGCAAATTATGTGTCGATTTTTGTTTTTCACAATTGCAAATTTATAAAATTTAATTTTAATTTTTTTTTCTTTTGAATTATGATTTTGTTAAAAGTTTTCTTCCATAGTGTTTATATTTAAATTATTTTCTGTTAAATGTTTATATGAACATTTATAGCAAATAAATATCTTTTCTTAATTTTTGGTTTTTTCGCAAATTAATATATTTTGTTAAATAGTTTCCCGCATTTGAAGGCGATTTACTAAATTCTGTTAGAATTTTCGATGATTGATTAAAATGATGATTATATATTGCGATGAGATGATGGCTATCGTTAGAAAATGAATATTTTGTAATTTGGGTTACATGAAAAGAAAAACAAATGAGATTTTGTATATAAAATAACTTATATACTTCATGCAGAACGTCAAGATTTTTATGGTACTAGGACTTGGAAAACTGAATTGAACTGTTTCTTGTTAATATTAGGTCAATAAATAACGTTGTTTGATAATCAGATTCATCTTTTAATGAAGGAACAGCTCAGGTGTTTCCTTCTCGTTTATCTATTCAGACCTATGTATATAGAAGATAATTCAAATATGTGATCTGAGGAGATGACTATAGTAAATTTGTTCATTTACTGTCGTTATGAATTTAACTAAATCCTTTTGAAAAAGTATCAATTAAAAATGCAAACAAAAATTCAATGATTATCCATCAGGGATAATTCACTTGGTTATTGGATTTTAATATTTTACTTTGTATGCATTCAAATTCAAAATAATTTTATTTTATATTTATAATAAATATATATAGTTAAATACGAAAAATATTTATAATAACATAATCGCATTTCAATATAATTCTATATATCTACCATACCATACATGTTAGATTATTTTATGCAATTGTGGTAAAGTACAATTCATTATTATTTTATTCGTATATTAAATTACTAATGCATTTACATAATATGTATAATGGATATATGTTTTGATTTTGTTGAAATCAATATAATCATATATTAAAATTTATAATATACAAAAATGATTATAATATATGAATTTTATTGAAAACTAGTACAATTTTATTTTACGTGCGAGACATTTAAAATCCTATTCGTATAGTATAGTCTATAATATAATATATATTGCCACTTACGTATAAATTCATTATACAATAATACTGATATATTATAATAATAACCTACATTAGAAGTATATAACTGTGGGAAAGCGATTATGATTATGTGGTGATAACAAACAAAAAAATAAGTAATATCAAATGAAATTTAAATATCAAACATATATATATAGGGATAGAAATGAATGATTCTATTTAGTTAATTCAATTCATTTTCAAATTAATTTCTATAATATATTAAGTAAACCTCCAAAAATATCGTCCATAATACGAAGAACCAAATTAGTTGTTAATCAGTGATTAAAATATATGATAATTTTGGCAACCCAATCACTAATTTTCCATTTTTTTCCCAAGTTTTTATTGAATTCACTCGGTTTATTTAATTTCTATTAATAGAATGCAATAAAAACACAATATAATAAAATATCTATATGTTTATTATACTTCAATTTTCTTTTCACATAATTTTTAATACAATTTTGTTTTTTTGCAAAACCTACGACGATATTCATTTCTTTTTCCACTCATTCAATTTTATTATCCTTTACAGTATAATTTTAAATGTATTCTTTATATGAAATATAGTAGTATATATATACAATTAAAAAATGTATACAATTTTTGAATGACCTTTTAAAAATACAATATCTATAAACAAATAAATAAAAAAAATAAATACGTTTCTAGACTCTTTTTATAACACCTATATATATTTAATTCGTTTATTAACATTTTAAATATAAATAATAACAAAATAAAAAATTTCCTTTTATGTAAACTGATCATTACGGGAAAATTGAATAGATTTATTTTCTTTTAAAATGCTTGTTTTTTTTAGAATATATCAAAATATAAAATAAAAGAACTATATAATACATAAGATTCATTATATCATTAAAATAAAAATATAGATATACTCGAACGTATAATATTATAGCGAGTCGCAATTATATTATTGTGGATAAATTATAATTTGATGATATTTATGCGGTTGGACAACATAAATATATAAATAAAAGGGAAAACATAAAAAATAATGATAATAATGATAATAATAGAGAATATACCAAAAAAATATAAATGCAATAAATTGAAGTGAATTTTTTTTTTCATCAACTATATATAGAAAAATAATTGACTAAAAAGATTATATATTATATATTATTATACGAAATAAAATCTTGAATGGTATATGCAATTATATATCAAATCAAATACTATATAATTTAAGGATTTTTTCATTTTTTTTATGTCTATGTAAAGTGTATATTATTTATATACCCTGTATCTTCAAATGTACAGATGAGTCGTCGGATTTAAAGTATATTTTTGTAAAATTATACGTAATTGTTTCTTTTACACGAGATATTCCATTCAGAAAGTTTACTTTCATTTACCCTTTTTATCACTTACAATCTTTGAAAATATATTTTATCGCTCATCAGTAGTGCTACAGATAATTTCGATTTCGGATTATTGCAACGATTTCAAAATTATATTAAAAATTCTGCAATCTGTGCGGTGGTGTCGTTGATGAAAAAGCCAAAAAAAAATTCTTACAAAATGTTTAGGGTCGTGGGTTCGAATCCTATACTTAAGACTTAAAATAAGTTTTCAGAGGTTTTCAGTTACTGAATTTTCACAAAGAGTTGCATATTTTCCCATGCGGTTGGTCGTACACGGTTAATTAACGACCCCATAAAAGCAACAAACTATATAAAATCAACAATAGATGACTGTTGTCGAACAATAAAACAAATTCAGTCAACGGTTGTAATCGAAAATTTATAAATTATTTTAAATACGAATTAAGATTAAGATTAACATTATTAGATAATATATACGCAGTGATATATAGTTAATAAAATGTTATAATAATCTGTTTTGTATATTAAATTACTATTTTTTTTTGTTTTTCTATTTTAAAATCGTAAATATATATAAATAAAATGTAACAAAACCGCAAAATAATATTTTTAAAAAATTTTTTGTGGTAATAAATTAAAGAAATTACGTAAATTATTTTATTTACATAATTTATTTACACCGCGATCGGTGTAAAACAGAGAAATAAATAAAAAAATAATAGTTTTTCAATTGAAGAAAAATGTTTATATATATTTAATCGATCTTTATATACATTTTCTTTTCTATTTCTATATAATTGCTATTGATTATACGCACTTGAAATTTTATAGGAACCAAATAAAACCAAATAACCAAATAAATACAAATTTATTTATGATATAAATCCCCAATTAATAGATAAATATTCATAGAAATTAGATGTAACATATATGTATATATGGATCTGTTCTGATTTATCTATATTTTATGATTTCTCATTAAATATATAAATTAAAAAAAAAACACATGTAACATTTTGAATTTATTATTATAGTAAAATGTGAAATTATAAAATATATATAATACAGATTTTCATCCATATATAATATATATACAGCACAGCACGTATTTGAACATAAAAAATACATCCATACGAGTAAATTTTTATGAATGAAAATTGCAACAAGCACATTTTTATTTATATATATATATATATATAAAGTATATAAAATACAAATATTAGTTTTCTTATATATGCGGTATATAAACAAAAATTTTTAACAGAAAATTCTATATATAAAATACTTCTATATGAGTGCATATATGAAGTAAAAGTTCTATATAAAAGACAACGAAATAGAGGATGCAAAAGTTTATACAATATAAAAATATATGATGGAGTAAATATCTATATAGTAACCGCATTTAAGGTCAACAACCTAAAGATATTGTTTATGATATTATCCACCAAATCGGATGTATGCTTATAGTATAATCCTGTATGGTATGTTTTTGATGCAAAAAAAAAAATAAAGGATATAAAGGAATTTTACACCCTTTTTGTTCGGAATCAATAAACTAATAAATATGACTTGTATTATTATAATTTTTCTATTTATCTATCGCGTTATCAATTACATTAAGAAATTATATGAATTAATAAATTGTTTGAACTTTCAAATACAAAAAAGTCGTTAAAAATATTTGAATGTGTTTTTAATTTATTTAGCCCACTAATTCTATATAAAATCTTATTAAAATTTAACTTTCTTATAAATGTTGTTTTATTTAAAATTAAAAAAAAAACAATCACAATTTATGTATTTTAAAAAACAATTAATTAAATAAAGAGTTTTTACAACAATTTTCACAATTCACAAAAAACAAGAATACGAAAAATTAAAACAATAAACCACCTTACAGTTGAACGGCATTCATGCAACTATATATCAAAATCAAAATGAAATGAAAATGGAAAAGTGAAAGTTTTTTTTTATCACTCCGTCTGTATATAATAAAATGCATATATATAAAGTTATAAATATAGTTTATATAAAAATATTATTTTATATAAAAAGTATCGTGATAAAGGAAACTTTTAATATATTAAATTTATTTATATAGTATTTTTCAAATATAGAGTCGCTACTGATTTGGAAAGACTCTATAGTGACAATATATTTTCCATTCAAATTCACGAATTTAAATTGAGTTTTCCCCTAATCATTCAATTTATCTTTCTATAGATCGTCATAAAATCAAAAAGTATACATATATTTTTGCATATACCGATATTATTTATGGTACGTTTAATTTTCAAACATTAATCATTAATGTGGTCTATGCTATATGGATTTGATGTGTGTATAAACGAAATGGGGATGCATTTTATGATGCTGTCAATACAATATGCTGTCAATACAATATGCATCTGCTACAAGTGCATATATAAATCATTTATGGAAATTATTTTTTTATGTATAACATAAACATATTTTTCTTGAGCACCCTCATCACCCCCGTATGCAGGCAGAGGATAAAAAGGGGATGTACTTTTTTTCAGTCATATTATATAAATATTTATTTTACACCTTTTGCTGATGATTTACGCATATATATTAAAACAATTTTGTTAAACTGCGTTGGCATCGTAACAAAACACATACGAGCTATCAAATATGTTGATTTTGATGTTAACGAAAAGGAAATGCAAAAAAAAAAATGAAAGAAACTTATTAACAGGCTACAGATTACCTAGAAGTTGTTAACATTTTGAGATCAAGACACGATGGACAATTTTGGTTCCCTTCTACCGTTCTTTGGGGATTTTTAAAATCAATAAAATGTTTATTTTTTATGTCTATATAACATTATTGTTATTTTACCTGTGATACTAAACAAATATACGGTCAGATAACTGCAAAATTATAGGAAAAATATGAAAATTACATACAAACAACTAATTTAAATAGAATATAAATCGAGTATAAAATCACACATCAGTAGAAACCACTTTTTATAGCTTTTTTTTCATTTATATTTGACGAACATGGATGGAATAGAAAATACGAAATAATTTTTCTATGTTTTATACGATAATCGTCGTATTTCGATTTCATTTGGATATACAGTATATGAGTAAAAATATATGTATATAGCAATGCCACAAACAACGTAATGAATGTCGACATTTATTTATATACATTTTCTGTTTGAATATTTTCTGAATTTATTCAATCCATTTTTTTTAAATATTTATTATGCGTTTTATAATTTATGTTATTCATTTTATATATACCCTAAAGAATTCAACAGTTTTTTGAAAAACTAATCCGCGGTATGTTTGTCATTGCTGCGGAAAAAATTAATACCATGAAATTGGAAACAATCGTAAAGTGTAATTTCATATGATTTCAAATGTTAATTTAAAATACTTTTTGATTAATACTTTTCTTTACTTAACGTTTCTTTATTGCGTTTCTTTTTTAGAGGTATTGACATTACAAATAAATATTATATTCGAAAGAAAATTGTACATATATTTAAATGTAATATATTCACACAAATCCATTTATTATTATATTGTAAATTTACTATTACCGTATGTATGCTGACTTTTAAATGAAATTTTATATTCCTTAGAGAATTAAATAAGTGATAGAAAATCAAACAAATAATGTATAGAGAATAGAATATAATATTCATAGAACAGAATATAATATTTATAGTTACCATTCAATTGGACAATATATTCTATAATATTATTACCATAAGAATATAAATAATACATTACATTTAAAGCTGAATAAAATCATAAAATATAATAACAATATATAAATATATATACAAATGAAACGATGTATTTTACCATATATTATTTTGTATTTTTTACTCATATATTTACCAACATATCCAGCATACAATAAACGAGATACTATATAAATATACGATGATGTGAATTTATAATAAATTATATTATTATAAAATACTTCATTTAATTATATAATTGACATGAAATTATATTACAATAATAACCAGAAGAAGAAGAAAAAAAAACTTGAATCGTTCATCATATATAAAGTTCAAAATTATCATTATATATGATTTTTTTACTTTTTTTTATTATATATACAAAATTATATTAGCATATATAAGAAATATCAAACACTTGCTAAAATCAAATCTAGTTAAAATTTCTAATTCGATATGGTTTGAAATCATGTGATTTTAATTATTTTCATATTACATATATTTGTAACGAGATTATATTATAGATATAGATCTCATAATTTTCCAATTTAATATGAATAGATATATATGGAAAAAATTGTATATGATATTTTGTTATATATACAACAAGATGTATTTATTTATTTTTTTCAAATTTGCAAATGAATTTTTAACAAAAAAATAAAATACAAAAAGTATTCATAACTTGATTTATAAATGATCAAATATATGATATATTTTTGATTAAAATCCAATCCGAAGTAATAATTTATATATGGTTTTTCAATTTGAATTATATTATATGCAAATAAATGATATCACTTTCAAATAAATGATATAATTTATATTCAATAAAATTGCTTTAGTAAGGACTATATCTATAAATAATTGTTGAGTGTTTATACAATAGTGATTTAACAAATGTGTTGGTACACAAAAAAGGGATACAATTCACATTGTTATTGTATAATAGAATTGCTTTTTTTTTGCGTTATAAAATTTTCAATTTATTGTGTATTGAACAATTTAAATTTACATATAAATATATACGTATATTGTTTAGTTTTATTTGTTCAATAAAATCATACGTATGTAGTACTGATAGTACCTACATAATAATGGTGTTTGAACACTATAAATACCAGAAAATATCAGCGCTTTTTCGAAATGTCAACCCATATTTACTAGATTATTTATATAATAATAGAACGGTCACCAATTATATCTACATGATAATCATCAAATCAGTGTGTCTTTAAAAAACCTTTCGTTTAATTTTGATTAATTTTTTTATAATTTACCCAAGCCGAGCAGGATTTTTTGATCTTTATGGGATATATTTAAAATTGAACAATTACTTTTATAAACGTTATTTATGACGATTTTGCAACCAAAAATAAAAAAGAAATCATTATTAAAGGCCAATCAAATATACACATTTTTTTTAATAGACACTTCGTAAAGCAAGTTAAATACCTTTCAGATTCTATAACAATCCGATCAAAAATTATCTACCCGCAAATTAAGAATGGATGATTTATTATATAGTATATATAAATAACCATATTTACCACATTTGTAATTGTATTATATTGCATGCATGCATATATACTGTGTGCATTTTGAATGAATTCAAATTGTATAATTGAATCAAAATAAATGTGTATAGATTTACAAAAAATATGTATAGATACAACATATATATATATAGAAATTAAATCTGAAATAAATTCCGTTTTTCAACAACATGACATAATGAAAATTGATACAATTGACAAGTTTTTTTTTGGTGTTTTTTGTTTTTTTCAAATAAATATCGAATTAATTAAATATATAATCAAATCAAATCTCTATCTATCGACATGCAATATATTGAAATTACATATTGTATACTATATAAATGCAAATTTAATCGGTTTATGAAAAAAAAAATGCCTTTACATCATGAATTATTTAATGAACACGTGAGTAAATGACATGACTATACTGAATGAAATGCCCTACATCGCATATTACAACAAAATATATATGTGAATAAATTGTTAAAAAAAATAATATGTCCATTCATCTTTATTGCATTTGAATTGTATATAAATTGACAAATATTTTTGCGTCTATTTATAATTAACTTAAATTCAATGAGATTCATCCGAATATGATCAATACTGAAAAAAAAACAAGAAATTGGATTAAATGGAATCTTATATATATAACAAAATTAAATTTAATTATATAATCTTCTCGTATATAGTTAAATAAAATAATTAATTAAAAAATGAAATCAATATTAGATTGATGCAACTTTGTTTATTTATTCAATTTTTTCTTTTTTGGTCTCAATACGCATTTTCATCTTAAGCAAGAGTATGTATAAAAGAAAAAAAATTTTGACATGCATTTTTTTTTAATTAAATTGATCTCATTGACTATTATTTATAAATTATGCATCACATATATATATACTAATGTTAAATGTAATGCATATATATATACAGAACAAAAAAATATTAGAAATAAATATTGAATTAGTAGCAATTGCGTGCCACAAAATATTCCACAATAAATATATTTTTTATCATATAGTGTGATGGATGTCAATCAAACTAACACCCAATTTATCTTTTATGTAAAAATTATAATTTAACATTATTTTGATTGAGTACTTTTTCGGTTGTTATTGTTAGAACACATTTTTTTCTTTACATTTGTAATCGAAATTTTGTTAATAGAATTATCGTTTTGCTTGCATATATAATAATCATAATATTAAATTTAAATTTTATTTTGATTTTTTTTATATATGTATCACAAAAAATTGGGTCATGTTATTGTATATAATAAAGATATTTGAGTATTATTAATTCAACGAAATCTATTTGTCTGTTAAAACTAAAAAAAAATATATAACAGACGCATATATATGCATATATATATTATTTGAAAAATTACTTTGTCATACTTCCTATATATCATTGTATAGTTTTTGTATATAAAAGAAATACGTTGATTTGATATAAAGATTATAAAATACAAAACATAAAAATGTATTCAATAAATCTTAAATTGATGCATTGATATTTAAGTGGTTTTAAAAAAAATTCAAATATTGTTGAATTGAAATTGAATTTTCAAAAATTACGGTATTATCTTCTTACGATTTGTGTGTTAAATATCTCTATATATGTATTATTTTTTTTAATATTTATTTTATTATTTTATGCAACACTTATTGCCTTAAATATGGAATTTAATTATTATGAATTTATTAATTTTTTTTACTTACATCGTATTACGAAGACAGACAATCAATTGATTGTTAAATAATTTGGAAATTTTACTTTTTTGAGATATTATAAATTTAAACATATTATAGAAGAATATATTTTAAAAAATTTAAGTAAAAAAATCCTTGATGGCTTGATGATACGATCAAAAATCCATGATGAATAAAACCATAAAATTATAAAAAATGTATGTATTGAAATAATTGCGATGACAAATCAGTCGATACGAAATGAAATAAAAATCCACTATAAAAAAAATATAAAAAAAAACCTATTGCCTATTAAATACATTGATACATAATTCAAGGTAAACAAGAATATTTTTATCATCAGTCACCTATTCATTTATTACTATATTATATATAAATATTTATATAAATATTTAAATTTTAATAAAATATATATAAAATGCGTAGAATATTTTAATATCATAATATTTTATTAACATTTTTAAAAATATATATGCATTTTTAATTTATAATAAACTAAATATATTTATATTTTTAAATAATTGTTTAAGTTTAACGAACCGGGTTATTTAAAATTCTATTTAGAAGATTTTTGTCACGTGTTTGTGGTTGTGATTACGAAAAATATGACACAGTTTTTTCCATATACTTACGACTTTATGCCTTTTGAAAACCAATAACAGAAAATTTTCTTCTACAAAAAATCCGGAATTTAATTGAGTTTTTCAATGCTGATTTTTCCAATAATGTAAAGAAATTGAAAATTGAAGAAAAAAAACAATCCTATCGTTTCGATAATCAGGACAATTTTTTCCTGCCCTCTGTCACTATTTTTATTGAGATCAACATCCAATCTCATTATATCATATCATGAAAGATGAAAGATGTTTCATTTTGATTTTCCCAAATATTTATCACGTTGTAGATGATAAGAAAACCAATTTAATTTGTTCTTGAGGTGAGGTATATATTAATCATTTGAGTAGTATCACATAGAAAAATAACCAATATATATAATGTAATTATTTTTGGTAAATTTATTTGTGTTAAATTGTTTGTGTGTATATAAAACTATAATAAATTTTTATTTTTTATTTATTTATGATAGTAAATGTACTATTTATGGCAGTAAATTGTTTATGAAATATTTTGATATATTTAATTTTGAACAATTTTATATTTTATATAAAGAAAAAAATGTAGCAATTAGTCGTATATTGTTATTGTTATAAAATGATAAAATATATATAGAAACAAACATTAAATTCTATTTTATAATATCGTATTAGTATTATTCTATTATTTATTTATTATTTTTTTTTTGTTGTAATACCGAAATATTACCTACTAAAAATCATATATTTGATATTTAATTGCTTTATATATACAATACATTATATAATAATAATGGCTATTAACTTGTTCAAAATATATATATATATATATATTCAAAGTTTAAAATACATAAATATAGTTTAGTTATTCGCAATATATACATATATACATTATACAGGGAAGATGTACAAGTATAATTTTACAAGTAAACTAATTAAAAATGATATGGTTTTGGTTGGATAAATTGAAATTAATGAGTTTTATTCCTATATATATATGTTTTAATACCGCACATTATTTTATTTTATGTATTTTGGTTTTACGCAGATCCGCAATTTTAATATAGATTTAATCGAAAAATAAAAAAAAAAAACATTTTCAAGAAATTAATTTTTAAATTAACATTTTTTTTTGTATTATAGTCTAAAAAATTGTATTATATTTTTAAGAAATATTTAAGTTATGATAATTAAATATGCATACTCTCATTGGAATTTTTTTAACTCAAATGGTCCGATGAATGTTTTTAATAGATAAAAATAAATGATAAAATTATACCGATTACAAATTTATTATTCAAAATATCCTGTTGCCATAAAAAGAAATTCTGTTTGTGGGATAATTGAGTTAAATATACAGAAATATTTTTTTATGGAATCCAATTATACAAGAACTGATTATATAGAAACAATCAAAAATCACTTTAAGAAACTCAAAATAATTTTTGAATAAAGAATTGATATTTTATACAGATAATTTAACTTATAAAATGTATGAATCACACGTTTTATATAGTTTTAGGATAAAATTTGAAATTTTTTAAATTGTTTATGTTTTAAAATAAAAAAACCTATATTTGAAAGGTATAAACAGAATTGATATATACGCGATGTGGTTTTTTCAAATATATACAACAATTCACTTGTATTGAAAATGTTAAAAAAAAAAAGCTGTCAATCTCATTTCCGGGATAAGATCAATAAGTCTATGTTATATAGACTATATATTAAATGGATATGTTCTTATAAATGCTTATTCATAAAAATCGTATATAAAATAAATAAATCAACATCCGAAAGATAACATTTGCCATTTACTATATACGCAAATATGTTAATTTTTGTTATATTCACACACATTTATAGGATTTAATATATTCATGTGTGCTCATTTCAATTTAAATATCTTTGTATAATAGAAGAACTATTTTTATTTTTTTTTTACATTCATTTCTACACAAAATCCATTTTTGATAGACAATTGCAAACAATATTTTCACACTTAATAACTATAATCATTCGCATATAAATATTTAAATTATATATGAAGTTTTTCCTTTAAACTTTTCTTATATATATATTGTTGTCCGGTTTGGTTATGGTTATATTAATTATATATTTTATTTACACCTAATAAAAATATATACATATATTATTATATATATATATATATATATTTAGAGTTAATATAAACATAAAAAACTATATGCGATATATATATAATAGAATGAATCTATATATATATACAATATCGTAAACCAAAATTCATATATAATATAAATAATAACACACCAAAAAAAAAAAAAAACTTATGAACTTTTGATTGAACATTTTTATTAACATAATATTTTTCTTATATTTTGTATACATACATCTACAGTATGTGCTTCAACTTCAATCTATATATCTATATATGTAAATATGAATTAATATAAAATATAATATTTATTATATTGCTCACTTAATGTCCGATGATACATTTATAAATATATATTTTTAATGTTTACCTAAATGAAATTAATAAAAACAAATGCTAAAGAAAAAATTGTTGATGTATTAAAAATGAAATATATATATAGATTATATGGAATTTTCTTCAGTTTTTTTTTGTATAATGAATATATTTATTTTCGTCTTTATTTACATAGAATTTCATCGGTATGGTACATTATTCTAATTATTTTATACAGGCGGTTTCAGAGATTCTTATATATAAAATAAGGTCTATTGCAATTTTAATGAAATTATCTGTAATTGAAGCAGTCTTCTATAGTATATTTGGTTAATAATTACCTTTTCTGAATTGCAATCTGGTAATACAATTCAAAAATGTTTACTTTTCTTTTTCTTTGATCCGCAGATAACAACAAGAAGTTCTTTAGGCATTGAACTTTTAAAATAGACTTGATATAACAAAATCGGTTCCTAGCATTGCATATATAGCATATATATTCCAATACAGCACAATACGCTATTCGCAAATGTATCTCTATATAATTATCGGGAAACCCACAGGCTTTCAAAAATAGCTTGATATCCCGATATTTTGTTTCCCACCTATAGAGAGATACCACGTATATAATATATTACTATATATCCATACACCGTTTAACATCTATTTAAACATATATGTATGATGATCATTAATGTACGATGGTATATATCATATATATATACGTATACATTTATCTCTCAGCATGTCGGAATAAAATACACAAAAGAAACGAATATAGAAAAAAGTAAAAAACAAAACGGAAGAAAAAATATTTAAATTGGCAGTACCTATATATATATATTTTCGCAAATACATCTATTTGTGAATTTTCACGCATTTTCTTTACTTTTTATAATAATTTATATATAGACGGGGTGTCTCGCAGTCAGTTCAATCACTGTATGTCTAGTTATAAAAAGACGAACACTGCAGCACACATAATCTTGAGATTATTGCCAGCTAAAAAAGCGATTA
The DNA here is from genome assembly GCA_958336335.1 of Dilophus febrilis. Taxonomy (NCBI): domain Eukaryota; kingdom Metazoa; phylum Arthropoda; class Insecta; order Diptera; family Bibionidae; genus Dilophus; species Dilophus febrilis. Next base: position 37,098,294 of record OY284471.1, read on the forward strand.
GACTCGATCCCCTCCAATTTTGTCTGCTATTGTTTCAGGATTACATGGCATTTGACTTTGTAAGATCCTATGGACACACACTGTCTGTATATTATATTGTTTCAAATAAGATAAATATTGATTCTATCTATATATCAAAGAGGAAATTAAAAAGATGTTATTGCATTTATTAACAATTTTTATATATATATATATATGCACGTAAAAAATGTTAAATTATTAATTAAATTTAAGTACATATATATAGTAATTGATTTAATTTAATTTTTTGATATACTATATATAGATCCCAATGATTTGAGTTAGTATTCATTTTATAAAATTTTGTATGCGACGGGCATGATATATATATTATTTCATTATTGTTTGTTTAATATGTTGTATAAATATTTTACATCGCTATATAGAATCCAAATGAAAGTCTTGCGAATTGCGAAGAACTGTGAATTTATAACCATAGATTAAAATAGTAAAATAATTTATTAGACAAATACGTATAGAAATGATTTAGGATTTTTTCAAAATTTCATGTAAGATGTTTTATCAATTATCAAAGAATCATACATATATGGTTGGTTGAATTTCTAAAAATTCAAAAAATGTCTGCCAAAAATATTATATTGTCTAAAAAATTCTCAATGCGGTATTGTTATAAAATGCATATATTATATGCCATAATTTTATTTATTGTCGATATTATATTTAAATAACTGCATCCACATTATATGCATTTATTACAATGCATTTTCTAATTTTAAACGAGTATTAATAATATTTATTATATATATATGTGAACGAACGCATATAATATATAAGTGTTTATGTTTTTACAAAATATGTATATATATATCGCGTTGTAATGAAATAAGTCAAGTTCAATGACACACATGTAAAAATATGTGCGTTATGCATATATACTTGAAAAATAAATTTAAAAAACACACATAATTTTTTATTAATTTATATTAACTTATTTACAATACATATATTTTCTGTTAATATATTGTATATAAATATATTCCAAAAGAAAATCACATCCAATTGAATATAATATTTATTGGATTTGCTTAAAATTGAAAATAACAAAACGATATTTTATCATGTATGACTTCAACTAAACTCACTGTATTATATGAAATTCAAAGGAAAATTGTGTGTATATACTCAAAAAAAAAAAATTAAAAAAATTAAAAAAATAAAAACCAAAAATAAAATTCTAATTAATTTTATGTATAAACAAATGAATAAATTTTTTAATTAAATATTCATTCAAGTGTGTATTCGCAGAAAATTACATTTTTTTTATTTATAAATTACGTATACGTATTTTACATTATATATATAAATTCAAATATTATAATTGAAAAACCATATGGATAATATTGAATATCATTTTATATTATATATTAATTTTATATATAAAAATTTTAAATTATATCAATGTATATTAAAAACTTATATATTATATATTAAAGAATGCAAATATCTGATGACCCCATTTGCAATTACTCATCTAAATTGGCAAATTTTAATTTGAATATTTTCCTTTTCTATTTAAAAATTATTATCATAAGATTTGTTTAATTTTTTATTTTGTTAATTCAAAAAAACAAAAATCACACTTGAAAATGTTTTGATAAAACACATACAATCTATATCTATATAGGAATATATTGTTTATGTTTCACTATATTCTATATAATTATAATTATATATTATATATAATTATTTTGGGTATAAATACATTTTTTTAACTATAAAATTTAAAAATATTTGTTTAAAAATAAAAAAAAAAACAAACTCTTTTGAATGATTAATCATGAAATTAAAAAGAATTTTAATTGTGTTTATAATATTATTCTTATTATTATTATTATTATAAAAATTTACTTGAATCTTTTAGTGTATTTATTTGTTTCCAATATAAGTTATATTCCAAATAGCCAATTTATCGTTTACACAAAACCACTTTAAATAAATTTCACTAATTTATTTATTTATTGTTTATTAATAAGAATCTTTTACGGAAATTCATATATGTGTTGGAATTCAGTTTTAAATATATATGTATATTGAATTTCAATTGAATTTTGATTCCGATTAAAAACTTTTTATAATGTAAATTAACAATATATTTTTTTGGTTATGCATGAGTGCGGATAGATTTATTGTTTTGGGTTATATTTAATAAAAAAATTATATATACTTTGAAAGTGGTAAAAATACTCAATTACATACATAAAAAAATGAGTCAACCAAAGAAAAAAAATTAATGAATGTGTAGGTGGTGTTTTTTTTTTGTTGTTTGTTTAATGGATATTCTATAGTAAAACAGAACTAAATATATGTCAATGTTGTGACCTTTCTCAAAACGAATAACAGATAAATATAATATACAATTCGCGGTGCGATATTGCAATTGATGAAAATGGATATATAAATGCACTTTTTGTTCATATATATTTTTTACTATTTTTATTATTTTAAATTAAAAATGAATATAATGAAAGATAGGATTAGGACATAAAGTAAAGTATTAAAAGGATTAAAATTGTCATAATTTGTATGATATCGCCAAATTATAAACATTGAAATACATAAACATTATTAAAATTGTGATGTGATCTTTATATAGGTAATTCTCGCATAATTTATTCATTTAACTATAAATTCTTCAAACTGCGGATAATTTCAAACGAAATAACATCAGTATTACTAAATTATATATATGAGTATAGATGGCAAATGTGAAACAATTTATTGTTTATTTAAAAATATGCGTATAATATAAGAAAAAAAGAATGTAAATTTATATATTACACGATAAGAAACACATAAATATTTCTTTTTTTTTCTCAACTATCTATACAAAAGGATATTTACCGCATGTGTTATATATAAGTATATTGTTATATATGTTTTTTGTTGTTGTTGTTCTCGTTATCAAAGAATTTCCATCGCTTTTTGTTCATAATATATAGGGAAAAATAAACAATTATTTATATATTTAGATTGCATTCATTTGGAATGATGATTAGCAAAATATTTCGAGATAATATACGAACCCTATATATTATACATTAACTATATATATATATATGTATGTATAGTGTTAAAATGAATATACTCATGTATCTAAATGTATATATATACATAGTAAATTGTTTATCATTTGTTATTATTTCATGGAGATTTCAAAAGAAAAATGTTTGTGTTCATTTAAATTAATTGTGTGTGTGTTATAACGCCATATATATATATATATAGTAAAATGTTACTTTAATAATTAGCAATTTATGTACGTTTTTTTTAGGGAATTTTTACTTGATAATTTGCTTTTGAAATAAAATTATATCATTTACCTGAAAAATTATATTGAATTTCTCTTAGAAAATTATACAGAATTTTCCTTTAGAAAATTATTCAGAATTTTCATTTAGAAAATTATACAGAATTTCCTTTAAAGACTTATACAGAGTTCATCCCATAAAGAAATAAGCATCACTTTCGTTAGAAAACTATACAGAATTTTCTGTTATAAAACAATAAACAGAATTTGGTTTAGCAAAAACAAAACACATTTTCCTTTGAAAAATTTAAAGCGTTTTGTTTGAGAAAACCAAATCGTCATAAAAAATGTGTTTTTTTTTTTGTAATAAATCTTCTAATCACTTAAAATTCTAATTACTTAAAATCGTATAATGCGACGCTCATCCACTATATGGCGTGTGTCTCTATCAAAAAAAATACTTCATGTAATTCATATATAGGTACATTACATATATTTGAAATAAAAAACGACGTGTGATTTCCACCCTTTTTTATAAATAATTTCGTATCAAAATTGACTATGATGATAATAATTATAATAATAATATATGTCTATATATGTTAAAATATGTATATATAATATAAGAAGTAGCTTGCAATGAAAAGTGATGAGGTTTGAATATTTATCCATTCCATACCTATATATCATATATCATTCATAACAACATATAAAACAATACATTTGCTTGTCATGATGCATTACAAAAATAATATTCCATTTTTTATACACCTCTATATACATATATATCGTTATAGATATCCTCTAACAATAAACTATACATATATAAAGTGATGATATTTTAATGAATATACGCGTATAGTATATGATGGATAGATAAACAGATATTCTAAATAATACAAGTGTATAGTCTGAATATTTGGTATATATCTATCTATATATATATGGAAACATATAATACTGCTTAAAAAAATGTATTGTATGTAAGATTCATATATATTTTTTTAATGACAATACATCACAACATATATATATATATATGTAGAACTATAGCAAAGAACATTTTATATGCGTCTTCTATATAGAATTATAGATGTAATATGGCTGTGAATAAAATGTTTACTTTATTTTTTTTTTTAAATATAAGGACTCTTTATTGTCACACACAATAATGCAATAATAAACAACATAGAACATGGAATAGATATACTATATGAAATATGTGTATTCCGAAAAAAAAATATAACATGGATAAATTCAAAAGAAAATATTTGTTAAGAACTTCAACAATGGTTAAGTAAATATTTTTTAATTCATATCTTCCTGTTCAATTTTTTTTGTTGTCGATGTTTTTTATATATATTAGATAGGTATATGTCTAGTATTATATATATATATATATATATGAATTTGTACGTTATGTATATATATCGTTTTGAAATCTGGTGGATCATCATCATAATGGATATATGATTCTTAACTTATTTGTGTTTGTTAATGAAAGTATGTAAACGAAAATCATAACTTAAAAAAAATTTATAAAGGTACTAATATACAATTTATACGATAATCATTTACCAATTTATGATATACCTTAGATTTATAATTGAAAATTTTGATCGAAATCTTTTTACTTCTTATATTAGTTCTATATGATTTTTAATTATAATATTTATATTATAGAATGATTTACAAATAATAATAATGAAGAAAGAAATACGAAAGAAATATTAGCAAATAAAATTGACTACCAAAAAAAATAAACAAAACGATGCCGGGGACAACACAAAATTAAATGGGGTATGTTCATGCGATGGAAAATATATGATATATACCTTCAAGAAAATATCTTTGTCATATTGTTAATTAATATTTATTTCTATAAGTTCCATTGCAGTATAAATGTCGAAACATTGAATTGTTTATATATATACAATAGATATTTTGATTGTAAAAAAAAATGCATATACAATAAAAAAGAGGGTCTTTTTGTATACCGGAAAATTATAATATATATAGTAAATATGTTAAAATACAATTTTCTTATAATCAAATTTTGAATATATTTTTTTACTTTTAATTATTTATTCGGTGTTATAAACAATTTTTTTTTGTCAAGTGAAATCTGATTTTGTTAAAGAAACTATACAAAATACGTCCAAATACGAATAAGAAGTGTAAATATAAAATATTGATATTCAATTATCAAATTTTTGCTCTTATATAATAAAAAAGTGTTTTCAAAAGAAATCATATACATTTTTTATACGAATGTATTTTTTTATTTGTTTGGAATGTCTTTTCTGAAATTGTTTGAATAACAACACCCTTATTACAAGATTTTCAATTTATAAAATAAATATATGCTAGCTGGCATATATAAAAGTGTAAAAACTCTTATTCATGTATACCATTTAATTGGAAAAATTGAATTTTGTTGATTGACTGAACCCGTACGTACATTTATATAATATATATACATTGTTGTATAAGATTCAATATAAAAAAAAAGTGTCTATCAAATGATCAAATGTATAACATAAAATTATACTTACATGTTACAATACAATTTCAATCAACTGCGCCATTGGTGTGCAATATATATTCTATTTTTGCCGTTGAATGTGTCAATTTAAAATTCATTTAATAATAATGTATATTGTAAATATTTGTTCATGATTGGGGATGATGATAAATAAAGAAAATTTAAATTGTTTATGTATCTCTGTATACATATATATTTAAACGTTGTTACATATATTTTATAAAGAAAAAACGGCTTAAAAATAGCATCCCCATAGGGAAAAATTATGCTATATGAATGAAGCAATTACAGATATATCTAAACTATTGTGAAAAACTTGAGTGTTTAATAATAGAAATTCAATTGTAAAAGGATTCAAAAGCATATGCATGATAAATTATAAACTATTTAATTTAATTTCTTTTATTTCATAGCGAAAATGCAAATGATAAATGAATAAACATTTTCTTAAATGGTTTAAGATGATAAATTTTATTATTTCTACAATTCTAAATCGATTCTGGCAAAAAAATAATAAAATTCAATATTATCGAAATGAAATTGTATTATATTTTCAATATATATATACCAGCATATATTCTTTTTTATTATGTATATTGTTTTTGTATATATAGTTTATAGTTTTTTGTTGGAGTTCATCTCAAACACATGGCTTTTTTTTTTTAAATGATCTGAATTTCCAAACAGCTGTTTTTCATCTCGACAAAACAAAATAAAATAAAAACATTTATAATACAATAATACCAATACACCATATATATATAAATAACGATGAAGTACGTATAAATATACAAAGATTTTCTCTTAAATTTGCCGATGTGTGGGCAGATGAAAATGGAAAAGCTTTTGAGAGCAAAATAATATGCATATATATGCTTGCAGCTTGTATATATATAAATAGATACGCTTTCATGCATAGGAAAATTTAATATTTATAATGTATAGGTGATGATACAGAGTTAAAAATTATATATATGAAATTAAATTTCTATTTATAAATTAAAGCTTTTTCTTATATATATACAGGTAAAAATATATGTAACGTAAATAAATATTATTTATAATAGGAATTTGATGAAATTGGATTTTCTGATGTTTTATTTTATATCGCAAAAAAATGTTATAAGATTACAATATGTAATATAGACGCATTTGGAGTTTTGGATATTTCATGCGAAAGTTAGCGTTTCGGTGAATGTTTTTAAGATCATCAGATCTTTTTACTGTCTTGGAATAAATTAAATAGATCTCATATCTCATTTTAAAAATGTATGTGAAATTTGTGAATATATACAGATATACTTTAGTATTTAATGCCAAATAGTTTTTGTGAAAGGGATTCAAAGGCAATAACATTCATAATTTCATAATATTTTGTATTTAAATATTCTTGAAAATGAATATGATATGCAGTACAACCGGTTATGAAAATGTGCATTCATGTGTACAGATATTTTTATTTATTATATTACTCATTGTTTGCAATAAATATTATATACGCACTCATATAAAAAAAAAATCCATCACATAAAGAATTTAGTTGGAGTTATAAATGCATTTGCATCGTAAATATATTATATAAATAAATAAAATCATATGGATGCATTTAGTATTATAAATTCAATTGCATTCGTAAAATTGGTTAAATGCATCGAATGCATTCGTAAATATTGGTTAAACGACTGAGATGTTTTTATTCTATACCAGTATATACTAACTCGATCTATAATACATATGCATTTAAAAATAAACCAGAAAATAATATCAGACAGGTAACAAATGCATACATTGATACATATACAGCTTCATTGCCAACTCTAGTATATCTTGTATCACTCATCTTTATACTCGGAATAATATTATGAGTCATTATAGAACAGTCTCATGTGTATCTCTTTTATGAAATTGATGTATGCAATGTGCATTATAAAAATGCATCCAAATAAATGTATGTACATTTCTATATATGTATATGCGGTTATATAGATAGAATTTGAAATGAAAAGGTGTTCAAATTATTCTCTTTAATTATTTATATTTTATAATCATATTGTCGTATTCCCAATATAAACTATATATAATATTTTTGATATACGTATGCATATTATTTTTATTACAAAGCTAAACAACCTCTCTTTGCTTCACCAAGTAAAACCATACTATTACAAAAATATACTTGTTTTTCAATGAAAAATCGTATTCAAACCAACAACAGTTTGTATACTATATAGTCGAATTATATGTTTTTCACTTTATTATGTTTATTAGTTTTATTTTTAGCATTTTTATTTTAGTTATTCGGTATTCTTGGTGGTTTGAAAACGTATACGTTTTTTTTTTCTTCTTTTAAATTTGATCGTGTCAAACGAAATTCATTTCTTTTTTACACAAATGTATGAAGAAAATTTTCTATTCAAAGAAATTGACGTTGTGAGAAATTTCATGCATTAATAAACAAATAAAAAATAAAAATAAACGGTATTTATATTAATATTTGTTGTTTTAATAATATCACATATTAATTTGGAAACAAACGTAACAAATATTTGTTGAATTTTTATGGTATAGTTTTAGTACGTGTACCGCAATATATATTGGAAAAAATAAAGTGTGTGTTTATATTATAATAAATAATAATTTAAATATTTTAATTATATAAAATTGATGATATCAAATGCAAAAAAAATTTGTTGCATTTATAATAAATATTTTAATTTATTAATAGAGTTAAAAAAAAAAATAACAGTGATTTAAAATAAGAAAAGTAATTTTATATTATTATTAGGTCAACCGCGAATGTGTAAAAAAAATAAATTTGCAAATCATTACAAAATAAAAAAGAAGAATAAATCTTAATAAGTGAATACGAGTTCGCGATTACACAAACAAAATTAATTTATTAAATAATGAGATGAAATACACGAATTTCATATTATAATATGTGATTCAATATAAAATATTTCAATATAAGATCAATGAAAAAAAAAAAAATTAAAGTGAAAGTTTAAAAATTAATCATATATAATAATAATAATAATAATACAGTATTTGATAAAGTGAATTTATTATTTAGGTATTTTTTGTTTGTCCTTTTTTTTTTTTTTTAAAATATTATTAAATTGAATTTTATGGTGAATAAATTCGGTAAATATTAAATACAAAATGAAATCGGAGACGATCGGAAACAAATCGTTATCGTTGATAACGATTTTTTTAATTTTACCTTTTATAAATTTTGCAATAACGGCACGGGCACCACCGCCACCAACTATACAAATAAATAAATGTTGTCGCATTGGTGAAAGTATTAATAGTCAAATGCAATGTGTAAGACCGGCAACCGAACAATGGGTACCCAATGTTTATTTTATAAAAAAAAAAGAATATTTTACGCCAAAGGGAAGTGCACCACGTTTTCTAAAAATTCAGGAAAATACATTTCCTACCAGTTGCACTAATCCCGAATTATTTTTTGGTGGATTAGCGATATTTTCCAATGGGTCATTATTTATTTCGGAAAGAGCCCATCTAGTAAAATCACCTGACGAGTATTGTGTTGATAAAGATGCAGCATTAGTATGTTTTCCACAATTGCATGGAGCCGATCATTATACGGCTATGCAAAAATCAGTTAAAGTTAAAAAATGTTGTGGACAAAATGCCGCATATAAACGTATTCTAGGTACATGTGTAACCATAGATGATAATCATCCGGTATATGATAAACATATATTAAATGAAACACCATCAGCCGCATCATCATCATCGATTGAGATCACTTATGGTTTTCCACAATGTAACATAGATCCAATTTCATATGCAATTATTGGTAAATTCCATAGGAATACATTTAATGAAACAACCGGTTCAATATATTTAGATAATGTAATTAGTGTTGCGGCAGCCGCGGTTACTAGTAGTAGTAGTAGTAGTAGCAATGGTGCTATCAGTGATAACCATAGTGGTGGTGATGGTGGCGATGGTAATGATGTTAGTGTTACGAAAAAACCAACAGGTGATCATCATTTATTAACGGCCGATCAATATTGCTTAGAGCATACATTTCATGATTTAGATTCAGATGTTAATATATTCACATGTGATGATCATCATTTTATCACATCAACTGTTACACCATCAAATTATGAGGTATGTATAATTATTTTATTAAATCTTTTGTGTATGTTATTGTTATAAAATTGATGTTAAACTTAAAAAAATTGTCACATATATATGAAAAAATTTTAATAACAAGGATTAGTTTTTGATTTAACCCTAACTATATATATTTGAATTATTTTAAACGCACGGATATTGACATACAGGGAAAAAAATATTTTACTCTATATATGTGGTTTTAAATTATATATTACTGTTTAAATTAATAACTATATATTTATATAATTTACATACTCTTTATATAGATACAATTTATTTTAACCCTTCTGTTTTTTTTTGCATTATAACCCCTATATAATTTTGTTTAAAATTTGTATTTAAACGTACAATTGATTAAATCTTATAAATCATGTACAAAATAAAATATTTTATGTGTACTTTACATTGTAGATATACAATAATAATAATAATAATGCATGGGTGATATCAAAATTATATTTGTAACCACGGCAAGTTATTGTATAGGACATGGTTGTTATTTGGGACATGATTGTGTGTAGATTAATTATAAGATTTGTATTTTATTGAAAATATATCATCGCCATTATGGAAGATTAAACATTAGATTAAATTGACTTTAATTGTTTTTGATTTTGAGATTTCGCTTACATTTATCAAAATGGATTATTTAGATCCTTGACAATTTTAAATAAAATTATATTAGTTAAAAAAAAATACCAAACTTTTATATGGTAATTTTTTTTCTTTTACATTTATAATAAATTTGTATATAAGGTTTTCCCTATCGGTTTAATTGGTTTTTCCTAATTTCTTTGTAATTTATCGCTGAAATTTATGGGATATTAAAAGTCAATAATTTAATTACCTTCATTATAATTAAATCAATAAAAATCCTTCTTTCTTTTTTAATTTTGTTAATTAAAATTAATAATGTCATATTTATAATTATGTGTGTGGATATCTGATCAACCAAAACCCGTATACTATAATTCAGTTTTTTTTTAATATTCTATTTATAAGGAATCTCACACACACAATTCATAAAAATATAAAATATGATCTGTATACAGACAACGCATACATATTCTTTTCCGGTATAAATAAAAGACTATATAACAATATACTTACGATATTACCCTATTTATATAAAAAAAATTTCATTGTCGTATGTTCTCAATGCAATCTAAATAATTTCGACTATGCAATTCAATAAATAAACATAAAATCAACCATATACCATACACACAATAAAGAACAATCGTTTTACCGAAGGCGATGTGTGTATGTTGTGCGATATATATAGTATATATGAAATTTTAATAATAATTTATTTACACAATTGAATTAGAAATTTTTTTTTTTTATGTAATTAATTAATTTTGTTTTTTTTTCTTTCCATTTTTATTTTCTTCTATATATTAACATTGAACCGTATATAATACCAAATGGCAATTATATAAATACAACAAAAATTCATCATCGAATCAAAAGAATATACGTGCAACAATATATGCTTTAGCCCTATTAATATCTGTTAAATTTTTAATTGCAACCCTTGCAACTGGATTTTTATTACCATCAAACCATCATTTATTACATTGGCGATGTCAAACATATTATGTTGTATGTTTACTGATAGGCGATCTTCTATTGGCACCAATCCAATATTATGGAAAATCCATTGAACTTGGTCCAATATGCAACATTATGGGTAAGTTTAAATTATTTTTTATTTTTTTTTATAAATAAGAGATAATTTATTATTTATGCTCTGCTATATATAGTATTTTAAATCATTTCTATATATCGCTTTTATTTCATACAGTAAATTTCTTATAAATCGGATAATTTTAAATGAACTATATCATATTTCTTTTAATTTCTGTATATATCTTCATGATGAAATCAATTCTTTTTTAATGAAATCAATTTTAAAATGTTCTTTCTCTGTATATATACGAAATGTATGTGGTTTGGTGATTTTTTTTTTTAATTTATCAATTGAATATTTTTATTTGATGCTTTTTTATTATTTGAATTGACAAATACGCAGACATTTGATTTCTGCCTTTTTTTAAAGTCATTTATTATAAACGCAGTGATTTGTATATCTATATATAAAAAAAAGAAACATTTAAATGATTTTGATTATTATCAATTTAAAAACCAATTTTTATATTTAACCATTTATAAAAAAAAAAGATTTGCAATTCTTATAATATACAAAAATAAATTATATGTTTGACCAATTTCGATTGACAATTTTTAATTTTTAGCGATATTTATACAATTTCGTTTGCAAAAATTATTTGATTACAATTTTGTTTTTTTATTACGATATTTTTATATATATATATAGTTTACTAAAATAATTTAAACGATTTAATAAAGTAATTTATATAATTAAAAGACTTTTTTTTTATATATGAATTGAAATTTATTTGAAATTCGTTTTCATGTTCGAAATATTTTGAGCATTACCAACCCCCCTCCTTTTTTGATTGATTTACTTCAATTTTTAAGCGAATATACAAGAAAAATTCCATAAACATGTTTAGAGAATACAAAATAGCATTGACGATGATAGGATATAAGATATCATGATGATATAGTTAATTAGTTAAATTAAAAAACAAAAAGATTTGATTCTATAATTTATGGTTATTTATTCAAATTTCAAAAGCACAACATACATTTTCTATTATGAAAAAAAAAAAGAAATCAATCACAATACACTGAAGATGAACAGATGTAAAATATGTAAATTTTAATAATTCAATAATAATAAATTACAAATTATTTCGTAATACTATTAATTAAACATATTTTAGAGGTTTTTTTTAATTATGTTAAAATTATTTTAACTCAATCAATTAATTAATTATACGCGCGCATATATACAAGATAATAATTAAGTTTTTGTTTTTATTTTTATATTTTATATAATTTCTCTAGAGAAACGTTAAAAGTTTTATGACCTCCTCAGAAAATATATTTATAAATTATTTATTTATATATATTTTATAGCAATTTATATATTGTCTGCATGGTTAAAAATATATAATAAATGCAAAAGATATACATTACCACATTAGATAAAATAAAAAAACAAAAATTTGGAAATAAAAATAACATCTATCATAATAATCTGTATTATACAAAAAAATAAATCTACAGTTGTTCTGTATGCGTATAAAATTCTTTATAGTTATATGATGATATGAACAAATAATAATAACCATAAGAACAAAAATTACATATTTTATTATGTGTGTAAAACTATATGTATATTATTATTATATATGCTATTGTATAGAATAAATACTTAAAATATATAGAAAATTACAATCACAATTCATATATATATATATATACGATTAGTTATATTAAAGATGATGATATACACACAAAAAAATAAGAAGAATATCATTTAATTTTTATAAATTTTTTGGATGAATTTCAAAAATTTCTTAATTTTTTTTTATCGTTCCCATATAAAATCTTTCGACACGATAGAAACAAATATTATTTGTTTAAATGTTGATTTGATTTCTTATTTTATTTATTTGTTTTTTTTTTTATTCCTTTTTTTTGTTGTTCATATCTCATAATATTTCATATATATATATATATATATTGTGTATTACAGATGTAATATTAGGGTTTTCTGATAAGTTTTCCTATGCTTTTCTAGTTTTTTCCTTGTTGAATACACAATTTTTCGGGGGAACATAGAAATTTGAATATTTTTGTAAAATGCGAATGTTCATATGATATGTTATTGAACATAAAGTGATTATCCACATATAAGAATTGTAAAAATATTGCGGTTGCCTTTCAGAAAATTTTAATAAGAACTGGCAAAGCATGATCTTGGAATTTCAGTTTTTTCTCAAAAACACTTGATTTCCTGATTTAATTACTTCAAAAATTATTATAAACTGAACAAATAGATCAAAAGTAAACATATCCATTAAACAGAACATCGGTTTTTTTCTTGTTTTCGATTAGAACCTTTACATTTACCTCATTGATTAATATAGAAAACTTTTAACAACCTGTCCACGTCTATATATAATAAAAGTATATATTATTTATCGAGATTAAATAATTTCGAAATATAACTATTAAGAAAAATTTGTTATGTCTCATAAAGAAAGTGAAGTCTTATATATTTATATAGATAGATAGATTCTGTGATTGATAATTATTAGAATGGATACACGGCGACTAAAAGTTTTTTCTTTTTTTTTTTTAATATACAATGTAAATCATTAAACGAAATATATAATTCTTCTGTAAAATATAGAGATAGGTATGTAATATTTTCGTTCAGTAACCTCCATCATAATATAGTAGAATGTTCATATACTATATAAATATTACCTCATGGTGTATAGATAGATATATGTATATGGTTGGATGTATTCAATGAATATCATATATGCAATTTTACTATGACTGCGTGAAATGGTGAAATGTATAATACAAAAAAAAAATTCAAAGAATCATTTGACTGAACACACATTCTTAATAATATATTATATTATATTGTATATACATATATGCACTGCAAAGAAGAGACACAGCTGTTATGATGTTTTGTTACGTATCATATTGATAAAATATTCTTATATATAATAAAATTCCATTTAATTAATTGCTTTATATACTCATTAGAGTAAATTTTCTTTTTGTTCAGAGTCTTTTATTCATATAAAAATTTACGTGTATATTGTATAAGCGTATATAATATTCTATATTTTCTGTTATTTGAAATATTTTCTATAATAATAATAATAATGATAATAATAAGATCAATATAAGATTTTCATTTTCAATATTTATATAATTAAATAAAAAAAAGTTATAAAAATCTCCCATAATTTGTTTGTTCTTTCATCACATTCATTATATTTAAAAAGTTATTTGCATTCATACAGTTTTTCTATTGTCATTTTCAATTTTAAAATGATTAAAAAAAAAACATTACGTTCATTAAAATTTAATTAACTTTGTGTATTTATAATGCGTATCTTTTTTTTTTCTTTTTTTTGTATATGAATGCGGAATGTATAATAGATAAATATATAGATGAAATTAATTGGTTATATATGATAAATAATGCAATTTTAATGAACCTTATTTATAATTTTTATGGAATTTTAAAAGAATGATATTTATTGTTATAATATAGTATATTTTGTTTAGAATATGTGAAATTAATTGTTTGAATTGTTTTTAAATGTTATTGTATTGAATTGTGATATGGATCTTGAAACACCTTATAAAGTATATAGGAAGAATTTTTAAATTATTCAATTCATTCATTGAAAGTTATAATCTTTGGAGTTTTACTAAATTGAATACACTCTGGAAGTTTTTAAAGTAGTTATAATCACTCTTTTTATTGTTAGTATATAATTCGTGAGGTTTTTTTAATCCTTTACCGATAACGAAATAATGTAGAATTAAAGATTTTCACTATAATGACATTAATTACAATTATCATCATTTTATCCTATATATTGACGATAATAAATTTAAACTAATAATTGAGATTACTAAATATTACATTCTAATCACCATTTTTGTAAACGTATTTTTTTTTATTTCGTAAATGATGCGTTTTTTTAATTATTTAAATAAAGTAATATAAAAAAAATATAATCGTTAATTTTAATTAATGAAATGAAAAAAAAAAACAAACGATCATTTCAATTTTAATATGATAATTAAGATCAATAACATATCGCAGTTTTTTTAGCGAGCAAATATAAATAACATTATATCCTATAATAAAATATAAATACGTATATATAACCGCGGTAGTAAATTAATTTATAATATAATAAATAAATTCATTTGGAATTGTGATGTGCAATAAAAGGCATGTATATATAATGAATGATGACCTAGCTCAATGATTTGTATATAGTTTATTTATATATCGTATATAGTATTTTGTGGAAAACCAGTCAATTTGTGATAAAATTAATTTTATAACAATGACCTTGTACATATTAAACCATATTATTATTATTATTATTATTAAATGATATTATACATTTATTTATATATATCATTATATATATGTTAAACATTTTGCAGACAATTTATTATTCTATATAATTTTCATGTATAAAAAAAACATATGTCTTTTTTTATTATTTTATACATAGAAACGGATAAAACAATATAATAATAGTATAATGAAATAATAATAAACATTATTATATGATAGTTATATAATGCGGTAATCCCATATATTGAATAAATTCAATTGTGAAATAGATATACAATTTACAATTTTAAATTATTGAAATAATAAATGAAGAATTTATTGGATGATCAATTTAAATATTGCGGCTTTTAATTTGAACATTGGACAGTTATAGAATGGACATTATACTTGAAGGCTAATCCATTACGAGTGTCCTCCCTGTGCGTTCATTTTAACCCAATAAATTATTTTTTCAAGTAATTTGTTCTATATTCAACAAATCCATATATAGTTTTGTAAATGTAATAATATATTTTTTGATAGATATTTTATGGATTTTCAAAGGTTTTCGAGGATAGTAAAGTGAAGTTGAAAATAAAAACTTTATGTGAAAAATGTATATGTAGTTATATTGAAAAAGTGTTAACATAAACAAATTAATTACAAACATAAAATTATGATTAATAATTGATTTTATAATGTATATATTTTTGTGTTATTTATACTCAAACTGAAAACATATAATTATTAATTATTATGATGTGTATGTATAAATTAAATGATGTGTTATATACAAAAATTAAACCTTAAAAATTAACCACCATTGATTGATATGACTGACACAAGGCAAAATTTTCTGATCAATGTCTGTTTTTCCATTTCCATTTCCATATATTAATCACTGTGAGGAAAATTAAACGTTTTTCATATATATTTAAATTATAATCGTATACATTCATTTATTTTATAGGTATATAGTTTTAAATACCTATATATTAAAGTACTTCAATACTTTTGGTTTTTTTTTAAATAGTATTATATACTATTGATGAATAATAATTTTTTTTATATTTAATTTATATTGATTTAAAAAAAGCAACTCTATTAATTT
Source organism: Dilophus febrilis (assembly GCA_958336335.1). Classification (NCBI taxonomy): domain Eukaryota; kingdom Metazoa; phylum Arthropoda; class Insecta; order Diptera; family Bibionidae; genus Dilophus; species Dilophus febrilis. The sequence continues at coordinate 37,115,383 of OY284471.1, forward strand.
TTCATTAAAAATAGTATCGCCATGTTATATAAATAAAAAATATTTATATGTAATATGAAAAACCTTCATCATATAGCAATAATTTTTTTTTGTTAGCTTTGTTTTCAAAAACAGATAATAAAAACACACAATATGCGGTAAATGATACATGATATACATTTTATCATATATAAATTGTATATTAACTGCAAAACAAAACTCGCAGGTGGTCTGTGTATGTGTATTTTTTGTGTATATTATATACTGACTGCTCTTATAATATCGCATAAACAAAACTATTAAAATAAATTTGTTTATTATATACATATGTAACATATGCAGGAAAAGCCACATTGTATATTAATGTATAATAATATTTACTTTAATATTTAAATTATAAACTTAATATATTATGGGATGTTTATACAGGACATGACGTTCATATATATTATATATGTTTTATCAAAAATTATAATATTTTGCGTGTTCCTTTGAAAATTTAAAATGTGGTTTATACCAAACAAAAACTATATATACAGTTATTATTAATCTATATAGATTTTCAATCAATTTAGGTCCCGACATTTTGAACAGAATATTTGAATTTTTTTCATATTCAGAAAAGGTTTGCCACATTCACTTCCATTATTATCTGTTTATATTGCTACTTTTTTACAATGGGTTTTTTTTTTCAAAAAAACGGAAGTTTATATGCTCTCAATATATATTGTTTAATTTTTGGTATATGGTATAAAAACCATAAAAAAAATATATAATAATTCATAATGTATTATATAAATTTTGTAGTAAAACCATATATTTATATTGATAAATTTATTATATACATATATATATTTTGTAATCATAATTGTTATATTTAAAATATAAATTATTGGTTGTGTTTATTTGTTTATTTATTATGAGAGATTAAAAAGTTAAATCTGTCTATTGATTACATTATCAATTTAAAAATTTTGAATACATATTCAAAATCCATATTTCACACTATTATAATTATAATTTTCAATTAATATAAATATAGATATATAATATTTTAAACAATAACCGAGTATATATTATTCGATAAATATGGTAATATTTCATATAACACACTGTGATATTTATAATATAAGCGGATTCGAATGCGTTTTATCATTGTAATAATAATGTTGTCAAATATTTCTATATTTATTGATCATTATACAACATTATAACATTGTATTTGAGATAACGACATGAAGGAATGCAATGTAACGATATTAACATGACAAACAGAATATATGTATATATAGGTCTTTAACACAGGCGTATCTGGGTTTTGTTCACTCTGTTCAGTGAACCACCTGATAAAAATATTGATAAATAATTAAGAAAATACAGATTTTAATATTTTTCTTAATTTTTTTGATGAATAAAATAATATTAAGTGTCCCAAAAAATTTGCAGCGCTGATTATTTTTATCAGTAAAAAATATAAGAGATAATATTCTTTAGGTTCATTTTAAATAATGAACCCAATGGTATATATATCATATATATAAAGAAACGTCGCATAAAAGAAAAACAAAAACGAAAAAATACATACACCTTTAATCTATATATACTCTTTCTTTCGTGCATTTTTTTAATCGCACTCCCATAGTGTTCACAATTTTAAATGAACCAAAAAATATTGTTGTTATACATAGTTGTTTAATTGTATATGGCAAATACATTTATATTTTCCGAAAATGCGAGGTATACGAATATACAAATAATACAAATACTATTTTAATTTTCGTTCACTATAAATTGTGAACAATAATACAAATGCTTGTTTCTTTTTTCTTATATATGCTGTATGGTTGTTTGTATGCTGTATTTGTTATCATTCAAATCTCGCATACTCATATACTGCCTGCTACGGTGTATATAATCATAGAAAATATATAAATATTTTTTTTTTGTTTTTTTTTTATTTTTCTCATTTCTATATATGGCATATTGGCATATACAGTGATGTTCGGTAAAATAGGTGTAAAGCAATTTTAATGTATTTTGATTAATTTCAAATACCAATATCTATTTGTGAATCATGCCATCCATACGACAATTTAGTACTTTGTTTACCTTTATTTATCACATGAAAAGAAAGAGATAAAAAATGTTGTCCTTCGTATTTCTGGGAAATTAGCTAGGAATATGCTGTTCGGTAAAATAGGTGCGGACTATGTTGATTGTGGTTTATTTAGTTTTTGCGAATAATTTACATTTATTGGTGGTGAGTTTGTGAATTTTAAAATAAATTTTAGGTAAAGTAGTGATTTAAATTTAATTTTTGAAACATTCCGGATTAAATAAATACATATTTCTAAGTCACAATGGGTAGAAGTACACATTGTACGGTATTTGAATGGCAACGTATAAAGGATCTAAGAGCATCCGGGCTAACATATAAAAATATTTCTGAAATTATGAAATGCTCCCAAAATATAATTACCAAGGCATTAAAATTCAAATATACCACAGAAAGAAGGGGTAACAAACGTAAAACTAAAAGCAATGACGATCGTAGAGTGGTTGTTGCCACAAAAAAGAGCCCTTTTTATCATCCAGGGAACTTGTAAGAGAGCTTGATCTAAGCATTTCATCAAGCACAGTATGAAAAAGGTTAATAGCATCAAATTTATAGGGGCGGATAGCTAGACAAGCTCCAATGCATACAGCGAAACACATTAAACACCGTTTAAAATTCGCACATGTACATCGTGATTGGTCAGGTGATAATGATATTAAAAAGTGACGACATATTCTTTATTCTGATGAAACCAATATAAATTTGCATGGACCAGATGGCAAATTACATGTTAGACGAAGACCAAATTCAGAATTTTTACCGCAAAACACAAAAAAAACCATTAAGCATGGAGGTGGTAGTTTAATGATATGTTTTGGTATCATCATGGTATGGAGTTGGTCCTATATATTTAGGTCAAAAATATCCAATGGATGAACAGGAATATATAAGGATACTTTCAATCGAAATGTTGCCATACGCAAAAGAAAACATGCCTATTATATGGTCATATCAGCAAGATAACGACCCAAAACATACGGCTAACAAAGCATCGGTTTGGTTTCCACAAAATAATGTGAACAAAATAGAATGGCCAACACAATCACCCGACTTGAATCCGATTAAAAACTTGTGGAAGCACGTATAAACATCAGTTGCAACAAAACGGCTCAAAAAACAAAGTAGAACGGGGGAAAGAAATTGTAAAAGTTTGGAAGCGATTTCTATAGAAAGGTGCCAAAAATTGGTGCAGTTCATGCTAAATCGATGTGAGGCAGTAATTTAAAATAAGGGACATGCGACAAAATATTAAATCATAAATGGTATGTACGCGTAATACTTAGATTTTATTTAATATTGTGGACATTAATACTTTTTCTTGTGTTTTTCGTAGAACAAAATACATCGCACCTATTTTACCGAACAGCATATTCCTAGCTAATTTCCCAGAAATACGAAGGACAACATTTTTTATCTCTTTCTTTTCATGTGATAAATAAAGGTAAACAAAGTACTAAATTGTCGTATGGATGGCATGATTCACAAATAGATATTGGTATTTGAAATTAATCAAAATACATTAAAATTGCTTTACACCTATTTTACCGAACATCACTGTATATGAATAAAAAATAGATATTATTTACTATATAATGTTCACTTATAGAAATGAACCTTTCATATAAAATTATATGCGATCTTTTTTCATTCTTTCGTAAATGCTTGTTATGCGTACTTCATTATTTTTCCAAACATTTCATTTTTCTAATTAAAATTTCTAGTTTTTTTTTTTTTTTTTTTTTTTGTTCTTTATCAGTTTTTAAAGTGAACAAGTACCCTTGGAGGTTCAGATCCGCCGCTGGTCTTTAAAGCACAATATTATGAAACGGTGTTTGTTTCAATGAAAATATCCACTTACGTTATACATTCTGTTTTATCAATGAACAGAAAAAATTGCCATATATCCTTTTTGTTTACCAAATCTGGTTGCAATAAATATGGATTCTCTAAAGCTTTCCTTAATGCTAGCAAATTAAAATTTTAATATGTTATAGATAGCTAAAGGATTGCTCCATCATTTTTTGATCATTAGAATTACAGTTAAAAAAATCCAAATTATAATTTTATGCCTGATTTGTACGGATTGTTATATTATTTATTATTGAAAAAATATATAGCGTATTATATGTTGAAGGAAAATTATATTATAAATGGGTAGTTTCAATATTTATATTATTAGTTTTAGGATAAAGCATAAATGAATTAATTTAATCTATTTTTGTATATTATATATAGATAATCATATATGGTATATAGATAAATGCGAATCGTATATATACATATGTATTTATATGTATAGATAGATGTAATATAATTTATACAAATTCGTATATGTAGGTATATTATATGACCCGAGGCATTTAATTTAATTTAAAGTTTTGTTTTTAAACGGAAGGACATTATTTGGTTTTGCATATGAATGTATGTTATATATAATGCTATAATATAGTGTATTGTGTATATATACGTATAAAGTTAGAAAACATTTTTATTTCAATATAAAGTCTGCATATATTTCATATTATAATTCTATGTATATCTCTATATATAACTCTGTAGTCTGTATAATAATATATATATAAATAACTTGGAATATGTTAAAAAATGTTGTTAAATTGAAATTATTTTATATATATATACGAGTATAGAGTATATTGAAATGAAAAATTAATTTTAAATTAAATTTATTATTCTACTAAATGTTAACATGAAAAATTTGTTTTTATTTAACTAGATCTCTCTATATACAGAATTTATATAGTTATATATGTATATTTATAGTATTTGATATATTATAATATAGTCGCATTTATTAGTTGATGCAAATATAATGTTTTGCAAATTACTATATTATATAAAACTCTTAATTATTTAATATATTGTATGGTAATTTACCGACTATGTTTTTTGGATATGAACATATCAGAGTGCTTATACATACAACTATTCATTATAATCATGAATTATATAGTGATTTGTTTGGAAGTGAAATAGAAAGGAAGATTTCACTATTATAGGAAAGAAAGCGAGAAACTTAAAAACAAATTCCTATGCAAGAAATAAAATCCCATTTATTAATTGAAAACAATATTTTTGTATGGTAACGAAACTATATATGAATCTCTATATAGAATACATCAATGTTATATCTTCATATTTAAATTCCGATATTTCAGTCGTATATAAAAAAAATATCCTTTATTTTTTAATTACATTATTATTTTTTTTTTTATTTATATCAATACGTTTTATTATAATCCATATATAATTATATTGATGTTAATTAATTCATTTTTGTTGTGTGTACAAAATATTCAATATATTATATACGCTTGATTGGAATTGTTTTTGTATATGTATATAGCGAAATATTCAAATGAATTTCATTTTTTTTAATAATAATTATTCAATTGATATGCTAATAATAATATAATTTTATGTCATTATCTATTTATTAAATAAACCCATCCAGTATGCAGAGACGCATAATTATATATGGATTCAATGCAGTCGCATTTTTATAATAAATAAAATAATTATTAATTATATTATAATATATACAATATCAAAGCTTATATTGAACATTGAATGTGTATATTTCCATATGGATAGTGTTCCATTCGCCATTGTAGATATTATAAGAATAATATTGTATATATGATGGTCCACTAAAAAAGCATTAATTTTCTAATGTTTTTATTATAACTCATTACCTGGAGGTTTCCCATAAATTCATTATATATAATTCAGATATATTTATCGTACTCGTCTAATAATTACAGTTTTTTTTTAATAATTGTATAAACACATAGAGAAGAAAACCACTAAAAAATATTCATATATACATATTTACGGATTCAGGTTAGTTGGATAAAATACAAAAATAATAATAATAATAATAACCATATCTAACAATTTATAATAGTTTGCTATATAATATTCCTTCAATTGATTTTCTATGCTTAACAGTATTTATATATTTATTATATATAAATATAAGCTGATATAAGGTACATAATAAAGCAGTATATCTAAAAAATATATCCATGAAATTTGAATATTTATTTATAAAACTATCGACACAACAACAAACCTCATCAATAATAATAATATCAAATATCAATAACTTTTCATTCAAATCAATATATATGAATGTATATATTTCAATTTAAATTATGTACTGTGTAGAAAATGTTTGTATAGTAATGCTATACAATCTCTCTTTTGTAGATTTTTGGTTTGTTTATTTTAAATGCGGTTTTATTGAATTTGATCATTTTCGAATAAGATTATATATTTATATACAATTTCTACATTGCAATTTTTCACACATTTAAGCCACGTTTAAATTTTATTCATATAAACATTTCGAAGTTATATTTCATAAAAACAATTAAATTTCTTATAACTTATTACGTTGGATAAGTTTTAAAAAATTAGGTTTAAAATATCTTCTTCTTCTTCTTCCGTACATTGGCAATTGAATTTTAATTCTATATTCTATTTAATGAAAAATAATACCTCATATATTCAAATAATATCTCTATTTATAATAATGCAATAGTAATATTAAAAATCAAATAGAACATATTGTGCCGATAATAATTTTAAATATTATAATTATTAAAACATTTTAAATCATTAAATAAATATAAGGATACGATAAACAATTTTGGTATATATAAACAATATATAGTATGGAAATTTGAATCAAAAATAATTTAAAAACAAAACAACCAAAAAATTCATTGTTATAGATTTATATAAAGTTTAAGTATGACAAAGAAGAGTAAAACAAGTAGATATGATTCAGAATTAATTTTGTTGTATATTTATTTACTTCAGTCAGACTATCGAGAAGAATAAAACATTTAAATTTCTTAATACTCTTAATGTATATGGGTGGAATAGAATTAAAAATAATATATGTATAAAACATTCTCATCTTTGTATTAAATACATTTTTATACACTTTCATTGAATCTATGTAACTTTACATAAAATATAAATGCCTCATTTATGATGTGTATTATAATACAATATATTTAAAAGATGTGTGATAAAGAAATTGTTCTGTTCTTATATATTGTTAAGAACTTACATGAAGAAAAAAAAATGTATCTGCATATAAATACAAAAATACACTTATTTTATTATAATAACAATGTTTATGTTAAATGCAATGTGCATTAAGATTTTTAATACAAAAATTCCTACTTAAATATAAAATTTAAATGATTCGCAGGGGTTCGCGACATATTTTATCAATAATGACATCTGTATATGATGCTCTTTTATATATATGAACCATAAAAAATTAAAGTTAAATATTATATGCAAAAATATCATCATTCTTTAGCTCCCTCAAAAATATATGTACGTAGTAATAAAATAAATATTGGGTGTTTTATTTATTATACCATATATAGTAATATGAGAAAATGGGAAAAAGAAATTTAAAGACTTAACTTTCAAGAATAAAAGGGATTATTATGTATAGATACATTTGTTCCATGTTGATAAAGTCGAAATTTTTTTTTTTTTTAATTATTTGTATATGTTTAACCCGGATCTATATAAGGTTTGATGTATGGATACACGTAATGTATGGCTTATGGGTTGTCTTAATTTTACCATAGAACGAATATAAAAATATTTAATATAAATGTTACAATACAAACATATAATACACTAATATACCTACTATAGGTACAGATAGATATAGATATAGAATGATAAAATGATGTGTAAAATTCTGTTTTGGATGTTTTGGATATGGTAATTTTTGATTAGAATTTTTTGTTCTTTCTTTATTCTATTTTATAAAAGTATTTTCGTGCGTACGTAAAAGAATAGAAAAATACCAAAATAACAATATATGCAAGAAGGGGAATATCTATATAGATTCAAATGTTTATTTCAAATATCATATAAAGTGTGAATATCAAATGTATAACAGGTTTTTTGTATTCATTAATGGAAATTTATCTTCCATTCTTATTGATTTCGAATGATTGTTTTAATAAAATTCTGATTGAATTTTGCGTTAACAAATGATAGTTTTTTTTTCGAAAGAAATGAAACTCCTCCATCTTCAACTACTTAATATTGGTTTTAACTTATTATCTCGGTTAATTTTGTTTGTTATAAGTTTAAGTTTGTTAAGAATATCGTAACTTTTATGATCTATACAATATGTATACCTTCAAATTACATCCCTGATATGGATATACACAACAAATGTGGGTGATTCTTCTAGTATATAAACACATTGCAACATTTATATCTTTATATTTCTATATATTATGATACGTAAGTTGTTTTTAAATTTGTTTTTTGTCAGTATGCCTTTCTGTCAAATGCATAAACACACGGTCAAATCAAAAACATAAATAAACAAAAAAATCAAATAATATATAAATGTATAGTTGTGGTTTATTATTTAAACCGAAAAATTGTATATGCAATGTATGTTTTATCGTATACATTTGATTTGATCACATATTGGGTACATTTATACGGCATTTTGTTGTGTACCAAACATCTATCTATCTCTACAGTATTTATATATCTAAAGAAAAATATGAAATATTATTTTGCTGAATATTATTTCTGTACTTGAATCAAACATCAAAACGAATTGATAATATTCAAATATGTATACATATACATTGTATATTAATAAAACGTTTTAAAATGTTATTTATTTATATATATACATATATGGATTTCGATCAACTATATATATATATTTATGATTAAAAAACACAATTTTTTTTTGTCATTTACTTATTCTTTTTTAACGAAATGCTCTACATGCATTTATTATTATATACGAAAAAAAAAATGTATTTTTAAATATGTGTTATATAAAGCACCACCAATAGAGTACTTAAAGGTCATAATTCATAATGGTGTTGTGTATAGATATTCGTAAACGTGAACTAAAATAAAATCTATATACGTTTGCATAAAATTCATTTTAGAGTGGTATATACATATTGAAAAGTGTTTTTTTTTTGTTTTTAATTGTTTGGCGTGAATCGTATAACAGAACGAATACTTGTAAAATGTATGTAAATTATATTGTACACTTCCAAAACACTTTTATAATACGGAAAATGTATGAGATGTTTATTATATATCGGTTATGTATATATTGGTTTTATTATTAACTTATAAAATAGCATATCCCATATGGATATAAGAACAATTTGTTTTACTGTCACTGCGCTCCAAGTTTATTATATTGTAAAATAAACGACTGTATTTTAATACCATAAATACATTCTATTACCTATTCATATCAAGAATCTTTACCAATTTTCATCTCAATAACGTTAAAATAAAAGGATTTTTTCAATGTATATTTTCTATAAATGGAAAAAACGATCGAATCATATCTCTTTTTTATTTAACCTTGATTGATACAAATAATCAACAAATCCATTATTCCTTAATTGTTCATTTTAATGTTATAATTCAATTATAAAAACAATTTTTATTTTTAATTATCACATACTCTTTAAAACAATAAACACCCTTTATATATGTATACTATAAAATTCGATCCTTTGAATACGAATTATTTCTAAACAAAATTGCAAAAAGAAAAAAAACATAAATTCCTAATATTAATTAATACAATTTCGGTTTTGTGGTATATATAACCCCTTGAGAGACTCCATAAATAAATTTTATAAAATGTTATGAACTTATATATTTCAAAATCGTTTAAATTTAAATGAAATGCAGGTATACTTTATGTTTAAAATATATATTTCATATACACAAATCATATTAACTATATATATACGACATTTAAATATTCTACAATTTCCAGAATTTGAAATGAAATCTAATAAATTTGCACTTTATATACATACCATTATTGTCTATTTATGTATTATATATAAGTACACTTCCTATTCAGAAAAATTATTATTTATATCTATATATATATATAATATATTGAAATTATTTTATTTTTTACTCTTTGTATTTATTTCATATTTTATTTTTTTTGTCATTTCTGCATTATTAGATTTAATATATATATGTATATAGAAAACAAAACAGCGAGGATGATAAAAATTTGTTTGTAATAAATTGAATTATGTATATGCGAACGATGTATAAATTAAATTATATATACACATTTATTTATCCATATAATTTTTTGTCTATATATATATTTTACAAACAATGGTTATTATTATTTATAGAGCGTACATTCGAGATATTATATTTTATAAAATATAAATTAATTAATTGTTTGTATATTATATATGGAAAATGATGGAAAAAAGGGGAGAATATTATATTAGATTATTTCTGTATGGTTTATACTTAAAGGTAAATTTTTGTTATATTTTGTTCGAGACAATTCAGTAATATGTAATGTTACAAATTACTTTAAAAGATTTTAATAAATTTATTATCATTACAATAAGGGTACGGGTGATTATAATGTTATTTGTTTATATATAATTTGAAGAAATATCTGTGTATATACACTCTGTTTACTTAGAAATGAATCGGACACAAAAATGTTCTAATTTAAATTGAATATATATATATATATATATATATATATATATATAGTACATTGTTTAAATACATTTAAAGATAATTTAATTAAAAATAAATTAATATTAATATTAAAATGATTTGCCAAATTACATGGATTTCTCATTCAGAAACAGTTTTGTTAATGAGAGATTCTCGTAATATTTATAGTTCGCAAAAGTGGTAGCTGGCATAGCTGACAAAAGTAGTAGTCATAGTTCACAAAAGTACTAGTTATAGTTCGCAAAAGGTATAGCTGGTAAATGTAAATTATATGTAAAATCACAAACAAACAAAAACCGACATTCGCATTTAAAATGATATTTGGAAAAACATTTTTTTCCATTTAAACTTGATTTATACATATTATCAGATATTATGTATAGGAATATATTAAATATATGTATTCAAACATATAAATATAAATATTGATAGCCTCAGGATATTCAACTTTAAAAACTTGTTCATTCATTATTTTTATTATTATAAAAAAAAATAATGGTTTTTATTGTTTTAATATATATGCTATATATATATTGAAAGTCATGTATATATCATAATATTGTATATAGCATTATTGATACGCATATAAAATTTAATTTTGATTTAAAACACCACCACGTTTATTTAAAATGAAAAAATAAAAAAAAAAGAAAAGAATTAGGTAAAATTGGTTGAGAAAATTATTGTAAATTATTAAATTACATATATTGAACAAAAAAAAAAATAAAATATAATTAATATATGGTTTTACGCTACGATACGATAAATGGATTCACAAGGGAACCAAAATTAAAATAAATTTATTATACTTCCCGTTTTGTAATTTTGCCAATTTTATATTCATCATATAGTTAGTAGTTCATGGCATTCGATTGATTTTAATAAATTTTTTAATGTAGGTATAATTATAAAGAATAATAATAAGTTAAATTATTATACACAACTATATGTTATAGCTTTTTTAAAGAATCAAAATGGTATATTAATTCGGAATTATGCGTAGTTTTGTTGATTTCATTAAATCCACATATTTTAAATATCATTTCATTCATTTATATTTTACCAATTTATCCATTGATATTTTTCATTCATGCTAACACACTAAAACCTTATAATAATTTTCATAATTAACAAATAAAGACAACAATATTATAAACTTTTTTATTTCAATATAAATGCACGTTGTTTATAATTATAATATTGTAACTATATAACCAACTTATTATAACCGTATATTATATTTATGTATATATTACATTATATTTTTGTATATATGTATGTATATTTAGAACAAGTATTACAATATTGATTTATTATCATTTATTTTTTAATAAATATAATATAATAAAATGCCAGCATAAATATAGGTTTTGAAAGTTTCATTAATAATATCAGAAGAATTGTATATGTAAAATAATAATAATAATAATATAGAATTGCATCTAAAAAATAATAATAGATAATTTATAATATAGAATGCATGTATAAATGCAATATATACTCTGTCATAATCATTCAAAGAAACAATTTATAATATCATATAGTATATAGGAATTATTTATGTATTCACGCGTATATAATACAAAAGTTGCAATGGTTTTGATATTTTTTTCTGCATATATACATATATATTAAAATTCCCAATAGATGCGATTCGATGATGAATTATTCAAATAAATTTTCATATACATTCATGTATGTATATATATATATATTTCATGTATGTATATATTTATAGAATAATTCAATTCAATTGTGGATTTGTGTATAACTGCAATTCTTTACACATATGAGATGAATATATTCCTATATGAAATGAACAATTGTAATTTATATTATATGTTAAGTGTTGTATTTCCATTGTACAATAATAAAAAAAAACCACTATAATAGTAAACTATTTTTCTATTTATATATAAATAATATTAAAAAAAAAAAACTTTATAATATAAAAATTATGTCACATTTATACAATGCTGTATATTTAAATTGCAGTTCTTTTGTGCTATTCGTAAATGGCAATTTAATTTATACATTTATTTAAAAAAAAAAAAAATAAAGAATTATTTAAAAATATATTATAAATTATAGAGTATTTAACTTTATAATATATTAAATGTGCTGTTTTTTTATATATATATATATATAAGCTCTTAAGAAGTAAAGATTACTTATATTGCATTTCGTAATTGTGAAAATTATACAAAAGTAATATACTTATTAGATTTTTTTAAATCAGAACGAGATTTTGGTTGGAATAGTATACTGGTAATTCTTCCTGTTTAAAGAAGTTTTCTGTTATCATAATTACTGGCATTAATTAAAATGAGAATCATCCTAGTGTTGATATTTAAAAAAATAGTAATTTTTCACATTGTCTATCTAATAATATTTTTAAAAACTACATTTTTTCTACATGCAAACCATTCTAATGCCACGCAGTATTTTTTAACTATATTTCTATATATAACTGTTTAAATTGAAAGTGAATTAAATGTCTTTCTAAAACCAGTCAGTTTAATTTTATAAAAATAATGCAATGAATTAATTTATATATATATATATATATATACATATAAAAGATTCTTAATTTATTTTCTTAAAATGATTTACATATATATATATATATAATAATTGTAATTTTGTCCGAGTTTGAATTCTTTATATATATATATTTAAGACCAAAGAAATATGATTCATTTTAAATATGTAAATATACAAAATAACATATGCTTCATTGCATCATCATCATCATCATCAACATACGATACATATATTTTAATATAATGATCTTGATTCTTGTATATAGTTTTAGTTGATTTTCGTTGGCACACATTTGTTGAATGATATCTTTCAATATTCAATATGATATATATATAAAAAATAACAAACAACTTGTGAAATATTTAATTATATATTCATATATAAGTCTCTTGATACATATACTGTTTAATAAATGTGAAATGTTAGTGTGCGTATTTCGCATGTTGTCGTTATAAAACAGATGCATATTATTATACAAGGTACTCTAAAAGGCAGATTCGCCATAATTGGATTTCGGATGTCAAAATCAAAAATTCATCGTCATCGTTAGAATCATTTTAAATTAAGAATTTCTTATAGCTCCTGATTAACATATTCACATTGCAAAATACTAAATAATTAATTTCTACATATTAATTTATATTACTGAAAATTTCTATATATATATATTTTTATGGAAGGTGTACGATCGAATTCTTTTTCAAAATAAAATACTTAAATATATTTATTTTTTATAATATCTATTGGATATTTAAATTACCGTTCTGTTTTTTTTTTTATTAAATCATAAATACGAATTACATTTAATTCTTTTTGCAATGAATCACAGAAGGCAAAAAAAAAGAAAAATGTATAACAAAAATTTTAATTGAAATATGAAAAGCAAAAAAAAGGTTTGAATAACTATATGCTGAGCTGAACAGGTGGCCTATGATTAGTATAGTATATACACAATGTCATTTAACAATTTAAACACTTTGAAAAAAATATATAATGAAGATTCTGAAACGGTTGTTTTTATGATTATATTTTTCTGACACTTTTCTATATAGAATTTTTTTTTACTTATAAGTATTTAATTTTCTGTATAATAATAATAATAATAATAATATATGAAAAAAAAGTATGAAATTAATATCAATTCATTCTTAATATACAATTCGCATACAACTCTCGTTATATAAGTACACAAATCATATATACTATTCATTAACAGACGTAACACTCAGCTATATATATAGTAATACCTTTATAAAAGCATGAAATTGATAAATTTTCCACTTGAAGAGTAATTGTTTTGAAAATATTTCAATAAAAAAATATATGTACAACTAAAAAAGAAGTTAATATATAACAAATACAATATATTATAAGAGTTTTGGAAAATGATTTGCTAAAATAAAAACAGCGGCATATATTTATTCATATAATAACCTAATCATTTATATCTTTTTTTAAGAACATTTTTTTTGTGTTTGATAACTGTAAGCACATATAAATATAAGAATATATTTAATGATGGAAAATATTTTGGAAATTAAATTATTTATTAAAAATTTTGTGCGGTTTCCATAAAATGTTAAAGTAGATATAATAAAAAGAGACTGAATAATGATTATAAAATGATTAAAATACATTTTATTTTATCACTGCGTCAAATTCATCACTTTATCTGCTGTCACTATATGAAGATAGTCATTGAAGATAACTGATAAGAATTTTTAAAACGAAATCTTTATCAATTTTATTGTGTGTTTTTGAAGGTATTTTAGGAAAACCTTTTCGATCTTATATAATAATGTGACTGACCTCTTATCCGGAATAATTCCCTTATTCTAATTCAAATTTTTGTTTTCGAAGTCTCACACAAGATCTTACCGATATATACAGAAATGTTAAATCAACAAAAAATGTTATTCAATATAGAAAAAATATAGTATTTTATTCACAAGAATTTCCGTATATATTTGATACATGGAAAAAAACAAATTATAATCCGCATCCATATACATTATTAAAATAACGTTTATAAAATCCATCATACAATATAACTGCTATTTTTTAATATAGATATGATAACATACACACAATTTCATATAAGGTAAAATTGTAAAATAATTGATGTAAGATTTCGATATATAATAACCATATCATGACGAGTTTAAAATTTATATGTACGATTTATATGGATATGGATACAAAATATGAATTATGTTCACTATTCATATATGTAAATTATATTTACATGCAATTTTTTAAGTTAATTTATGTATATATGCACAAAATAATACATATAATTTCAATATGACGTTGTATATAATTATTATAATAAGAAAAAAATTTATAAATATTATAAATCTCTGCGTAAAAGGTGTCTTTATTAAAATATAATAATAAAATTTATTGCATATATACCTGCTCTATCATTATAAGTATAAGGCTTCTCCTTTTATATATATATATATATATATTTAGAGAGATATCCATTTAAAAAAGGATATGTACTTATTTTAGCTTATGCCATATTATATATTATAATAATAGAATATATAGTTATATAAAGTCTATATGTAATGCATATTCACATCCCGCATATCTTTTCAAATAATAAAGTACTTTTTATATACATATAGATAGATATATAGATAGATGTTTGTATCTTTTGTAAATACGTAGACCGTAAAATATTTCGTTTAACGACGATGGTCTCTATATATATATATATATATGCACTTTTATTAGTAATTTTTTTATTTTATACTTATATACTACAAAAAGAATAAACAGACTTTTTAATTTCACTTTAAAACTCTTCAATATACATATATGCAATTTATGTTTAATATATATATATATATATATCTTTATCTCTTATTGTATATTTATGAAGTATATCCAGTTTAAAGGTCAACAAATATACCATTTATAAATTTTCATTTACTTATTTGCAGTGTTTCTTCTCGATATATATATGGATATAGATATAGATATTGTTTTTCTGTATTACAAAAATATAGAAATGCTCATGCGATGCGGATTGTGTTTGAAAAAATATTCTATCTTTATACATATTATACATTTAAATCTATAAGAAGATAATTTTAATGGACCAACATGGTTTTGAAGGATTTTTTATACACTTTAATAATGTACAGATTTCATGTTTTCTTTTTCATATTAAGCCATAATTTTCTTGTATAATATATAATGGTGTACAACAGCCTTTAGTTTTTGTTTTCATTCATAATATATTGTTTTGTTACGGTGGAGGTAATTTAAGCGGTAAGAGTAACTGCGTTTGTAAAATGTGTAATTCTGCATGAAATTCAGACAAAATTTTCAATTTATTTATAGACCTTGATTCCAGATTATACCTAATTCCTAATGTTTTGCATTTTAACCCTAACTAGTCGTTTTGATTTTTGTTATCATTCTCATGTTTTAAGTGAAGCTGAATCCGAATAAATTGGTTTCAAACCGATTCATCCATTGGTTTTTGATCAATGTATTGTAATTAATGTCATTCAATAAGAAGTTGATGATTTATAATTAATCTGGGATGGTTATGATAAAACCAATCAATTCATTATTTATAATTAAATATGTAAAGTAATTAACCTATCTCCGGTTCAGGTTATTAAAAGGATATTAAATCATATTTTACCATTAAAATAACCACAATTTAATGCGTATGGGAAACAAATTTAACATACTTTTTAAATAACGTATACATTCGTAATCTATATAATCTGTATACAAAAAAAATATTACCTATAATTTTTGTGTTAATTTTGAAAGTACATTCAATGTATGTCAGATTAACATATATACTGTACATATATAAAAATAAACAATTGTAATAATTAAACAAAAAAATAAACTCATGACTTGGAAACTAACAAAACTATAGAGAACACTGTAGATAATTTATAAAAAAATATATATAAATAATAATATACATTTTAACAACATTGAAAAAAAAAATGGTTTTACACAATATTGTGTGAAAAATAATAATAATAATAATAATATAGATACATCAATTGTGATGAACATTACAAGATGAAAAAATAAATATTCAGTATTTTAAATGAAAACAGATCAAGGGCAAAACGGCGATGAAAATTTTTTTAACTTATGAAAATTATAAACATATTATTATTATTATTATGATAATGGTTTTTTATTGTTAATTATATATGATAAAACTTTTCCGGTCAGTTTTTCACCTTTGTTATGTTGCGAAATTTGCGAAATTTACCTTCACAAATAATTTATTTTTACTTTTATAAATTACACTTATCAAAAAAGATCATCAATATATGATATATGCGAAGAATATATACAATTAAAATACACTTATTTATTAATATTATATTATTTTATTAAATGAAAAAGATTTTAAATTATATGCATAAAGTATTAATAATAATAATAATAATAATTTAATGATGCTGTGTATTGCATTTTCTGATTTTCTCATATTTAAATATTTATATGTGAAAATCTGAAAATAATATATACATACAAGTGTGACATATCTTCTTTATCTTATTATTATTATTATTATACAAAATTATATTAATAATAGCTTAGCTTAGCTATATACATAGTAAATATTGAATATATTTAAAATTATATTATGTATATATTTTATACTTTAATATATAGAAAACAACAAGTGTTTGTATTATACTATATATGTATATTATACTGTGTAATTCAAATCTCATTTCCTTTTATTTTGTTTATACTTTTTTTTACTTTTTTTATAGTTTAAAAAATTATACATCAATATTGGAATATGTAAATAATATATAGGAAAAATATAAATGGTTTGTTTAATAAGAAAAATAAAAAAAAAATCTATATGTTTTGTTTTCCCATGAAAATGTATTTATATAAACATTGTATGCATCGTGCATTAAATCTCTCTCTATATAACAATATTTAATTTTGTTAAAATATTTTCATAATCTTATATGTTGTTCTTTTATATTCACAAATACATAATACAATGTATATAATTACTATAGGATTTTTATGGAAGATGTTTAATAACCCATAATTATGATGATGATGATGATGATCTCGACATCAATCAAATTTAATAACCAACTTTAATTTGTATTATTATTTATGACACCTTTTTTCTTTTACACGTATCATATATTCTTATCTGAATTCTTTTATATATATATGCATTATTTATTCATATATATATATTTTATATATATATATATAGCATAATTGTTTTTATCTAAAATGTTTGCACCTCAAAAAATTTATTCATAAACATATTTTTCTTCATTTTTTTTTTTTTATTTATTCAATAAATAAAATGTGTAGGTGCATGCATTACATATACATAGCATAGAATTGTGTCGTTTATATTTAAAAAAAAAAAAAAAACAAGTAATTTTTTTTTTGTTTTGTTTAAATTTATTAAGGTCGTTGAAAATATATTGCTGACAGATAGTGTATGTTGTATTTATTTTTTCATAGTTTCAATTGTACTAATGTTGTATTTTTAAAGTATAAAATGCTATAAGTGCAAATATCTAAAATGTAAATTTGTATTATATATCTAATGGATATTTCAATGCGTCGATTTACATTGGTAGAAAATACTTGAATATATATATATAGTATCATATATGAATACATCGTGAATGATCTTTTCAGAATTATATATATATATTTATGTGGTACGCAGTACATGTATAATTTTATACTATATGTAATATGAATTCATGTATATTATATCGTATACGAGTATATTTTATTTATTTATATATATAGGTAGGTCTTTCTCAACATACAAATATAGGTAGGTAGATGTTTAATAATAATAATAATAATCGAGACAGACGTCTAAATATCTATATGTAAAATGTACATTTGAAATACAGTTAAATCCATATCAGTAATTAGATTCGTCATTTGATGGTTAGCTAAGCTAGATATAAGAATTATTGATTGCCCAAATCCGATAGGATTATTGAAAAAAATCTTATATTTATACCAAAACCATTACCAATTGGTATTTATATTAAAACGTAACTTGAGAATACATCATCCATAACAATTGATATGTGTGTTGAAAATAGTTTTGTTTTCATCAATAATAATCACAATTCAATTAAAATCTTAATGATTTTGGGGTGTATTGAACAGAATTACAATTGATGGTTGGGTTTACCGATCAATAATGCAGTCTTCATGTTGTTGATTTCCTAATTTGTTGTTTGCCGGTAATTAGCCGTACGACCAACCGCATTGGAAAAATATTTAATTGGGTGAATATCAAATTAGAAAATAACAGTCAAAAAAGAAGAAAGGTTTCATGTCTTCCACGTATAGTATTCGAACACAATACCTTTAAATGTTATAAGAATTTTAAGTAGATATTTTATCAACAACCATAGATTTGTTCGTTTAAATTGGGTACTAAATCCCCAAACCATTTGACTCCTCGAGGAAATTGTGCTACACACTGAATTTATTCCATTTTCTGCTCAGAAACCCGACCAATTGAATGATGGGTATATGGACATAACTTCCTCAGTCAGTGCAAAATAATTGTACAATGGTACGATTAACATATATTATTTGCAAAAATTATTATCAATAGATTTTACTGTATACTTACTTGAATTGCTATAGTATAAATATGTATAAAAGAAAAAAAAATTGAATAGACATATACATAACATACATTAAATGGTAAAATATTAATAGTATCTATCTATCTACATCTATATATGTATATGTATATATAACTCGTCAATAAATATATTATATATATAATGTTAACGAAAGAACATTGCACATTTATAATCACATATAAATAAATGAAATATTGAATATATCTCTTTTATCTATCACTATTATTATTTATGCTGCACGACCAACATATAGAAAAGAAGAAAAAAAAGTTAAAATAAAACATGAACTCGAGGAAAGAGAAATTTATATGTTGTTATATTCAATATAAAAATATAATTTTCTTCATCAGATTCATCTGTGCAACTATACGTTTCTATATATATATATCTAAAAATGAATGTGTACTCATTTATTATATTGTATTATATATAGATAGATATTTTCAAATAAATATGATGATCATCAGCTTATATATCTATTTTATACTGGGCGCACTTACATTTTATAAGTATACGTAAACGTATACTAAACTTCATATAAATATTGTATGCCTATTTCTATATACATATAATAAAAACAATTTATGTGAGAAAAAAATATTTTCAAAGATTATATATATACAATGGTGCATTTGTTGTATACTTGCAAAAGAATTTATTCTACTTTTTCTATATTGCTATATGTATAATGTTTTTATATTTATATATGATAGAGATTTCAAACTTTTTTATATTATCATCGCGTGTATTTTTCTTTAATTGTAATTTTCATTTATTTTCTTTTTCTTTTTCTATGTTTTAATTTTTATATATACAAAAAAAAACAATTTTTTATTTTGATATTTATCATATTGTATATAAATAGTTTTATATGTATCTATATGTATTATATATATTTATAGATATATAATATTTATTTAGGTTTTTAGCTTAAGTTATTTTCGTATATAAAATAGTATACCTACATAAATATATATTTAATTTAAACATCATTTCACTTAAAAATAATAATTATTATTATTATTTGTAATAATATTATTATTATTATTATTATTATGTGTTATATATTTCATTTTAATATACAATTTATACCTATATATATATAAATTTAATAATTTATTATGATCTATTAAGTTCGTATTCATGTTTCTATAATAAAACAAATCAAATTTATTTTATGTTCATCATCAGCATCTTTATTATGTATGTACATATAAAAGATTTAATATATATATTATAAGATTTATATATTTTCATAAATATATTTGCATTCTTTTGGCAACTATATACGCGCTCGTCGTATAAAATATTTTTGATAAACATCACTTTAATTTATATTTTAAAAATATTTATATCATTATATATAGGAATAAATATCTTTTCAAATGTGAAAGGTATATTTATTCATATAAAAATAAGATTATATTTAAATTTTTAATTAATTGAAAGTTGAAAATATATATTTGAAAAAATATTAATAATATAATAATTATAGAAATCATTTTATTATCTTAAACAAATATAAATCATAAATAGATTATTATCAATTACAATGTTTTTTTTTTAAATATATTAATTTATATTAATTAAATTATTTTCATTTCTATTTTCAGGTAAGTTTTTATGAAGTTTGATCTGAATATATATGATAGCGGTTATACGTAAGAATTTTAAGAAAATTTAAATTGTTTGTTTTATCAAATATTATAATTTTTGAGAAATAACAAAGTTATTTATACGATTATTTCTTTTGATTTTTAAGTGTTTTAGTTTGTCACACTTATTTGCATATAGGTATTTTAATGAATTTGATGAATAATTAAGGTAGTTAGACTTATCCCATAATATTATATTCAAAATAGTGTCAAATGGACTAGAAAAGCTAAATTAGAATATATGCTAAATCTTAATCTGATAATATAAAATATCCAATTATGATTTAAAATAATAAGTTATTTTATTCATCACCAAATTAATAGTTCTAAACTCATTCAATGAATCAAAATTGTACATGTTTGCATGACGGTGTACTTTCGTTTTTTTTAGGGTTCCACATCCCTTAAAGTATTCATAATATCTATACCAATTTTTAAATTGTGAATAATATTAAAATATTGTATATGTATATTAAAAAATATTTTTCTATATATTATTTATATGAATATATATATTATATATGAAAAAAACAAATTACTATAATTACCATATGCACGTACTTCCGATTCCAATTTTGTACAAATTTCCTATATATATAAAAATTGAGTTCTTTTATTATTATGAACTATACACATGTATGGTTAATTTTCCAAGAATTTAGGCAAAAAAAAACAAAATTCTTAGTATACATTTAATATATGTTTAAATCTAAAATTTCCACCCTTCATAACTGTATATAACTGGTTTTTTTTTTACCTTTTATGGGGAAAATTGATACATAAATTTATACATGAATGTTATATTTATTTATCATACATATAGAAATGTAATACCGTAATACTATACTTAAATTATTCGTATATATATATATATTCATACATATACCTATAACATCATAATAAAACTAATATTGTATAGCTATAAAACAACTTACAGAAATGTATTTTTTTTGTTTCCACAAATAGACGGATTATATCGATATAGATAGATATATGAAAACAAAACACTATACATATATGAAATGATGAAATGAAGAAGAAATTCACTTTACTTTTTAAAATACACTTATAACTTATAGATATATATGACACAACACAATATACATAGTATATTTAAGATGATGTATCTTTAAAAATTGACGGTGATGTCTGTTCATGTTATTATTTTTTTTTTTTGGTTCTGTTATTGTATGTGATATCAAGTTTTTCCGTTGTATTATTAATATACTAATATAAGAACAAAAGTTTCATTTTAAATATATTCTATAATATATATATATATATATATATAAGTATCAAATTTTATATGTTATTTAAGTATATAGTTATAATCGCGGGATGTATTGAATCTGTATATAAGATAAACAAAAAAAAATATGTATAATATATAATCCATAACCATTAAATAGAAAATTGATAAAAACAAAACAAAAAAACAAATTGTTTAATGCAATGTAAATCCTCTTGTGTATTTCTATCTGCACTTATATAATATATTATAGATATATCTTTTCATTTTCATTCTTACATTACTTCCTCCTTTCTTAAAGTATATGTTTATTTAATCTAGATATAAAATATATAAAGAACTTTTTTTTTATTAATTTTTTTTGTATACTTTCACTTTTTTATATATTTTTTCTTTATAAATTGATGAGTTTTACCTGTAATTTGAATTCTATTATAATACATATTCAATTTTAATATAATACAACACTCTGTCAAATATAGAAATTTTTGATTCATCGGTTGATATAATTTGATTACCCAAAAAATTGAATAAATCATTTCTATTTTAACTATTCATTTATTCATATAAATTATATTTAATTTTATCTATATCATATGCGGAATTTTGTATATTTCCATTTCCATACATTTTAACATGTTTTATAATATCATATGGCATACGGAAAATTCCATAATTTAAATGTATAACCAATTTTACATTTATACATGAATCCTCATCCATGAATATATATGCAGATTATGTGTTTGTGCGTCTGTAAACAACGAAGATTATATTGTAACATATTTGTGAAATCTTTTATTTATGCGTATTTATACACCGAAAACATTTCACTTTCTATTTTCCTATTTTTTTCCTATATTAACAAACATACAAATTAAGGGATGCAAAAAGGTATGTAAACGTTTTATAAGCAAAATTTATGCTATAGCTATATATAATAAAAGCTAAAAGTGGTCTTGAAAAACAATGACTTGTGACGATATGCACATTGAATAAAAGTATATGAGGGATTTGTACAATATATATAAAAATTGCTAGGTGAAATGCTGGATATATATACAAAAAATATAATAGTATTTATATATATCTGCACTTAAAAATATATATACATATATGAGATATACCATTGCATTTAAATGCATATATATATATATATATACATTTTTTTGTATAAAGTTTATATAACTCTAATAATGTATATGGCACGGCGTCTATTTGTCGCCCTAAAGTTTCAATTTTTTTTTTGTTCGATCCATTTCAAAATTGTATACATATATACAGAAATTGTACAATAATTTAACAAAAACCCTCATTTAATGTGTGTATTGTATATATATAGATGCATTATGCAGCTATTCTCATTTATATCCGTATGTATTATAGTTTTACAATTTTTAATATTCGTGAACATGCATTTTCGTATATGTATATTTGATGTTAAATCTTTTGGCATTTATAGCCTCTATATTCTATACCTTTATATATTTTTGTTATATTAATAATTGTAATACTATGCGTATAAGCAGGGTGATCGAGAATTCTATATATGTGTAAAACTATATAAAATTACCAGAATCGTATTTCAATTCAATTGTACAGAAACCTATGGAAATTTATGTAAAAGTAGGGAAATGTACAGAAACTAAATCCATAATGGTGTACAGTTGCATTAAATGTTGGAAGAAAGCTATAAGAATAATAGAAACAAAGATTTTCAGTATCTATATTGATTATTCC
This sequence comes from Dilophus febrilis, assembly GCA_958336335.1. NCBI lineage: Eukaryota > Metazoa > Arthropoda > Insecta > Diptera > Bibionidae > Dilophus > Dilophus febrilis. Next base: position 37,139,905 of record OY284471.1, read on the forward strand.
ATATTTTCGGGTTTTCATTGTTTGAAAATTCCGAATCGATTTGTATTGTTTGAAGGTTCGATGTATTGTTCTTTAAAAACTAATACATTTATTTATAGAGAATTTCTTTAAGTACTTCAAATGCCAGTTATTAGTATCCGTATACTTACTGGTCCCCACCCCGTAAAAATATATTAAAATATAATAGTATAATTTCAATATCATGATATTTGATTTGTAACAAATATATATAAAAGTAATCAGCGTATTTTTTCTTTTATTATCATAATTATTATTAAATATTTACTACCGTGAATATACAATATAGATATTCATATATGTTGTTTGTAAACTAACTTTCTATATATACGAGTGTTATAAATCCAATGAATGCATGTTTATTTTTTATATGTAATATTTCCCTACGTATAAATATTTTAATATTATACCTATATATATAAAATAACTCGAAGGGTTCGTACTTTATGAATAAAATATATGCAATGCATAGTTCCCTTTAATTTCTATATATATTCTACTTTCGACGGCTGTATACAAGTATATTAAAAGATTGATTGTAATTTGTAATTTTATTAAATCGTGTGAAAGTAATGATTTTTTTTTTATTTTGAAATATATATTTGTTATATGTGTTATAAATATAGAATTGATCCTTTATTTTATAGAAATATATATTTCGCAGTTATATAGAAATTATATTTGATACATTTGATTATTTATTTCATATATAATTTTATATATTTGTTTTGAGTTTGAGGTTTACGTGATTTGAATAAATATTTTCCATAATTTTTATTATAATGTTGAATAAATGAAATTGCATATTTTCTCTAAATGTGAATAAAATATATAAATAATAAAGGAAATTTAATCTTTCATATTTAATATATAGGGAATAGATTAATTGTTATTTTAATCTGCGCGTATACATTTATTTATTATGTATAAGTTATAAATTACATTTTGTGTGGTTCAAAAATGTTAATAAGTAAAATGTTTTGAATATATAAAATATTTTAAAATAACGATTTAAATTTATATAGAATATTTTAATACAGTTGTGATAAGGTAATACTTATTCGAAGGCAAAGTTTTATAAGGTTTAGGTTGTTTTTGACAAAATGATATGATTATTATAAAACGATTTTTTTGTAATCCACTTATTGAATAATCTATGAATTCTGATGAATTGACGTATAAAAATTACCCAAACTGTGATGAGTAGACCATAATGATAATTTCATATAAATATGTAATTGTTTTCAAATTAAAATAACTATAAAAGACATTGTTTCCTTCATAGACACTATACTTTTGTTGTATAATATTTTAAAACTAATTAAAAGTAAGTGATGTTTTCATTACAATCACTTGCGGTGGTGCCTATATAATATAGAAAATTCATTTTACTAAACGTTTGCATTTTTAAATGTATATTTATATACAAAAATAAATAAATAAAAAAATATTTCTTGTTGACAATTATTTATATACATATTTATATTATTATTTAAAAAGAAAACAAAAATTAAATATATGGTTTTATTTTACAAAACAAAAAAGGTTAATAGCCATACATATATTTTTAATTATATATATGCACACTATCGAGTAAAATTATTGAAACAATTTTCGTAATAACATTTTTAATTGAGTATATTTCAATAATTTTATAATGAAATATTTACGTAGCCGACGATACGAATTTATTGAGAAACGATTTGATTTGATTATATCTATAACAAATGTCTATTTAATTGTCTTCGAAAAAGAGTTACTTAAAGTTATTCACTATAAAATGCTCAAATTAACTGAATATGCTTGTAATATAAGTATCTTAAAGTATCTTGAAAAGAATTCTAATTGTAATTAAATACTATTAAACAATACAATGAGTGTACAAAATGCAAAAATAAAACAAACACTTTCTTCATAAAGTAATGTGGTGGTGATTATTAATAATTATACAAACAAACAAACAATTCTATATTGTATATATTATATTTATATTTATTATATATTTTATGGCAATAATTTAAATTTGTATGTGATTTTGTAGAAATTTTTTTTTTATTTATACTTAAAATATAAATTGAAAAGCATATATTATAAATAAATATATAGAAGAAAAATGTATGTAAAAATCAACAAAAATAATGACTATATAATAGTCATTGTTTTCATTTATTATTTTAATGGGAAAATTAAAAGGAAAAACAATATAATACTAATAAAAAAATGAATTCATTATGCTTTATTTATATAAAATAAAATAAAATAAATATACAATATAAGTAATATTTTTTAATTTATTTCTTCATTTTCTATATATAAAATTGAATATAATATTAATAATTGTTATTATTATTTTGCTTTTCTATTTTTTTACTTTTTTCTGTATATTTATTAAAAATTGTTTCTTACTTTTTTTGTTCTATATTTATATCGTTCAGTTATAGTTTCTTTTATTTTTTTTTTATTTACTCTCGTTTATTTACATATTTTAATTATTTTTAATAAATAATAATTTCTATTTATTTTCAATGTGAATGTTTTTTTTCTATGGATAAAATGATTAGGTTTTTTGTGTGTGTTTGGATAATATGGATTAGTTCTTCTCTGTTAGTCAAACGTTATATTTTTGAAACTGCCCGAAATTGGGTATAATATTTTAAAGGAAATTTTGTATCATTTTCTAAAGAGAATTCTAGTTAGTTTACTCAGGCAATTCTGCATAATATTTTGAGGAAATTCTAAACAATTGCATGAGGAAATTCTGTTGAATATTCTGAAGAAAATTGTAATATTATTTTTTGATGAAAATCTGTATTGCTTTCTAAAGGAGATTCTGTAAGCTCTAAACTCTTCTAAAGCTTTATAGTTATCTAAAGCAATTCGGTATTATTTTCTATAGAAAGTTTTGCATGATATTTTGAGGAAATTCTGTGTAATTTTCTGAGGCAATCTTGTCTAGTTTTCTGAAGATAACTCTCTATAAAACAAAATTAACAAAAAGTGTTAATAAAAAACATAAAACTAAGTCATTCTAGTGATATCGTTGCCCCATTTTAAAATATAATATATAATAAATATGCACTTTATTTATTAGGTCATATTATACTATTTGAAGTTTATTTTTTCATAATCTAATTAATTCATCTAATTATGAGTATAATATGCTTGGGTGTAGGTAGATATATCTAATGGGATGCATAAATAATTAGTTAAATATTTTTTAATCGTAATTACTATAAATATAAGGGAACATTTTTAATTTATTTATAATGAATTGGTTTTTTACAATGTCTAATATAAGCTTTTTAAATAACATTCTACAAATTCTATAAATATATATAATGTTGTAAGATGTTTTAGTATTTTTCAATTCTATTTTTTATTTTAATAAACATTCTCTATAAATATTATATAGAGATGTATAGATCATGTCGTGTGGTAACCAAACGATACATTTACAATATTAATTATATTGAGATCATGTAAATATATTTTTAAATAGTTCCCTTTTTTTTGTTTTTTAAAAAAAAAAAGTAATTAAGTAAGTGAAGCAGTCATGCATTTAAGAACATAAACTTTTTTTTTCTCTTTCTAAACAAATATAATATCATATTATTATTATTTTTTATATTAATAATATAACAATTTATTATATGGTAGAATTTAATTTATTTTTCTATAGAAAAAGTAAACATTTAAATTCTGTATTTAGAATTATACTTATATTTTTAGAATGTTTTCTTTTTTTTTATATTGTATATATATATAGTCATATTAACATTTCTCTGATTAAAAACAAACAATTTTTTAATTATATTTATACAGATAACCATATAACTGTAGTCGGTTTACATGTATTTATGAAAATAAAAATTTTTGAATAATTACATGCGGTATATATGTTTAACAATTCTGAAATCTATTCCTTTTCTTTTAACAAATTCATAATAGAATTGTACAGTATAGTTCCTATATCGTTTAAAATTGTTTATATGTTTTGTCTATTCTTGGTATATCATATATTATAACTCTAATTTTTTTTTATTACAACGTTTTTCATTTACTCGAATCCCTTCTTAATAATATAATGTATATATATATTAAAACACATAACAACATAATAGTAAGATTTTCTATATGAAATATTATATGACATAATATAAATAAAAATATTAATAAATTAATTTATTCAGAAGAAGAAAACACATCAAAAAGATTTTTTTTTAAATTATACATATATGTTAATATATAACTTTCTAAATATACATTAGATATAAATTTTGGTTGTACTCCCCTTATGGTAATTAAATAACCAAACAAAAAATAGTTCTTATGATTTCGATAACCATATATAGGTGGTTCAGAACGATGGCTATATTATATGAACTTTATCAAAATCATTAAAATACCATAATTTTAAATCCTATTTTGAATATATAAACTTTTGTGTTTTCCCCATTATATATAGTTGTTTTCCGATAATATTCCATATATGCATTAAATATTCACTTTTGTTGCATTAAAACAATAAGTTTTATTATATAATTTTCTATTTATTTATAAATACATTTAATATATATACAATTTTGGTCCAAATATACAGACAGGATATTATAATATGAATTTTTTAAATTAACCATATACATATATAGATGTTTCTAACAATATAGTACAATATTACATACATTTAATAGAAAGAAAATGTTTATATGATGGTATACAGTGTTTTATATTTTGTACATCAACAATATGGCAAATAAGATTATATAGGAAACAAAAGCTTTTATATATGTTATATTATATTGTAGATGTTTTGTATTGAATTAGATAGTATAGCAAAGTACTATATATATATATGAAAGTAATATTTAATATATAGGAAATATACGGTGACAAATAAATGTTACAATTATGTTTTTAGACAATCTATAAATTTTCTTTTATTATTTGATCGAATTCCAAAATGTGTATCCTAATATTGAAAAATTTACTATTATAGTGTATTGTAGAATATTTCATTTTGGATTTTAAGAATTTGTTACATAAAAATACAATTCGTTGATTAATCGTTGGGAAAACTTGAGATGGTGTTTATAATGCATTATAGATGATCTCTGTGAAAGTTGTATGGGTTTTCTTTGGAAGCAATTGGAAGAATTTAGAATTTTCCAACATTTTCATCTGTTTTAGAGTATTTTATATGGAAAATTGTTCATAGTACATTTCTGAGTACGATATCTTGAAAATTCGTTAACCAATAGTTTTGAAAACTTCAGACAGTCTTTATAATGCATTATACATGATCTCTGTAAAATATATTGTATACGATTTCTTTGGTAATCTAATCTAAATATAATACAGTAATCTTATATTTGTATAATATATATAGTAAATAAATTGAAGGGAAGCAATAGAATTACTTTTAATATATAAGTAAGTTATTTGTACACCTTACATTTCAAATTTATTTGCTGCACTAAAACTTTTAAATCTTTCACTGCATAATATAATACCTCTATATACTCTATATATATCTGATTATAATATGTGTGTAAATAAATACATATAATACATTAGATTTAATCATGTAAATATACATGAATGCATATTGCTTATTTATTTACAGATATATGTATATATATAATATATTTGTATAGAGATAGATACATATCTTGATTTATTACAAGTGAAACATATGTGTATTTTATCTATAACACCAGAAATATATGTATATCTCTATATATAATATAACTAAATATTTGTTGTGATATATTTGTGTGTAAATATACACGTAAAATATATATATGCAATAATGATTAGAATATTGAGATGTATTTATATTTGACACTGATGGTTTTACGTACAATAAAAAAACAAAACATATAAAAAATATTTTGTATATCTAAAAGTATATATATCCTATTATTTTTTTGTTTATTTTCTTTTTTTGGTCTCATTTTTCCAAAACCAAATATAAACAAAAAATGAATATATAATTGACATTAATTCCGAATATTTATGTAAATCTTTTAGTAACTATATGCGTTTAGAATATAACAATAGATTATGTTTAATTTACTTATTATACATTGATATACCACAACGTAGGTTAAAATATTTGTATATTCAAAGAAAAAAAAACGAATCTAAATTACAAATTAAACAAAAAAAAAAGTGCTCTTCAATACATTTTCCGAAAAGGATTTCCGAAAATTATACATAATTATACATAACAAGATATTTATTTATTTTTTTTTTTTTGATGAATATAAAATAAAAATTCATTTCTTTTTATATAAAGATCTTTTATTTTTTTTTTGTTTTGTGCAATTTAAAAATATATAAGATGAAAAGAAGAAGAGATTTTTTATAAGTGTGTTTTTCATTATGAATTTTTTGTTTGTGCAGCAGAGAATAAAGGAATTATTTAAGTTATTGTCTATGCTGTATGTACCAAACGAATAGAAATGCGTTTAGATATCGTTTAATAATATAATTTTATATATATTTATTCCTTTTTGTTATTAAAATTATACTTATCTTTTAGGAAAATCATATAATTTATGTACAATATATAGAATATTATTTTAATTCAAAATGTACAATAACACAAATATACAAAAGAAAATATCACTTAAAATATACGTATATTGCGCTTTACTAGATATATTATTTTTGAGTTTGCATATAGTTGATGAAAATCTATATATATAATTTATATATTTATTAAAATGAAAATTTATATGATTTCATTTCAACCAAATGAATATATTATTAAAAAAAAATATTCATACACTAAAATATTAATAATAAAATATTTTTATATAAAAATAATAAGATTACATCCTCTTGAAAAAAAAACGTATACGTAGAGAGCAAAATAATGCAAAAAAATAAAACAATTTGTAAAATATATATTGTTGTTGAAAAATATAAGCATCTTCTTCAGACAATATATATAAAAATATTGTATTGTCCTATACTTTCTCATACATATAAATATATTTATGTTCCATGATACCTATATATATTATATATAGAAATATTCTGTTTTATTAAAGGTAATGAAATTATAAATTGTAGAAAATTTCATTTTTCATATTCAATCAGCTATAGTTTTTCTTCCATTTTTTATATTCTTCGCATATATCACATTCAATTTCTGATATTTGATTAAAGAAACTTTTGAAATCACTTCATTTCCTCAAAAGTTATAGCCAGCCATTGTTTTATTGCGCTTTCATTGGATGCAAAGGGATTCTTGAAGTGCACTTGTTAATAGCCATTTTTTTATACAAAATTTTACATTCATTTCATTTAACCATAATAACAATACAAGCTTTTCAGATAATGTGTTTGCCTTGTTTATATAAGTTTTATTACAAGAATTTTGATAAATCAATTATTTTAAATTGTACAATTTCATCTTGTATGTATACGACTTTATTATACATAATAGAACATATTTATTGACTGAATTTAAGAATATTTATTATGTACAAATATACATTTCGAAAGCAAATCTTTAACATACCAATTTTAGAAGAAAAAAAAAATCAATTCTTTATACTTATATATAAATTATAAGATTTTTGTTACAATAAAATATTATATAAAATATGATTTTATATATAGTTGAATATTACAAAAATAAGATATATCCATTGTATGTATATAATCTATCATGTAGTAAAAAATAATAAATTACACCAAGAAAACTGGTTAACAAAAAAAAAAGAAAAAGAGAAAGTGTAATGGTTCTCAGAATACGGATTGTGTTATTAATATTATTATTCCATCCATGGATTCATGTCAATATGTAATGTATAGAATGTATATGGATGCATGCATGCATGTAACAAACAACTGGCTGATTTATAATTTTTTATATTATATTATAAAAAAAATCATAATATTTAAAAAATTTTAATGATATGTTAATTTTTTTTTTCTTTTTAATTTTATTAATCTCTTGAGAATTATTTTTATAAATAATATATATTTTAATATCACATCACATTATTTAAATTCGGTATTTATAGTTTTGTTTGTGATGACTTGACAACAAATGTATATTTCTTTCAAAATCATCAGTGTATATATACAAATTTTACTTTCTTTTTTGTTTTTTACACACGTTACACCCTTTCTTCTCAGTTTTAATAATGATTTTGTTCTTCTATAGATGATGTATATAGAAATTGGTTTGAATTCCATCAATTCTACTTTTATTTTTATTTTTAACTCTTTATTATACCTTGTTCGGTATGTTTCAAGTAATACCTCCCTATAATAGTGAATATCGCGTAAATCTTTGAACTGTCTGATATGAGTTATTTAAATTTAATTTTTTGACTTTAATAGTATAATAGTTCTTAAGATTTATAAGTCTCTATAGCAAAGAAAATCACAATATAACAATTTATAAGATAGTTCTTTAATTACAAAATCCCTTTCACATACGAAATTTTTATTTAAAAATCCCTGCGAATTGAGTTCACACCTTAACGGATATTTAAACAGATTTGAACCACATGATGTGCATTCTTTTTTGCATATAACGCAGATGATAAAAGTTACCGCATAGAATATAAACAAAAACCTATTATTTAAAAAGAAAAAGAGAAAGAAAAGATTTAATGATGGCGCCAATGTTTTTCTTTGCAAAAAAAAAATATCATTTATTTTCTTAGAATTTGTATATTTAATTAATATTTCATATATATTAAATAAATAAAACAATATCACTCGCATATACAAAAACATATACTACAAATGCAAATTTTATAAAAAAAAGAACAAAATGTTTATTTAAAAACTAATTTTATTTCACAAACACTCCAAAACATTATAATTATTTATGGGAAATTGCGAACATATATAACTTATACAATTGAAATAAGAAATTATAATAATAATAATACAGATCTTTTCTTTGTGTTAATGTTGATATTTATTAACTATATAATATGAGATTCATGTGTATAAAGTAAAACATTATTCAACGATAAATAGAATTTTTTTTTATTCTATTGATAGCTAGAAGCAACATAAATTGAATATTCTTAACATTCTATCTGTATATTATTGCGGATCATCTACATTTATAATATACATTGATTATTCGCGAATTAAAAACAGAATTATTCACTTAAAATTTATCATTACATATATATATCGTTCGTTTATGTTCTTATATGTATACTATACATACATAAATATATATTTGATTTAATTTTTGTTATTTTTTATTTTTTTTTGCAGCTATTGCTATGCACTTTTTCTTCTTGGCGGCATTCTTTTGGTTAAATACAATGTGTTTTAACATCTGGTGGACATTTAGGTAAGTACATTATAATGTTTTTATATTATATAGTTTTTTTTTTATTATTTAAATAACATAAAGAATACTTTTTAAAGAAAAAATTCTGTTCGATTTTTTCTGATTCTTGTTAAATTGAAGAATTTACATATTTTTTTTTTTTTTGGCAATTGGTAAAATGTTCTTTTTAGTTTTAAAATGTTTAATTGTCAGCTGTGACCATCATTTGGAAATTATAAAATTTGGGTAAAAACTGTAGTGTATGTTAAAATAAAACATGTGTAAAATATCACATATAGATATTGTCTTGAATATAGAATTTTGTTTTTTATATACGCATTAAGTTAAAATTTTGCCTGACAATTAGGTAGAATTCTGATTTATTCTTAATATATTGAACTTTTGCCCATATATAATAATATAAGAATAAATAAATCATTATTTTACTTTTATGCTGAATGAATGTTTCACAATTGATGGGTTGATTTTCATAAGGTTTCAAATGGTAGTACTAAACATTATATCTCTTACTTTTACCTAAAAATATCATACAAATAAAAAATATCTTCATTTTGATAGATTTCAAATGATGAAAAATAGTACAAAAATCTTCAATATAATCTACTTTTTTAAAACAACACTATTTCAATAAAAAAAAATGTTAATTCACACGCTTTAGAAAATATGCAGTTTTCATATTTATTGAAATTTAATATTCAAGGTAAAATAAATCCAATTATTAAAACCATAATTATATATATGCTTTTGTACTTGCATTTCAATGGTATTGTTGTATATTTAATATATACTTAATATATCCATTCAATTTTCATGAACTTATATAAAATTATATTTATAATATATATATATATATATATATATTCCTCTCCATTGATATTATTGTAATAATTAATATATCCATTATATAGATTTTATTATACAAAATAAGTTGATTCTTTTTGTTTTTAAATGTACTACCACCACCATCATCACCGCATCACGTACCCACAAACAATATTAAATATTTACATTTTTTTTTTTTGCTATTTGTACTCAATTCTTTATAGTAAAATATCTGGTTGCAATAAATGTATAAAAGTATTCTGATAAACAATAATAATAAAAGAATAAAACAACATTTTATATATTAACGTTTTAACGTTTTTAAATATTGGAATGTTTTAAAAAAAAAACTGTTTGTTTTTTTTTTCAATATTATAAAAATGTTCTATATATGAGATGAGATGATGATATCTATAAAAGTTGTTTAAAAATATCATATTATTTTTAAAATAAATTCAAACAAAACTTATAAAATATATAAAGTTGTTTGCAAAAATCAAGAGCGCTAATATGTAAAATATATTTATACAAATCAACTGTAGAAAACTTCTTTTAGCAAAAATAAATAAATAAAGAAATATAATAAATATAAAACAAGTATAAAATAAAATACATATATATAATAAATAAAAAATAATATACAGTATGTAAAATATAAATAATAATGAACGTCCTTACGCCAAAGATATTCGACCTTGACGTTAGTACACATTTATAATAATAATAATAATAATAAAAAAATACTAAATAAAAGCAAAATTACTTTTTTCATGTATAAGAAATATATATTTTATTACATAAACTTAATAATAATAATAATAATATGTATGTTGATGTACAGATCTACAACAAATCATTCTATAAGTATAAGAATTTAAAAGTTGTGAGGAAAACCGTTTTTTTTATATTCTTCATCATCATATATATATATATATATATTTTTATTCTTGCAACAAGAGATTTTTATTTATAATTTAAGAAAAAAATATAATACATTAACAGAGTAACAAAAAACAAAACAAAAAAAAAATCTATACAAATGAAACTATAAATTAAAAGAAAAAAAAATACATTAATTCTTTTTTGTTTTTATTGTAAAATATATTTATTTTTTTACCACAGCTTCAACATCTTTGCTTGCGCGAGTATCACAAATAATAATAACGAACGATTTTTTTTTTTGTTTTTGTTCATATATTATATGTATATGAAGAACGTTCTTTATTGTTCTTTTTATTTTTTTACCTACATTTGTATATAAAAAATTGCGGCTTCTTGAAATTTCTAGTCTAGAAAAAAAAAATAAAAATATATTTATGTTCATCAACCAACCACCATCATCAATGTATTTTTATTTTTTGCCTTTTAGTTCTTATATTATTATATATATATATATTTCTTGGTATATTTAACAAAAAAAAAATTATAGTTTATAATTTTGTATATTGTTTTGCTCACTGTTATATATATTGTTAAGAAGATGAATATTTCGAACTACTAGTATTATTTTTTGTTTTGTTTTTGTATTTATAGTGTGTTATTTTGTTTTCGTGTTTCTTGTATTAATGTTACATTCATCCGATAAAGATAAACAACAAACGTGTATGGTTATTTATATATACCATATTATATACTTATTCTTGATAGTAAAATTGTTAGAATATCTGCTAAATGTATATAAATATAAAACAAAAATCATGATGGAAAGGAAAATGAATAGAATTCTCTATATATTTTATATATTTCTTTCAAATTTAAGATGTTGTTAACAAAAAAAACTTGTTTTCTTGATTCCTAATCCGCACATACAATAATATAAAAATTTAAAACCACGACATCAAAAATTTCTGCGCTGTTCTGTCTGTGCTGTATGCATACGCGAGCGAGAATATGCATTTATTTAAAATTGTTTTTTTTTTTCAAGATAATAATAAAATGGAAAAACAATATATGTATTGCATTTATTTTAATTGCATGTTTGCCAGAGATTTATTTTATTATTTTTTATTGCGGTATATATATATATATATATATTTAGTAATTATTTCAATCTCATAAAATAATATATGCATTTTATTATTTGTATATATATATATATAATTGAATATATAGCAATAATAATTATTCTTATTATTATTGTTATTATTATTATTACAGTTAATGGATATATACAAGTAATAGTTTTTGAAAATGTTTTTTAATATTATACCACTATACATATCTCTATATTAGAACTTAAATAAGCCTCCTATCCATTATGTGACTCTCCTATCCATTATGTGACTGTTTGGGATGTAGTTTTAAAATCTTTCCCTCGTCAAATTTGGTAAGATGCAAATCTATATGCGAATAATAAATTATGAAACAAGCAATTACAAGAAAGATTTTGAACGTTGAAACCAATTGCGGGTTGTTAAGACTTTAAGCTGTTATAATTTCATTTAATAATATTTTTTAGTAACATTTTAATCCAGATTGTATATATGAAGACTGTTGATTCATGATTGAAAGAGTTAATTTATTTTAACAGATTAACGATCAAATCTCGTCTTATTTTCCAATTAAATCAAACAGCAAATTATCATCAGTATAGATTAATATACATACATTTTCTTTTTATTATTTATAACATTATATTTTAACGATTATTGACTATAATATATCTGCCATTATATAAATTTCAAGTTTTCAAATTGTCGTTAAAAAAGTATAAATAAAAAAAAAAAAAAAATCACTTAACTTTATAAATTAAAAAAAAAAACTAAAAAATTATTGATAATTATTTAAATGATTCGTTTCTCATAAAAACAAGATTTAATAAATCGAATTAACTATAAGTGGCTATTATTTTTTTTTTATTTTTTACATAATAATTGGTCGTTGGATTTTTGTATCTCATCAAAATCATATATATGTTATATACCTAATGAAATTCATTTTAAAATCTAATATACCTGAATGAACAAACACGCATCCCAATTATAATTTTTTGGTTCAAATAATCTTACTATTTAGAAATATATAAGAAAATCACACAAAATACAAAAAGGTATACTTAATTATTAAAATCAACTTGTTTATATTAATAATTTTTAGTACATGGCTTAAATTGTTCTTTGTATATCTTTAATATAACTCTAAATCCATATAAATATTTATAAATATTATATATTTTAAATGTTTTTTTTTCTTTTATTATTATGTCCTGTTTGTGTTTGTTTGTGTGTTTGGTTATTTGAAAAAAAAAACAAACGATTATTTTAGGTCAATAACATGAACCACCTATATACAATAAAAAAATACCTGTATTAAAAAAATAACAATAAAATAAATACGACGAAAAACGTTAAAAATAAAATACAATAATAATGGATTTAACAAAATTTTGACAAAAAATACAATAATGTTTCTTTGAAGGATTTTATTTTATTTAAAAAACTTTATTCAATCAAACATAACTTTCACCACGATTCATAAAAGTTTTTTTGCCATAATATACATAAACAAATGGATGAATCGGGCTGAAAATTTGCATTCTTATGTTTTAAGGGACGCTGAATCCGAATAAATTGATTTCAAACCGATTCATCTATTGGTTTTTGAATGGATAAGTCTGGCTGAAACCGAATTTATTCGGATTCAGCGTCGCTTAAAAAATAAAAATGCAAATTTTCAGCCAAATTCATTCATTGGTTTTTGAGTCGTTTATATTTTGCAATGCATAGAACATTAAAAACAACAAAGTTTCAAAATAACACATGAATATAATATAATATATGATGGACCATGAAGTATATTTTGAACAAAAACACAAAAGTGCAGCTGCGATTCTTTATTTAAAAAATAAAAAATTTTAATATTATTATTTTAAAGCAAATTACTTTAAAAAATAAAAACAATGGTGATAATGACCATATGTTGTTTATATCACCTTTAATTTGGAAAAGAAGACGGAATTTTTTCAACCCAATATACCCTCACTTAATATCTAAAATCAAATGAAAATCGTACATTATGTATTTTCATTAAGTAATTTAATAAACCTAATCAGGAAATTATTTCCTTATAATAGAATTTGTACATATAGCTAAATATTAATTAGATTTTAACTGCTTCTGCTGCTGCTACTGCACCTATATATAAATAATAACTAATGAACGATTTTCCTTTCCATATTCCATATACACATATTTATAAATAAATGAAATGCATGACAGAGTGTAATATCGTCCCTTCAAATAATTCTACCGATTTGTATATATAGTAGATATATATAAAATATATTCAATATGTATATGATAATATTATTATATACCTACCTACATAAACACCCTTATCACATAATGGTATCGTCTATATGCACATTTTTAATATATTATATATCCATATACATACATCGTATATTGAATATTGTATATGCGAGGAAAAATTTTCCATTTAACATTGAAAATTGTTAAATATCTTTTACTTTTATCTCGTCGCACATTATGATTTTTATTATACGTGCTTAGTTTATTATTTATTTATATATACGTTGTTTGATTATTTAAATGTGTCTATACTTTATTTATATATATATATATATATTAATTGTGGTCATAACCCTTCAAACGATTATCCATTCATACCTATAATATGAATAAACACATTAATAATAATAAAACAAAATTATGCTACTTAATATTTATAGAACAATTAAGTTAATTATAAAATTAAAAATCACACATACCAATATTTATTATAATTAACTATAGTGGAAAAATCATTTTTTTTTCAACAAAATTTTCCGGAAAATCCAATTTACAATCCTAAGTTTTACTTTCATTTTCCCTCATCACATCATTTGCAAATTCAATCAATATCGGATTGTTTGTACAAATGAATAAATCATTTGTTCGCATTGTGTGTTGAAACGAAGAAATGTGTCATCTGAATATTGTGACATTCTTTTACAGTATACCCCTTTAAATTTACAACCGCAATTAATTTTATTAATTAAATTTATCCGATTATTAACTATTTTTTTATTTATATGTTTAATATTAAGAAATCAATGCTTATTTAAAAAACAATATTTAATTACTATACATTTAATACGTGAATGAATGCAGTCATACAACCGCATATATGAGGTCAAATGCATTCAAGTGGTAATAATAAATAATATTAGCAACTTTTGCAATAAAATAATACTATTAAATAAATTAAAACAATACGACAATAATCCAAAGTAGTATAGATGTATATACAGTAAAAATATATATATAAAAAATTAATTAACATGAGAGAATATTTATGACTTTATATAAAACAATAATTTTTTTTAATTTAAAAAAAAAATGTAGTTTCTTATTTATTTATATATATAGTAAGTAACTATAAAGAAATATAATATACAATTCAAAATTCATGGTATTATGGATGTATGTATATAAAAAAAATATAATAAATGTATTTTTATTATAAAATATTATTGTATATATATGCAACGACTTGATGAAATGTGCGAATGGCGAATATAATATATACATTTCAGATTCAGATGACATCAACCTTTACGAATGTTTTGTGATATTTAAAAAAATATATAAAATCAGTAAAACTGTAATTTAAAGACCAGAATGTCAATTGACAAAATTTTATGATAAAAATAAATGTAAATTAATGATTTAGGATCGAAAAGCGGTTAATGAAATTCATTTGTCACTGGAAACACCCATAAAACCATTTTTTTAACCACTCTACCAAGGCGAATTATATTCAAAATTGTATGAAATTGATTTAAATGCGTTACAAAGATCTTGTTTTTGCTCTACTCTGCAATATACATTCTATATATGACATATTTAGTACTTATAATTCTTCTGAAAAAAAAAAATTAAATAAAAAAAATATAAAATTAAAAGTTTTTGCCAAATTTTAACATCCTTTATTGAATTTGGAGATATGATAAATTCATTTATATGGTATATATACATTTATGCGATCTTATCTGCGTTATGAATGAATTAAATATATTGTACCATTTAGTGTGAGTATATATGAAATTATATACGAAATGATTTTAATCTCTATAAATTTTGTTCCAAAATTACCAGCCTTTTTTAATTAAACATAGGCGGGATTTTACTTGAAATAATAAATTAAAAAATTCATTATTGGACATGAGTTAAAAGCGGCAATCAGAAATGAATTCAGAAATGAAGAAAATGAAGTATGAAGTAAAATTGACAAAAAATATTTAACAAATAACTCTTAATACAGTAAAAGAATTCAATCTTTTCACATAATGCAATGTATTTCCAGACTATCGATCTTTTAAAACTAAAAACCTTCACTCCACTTTTGTGTTTTATTCCATATAACATACATGTTTGTCTTTATTTTTTAGATAAAATTCATTAAGATTTATTTGGATATATTCGATATATACCGAATGTAAATTTTATATATAATGAAAATCAAAATAAAACAATATAAACATTTCTTTATGTTTTTCAATTCATATGATTGATAATCTGTCAATGCTTAATTATCCGTTTCTATTATTATAAATTCACCAACAATAAAACATTACAGTATCTAATAACGTGAATCAGTATTGTAATTCTAAATTATATATATATATATATTATATATGTATAGATTTATGATGATTTATATTGAAAATTTGTATACCTTTCGATATTATTGTATATTTATACAGATAGAAATATATATATGGGATTTCCAAGTGATAGACAAATATTTATTTTTGACCTAAATCATATATATTGTATTTTGTTGATACTCTTTTATACACATAATATTATATTATTATATATGAATAATAATATATCGTATATAATAAAACCATATAGACATCATAGACAACATATATATGTATATCCTGGAATATTTACATTTTGGTATCCCTTTTTATATTTGCTTAAAGCATATACAATTATACATCTATGGAAGAATGAATATATTCCTTTCATATATTCCTTTTTATACAAATTTATAGCACAGAATTTATATTTATATATCAATGAAGGTATACGAAATTATTTATTTTTTAATATATATCCTATATGGGGGGAATATTTTAATTAAGTTTTCTGGTTTAATATAATTTTGTATTTTAATCAACAAAAACAAAAATTTAATTACCCATCCATTGAAATTAGTAAATAAATTGTATTTAAATTGTTTTCTAAAGACACCGTTTATTTTAAAAGTTCAGTATCAATTCAGTATATTACAAATTAAAATATGTATATTATTTTACAATTCATATGCATATAAGATTATGTTTATTTTTGTTTAACTGCTTCTAATTTTTCTTTGTATATAATTTTCAACAAAAAATCTTTCTTTCTATACTTTTTAGTTTATCTATATGGAAACGCTACGAATATCGATATATTAAAAATCAAAAAAAAAAAAAACAAAAAATAAACAATTTACATGCACTATTTGAATGGGGGCTAAATTTTACGATTCACTGAAATATAAATTGATGATAAGACAATAATAATAATAATAATAATAATACATTTCTTTTTTTATTATTACAAAATATAAATAAAAAAATATTATACCCAATACTATTTCTATACTATACATATTTTTTTTATAACTATATGATGATATATTTATGTATATATATATATATATATATGAAAAATGTACAGTAGAAAAATTCTTTTGAATGCCACAATATGGTTATGGTTGAGTAATCGACCGTTCATAAAATATTTATATATAAATGTATGTATATGAAAATAAAATAAAAAAAAAAAGTATAACAAATAAATACTTGTGCAGCTTGTGTTCTATAATAAAATATATATATATATATATATATATATATATATGTACATTCATTCTGCAGCGTTATTATATATTGTATAAAATTATTTTTAATACAAGATGTTCAAATTGTAATTAAGAATCAATGGCGGGGAATGTGAGAGAATGTGTTCTGATAAACCAAACGTTTAGATTTTCGGAAAATAAATGCATAAAAGGTTTTGTGTTCGAACATTTAGAAAATGTTTTTTTGAACAAAAATTTACCGGAAAATTTGAAAATTCAATTTTCTTATTACAGCCATAGTTTTTCTTTGGTTTTCAATTATTCCACATCCTTTTTTCCAAAGATATATTCAAAAGCCAATAATTTTTTACAGAAAGTATATAGGAAAAGTTCTATATTTAGCCCTATATCTCTATATTTTGGTGTCGAACGTGCGAGTTGTAAAAATAGTTGTTAATAATACGTAATCATCATTACCAGTTTTGAGAAAAATCTATCAAATCATATCTCGTATTTTCGTATAGTTCTTTCATATAAATGTGTTAAAAAATTACCAGCATCGCGTAATAATAAACCAAATAAAAATCCACCATAATTTATAATAAACTTTAAACACCCGGTATAAGTTAATATATGTATATACAGATATTATATCCGCACATAATATAATATCTATATATAGTAAAAATGTCATTAAACTTGAAGAAATGTTATTATTATTTCGAATATATATCTATTTATATGTATACATATATTTATAGGTAATATATATAATAGAAAAATTTCAATTCATTTAAAGAAAATATTTGTGGAATTTGTGATTTCAAAATGTTAATGAACACTTTTGTTGCATTTATTTTTTTTACTTTCATATATATATATATATATAACAATTTGTCTCTTCTTTTTTAACTCTTTTAATAAATATATATATGTTTTTAATTGTGATTTTATTCTGTATTAAGTATTATTTACAAACAATTATTTTCAATCGTCTGATGATTAATATCATTTATAAAAATATTGCTCTAGATTTCTTATTATATATTTATAGATATAATTCCATTAACCTCTATACTAAAAAAAACCTTTCTGGTATTATATTGATTTATGTTGTTATGATAAAAATTATTAAATCTTTAATTTTTTTGATGTTTTCTGTATATCTAACATAAATAATTATGATTCATTTTCGATGTTTTTGTAATAGTCTATAATAGTTTTTGTATTAGAATTTTTAATAAAAATAAGGCCCTAACCTTTAAAGACATTACTTTATTAAACACACAATCACACAATAATCAAATTAATTCATTAAATTGAAAATATCATTATAAGATTTATTGCCGACGGTGGTAATAAACGAATTAAATTATTGTTTGCAAAATTCATTATTATTCGCATTTAATATATGGTATAATAAGTTAATTAGATTTTTAACGATGATGGCATGTGGTGTTAAATTATATGTTATATTACAACACACATAATGTTTTCTTTTGCTTTAAATAACATATAAAGTTAATTAAAAAAGAAAATGTATATATACTTTAACTGACTTTATATATAATCATTTCATAGTCCTATGATACAGAATAATAAAATTTTGTATGAAATGAACGTATAAACATATATATTATTATATACACCTTCTTATATATATATATATATATATATTGCTTTACTTTTAAATAACTATAAGTTTAAATATAATAAAAGTTTAAATTATATATTTTCTATGTTCATTTGTTCTAATTTTATATGAGTTTTTTTTTAGATATCTATATAAAAACCAACTATATTAAACAATAAGAATATTCTTTATATATGTATACGGTGTTATTATATTGTGTATATATGCAATAAGATTATTAATTTTTTTCTTTAAATTCATTTCACGTATTATATTATTTATTAAATAAATAAAATATGTAATAAGGAAAATGTTCAATTGTATATATACTATACCTACAAAAAAATACCTACTAAACAATTTCATTTAAAAGGTAAAGAATTGTTTGATTGAATCATAAAATATTTGCGAATTATTAGTGATTTCTATAAAGTATCGTTAATACGAAATGGTTTTGATTTGGATTAAATTGCATCAAAACATATAATCACCCACAATTGGGAAAATTTACTTTTACAATTTGAAGTCGAATGAAGAATGGATAGTTAAAGATTATACTTCCTGAATTTTAAAACACGTATTGGTTTGAAGGGTATATATTCCGCGTGCATCTAATATATGTATAAAATACTAATAAGCCAATTATTTGTTTGCACAATTTCTTTTTTCATTTTTAATAAAAATAATTATATTATTATTATTATTATTCTTACTTGGAAATAAGTCAATGAATATTGAAGGTACAAATTACGTTTTTCATTTTGTATTTTGTGTATAAAATCACTTCAAATTTGCTCGAAAATATTTTTTTAAAACCCTAGGACGTATTTTGCTTTTCTTTTTATATTCTTATTCAAGATCTCTTAACGTTATCTGTGGGCATAGAAAAAAATTATAGTTAGAATTTCTTAGCCAATTTATAACATCATCGTCTGATTTAAATCCAATTTCATATTGGGTTATTTGTGAGAATTGTTTAAAGATTTTCTTATACAGAACTCACTATAATTCTATTTTTATTCATTTCAAACGTCCGCTACTGGTTTCCGTTCATATATATATATGTTCAAACAAATTGTGCATATATATGCATAAATTAAAATACAAAACTATTGATTGTAATTTTATAAAATTATTACATATACGTCTCGCGGTTACTTAATGATGTTAATAACATAATATGTTATTTATATAGTTATGCACATATTTTGTATATACCATATATATATATATATATATTTACAAAGCAAGTGTACTGTAAAAATATATATAATAACGATAATGACCTTTAATTTTATTTGACACATTATTCATTATATGGTATATATATATAGAATAGTGCATCAGCACCATTAAATTCCTTATGATTCTCTTTTAAAAAATTTCCAGATAATAACTTAGGTTTAAAAAATATGTAAGCTTTGATATATACCATATATATTGTATAAAATGTAGATACAATGTCTGATGTAGAAAATATAAATTATTTAGCGAAAACGTAATGGTAGTAAATTCATATTTATAATTGGTAAATTAAACCAATATATAAGTATATTGAATAGATGCATTTGCTGATAGAAATATTAATGATAATATATACCTACACCTAACTATATATAATTATATACATGTGTCATTATCATAAAGACAAGTACAAATTTCCCTATTTATATTGCATTTATAGATACAAGATACAATACAATTAATGGTGTCTATATAAACATTAGTTTCGTATTTCTTTGAGATGTGTTAAAATATTTATATTTCAATGATGTGGAAACTTTCGTCTGATTTTTATATAATTTTCCAATGAACTCTTCCGAAACACTAAAACTATAGATTAAAAGTGATCTAGAACCCTGAATATTTCCTGAACGTTATCATCACTATTCATAAGATTTAATTAGTATTCATAATATCATATAGCATTTCCTTTCCCATATTTACTATTTTATAGATTCAAATGTGTCACCGTATTTCCAAATGTACATTATTAAACTGTGGGGTCCGATATGACACAATCTCTCCTATATCACTTATATATAGATATATATTTATCGTAGATATTATTTTAGTATTATTATTACAATTTAAATGCATGTACATGCATTTCCTTAAAAGATTATATATCAAAATCAAATATATATGAATTAAATATTTATTATATTCAATTGAATAACAAAAATGTTATTGAATTATTAATAAACAAATATTTTTCTATCATTCTCTTCCATAATATAAATAATATATGATAATGTACATACAAATTAAATAAATAAATCAATGGGTATTATAGAAAATATCCATTAAAACCACAAAAAGGTTCCATTCCATATTACCATATTACATATATATAAATTTTAAATGATATACAAATGTTTTGTTTATAAGTGCACATTAAATATACGGTACTTAAGTTAGATTTTAGGATTTAAGGATTTATATGCACTTAAATTTGTTATGTATACCATCACATATATTGAATATTTTTATATAGAGATATATTTTCAATTTTTCAAATGACATATATACAGATGCTTGTTTGTTAAAAGTTTGAAAGTTTTTCCAAATACAATCGGTAATTGGTCAGTAACGCTATCCAAATTTATTTATTTTATGAATAGAAAAATTGATTTTGGAATGAAATTCACTATTTCTCACTATTTCTATAAATAAGCATTGATTATTTGATTTATATTATAAAACTTAAACTTTATTTCCCTATTTAAAAGGTCATTGTATTTTGTTATCTTATATACATTGAAGATTTCTATTTCAATTTGTCGTAAAATTATCTATTTAAATATTTGTATATATGATCAACATTTACCTTATGATGTATTCTAATCAGTACCTAGCAGAGTACGTTAACAAATGTAAAAGTTTTTACAAAATCAAATATACACACGGTTAAAAAAAAAACATAAAACTTATATCTATATGATTAATAATGTGAAATGTAAATATCCGTATATTTCAATTTGTTATCAAAATTAAAGCTTTTGAAGCGGTTTACACATTTATTTTTACATCTATATTATAATTTTGAATCCCAAAAAAATATTTTACTTTTATTAAATTTAATATCACCTTTTTACGAACGAATCTATCAATCAGCCGAATATTGATTTTTTTTGTTATATTATACGTGATTTTATCAATTTCATATACAGTACGTATATAGTGTCTATAATATAAGAAATTTTGAATAAAATTTTATGTCTTCTATATACAAAATGATTTAAAATTTTATTATTATCAATAATTATTTATTTTTCAAAAAAAATATCTGATAAGTTTCAATACATTTCATTTAATCCATTTGGTATTATAGTATATATAGACGAATGCATATCTCTATATAAAATAAATGAAAACCAAAACCCAAATAACAGAAAAAAATAGTGTTTTGTATATATACATGAGAAAATAAATAAACATATACGTATATATATAATTATACGTATATATATTAAACAAAAACTGTAAAATTTATGTTTATTTAAAATGTGTAATATGACTAAATATTTATCTACAATGTACATTTAGACTTTTTTTTTTGTATTTTTACACATATGTGATAAGTTAATATACAAAATTATATATGTATAATATTTTGTTCATGTGTATATACAATATTATTTTACAAAATATAACATAATATATATATAAATGATGCGACTAAAGTGTGATATAAGCATTTATTTATACTAATATATAACTCCATATATCTATAAATAATATACTTATGATGCATTACATTACATATATATACATATCAATAAATAATTTTTTTTCAAAGTATTCGATTTGAAAAGAAAAAAAAAATATTTATATTTTCATTTATTCATTAAGGTTCAACAACCCTCTTATAAATAAATAAATAAATGAATAACAAACTTAAATATATATATACATCTGTGTATTTGACATATAAGTACGCGAGTTTAATCAATACACAATAAGTATATATATAATGGAAATAATTTTTGTATATAGAATTTATTCCTGAAATTTTAAATCACGTCTGATACAAACATAGATTTTTGTTTTTGTTAGTTTATTTTGTATACATTTAACATTTTGTATGGATTCTTTTGTATAGTCTATCATTTGTATATATAGTATTTATAAAATATACAGAAAAGTGCGATGGTTTTTATCATGCCCTTTTATTTCACTACACAACTACAAAACAAAACAAATTTGCAAAATATATATAAACAAAATATACACATATATATATATATATATATATATATATATATATGTATTTCATTTTTGTTCCTATATATATATAGTATAGTAATACATGTAAAATTAAACTTTAAATATGTCAAATTGAAAGAATAAATATATGTTGAAAAATAAAGGCAAAAAAATAAAAATAAATGACAACAAAATTTTTGGGAAATATTTTATTGTAAATTAATTGGAATGCTTCTCGCTCTATTATTATATGCAGGTTTTTAATTTTGGGTATAGAACACATGTGATTCGATAAATATACAATGTTTAATGAATATATTGCATATACACAATGTGTGTGTTACCCGAAATTTATTATTGCAAAAAAAAATCGAGCCCTCCTCTATATGTCTAACTAAATGATATCAATGATATCTATCTATACACACAAAAAAAATAAAGCAAAAGACCTATTGTGTAATTAATTTTTATTTATTGTTTTAATAGGTATGGCTTAGTATCTCTCTAAACTATATATATATTACATTTCATATACATTGATGTCAGGATCGAATATATACATGGTCAATTATTTTATTGGCATATATTGTTATATATAAACCATCAAATATACAGATAATTGTTATATATTATATTGCAGGATTTAAAATGAAAAGTTTGATTTTATTGATATACCAGCAGTATAAAAAATTTGTCTATATATAACAAATTACGCCAATGTATGTCAAATACATGAAATTGATTTAACCTTTTAAAATATATATCTATATAACAATAACAATTCTGTATTCACATTCTTTTGCATACGCAATTCGATTAGATTTGACAAACAATAATCTATTATAAACAAAATTGATTACCGTATAATACCAGTTTGATTGTTACGCAAGCATTTGATATGTAAGCTACATGGAACCAATTTTCTGTATACACTTTTTGGAAAATCTACTATCAAATAAGAAGTGAATGAAATAATTTCCAAATTTCTTCTACACAAATTTTCAATCGATGCTAAAATGAAGCAATTAAAGAAAATTAAAATTAAGCCAAAAACTCTGACTGTAATTCAAATTGTTTTCTATACACATTTTTCTAAATATATTTGTATAGTGTATACAAAAATTTATTGAACACGATTTCTTTTTATAAACAAAATCTACCAAATTAAGCACACAAAACTAACAACTAATAATAATAATAATAATTGATTGATGATTCGTTGATACATTTGTATTATACAATATACATTGTAAATAAATGTTTTTTTTTGTTTTTATATAATAAAAATAAGAACATTTAAAATTAGAAAGAAATTATGTCACTATATAGTATATATCTCTCTAATTTCAAATATTTCTTTGATTATCACATATAGTGTGTATAGTTTAACAATCCAAAATTAAAATATATAACGTGGGTGTGCGAAATTGGTTTAATAATATTGTATATATATACAAAATATAAATATAGAAAGATATAGGGACATATATTATAATGTAATACGATAAAACATCAATAAAAAATGAACAAATTTCACTATATAAAAATAAAAAGTCTTTATAATAAATTTATCATTTTTTTTAAGAACTAACAAAAAATACAATCATCATTAATATACAATATATACATTTTTAATGTTCTAATTTTTAAACAAATGAATGTAATGAAAATGTCTTTTAAAAAGAAAAAAAAATAAAAATATAAAACATTAATGAAACTACATATCTGTATAGATGCAAAGACATCTGTAGAAAAAGTATATAGATATATAGATATTCAAATAATTATGATATTTGAATATTATAATATGAATGGGTGAGTGTGTCTAAATACATAAATCAAAGATTAACTATGTTACTATATATAATAAATGTTAACGTATTTTTTGTTTCTATTCTGCCTTTCATATTATTTTTTGTGTTTCTTTTGTATGTTTACATTTTTTGTTTTTCTTGTGTTTGTATGTTTTTGTTTATTTACAATACAAAATCGAAATTTCCATTTAGCTTTTCCGGATGATTGTTTATTTTTATTTTATCATATATAAATATAGACTATCCACATATGAAGTAAGATGTAACTTATTTTTAATTAAACATATATTTCGGTATAACAATCAGCGTTACAGTTAAAGACGAATTTATTACATTAACTCACTAATCATAAAGTAAATTCGACAATTGAAAATAGTTTTTTGTTGTTGTATTTTTAAAATATCTATCTATATATTACAGCTCTATTTAAATTTAAATTCTTTTGTTCCGTATAAGCACTAAATCATATGCAAAATCACATAGTTTTTAAATATGAACATTTTAATTTTAATTTTTTTGTTGAACATCGCATTTCATAATAATTAAAGCTAAATGTATTAAAAATATTGCAAACTATAATATAATAAAAATAAAATATTTGAATTTATTTGATTTTGCCAATATTTTTATTTTCTTTATTTATCCTTTCCTCTTTTTTTTGTGATTTTTATAACAAATATTTTTATTTTTTATAGTGTTGATGCTTTACAAAAAAAAAAATCATTTTATTGTTTATTTTCAAAAACATATGTTCAATTTATAACATATATATAATAAATACTTTTGTATATAAATATATAAAAAAAAATAAAATAAAATGCATGTCACACAAAATAATCATTGAAAATATATCGAAAAAAAAAATTGTGTGTTGGCATTTTGTCAAATTGATTCTTTTAGTTTTGTATAGATATATTCAACATATTCAATATATAACTTTATGGCTTTATTATTATAGTATTAATTCTGTTTTGCGTATATCTTTTCAAAAACATTGATCACCGCAATACTATCAAAAAAAAAAACACATTTATTTAAATGTGCAATATACTTAATGTATATTTATTCAAATAGTGTATTTGATTTTATTTTTAATAAGTTGATATCATTGTCATTTAATATATATATCTGCATCTATGTCATATTGGATAATCTCCCATTGAGCATCGTCGTCTGAATGAACGTAAACGTAAATTTATTGTATTCTGTAAAAGATTTAAAAAATATAATTAAATGCAGTAGATTTTACACATTACATCATTTTCATTATGTATTTCTAATCGCATTTCATTTGTAATGCGAAATATTTGTAACGGTTTTCACTTTTAAGATATTCTTTAAGCTTCTATTTTTATCAGCATACATTTTGAGATCAAAACTAGAGACTTGCGAATTATGTTTATTGTTATTTTCAAGTATGAATTTCACGCAGAATTACGTATTTTGTCCTACCAACACCGTCAAAACCAACTAATTATGAAAACCACAACAACAGAACGCTAAAACCAATCACTAGCCAAAAAATCTCAAGGTGTTTTAAAGCGAATATTCATAAGTTGCGATCTTAGAATTTTACATTACGATTAATGCAAATTTTAACTCCCCATTGGTTACAAAAAAAACAAGTCTCATTACATTGTGGAAACCTATATTCTTAATAGATTATTACCCACACTTTAAACACTTTACATTTGATCTTAATCAAAACATTATTATTGCAGAAAAAAATAAACCAATTTTGCAATAATTATTGAATATTAAAAAAAACCTCAATAATTCCAATATTAAAACATTTGTGTGTGTTGTTTATTTTAGTATATCACAATATAGTATAAGAAGAAAAAAAAAAACATTGTGCTTAATGTTATTATCAAATAATAAAATAAAAAAAAAAATTTCACATATCGCACTTGCAATAATCTCAATCGATTTTGAATAATTTTGTAAACAATATGCAGAATGTTTTTCACCATTTTAAATGTATATATATAATATAATACTTATTGCGTACATTTATGCAATCGCAATGTTAACGTAATTTTGTAAATATATATTATATGGAATTTAAGTAAACACACACACAATTTTTTTGTTTTGTATTCAAATTATATTCAATGATCTTTTAATTACACTTTATTTTATAGTGATGCAAGTTAATTTATTTTGGTATGTGCATTAAATGTGTTTATATATAAATAAAATAAACACCTTTGTACCAATTTGTTGTTGAAAATTTAATACATTCTTTTACCTAAATATTGTTTTTAAAGTGAACCAAATATTTTTTTTCTATATAAAGCCAGAAAATTTAATTAAAGTAAAACGAAAAGCAAAAAAAAAAAAACCATAAATGAAGGTCAATAATTTTTTTTAATATACTCATATGCGTGTGTATTTAATATCCATACACAATCAATTCAAAACAAAAAAAAATGCTATTACTTCTAATTTAATTTTTTTTTCTTTTGGTCTCTATTATCCAAATATAAACGTTATTCTTTTTTTTTTTTATAATTTCCGTAAACAAAATAATTCTGTCTATACGGCTTAAAAAAAATAATACCATACTTATATTAAGGCGTACAGTGGCAGTGGAAAAAAATTATATAATGATTTTCAAGAAAATTCAATAACATTTTGGAATCATCGGTAGATTTTGATAGATTTCCCTGCTTAAAAGTTATGTATCAACATCTAAAAGTTCACTGAACAAAATTAAATGTACCTATTAACAAGTTTAAAAGAAAAAATCAATCAATAATGGATTATTTTTTATTTAATCGGTAATGTTTTTAATGATCGCATTTTAGTTGTCTGTACTTCTGTCTATATTATTTTATCCGTAATTGTATCTTCTTATATAACATCCATATATATATATATATATTTAATATGTGCAATTAAATTACTATATGATCATTTTATTATATAAGAATTGTATAATACATTTTAGGTTGTACATTTTTTAGATGCGTAAATATACAATATAATAACAAGACCGAAAATAATGTATGTCTAAACTATGTGTATACGTATATTTTTAAACAACCAGCATCTTATTTAAAACATTTTATTTTGTTGGTGTTGTTGTTAAAGTTAAATGAATTAAAATTGTATGTTTTTTTTTTTAATTTATCTATTCATAAGTGTATTAAAAAAAATACAATTTATTTTTATTTCTTGGTCTTCATATCTTTTATACTATATTTCTCAATTTGAAAAAAATATATATATAATAGATATTTAGACAGGATGTTTAGAAATCCAAACATTTGAGTATATACCTACTTTTAATTAATAATTAAATTGTGATTGTGAGATATTTTATTGAAATAATTAATTGAATATAGTACATTCATATATATAACAAATAAGAATTCAGATATTTAAATTATATAATATTTTGAACCGCCCGTCGAAGTTATACCGCATATATACCGCAATTACTTGATTTGATTAAAAAAAATGTCATTACCATAAATCTTCATTGGCTTCTTTTATTTGATCTTTTGTTGTTATAATGAAAGTATCATATTTCAAACAATCTAATGAAGATAAAGTGATGACAATCAATTAATTTTTTTTTGATAGGAAAATTTAAATAGAGTTTAATGTACAGGGAAATAATCACGGAATATTAAGTCTCTAAAATATTCGTTTGTTCTATTCCGTTTAAAATGTAAATTAACTTATCTATAAGTTAAATAATTTGCAATGCAAAGATCGACTCACCTGAAATATTAAAAGAAGTAAAGGAAAATTTCATTTACTTGAAAAATCATCGTTTTTTTTTTTGAAATCTCGAAACTCTGATATGATAATCAGAAAGTTAAACAATTATCCGTAGGATAGCACAAAAAGAAGCACTGAATAAATCAAATCTTTATATAATTAGACAATTCTATATAATGAATGATATTAAATATATGTATATACAATACCTAATCATCTTTCATATCATAATTTATAGTAGATCGTTTTTAAAAAAAAAATTTACAAATAATATATACATTCACTATATATAGATAGAGGCTCGTTAGCGTTTATTCCACATAAATGTATTACAATATTTATGTATAATTAAACTTGTATTACATACACAATGTCTTATAATATGTCTTATATATAACATATACGAAATCATTTTATTTTAAATAAATGATCTTATAATTACGCACTTAATTAGACAATCCAATAAATATACGTAATAATAATTGACTAATAGTAATTGAGATGACTATCGCGTATCGTAATTTCAATAGATGTGTACATAAATATATTGTTAAGTTAAGAGACGACGTTCATGATTATATAATAATAATAATATATATATATTTATTGCTATAGCATATATTAAATATATAGAAATGTATGTATAGATCATTAATAATTAGATCTGTTGTTATATACAAATATAATCAATAGCATTAATATATGAAATAATTATTTATTTATTTTTTTTTTAGTTTCGTCTTCCATTTATATATTTAGCATCTTTGTTAATGCGGTGGTGGTCGATAAATAATAATACATTTTTTGTTTTATTTTGTGAATTTTTTGTTAATTTATTATATGTACATATATATATAGAACGTTTTGCGTTGCTAATAAATTTTAGATCACTTTTGTCGGATTTAGTAAATAAACATTATCGTGCGTTTGTTTACTTAACATAAATCATGAGTATAGTTTATAATTACTGGTTAGAACAACTGCGTTTGAAATATTTTTATGACATTGAAATTCGGATTTAGAAAATCGCGCCTATGATTTAGAATAGATTAATCGCAATCAAAATGCGTATTTCAAATATTATTCTCTTTTCAGATGTTTGTTTATACATCAATTAATAATATTTATTTAAAATTTTAAAAGAATACAAAAAAAAAAACAATCACAATATACAACTAAAATGTACCAATTTTTTCTAATGAATCTATTCAAATATAAGCTGATTAAATAAAATTTATTTATATATGAACAAACATATAATCGGATTTACCCCTTTTTATACGTTGGCGAATATTAATGAATTATATAGAATATATAATAAATAATCAACGTCAAAATAAATGCGATTTAAATGAGTTATATATTTGTAATAAAATACTATATAATAATAATAATAACAATAATAATTATTATTTTCTATATTAAACGTATCCATACATATAAATGGCTATTAAAATACGAGTATATTTTATACTGTCTATATAGCAGCTACCTATACTTAATTTTAGCCAAAAGAAATATATACGCTATTAAATCTTATCTATGTTTATCTTATATTCTTCAAAGAGAAAAATGTCAGAAGATAAATTGTTTACTGATGCATTTTATATGTCAAAGAAAATCTTTATATTATATAATCTGTTTTTTTTATTCCTTTTCATATATATATGTATATTGTGAAATGTACACAAGCAGTTATATAATTTTGCTTGCTAAGATATAATTTTATCAATAAATTTGTGCTATATGAATAGAATATATATATATATATATATATATACATGAATATAAAGTATTATAACCTCTTATATTAAAGGAACTATAAATGTTATGTTATGATTTTAGTAAATTATTATTATGTTTGCAAAATAACTAACATATATAAGCAAAAACATAAAATAAATACATAATGAAAGATTATTTTGTTATTTCAATAATATAAAGTTTATACAAATTAGTTAAAAAAAATAATTAAAATGTTTTGAATTATTATAAATGTTTAGCTTTTACCGGGATAGAAATCGGTCTTATAACTTTGCGCATCGTTACCAAAGAACTATTTACCGGCAGTAGCTTTATTATTATTATAATTATATAGACTAAATAAATTATCTATATTCGATTTCATTTATGAATTACATCATATGAATTTTTGCTTTAGTAATTATAACGTATATTGTCAACATTCGCATCGCAAACTAAACTAAACTAAACGAAAATCATCTATATTTTAGTTGTTAAAATCATATTATGAAATATATTATTAAAAAATTTTAAAAATTCATAACACGATCATGAATTTTTTATATTATATATTTACATTTTATATGTAGGTACGTCAAAAGACGATTTTCTCTTTTATATAACTAATCACGTACACATTTTTTTATACACTTTTGCGGAAAGTAAATATAAAATATCATAAATAAATACCTTATCTATATAATATAGTATAGTAAACTGTAAACACATGTATTATTGCATATATAAATATATTTTTAATACAACATCCTTGAGCAAAATTCATATCAAAACAATTTGTGTTTTTTACCGTAATTCTAATGTAATATATTAAATTCCATCATACCTTTTCGGTATTACTATTCACCTTTTGTTTTTATTTATTGTTATTATTATTATTATTATTGCCATATAAAACTATCATAATAAAATATTTAAAAAATATATTTGTTGAGATACAAAAATGTACTCAAAAAATATAATGTGTGAAAATAATATATATGAATATTTTATTTATAAAATGCACTATGAATATGCGACATTGAAAATTGTTTGGAGCTGTTTGCTGTTAAACATTCAACATTCCTTATCTACTATTACTATATATAAATATATTTATTTTGTATATAAATAACAAATTTATTTATTTATTTATATATTTAACACCATATTATTGATTATTGTAGAGCCTTTAATAAAACTAGTTTTTTTTTTGTTTTGGTTTTAGATGATTTTTTAAATACCAGACAAACAAAAACAAAATTCATTATAGTTTTGATTTAAATTTACTTAATCACACATATTTCGTTTAGCATTACCACCGGTTTTGAATATAGTTGAGTTCCGGTAAATCCACAGATTATTTTAGGAACTTTACAATATATTACAATCATACCATCGATGGAATCATTAAATTAACCGCTTTTGCAATTGATTTCAAGAATGGTTTGACAATCTAAAAATTGATTTTTCTGTCCTACATCAACAATATAATATATTTTCCAATTTTTGTTATATCATAAATATTTATTGATGCATAAGGATAAATATAGAATTAAACAATTCTACTGTTCAACTATATTCTAAAAAATAGGATTATGAAAATATCCATTACATTTGAAACCATGTTAATGAATATTTTATATAATTCATCTCTGTTTGCAAACTTCAGTAAAGATTAGAAAATAAAAATTCAACATCAAAAACCGTATCGCAATGCATTATAACGACCGCCGGGTGTATTTTAATAGCAGATTTTCAATATCAATATATGATTATCAATAAAGTTATATATTCAATGGATTATGTAGAAAATGATATATTATGTGTGGGTATTTTTCTTTTCGTTTTTGTATATTGTAAGAGTATTATAAACCAAAAAAAAATGAATAATATTGGCGTATAAACAAACATATATGGATATTAAAATTTAAAAATAAATAAATAAAATATAAAAATAAAAATTCATGTATTCAAAGAATCGTTTCTTTTGATATTATCCAATATATATAGTTTATATTCGATTGACTTGCCATATTCAATTAAAAACATAAAAAATCCTATATATGTATATGTATAATAAAAAAAAATATTATATCTATTCAACATCATCTAAAAACTCGCGTTTGTGTTCATATATATACAATTATTATACATAGATTGAAAACTATATACTATTTTATAGTTTTATAATAAAACGCCTTCGTTAAAAAATATTGTATTTTTTTTTTGTTATTTTATATTTTATATAATATCTTAACATATTACAATAAAATTCAATTGTGTATATAGAAATAAAATGTTTTATTAAAATAAAATAAATAAATTTTGTATTTTTCATCTAAAAATATATATATATATAAAATAGATATATATATATATATAATATCCCATCGTGCTAATAAATAACATACATGATATTGTAAATTAAATGTATATATACCTATGTATATAATAAAACAAATAAGATGAGAATCTTCTAAACGTATATACTATCTATATATATATGTATATATAAAGATGAATGAACAATATGTTTAACAATGATGATGCCACAAACGATATAATAATGTATATATATAATATCATTAAAGGTATAAAGCAGGAATAACTAGCGATATTTTATGCATTTTTGTATATATATATATATAGAGTTAGTAATATTTTTATTTTTACTTTAAAGAAAATTATTTATTAATATTCTGTATATATCCATATGTATATTATTGCAACTCTTTTAGTCTATATATTTATTGTTTTTGTTTTCCAATTATATATAAATTTTCCTATATTTGATATAATGCCGATAAAAACCAAATGGTTTTTTTTTAATTTCTTTCTTTTTAATATAATTATAAAAAATGTTTTCATTATCTTCGATAGTATATAGTTCGATAGTATATAGTTAAATACATTAAATGACCGTTGAGCCCTACTAATTCTAATGATTAAAATGTTAAATATATTCTTTTTCATCTGAGGTGATTATTTAAAGTGAAAATTTAAAATGATTATTTAGATTGCCGCATTGATGAAAACATTTTCAAATGTTATATTCACACGATGTTAATCAATTGAAAGACCTACATAAAATATTATATTTGCATCTTTAACCTAAATATATCTTCTTTGTTATAAGAAACTTTCAATTTTCATTCAATTTACAATTTTTTTTTTACACAACCTGTTTTTAGATTATAATAATCTTATATTTTCATATTTACCTTAAGTCTTTAATATAACTTATATAAAATTGCATGTAAAATACAACAATATAATATTAATAATTTCACACTTACAAATTCTTCTGCATCGCCAATTTTTGACTTGTCATCGTATACATCACTATATACACCTTACACCTTATATATACGATGATATCTATATATATATATATATATATCTATTATATTGTCTACGTCTGCATGCATATATCACACAAAATGATACTAAATATAAAACCAATAGATGTAAAAATTCATTCATCTATAACTATCTATCTAACTATAAATACAGTATATATATTTGGAATGTACAATATGCCAAATACATCACATTGTGAATATTTTCTATAAAATATATGGTATAGTAAAGATATACAACACAACACACATTA
Source organism: Dilophus febrilis (assembly GCA_958336335.1). Classification (NCBI taxonomy): domain Eukaryota; kingdom Metazoa; phylum Arthropoda; class Insecta; order Diptera; family Bibionidae; genus Dilophus; species Dilophus febrilis. Next base: position 37,174,629 of record OY284471.1, read on the forward strand.
CCAATGTTACGCTATGTGATTTATATTTTTATATCACCGATATATATATATAAATATATATTCTTGTTTGAATATATACAAATAAATACATCGATTCGAAATGTAATAATACACATTTGAACAGGAAATAAAAAGGAATCATAAAATATTTCCTTACCATATTCAAAAGCAATGTACATCTCTCGTTTATATAGATAGATAGGTAAATATATACATATAGGGATATAGGATTATGTTTTTGAGATACTATTTTATATATATATAAAATCGAACATCGTCTATTTAAACAGTACCTATATCTATAATATGTATATAGAGTTTGTTCCTGTTCACTTATTTTTTCCTTTTTTTTGTCCTATTTTCAATATATTTAGTCTGACAGTTTCTTTTATATTTTACCATACCATATGTGACAATTAACTTGAAATTTTAAGGAAATATTAAAACTAGATTTAAAAATTGTAGATTTAAATCTAGATTTATTTTATTTTTTTTTATATATCTGGTAATAAAAATATATTGTCAATTGTCAAGAAGTTGCACCAATTTCAATAAATATAAATTATTTTTAAAAAATGATACAATTTCAATTTGATGTGTATTGAACGTGAATATTAAAAGTATAATTAAATTAATCCAAATAATTACCTTTAAATTATTTATGATATATTTGTTCTATATAAAAACTTCAATGTAATTTTTTGTTTTTTACGCATATATTCATTGTTGGTTGGATACTTTTCACACGCTCATATACGAAGTTAAGATTTTCACAAATAACATATCATATTTTAATTAAAATCATCACCTGCCTATCATACATTCTATATAAATTTATGACTTAACACCAAAGGGCATTATATACTATATATCCTTCTAACTATCCATATATATATATATATTCACCATATATCCTTGAATTATTCTTACATGAATAGTCATTGCATAGATATAAATATAAACCATATATATATGTATATAAAACACTTGAACTACACTATAGATATAGATATACACAATATAAACGTGATATGTTTTAAATTGGTGTTTTTTTTTGCAATGGAATATACAATAAAACACAGTTAAGTGCTATAGAGACTCCAAACATTCAATGACACAGCAATAAAAAAAACACATATTTTGTGTATATATAAGCAAAATATTATAATAATAATAATAATAATTTCTATATGCGAAAAATTTATACGAACGTATAGAGAAAACTGTTGTTATATATATATATAAATTGAAATATTGCAACAAAAAAGATAATGTACATCTCTACTATACACCATATATATATATATATGTAATATAAGTATATATCAATGATATGAATGTAATTCCTTTTATGAAATGCAAACATTTGAATTATGTGCAAAAAAAAAACTGAAGGAATAATCGTAAAAACTCCGACAAAAAGGAACGTGAGAAATTATCAAAACAGTTTCCTGTTAACGAATAACGATATATCTACATATAAAAGTAAGCAAAAAAATAATCTGCATATGCGGATAGTATAACATATGTATAGTTATGCAGAATTATTTTTATTCATATACCATATATGAGAGAATGATGGAATCGGCGGAACGATATATTATTATTGTATAACTATGTTATATAAATATATATCAGATATATGCAAAAGCAAAATGGGTAAAAGAATATATTTTTGAAATGTGGATGACATAATCATAATAGAAAAGAATATTTACTTCTTTTTTTTAATGTACAATTTCAATCACGTACCAATATTTAATATTTTTTTTTTTGTTTTGTCTTTTCCCCATTTATATACTTATATATATGTATATAAACAATATTTCTATTATATATTTATGTATATATATACTTACCATTTCTTTAACTATATATATAATCATTATATTATCATATAAGAATTTAATTGTGTATTTATAGAAAGTATATATAGAATAGAATAAAGAATATACAAACAGAGTTGATTGGGGATTTAAAGAATTTCCTATATTTATTGAATTAAAATATTTTATAAATACACATACATATATTTTATTTGTCTTATTTAAGCCGTTTTAAAAAGGAATTGTTTGTTTTTAAATTTACGTATTTATTATATTTCAAAGTTAAAAAAAATCCTTTGATGGATTTCATCAAATTATTTCGCATGTATATAGAATTTTCTTTTCCAATTGCGGAACAGGGGACTGTTTTGAAATCGTTTAGCCTAAAACAGTTTTCATTCTCATCTTCATCATTCACATAAGATATAAGGAATAAACTCTTGCAATTATAAAAAGGATTTGTTCTTCATAACAAATTGTTTGATTTGAAAAATTATCAACATTTTTCATTGATATAGATTTTTTTCTAGCGTCGTCATTAAACCGAAGTTTAATATTCTAAAAATGTCCAGAATGTATTCTGAATCTATATTAATAATTGATATTTATTTTTTGATGGATTATATATCATCGTTATCTGTTAATAATTGAACAGATAACGATGATATATAATCCATCAAAAAATAAATATTCTTTTAATGATAAAAAAAAATTTGACATCAATAATATATAAATTATTAAAATAATTCGTTATATTTTCTTTTTTATTGCATTCGATTTTATTTTAAATTAAATGACAAATTAACAAAAAACAAAAAAAATTCATTTCACTGCTATATTTAATCTATAATATTTATAGAATATTCAATAAGTAAAATATAATCATTTGGTTTGGTTTTTGCGATATACATCATGCGATGTTGACTGTTGACGCGCGGGTGCTTTTTATATCCCCGGAAAAAAAGTTAATGATAAAAAAATCGGAATATATTTTCATTTTTATGCAAAATAAATTGAAAATAATGTATTATTTTTGTTTTTCATGTTGCAATTTTTATTTTTTTTTTTTTGAATATCCATATGTTTATGAATTGTTGATGGAAAAATGATTTATTATAAATTAAAAATAATGTTTATGTATATATATAATAGGGTATTGCAGTAATTCACTAGGTTTTGTATAGTCAGTCAGATGAAATAAAAAAAAAAACGTTGAATTTGTTATGATTCAATTTAGTAATGTTGAATGACTATGGTTAGTCAAACAATAATGAAAATTTGAACTGGAATGTCTTCGCATACAGGAATTAAAATTTTATAAAATAAATACATCTTTTTTGGATGATGAATTATTTTCAGTACTTGTCTGTAAATCTACCGGATATTACGTTGTTGAATAAAGTATATGATATATTTGTATATATTTTCCATTAAAAAATTTCTTAAAACGATTACATCGCACCATTTCAATCACTTATATAGAAATGGATATTTTAACTGTATATATACAATCGCATATAATATTGTTTTAAAAAAAAAACCAAAAATTGTATATAATAAATTTAAATTATAATCCTCAAAATGCATTTGTAATCCTTCAAATAATTTTTGCTTTTGAAATGTTTCATATCACATAGTTGAATTTATATATATATATATATTTATAATAACGCAGATGAACGAGTTAAATAAAACAATAATATATAATATAGTGAATTTGTGAAAAATACAATTTTAAAAATTAAAATTTCATTTAAAAAATAAAAATACGTGCAAAAAACAGTTTCGATTTACAAATTATATATTAATATATCCATGTATGATATTATATGATATGCATATATTCAGTCCAATAGAGCGAAATATGATATTTTTGAATATTTTTAATGTACCTATATATAATGCATATATGAAATGAATTATACAAAATTTGCGGTATATGATTTCAATTACTATATATGGCATTTGGCATTATAGCTATATTGAATATAATTTATAATAATACAGCAATGCATTTCCATTTACCATATGATTATCAACTGAACGACACCACACAGGGTCACAATAATCCTTTTTTCTATATGTATGAGAAAATTAAAAATCACCATTTGATATTATTGATTTGAAATATCATGAACTCATTAAATAATCAACTAATTGCGGAAACCAACAATATAATTCGCTAAAATCAATGGTTTGATTGTAAAAGGAATCTTTTTTTTTTAATATACCATACAATAAATTTTAGTAAGTGATTTTGAAATACACTTAATATATCATTTGAACAGACTTTAATTAAAATCATTTTGTTTCCACTTCCAAACAAACGTTAAATTCCATTATATACTTTTTAATATTGTTAAATAGAAATTTTTAATTATTTAATGTTTTCTATAATAAATTCAAAATGTTTATAACCCACCAAAGATAATATTCCCATACTACATAATATAATTATTATATATAAATAATTTGATTTACCTATATATAATATTGTTTGTCTATTCATATTTAGACATATATGATTTAAGAATTAAAAGCTTAATTTGTTTAAACTAATATTATAGTTAAATGCTAAATGATTTCTCATAAATACCTATTTTTTTTCCACTCATAAACGTTAATGACCGCAATTTTACTTTAATCGTATATTAATTTCAAAATACAATTTCTTTTTATAATATATAAATTACTTTGTGTATATACTATCATAAAAGCTTGCAAACTATAGTTAAATAGACTTACTTACGATATATTAACAATATACAAATTATAATATCATCATCACGACAATCATCATTATATATTATATGATAATTATTATATGGATTCATTAGCATTAAATATTTGTTATATTGGTTGATTTATATATTTGCTAGTTTTTTGCAAATATAAAAAAATTATATTGTTAGTTTATAAATCGTGTTTTCATGATTAAGATAAATTATTTTGTATAAACTGATGAATGTAATATTACAGAAATACAAAATACATTGCTATATTATGCATAAGATTACAGAAAAAATAGCACTATAAAAACATCTTCAAGAAAACCTTTTATTTTTTTCTGTTAAATATGACTTTCTAGTTCAAAATATGTTCAAACGCATGCAAAAATTTAAAAAAAAAATTATTATTTAAGGGTGTTATAAAAAATCTTTCCCGAAACAACCATTTGGATTGTAAAGTTGCTTTTCCGAAACAACCATTTGGAGTTTAAATGTTATATGGAAAAATTATGACTTTAAACAAAGTGCTTAAAATTAGTGAATGAAAATCTTTGTATAAAAAAAGAATGGGAAATGTTTACATAATAAAGTTTGAACAAAGTTCAATCTATAGAGGTCTATACACGATATAAAAAAAACGTATAGTTTTGCATATTGTATATAAATACTATATGTGATAATTTACCTACAGATATTCTATCGTTTCCTATACCTTATTAAGTTTTTTTTTTACAGAATTTATGTACAATGTATAAAAAATATGATGATGATCACTATATATCTACCTGGACAGCAAAACATTCTAACGGAATATAAATTATATAAATGCGGTATATTCTTTGCGGGTTCATTATTATATTATATATTTCCATAATTATAGCAATTTAATGTTGTTATTTTGTATTGTTTGATTTGCGTTTTTACTTATCTTCTATTCCTATATATGTTGTATATATAGTAATGTGTGTATTGCTGCTTTTTTTTTTATTTATACAATATATTTTAAAAATATACATTTAATATATTATAATATGATGATGGGTATTTAGTTATTATATTATCTACCTTTAAATTATATTAATGAATATATATAGATATTTAATTTCATGTCACGTTTAACTATAAAATTTATTTGATATAAAATCATATTTTGACAGTATAAAATACAATAAAATGTTATTAAAAATGTTTTATAAGTTCTTGTCGTGTCTTGTGTATATACAAAGTAAAATAACATATTAAAAAGATTACCATCTCTCTATAAATGGTATATATAATCTGTGTATTTTTTTTAAACCTGTGCTAGATAATATCCCTTATTTTTTCTTTTCTTTTGTTCTTATTAAATTGGTTATATTATTTTCTGGATGATGTTTTTATCAAATAAAGTTTTAAACCATATTATATGTGGATGGATAAAAAATAAAAAAGTATAAACTAAATTTTCTCCGTTTTAGAATTACAATCCTAAAACGCATTCTCTAGAATAATATTTTTACATGCATCATTTATAATAATAAAATAAAAACAAATTCAAGTCGGTGTATTTTAAAATGAAAGATAAAAATAAATCTTATTTTTTTTTTTGTTTTAAATTATGGAAATTAATTCTATTCTATATTTAGTCGCAGTCTCTGGTTTGTTTTTTTTTGTTTCTTATAGAATCTTCTTCACTATACGCTATATTGTTATTATTTTTTTTTTTATTTATAATGTTACATAAACATATGTATTTTATTATTATTATTATATGTTCTATGTTCTATGTTTTTTTTTGTTGAAAAACTCTTTTTGTGTTGAGACATTTGATGTTACATTTTATTTTTTTTAAATAATAAATGAATTAATTTTGATTATTAAAAAAAGAAAAATAGATGGGTTTTTTTTCTCTTTTGAAAACACCATCAATATAGTATTTGAAAAATTACAAAAAAAAATGTATGTATATATATATAAATTACACACCTGTTTGTTGATCAATGAATTTTAAAAATAATACAAATTAATATTTTTTCTATTTGAAATCCCATATCATTTATTTCATGTATTCTATATATTCTTCTATATGTCGAGCAATTAAAATACATGATGTATTTATTTTTGCAAACGCATGATAAATCTATATAAACATTTATCATATATATATAGAAGTACTGCGGTGAAATGATAGAAAATCAGGTTAATTTGATTATGTATACAATAATTTAATTTAACAATAATGCTTCTTTATATTTTTTTGCTTCTTTTGTCTAATTACTATTATAAATACAATATAATAAAAGAATATATATATAGTTAACAAATATAATTTACGTAACATATAACAAAATAACGTTTTGAATGGAATATGTCAGAAAAGTAATTAATCACAATTAAATTTATATAAAAAAAAAATAACATACAGTATATAGAATATTTATTAAACATATTAAATATATTACAAAAGTTATACTTTCAAATAGATAAAAATGTTATTGTTTGTATATATAAATAACAAATAGCTCGCAATATGTACTGACTAAAATATTGCAGATAAATCAAAACAGTATTTGAAATGGTTGACCTAAAAAGAAATCAATTATTGAATATAACTATATATAAGAAATATTATATACACAGCTTTTAGTATATGAGTACAGTAGATTATTATTTCATTACATTAAAATAATTTGCAGTACATAAAATGAAAATGAAATTAAATTTTATTAGTCTTCAATTTCGTGTAAATACAGAAAACAAGCCGATAAAAAAAAACATTTCAGAAAGGTTATAAGGATTGTAATCAAAAAATGGTTTAGCCTGCATAAAATTTTAATCAATTTAAGTACGGGAATTATTTATTGTTTTGCAGCTAAAAGGAAGATTGCCTATATATTCTTATCCTATAAACAATGCTAAATAAAATATTTTGCCAATTTCATTTCATTTTTGAATCGTTTTAACATATAAGAATCAAATTTATATGTAATATTATTTGAAAATTTTCCAAAGAATAACAAAAGATTCTTATCAAACGATATTTTTTATTACAATTATAATAAAACAGATTTTTTTTTCTTTTCATGATGTTCACATTCTTTATTATATATATAATCTTTACACAAAATCAACATTTTTACATCTCAATTTAATATATAAAATAAGAATTGTATTCATTGCGTTCATATACAATATATACAATACATATAATAATTTAATAAATGTATATAAATATTTATACGCATCACATATTCAAATCTATATACAATATACATACATTACAATTCAGAATTTAACACTTTACTATATATGCGAGGTTCAAATATCTTTTTATATATATATTTTTAAAAGAAATCTATTGTATGTAGTAAGAATATTTTTATCATTGATTTTAGTTTTATCTTAAATATACAATCAATTTATCAGAAGAAAAAAAAACTGTGAATAGATTTTATAATATGTAATAAAAGATTTGAAATATTTTCTTTTAAAAATCGTACATTTAAATATTTTATTGTTAAAGTTTTATTTTATATTAACGTTCATCAAATAGATAATTTATAAATTGTATTTATTACATGGGTTTCATGATTTCCCATTAAAATTAATACATCGACTCAATGCTAACAAACCCTTAACAATATACTATTCTGTTATATGGTTAAGAAAAAATTTCTTTATCGTTAAAAAATGAATTTATTCGTAGATGCTTCAATAGAAATTTAGGATTTAGGATACATTTTTTGGTTAAATAAACTGATATTCATTTTTATACAAAAGAGTGTGAGTTGGATATTCCCTCGAAAAACGTATCTTTTCACGAATTTTTGTGAACTTGATAATGATTTTGTTAATTCTCTACTGCATTTCCTTGGTTATTTGCAATATCCGTAATAAGCAAATGTAATTGTTATTTTTCATGAATTACATATTATTTTTTCAACAATTCTGAATGCGAATGTTCACCGTTAATTCAACATTTTCAGAATAAAATGTATATTTTATTATTTATAAAAACATGAATATTAATTCTAGATAAACATTCATGTTAAAAATCATTTAAAAGTATTTTTCAAAACAATAAACGATGATAAATGTAAAAAAAAATGCATCAATTTACTTTTGAATTTATCTGTCTGTATATACATCTGAGACAATCAAATAATGTATATTGAATGTGCGTTATGAAAATATAAATTTTTTCTTGCTCTTAAAAAGAAATGCTATCATAAATTTACTTAAAAAAATATAGATTATTTATATACTTTTTTTCTATATCCATCTATAAAAAACCCTATATGTATAAAATTTTATTATCTTATATATTCAGTATATAGAATATAAATAAACATTCTTTTTTTATTACTTTAAATATGACATATATGATATTTTAAAATTACTCATTAATAAAAATCAAGTAGTTCCTTTTAGCATGCACACATTATAGTGAAGTTTCATTATCTACATAGAGGATAAAATAAACATATTTTTATGGAATATTATCCATATATATACATTCCTATATACAATTTACAAGTGCCCCAAAATAAATATAATAAAATTTATTATATTTTAATTCTATTTTCATTATCTAATATAAATATATATCGTTCGACAGTCATCGTCAGCTCGTCAGTCATAAAACCATAAAAATAATAAAATTTTTAATAACAAAAAAAGAAAACAATATACTTTACGATTTTTGGTTTCTATTCTATATACGCATATACATTTAAATTTATCTTAATATATTCATGTTAATATCTATAATATATAGGTTTTGTACTTGCTGCTAAAATAATGTTATTGATCAACATCAGAGAAATGTAATTTTTCAAATCAAATATTGATGCATTGAAATTTAATTTAATAATCTAATTTTAAATTTTATATAGTATACATATATAGATAGTTATATCAAAAACACGCGGCAAATTTCATATGCATTGATATATATATATATGAAAAACTATTATGGGTTATATACGATATATAATTATTAGACAATTAAAGTGTGGTAAATGATATATATATATACATTAAAATGCGATTTTTAATTAAAATGCTTTTATATAATTAATTTCTATATATATATATATATAACATGTATAGAAATCAATTTTAATGTAATTATTATGCATCTGTTTGTATATTTTATGAGTATCAATACTATACCGTATATATCTATATATAATTCTTTTTATATATATTGCTTTGTTTTTAATATATATCTATATACTAAACCAACCATTTCAATTTATATTATAAAATTTTAATTGAATTAATAAAATTTACAAATTATTCAATATAAATATTTTATCACAATTGTTTTGTGATGCAGTAATTAAAATATTTTATAGATTCATTTTTTATATTGATGCGCAATTATATCTTTCTGGGTTAAAAATTGTATATAGTTATTTTTATTTATATATATATAGAGAGAGAGTAATTGCAGCATGATTAATTATTTCTTTATGAAAAATTAATAAAACTACGTAGTAAATGCAGTTACAAATTGAATCAATATAAATATTTGTTTTTCCATTATAATATTTCCATTTTTTCATTATTTCTCTATATTGTAATTAATTTTTTAACCGCAGAAAAAAATGAATATTATTTTTCATAAATATAATTTTCTTTTACAAATACATTCAATTTCCGTGTGTAAAATACATTTTTTACAAATAATAACAAAAATTAATATTATTTTATTACTATACAGTAGGATAAATAAATCAAAAACAAACCAAAAAACACTGTTCAAAATTGTTATTATATCTGTCTATCGATCTATCTATAGATATATATGAAATGAAAAACTGAAAATCCACAAAAAAAATCTATATATTTTTACTGCAATATTATAGTTGTTATTGATGTTATTTATTTATTCATTTCGTTTTTTTTTTATTTTAAAGTCATTTATTCAATTGCTGGTTTCATATATAGTTCATAAAAAAAAAAAAAAACTTTCATTTATTATACCACCAATAACCAAAACCAATAAAATATGGAAAATGCTTTCATTATTAACCTTATATTATTCTATATGCGTATATATTTTCATTCAATATATTGCTCGTGTACTATATAAATATATATATATCTATATTTGTGTATCTAATGCATAAAAATAAAAAGAGTTAATAACAAAATACAAAAAAAACCGTCATTTCCTGAAACATTATTTTCCCAAAAAAAACTAATATAACATATATATGTATAAATTTCTGTGTATTTTATACCTATATATATTTGTTTACAATTTGAATATATATACTGATCATTTCATTTCTATGAAATATTATCTACTTTGGTTGTTTTTGGTTGTACGTTTTGTTAATCAAAATAAATATTAAAAGAATGAATATACAAAATTTATAGATTCTCAGATATGTTAATTCATATATTAATACATAGTTAGAGTAAAATATAGGCACGCGGCATTGCAACCGCAGATGATTTTTGTGTGGCCCTTCAAATATAAAATATATAAACACAGTTTTCTATATGAAACGATGAAAATTAAAATTAAGGTTAAATTGATTACTATATATAAATAGACTGTATATAGAGTATTAAAAGAAAAACAAATAACAAAAGAAAAACAAATGTGAAAATTGTTATATATACATTTATGCCACTGTTATTGGTATAATACCTAAAATGAAAATTAAAAAAAAACATACCTTTTTTTCTTTTATAAATCCATATGTAGTATAAATAGGAAATTTAGGAAAATGTATCAACAATATTGATTTAATAACCACACATATTTATGTTTATTATATAGACATATGTAAAAAATAACTCAATTTTAGAATGTTCATTGGCATTGGTTCATGTTATATATTTCAATATTTACACTGGTGATGATAATTTTAAAAATCAATAGATTCCGAAACATTTTTTACGTTCTATTCATTCAATGATTATGATCGTATTATAATTATTTAAGAAATTAAATGTAAACTGGCGAATCAGAATTCTGTTTCTAATTTCACAGATTTACTTCACAAATTTCAAAGAGTTCTTACTTTTAGAACCGATTATTTATCAGAGATCTTTCAATTCCTGTAATTGCAAAATTTGATTACTGCATATAAAAGGACATTTGTTAATTTTCAACAAGATTATGTAATGAATTAGTGAGACATGTGGTTGTTGAATACGGCAGAAAAATCCTATAAAAAAATTACTATGGAATATATCGATAGGCAACAGATCTTATTGAAACAGTACGATAGCCTTAGAAGATAAATCGGCCGATAAATTATAAAAACAGTATAAAAAAAGTGTATGTTCTCTGCTTAAAACGTTTTTCAAAGCTATGAATTACACTATTTCATCTTAGTAGATGATAAATGAATTGTATTGTAAATATTTAACTTTTTTTTTTTTTGGTTTTTTTTTTGAATTTCCGACTTCAAAAGAAAATTATGTGGCTCTTGTTATTTATATTTTTATTATATTTTCTTATATAATTTTATTGCATTCAATATATAGAAAAGAAAAATATTATATATTAGAATATATATAAAAATACAATAATATTCATAAATGTGTGTGCGGTTTTTTTTTTATTTGATAAAAGAAAAACTTGACTTTTGATTTAATTTTGAATGTTTGTATTCTACACGAAAAAAATATATTCCATTGCATTTGATTTCCATTTGATATTTGCTATTATTATATTCTCTATTATATATATACATACATTTCCGCAAAACAGAGCGAACGATACATTCAGAATACATAAACAGAAAAATGATAAAATTGAAATGTATCCTAAAAAAAAAAAATCTACACAATTTAATAACTTTAGGAAAAGTTTATATATAATCAATATGTGACTTGTTTATGTAAAAAAAAAATGTTTTTATTTTATTATGTATATTTATGCTTTAAACATTTATAAATGTTTCTTCTAAATATTATTTGATAACTCAAAAAAAACTAAACAGAATTCAATAAAACTTTTCATATTTAAATATTTCATATTAGAATATTTATTTAATGAATGTGTTTCATTTACAGTTTTATATCTAAATCTCAATGCGATAGAAATTTTTTAGTTATTCTCACGTAATTCATAGAGATTTCTAAGGAATTCTGATAAATTTCTCCTTGCATTTAAATATATTATTATGGGTATTTTTATATAGTATAAATTATTAATAAAAAAATTATTTCTATATATTTACAGAGATTTTCGACCAACATCATTGGAAAAAGGACAAGAAGTTGTACGATTACGTATTTATAGTATATATGCATGGGGAGGTCCAACGTTAATAGCCGGTATTGCTGCCATATTAGATTATATACCTCAAGATCCTTCAGATAATTTCTTACGTCCACGATTTGGTGAAAATAAATGCTGGTTTTATGGTAAGTAAAAATACAAATACAGAATATATTGTAGTGCAATATAATATATATTTACACAAAATTAAACTAAATCTCTTAAAAAATTCATATAAATACTGCATATATTCATTAAATCATCAACACTTCAATATTTGTCTTTTCTTATATATAAAAAAATTAAGAATTATTAGCATATATTTATAATAATATAAATAATATAACACTAATATAAATAATAATTTATGAAATAATTCATTTTATAAACATAATTCAGTTAAATTAATTGTAGATTTGTTTTTTTTTTTGATTGTTTGAATATTAAATTATAAATTTTAACTTTATATTTTTGTTTTTGCCAGAAAAGTGCGATTTGCTCTTTTTTGTTTTCATTATATAATATATTGTGCTTTTTCAATTACTTACAATTTGAAATATACAGTTTTTTTTGCATGGATGCAAGATAGCAAGATAAGATTAAATAAAAAATAATATTTAATTTAACTCAATTAGAAAATATATGTACATTTCTTAAATTGCATGCAGAGTATAAACTATACATATATATAGATATTATATTCATTCGTGTATATAGTATGTATATTCGCACTTAAACATTATGCTAACAAACTTTTTTATTTATCCATTTAAAGATATTTTCACACTTTTTTTTTGTTGCGAAAGTAAAGAAAAAGATTTTCCGCATTATATAAACGTGACGGAAAAATAAGAAATAGTCAGCCTCAGCATATATTATATATATAAGTATATTGTTTTTTTTTTTTTTTTAGTTAAAAAAGATTTTATATATAAGGACAAAATCAAATTAAATTAAAACTAAGCAAAAAAAAAAAAAAAAAAAAGAAGAAGGAATATAAATTTTCTATATAAATGTCATATGTGAAAGTCTGCAGTTTTCTTCACTGCATTATAAAAATATTTTACGAAATGAATTTTTTTTTTTCTGGAACATTTATGTTTGTTAGATTTACATAAGGTTACTACTCCTGTGCTGTATTATATAGTACTATATGAATTTATAATAAAAAAAAATACATATATTTATTTTATGTCTATATATAGTAATTTAAAGACGTATGTCTTATGCAAACAAAAAAAAAATAAGGACTAAATTATTTATATATACTCTTTCAATATCATATAAAAATTGTGTGTGTGTACGATAGGTGTCCAAGTCCATATAGAAAATTTTGATGTAGCAAATGTTATGTAAAAAATATTACACGCGTTTCTATATCCGAATTATACTATATGAACGATCAACATCTTTAGATTTTGGATGTTAAAAGTCGTATGGTTTAAAATGAACTATAGAATCTTATTGAATGGAATATAATAATTATTATTATTATGATTATTAGTAAATGCAGACCTGGTCGTTAATTCTTAAAGTTTTGGTTTTGGTTTAATTTAATTTCATTTAGTTGGCCACAAAGAAAACATGATAATTTGTTTATAAATCTGTTAGAGTAAATCTAAAGAAACACTTTAGAAACAATTGCTTTTGAGGTAATTTTACTTCGACAGACACCCCATAATGAATCATGTAATATAGGCTCACAGAATTTGGTTCGTCATATTATTTCCTCTTTAATTTGAACGTATATTATAATTTGTTTCTGTACCTTATTATATACAATTTGTATATACAATCTCTTAAATGATGTAAATGTATAACAAATGTCTACATTGTTTGAATATTTATTCAAATGAAAAAGGATTACAAAAACAAAACAAATCCTATAAAATTATCATAATGTATTTTAAAAGATTAATTTATTTTCAGACTTAAAATAGAAAAAAACGTATCTATTAAATAAAGAATTTGTGTCAATTGTGTAAATATAGTACATATATCCCACAAATATTTGTAGCTATGTACATGTTGATAGATTTTCTATAGAAATCGAATTGTTATCGAGTTAAAATGGCGTCCCGAAACTATTCTATATCTATAAAGAATTAATTTAAAAAATTTCATTGCTCATTATTTCGTTTAAATATAAGATAAAATATTATTTGTTTTTAATATATTGATATATTATCTTTTCAATTCATTTAATCTGTTTTTAGTATTAAAATTTTTCCTAAAGCTAGATATATTTTAAATACCAGAGATTTTATACATTTTTTTTTTGCTGGGTTTATTATAAATCTAATATAATTTTTTACATTAGTTTAGATAAATTGCAAATTCTTTGAATTCTGTATCTGTATATATATAAATAACTTTTAATTTGTGATATCCTGTTTATAAGAGTGGATGCATAATTTATACCATATATAATATACATACAAATTTTCCTCTGCAAAATATTTATTTATCACATGACAGATTGTTTTTCCAACTAAACTATCACAGCAGCTACATTCTATATATAACAATAGCATTATTTTTTGTAAAAAACAAAAAAACAAACTATGTTATACAATTTTCTACATGTTTATGCATAATAAGATAAGGTTTGTATATATAGAAATGAAGCATATATGTATACAAAATATAGAGTGCATATATACATAAATTCTGACATTATACAGTTTTTTTTTTGCTTTGGAATGGTGTATGCGGAAAAAATTACATATATATATAAGTTTATTATTATTATTATTATTATTAAAACCATCCTTAAGGATTTTATATTAGTGTTTTTTTTTGCATAAAGTTTTGTAAATTCATGTATGTTTATAGTGTGTTGTGAAAATTTATATATATAAATAAACAACAACATGTTTAATGTGTGACGGAATAAGTGTCTACGACTGCATAAGGTAACAAATTGATATGATAATGATTTTGAACATTTTGTTGTATAGTAATGCAACTCGCAAGTATATAATATAAAATAAAATTAATCAAAAATTTTTAATTTCAAATTTGTGAGCATTTTTTGATACTTATCTCGTGTGGTTGGTTCTTACTGACCTCTTTTATATATCGTTAAAAAAGGAATTTTTGATAGTAACAACCAAAGACTATTGTGGAACATGGAACGGTAAAACTAATCGTTATAATTATAATCGTGATAAATGACTTGGAAACATTTTATAAACCAAATATAAACCTCTATTAGTAATTTCATTTTTTTTTTTAAAATCATGCAAATTTGCATTTCTTTATGGTATAAATATGACTATTATATACTTCTGTGGTGTAATTGATAAAAATGCCAACGTAAAATTCTTACAAAACGTTTGAGGTCGTGGGTTCGAATCCAACGGAAGACATAAAATATGTTTTGTGTTTTTTCGGCTATTTTCGAATCTGAATTTTAACACAGACTTGCAAACTTTCCCTTGCTGTTGGTCGTACGGCTAATTACCACACCGTAACAAGCCACAAATTAAGAAATTAACAACAGAAGCCTGTTGTTTGGACGCTAAAACCTATCGTTGGTTGTAATGCGAAATTTTTTTAATAAATTTATGATATAAAAATGAACATGTTTTCGTATTATAATTTATGATATGTTTATTAAAATTATCCCTATGCTCTATATATAATAATACTTTTAAAACGTTATATATATATAGAATATTTCATATGCATATACATAAATAAAATAAATGTATTCCATTCACCGGAAAACAGCTTAAATTATACCATCTACTCAACAGAAATCGTATAATAATAATGTTTTTGTTTTGTATTTATTTTTTTTTTATATAAACCCATTAAAGAATAAGTTTTATATGAAATTAAAAATTTAAAATAATAAAACAAAGAATAATTTATGTATAGACGATGAGTATAGTAGTACATTACATTATATATATATCGTACTATTTGTATATGTATGTCAGTTGAAAAACGTGAATATATAAATATATACTCAAATGAATGATGCAAAAAATGAAGAAAAAAAACAACAACCTCTATTTATATATAAATGAAAATGCATTATACTTTTATTTCATTGTATGTACATATTATGATAATTATTATTGTTCTTCTTACTGTTTTGAATATATGTTTGATTGCACAAAAGAAATGTGATGTGTATATATACTAAAAGGAAAAAGAAAAAAATTAATACAAACAATAACACTATATTTTTTTCAACATATGTTCAGGTATTTTTATATAGTATAATTATTATAAAAATATGTATAATATAATGGATAAAAAATCGTAAGATTATTTCTATTATGGTACTTTATTGAAAATCTTGAGACTATTTTTTGGAATTGGAAAACTATTTTTTTTGTGCATGAAATGCATTTTGTACCTGGTGGGATTTGTATTATAAACCTTTGCTTTCGTTGCTAAACGATTGTAACGATTGACAATCGTCAACCTATCAATTTTTAGAAATTACAAACGATTCCTATAAGCATATCAGGATATTATATTCATGATTCTGATACTTTTATCTATAGTTTCTGAAGTCTTAATATTTTTGGTTCAACATTTGTTTTGTATAGTTGTATAATAAATATATACCTAAATTTGAAGTAGAAAAAAATGATGAACACTAAAAATAATATGTTCAAATTTCTTTATAACATGTCATATTATGTCTGCAGTATTGTCTATATTCTATATATTTAATAATAATCTTTTGTTTATGTTATATGAATATATATCTTATGCAATAATATGTATTGTTTATATAGAGATGATTTCTTTATATATAGAAAACCCATTATCTATCTATATTTATAATAGAATATTTTCAAATGAAATTTTAATGTATTTTTAAATATCTTATTATATATATACTATAGTTTATTGTTTATAATTTTTTACTGTATATTCGTCTATTTTTAAAAAAAAATAATACATAAAGTACAATATATATTACGGTAAATATATAATGCGGACAGGTAGTTTAAATCTATAGTTTTTGTTTTTCATTCATCAATTGTATTATTGACCTATATATAGAATTTTATAGAATATATACCTTATTAATGTTGTTTCGTGTACTTTACATTTATACATATATTGATAAATACGAACTTATAAATTATTATATTGTAATTTGATTGTCGTTTTTTTTTCATTCTATTGTAATTTAGTTTACGAAACTTACCGTTATAAATTTAAACAAATATATTTATACATAATATATGATAAATATTGATTTTTGTAATAAAATGTATACGATATGTTAGTAAACAACAAATATCCATATCTCTGTAATTTATTTACCTAATTAAATTATTTTTATGTTTATATAATAATATATAGGTAAATAGTTTATAGATTGATAATTTAAAAAAAAAACTAATAAGGTCATTAACAAAAAGGCATTAGAAATATATTTATGAATAATTTGTATGAATTGAGTATTTAGTTCATCATATTTTGTATTTTAATAATATATATATATATATATATATAGGATTAATCCCATCCCATATGGATATGAATATGATATTTAAAGTTAATTTTTCCGTATTAAATTTTCTAAGCAACTCATCTCAAACACACTTTTTTTTTTTATTAAATCATATATAGTTAACAATAAGTAGTAATTAAAATTAATGAATTTTTCCTCGTTTTTTATTTTTTGTTTTTAGGTGATATGGAAATGTTAATTTATTTCTTTGGACCAATTGGAATTTTACTTATAATTAATGTACTATTATTTGCATCTACTGCTCGTCAGCTAACATGTGGTTTATGGAAACGTGATGATGTTAAATCAACAACAGAAAGGTATAATATTTTAATTTAATTTTTTGAAATAGTTTAAGTAATTTTACCCCATTATTTTCTTGAAATTTTCATCATGGTTTTTTATTAACATTGTATTAAAAATTCTCATTGATTTAATATTCAAGAATTGCTTTTTATGAAATTTTTTAATGTGTTAAAATACAAATTATTTTATACTTTTCCATGAGATTCTCACGATATTTTGATATTTCTCGGTTTTGTTTGCACTGTCCGGCAAAACTGATTTAATTTATTGATCATATACATACATATTTACCCCCTTTCGATTCACCCGCACGATATACATTTCTATATATATACCTATATATAAATCGATGCAATTTTAAAATCTTGCATTATATTATTAATATTATATATAGTTACAAAAAATTAACTTCCAGAGCTGCATTGGGACGTGTTTGTTTGAAATTAGTAATTGTAATGGGTGTTACATGGGTAGCCGATGTTATATCATGGGCAGTTGGTGGACCACATTATATGTGGTATTTTACAGATGTAATAAATGCATTACATGGTGTATTTATATTTATCGTTGTTGGATGTCAACCTCAGGTAAGGTTAATTTATTATATTTATCACCGCATAATAAATGATTACAGAAATTGACTGATTATGAAATTAGGAAAAATAACTTGATATATTCTTCTAATTTTCATATTGATTTAAAAATATGTTTATATCGCGTGTAATTTGCAGTTGTATATAATACAATTTGTGTAATTCAAATTTTCAATTTTAAATTTTTTTTATTAAATTTATGTTAAATCAAAAATGATCGAATATATATATATATAGATTTGGACAGCTGCAAAACGATTATGGAGCGTTAAAACAGGACGTGGTGTTACAAATACAACAAATGGTCCACAACATTCAAGTTCATCACATGGTTTACCATCAATTGGTGAATCAGTTACAAATAATACATTTACAAATACAACGAGTACAAATAAAGTACCAATGGAAACAATTTGTTAAAACAATAAATACCATTATTATTTTGTTTTAATTAATAATTTGGCGGTAATTCATATTTGTTATATAAATGTGTCTTTTCATCTCATAATATATATATATACACAATAATTTTCATTCATGTTGAGAATTCACATACACACTATACAATACATATAACGTGAAATGAAAATATGATAAATTTCTGTTGAAATTGTGTATATTTATTATAAATTTTTGTTTTTTCATTGTTTCCGTCGCTTTCAATGCTATATATTTTATGTGTTTAGTACAAAAAAAAATAATAATTTTTTTAAGTTATTAATGGTGGGTTATTAAATTCAATTCGAATTGATAAAAAATATGTTTAGCTTTAAAAATAATGAATTAGCTTTAAAAAAACAAAAAAAAAAAAATGAAAATATTTTATAAATTTTTTAAATAAACAAAATCCCAGAGAAATTAAATTTACATATACATCAAGCATTGCTTGGACGGATAAATCGCAATAAACATATCTATTTTTTTGATATTTATCATATCATATTTTTGATTTTTCTTTCAATTAATTTATAGTTTTCTTTTTAATTTTTAATTGGATCGCATAAAAATTTTTAAGAATAATTAATTATTTTGTATAAAAAAATAAAACTACCAATTCAAATTATACAATTCCAAAAATAATGCCCGCTCCGACCTTTATATACTATATATAAAAAATTCATCTAAACAATAAACGATTATTAAATTTTATGTTTCTAAAATGTGATCCCCAGATAAAAAAACAAAAATGTATATGTAAAATTATTTTCTAAAAATGTGATTAAAAAGTAAGAAAGAAAAAAAATAAATAATTTGTAAAAATTTTGACGAAAAAAAATAATTGATAATTCAAATTTTTGTGATGATATTTTAATTTTTTTGTTAATTTTACTGAATAAATATTGGAATAATTTTTAATTTTATAGATTAAATGTCTTTTTCGATACAAACAATAAAATTAGGTATAATTTGTATGATTATAAGCCAAATGCAAAAATTATAATAAGATGATAATAAAAAAATCTGCTATACATTGATTATTTAACCACAAAAAGGAAAACATTTTTAATTGTTTTTTTTTTTTTAGTTTTTAGTTATTTTTATTTATTTTTTAATAATCTAAATTTAACACACATCGAATAATGTTATATATAGACTGATAATAAAAAGAAAAACAATTCTCATCAATATACATAATAGTTTTATAAAAAAAAAATAAAAAATAAATGTCTAATTTATTAACGAAATATTTATTTCATTTTTTTGTATAATCAAATATAATTTTTTTAATTTAACACTTAAGTTTTGCGCTGCTTAATCCTTCCAATTAATTAAATTGATGTTAATTATTTTTTAATAGAACTCATATTTTTTTTTCATATCGTGCGAATAGAAATTAATAATCGTATCATCGATTTTCGTATATGCGTATAGAAGATTTTCATTTTTCCTTTAATTTGTAAATAAATGTATATATAAAATATATTACTAAAAATTTTATTAAGCTTTTGTATAAATATATATATATATAGAATATTATTAAAATTTAATAAATACAATACAATTATATAATTATATGTATATATAAAGTCCAGATCCCACATATATAGACAATAAAAAAAAAACGTATTTAATTTTTAGATTTTTTATAGAAAGACAATCAAAAGAATAAATCTTTTTTTTTTTGGATTGTCAATTCTATATTTTATAAATATACCAACCAATTGAGAAAAAGAAAATCATACTGATAAAATAAGATAACATTTTGCATATATACAATTTATTTAGCTTATTATTTTGTATATAATATTAAAAAAAAAACAAAAGTATTTATAATTTAAAAACAAAAACACAAATTTGTTCAAAAAAAAAAAACTTGTATAGTATTTGATAGTTTTATATATATATATATACATAAATAAATAATTATAAAACTAAATAATATATAGAAAAGATAATATTTTATCTTTAAAAGCAAAGTGTTCCTTATTTTAAAATTGACATGTTTTTGTTTTTTGTTTTTTTTTATAAACATTTACACGTATATATATAATTACATATAGGAAATATAAAAACATTTACAATATTGTATTGAAATTGTTACCGGAATTTAACAAAAAAAAAATGTTTTTTAACCAATCAATAAGTAAACAAAACTATAATCGTATAAAATAAAATTAATAATCAATAATTTAAATGAAGCTTATATAAAATTGAATTTTATTTGATACAATTTTTTTTTTATATATCAAATTTACTAAAAAATATACAATTTTATAAAATATATAATTTCACACCACATAATCAATAAATAATTTCATAGATAAAAAAAAATATGTTATAGATTAACCAAAAAATAAAAAAAAATGTATATTATTAATATTATAATTATTATGATATCACGAAAAGAAATTTGTACTCGATTTTGTATTCGATTTTTTTTTGTATCAGTATTAAAGAAAATGAAATAAAAAAAAATTCTATATAAAAGAAATTTGCGTTTTATTTATTTATTTGCGTTTTTGATGATTTGAATTTTTGCAATTAATTAATTTATATTTAATATACAGATTGAATTTATTAGTTTAAAATCGGGAACGTTGATTGAAACATCAAAAAGGTAAGTTTATTATAATAAAAAAAAGGAATAATAGAAGGAGTAGGATGTTAAAATGTTTCGTATATTTTTTCTTCAAGTTTTCAAGAAATTTCAAAAAAAAACCTTTTTTCAATTCACATAAATTAGTCGTCCGCAGTTTGTTTTTTTTTATAGATAATCATCTTAAAACATAAGTTTTTAACTATACAAAATTATCAAAAAGACCGATGGATAATAAAATTCTACACCGCTTTAAACTGAAACTGAACATCGTTTGGAATGGTCATGAAAATTATGAGTTAAATGGGTAGGAAATTACTATTATAGTATATTTTGAATAAAGGGTGATTTTTTAGCTATTATCTTTTTGGCAACACTGGTTTAAACAGCTGACGCAAGTTTCGTGTTTTGTTTCACTGTCAAACATCTTCAGTTTGGTTTATATTTTTATCGTCTTGAATCGTCTTACAAACGAACAACGCTTGCAAATTATTGAATTTTATTATCAAAATGCGTGCTCTGTTAAGAAAGTTCAGCGCGACGAAATTGTGTTCAGCTACGAAGCTCATTTTTGGCTCAATGGGTACGTAAATAAGCAAGGGTGAATTGTCGATTTTGGAGTGAATATCAGCCAGAAGCATTGCAAGAGCTACCAATGCATCCAGAAAAAGTCACAGTTTGATGCGATTTATGGGCTGGTGGCATCATTGGACCGTACTTCTTCAAAGATGACGCGAATCGTAACGTAACTGTGAATGGTGCGAGCGCTACCGTGAGACGATATCCAACTTTTTTTTGCGCAAAATGCAAGAGCTTGACTTGCATGACATGTGGTTTCAACATGACGGTGCCACATGCCACACAGCACGCGCAACAATGGATTTATTGAGAGGCGAGTTCGGTGAACATTTTATTTCACGTTCGGGATCGGTCAATTCGCCGCTTAGATCGTGCGATTTAACGCCTTTAGACTATTTTTTGTGGGGCTATGTTAAAGCTCATGTCTATACAGACAAGCCCGCTTCAATTGACGCATTGGAAGACAACATTGAAGCATTTATTCGTGAGATACCGGCCGAAATGTTGTAAAGAGTATGCCAAAATTGGACTAAGCGGATGGTCCATTTGAGGCGCAATCAAGGTCAACATTTGCATGAAATAATCTTCAAACATTAAATTATATGGACCGTACTATCGATTCAAATAAAGATTTTATGCATTTTTCTGAATATTATGTGTTTTTTTTTTTGAAAAACTTTCCTATCACCCTTTAAAAAGAAATAAACATTTTCTACAAGTCTTTATAAACCAAACAAGATAAAAACAAAACAAAAAAGAAATGATCAGACCACAAACGACGAATATACAAAATAAAGTGATATTCAATAAATATATTTCTATATGAATGTATATAAAATATGTTGAAATCTCTGTTTTTTCCTGTAAAATTAACTAATATATTATGTATAATTGAACAAAAAATATAATGTCAATATTAAATGATAAACTTCTATATATACAAGATAAATAATATATATAAACAAAAACCATTTCTATTTATTCATTGCGGGAATTATATTTGTATATAAATCATTATATATTTATATATATATACATATACAACACATCTGGTCATTCATGTTCATGTTTAAATATGGAACCAATATTAAGTTGATCAAAGCAAATCAAATATATATTTATCTGTTTTTTTTTCATGTTATAATAAAATTGAATAGTTTGAATTTATTATAGATTTACATAGATTTATTTTTTTTTATTTTATAATATTATTATCGTTTTTATTGTAAATAAATGTTTGAATTTTATTGTTGAAATGCGTGTGGTCTATATATTTCTATTTTATATAATAAAAAATAAAAAACTTTTTATTTTATTGCAAAAACCCAATATCTATATATATTATTTATATTAAATTATATAATGGATTGCATATAGAAAATGGTGGATATAGATAATTTAAATTATATTATAATACAGCGATCGGTTGTTATATGATTAAAAACGATTTAATTTAAAGTGTATTTAAATTTTTTTTTAAAATAAAGAACCATATCGAATAATATTTAAATACCAAAATACCAAAAAAGAAATAATTAAACAATTTATATGTATAACTGCGATAATAATTGCGTTTACGTTTTTTGTTCTGAACAGAAACAGAAATTTCTTATAAATGTGATTTTAACCTTGTATTAAAATTAATTTTGTCTGGTATTTTTTCCTCAAATTTTATGAATGATTCGATGAAAAACAAAATAAAATTAAATATATATTCAATATAAATATATATTAATGAAATTAAAAAACACAAATAAACTGACAGTATTTATATTATTATATATAATTATTTATTAAAAAAATCACAATAGATTAATATAATAATTGTTAATATGCACACATCAATTTTTGTTTTGTTTTTGTATATGTGGATAAATTGTTTATAAATACATTTTATTTTATAGTAGGTTTGGTCGTACACTAACATAACAATATATGACTTATTATTATTATTATTAAAATTAAATTGCATCAGACACCCACAACTGCGTAAATACACAAAATAAAAAACGCTATTAACTATATTTATTTATTTGTATTTATATAACAAAGTAATATTTTTAATATTGTTTAAATTATATCTATAAAATATAATATTCTATAAATTATCTGGGTTTTAATGACCATGAAATCGAGTGATTCAATGTTTAAATTTTGTATATTCAATAACATAATATATATTATGCAGTGGAAATATTCTCAACCATTCGCGGTTTTCAATTCAATTCAATTTCGCATATATGCATATTGCATAGATTCCGGTTTGATCAGATTTTTTGATTTCACGAGAAATAGTCGAATTTTTGTTTTAAGTATATATATGATGATTGATATTGTGATATGGTAAATTATCAAAACGTGAGAGGACTGAATGGGCAGCTTGAGTCCCTTTTAATGGAGTCGGTAGACTACGTAATGCAGATATTGTCGCATTGTCCGGTCCGGTACAGATTGATTTTGAAGTTTGTATTTTATATTTTTATATTTTGTGTTACATGTTTTGTAAAACGGTAGTAGGACTTGTACCCGTTGATAACAAATAAACAAATAAAGTCCATTTTTCCATTGTAATTATTTAATATTCAAATCGATTATATATACTTATATCGTTAACTCGTACAATATACATATATGTGATGCAATAAACAAATTACTTAAGTAATACGAAGTTGGGATAATAAATGTTTTATATTTGTTCCGAATTTTAATTACATAGTGACAATATGATAGTATATAATATGTATATATAATACCATAACAACAAAAATATCTAATGCGTTTATTTATAAATTCTTTTCTTTGAATTGAAAAATAAAGTTTATATATATAAAAAGTTATCTACATATAAATATGCTTTATTGTGTTTTGTGTTTTGAAGTACATATAAATATGTATGGAATACATTATAATTTACAAAATAATTACAATATTGCAAAATTCAAAAAAAAAAAAGGAAATATAAACATAAAAAATAAATAGGGTTCAACCCTTTTATTGTATTTAGCGTGGTATACATGGATTGATGAATTTTATGTAACATTTAATAACACCCACGACCACGTATACGTACGTATATATACGTCATATATCATATATGAATAATGTATATATAATTCAATGATAGAATATATACCATTATACATATCCTATATATTATACAATATACTGATTGTGTATATAATCAACAAAAGTACATGTGAATAAAATAGAAAATTCTATATTCATATATAATAATTATGTGTACACACAACACATTGAGTTTTTATTACTATAGTATATATAATGTAAATGATGGAAAAACTTTTACGGATAGAGCGTTATTATATATAGGTTCATTTCATATATACTTTTTATTAATGTTAGAAAATTGTAAAAGTCACGGAAAATTTTCATATATATAGCTATAAAAAAAATGGTTTTTTTTTTTTTTTTTAATAATTTTTACAATTAATTTGTATTGCCGCATGTATACATGCATATTCAAAAAATGTGTTTTCTAATAAAATTTTATATAGAGATATATGCATATGGTATTTAAATTTAAAATATTTACAAATTGTATATATAAAATAAATATATGTGGTACTTTTGGTTGGTGCCTTGATGGTGAATATAAATTCTATATTATTAAATTTGTATAGTTGTTCAACGAATTTCCAAAAAAAAAAAAAAAAATTGCGTGCAATATTTTATTATATCGTATAGTCATTTATTTAATTATATATGTATTTCTTTGTGTGTGTATATCATGTATAATAAAACAATAATGGGCTATACCATCCATACCATATCTAATAAATAATTTACGAAATATAAAAATTCCTTGTAGAATTAAAAATTTTTTATTTTTTGATGAAATGATCTATTGTTTTTTTATATTTTACAATTAATTAAATACAAAAATACGTTGGTATTAAAATAAATAAATAAATAAACATATGTTAGAATATTAATATATTCTATATATGCTTTTTTATAAGCCGGTCTATCGATGATAATATACGTTATCTTGATTAATTTAATTTCAATTCCTCTATTATACATTGATGGTTACATTACTTTTTATTTATATTTATTGCGGGAAGTGTCTAATAAGATCTCATCCATACAGCTTGGGGTTTGGTCAAAAAACAACAAATGGTTATGTCAAAACAATCAAAAAAGATTAAAGAAAAATTGCACTGTGCGGTTAAAAACTCAGAAAAGAATTCACAAGGGTTATGAAAGGAATGTTTAAATAACTATATTTATAACGATTTCGACAGGATGATCTAGAAATGGTGCCGTATAACATTGTTTAAATGAATTATTCGGTGGTAGTGTCAAGCAAAACCTGTTGGAAAACAATTTCGTGATAGATATTAGAATAAAAGCATTGATAACACAAAATCTATTAAAAAATAAGACATCGAATTCTATATGAAGAACTCTTAAAGAGATTTTTTTTTCATGATTGGGAAAACCCTTTCAGGTTTTATTAAGTCCTTATTAATAATAATAATATACTTCCTTATATTATACTGAATTTATTCATGAAGTTTAAACACTAATCCATTTCCATTTCTGGAATATCCATTCATTATCTATTATCCATTTCTGGAAATTATAAATTAAAAATTGTGTATATATAATTCACACCTATTATATAATAATTTGTATATTTTTATATATAGAAATATAAACATTAATTATTAAATTGTTGTTATATTTGTAGCAGCAGCTATATATATACAACATTTATTTTTTACAACATTTATAATTTTGAGACCATAATAATAGAGTTTGAAAATTTGTTTATTTTTCAAACAAATATGTACCGTATGTATATTTATTTTGGTCACAATCAATTTGTTTATATTTGATTTGTTATTTATTATATACTTATTTGTTTTTAAATTGTAAATCTATTATTCTATATTTTATATAGATTTTCGATATATAATTACCTATATATTATATTTGTACAATAATTTTTTTTTTTAATTTTGTTTACACTTAATCGATTAATTTATACAATTGTTGTTTTTTTGTTTGGGTAATTTCAATATTGAATTTATTTACATATTATATAAATCGATTCAAATGTATAAAATTAAATATTAAAAATAATGATATAACTAATCTGTTAACATTAAATTTAATATTGATATTGAAAATTTTCATCAGTCTCTCTCTCTTTTCTGAATTGGATCATAATGCATTAAAAAATTGTATATTTAAAATGTATATATAACATATATTATTATTAAGCGTAATTTTAAATTTAATTATTTTAAAATTCATACTTTTATATTGTGGTATATATAATTAAATTAATATACTACACGAATATATTTAAGAATATATATAGGCAATAATTTGTGAATATCAAATTAAATTGATATAAAATATAAATAGATCGGAAGTGAAAAATTGATTTTCAAAACAAGTTATCATCACCTACACAGACCAAGACCAATTTTATTATACATTTTCACACAACACACACATAAATTTAAAGATTTACAACTAATTTTATTATTTCTTTCTGTATATAAAATAATCTAATTGTCGATATATAATTGTTGAAAATTATACAAATTTTCTTTTTTATTATCAAAAAAAAAATTATTAAATGAAAAACAAAATTGTATTTTGCGTAGGTTGCGATTATTTAAAGCAGTTTATTCATGTGTCCGCCGCCGCCGTCCTGTTTCCAGTATGTCTGAAAGATCTTATAAAACTATATATATATATACTACTAACTATCATAATATCATAATAGTTGTTAATTCATTTGTATGTTTTGTTTTATTTTTAACCAAAATATTTTATTCTTAAAAATATACGTTCTTATATATATTTTTTTTGTTTAAATGTATATTTATTTTTTGTTTGTTTGGAATAAAGAAAAAAAAACAAAAAACGACGTATATAACAAAAATAAGAGTACTGCAAATCTTCAGCTATATATACAAATTTGTTTATATTCATTTTCATCTAATAAGAAATTCTCTATAGAAAAACTAAATTTTCAATTGAATTCTTTTGTATTTTCAATCAGTGTCTGGCTGTGTGTGTGTGTGTGTGTGTGATAATTATTGGAAAATTTTTGCAAGGTACATATATGCAATGAAGATAATGTTTATTTATTTGAAAATTTAAAATATTAAAATTTTCCAAATGTACATAAAAATAAATATACAAAAAATTATTAAACATTGTAATATTATTTGAGATTTTTCATCAAAAAAAAAAAAAAAGAAGAAATGATGAGGTGGGTGTCTGTATACATTTTTGCCCATTTAATATTTTATGAATCAATTTCAAATGTATATATTATATAAAGATTCAAATTTTTTTTCTTTTATATATTAACTATATGTATATCGGCTTTGGTTGTATAAATAATGAATTTCCATTCGAATTTATTATTCGATATAAAATTTTTAAGTATGTCTATGATCAGAGAATTCGTCGTAATATTCATAATCACATTAATTTTTAATATATTTTATATAGACGAAATTCGCAATATATGTATTATATTGAATCAGAGTTTTATTGCGAGATTCACAATAATAATTTTTTTTTATATATTCGCGGTATAATTATAATAATTAATTAATTGAAGAAAAACAGAATATTTACATATACACTGAATTTATTTATTTATTGTAGTCGGTTTTTGAATTTGGATTTTTTTAAAAAGAATATTTAGATATTTTTCTGGGTATTAGTACCCAGAAAAATAATAAATAATTTGTCTAAAAAAAATATACCATATATAAATATTTATATCTGAAAAGTATTTACACTTTTGATTTGGATTTTTATTAGAACAAGTTTTTTTTTTTATTGGAATTGAACCAACACCTTTTGAATTAATCTGAAAAATAATTGCCTTTTGCCATTTGAACATTACTCTTGAAATTGAAATGCTTTTGACTGTAAAATTTATTTTACATTATGTAAATCATATGGGCTATTTAAAAGACGACCAAATATAAATATTTTCCTCATAAATAACCTATTTATAAATTTTTATTGCATATATATTTGGAAAATTATGACATTTAATTGTGAAAATAAATTACAAATTATTGTTTATATTTTCCATATATATACATACATGTATATACTTTAAAATTTCTCATATATATATACTTCTTATATATAATAATTTGATTTTTTTAATATATGATTATATTTTTTAATATATAATTATATATATATATTTTTAATATGTAATGATGGTATATTATATTTATTTTATGAATGAATGGATGGATATGTTTTTATATTATGTTTCCAATTCAGTAATTTCGTTAAGTGCGAAACCAAAATACTGTATAGTATGTATTTTTTTTTTATATTTTATATGCTGCGATATTATTATAGACTATTGATGGTACGTATACATATTTTTAAAATTTATCAGGTCAGTAGCACAAACGGTAGAATAATTTTTATGAAAATTATTTGCGAAAAAAACTTTTATTATGAGAGTGTGTATGTTTTTGTTTTGTTTGTACTTTATATATATATATAATATTCGTATGAATGCTGTTAGATACAATGCATGAGACAATAATAAATATAGAAATTTTGTAAATTATACTGCAATATTGCTTATCTTTCACTGCATTTTTCAGTCATGATTTGATTGATTTAATTAAATCAATTAGATCTTAAATTTATGGATTATTTTTCCGACTAAATCTTGAAATACCTATAAAAATGAGCTTATTTTAAAAGTAAAATTCAATGTTAATTTATATATGGATAATTGAAATCAATTAAAAAAAATTAAAGTTAGATTATCGCATATATTGTATTATATTAATTATCATCGCAAAAATTAATTTCCGTATATTCATTATATTGTTATATATATTATACATATTTCTCTTATCTCGCATATTTAATATATGCATTTTTTATTTTTATCATACATACATACACCTGAATATGCTATTATATATCTGAATAAATTATAAAAATATATTTTTATATAATATATAGATTGCGATTTGATATTATAATGATATCGCGTAAATGTACCGTAAAAAAATTATTAAACAAAATACAAAAACCACACGTCAAATTCAACTTCTATCTATATAAATATAACTAAAATAAAATAAAATGAATATTTATGACATCGGTGGCTTTACTGAGAGACTATATATTGTACATATCATTAAATTATTCATTATTCTTTTTTAACCACTTTGTTGTCATATAAATATTAACAATCTATAGAGATATATAGATTATATATGACATTAACTTAAAGTAACAGTTTCAAAAAACATATACAAATTTTCGCATTCAAAATATCCATATTAAAAATTCAAATAAATTTGCAATATAATTCAAGTTTTCAACGGATTGAGCTGAAAATAAGCGTCCCTTAAACTATAAGTATATGCAAATTTTTAGCCCAATTCATCCATTGGTTTATGAGTTGTGGGGTAAAAAAACGTTTATGAATATTTGTTATAATTATAAGAATTCTAAAATATTTCCTGTATATAAATAAGAATTTTATTTATGTTTAATAAAATTCGCAATCTTATATTATTTATATAAGATATATTTTCCCATTAAAGTTTTTATGAACATTTTATATATTTATTTACATATGAGTATATACGATTTAATAAAAGAAAAATCTTCTATATTTATGATGGCAAACATGACCATAATAAATGGCCACATACTAATTGAATTGTTATCTGTTTATATATATACATTTTTAACATTATTATAATATTTTGTTCATATATGTAAATAAATTGTATTTATTTATAATGCAATATTATAAACATACATTGAGGTATTGAATATTATAATAAATTATTCACAATCACAATTTGCATTCATACAAATAAAAAAAAAATTCGAAAAAAATTTACATATAAAACTATTTCCATAAATTCAATTGTTTATACTTATATAAATATTACACTGCGTGTTTATATAATAACAGAATATATTATATTATGTTATCTATACGCATAAATTGATACATGATCATTCTCTTGTGTATATATACAAATATTTATCCATATAGTAATGATATTATACTAACAATAAGTTTATAATACATATGTATGCAAAAATATTTATATTATTAAATAGATATCCGCAATGATATATCACCAATAGTTGAATATATTCTTCGTGATTTATTTTTTACATATATATTTAAGAAAAATAATCTTTATGATTAATTTCATTATATACTAAAATTTAAAAGCCATTATATAATAAAAAATAAATATCGAACAAATATGCAAACAGTTTATGGAAGTGAATATTCTGTAATTTCTACAGTGTTATCATACTCTAGCGTTAACAGCATATATGTTTTTTTTTAACTTTCATTTGTTCACCTTTTGTATAGAACTAACAAAAATAATAATAACAGAAATAAGGGTGAATCTTGAGTAAAGTAAACGGAATTTTCCGAATTTACAAAAATATATAAGGGTCTCCTTACAAAGAGTATAACTAAATTGACAATATATTACATGTATAGATTTTTACTATAGAATTTGTTCTACAACCCTATTTGATTTATAAGGGACGTTTTTTGAGAATTTAATTATCTATCGATTGTCGGTCTGATCGTTATTCTAACTCATTGGGCTCCCAAGTTATGGCATTTTACTTCAACCCTTACATAATTAAACATTTATTGTAAATAAAAATTTTTTCGTTACTGCTCCTCATTGCGATTAATTCCACGATTTTTTGAAATGTTGTATTCAGCACAGCTAATCATATTAATACTAATTGATTATATTATAAAGTTAATTCCAGCGTAAACCACTTTTTAATTACATAACAAATTATCGATCAATTTGCAAAGAATAGGATATGGAACTTTTCTATATAATATTAATCTAAATCTAAAAATTCATACATTAATCTAAAAAATAATCATAGAAATGATAGCTGTAAAGTCTATATATGTATATAAATGTATATATAGTTTTATATTATAAATTACATAAACTATAAAATGCAATAAATATATAATAATATAATTGAATTTTAATTAGAAAAAAATCATTTATTAATAAATTCGCTAAATCGAAATTTATGTATATATATATAATAAAAATTATTTCAGATAAAATCTACGTGTGTGTGAATCACATTAAAAAAAATCAAACTTAACAAGCGCATTCAAACATATTAAACACGAACAATTACAGCGTGTATAACTATATATATAAATAATTCCGAAAGAGCAGGGCATCGAAATTGAAAACCAAAAATAAATACAATTATTTTACCAATTTCTTTTCTACAAAATATGCAATCATTATATTTTTACAATAGTCATATTTGGAAGTAAGCACCGCGATTGCAATAATCGGAAAGCAAAAAAACACTATTTTGTACCTATATTACTTTTTTGTATTTAATGATTTGGGTTCGATATTTAAATAAAACTCTGTGTAATAGAATATTTCTATTCATATATACGAGTATTTATATCATACCTTGAATATAGAAGATGTGTTTTATTGCTATAAATGTCCGCATGTTGTATAAATGTACGTTTTTTTTTGTTTTTATTTGAATTATAATACAATTACATAAATTAAAACGATAAACTTAATATTCACAGCATGAATATAAATAAAAAAAAGAAATACGAAATATGAATGTGCATCAGATGGCATGAGATGTATTTACGACGTACATTATATTATGTGTATATAGATATATGTATGCATTTAAATGAAATATAAATACATATATAAATATACATTAATAATAATAGTTATGCGTTGATTATGCAATGGTAATCAGATTTTATATTATTCATAGTACGTGATTATGTCAAGAAACATTTTTATTCAAAACATTAATCTTTTTAAATATTTAATTCTATCACAATATATTTAAATATATGTTGTATGCATAGTTACAAATAAACACACACACAAACATATTATATATGTTGCACAAAACAAATATAGTAAATGTTTTGAACTATCAAATTATAATATTAGAGTTAGTTATTTAATATAAATATATAAATTAAAAATATATGTATATAACTGCTTCATCAAAACAATTTAAATAGATTAATTTTATAAATAGTATAAAATAGTTTATTCATATTCATTATATAAATGTACCTATATCTATACATATTTATAAAATAACATTACTCAATCTGCATATCTGCATATACAGATAATAACATTTTGTATGGTATATAGAGCTGCGAGTGAGTGTATACAAAATAACAAAATATATGCAATATGCAATTATACAATGTATGTAATATCATGCTTACATTGAAATCTACACCGCATTAATCACAGGTAACGCGTATATATATATATATATATATATAGCAAACAATTTACATAATTTAATTGCATACAAAATTATTATATGGAAATACGTCGAAACACACCTGTTTCATATATTCATATATATGTCCAATTTAGTATTTTACAACAATCGCGTGTACATGAAATTCGTAATCTATATATGTGCGTACATTTCATTTAAATATGCGATTTTAATCATTTAAATGAAATTAAGAGATTTAGTTGTGTATTTTTTGTCGTTGTTGTTGTTGACTGCGATTCAATATTATTTTACTGGTTGGAAAAGTGTAAACTGTATTTACATATGGAAAATTAAAAAAAAAAAAACATTTAACTTTGTAAATTATAAAACAGATATATTTGATAAAAGTTATGTATCGTATTGCAGTTACCCGCAATACAGAATTTGATGAATTATGATAAACAAGACCTTATGAATAATCGAAGTTAACAGATAGTATTACTGGAAACTTTAGGAATCCCATTTTCCCTTGTTATCTAGATTTGGAAAAAATACTAAAAATTCATTAAACTGGCAAATAAATGACAAAAATATGCAAAAACTATTGTATTAAAGTAATTCTATCTGTATATGAAAATTTAAATGCATGATATATTTTTAGCATTAAGAAATTGGTTATTTAAGAATATCTATAGAAAATGGTTATGGATTTTGAATAACCAAATCTGCGATTTATGTTTATGTACCCTAAAGATTTATGTTCCGATTAAATCATCTTTACTCATAAGAAAGTTATATAGAATTGCAAAATTGAAAAAAGTGTGATTTTCAAACTACCAACAAAGTGCTGCTGGACCAGCTAATAATCTAATTCTCACAAAAAAGTTTAACATATCCTTTATCTATAAGATACTAAAATTTTGAATCACTAGCATTATCGGAAGCTTCAGAAATCGCATTTTTTTCATGCAAAAATTTAAATTTTTTCGATTATACAACAGATTTTTCATCTATTCAGATGCTTTTAGATGTTCAAAACTCTAATGTTATCTGAATTCTTTATGTTAATTAAATTCTTAAAGTAAATTTTACTAATGTTAATTAGATTCTTAAAGTAAATTTTACTAATGTATAGAAATAAAATACTACACTATATATATAAAAAAACCCATTACATATATCATATATATTAATATATAAATTTTATCATTATTTAAATACTAAATTATATAGGTCATATATGAAAAATGAAAGTTGTTTAATGCAATGAATTAAATTTTCACTTTTATTCATTTCATATTTCGGTTGAATGTTGAATGTCTATAATGACGTCAAATGATAATGTTTTGTTATAAATTTTTTTAGTGGTGATATTTTTAAAGAAAACAAAAAAAGAGTTTATATAAACGGATTAAATAAATCTCTATGTATACGTACACGTTACATATACGTATGATATACGTGAATTTTCCATTGATAAAAAATATTAAATTTTTATATAATTTAAATATAAGTAATATATAAGATATAGGGGATATTGAGGTAATAAAACACGATTTGAATGAAAATATAATATGTAAAATGTATCATTTTTTATAATTAAACCAATAACCAGCTAACTAATAATTTTTACCACTCGATATGACCAAAGTAGCCAAGAGAAAAAAAAAAAAAAAATTTTAAGTTTCCATAAAAGTTTCACTTTTACCTTAGTTCAATCGACACCTCAATCGCTTTTATATAACAAATAACTTATCGTAAACATTTCTTTTACGGACTCAAAATTGTAATGAAAACATTCACTGATGATTAACGCATTACACCAATTCACACTATATATATATATATATATATGCATTTATTACTGACAAATAAAAAAAACCCATGGTATTTAATGACAATTTTTATATGTATAATATATATATATACTTATATAACACAAAAAAAATTAACATATACGAAATTGTAGATATATAAAATTCTTCATTTTCTTATTATACATCCATGTACAAAAAAAACATACATTTCTTTGCATTGTATTTAAACGATCTGATCGCTGATATATGTGCAGTAAAGATATATATTCGATGAAATAATATAAAAACAACTTAAAACAGATTATATGATGATACATAAATAAATACTTATATCTTTGAATATGTATATATAATATAAATATGTTTTTAACATTGAACCAATTTTCTACATTTTATTTTATATAATACATCAATTAATAATATGATATATATATGAGAGCGCATCGCAATGCATCATCATAAATAAATTCATTCATATATCAACAAATAAACCAAAAAAACTGTGTTCAACCAAAAACAGAAGATTAATTATATTTTTATTTATTCGATGATAAATAACATAATCATTTTTTAATTGTCTATTGACGCACAACACAACATGGACGATATTTTTTGATTAAATTCAATTTTTTTTTTCGTATTATAAAAGAGAAAGTAAATGCGATTTATGATTTCGATTTCAATATAATAATAAGATTTTGGTTTGAAAAATGATTTTTATTATATGTATATACATTCCATATGTAAATGCACTTGTTCAAATACATATCTTTTGACTTATTTATGAATGCATTTATATAATTTTATATATGATATTTTACTTATAATTATCTAACAATTATTATTACATCTTATTATGGTTTAATTGAAAACATCATTTTATAAAATTATTTAAATGAATATTAACATTTTCTTAATCTATATGTATAAATATATATAAATTACAAAAATTGATTAAAATTTGCATCCTGTGTATAGTATAATTAAAAGTGTAAAAGTTAATATATGACTCAATTAATATTAAATGTAGGAGTTTTTTTAACATATTTCATATAATAAACTGTATATGCATGTTTGTGAAAACTGAAATTCAATTGTAAGAATTAAATTAAAATGATAAAATTGACTAAACAATCTTTATAAATAAATAAAGAATTTTATATATAATAAAGATTATATTATATATATATATATGATAAAGATGCA
The DNA here is from genome assembly GCA_958336335.1 of Dilophus febrilis. Lineage (NCBI taxonomy): Eukaryota > Metazoa > Arthropoda > Insecta > Diptera > Bibionidae > Dilophus > Dilophus febrilis. Next base: position 37,211,747 of record OY284471.1, read on the forward strand.
TAAAGGAAATTGTGTTGGTTTGCATCAAGCATATATAATTGATGTTAGAAAATTCATGTACAATATATACTCGTATATATATGATCATATAGATCCATATATAATAAGTGTAATATACAAATATAGATAACATGATTGCAAAACATGGTTGTTGAAAAGTTTATATGTTCGACAGTCTATTTCCAAAAATATTCATTAACCCACCCTGGAATGATCTTAATACAGAAATGGTTGAAAATTATTCCATAGCAAAAGCAATATGACAACAGACAGTTGAGAAGATTGATTTTTAAATTGTCCTATCAATCTTATTTTTGAATACCATTTATTATAATTTAATTAATAATGTGTTGAAGAAACGAAATCAAATTTAGTTGAAACTTTTCAATGAAATATTCAAAGCATTTGTATATAGTAAGTATGGATATGTACATTTAACTTATATATATATATAAATATAAGGAAGTTTAATTAAAGTTTAGTTGAGTTGGTGTTTAATTACTTTACTATATATATATTTATTTTATATTAGATTGAAGACAATCTATCTTTTTAATTTGTATATATACATATACAACAAAAAGAATCAGTTTTTTTTCATCATCATCATCATCATATATACAAATACGCACATATTGTACAAATGTAAAAGATTCCATTAATTTAGTTGAATTTATATATGGATGGAATATGAATATTATTGCGGTTATATTCATTTTAATATTTCATCATATAATATTTACGTTCTGCAATAAATATATGGATATATAGGTTTTGTAAAAGAGTTGTTATATATACATTTAATTTTTTACTTAAAATAAAGTACTGCACCTCTCAAATTATTTCTTATATATTTATATCTATATCTATATATATATAAATATCATCATAATAATTAAACATTTATGCAAATTAAGTGTTAATTGTTGAGAGGTTGTTGTGTGGTTGGTTATACATATATATATATATATGAAAATTGTTATATTGTTATTGTGTACACATTTTTAATGTAAAATCTTTTTGTTTGTTATAATAAAAAATTTTTATAAAATAATATACACACAGCTTCTTTTATTGTCTTAATTTGTTTTTTTTTTGTATTTAATTATTTATTCAATTTGATACCAAAAAAATAAAAAAAATATGAATATATATATAGTTTGAATGCGAGAATTGTTTATTGTTTAATGGATAAAAATTAATTATTATTTTTACTGTATTTTTAATTGTATGATGTTGTTTTTTTTTAAACAAAGAGTATTTTTCATCAAAAATTGGATATACCAAATATTTTTATATAATAAGTTAATTTACAACGGAAATTTTGTTAATTTTTAATAACCAAAAAACACAAATGACATATTTTATGTCTTCAAATGTAATGCTATTTTAGAACACATGACCCTAAAATATTGTTGTAAGGATTTTACATTGGTATCAATTGCACCGACCACAGAGATCGGAAAATCGGAAAATTGGTAAAAATTGCACTAGAAAATTGTAATATATATAGATAATATAAATTCAAAGATATAAATATGTGATTTTATTTTTTATTGAATATATACAGAAATACTTTATTTAAATAAACACATAAAACGATAGTATTAAAGATTTAAAATTCGATATGCCTAAAAATTATACATATATATGGATTACTGATATAAGGACATATGAACAATTTACAGGAAATTTCTATATATATATATATATATATATTACTATCAAATATAATATAAACCTATACACGATATTGTATTTTGTATATATATGACAGGAAATTAGATATGCTCTCTATATATATAAGACACAATATAGGGTGAAAGTAAAAAGTAAATCATTGTATTATGATTTGTTAATAAAACTATAAAATAGATAATTGCATAAATTACTTAACAAATTTTCATTTACAAATCTTTTTTGGTGCTCCTATAGAATTCGCATTATTTTATTATGATTTTTTGTTAACTTCTTAACAATAAGATCAATATTTTAGTAATATACATTTTAGCAGGTCTTGAACATATAGAAATGAATACAAATTTTGTGCTACCCTATATCCCTTTATATTTATATATATATATAGATATGGTCTGTCCAGGATATATAATAACAAATCATATATACATGAATTTATTTGTATACATATAGAATATATGGATATTAAATATAAAATGTCAATATAGATATTAAATTACCCTTTATATATATTATAGATAGTATATCTATACTCATCGTATATCTATCTAATAAAATAGAATAACATTCATATAAACATAGAGTGTATATTGACTTTATATATATATAGAAATAATATTTCCTATATATATGTATATTTCAAATCCTTATTCAATATATTATTATAATAATTATGCATTTATAGTATTTATGTAAAATAATATTTAGGTGTAGTTAAATTAAGTACCTGCGTAATATATATATTTAAAATTATATGGTTTGCAATGTATTTGAATATATGACAAAAACAACATATTAATATTAAATATATTTTACACATTTTTAATCCACCACAATTATGGATTATGTTACAAATTTCAATAATATATATAGTTTATGTATACAACAAATATAAGGAAATCTGATTATTTATAAAAAGTATTAAAGGTTCACATACAAAAGGTATTATATTAAATACCTTTTGTATGTGAACGTATATCTATAGTTATATTTTACGGAATTATAATCCTTATTGACTTTATAGAATTATTGTTTTTTATAAGAATTAAGTTTTCCATATTTAAATAATATCGTATATATAGAAATAATTTTAATTGGGTATAAAACAAATATATTTCCGTAATAATTTCTAATAATATTATATTCATTTTGAAAGGTAAATTTGTTTTAAAGAATAAATTTATATAAACAATATAATAAATCCCACTTTAACAAATGTTCTATTCTATTTGATATATAAATCTATAGCTGGTAATAAAACTTCAAACATTAGAGAGATGCGTTTAAAATGTTTATTCGTTAGTAAACAAAAAACATACACTTTTTATCTTTTTACACTTTTACAAATTACACATTATTCATTACAAATTATACGAACGCATCTGTCATCAAAATAAATACAAAGTATTTAAATTCATAATTCAAAGGCAAACGAACGACATTATGAATATAATAAAAGTTAATTTTAATTTTTAATACAATTGTTTATTGTTTAATTTGTAATATGAAGGTCGCAAAAATTCAACGAATCTAAAAATTCAATATACAAAACAAAATGAAAAAAAAACAGAGCGACAGAAGTTGTTTATTATTTAAAATATGGTTTAAATGTTCGAATAATTAACAATATATGATTATATGCTGATTATAAAGAATTCGAAATGTTATTATAATTAGTTATACTCAAACAATCAAACGTAACAATTTTTTGTATTTATGCACAATATCCTAAAAAGATAATAAATACAAGATCCTAATTTATATATATGGTTTTATTCACCAAATACAAGTGTTAATGTTAATGGAATAACACCCCAAAATTGAAAAAAAAGTATAATAAACTTTAGAATTTTAAAGATCATATTTTTAGATGTTATTAATTCTAATAATATAAATTATACTTTATTGTGAATTAATTAATACATAAAAAAAAACTAAAATAAATAATAAAAGAATTTATTTATATAAAAAAAATTTGTTTAATTTAATTAAATACTACAAAGGAAAAAAGGTTAATGAATTGTTATGGAATTAAAAATATATAATTAAATTATTGTGTTTATAGATTTTATTAAATTAAATGATGGTCGTCTACGTACGAGTAGTATATAAATTATTTAAAAAGACATGCGATCGCACGTATATATATGGTATATGACAATGAACAATGTTTTTTTTAATTTTATTAATTGAAATCATATGTTCGTTGTTTTTTTTTTCTTTATAATAATAATATAATACACTTTATTAAATTGTATAATTTATTTATTTTTTTCTCTCAAATTTTAAAGCATTATGATTTTGTGTTTATATACAATGAATAAATATATGCGATTGAATGAATGAATATAATTTTTTTTTTTTTATTTTTCATTTATTAATAAATTTTACTGTTTTGTGTCACCAAATTTTGAAGTGGGTCTTATCGGATTTTATATTTGCAAGACATTTTCAAAAGATGAAAAATATGGACAATTTTTTGAAATTAACAAACTAAATTCACAAAATGCATTTATACAATTAGCGGAATGGATTTTGAGTACTGTAAGATTCGAAATCACGATACCTCAAACTTTCGTCAGAATTTAGTATATGGTGTTTAGTATTATCGAGTCATTTTATTGTTATAAATTTTAAGTAAATATATAATTTTAACATTATATTTTAATATAATAAAAGATAATTACATTAATAGCATCATTATAAATTTAATATTAATATAATATAATGCAGCAATATTTGCATTAAACAACTTATATGCAAAAGTGTTAATTGTAAATTATTATAATTCATTATTATATGTATATAGACATAACAAAAGACGCTTTTAAATAATAAGCTTTATTATATAATTGAAATGTTTCTTTTGTATATTACAAAACTTAATATATAAAAGTCACATATAATTATTCAACATATATTTGTTATAGGAAAATAATTTCAAATATTTTAATTAAGATTTCAAATTGTATGTATTTAGAGAAAATTGTAATAAATAACTTAAATAACATAATTATATCTATATAATTATGTTTGTATTATAACTATATATATGTTACATTTATTTATATAGTTATTTATAATATTATATATCTTATATATAGCTGATTTATTCTGTATATATACGCACTTAACATGAAATTAATGTTAATATATAATACAATATTGAAAATGGATTTTCCATTATTTGAATAATTTATAACTCTATATTTGCGTTCATTTGTATCACACATTCCACACAGAGGCACGTTTCATATATCGTTATAAAATTAATCCTCTTATATATACATATTGTTAGTCGTTAATTTTCCTTATCGTTGAATTATAGATATTTCATTTCTTTAGTTCAAAAAAATTTCCACAGCCTTAAGATGCGGCCATATGATTAAAAAGTATATATTACGATAGATTTTCAAAATAAAATAAATGTAAATAATTGTTCTGTTTTCAATCAGTCTATTTTAGTATAGACTATACTATAATCATCTGTTCCGGATTTTATCTCAAAGTTCGCACCTTAAAACGAATATGGTGTAATATATTGAATCCATCAAGCAAATGTTTCATGATTTCTGATAAAGTTTTTATATTGTTCACTCTGTTCACAATCTCAATGCTAATATATATTGAATCTATTTATTTTAATAAGTATATTTATATACAAATATAATTCATTTTAAAGCATTGTAAACATTTATATAATTAACGAAGGGAGCAAACTAAGTGTAGCAGTATGAAGTGAGCTAAATGGGAAAGTTAAAAAACATTTTATTCAATGTATTGACAATTGTTTTCTGCATAATTTGACCAAATTTCTGACAAATTGTGGATACCACGTCGTCAAAAGAATTGTTCGTCTTTTAAAGCAAACGAATCAAATACCCAATTTTCGACCTAATCGTCGTAGGAATCAAAGTGCTGCTAAGCGATTTCATGTCCCATTGATGAAAACAAATGGCATAGTGGAAGGAGCCAAGTCTAGTGAATACGGTAAATATATATGTGAATGCGTTACACCTGGTATATATAAGAAATATTTTCAAATAATCCTTTTCCTATATATCAATATATTATATTTAGAAACATATATATATTAGGTATATAAAGGTGTATATTTCATATGTATATAATTTTAACAATCAATAATCCACAATATGAAATAATACAAATGAAATTCCAAAAATCTGTATATGTTTGTAACAATAGTTTAAAATATATTTCTATATATATATGAATATGACATTTGGAAAATGTTAAATTAAATGTTGTATTTAATTAAATTGTTTAAATTGAATATATATTTTCAATAGGTATGTAAATTATATATATAACTCCCCCAAAACATTTATTAATATAAATTTTTATTATATACCTATATGCTATATATATTAACATTCAAGTATTTTAGAAATATGTAATATGTTATATAGTTCTATATTTAAATCTATTATATATATATATACATTTTCATTTATAAAATATATTCGTATATAAAATTTACCAACCATATATAATATAATTTTACAACAAATTCGAAAGAATGTCTGAAATTATTAGTATCTATATTTATACATATATATTAATTTCTGTGATATATAAATACTCTGTGAATATTTAAATTTTAATATATATATACTATATATGAATTATGAATTTTATAATTTTACAATTATTTTGTATAAAAGAAAAATTTGAAATTACTAACATATACATTATATAGTATATGACTCTATTTAACTAAATTAGGGTAGATTTTGTGGTTTTGTGGTGTGTTACTATAAAATTTGATAAAATGTATATACAAATAGATAATAAGCGGTTCACGGATATTTGGAATTTCTTAAGTGTCTCAAATTCATAACTCTTTTCAAAATAATAATATGATTATTCTTAATATTTCCTATAGAAGAAAATTAGAAAATCGTCCAATAATTGGTTAAAAATCTGGTTGGTTAACATTTACAATATCGCAAAATTCTTTGAATTTTCACTGAAATCGAATGGAAAATCGCTCTTTTGCCTTTTGTGAACATTCTTTTGAATGAATTTGGCAATTTCCAAATTTACTTCTATTTTCTTCTATAAAAATCGATTTTTCTGAAAATTTAGTTCGGTGCTCAACAAATTTTGTTTTTTTTTATAAATTATCTAATTTTATTTGACTTTAAGAATATCCTATCCTTTTGGAAATATATAGGTAACAATTTTTACTAGCATCGACCATGAGTGCGATTGCATTATATGTATTTAAATACTAAAAAAATTCATTCACACTTAAAATAAAAAAAATAACTTGAAAATAACATGAATATTTTTTGTTTAACATATACAAAGGACAAAAAAAAAAGGTTACGATTAGAAACAAAAGAAAAATATAAATAATTGACACGGCACTCAATACCATATATCTCTTTGTCTATATATTTTAATGTAATGTTTATGTTATGTTTCTTTATTGAGGACATAAAATAATACAAAAAGATTATATAAATACGATAACAAGACGAAATTTTTTCTTCTTCATATACTATCAGAATTTGACTATTAAAATATAAAATCCTCAATATATATTTTAATATAAACCCGCATCCATTTCATATAAATTCTTTTCAATACCTTTCAGTGCAAGTATAAATAATTAAAAAAAAACTTCAATTTGTATTTAAGAAAAGTGACATTGATTTTAAAAAAAAACCATGATAGAAATTAAAATGTCTGTATACTTTAAATTTATACTCTTTGATTTTAATCAATTATTATTATTTGGGTTTTACAATTTTTTTTTTTTTTTTCAATAAAAATATCAACATTCCACTTTATTTTTTTTTTCATGAAATTATTTTTTCGTGTCTATATACATATATAGAATATATAGATAACGAATATATATATAAAGTCGAATATATAAAATGAAAGGATATATACATTTGTTGTACATGAAAAGGATATGCGTTTAAATTTAAAAGCATTTCGATTTAAAATTTTTATATATATCTGCGCTGTTATACAACAAAAACATACAATTTTTATTAATAAATTGACAGACACATAAATTACAAATGTATTTCTCTTCTATATCTATTAATATATATAGAATTAAAATCATTTCTGAATGAAACAAAATACGTCTCAACTCTCAATATATATATAGGAAGGATTTTTTGTGATATATGAATTTTAAGTTACAAATTTGATGTTTTGATGAAAATTAATTACTTTGCAATCACCATTTTGATTAAATATCCGTAGGTGTGTGAAGCTGAAAGGTGAATGATGGTAATCAATAATCCAATCAATAATCCATTCAATCAATCAGTTTACAAAATATTAATTATAGAATTCTTATAAAATTCCATATGATATATTAATTATTGTCATTCTATACTTAATGCCTACAGGAATTACCACCGTTTTTCATATAAATAATATATTGTAATACCAAAATAAATATATCTTCATTCATTGCTTAAATTAAATACTATTTAATTGGCAACCTAAAGAAATGGATTAAAAACAAAATGCATCAGGAATAAAAAGAAATTTATATTTCAACACAATTTAATTTTGAAATAATTTCACTTGAAAGAGATTTCAATTCATAATTTAATTGAACAATAAAAAAAATATATAAATCTCATCAGTGTCAATCTCATCGCAGACAAAAATTACGTATGGTATTTTTACAATTGAACCGAATTTGTACTATTCCATTTGTATATTACTCGTAATACTCTATCATATACATATATAAATACAAATAATTCATTGAAATAACAAAAAAAAAATAATCCTAGATTATCTTTTTACATTCGCTTATATATTTGCTGTGTATATAAACACAGTTTCCATTCATTCAAATAATATACTTTCACCACATTCTCTATATGTACATAATACATACATTACACATAGTAATTTATAGAATAAAAATATGTATATCTGTTATAAATTAAATACTTTATACTTAATATATGTAATTATATTATATATTATATACATTTTTATATACACATGATATAAGTACTTAAAATATATATTTATTTATATATGTATATACTATAAATATAATAATTAAATTCTTATAATATTTATATCAGATTTAGTCTTACGAAATCTATATATATATATATATATATATGTAAATGTATATACTTATATAAATATCACAGCATTCATTTACATATAGTATATAGTATAGTATATAATATCATTTATAATTTTATATGGTTACAAAATGTGCGAGTTCATAATTTGATACGACATAATTTTATGTACATACATGAGTTGTTTTTTTATAATAATCCGTTTGTAAGTAATTGAAATTTAAGTATATATATACGAATAAAATATAGTTTAATAAATATATTATGAATAATAAGTATTCAAATATTTAAATACATTTATTATTTCATAACACAACAATTATACAGTTCAGTGTTTTAGAAATTAAATTATGAAATCTATATAATGATAGCGACGATAAATTTCGCATAAAAAGCAATTGGTTTTTTATTTATAACAGGTCAAAAGCAATAACTGAATTTGTTCGCAGATGGATTGCAATAAAGAACACATACCGGAGATGAGATAACCAACAATAAAAAACTGATGAAGAATTTTTGCAACCACTAAGCAAACGAATCAAGTCTGCGAGAAAGAATTTATTGGTAATGAAGTTCACAACTTTTAGAGTTCCATATTGCAATATCTTGATGAAATCTTAAAATGAATACCATTTAAAATGATAAAATCTTCAATACACATATCGTTAAAACAACCCGAATGGTTATAGATTTCATCGATTTCATTTGAGTTTTATACCTACGATTTTTAATGTAAATGTAAAACAACTATGTTCAATTGACATGCTTTGCTTGTAATTATTTATGTGTAAAATAACTTATTAAAAATATTATAAATATATAAGAAAAGTGAATTAATATAAATTGTATAATACAGGATTTTCTTTTATATTTATATTTATTATAGACAGATCAATATGATTGTAAACATTCCAATAAATTAGAAATGTTATATACGACAGCGATAAATATTATTATTTTATCATATATATATTTTCATATGAAATGAAATGTATAAGATAAACTATAGAATTTATATATATTTATTTTTTTTTTCAATGGCATTTTAATAAATGTATATCTGTATATATTTAATGTGGAGATAATTTTGCAAATATGCTTCCTTCTTCAACCTCAAAATAAATTGAAAATTGTATTTTAAGAAAATTTTAATCGGTAGAAAATTATACAGAATTTCGTTTAGAAAATGATACAGAGACAATTTTCTTTAGAAAATTATAAAGAATTTCCATTAGAAAGGGGTTTCTTTAGAAAATAATACCCAATTTCCTTTCGAAAATTTTACGCAATTCCTGAATAAAAAAATGATATCTACAATATATAGAAGAAATACTTTACTGGTATTTTGTTTAGTTTTGCCCAACACGACTTATAATAAAAATTTAAAATTAAAAAAGTTAAATTGAAATGTCGAACTCATTATGAAAATATCCCGGCGCGTAATAATATACTTTTGTTATAGAATCATAACTCTAGCGTAACCCCACCTATATCGAATTACAATATATTTTAAGTAAATTATTTTGTCTGCAAAATGACTCTAAAACACCAGATATCTATAATTTATTGCTGATTAGTTTACAAAGTATATGTAAATACCCGGGATAGTTAAGATATTATAGAAGAAAATAAATATAAGATATGTGTTTTAATAAATCTTTAAATGCCTATTTATATAAAATTATAATTTATACATTTTTTTTATCCATAAAAATCATATATTTCTTTTATTTTTATAATACGGTTTGGTATGTTATATATAGTTAATGAGTGCAAAAAATAAAAAAAAAATTATAATTTACTGGCAATATCAACTTGACGGTGGTCCTTGATCTGCATTATTCAAAACAGTATATTAAAAAAACCAATTATTCACACACAGCGTGGTATATTTCAAAAGGAATTTTTGTTTTATTTTTACTCAAAAAAAATCCTTGTTTGTAAAGATACAGTTTTCTAAGCTCAGATCCTGCATTTCTATATGCATTCCAGTTTTAAAGAGTAATTCTCTTAACATTAAAAAAAACTCTTCTGAAACGTTGTCATTTCACAGACTTGAAAACTGCAAATAGTTATTGTTATAATTTTGGGAGGCAATAGATTTTGTGATTCAATTAAAAACGATTCTGTATATACATAAAGGGTGAAATGTGAACAATTCTTTTGATTACACTGTACAGTATAATATATACAGGGTGAGTTTTTTAACGTGAGACAATGGAATATCTCGGAAACTACGCGTTTTTAAGAAAAATGTTTCAGATAAAAGTTGTTCAGTAGCTATGGGGGGACATAAGATGGTTGTGTGTTTTGACCTTGAGTCAAGATCACATAGGAGATATGACGTAAAACATACTTTTTTTAAATGGAAACCCCTATTTATCGATACGGATTCTTATTCTGCATCAAAAAATAAGACCATTTTGTATCCGAACATTTTTTGATTAAAAAAACGTTAAAAAACTCACCCTGTATATGAATTGAATATATATATATGAATTGAATGGATATCTGATAAACAAGAAAATGATCAAACAAAATTATTTTTTAAACGCTTCATATTATAATTATTTTATTATATAGTATATAATTTATAATTTTTCTATATTATTATTATTATTTATTAATAATGATGTATTATACAACGACAAGAATTTATGTATATTTATATGACAATTTAAATATATTATTGATATTATATTTTCGATATTCTTAACATAAACTATATTTATTATAAATCATTTTCTTACATATGCATGCATGTCACATATATGTTATAAAATACATGCATTACTTTTTTTATAATTCAAGGTATGTAAGTTTTTTTTCTATATATATATTTTTTTACGACTGTAAATACAAGGATCATTGTAGATATACTCGGTAAAACGATTGATTTTTCACATATATGTTATACAAATTATGCAATTCGATCTTACAAGTGCAATTTTTGCCTTTCGATTAATTCCGACTAAAGCATATTTATATATATAGTTGATGAGAAATTTTTTATTTCCAATATAGGATTCGTATTATTCCTATACAACCCCAAAACTATTTATTGGCTGGCTCTCTTTTTATCAACTATACCACAAAGAGTTATATATTTAATACGAATATTTCTATCGAATATATAATAATAAAAGGGTTTCTATTTTATATATTTATCATAATCGCATATGACTTTTAAAAGCATTTACAATATAAGATATAATTATGATAAAAATAGTTACAAACTAATTAGAGTTTTCATTTTAACTATACATTCACAGACGTTGTGTACTATATATTTATGTTATTAAATAATTATATATAAATATAATATAACTAAAACGAAAATACTTTTTTTTTTTCAATGGAAATGCGGCGTCGTTATATATATTTAAAAGTTGAAGAATTTTTTAATTCATATATTATTTTTTTTTTTATTATACAAATAAATATAAATTTTTTATGTCATTCTCAATCTAATAAAAAAATTAAATAAAAATAAAATAAAATAATTAAAAGTTTTATATAAATAAATACAACAAGATGTTTTGCGATTTTATTTAACATTTGCAGATTACCTACGATGATGGATGTTCTTTTAATTAATTGTAATGCGGGGTTTTTGGGTTAGAAAATGCATTCTTTTTAAGTTTAATTTTCTTTTATTTATGTCAATTAATCTTAAAAATTACTGCATTAAATAAATTATAAATCCCTTTTTATTGAAATATCTCTTCTATTTATAAAATATTAGTAAAAAAGTTTTTTTTATTGGTATATTTAAAATGAAAAGTAAAATTCATAATCGGCTTGTGTAAACAAAATCGAGAATATACGCATATAAAATAAATAAATATACACTTTACCAATCAATCATATTATTTTATATAAGAAGAATTTTTTTTTTTTTTGATTTTAATAATAATTTATATATGAAATAAAAATAAACACATTTGTTTTCTATAATAATATATTATACGGAGAAGAACAGAATAAAAAAACATGCAAATTGTTGTATATATCTTGTACGCAGTGTAGTAAAGTTAAATCATATATATTTTTTTTTAAAATAAATATTTATTTAAGTATATCTAATGTAAGCCAAAAATATTCAATTTTTTCAATCACATAATAATTAATTTATAAATAGCTATAGATCTTATGTAGATATATAGATATAATTGAAGAGTAAATTATTTTTTTTTTAATTACACACACAGCTCTCTAGTTTTGTTTGTTTCTTTTATATTTCAATTTCAATTTTTATTTTTTTTTGAAATACAAATAATTAATTAATACAAAAAATTAAAATATGATTTATTATTTGAGTAAAATAAATAATACAATAATTTTTTTAATGATTATAATTTGATTTTTTAAGCAGTAACTTCCGTTGTCTTCGGTTTTATAAAATTATATTATTTTTAGGTTTTTTTTAAAGGTTTGGGTCAGTATTTTTGTAGCACACAAAGTAAAGGTTATTGAAAATCCGTAAATGGGTTTATGATTCATTATTGCGCAAATATTAACCCCTTATAGTAATTGAGCTCTAAAACTTTCATAATATTAAAAAAAAATAAAGATTATTTTTTAACAGAAAGCTATACCAAAGCTACACTTTATTATAAACCATATATAGGATTGTTTTATTATCAATTTTTATAAAGAAAATATACATAATTCTTATATGACCGTATCAGCGAGGCTCACCGAAAATAAGTTTTTCAATTGAAATTAGTTATTCAAAATTGTTATTGATCGATTGAATTGAATTATTTATATTATGAAATATTTTTAAAAAAACTGCAAATACATTGATGGATATGGTATTTATAATTCAGTTTTTTTTTAGTAAAATTTATAATATTTTTGAAAATTTAAAAAATATTTACAAATTATTAACATTTATCATTTCATTAATTATATATATCCTAAATAAATGTATATATAATTTTACTAAATTTTCTAAATCATATCGGTAATGATTTATTGATTTTAACTTTCTATATATGTAGTATATATATACAAATTTTTTAACCCAAATATTTTTTATACATAGACTTTTATTATGTAAAAAATAAAATAAACAAATTTTTAACATAAATCAAATGCGATTAATGTATTCTCTATATGTACCGCATATGTATACTATAGTATCATAACAATATACAGATATGTCTCCATAGATATAGAATAGAAGAAATAAAATTTTTTTGGTAAATCCTAACGTGCAGGAATAGGATAGGAATATATTATTACAATAAACTTTAGAGATCAACTAAATCCTTGAAATGAAATTTATAGTCATTATGTGTGTTATATATCCTTATTTCCCTTTCTTGTATATTTAATACTCATTTTATATGTTGGATGATTGAACATTTTTTATATAAACTAAACTGAATTTATGTATACGTTTATAATTTTGTATGTATCATATATCGTTTATGTTGTAATTTTTATATAAATATAGATATGGATAACAAATTACTTGAGATTTGTTAGTTTGTATATTATTATTATGTCAATTGAAAATATCATGCCCTTCCTTCCTAACTCATTCATTCGTAGATATAACTTATGTACCTTCAAATACCGCAATCAAAACCATAATTGGGCGCTGTGTCAATAGCTCTGTATGGCATTTCTGTACGGCGATTATATAAATCATACTTTAATTATGTATATATAAAATAAAAACCATTCATATTTTTAAAAATCATTCAATTTCACTTTGTTTTTCACAAAAAATTATATTAAAATGAATTATATAAAATAAAATATATAACATAATATTGAAATGTATATATTATAATAAATAGGCGCCACTTAAAACAAAACATATAAATAAAAATAAAAAAAAAGAATTTTTATACATTTAAAAAAAATTAATATTTTATTATCAGTATCTATATATTTATATTTGTATATACCTCGCATATATTTTATTATTATATAAATATAATCATACATCATCATACCGCATGTTTAATATATAGATAAATATGCATTAATATATATATACTGACAGATTTATATTCAGAAACAATGACGTACAGTAAAAAAGTTGAATTGGCACAAAAAATAATGGAAGTCCTCATATTTGGGCATAGTTATATAAAAAAATTGACGATAGGATATAGCAAGGATATGGAAAAATATATGGAAGAAAACTATACTGAAGGCTTTCGTTTAGACAATTAAATTAGAATTTTCCCTAGAAAATTATACAGGACTTTCTTTAGAAAATTATACTAGAATTTTCCTTTAGAAAACAATACATAATTTATCGGGTATCATACAATATTTATGACCGCCGGTCTGATCACATTTCTGATCTATATTTCTACAACAGTATATACATATAATTTATTAATATATTATTTCATTGAAGAGTCGCATCGTTTGGTACAAAATATATTTATATATATATATATATAATATTAATAAAATTATTGAAATAATATAGGGTTAATTGATTAATCAAAGGAAGTATCATATGTATAATAATATAAATAACATTTATAAGCCAATTACAGTGTATTTTATACTATATATTTATTTTATATTTATATATCATATTTGTTATTTGTATATATAAATAAACTGGTATATACAATTGCAAAAGCTTATCATGGCATACAACATAGTAAATAAATAAAGGGTGATTGTTTAAAAGCTATAGGAAAGTTTTTCAAAAAAAAAACACATAAAATTCAGAAAAATGCATGAAATCTTTATTTGAATCGATAGTACGGTGACGGTCCATATAATTTAATATTTGAAGATTATTTCATGCAAATGTTGACCTTGACTGCGCCTCAAATGGTCCATCCGCTAAGTCCAATTTTGGCATACTCTTTCCAACATATCGGCCGGTATCTCACGAATAAATGCTTCAATGTTGTCTTCCAATGCGTCAATTGAAGCGGGCTTGCCTGTATATACATGAGCTTTAACATAGCCCCACAAAAAATAGTCTAAAGGCGTTAAATCGCACGATCTAGGGGTCCAATTGACCGTTCCCGAACGTGAAATAAAATGTTCACCGAACTCGCCTCTCAATAAGTCCATTGTTGCGCGTGCTGTGTAGCATGTGGCACCATCTTGTTGAAACCACATGTCATGCAATCTGCAATCTCTTGCATTTTGGGCAAAAAAAAGGTTGGATATCATCTCACGGTAGCGCTCATCATTCAAAGTTACGTTACGATTCGCATTATCTTTGAAGAAGTATGGTCCAATGATGCCACCAGCCCATAAACCGCACCAAACTGTGAATTTTTCTGGATGCATTGGTAGCTGTTGCAATGCTTTTGGCTGATATTCACTCCAAAATCGACAATTCTGCTTATTTACGTACCCATTGAGCCAAAAATGAGCTTCGTCGCTGAACACAATTGCGTCGCGACGAACTTTCTTAACAGAGCACGCCTTTTGACAATAAAATTAAATCATTTTCCGCGTTGTTCGTTTGTAAGACGATTCATGGTTAAATTATAGACCAAACTGAAGATGTTTGACAGTGAAACAAAACACGAAACGTGTGTCAGCCGTGTTTAAACCAGTGTTGCCAAAAAGATAATAGCTAAAAAATCACCCTTTATATATAAATTCAAATTAAATTATTTTTGTATACAACACATCAAATACAACATATCGTATATGAGAAATATAGATATATTTATATAAATAATTTTAAAATCACAAATTACATTTAATAATAAAATTATAAAAATTATAATTGATTAATGTTTGTTTTTTTCCAGTAAAAAAGAAAAAAATATAAAAATATATACACAATTGGCACATGTCATAAAAATACATTATTATATTATAATCATCTGTATATTGTTAAATGAGATAATGAAAAAAAAATGATCTTCTTTGATTGGTATTTATTATATATGAATCAAAATATTAAATCTTTATTTTATATTCTTATTCTTATATATGATTGTGCAGATATAATCAGAAACACTGCACGTAATTGATAAATTATATAAACGTTTAATTCAGTATATATATTAAATGAAATGATAAGAAAATTATTAGTTCATTATTCTATATTGATGCCGTGATCATTTCCATTCCTTTTCATGCTTCGAGAACATTTTTGATTTCGATTCGTCATCGAAATAAGACAAGTAAGTCGATACGCAATCAATTAGAGAAGAAAGATTTGAAGGTAGATGAACAAAGAAGCGCAATATTGTTTATATGAAAGGGTGTCCGGTTATAGTATGGTTCAAGTTTGCTTTGCGTAGGATCACCATTTAGAGATTTGTATTGAAAATCTATTCAATAATTGGTTTACAATAATTGGTCAGAAAAACTATTTATATAGCCGTCTGATCTCTCTATAAATAATTGTTCCCTTATAAATATTTGAATATTCCTTTGGTTGAATGCAGAATGTTGATAGCCATACATTCAACGTTCTATTATATTATTTACAAATATGTTATTGTTTATACTGAAATATATTTCTATTGTATATAGGAGCTGGGGTATTTAAATACCAAAATATATTCTGATACAATAATAATATTACATATAATAATAATAGATTGCATTTAATAATAGATAACAAAATATATACTTATATATACATATATATGAAAGCATATATATACGAACCCTTTATTTATTTATTTAATTTATTATGTTATTTTAAGGGTTTGCGTATGAAATAATATAAAAGGTATATGTAAATTGTAAAATATCGTAATATATATATAAGGGATTTCTGATATGAAAATATAATATATATTATATGTATGTATACTGTATTGACTAAAAAAAACCTCATAGTTACACGTATGGTTGATTGAATACTTTGAATGTAATAATTTGAATTTCTTATATGATTCATTTATATTAATGTATATTTACCTGTGTGTTTTTATTCTATAAATACACAAATAATATACAATTAATTGTTTATCATATATTATTAACAATATATTAGCGAAATTTTATCTCAGTCAACACTATTATCTAGAATATACACACAATCATTTGAACGTTAAACTTTAAAATATAACATTTGTCTTAATATTATACATTGTTACGACATGATTGCGGAGCTGGGAAATTGTTAGCCAGATTTCCAAAATGATGTGAAATGTTTCACTTTTTGTGTTCAAACGACTATATAACTTTCTTTTTTCAAATTTTCTTTTAAGAAAGATTATATAAGAATTCATTGAATGTTTATTAGATTATTCTAGCTAAAATGAAAATTAAATATAAACTATAACGTGCTATTACTTACTATACATGTAATTCGAAAAATTCCAAATTTGAAGATTTGAATTTTCCGGAAAATTTTGGTTTGAAAAAATCGGTTAACATTAATACTATTTCGTAATAATACTAAAAATTCGTTTTCTAAATATATAGACGATTGTGTTAATGTCATGGGGAAATAAAAATGTTTTGTATGAGAGTTACCAAAATAGACAATCGCAATTAATATATTACACGTATAAATACATCACAAATCAATCGTATTTAAAATAATAATTTAATTACAATTTTTGCAATCATTGAATCAATCAATCATAATATAACAATAGCATCTATATATTTATATAATAATTCATACGAAAACCGAAATTTATTATATATATATATATTGATCACAATTGGAAAATTATTTTTACCATTTTTCCTAACTTGAAAACCAATCCAATATGTAGATGAGTGAGTATTATAAAATATATATTAACCTTTTATGTATATGCTATCTGCTATAAATATTAAAAGTAAATATGGAACCTTTGCAATATAATAAATTTATATGATGTGAATAAATTGAGAACAAAATTTTCATATTCAAACATTTTGTTGCTTTTATTTTTTTTTTTTTTTAAATATAATTACATTATAAAACAAATGCGTGTTTTACAGCCTTTTGATTTTTGATTGAAAATATATCAAGTATATATATTTGCATATATATATATATATATATATATATACTGAATATAATATACATAAATGACAATATGCAATTTACAATATATATATATATACAATAAATTTTCATATTTAAATGTAAAATATGAAAACACCGGAAATTTTATTGAATTATAATTATTGCTACTATATACCTACATCGTATATATTTAATATGTTTATATTCACCCAATCCCTAAATATCCTAAATTTCAAGTATATAACTTTAAAAATCTTTTGCCATATACGACCAGAATTGGATAAATGAGATATTTACAAGGGATGATCTGATCATAATTCCATATACTATATTCATTTACTCTATCTAAAATATTCTTGATGCTTAATAAATCGAAAATTAGATAGGAAAACATTATTGTTTGGATTACCTTAATTTATTTATATATATTTACCTTAATATATGGTGCTTCGCAATTAAACCAGCATAATTTAAAATATGTTTTATTCAAAAATATTAAATACATTTTTTTTGAATATTTTGAATAATTTTGAATATTTAAAAAATTGCAATAGCGCCATTTGCTCATTTCAACATGACAACAAACTTTAAAATAATAAATTTTCTTATAAAATCACGAATACGAGCACGAACGAATGAACGAACGTTTCGCATATGAAAATGAAAGAAAACAAATATGAGAAAATTCATTTATAGCTTTCCATTTAAACGAATACGAGCCAATATACGAATCCAAATCATATGCGATTGCGTGTGTGTGTGTGTGCCTATATAATTTAAATTACAAAAGAGAGAGTTTTTATTTTATAAATGGGGTGATGAATTTATTTTTGCAGTGTGTTTGTGTACGGTAATGAAAAATAAACTAGTGTGTGTAATAAATTCATCAGTTTCAGACTTTCAGTAATAAAAAAAAAAAAAAAAAGAAAAAAAAAGTGTAGTATTTTTCTTTTTGTCGTGTTTTCTTTTATTTATTTTTTTATTATTTTTATTTTATTTATTATTTGTTTGATAAAAAACTAATAAATATCTAGTAAAATTTTTAAAAATTAATCAAAAAATATGCTCACAATTGTTTTTGTTTAATTTTTATTAATTATAGTTAAAAAAAAAAAAATTTGCTAAATGCAAATCCAATAAAAATGTGAAATTAAAAATAAATGTGAATTTAAAAATTACCCACCAGCCACCAACAAAAAAAAAAAAAAAAGAATTGTATTGAAAAATTAATAAAAACAGAAAAAAAAAAACGTCCATTTTTTTTTTTTTATTTAATGCGTTTTGTACGGATGCATTTTGATAATTTTGTGTATATGCGTTTTTTTTTGTTTTTTTTTATTTGTATTATTATATTGATGAAAAATATACATAATTAAACAACAATAATAAATATATAAAAATTAAAAAGTAAAAAAATACATGGGAAATGATATAATTATAATTAAAAGAAAAAATAATTATTGAAATGTAATGAAATTCATGAGTTTGTGAAATATTTTGATAAAAAAAAAAAATGTTATTCTAAATGTATATAAACACATTGGAAAAAAAAGTTGATTTGTGTTGATGTTGTTGTTGTTGTGTTGTATCTATAATTATCGATCGATTATTTTATATAATTATTATATAAATAAATGGTTTATTTTATATATAATATTTCAAAATAAGTCAATTACGGGAATTAAGAAAAGTGTGTGTGTGTGTGTGTGTGTGTGTGTGTGTTTTATAAGCACAAATTAATATCAAACTGCTGGATATTAGTGGCACACAGTGATTAATTAATTAAAAAAATCAAACAACGAAGACGGTGACGACGTCTAAAAAAGACGGCGGCCGTGACTACTGACTGCGACCGCGACTACACAATATAACCACAACAACAAAAACAACAACAACAACAACGAAGTCACAGCAAAAAAAAAAAAAAAAAAAAAACAAATAACAATTCACATTCATTTGTGTATATTATATTGAAATTGAAATAAGCAAAAAATAAAAACTTATAACAGGAACAAACAAGCAAAAAAATTCATTGATTAGGGAATCATATCGGAAAATCAAATACAGTGCGTCTAACCAAAAATGGCTGAAAGTGGTTGTGTAGGCGTTAGTGGCAACCATAACAATAACAATAATAATAACAACAACAACAACAACAACAACAATATAATAAATCACAATAATAATAATAATAATAATAATAACAACAACAGCAATAACAATCATCAACAAAATAATAATAATAATAATAATCATAATCATAATCATAACAATAATCATAATCATAACCATTATCATAATCATAATCATAATAATCATAATAGAACGTTAACACAAAGATTTTCATGTTTTCGATGTTGTTGTGATTTTTTCAATCATTTATTAAGACTTCGTGTTAGTCCAGAGGAATTGGAACAACGATATAAATCAAGGGAAATTGACAAATTTTTGGAAAAAGATAAACATGCATTCCGAAGACAGGTACATATATAAACATATTAAGTATTATTATTATTAATTACATTATTTATTATTTTTTTATGGTTTTTATTTTTAGGAAATAAACAATAAATTTGTTTTGTTATTGATTGACATTTTTTTTTTTTTTTTTGCCTATAAAAAATCCAAATATAGCAAATAAATTGCAATAAATTTTATTTTGATTCGTCATTCAATATATTGATTGTTAACAACAGCAGCTAATTAAATTTATATGTATATAAAATTCATTGGTTTTTCCGATAAAAATATAATTTCTTTATTTATTTAATTATTTTAAATTTATATTAATTACGAAAAATTACACTTTTAAATACGCAATTATATATACTACGTGTAGGTAGAGTACACAACAATATTCTTTTCACAACCGCCACCATACATTACAATGTTATATATATATATATATGTTGTTAAATGATACATTAAACAATTTTCCTCCCGCTATTATATCAAAAAAAAATAAAAAAAAAATAGAATATTAAACAGAATTTTTAAGAAACCATAACAGCAACATACATATAATTATAATTAATAAGAAGAAAAAAAAATTCATTTAAATTATGACGATTAACATTTCCTGATAATTATCGGTACAATTTAAGTGATATATACACACATATATAATTGTATGAATGAATTAAAATGGTTAAAATAGATTAAAATTTTTCTTTCTTTCTTTCTAATCGTATGTCTACAAATGTTATAACATTTGTGTTGTGGAACTGCTGCTGTGTTGTGGTTGTATAATTAAAAAAAAATTATGTTTCATAATTTTAATTAAACAATTTTATACTACGATACGATACTATATACTTTGATTATATTGTTGAATTGATGATGATGATAATGATGATGATGATAAAATGGATTAGAAAAATTTAATCAATTGCAAATTGATGTAAAATGCATTTTGTATATTAAAACATTAAAATAAAACTTTTGTGTTGGAATAAAACCACTTTGACCATTTGAATGTCAAATATTACACTCGTATATCTTAACATGAATTTTATAGAATTACTTCAATAAAATTTTCATTGATTTCATTGCATGGAATTCCATTTGTAAAAAATGTGGGTTAATGAATGAAAGTTAAAAACTATAATATAAGGCTCAAAACACTTCATTATTCTGGAAATAATTCGATGGTTATATTCTAGGTTCTAAATAGACGGTAAAACTTAATGATGAATGGAATTGTGTACCACTTTCAATCTATCCCGATAGCGCACAGTTAAATTTACACGCTCCCTGCCATACTCTTTTTTAACCTGAAAATAGTTTAACCGAAAATTACATTAAATTCAAAATATAAAATATATTTTTAATATTATATATTAATAAATTCTTCAATTTCAATCAGGTTAAATTATTATTGTTGGGTGCCGGTGAATCGGGTAAATCAACATTTTTAAAACAAATGCGTATAATACATGGGATACGTTTTGAAAGTGAATTGATGCGTGAATATCAAAATGTAATTCATCAAAATATAATCAAGGGTATGCAAGTATTAGTAGATGCTAGAGAAAAATTAGAAATTCCATGGGAAAAAACAAATTCCGAATTGGCGGCACAACAGGCAAGACTATTTCATTCCGGTACAAATTTAGATATGGAACAATTCCATCAATGTGTTCCGATATTACATTTGCTGTGGCAAGATAGAGCAATAAAAAGGGCATATGAACGACGACGAGAATTTCAAATTGTAAGTCGTCATTATTATTATTATTATTGAATTTGTCTTTTACGTAAAACGAATTACATATTTTAGAAATACCTGTTTTTTTTTTTTAATTTAACCCCTTGTGCATTAATCACGAGTCTGACTCGTATAAACTTATAAACTTATAAACGAGTCAGACTCGTGATTGTTTCACAAACTAAAAATAAGTTTATACGAGTCAGACTCGTGATTAATGCACAAGGGGTTAAGAAATTAAGATGTAATAATTTATTTTAACAATTAAAACTACAAGGGGTTAATTCAAATTTTTTTTTAAATTTACTTACAGAGTGATTCAGTAAGTTATTTTTTAGATGAATTAGATCGAATAGCAAGGTTTGATTATGTACCGTCACATAAAGACATTCTACATTGTCGTAAAGCAACAAAAGGTGTCTATGAATTTACAATTAGAATACAGGTATATATATATATATAGGAAATTAATTAAAAAATAAAACAAATTATAACTAAATAAAACATAATTCATTCCCTTTAGAACATTCCGTTTGTATTCGTTGATGTCGGTGGACAACGAACGCAACGTCAAAAATGGACAAAATGTTTTGATTGTTCTGTAACATCAATATTATTTTTAGTATCAACATCTGAATTCGATCAAGTTTTAGCTGAAGATCGGTAAATTAATTAATTGTTAATTTTTTTTGGTTTTTTTTATTATTCTGATGAATGAAATTCTAATTAAACGGTGATTTTTTTGTTTTTTTTTTGTAGAAAAACTAATCGTTTAGAAGAATCGAAAAATATATTCGATACAATTGTTAATAATACAACATTTCAAGGTATTTCAATAATATTATTTTTAAATAAAACCGATTTATTAGCACAAAAAGTAAGAAATCCAGAGACTGATATACGTTGGTATTATCCACAATTTACTGGTAATCCCCATTCAATATTGGATGTACAAAATTTTATATTACAAATGTTTATGTTAGTTCGACGTAATACCCGTACAGCAATTTATCATCATTTTACAAATGCCGTTGATACACAAAACATTCAAGTTGTTTTTAGTTCTGTTAAAGATACAATTTTACAAAGAAATTTAACAGCATTAATGTTGCAATAATAATAATAATAATAATGAGATATTAATAAAAGTAATAAAATAATGTAATCGTACATCAATCAATTGCAATTAATGAATATTCTGTTTTTTTTTTCTTTTTTATTATTTTTTTTTTTAGAATTAAAATAGTCTATATAAAAATTAAAAAAAAAAAAAAAAAAAAAAGAATAAAATTATAGAAAAAAATTAAAAATTTTTCATTTTGTTTACAACAACAAACCACCATTAAAAACAGTTTAATCCATAAAAGTTATTATATTATTTTTAATTTTGTTATTGTTTATTAATCATTAACTAAGAATTAACGAATAATAATTATTTTTTATGGGAGTCACAAATAATAATAATAAAAAAATAAAAAACAACTATTAATAATTCACACAAACCGAAAAAAAAAAAACAATTAATTAATAATTAAACTTTACACACAGAACACATTCATATTTATTAATTCTCACCGCATATATATATTCAATTATTTAAAAAACAACTATTAAAAAAAAATACAATGAAAAATAATGCCAAAAAATATAACAGAATAAAAATTAAATTAAATTATTATATAATAATAATTTATTTTTTTTTTTGTAAATATAAAAATTATATATTATTTATTTATTTATATATATATATATATATTATATTTTTTTTTTAATTAAATAATTTAATATTTTGTAAAAATAACAAAACACCGCAATCTCCCAAACACACACACACACATTTTTAATTTAAAAAAAAAAAAAAAACCAATAAAACATTTTCTTCTAAACGTAAAATGCGATAAAAATAATGAAAAAAATTAATATTAAATTTAAAAATTTAAACAAAATGTTTAATCAAAATGGCTAAAATTAATTAATGAATTCTGTGCCTTTTTTTTTTTTTTTTTTTTTTTTATATTCAATAACTAACAAATTAAAAATTAGTTATTTCTCAATAATTATTATTTTAAAAATTTAAATGTCTCTGATTTTTTTTTTTTTTTTTTTAATTTGTTGTTGACAATAAAAACGATTTTACAAATTGATTTTAAAAATTTTAAAAATAAGAATGATATATAAAAAAAATATTTTTCCTTTGATTTTACAATGAATATTTATATATAAAAAAAAAAAAAAAGAAAAAAAAATGATTTTTAAACAATTTCATTCGAATAAAATTTGTGATAATGCTTTTTTTTTATTTTTTTTAATTTAATAATAATTAAAAATAAAAAAATTAATATTAAAAAGGTTTTTTTTTTATATGGTTAATTTTTACGATTAAAACGTGAAAAAAAAGGGTTTTTAATAATTTACGTTACGTATTTTAACAAAATATGACAATTTTTCCAAATTAAAATGTTATTGCTATTAATTATTTTTATTCTTTTGGGGTAAAGGTCAACTAATAATAATAATAATACAATATATATTTATAAAAACTAAATTATTACATAAACAATTAAAAAAAAGAATAAGAAAACATTA
Organism: Dilophus febrilis; assembly: GCA_958336335.1. Taxonomy (NCBI): domain Eukaryota; kingdom Metazoa; phylum Arthropoda; class Insecta; order Diptera; family Bibionidae; genus Dilophus; species Dilophus febrilis. The sequence continues at coordinate 37,237,275 of OY284471.1, forward strand.
CAATGTAAATTTGAGAGATCAAAACTGATTTTTTTTTCTAATTTTTAAATATACGATAATTAAAATCTCGAATTTGAACAAAAAAATAATTTATTCACTAATAATATAAAAAAAAAAACAAAAAAAATTAATTGACTATGTTAATATAGAAATTGTAGTGACTTCGCCCGTGTATGTATTCGTATTCGCGGGTGGTGCAAGTGTTAATAATTCCAAAAAACAAAAAAAAAACTATGAAATAAATAAATATATTTTTTATTTTTTACTTGATCCGATATTTTTATAGTGAAAACTTATATATATTTATTTATATATTTTTTTTAACATGACAAATTAAAAATTGTTTTGTTGTTTGTTCTGTAATTATTTTTTTTTTTTTTTATATATTCTTTTAATTTAACTTTTAATTTATAAATAGAAATTTTTCCTTTTTTTTTTAATTTATTTTTTTATTTTTTCATAATACAACAGAGGCTGCGATTTAATTTTATGTCTATATAATCATAAAAAGTTTAGCACTAATTTATATTAATTAAATAAACAAATATAATATTGCAACTATAAAAAATAATTATTTTATAAATATAAAAAAAAAAAAAAAATGTATCAATTTCTAAAAAGCAATACAATTTTTGAAGAGACTTTTTTTGTATCTTTAAATAATAATTTAAAAGAAAAATTTGGTATTTTTTGTGGGAAAACGCTCGAATTTTTAACAGGAAAAATTTTTTATTAAATATTATAAAAACACACACACACGTAATGATAAATAAATTTAAATTTGTAAATTAAAACAAAAAATTATCGAAAATGTTTCCAAAATTGCATTTCCAAGGAGAGAAGTTTTTTTTTAAATTTTTATTTTTTATAAATATTATTGTTTTATATTTATATATAAAAATTAAATGAAAAAAGAAAAAATAAACAAATTAAATATAAAATTATTATATTGTTATTTATTTTATTTTTATTTTAATTTCTTCTTTTATTATTTTTTTATATTTTTAATTATATATTTAGTAATTTTTTTATTTTTTTTTTTTATTTCTTATTTTATATAATATCATATTGTATTTTAATATTTTGTATTAATAAATATATTTAATTTTTTGTGTATTATTTATGTAAATAAAATTAAAAATAAGATATATTATATATATATATATATATGTATTAAACTTATATATTTTAAATATTAAAAAATTAAAAATTAAAAATTAAAAGAAAAATTTATATAAACTAAAATATTTGCAAAAATTTATTTAAATGTAATTTTTTTAGGTAAAATTATTTCCAAAAAAAAAAGAAGATTTAAAGCGAAAATCATCGCAGGATTTTCCATAAACTATTCAAAAAAAAAAACCTAACCTTTATCTCTAATAAAAATAATCGGTAATACAGTAAATAATGAAAAATCAAACCAATCAAATGTACTATTGAAAACGCGCCACCATTTTCGATAACCAAAAAATCTCTTCAATTGTCATTAAATGAATTTTCTCACCACGAAAAAAATAAAAAAAAAACAACACATCACAAAAAAAATAACAGTAGAAAAAAAAAAAAAATAAAACAATAAATTCCAAAACCAAAACTCTAAGAAAAATTATTTTATTTTTTGCATTTATTAAAAAAAATAAAATAAATAATTATAATAATTATAATGAATTATTTAAAATAATAAAAGTATTATTATTATTATTATTATTATTATTATTAGTTGATAAGTGGTGAATAATTTAAAATTTAGATTATTAAAAAGCATTTAAACCAAAGTGAATAAAAAGAAAGAAAAAACAAAAAAAAAGAAAAATTCCAAGTCCAAGTTCATCAAACCAAAAACCGCATATTTATTGCAATTTTAAGCAGATTATTTTCGGTCGGGGGATATTTTTTTTTTTTTTTTTTTTTGATGACCTAAAGAAATTATGCAAAAATGATAAAAAATCTTAATATATATTCTAGTTTTGCCATAGCCGGTGTTATTCGTTATCTATTAATTATTTCAAAATTTGCAAATACAATAAGAAATCGAATTGAAATATCAACACCATTAAATTCCTGGAAAAGAGGTAAATTTTTATTTATTTACTGCTAATTTTTTTTTTTTTGTACGTGAAATAAATTATCAATAATAATTTTTACGTGTTTTTACGGTAATGCGGGTCATGGGTGTTTTTGTTTGTGTTTTTTTTGTTTTTTTTTTTTTGTTTTGTTGACCAACAACAATCGTTTGTGCATTCCACAATTTAAACAAACACACAAAATGTAGAGAAAGAAAAACAAAACAAAAAATAGTATAGTTTAGTTATATATATATATATATATATATATATATATATATTATATTAATTAATTAAAATTCTTTTGGTGCAGTACAAGAAGGGGCGTATCTTTATAATGAGGGCATTAATCCATATACAGGTGATATGTATCATGAAAATCCATTAATATTAATAACATCAAATTTATTAATTAATACAATACCAAAATGTATACCAATTATATTTATTTTAATGGATTTATTGGCCGCACATCTTTTATATAAAATGTCAAAACGTTTTATTTTAGAAATGGTATGGATTTTTGTTTTTGTATAGATATAAACACTACACACCTATTGTAATTTAATTTTATTTCATTTTTTTTGCAGTATACAAAACAAGAAAAAGAAAAAATAACATATGCTAAAAATACATTTGAATTACATATAAAATATGAAGATATTGATAATATTCCATATTATGTATTGCTTGCGTATTTATTTAATCCATATTCAATATTGAATTGTGTTGGTCTGACGACCACGGTCATTTCAAATTTATTATTGGCCGGATTTTATTATTCGCTATCACGAAAATATCATTTTTCTAGCAGTTTATGTTTGGCATTGGAAACCCAAAGAAATTTTTATCCATTTGTATTAATTATACCGGCTGCTTTAATATTAAGTGAACATTCCAATTATGTACGGGCACAAATTGTACAAATATGTTTTACATACATATCGATATTGATCGGTTTAAATGCATTCAGTTATTATTTAATGAATCAAAATTGGGATTATCTAGATGCAACTTATGGATTCATGTGAGTATTTTTTTTTTATTTTTTCTAAATTGATTGATACATTAACAATAACAATACAATTGTCAATTGATTGAAGATCGTCAATTGACCCTTTACCATCATAATTCTTATGGTCCTTATCTAGTGCGTATATTAACAAAATATTTCATCGTTCGTTATTGCTGTTAAATGATTTACAATTCCAGAACATCTTTTCAAGCTTTAAAATAAATGACAATGTAAATAATACAAGGTATTCCGAACTATATGGTAGATAGATGTGACGTGACATTCCTATTTTTTATCAACGATTTTCTTTCAATAACAGAAAATCCATTTCATTTCATTGTTATGTTGACGATTAAAGTACGTTAAATTCATCATATTTACTGTTTCGTTGTAATCATAATACGAGCGAAATGTTTTAGTCAACCAATAAGATGATATGTTTAACAAAGATTTAGAGTTAATCTGCAATTCGGGATATATAAACCTAGCAGAATTTAATCCATCTAAAACAAAGGCTTGTACACATATTACGATTAAGCATTTCATTGTATCTAAAGCCACATTCACCTAGAGGGCAATCTCTTGTTTTGCTTTTCGATTTGCTAATTCGTTAAGTCCCTTTTAATTTTATTACCATTGCCGAATTTGGTTTGTTATTACATATCATTAAAAGGTCAACCTAAATGATAAATGACGACGTCTGTTTCCTGGAATTAGCAAATTATGGGACAACTCTTAATTAAGCACATAAAACTTTCAATTACTCTTCATTCTATTAACTGAAAATTCATTCTATTAACTGAAAAAAAAAAACATCAAACAATCACAAAACAAATCACACAACACACAAATAAGTATAAAATTAAGTATTATTTAGAAACCAAAAACAAACCAAACCAAACCAAACCAAAAAAAAAAATATATATTCTTTCTTTTTTAGTTTTAATCATCGTGATTTACAACCAAACATTGGTTTATTTTGGTATTTTTTTACAGAAATGTTTGAACATTTTCGTACATTATTTTTATATACATTTCAAATGAATGCAACCATTTTATATTTAGCACCATTAACAATAAAATTACATAAACAACCATTATTTTTGGCAACAATTTTAACAGCAATTATTGCAATATTTCGATCGTATCCGTGCGTTGGTGATGTTGCCTTTTATATGGCACTGTTTCCATTATGGAAAAGTGCAGCTAAATGTAAGTATAATGAATTATTATTCGATTCAATTAGCACAAATTAATTTGTTTGTTTTTTTTTTTTTTTGTATTTTTGCAGTTATGGCAAATAATTTCATAGTATTTTGTTTCTTTTTGATAACATCTGCATTGGGACCGACCGTCTGGTATTTATGGATTTATTCAAATTCGGCAAATGCAAATTTTTATTTTGGTGCAACATTAGCGTTTGCTAGTGCACAGGTAAATTATTTTTTACATTCAACATTCACATTGTTCTTGTTTGTATTTGTAATTTTTTTAATAATACAAAAATTTATGTTTATTTTTTTCCATTTTAGATATTTTTGGTGACTGATTTGCTGTTTGCATTTAATAAACGAGAATTTTGTATAAAAAATGGACTGAATTTTTTGAATAAAATGGCACTGGAATCATAAATTGATGATTAAAAAAAAAAAATTATTTTAAAAGCAATCACCACATAAATTATAGAATATATTCTTCGATACGATCCCAAACATTTTGTTACGTTCATCATTTTTTAGTTTAATGTTAAAAGACTTAAGAAAAAAAAAAGAAGAAAGACTTTGTATAATTTAGTAATTAATGTAATTATTTAAATTATTCTACACAATAAAACCGTCTTTTTTTTTTTGAAATATTAACGAACAAATAGAAAATTTAAGGTTGCCGCCAGTAAATGGAATAAAAAAAATGAAATATAATTTGTTTATTAATATATTGATGTATTGTTTATATTAAGTCTGTTTTTTTTACACACAAAAGAAAATACCAAGAGTAAATTTAATTATAAATATATAATTTATTTATTTATTTACCGCTACTTGTTTTTTTTTTGCGCTTTCTTTCGCGAAAGGCAAAAAAAATTTGTCTTCAAGTACTAAAGAATAAATTTTATGTCATTTAAATTTCACTTTATTATATTTATTTTAAAAAACATCATATAGATCATGACAAAATATTAAAATCAAACTAATTACGTACATGTAAAAGATAAATAATTCAACTAATATGTCATAATACAATTAAAAAAAAAAATTAAAAAAATTAAATAAATAAAACAATTTTAAAATAAAATGATACCAATTAAATATTATATTTAATTTATAATCCAAATTAATAAGATTTGATTGATGATTTTTTTTTTTTGTATTTGTCTGAAGGAGCTCGCAGAAGAGATAAGGAACGCTATAATAATAATCATTATATTGTATTGAACCATTAATTATTCATAAAAAATAGATAACAAATTAATTAGAACCAATATATTATTAGAGATTATAAACTGTAAGAAATTAAAAATTCTATAGCAAAAAAAAAAAAAAAAAAAAAACAAATAACTTACCTTTTCTATTAATAAATAAACACTTTTTTGATTGGTTCAATAAATATTTATGTGTACCAATCAATCAAGTATCAACGTTATTGAAATATATTCTGATCAAGCGGGTAATGAGGCGAGATAGAGATTCAGGGCAAAAATTATGGCAACTGTTGAACAATATCAAAACATCTCAGTTCCTATAACATCATAGTGAAAGTTCTATTTCTATTTTTTCCGTATTTGAATAATAATAATTCACAATTTAATAACATTTTTCGCAATTGTTTAATAATTAATATTTTCGCAAAATTCCGCCCCATCCATTTATTTATTTATTTAAAAAACATTACTGCATTTTATTATAACTAGTATACAATTTAATTTCAGAATATACATATAACTAATACAAAATAAATTGAATTTTTAATTGATTCGATTAGTGAAAAAGCGAAAAAAACCACCCACAACTTTGGCTCCTGACCTGACCAAACCGACTACCCCTTCTGTTTCTAAACAATTTGTGAATCATAAAAAATGTGAAAAAAAATAAATAAATATATAATGTTAAAATCATACGCTACGCTAAAAGGTGAAATCCGCAAGTTGTAAATATATAAATTGCAAACAAAATAAAAACCGAAATGTATTTATTGTACTATATATGATGTGTATACATACCTTTGGCCTGAATAGCTTGTTGTTGCATTTCAAATCTCATTTGATGTTTTCTTTCTTCGTGCGTCAGACGCATACCTTCCAATTTTCGTTTCTCTAGTATTTTTAATAACTCTATTTCTTGTCGTTGCCCTTTCCAGCGTAATTTTGAGTTATGCATTCGTTCTTTATGATTGAAGTTATTCATTATGAGTTGATACCCTAGTCGTATCACGAATAAAACAACGGCTAAACAAATGCACCTCCAATAAAACTCCAATTGATTCATTTTTTTAAATTTTTTTAACGTATATTTTCGGCGGGTTAATAAAAAAAAAATATATATATATATATATATATATATATCGATTCACTTTAAAGGTTTACGTAAAAATAAGCAAATATATTTTTTGCGATATAGAAGGAAGTGATTTTATAATAAGAGTTTGTCTAATCTTATCTATGTATAAATTTATTTATCATAAAGTCAGTTTTCCTCTATCATAATATGTATATTATCACTTTTCTTTTGAATACGATTTAAAATTTATAACATTCATCGATTATAAACAAAAAAAGAATTAATTTATGATATTTTAGCTATATACAGCAGTATACAGCTTCTATACAAAAAAATTTTTATCATTCATAAGATATATAAAAATAGCTTATGTTGGTGGTGTATTATTTACGGTTAATTCAAACATTTTATTTGTGCATTGTTTATGTGCCGGTATAGTCGTCATTTAAAGTTAATAAATATTCCATAATAATTATTTGAGTTTTTTTTTAACAAGATCTTTGACTTTGAAAACAATTCCTATAAAATATAATGAATTCTACAACGTCAGATTATAGTCATGAATCTGATATTTATTTAGAAATTGCAATAAAAGCATTGCATGAAGATAAATTCGATCGATTTAAAGAATATATAGAAAAAGCAAAACAGAAAAAAGGTTCAACAAAAAAGGGACAAGGTATTTAATATATTAATTTATATGAAATTTATATTGTATTTATTTAAATGTATTTATGTTCACGATATATTGTCGAAGAACTTTTGGACGAAATATTTGAAAGCAATAGTGATTCTGATTCCGAACAATCTAATGATGATAATGAGAAATTTAACAAAAATCGTTATCAACCTATTCGAGGGCGTCATAGTGAAGTATATATATTTTTATAAAATAACTATATAAATAAGAAAAATTAGAATTTTTTGTTATTTGAATTAAAAAAAAACGTTATGATTTATATAATAGACATATCAAATAGATGTTGGAACCTTATTAAATTACGCACCAATTATATTATTAATTTTAATAGCAATTATAGCACCATTTTTTGTTATACCCGACAAAATTATTGAACCCAATCAGTAAGTTTTATAACCATTGATATATCTTGGTGTGTGTTCAATCCAAATGTAATAATAAAATAACAATTTGAAAAACTCATGCATATAGAAAATTGGATGTTGAACAACAACGACAACAATCAAAGAATTTTAAAGTACCATATTTTGCAGTAAATGACAATACAAATTCAAAGTATCAAGATGAAGAGTGGCAAGCTGATATTGGTTCCATTGAAGTTGAATATATAAAAAATTTAAAACATGCATGCAATACGGAGCGAGACTATAGTAAATGAATAAAAAAAATGAAAGAAATTTATCAATATTAATCAAAATTAATTTTTTTGTATCATGAATATATATGTATAGAAGAGTCGATGATGATAAATGCAAAAAAGTCAGGTGATCGCAATCTGTATCTTAGAGCACATAAAAAAACAACACCGTCTTGTGAAACATTACATACATTTTTGGATAATTTGAACGAAAATATATGAAACAAAACAAAAAAAGAAAAACAATTAAATTTTAGCTGATATTCCACACAGAAATAACCGCAATAAATTTTCGGAATTTAAAAAACATTCATTTTATTTACAACTATATATATTGTCCTATATATTTATCTATTTTACCTTTTATAAAACAGCTTTTACATATATGTTTCGATCGTACACACACAAACACACATAAAATTTGATTTATATTTGTTGGTTTTTTTAAACCGCAAATCCGTAAAGGAACCGTAAAGGATGATATTATCAATTTTTTTTTTCTTTAATACAATAAAACGTTTAATCGCTCCAGCAAACATATCGCTCGCAGGATGTGACCATATTTATTTAAATTCAAAATGTATATATATATATATATAAGAATAATAAATTATAATTAATAATACCTATATACACAATGCGACAATTAATATTCCGGACTGGTCCCATAGGAAATACATTAAAAAAAGATTTTTGAAATTATTTTTTCTTATTTATTCAAAATATTCTCCTCCTGATTCAATACAACATCTATACATCGATTTAATAATGATTCAAATGCGTGTTCCAGCTCATTTTGTGGTATTATTGCGTCTAGTGCGCGTGTAGATGCTGTTTGGTTTAAATATCCTCAAAAAAACATCCTTTTCAATTTCATTTTAAGTTTTGGGAACAAGCAGAAGTCACATATGGTGCTAAATCAGGTGAATACGGTGGATGATTTAACACACACACTTGATTTCGAGCCAAAAACTGAAGTGTGACTTGGTGCATTATCGTGTAACAAACATCAACTATCTGATTCACGATATTCAGCCCGAATACCACGAATCCTGCCCATCAAACACTTCAAAACTTCGATATAATATGAGTCACTATGATTGTTTGATCAGTTGGAACGAATTCTTTATGGATAATTCCCTTGCTATCGAAAAAAGTTACGAGCATAATTGTCTTTTCGTTGGAACTTTTCTTGTTTTTTTTAGCAACCTGGGTTTTAGCCATCCACGAATCGTTTATACCACTCAAAAACTTGTGTTCTACCCATACAATTATCGCCATTAACTTGCTGCATCGATTTGAACGTTTCTGTTGCAGATTTATCGCAAGCTTTGCGTTGAATTTAATGACTGCTCGTGGTTCCATGTTAAAATTTCTACTTCAACTAAAATATTGTTTCACAAGAAACGCCATAACTTTTTTATTTGTCAACCAAATGCAATGAAATTTTTACAGAGACGATAGATAAAACATCAAGCTTCAAAACGCATATTCCATCACATAGATCGTCTCACTGGTTAATATGAGATATGATTTGAGTCAGGAATATTAATTGTCGCACTGTGTATATATATATAGTAAATAAAACAATTTTTTTAAAATATAAATTCATATAATTCAAAATATTAAATATATATAATTTTTAAAAAAATAATTTAATTATGAATAAATTAATATATGAATAAATATTTCTCACTTTATTTGTATTGTTGTGTTTTATATATGCACGCAAAATTTAAGTTCTGTGAGAGTGCCAAAAAACAAAAAAAAACATATATTTATTTCATTTAACATGCCGTAGATTTAATGGTATTATTAGTACGTTCCGATGTAAATACTAATTCATCATATTTTGGTGGTAAATCATCAGCTATATTTATAGTTGCAAAATTAATTAAAATAAAATTACAAAAAAAAAAAATATATTATTCAGTTAATTTTTTTAATATTTTTCATTAAAAAACACATTCATTCATTTGTCAAATATTACAGTAATAATTTTTTATCAGTTATCAAGTTTTGAAATGTTTTTTAGCTTTTTAATTTTATTTACTTCAATTAAACTATAAAGAAGGGGATATTGGAAATGTATATTATACGCATTAGCTAAAATCATATTCTATTATCTATTACGTGAAATTTAGAAACACAAATCAAAAACAATTCTTTTGAAGCGTCTCGTGAAAAATTTAATCCATTTGGTTCAAAATAATAGAATATTCGGAAAAGCACATGTTTATAATTCGATAATTTATGGAAAAAAAAAATCATTCAACGAAATAAATTTTCCGGAAAAATTTGCTTTTCTAAAAGTTTCAATTTATATTCGATTACTTGATAGTTTAGATTTTAAGTTTTAATTCAATTTATGCTGAAATTTTTTCATCGATGTTCTACAACGGTGTTGTGAAGTCCCATACAATTTGTTATTGTAATAACAAATTGTATGGGACTAGATATATTATATATTAGATTCTCTTCAAATAATTCTTGTATAATTCAATAAATTTCTGATAGTTGATAGAACAAAATTTTTAGAAAATCTATACCTATTGGTTTAAAAAGATATATAAATTGCCGCAATTTTCCATTCAATATCAGGTGAAAATTCTGAAATATGTTTGTTACTCTGTATACTGTAAAACTGAATATACACAGTTGACTCGCGATATAAGGAACAATTGATTTCAGGGGATTATTGCTATTTCTGCTATTTTTATGGAGCGTTCCGTAAAAAATGTTAAAATATCTTTATATAGCTATAGAGATATCTATATCAAACGTTGGAAAAGAGGTCGGAAAAAACCAAATGATATGTATTCAATTTAAAATAAAGAAATGTATGTATGTATATTTTAATAATAATCACGTCAATGCGCGATTTGAATTCAACCCATATAAAATGTATATGCGGGGCGGTTCACCTTACCATATATTCTATTAAATTATAAAACACCAATTTCTTTATCATTTTTATCTTTTCATATTTGTTTTTTGTTTTTTGTTTTTTGGTTATGCATGGCCGTTGTTCGTTTCTTTATATACATATATATATATATATATATATATTGATAAGATTGTTAATTACAATAATTTCATTGTTTGAATGCGTAGATATTCGAATTAAAATTATTAATAATAATTTTTAAAATAAACTGAATTAAAATGACTATGGATATATATAGAATTTTGTATACTCTTGCTATACATATAGGATTAATTCTTTTATGCGTGAACATTCTAAATTTATAAATCACATTTAACACATATACGGAATATATAATTAAAATTATAAGCAAAACAAAACTTACATGTTCTATTAACTGAAATACTTTGTTGATGTACCAAAATTCCATGTGGATTTGTTGTATTATTAGCCGTTTGTCCATTAGATTGAATTGTATAAATTTGATATTGTTGTGTTCCTAATGAATAAATTCGATTCGATAATTTATAATTAAGTGTTCAAACAAAACAAAAAAAAAATAAAAAACAATTACGTATTGAAATTGATAAAATTTATCTAATTAACATACTTAATTGAGCTTGTAATTCCTGTTCTCGTTGTAAGGCTCGCTTTCTTTTTGCATTACGATGAATTGATTCCAATACAGATATAAAAATAGCAAAACTAATGCCAATCCACATAAAAGCCCACCATTCCATGTTTTTGTTTTTGTTTTTTTTTTTTTGACTAACTTTTAAACAATCTTAATATATTTATTAATATATAGATATAGAGTTTATTTCGCGTCTTTGTATACAATATAATTATTTTCCTTAAATATTTATTTTTAATTTTCCAAATTTCTCTAATATTAATATAAAAATTTCACTGCATTACAATAATAGAAATAAAATGATGAGAAAATGAAACAAACAAAAACTTAACAATCAAATGGAAAACAAAAAAAAAAATTGATAAATATAAATAATTATTGTTATTGATTGAAGTGCAAAAATTATAATTCATATCTTTTTTTTTTTTTGTTTTTTTTTTTTACATAACAAAATTTTACTATATATATTTTTACATTATATATATTTTTGTTTGTGTTTTTTTTTTTGTGATACATGCATGTTATAAAACACTTTAATTTGTCTGAAATTCAGAATATAAATTTTGGATAATTCTATTTTTGTTTAATTATACAAAATATGGACCAAGATTTGGATATCTATGCGAATTATCCACTCTATAAAGCAGTACATTCTTAAGATAAGGTAAGGAAAAGGAGTTTTAAGCAGTTTGTGCTGATCTTTCTCGATGTGCTATATTTAGTTAATTAAAAAAGAAGAAAACCGAACTCTAAAATGAATGTAGATAAAACATTTTGAAATTTGGAGATTTAATCATTTTTCTGTTATTTTTCTTTTATTTTAAATTCAGGATTTTAACGCCACAATAGAGTTACATTTGTGATTGATTCGTATTCGATTATTGCGAATAGCTCTGAATTAAGGGCGAAAAAATTTCCCTGATGTTGTTAAACCGAGGTGATATTTCAAAAGGCACACACTTCTAATTACAGCTAATTTATGGAAAAAAATCAAGTAAATACTAAATTTTCCGGTAACTCGATTTTTCCGAATTACATCCATAGTTTTTCTTCAATACAGCTTTGATGAATCGATTCAGAATATATAAATATATACCTGACTTAATATGAATACATATAGAAATGTAAGTTATTATTAATTGATTTATAAACGCACATATTGTGCAAATTCAATTGCAAGACTCTTGAAAAACGATAAACGATTGAAATATAGATTTTTATTTCAATTTCGATCGCAGACAACAAACAACTCATCATACCAATGAAATACATATATTCAATATTTCAATGATTGTGAAAATTTATATATATTTTACCTTTTAGTAAAAAAAAAATAATATACCTCTATATATTGTATATATGTTCTATATTTTATCTATATATATATATATATAAATATCTTTAGATAAAATAACACTCTATACATATATATAAAAGGGTGATTTTTTAGCTATTATCTTTTTGGCAACACTATGGTTAAACAGCTGACGCACGTTTCGTGTTTTGTTTCACTGTCAAACATCTTCAGTTTGGTCTATAATTTAACTATGAATCGTTTTACAAACTAACAACGCTTGCAAATTATTGAATTTTATTATCAAAATGCGTGCTCTGTTAAGAAAGTTCATCGCGACGAAATTGTGTTCAGCGACGAAGCTCATTTTTGGCTCAATTGGTACGTAAATAAGCAGAATTGTCGATTTTGGAGTGTATATCAGCCAGAAGCATCGCAACAGCTACCAATGCATCCAGAAAAAGTCACAGTTTGGTGCGGTTTATGGGCTGGTGGTATCATTGGACCGTACTTCTTCGAAGATGATGCGAATCGTAACGTAACTGTGAATGGTGAGCGCAACCATCCAACTTTTTTTTGCCAAAAATGCAAGAGTTTGACTTGTATGACATGTGGTTTCAACAAGACGGTGCCACATGCCACACAGCACGCGCAACAATGGACTTATTGAGAGGCGAGTTCGGTTGAACATTTTATTTCACGTTCGGACCGGTCAATTGGCCGCCTAGATCGTGCGATTTAACGCCTTTAGACTATTTTATGTGGGGCTATGTTAAAGCTTATGTTTATACAGACAAACGCGCTTCAATTGACGCATTGAAAGACAACATTGAAGCATTTTTTCGTGAGATACCGGCCGAAATGTTGGAAAGAGTATGCCAAAATTGAACTAAGCGGATGGACCATTTGAGGCGCAGTCAAGGTCAACATTTGCACTTTTGCATGAAATAATCTTCAAACAATAAAATGATATGGACCGTACTATCGATTCAAATAAAAATTTCATGCATTTTTCTGAATTTTATGTGTTTTTTTGAAAAACATTTCCTATAGTTTTTAAAAAATCACCCTTTATACATATAAAATAAAAATGATAATTTATAATAAATTTTTGTTGTTGTTTAAATTAGTATATAAATTGATCGTAATGTGAATGGAATGGAATGGAAAAACAATCGGGAAATGTAATTATTTATCTATCACAATATAATATATATACTATAGCAACAGACAAATGTATACTTACACGCACAAACACACCAACAAAACCTAATCACAAAAAAATTAAGTCTCAATACATTTTGTTTACGTAAATTGGTTTTTTCGTTTTTTTTTTCATATTTTATATAGTATAAAATTAATAATGATTTTCTAAAAATTCGTCCATATAAATATTTATCTTATTATAATTGTATTGTGTGTATTTATATCACATACATAACACCATATAATTAAAAAATCCGCATATGTGATACTTTAATATATAAAAAAACATTGTTTTTACGCTGAATCCTATATCATGCATTTTATTATGCACTTTCATTATTATTATTATAGATTATATTTAAAATTTTTATAGGTGATATCATCGTTTTAATCGCAGACAATTTATAATCTTGCAGTGGCGGGGCGGGGTCTGTGTACAAAGAAAATTTCCCTTTACCGCATAATTGTCACAATTTCTTTGTATATATCATTTGAAAATTCTGATCAATTTTCTGATTGTTTTTCATATTTTTTTTTTTTTTTTTATAAATCTAATTCGTTTATTTCTTTTTTTTTTTTTTTTTTTTAACATTCCTTATTCTATTACATTTACCTTAACCTACATACAAAAAATAATAACCTAACCAAACAAAAATCAAAACAAAATAAAAAGAAAAAAGATAATAAACGACCTCAACCTAGCGGCCTGGTCACTCGACCGTAGCCCCGAGTCTCGTTTATATATTTTATATCCCTCACCTATCCATTATACTCCTTAACCATACCTTCCCTATATCTCTCCATCTCCAATAAAACGCCCGCAACACCCTTCCATCCAAACACCTCACCATTTTCTTTCCTCCACTCCCCCTCCAACAACTTCTTGACCTCATCCCTTAACAAGCTTCTTACCCCGATCCATTTCATCCTCACTTCTCCCAACACCGGACACTCCCCTACAAAATGCCAACCCGTCTCCTTAACCCCCATATTGCACATTGTGCACACCCATCCTTGTTCACTCCCCCATCCTCTGGCATTCAATCCCATCGCATCTCCCCTCACTCTCATTATCACTCTGATCTCTTCAAATTTTAGATGTCCCTTAAAATACCCCTGCACACCTGCTCCCCATTTTAGCCCCGGATATACCCAATCTTCCTTCTGTCTCCTTCCCTCGATTATCAACTCCTTTATGCACCTATCCTCTACCTTCCTTACCAACACCTCCGCTCTTAATCTCCAATAATCCACATCCCTTGACTCCCAATTCCATTGCATTTCCACTACCTCCGCCCACTTCTTCCACTCCGTTATCCAACCCACATTCCTTTCCACCATTTCCCATAAAATATTTCTCGCCAATCTCGTGTCTCCCTTATCCAACATCCGAACCACAAACCTCACGTGCGTCCTAAAACAATGCACCCACATTGTTTTTCATATATAGAATAGAATTTCGAAATTGCATTGCATTTATTCAAAATGTGTTTTCAGTACACAAAGTTTTTTACCATTTTCAGTTATATATACCTTTTGAAACAATAAAATCGATTTCCCAGTTGGGTATTACAACATACCCACATTGCACATATAATTGGAAGACTATCATAAAAGATCTGTATATAATTGCAGTTACGATGTTATCATTACGATGTTATTTTAATTTAAATTAATTGATACCGTGTTCTTCCATTATATTTATTATTAGATATATTTCTCTATATAATTCTATTAATATTATTTTATATCGCAGTATATTTATAATAACATATATATATATATATAGATAAAGAAAATTTTGTCATTGTAAAAAAATTGTACATATAAAAACAACAATAGAGGAGTTTTTAAAAACAGAAAATTAAAATATTAGTGATATAATTATCCATATAAGCCATCGCTAAGCCATCTAACACAAAGTTCTATAGTATATGAAACAATTGTTCAAGTTTCACTATATAGGTGGATAAGTCTTTAGATATAGGAAGAAATTTCTTAATTTAAATACTTTCAATAGTCGCATAAGAAAGAGGAAGCTCTGGGAGCCCGTTCCATAATCTTGATGTTCTTGGAAAAAATGAGTTTCTAAATCTGTTGGTTCCTATATATCCGAATATCCTATACTATTTTAGACATATGGATCAAATTTTTCAGGACAAAGCCGTTAATATATGTGTATAGATTGAACTATAATGATTTAAAATTCTATATTAAATATTTGTGTATTCCTACATAACTCTGTGGTGTAAGTGTTAAAAGTGCCAACCTAATATTCTAACGAAATTTTGGGGTCGAGGGTTCGAATCCTACTGAATGCATAAAATATGTTTTGTGTTTGCGGTTATTTTTCGAATCTGAATTTTAACACAGAGTTGTATTTTCCGTTTGCGGTTGGTCGTACGGCTAAATACCGACACCGTAAAAGCCACAAATTAAGAAACTAACAACAGAAGGCTGTTGTTGGCCACTAAACCCAGATTGTTGGTTGTTTAGCGAAAAATTTATTATTATTTATTATTCCTACATTTACATTTTGTTATTTACCATCGCAATTGTGCGTATATTAATTCTTAATACGATGATGGATGTAATAATAATAATAATAATATAATTAAAAAAAAAATACTTAAAAAAATAAATAAATACAATATTTGCATATACAGACACAACTTTTTTTTTTATTCATTTAAATAAAAATCAATCAAATTTAATTGAACGAATATATAACAACACATAAAAAAACGCATGTATTTATAGATATATAGCAGGATATAGTATTCAATATATAGTTATAAAGAGATCACACAAATAACAGACATATAGAAAATATCGTAATTTACGCAGCTTATTATTATTATAATATTCATCGTCGTATTATATATATCGATCGATTGAACGATATCGATCGTTAAAATAAAATATAGGAAACGCACATTAAAAAAACAAAAAACGATATAAAACTATATGGAAAATTGTAAAATTATGTACAGTATTACCGCAATCGTATTATAAACACCCTGCGTTACAGTTCAATTATTTCTAATTTGAAAACTAAAATCCTAATATGGTATATTTTTTAAGACCATGCTATAACTATAAAATGTAAAGCAAATTTGAATAACCGTTTTTTTTTTTTTGGAATGGGAACTTCAGTGTTATGTGCTGTACAAATATGAAATCATCCTATATAAGATTGAATTTGTGTTTAACAATATTGCGGTGATATACTGTATATATATATATAGATATTTTTTAATTTTTATGTGATATTAATCAATAAAAATTGGAATATTAATTAAAATTGAAATAAAATATACGTCAAAGTTCAACTATATATATATATATATATATATAATATATCGTCACATTATAAAATATATGTTATATAATCATTTTAATTTTAATTTTTGGTAAAACTATATTCAACAAATCGCATATTCAAGCACATTTAATTATTGGAAAATTTTAAAAAGCATAGAAATTAAAAGAGAAGATTTCAATAGAAAAATAATAATAAATCCATATTTAGATTGCTTTTAATTATTAACGAGATCCGAACATTACACCACATGATTGTAATTATATTTACAACGTATTTACATCCCATTTATAGTTAGAGTTTTTAAACCATATCTCTGTGATATGATATGTTATTAATTAAATATATATTTTAATTCAAGTATATCCATCCATATTCAAGTATATCCATCCATATTAAGATATTTAAATATTTACATATGCATCGTTCTATGTGTATGGAATATTATCATAGTATATAATATACATATAGTGATAATTAAATTATAAAAAAAAATGTATTTATAATACCTCCATATATTTTTTATCATTATAATTTTGTACAAAATAGCTTGGAAAATATATATTATTGTTTTTTTTATCACTATATACTTGTGTGAAATAATTTAAATTAGCGATCGACCCTAACGGGTGGAATTTTCCGGCATCCGACAAATCACCTTTCGCGTTTTATAATTTGTTGTTTTTCTTTATTTTTATATATCGGAAAATTAAAATGAAAATTTGGCCAAAGACGAAAATTGTTTACTTTGCTAAAAGGAAAATTCTTAATTCTTGATGTGTTTTATCAATTCCATTTATATATTTATATAGAGTTCGAACAAATATGCTATTGCCTGACTATAACAAATAATTATTTAGCTGGATGAGTTGACAAAACGTTTTTCTATAATATCAGAATGAAATAAAAACCAAAATAGTCGATATTCCATTCCTATAGTATGCACATTGTCCAATCCTGATTAATACTAAAGGGTGATTTTTTAGCTATTATCTTTTTGGCGACACTATGGTTTAAACAGGTGACGCACGTTTCGTGTTTTGTTTCACTGTCAAACATCTTCAGTTTGGTCTATAATTTAACCATGAATCGTCTTACAAACGAATAACGCTTGCAAATTATTGAATTTTATTATCAAAATGCGTGCTCTGTTAAGAAAGTTCATCGCGACGAAATTGTGTTCAGCGACGAAGCTCATTTTTGGCTCAATGGGTACGTAAATAAGCAGAATTGTCGATTTTGGAGTGAATATCAGCCAGAAGCATTGCAACAGCTACCAATGCATCCAGAAAAAGTCACAATTTGGTGCGGTTTATATGGGCTGGTGGCATCATTGGACCGTACTTCTTCAAAGATGATGCGAATCGTAACGTAACTGTGAATGGTGAGCGCTACCGTGAGATGATATCCAATTTTTTTTTTTTTGCCCATAATGCAAGAGCTTGATTTGCATGACATGTGGTTTCAACAAGGCGGCGCCACATGCCACACGCAGCACGTGCAACAATGGACTTATTTCGGGACCGGTCAATTCGCCGCCTAGATCGTGCGATTTAACGCCTTTAGACTATTTTTTGTGGGGCTATGTTAAAGCTTATGTTTATACAGACAAGCCCGCTTCAATTGACGCATTGGAAGACAACATTGAAGCATTTTTTCGTGAGATACCGGCCGAAATGTTGGAAAGAGTATGCCAAAATTGGACTAAGCGGATGGACTACCTGAGGCGCAGTCAAGGTCAACATTTGCATGAAATAATCTTCAAACAATAAATTATATGGACCGTACTATCGATTCAAATAAAGATTTCATGGATTTTTCTGAATGTTATGTGTTTTTTTTTTTGAAAAACTTTCCTATAGCTTTTAAAAAATCATCCTTTATATATAAACAGTTTTCAAAATTGTGCTACTATTTAAAAATCTATATGGATTAAACGAGACATCCTGTTGTATTTTCTTTTTCTTATATATACGATTTTACTGAATTTTTTCTCACAGTAACCTTGCTATATACAACAATAAATGAATTCATATAAGGGATTTATTTTACAATCGCATCCACATATATGCATTTATGTTATGTTTGTGTATGTAATATTATTATTTCATCTTGATCTTCTGTGTGTATTTCAATCTTCATTATTTTTATTTCTGTTTAAATATGCTTATTAGGGTTATATTTAATAATTATGTCTTATAAATTACAAACTGTAAATATTATTAACCTTTGTATAGCTTTATTAAATAACAATAAGGAAAATCCCATATTTATATATCTGATACCTAAAAAAAAACCTAATTACAAATACACAATAACACAAAAGCATTTTATCATAACAATAATATACCAACCAGTTTTTGTCACCTGTAGCTTTTGATCGGAGAATCCTCAAATATATATATATATATATATACCCATACTTTAATATATTTTGTTTTTAGTAATATAAGTTTATGTATGGCATATATAAAAGGTGATAATAAATCTCATCTGAACGCACAAACCATAGAAAAAACGAATATAACACAGAAAAATCCTTAATAAAGGTGTAATTATTATTATATTATTATTATTAAATATCTCAATAAATCTATAAATGAATAATTTAAAAATAACGCGATATTTACTAGTGTAAGTATATATTAATATTAAATAGCATATATGTAAAAAAAAAAAAAAATTGTAATGAATAAAAAAATACTCTACGCTAAGAGCGTTTCATTTTTTTTTTTTATCTTTTACCTTTAAAATCCGTACAAACAAGTAATAAAAAAATAATAATAATAATAAATATAAATATAAAAATTCCATTTAGTTTTTTTGTGATTGTTGGTTTAATTTGGTGTGTGCGATTGTGAGTTGTGACGATTGGCTCAAAGTAAAAACGTGAATGTGAAATGTGCTTTGTATTTTTCTGTTTCGTTTCTTTTTAAATTAAAAAATAAAAAAAGAAAGAAATTGTGTGGTAAAATTTTATCTTAAAAGGTTTTTTTTTAATAATAATTCATAAAATAAAACAAAGAAAAGAATAAAATTAATAATTTGTTGATTGATATACGCGGCGGCATCAATTTATTTTTCAACAGCAGGGAAAAATGCATTATAGATAGTTTAATCAAATAAAATTTTTAATGTTAAAATATCACACACACACACACATTGTTAAAGACAAAACAATTATTTATTTTTTTTTTATATAAAATAAAAATAAATAAAATTATTATACAATTTTTTTTTTTTTTTTGTATATGATCTTGCGATAAATATAAAAATTTTGCTTATATAAATTTTTCATTAAAAAGCAAAACGAAAAAAAAAAAAGTGGTTCTTTCAATGTTAAATTGAAAATAATATTTAAAAAATGGTAATTTTATAATAAAAGTGCGATAAGTGTGTTATATTTTTTATTTTTATTATTTTTATCTATATAAGAATTTAAAAATAAAAAAAAAACTATTTTGTTTTGTTATATATTAATAATTTGTTACTCGCTATATTTTTAATCGTTTTCACAATATAACATACAAAAAAGTTATTATAAACAATTTTATTTATTTATTATGTATATAGATAAATACACAATGCAATATATAATATTGATAAAAAAAATACAAAAAACAAATCATACAACATTCCGATTTAATTTATTAAAAATGATGGTGTATTGAAAAATAAATATTTGCAAAACAAATTTGTGATAAATCTTTAAATGCGGTGGGGTTTTTTTTTTTGATTTTTAATGGCATTATACTTAATTATTTTATATGCCTAATATAGAATTCATTTTACACATACATAATTCGGTTTTTTTCTATACTTATTGTTGAAATTATAATAATTATATTATATATTGGCTGTGTAGTAAGTATACTAATAAAAGTCAGACAGCTAGGAGTTACAGAGATCTTTATATCATCATTATATAAAATACCATATGTTTATTATATTAAAATATATATATATATCGAATATATATTAAGAGTGTATTTGTGTTAAATAAAAGATATGTGATGTGAAACCAATTTGAGATACAACACAAATATTCATTTGTAATTTGATTTAAAAAAAATATATTTTATATTATACAAAATGTGCTAGGAATATAATTGAAAAAAAATTCAATTTTAACTGTGCATAGTCTCTTTGCATCTTATTTGATTGCATCCTTATACTTATTTATGTTAAGTATCTGTATCAATTATAGGATATGATTTTCACAAATTTGATTTCACATGCGTGCAAGAACTACTGCAAATAATAACAATATCATAAAGGGATCTATTCAAAATATTATATTCAAATTGCAATGACGGTAGGAAAAATGTCTGAAAAATGTATATTAAAAACAAAATTAAACACAAATTACTTATTCTATAAGAAAAAAAAATGTTTTTTCTAATAAAATTTCAATTCAATTTTCCAAATATGTTGATTTTTGGTAAAATATTACAGTCATAGTTTTCCTATTGTCGCAATTTTTTGGCATCATATTGAAAGTAAATTCAAATAATTTTTCGTATGGAAGAAACATATTACAAATCGGGTTTATTTTTAGCTGAAAATGTCAAAAATCTTTGTCTCATTTTCATGCACAAAAAAACTTTTCACATACGCTTTTTGGAAAAGCGATGGAAGAAAGTCTTTTTAAACCAATATGATGCAATTTCCAAAATTATCTTCGATCAAAAAATCACAAAATGAATAATTGAATTTTCAAATGATGTAAATGAAATTATGGCTATGAATGGTAAAACATTCAAAATATGTTAAATTGAATTTTCCGGAAAATTTTGTACGAAATTGTCTTGTTCTTTATAGAATAATTAATTTGTTTTTAAGCACAAAATATCTTTCAACACATATATCCTATTGTTTACGTCTTCAGGATCAAATTTTCTCATGTCTCGCCACAACTAAATATTGAATTATTCTATTGAATGGTATTTAAACATGGGATTATACATTCCTAAAAATACTTTTAATCTCACAAAGATCTTTTGTGATACTATATAATAAAATATATTTATCTCTTAAGTATATATTCTTAAAATTTTAGACAAACTTCTGCTTTATTTTATCCATTGTCATCATTTTAAAGAATTTTAAGATAACAGATAATTTTTTTTTTCGTATATCATCTGAAACAAATCTTCTATATATATACGTATATATTTGTAAAGAAAAAATTCAAAACGCCCGATGAGATGAATCATATTAAAAGATCATATAGCGATAAAACAAAAAATAAGAACCTTAAATGTTACAATAATGGAATTGTAATGCATATTTCTTTATTTAATATCTATGTCACATGTTTTATAAATAAAATATTCATTATTATATAAATATATTCAACCGCGTACTTGTTTATTTCTATATATACATATATATTTTCTATTTCATTTTTTCAAAGATTTTATTGTATTGATTGAATTTTTTGTTTGAATAAAAAAAAAAAATATTTTATTGAATATGCGAATATAGTATATGAATTATGATGAACATATAAATGAACATTTAATATATTAAATATAATTCGTTGTGCTGTTTGTTGTAAAAAAAAAAAATGTGTGTGTGTTTTTTTTTAATTTGAAAAGAAAAAAAAACAACTCTGTATTTTTGCCTTTGAAATATGATCTTGTGAAGGTTTTATTATTTTTTATGTGTATAAGTTTATTATTTGGACGAAACAATTTTTTTTTTTTTTACATTTACACATGACGCGATATTTATATTGATATTTGTTATGCGAATTTTTTAAGATAAAAATAAAATGTAATAATAAATAAGTATATTTTTATACGGTATAGTAACATACATATATACGCAGTATAATATCGCGTTTCAATTTCATTACAATTCGAAACAATTAAATTTTTTACTATATTAAATTGAGATTTTTTTCAAATAATCAGTAAAAAAAATAATATGAAAGATTATTAATAATAATTTTTGTTTGTTTGTTTGTTTTGAAACAAAGTTACTATATAAACAACTCGTTTTTGATAATATACATTTGATTATAATTCAATCACCTCATTATAATATTATAGAATAGTCTATCTGACAATAGAGGAACTATATAGAATCACCTAATTGTATTGGACTGGTAAAGAACGCATAAGAAGGTCACTTGGTTCCGATAAACCGGAGAGCTAAAATATGCTAAAAACAAGGTTTAAAACGATTTGCAATTCCATTACACCCATTATAATTTGTTAAGTAAATAAGAATCAGAGAACGATTTCCGGAGTGCTTCATCAACCCAATTCATTCCAAAGCGTTGTATATCGTAAAAAACTGTGAAAAATTTGAATGTTTTAAAGTTATTCTACAATTACTTTCATGATTTTTATGATAAATTTCAAAATTTAAAGTGTTTTTTTTTTTTTTAATAGTATTTTTATCTAATTTTGCTATTCGGATGAATGAATCCGAATTTGAATTATTAATTGATTTCACAATTCATTTTTTTTAATATTTATTATTACATATATATATATTCTATATATAAGTGATTCTAAAATTTTATTTCAATGATAAAATAAATATTGATGGACACACATATTTAAAGCTATACGCGACGAAACTCTTTTGGTCATCACATCTTTATATATATATATATATATATATATATATATATATGTTATTATTATATTTCCATCATCATTGCGTATATTAATAAATATATATATACAGTTTATAATGGAATTTTATTTATTTATTTTTAAATACAAAAAAAAAAATCACATAAAACGGATATAGATTATTAATTCTATATTTTTTTTTATCTTTTTTGATTCACAACAAAATGTATATTTATTTAAATTCTTTCATGGTACAATAATAATTGTCATTGCGTATTTATGGATTTATTTATTTATATGACGAGGAATATATTTTTTTTTAAACGAATATATCACGTGCCTATATAATTTTATCTATATATATATTGATTTTTTTTTGTTTTAAAAATGTTCAAATTTTTCATAATAAATGCGTATTTAAATTGGATTATGTAAAGTTTTAGTTCGAGGGAATTACCAGAAAAAAAAAAATTATATAATATGTTTATCGCAGAAATATCAAAATTTACAAAATATTATATGGTATTTGTTATATATATACATATGACCTTTATGACTCCAATGTATCAATTTTTTCGATTTAAGAGATATAAGTAATTTTTGAAAATAAAATAGGTCAGACTATACATTTTTTGCTAACCCGCAATCTATTTTCCGGTTTTTCCGATTATGTTTTGGTTGATCAAAAAATTTTACAGTTATATTATACTTGGCATTTGCCATATATAAAATCTAAAGGTATGAAATGTGAAAAATTACCTTCTTGAACATTTCTTCTTGGTTTTCAGATACCATCCCATCCACCACACTTCCACAATATATAATTCTCTCAATGTATTATTAAAGATATCTCGTTTGTTTTTAAATCATTTATACCTATAATCAATTTTTGAGATTGAGATTTCATAAAAAGAAAAAAATTGTGTATTGTATTGTATTAATTATGTTCATCTCTTATTGCACACCCGGTTCTAATAGACATTCGAAATTAATTTGAAAATATGTTGGTTTTGGTCGAGTTTTTGGAACGTTAATAAATTAAATCCTCAGCGTGAATTTAATGAATCCGTATAAAGGGTGATTTTTTAAAAGATATAGGAAAGTTTTTCAAAAAAAAAAAACACATAAAATTCCGAAAAATGCATGAAATCTTTATTTGAATCGATAGTACGGTCCATATATAATTTGATGTTTAAAGATTATTTCATGCAAATGTTGACCTTGACTGCGCCTCAAATGGTCCATACGCTTAGTCCAATTTTGGCATACTCTTTCCAACATTTCAGCCGGTATCTCACGAATAAATGCTTCAATGTTGTCTTACAAAGCGTCAATTGAAGCAGGCTTGTCTGTATAGACATGAGCTTTAACATAGCCCCACAAAAAAAGTCTAAAGGCGTTAAATCGCACGATCTAGGCGGCCAATTAACCGGTCCCGAACGTGAAATAAAATGTTCACCGAACTCGCCTCTCAATAAGTCCATTGTTGCGCGTGCTGTGTGGCATGTGGCCCCGTCTTATTGAAACCACATGTCATGCAAATCAAGCTCTTGCATTTTGGGCAAAAAAAAAAAATTGGATATCATCTCACGGTAGCGCTCACCATTCACAGTTTACGTTACGATTCGCATCATCTTTGAGGAAGTACGGTCTAATTATGCCACCAGCCCATAAACCGCACCAAATTGTGACTTATTCTGGATGCATTGGTAGCTGTTGCAATGCTTCTGGCTGATAGTCACTCCAAAATTGACAATTCTGCTTATTTACGTACCCATTGAGCCAAAAATGAGCTTCGTCACTGAACACAATTTCGTCGCGATGAACGTTCTTAACAGAGCACGCATTTTGATAATAAAATTCAATAATTTGCAAGCGTTGTTCGTTTGTAAGACGATTCATGGTTAAATTATAGACCAAACTGAAGATGTTTGACAGTGTTGCCAAAAAGATAATAGCTAAAAAATCACCCTTTACATCAGTCTTCTATATATGTGTTATCTAACCTGACAGAAGCAGCATATTTTCATTCTTTTATACAAATCCCTTTTTTCTTTCTTTTATACAAATCCCTTTTTCAGAATTACTATTTTGTAATTATATATACTTCAAATATTTATGATTTCTTTCCATATATACAGAGTGCGTATACAGATTATATTCAT
The DNA here is from genome assembly GCA_958336335.1 of Dilophus febrilis. Lineage (NCBI taxonomy): Eukaryota > Metazoa > Arthropoda > Insecta > Diptera > Bibionidae > Dilophus > Dilophus febrilis. Next base: position 37,263,321 of record OY284471.1, read on the forward strand.
ATTATTAAAAGGTATTTGTGTATATATTTAATAATTTAATATTATATTCTATTTTCTTTATTCATCATATAAAAAAACATTCTTATCTTATCACTTATAATTTTATCAATGCAAAATTAATTGTAATATTAAAAGTGTATATATTTCTATTTATGTATACAACATTCTCTATATCGAATATAGTCGCAATAGATATAGTCTAATATATGTAGGTTGTTAAAAAAAAAACATTGTTTTTAAAAATATCTATTTATTTTTTGTATAACTATATGCAAACATTTAATTTTGTACAAAAAATGATACGAAAATCCATTGATTTTACCTGGTTATTTTTACCTGTATAATTTTTACCTAAATATACCAATAAAAAACAAAAATATATATACGATACTTGATTAAATAAAAAAAAAACTAAAACAGATAACAAACAGAAAGAAAAAAACATGTGATAGAGATATATTAAAAAAAAAAAAACAAAAAAATATTAATACTATTCCGGGTCACACAAAAAAAAAACATATTAAATAAAAAATGTATTAAAGTTTTTTTTTTTTTTATTGTAATTATCATAATTAATTTGTAATACTTTATATATTTAATTTGAGGGTGTAATTAATTAAATTTAATATTTTCCTAAACAAAAAAAAATTATAATCAAACCAAAAAAATGTGTCTTGTGATATTATAAAAAAAAACCGATAAAAAGAGTTTTGCGAGCCCATTTATTTATATATATGATAAAAATTAATTTATTTTGTGCAAATAATCATAAAAAATAAAAAAAAAATTAAACGAAAAAAGAAAAAAACTTATTAACTTATATTATTATAAAAAAAAAAAGTGTAAATGTAATGCTTTTATTGAAAATATTTACTTAAAAAATATTCAATAAATTTTTATATAATGCGTGTATGTGAATTTAATTTACACTTTTGTTATAAAATGTTATTTAGTTTTTGTGTTCGTTTTTGCGAAAAAAAAAAAAAAATTGTATATTTGTTTTGAAAGAAGGTGGTGGTGTGAATTCAACCATTTTTTTTTGGCTATTTGTTTAACAAAATCAATATACTATATATATATAATAATTTAAATAATTTGCAACTACTATATATAGAAATGTTGAAATATATATATATATAGTTATATTTAGATTCGCTCAGACATAATAAAAAAAAAACAAAAAAACAACTTGTTAAAAATATTATCACACGATTTAAAATGTGATTTATTAATTAAATATTATAATTAACAAATGGAATGGGTATCTATCGCATATAGAAACCAGTATATAAGAACAGTAAAACGACGAATATAAAATGGTATCACAAATACTTAACCCATTCATTAGACAATTCCACATGGTTTTCTAAAAGAAATTTTGATTGATTTTCTAAGGGAAATTTTGTATTATGTTATAAAGAAAATTCTCTATAATTTTTTGAAGGAAATTTTTTGAATGGATTTTCTAAATGGAATTCGGCAAATCATCCTTATAATATGATAATGTATATATCCCTCAGTCAATCAATATATAGCATCCATTCCTCACACCACAATCAAATCAAAAACAGAAAAAATTTAAAGTAAAAAAACTTGAAAGTATTACGAAAACTATAAATTCGTATAAGGAAATGTCAGATAATTTTTGTTTTTTTTAATCGATTTAATAAAATTTCATTAAGCTATATATAAAATCGTTGTATTTTTTTCTAAATCTACTTCAAAATCAAGTGCAAAATATATAATTGTTTTGTATCTTATCTTCTCCCATATACATATATATAAAAACATTTAATTTAAAATTGTTTTTTATTTTTTGTTTTGTTGTATTTATATACCTATATAAAAAAAAATGGTTAGTGAATGAATGATAAGATAAAATTATAAATTATAAAAAAAAACATTTGCATGTTAATGAACATATAATAAAGAAAACTTTTAATAAAATTATGTGAAAAACAAAAAAATTATTGCATAAAATAAATACTTTTTACATAAAGGAAAATTTTTAATTAATTATAATTGTTTCTTTTTTTTACAAAATACACTTTACATTTTTATTAAAGACAATAAATATTAATAATTTATTTATTTAAATTATTAATATAATATATGAATAAATTATAATTTTAAAAATATGTGTTTTGTTTATAAATAAAATTGTATAGGCCTACATAAAATCATTATATAGCGACTAAATTTAATTTAACAATAACACGTGATTATATTTTTTAATTAAATAAATTAACATCTATTGATTTTACAAATCTCTATCTATATTAATGATACAAATTATAATATTATTATTATTGTAATTATAAAAACAATACAAAAATTTAGTGAATTTTTTTTATTGTGATTTTTTTGTTTTTTTAATTATTCATTATTCAGTTTTATAGATTATTAGTTTGTTTTGTATATTGTATATTTAAATTTTTGAAAATATAATAAAACTATTTGATTATTAATTAAGAAAAAAAAATAAAATATTTATTTTATAAAGTTTCGTGAAAAAATATATACTGAACGGTGATTAAAAATAAAAATAAAAATAAAGTGTGTTTATAGATTTTAAATTGCGGATATAAGCTATATATAAATTAATTAAAATGTGTAAATCATGTCAAAAGTAAGTTTATTAATTTTCAATTAAATGAAAGTAATTTTGAACTTAACCATTCCATTATTGTTAAGGTATCTAAAATATCTTTGACAATTTTGTCATATTCAAATAATAGTAATTTTTATTGTATTTATGACATTTTGGAATGCATAAAGTCCAAGCTTTTTATATTCCGTTCTTCAATTAGTAGATTCCTTGACTTAAAAAGTTCATTCATTAACCTGGAAAATTTTCTCAATATTTCGCTTTAGATTTATATATTAAGTTGTCGAAAAAGTATTGATAATTTTTATAAATATATGTCATTATAATTGAATATTTCAAGTAGTACTAATCTGATCAGGTAACACTAACATATGTTCGAAAGATGACATTTCGTAGATAAAAAAAAAAAAATTAAATTTGTTTAGTCATTTAAAAGTTGTAGTGCATTAAAGATGAGCGAAATTAGTGAAAAAATTCGATACATTTTACAATTTTATTATGAAAAAGGTGAAAATGCAACGCAGGCACATGAACAAATTAGTGCAGTTTACGGTGAAGGAACTTTATCAAAATTAACAGCCTATAGATGGTTTGCTCGATTTCGTTCCGGTAATTTTGATGTCAAAGATGCACCTCGTTCTGGTCGACCAATCACTGAAAAAGTCGATGAAATAATATCAAAAATTGAAGAAAATCGACACGTAAGCAGTCATGATATCGCTAAAGAACTAAACATTAATCACCAAACAGTTTTAAACCATTTGACAAAGGCTGGATACAAGAAAAAGCTCGATGTTTGGGTACCATATGAATTAACACAAAACAATTTAATGAACCGAATTTCCATTTGCGAAACGCTGTTTAAAAGGAACGAAATCGAGTCATTTTTATAGCGAATGATTACAGGTGATGAAAAATGGATCTCATACGATAATAATGTACGAAAAAGATCGTGGTCCAAAAAGGGTGAAGCTCCTAAAACAGTAGCAAAACCTGGATTAACACTAAGAAAGGTAATGCTGTCTGTTTGGTGGGATTGGAAAGGAATCGTTCATTATGAATTACTAGCACCCGGTCAAACCATTGATTCCGATCTCTATTGTCAACAATTAACAAGATTGAAGCACGAGATTAAAAAAAAACGTCCAGAATTAATCAATCGAAAGGGTGTTGTGTTCCATCATGGCAACGCCAGACCACAAACATCTTTGATGACTCGGCAGAAACGGAGAGAGTTTGGCTGGGAAGTTTTAATGCATCCACCATATAGCCCGGACCTTGCACCTTCAGATTATCATTTGTTCCGGTCTCTGTAGAACTCCCTTAATGGTTTAAAATTAAATTCCGCAGAGGACTGCAAAATGCACTTGGATCAGTTTTTTGCCCAGAAAACACAGAAGTTCTACAGTGATGGGATAATGTCTTTACCAGAAAAATGGCAAAGGGTCATCGATCAAAACGGCGCATATTTAGTTTAATAAAGTTCATTTGAAATATATAAAAAAGTCGTTTGAATTTTGTAAAAAAAATTATCAATTCTTTTTAGACAACCTAATATATAAATTTTACTGTTGAAATTTTCATTTCATATATCCTTGAATATCAAATGTATTATAATAAACATTTATTGCACCGAAATAGATACCGCAAAGCTCATAAAATATAGATATCACATAGCAAGAGATAACGATCTTAATCTACATTTTATATATAATACATCCACCACCTTATAGACAGAGTGAGTCAAACAATAGAATTTTAACATTATTGGTCATTAATATTTTACAATGTAGAGTATAGTTTTTCAATTACATTCATTTTAGAAATGACTTGCTTTTCTATACCATTGTATTTTTTGGGAAATAATTAATTGTATGCGCTTTTATGATCAAACAAAAGTGGACCACTTAAGAACATCCTTTTGTTTTGGTATAATTCATTTGTTAATTTTATTTTGCAGATGCTGGGAAGATTTCTATTGGAATTGTATCGAAGAGAAATTTTGTTATGATGAATCTATTGGTAAGTGCGATTATTTAAATTACACAATTCTCATCGTTATTGTGAGCCGCACATGTACTATAAAATGTACTTATGTTAGGTAAAACTTAAAACAATTCATGGAATGCAATTCCATGTCGAGAAGATAATTTAGAATTAGTCCCTGGGACTCTTACAAAGACCATTCAAAAAAATGTAGATTGGTTGAAAAATGGAAAATAAAAAAGACAGATCTGTGAAAAACAACACAGATCTAAATAGTTGTAGTTTTGGAAAACTCTATTCTGTAACGGGCGTATATAACTTATAATTATAATAAAATTCTTAATTGATGAAGTTCTATCTATTTTGTTTTCTATTATACACTACAGCAAATTATAATCCAGCTGATGATGAATATTATAATAATTCTGGAAATGGTTTAAAACCACAAAAAAATAATGGTAGTGCACCAATAATTACAGTACAACCAAGTGGTGGTCATCATACAATTGAACGACAAAAGTATAAATCAATTATATAATTAAATAATCTAATCAATAATTAAATTAAATTAAATTAATTTATTCATTTTTGTTTTTGGTTATCCATTTAGTTCAAAAATTCATGAAGATGATTATCGACAAGTGCAAACAACTTGTCCAATATTGGCAACGGAAATATTAAAAGTATTTTCAAATTCACAAATATTTCATGAAAATCAATCGCATAAGAAAACGTTAGGACTGCCCGGTGTCCATAGCAGTAGTAATCTTAAAGCAATAAAAATAAGTGGTTCGTCGGCCAGTCCTGCTGGTATTACTACCAGTGGTGGTGGTGGTGGTGGTGGTAGAGAATCAGATAATGAAAAATTATTGATACGTCTGGAAGGTAACAGCAACAAGTAAACAAACAAAACCGAAAAATAACCTTACCCATTCACGACACACACACACACACACACACAAACATTAATTTTTTTTTTTTTAATTATTTCACATTGAAATTTTTATAATTTTTATTAATTTATCGTTTTTTTTTTTTTTATTTTGCGATTATAAAATGCATGTTATTTTTCTATAATTTTTTAAAATATTAACATTTATACTCTTCTTTTTTTTTTAATTGAAATGCTGGAATGCATTTAATATTTTTGAAGTTTCATAAAACTCATTTATTGATTTTATTTACGCAATTAAAATTGGATTTTCTTATAGAGAGATAAATAAACAAATAAAAATAAAATTCAAAACATTTTCAAAAATAAATTAATCATTTCGTTAGTAAAAGTGATATTTTTTTTTTGTTTTACTAAAAGTGGTTTTATATATCGATATTATTATTGGTAATTTGTAAATATATTTTTTTAATTATAATTAATTTTAAGAATACACATTTTAAAGTTTGAAGAACAACAACAAAAAAAAACAAATTCATAATAAATTTTAATTTAATTTACTAGTCAATTTTGCATTTATATAAAATAAAACTTTTTTTTTGGGATTTGTAATTCATAATTTGAAATTGTGTGTTATAAATAATTTTTAGATAAAATCGCAATTTTATACAGAATTCAATTGAAAAAAAAAAAAACAAGAAAAAAAGAATCATTTGAAATTATTTTTTTTTTTGTTATGGGAATGGTTTAGGGGGGTGTGATGATTAATTTTATAAATCAATTTTTTATATATATTATTTTTAATTAATTTTTAATTGTAATCAATATATATATATATATATGCATGATGCGGTTTCATAACATTTTATCGAGTTATTATTGAGCATTTTTCAAAATTATATTATATACACAGAACAAAAAATATATATTTTATATAGCTCATGCACAAGAGCAAGGTATGTTCATTTAATAAAAAAAAAAAAAACAAAACAAAAAAAATTAATTATTTTACGCACATTTTATTGCTTTTTTTCTATATTTAATCTATGCTTTTTTTTTTTTAATTTTTACGCTATAAATTTTGCTTTAAACATATAAAAAAATACTATTGCAGTAGATGAGATATTTTGTTGTTTGTATGTTTGTTTGAATGAATGCTTAATTAATTATTTACCTTTGCAGGTAAATATGCTTTGGTTTATGAATCCATTTTCCTTATATTTGTAATATATAATTTGTCAATACGTGATTTCTTATTAAGTGTCTTTAAACGTATTTGATTTATTTGAACATGAGTGAAAAAATTTTATTAAAAAAATCACGTATAACATATATGGAATTCGTTATGAATTTTATTTAACAATTTCTTTATATAACCATCGTATCGCATTTCAAAGTTTTATCATACAAATATTTTGCAATATATTATTACGCATATTAATTATAATTTATTCTGATAATATATGATACCCAGGCGAGATATAGACAAACTTAAAATCTATGAATGCATATCACTGATTTTTATTATTATATTCAGCACTAGAACTTTAAAGTTCCATTGATTGTTTATTTCTTTATCATCAAATACCGAATGCGCTTAATTATATATGATGTTGTTGATTTATTTAAAACTTTATATAAAAATTGTGTATTACATTAAAACCATAATCCCTATATAGCAAATAAATACATTTATATAATTCTAGATTATATTTATTCACATTATACACGCAAAATATGCATTTTTATTTTTTAAATTATGTTGCAATATAAATATTATAAATAAAAAAAATAAATAATATATAATCATTTGATTATTAATTTTCCATTTATAATATATAATACATATAAAAGGTAAAAATGGTCCATCTGGAACTGATAACACCACAAGTGATTCGACGAAAAAAATTCACTTTACAATTGATGGATATTCTGATGATACATCACCGTATTCATCATTAAATAGTATTACATCAAATTCAACATCATTTTCGAATGGAAAAGTACAGCCCAATATTGATGGATTACATTCTGGTGGATTTTCGGTGATTCGCGAAGAAGAAGATGAAAATGGTGAAATTATATTAAAACCACAAAATATATTACCACAAGATTCGGATAATTGCAATGAATTGCCACCAATGAATCATAAACATTTACGTAATGTACAAAGTGTACCACAATTTATATTTCGTCCGGCTAGTGAAAATGATATATATTCGATTAGCGGTGGTGGTGGTGGTGGTGGTGGTGGTGGTGGTGGTGTTGGTGGAGTTTCTGGTGTTGGTAGTACTAGACGTATGAACTATATGAGTCAAATTAGTATGACACCGGAAATTCCATCAATATCCTATTCAACATTACCGAAAAATTATGAAACAACACCACCACGTCTTGATAAATACATTGATACACCAAGTTTGTATTCAATTCAATTGGAAAATACAGCTCGTATACTTGAACAAGATCTATCAATGCCTAGATTTTTTGGTAAAAGTGATAAGATTGGTGGCCATCATAGCTTAGATCAATTACTATTGATGAATCGAAATATTCAACAGAAAAAACATGTTGAAGTGAAAAGTAAACGTTTAGAGGCAATGCGTACAAAATTACCACCGTTAACATTACATCGTGATCGTTCATTAAAAGATCATCATCATAATCACCAGCAACAACAACCACAACAACATGGTTCCCAAAAGCATGGTTCCCAAAAACATCATTAATCTATATGGTATATTATAAACGCAATTCCATTCAATATTTTTAAAATGATTCCGTTTTTTTTTTTAATTTGTTTAATACATTTTCTATTATTTATTGTGTGTTGTTAACATACAATATATGAAATATAATTCAGGCTGTGAAGTTTTTTTTTTTTAAATATATATACGAAAACGCAAAACAAAAAAGGTATTGAATTTTTTAAATATATTAATTTTTATTATACAATTTTAATAAAAAATTACATTTTGGGTGATGGAAGATCCAGCAACTCGCTATATAATAATTTCAAATACAGTTTTATTTTTTAATTAAGTTTTGCATAATATTATTGGATATTCTTAAATAAAGATATTATAATTATTATTGTCATTATATAAAGAAAAAAGAAGATATTTTTAATATTAATTTTCTTTTTTAAGACAAAATTATGTACTTAATTTTCTTTATTATTATAATTAAGCATTCGATATCTTATTTTATATATGTAACGATATAGTTGTTTTTGTTCTGTTTTAATTACATGTATAGTACATGAAAAAAAAAAACGCACAGTAAATGAATAGTATTATTTTTTTTTAAACTATATAAAATAATTATATATATTTTATAGTTGTTTTTTTTTTTTTTGTAAATTTAAAAGTATTATCTATAAATATACAAATACATATATTGAATAAATAATATAAAATAAAATGCTTTTTGCATTTACAAATTCATCAATGTTTTTAATTTTACGTGGAAAATTTAATAGGGTCTAGAGGAAGTTTAAATACATTTAAATTTTGCATTTTAAAGAGGGAAAAAATTGTGTAGAGGAAATAATTAAGACTACCTCCAACCTTCCCGTTAATATTATCGTAAATTCGGAAAATTCAGTTCTTTTTACTTAAGATTCACCCTAAAAATCAATACACCTTCATGGAAATTTCACCCTTAAAAATTGAATGAAAAGAGTTTGATTTTGCCCAATTAAAGTTAAAAAAACTTTTTTTTTTATTAGTTAGGGGTTGTAGTAAAATCATCATAACTTAGGAACCCGATGAGTTAGAATAACATTCAGGGATGCGTTCGATAGATAATGAAATTCTCTAAAAACTTTCCTTACTGAGCAAATGGGGTTGTATAATACATTCTATTGTAAAAATCTAAAAATGTGAAAAATTGTCAATTTATCCATACTTTTTGTATGGCGACCCCTTAATATTATTGTAAATTCGGAAAATTCAGTTCATTTTACTTCAGATTCACCGTTAAAATCAATACACCTCAATGGAAATTTCATCCTTAAAAATTGAATGAAAAGAGTTTGATTTTGCCCAATTAAAGTTAAAAAAACTTTTTTTTTTATTACGTAAGGGTTGTAGTAAAAAAATCATAACTTAGGAACCCGATGAGTTAGAGTAACGTTCAGGGATGCGTTCGATAGATAATGAAATTCTCTAAAAACTTTCCATACTGAGCATATGGGGTTGTATAATACATTCTATTGTAAAAATCTAAAAATGTGAAAAATTGTCAATTTATCCAAACTTTTTGTATGGGGACCCCTTAATATTATTGTAAATTCGGAAAATTCAGTTCATTTTACTTCAGATTCACCCTTAAAATCAATACACCTTCATGGAAATTTCACCCTTAAAAATCGAATGAAAAGAATTTGATTTTGCCCAATTAAAGTTAAAAAACTTTTTTTTTAGTAGGTAAGGGTTGTAGTAAAAACATCATAACTTAGGAACCCGATGAGTTAGAGTAACGTTCAGGGATGCGTTCGTTAGATAATGAAATTCTCTAAAAACTTTCCTTACTGAGCAAATGGGGTTGTAGAATAAATTCTATTGTAAAAATCTAAAAATATGAAAAATTGTCAATTTATCCATACTTTTTGTATGGCGACCCCTTAACCTTATTTTAAATTCGGAAAATTCAGTTCTTTTTACTTCAGATTCACCCTTAAAATCAATACACCTTCATGGAAATTTCACCCTTAAAACTTGAATTAATATTATTGTAAATTCGGAAAACTCTTAGTTTACTTTTAAAACCAATACCGTTTCAAAACATTCGTTAAAATGTACCAAATATAAATTTATATTATCGATAAATGCATTTTCGGTATTAATATATTGAACGATATAATAATGAACTATTCCGAATATTTGAAATTCATTTTCGGTATATTTTGGAATTTTGCATTTATAGAGGCTGAATTCCATTTCAAAATTTAGAATGCTAATGACTAAATACTAATGTAGTCTACTATGCAAAATACTAATACTAAAGCCTCGATTTCTATGAAAATATTTTATTTATCACAAATATGATATTTGTGATATAAAAAAAAATGTGCTTTTTCTGAAATTTATTTTGCCTGGATAAAAAAACCGAAATTTAATAATAAATACCAATTGCTGTTAAATAATTCCATTTTTTATTAGTTTGTAAATTAAGTGGATATTTTATTATTATGAAATTAAATCATAAAAATTAAATAAAATGTAAATAAAATGAAAAATGAAGTTTGAGCCACGGTCAGCCGACGGCAATAGAAGAAAAAATATCAAAGTCCGCCGTCAGTCCGCCGTCCAATATTCATAAAAAGCACCGCCATTGAAATGCATGTATTTTCAATTTGACATTTGCCGTCGTCTGCCGTCGGCATTTCATGAAAAGCATTACTTTAATGCTTACTTCCCCTTTTTTAATGTCTAATATTTAGTCATTAGCACTCTAAATTTCGAAATGGAATCCAGCCAGAGTGAACGGTACGAAACGTTTACATAAAAAATTGTATATCATGTTTCTTATTCAACGTTTATTTTCATTTTTTAATACTAATTCCCCTTGCCAAAACCCCCAATAATTTTCAAAAAAATATTCAAAAAATAGAAAACCTCTCACATTCATTTCGTATTATTTACCAAATCATGTATATTCATTTCTCCTCAATGATATTGCCCAAGTAGGAATTACCGGTTTCGCACACAATTTATTTACCAATAATGAGGGAATGTTTGATAAATAATTAAAAAACGTTAACTTACCTACAAATGTTTCACTTAAATTTCCACTAGGATCACAATTTGAATCGTATCTGCGTCTGTTTTATTTACTGCTGATTTCAGTGTTTAAATGAAAAATTGTTATTGATTGATGATTGTTAATGGTCATATTTAGATGATGGATTGACGACGCAAATGGTAAAGGGAACAGCAAATGCAAACACATCTCATTTCTCATATATTATCATAATATAATCATCATTATCATCATTCAAATCATTAACACAAAAATAAAAACTCAACAATAACAAAAAAAAAAAAAAAAAACATAAAATTTAAAAATAATAACAATGCAGAAGAAGCACAAGAAAAACAGATGATAGTAGCACTGAAGCACTGTTCGAACTGCATTGATGAGTTCAGTGAATTCATTTTTTTTAATTAGTATTTTAGCAGTTGGTTTTTTTTTTAAATTCATATATCTTTTTTATGGTGTATTTTTGTGGTACTAATAATTAACGATACCAGTATTTCAATGCGGAGATTAATAAAAAAAAATAGTTAACTTTTTTTATGTTTATGTGTTCTAAATAAATTTACTTTAGTTTTTCTTATTTATATATATTGATTAAACGGCATATGATTTTTCTTTTTAAATAATCATTAAATTTTTAATTTCAAATATATAATTATTCGAAAGACATTTATATAATTAATAAACAACAAGAGTTTAATCAGTTTAATTTAAGAATACACAACACAAAAAAATAAATAATGTTTTGTTTTTTTTTGTTTTGTTTATGCTCATTTCTTTTGTTTAATTTTATTTAATACATATTTCAATGTACATATGTTTTCCCTGTTTGTGTGTGTGTGTGTTTTTGTGTGCATAAAAAGTAAAATAAAAAGAATGGCTTACATTCGGTACATTCAAAAACCTCTTCAAACGAATTCACACAAATGTTGTTTTTCTTTTCTATGTTTTTACTATATTCTGTTAATTTTTATTAAATTTAATTATCCTCGCACTAATAAAAACACCACAAAACCAATTTTTTTCTATATAGATTAAATAAATAAATAAAAATTTAACCATTTAATTTTACAATTTATACCGGTTTATAAACAACTGTTCATTAGTAAATGAATGCAGTCATAGATTTATTATTATCGTATCGCAGACAACCCACAGACAAACCACAGACATGAGACAGACGGCGCTTGTCGTCTAACGCATGTCTGATCATTTATATATAAGCATATATAATAGAAATCGGTGGGGTAGTGTTTTTATTGAGGTTTTTACTCTTAAAATAAGGATGGTGCATAATAACATTATTAATTTTTTTTTTACTCTGGATCTGAAATTGAACTGCAATGAACAATAAAAATGAACACGGTTATTGTAATTGTGTTGGTTTTAAGGTTTTTTTGTATCCCTCAAATGAATTTTTTCATTCAATAATAATCATCATCATCATCAATGAAAATCATATGTTGTGAAAAGTGGAAAATGATCAATTGAAATTGATGATATATATATATATATATATATATAGATAGCGAAGGAAGAAAAGTAGGAGAATTTCTGAATTTTGTTTTTGAAAGAAAATGTCTGCCACGGAAAAATATTGAAAATAAAAAAGAAAATAAGAAGAAGTGTCGAGTGTTGTAGAGAAGAAGAACGAACAGAAGAATAATCATCGCACAGAAACATTTTCCAATTTTCCATGGAAATGTTTCTAAATTTTCCCTTGTATATATTTTTTATTATTTACTATTAACTTTTATATTTCTTTTTTATTATTATTTATTGATGGAAATAAAAATTGATCTAATATAAAAAAACAAATCCTTATTTATCTTTTTGGTTTTTTTTTTTTTGGTTTTTGTATTATCCTAAATTCAATCTGTATACCAAAATTCGAACTGTATTTTTTTTTTGTTAATTAAAATACTTATGTGTGCGTGAGTGTGTGAAGTTTTTTTTTTGTATAATTAAAAAAGTCAAAAGAAAATATATTTGTTTTTGTGAAAATTCAAAGTGTTTGATTGTTTTTTTTTTCATTATTATTAGTCAAAAACGTATATGATAATAAAACAATTTTTGTCAAAACTTAATATAATTAAATCTGTGTTTATACGAAATAAATAATGATTTTACTGAACTATATGCAGCACTACTATCATTACCATTGCAACAACAACAACAACAGCAGCAGGACATCATCAATCATAATCATACCAAAATTACATTAGAAGGATTTTTTTTTTTTTTTTAAAAGTGTCATAATTTAAACGTGAACAAATTTTATTTTTGTGTTGAAAATTTTTTATATTTCAAAAATAAAATAATTAACATTTTAATTTATTAGTGATTTTTAATTTAATTATAAATCTCCAAAAAAAATCGAAACATTGCACCGTACCAACCATCGCCGCCCACACAAAAAAATATATATTTTATAAAAATAATGCATCATTAATGGATTTTCTTGCAACTTTTGGTAAGTTTATCTTTTTTTTTTTATTTTTTTTTTAGTTTATATTGTTAAAATTTAATAAATAATTTTCATGGCAAAAAAAATAAATAAATATAAAAGAAAATTATTCCATTTTCTCTATATATCTATATCTGTATATATAATAAAATATATATGTTATTATATAAATTTTCAAATATTTCGTTCGTTCACCCTCATGTATATAAATGTACATGTTTTTTTTACCAAAACACCCCATCACAACAATATTCTCACCATCAGTCATCGCTATCATTATCATTAACATCATCATCATCCTCACATTATGACAACAATACTAACAATAACATTTTATTGAAATATATTTTATCGTCAGCAAAAAAAAAAAAATTGGGGGGTTGCGATGATGATATCCACCATCCACACTGTATATTACATATGCATATATATGCATCCCTTTAAATATCATCATGAACTGCTATCGCATTATCACAACAACAACAACAACATTATATCCTTACATAGTTAAATTCTGCGCTCAATGTTTGTTATCCTTATACCATGATGATGATTAGGATGATGTTGATGATAATGTCTCTAGGTATGTCGAGTGTGTATATACCACCAAAAATATAATAGATAAAAAAAAGAAAATTCAAATTGGCATGGTAACGTAATCAACTATTTAGAAAAAAAAAATTTAATTTAATTAATAAAAAAAAAAATTAATACTGCAATTCCTTTATAGGAATTTTCATCATTTTATTATATAGTGCGTTTTTCCCGAAAAAATGTTTTTCGGCTATTATTCATATATTTGATAAATACTATATTTTGATGGTACATTTTCAGAGGTTTCAGATTTGATATGAGAATTGTGTGCATAAATGTTTTATCTTTCAATATACATATATATATATATATATAAAATATATTGATTTTTCTTCCCTTTTTCGGTATTGTATATATATATATATATATTATATTATTTTAAATGAGAATGCAAGTTTTTTTCCATTTTTGGTGTATTGTCTTTTTTTTTTTATTATCTATTTTTGTTGTTATTCAAACACGATACATACATATTTCGTATCTCGGGTTGATGATATATAGATAATATATATATTTGTATAGTGTGTACGGTAAAATGGAAAATGAAACTGTGAAAAAACGATGGCCGTCTGCAATTTTGTGTGTACGCCGAGACTGTTTCAATTGTTGTTTCCATAATATATGAAATGATGATCACCTTCCAATTGAATTGAAAAACTAATGTATTTTTTTGTTTATTTATTATCAAATTATAATAAAATCAATTGTAAAATATTTATATATATGTGGAAAGTTAATTTATGGTTAAAAATTCGCAAAACGTTTATAGTGTTGAATATATAAAATTGATATTGATTTTGTCTATCTTAGTTATCTCTATGAATGCTGTGATTATGCGAGGCAAAAGTCTTCAAAAGTTAGTTTTCATAATTATATATATTGTATGAAGCGACATATCTTTCTTCTGTTGTTCATTTTATAATTTGTTGGTTTTTAAATAAATCAAATCATTCAGTTTTTATCATCAATTTCCTCAAACACTGTTCAAAAAAAACCCAGAGACAATTCTATATTGCTGGCAATAATTTGGATAAATTAATGCATTTTATAATTTACTTTAACTCTTATCTTCATGTTTATTCCATTTAAATGTCATTGAAATTCAACTCATTGTGTTTGTTTGTGAGAAGTGTTGAAGCTCGAATCTTGAATATGGGTTATGCAAGAAGTAAGACCATCTTTAAGACCATTTTTAAAGCTAATTCCTGAACCAATTAACTTCTCTTATAATTCGAGAAATTCACAAAAGGCATATTCTGTATCTATTAGTTTTTTGCGAACAAACAGATTTGGAAATTCATTTTTCCCAAGAACAGCAAGATTATGGAATAGCCTCCCTGAACTAGTATTTCCCCCTACTTTTGATTATCAGTTATTTAAATTAAACATTTCATCTTATCTAAAAAAAACTAATCCACCTAAAGTGCAACTTTGGACAATTGTTTGAAAACATATGAATGATTTTTTCTTATTTCGTTTAAGTAAAAGTTTTTTTTATCTCATATGTTTGCTTTATTTTCAAAATTTCATAAATTAATCCACATATTATAATAGATTTACCACCCAAAATTACTTAAGTGTATTCAATGCATCTAAGGTTCATCACCTGATTAAGTGATTTCGTTGTTACGGGCTCACGGCAATAGAATTCCGAGGTTTTACGGGCGCTAAACCGATTCTGCCGTAGTAACGAACAAAAAAAAAACGTTTTATCCACTTTCCTTCAAATTTTTCCTTCTCGTAAATATATCCCAGATTAATTACATGTTTTTTATTTGTTGTAGACCTTATAGCGGGCTTTTCTGTATCGTACGCAGATACTTAGAATATTCTGAATTGTGATTTTCAATTTAAGTCTTCAAATTCATTCATATTAATCTTTGGATTGTATTGTATTTATTTATTTTAGCAGATTAACATTGAATAATAATTGAAAAAATATTTCCAGGATATAAAAGGTAAAATTTTATTGGATTTATAATATACATATACAAATCTGCGTATTATTCCTTGAATAAATATATGGCACTGTGTGATAATACCAGAATATGCATAAAATACCATAAATATATATATATATGTATATTGATAATATACAGAAGATATTTAATTAAATTTTTCAACATTATTTAATTAAAACATATTTGTATCGTACAATGATAAAATATTATGAGAGAAATATTATTAAATTTATATTTGTATATATATAATATATATTCATATATGTATTCTATATGCATATTTATTTATATTTCATATATATACCACACCTTCATATAAAACTTAATATAAAAGGTAGATATGAAACATTTATTAATCATATATATATTAAATTAAACGTATATATGTTCATATTTTACGAAACATATATATATGAGTATATAAATACAATTCGTATATATACCCATTAATAAATATATATATTTAATGTACACCATCACCCATCATCCAAATTATTTAAATTAATTTATATGAACACTTTGTAATTTATCAAAATATAATCTTGTTCTATATTTAATTGTACTTTAATTATTGTTTATTTAAACTATATATATATATGTATATGTATATAATAAATGTTTATTGAAGTATATATGCACATAAAATCAATACTAAAATCGGCATACGAAAAGTTTACTTTACCGAATAATTTATATATACATACATTTAATTTTTGTTAATGATCCTGATATGTGGTTGCTATATAGAAATATGGTATTTAATTCGTGATAACTTTCATTTGATTTTAACAACAGAAATATACTGATTTTTTTCACTCGTTAGATTCTTATGTTTTGTATATCTTCAAGGAAATTAAAAGTTTTACCCAAGGAAGATTATTCTATTTGTAGGTTCAGATTACAGGATTTCAATTTCAATTCCGCATTTCACCCATCGTATACTTATAGGAGTTATGTATTTAGATTATTAAAAAAATCCACTATTCTTTATACTTACTCAACTCAATTTAACATGTTATTGCTAATGCACTAATAATGTCTATTGTATGATACTATGCATAACATTGCGGATATCCCAAAAATTATAACCAATTTTTATTTAAAAAATTATTCTATTTGTATTTATGAGTGTGAATGTTGATAGATTAAAAGTAATAAACTTTTAAGTACATACTTAATATTAACAAAGTAAAAAAAAGAAAAAAAAAACGAAGAAAAGATTTAGCATAAAATTAACAATTTCCATTTCATGGTTGTTATTATTATAGGAAGGCAAAAATAAAAAAAAAATAAAGTGTAAAGTATAATAATTCAAATAAATAAACATTATTTTATTTTTATTTTTTTTTTTTTTCATTTTACGTTTATAAAAAATGTAAATCCTATATACGTTTTGTGTATATTCACTTTATTGTTAGGTACAACAACGTAATATTAACGTAATATTATATAACGTAATATTATCTATTTATTTAGAATATATAAGATATATATAAAGGGTATATAATCAGTACAGTATATGTATATACAAAGAAAATGATAAGATAGTTTGTTTGCTTATATTATTATTATTATTATGGCGGCCAAGACCATACCATACCCCACAGAAGATCCCCGACAATAATATATATATATATGTAATGTCTTGGAATATATTTATTTACATGTACAATATATAGAGTTAAGGTATATATATACATTCATTTGAAAATATAATATATATATAAATATACAA
The DNA here is from genome assembly GCA_958336335.1 of Dilophus febrilis. Lineage (NCBI taxonomy): Eukaryota > Metazoa > Arthropoda > Insecta > Diptera > Bibionidae > Dilophus > Dilophus febrilis. The sequence goes on from OY284471.1 coordinate 37,281,327, forward strand.
AAAAGAAACACAACACATTATTATACATATATATAAGAGAAAATTTATTCAAAAGCTTTAATTTTTTTTTTCTTCTTCTTGTTCTTCTTTTATTATCATAAACTTTTTTTTTTTATCATTTCGTCCCGAGTATTATTATATTATGTATATATATATTGTATAATAAAAGTAGAAATAGAAATGAATATAATCATAATGAAAAAATGTAAAAAAAAAAAATTAAATATTCATTCGATGAAAAATAAATGAAAATTAAACAAAATGTATAAATTTTATAAAATCATATATAATATATCTGATTTTTTTATGAAAGAAAAATAATATAAATAATCTTGTATTTAAATACGTTTATTAAAAAGTTGATGTGGAATATTATATGATAATAATACATTTATTTTGTGTTCGAATAAATTCATTTATTTACATTATAATTAATTTGAAAATACAACATTTGGTTTTTTTTTTATAAATTACCTGCGGAATTTCCTTCAATCAAAAAAAAAAAATACTTAAATTTCTAATTCGTCTCGTCTCGGGATATTAATTATTGAAATTACCGAATAATTCAGAAGAATTTACATCTTTTCGGCAAATTTATACTTTTTTGATTTAAATTTTTATCGTATCTTTCTATTGGATAAATTCTTTTGTTTTCTTGAAATTTTCCTTTAGAATATTTGAATTTGAAAATATCCGTTGAAATCCAAGATCCTTGTTTCTGTAATGAGCGTATATTTTACATTATCTAAAAAGCGATTAATTATCCATATATATAATTATCATTAATGTTATTCATAGGACATTGCACATTCAACAAAACAAATCACTGCAATTCTTTTACCATATTCAATTTCGATATCAATTTATGCATTGGTCATACTTTAGTAAATTTATAATAATGCATTACCTTTTTGTTTTTTTTTATTTTTTAAATAATTTAATTATATATTCATTTATTTTGAAATGTGACAATAAAAAAAGTGCATTGACTTTGACGAATTATTTTAAATAAATATTTTATATGTATGTATATTAAAAAAAATATGTTATGAATATTAATTATTAATATATATATATAAATATAATATAATAAAATAATTAATATGCAATTAATATTTAATTAAAAGCTATTTTTTTTCTTTTTGAAAAACCATAAATCCAAAAAAAAAAAAGAATGATGTATAAATTACAATGTTTTTTTTTTTTGTATTTATGGATATGTTATTATTATTATTATTATTATTAATATTAGTATAACGTGCATATGAATTTTATTTTTTATAAATACTGTATATTATTTTATATATGGTATATATATAGGTACATAAATCATTATTCAATTTATTTTTCCATAAAAAAATTTTTTTACCAAAAATATATAGATATTTATTTTAAAAATATTTCATGATGCAATCACGAATTTCATCGAATACGCTTTTTCCTGTGATGACTTTACATATATATAGGTATAGTTGGATACGTTTTATTTTACAGATATTTTATTGAGATAACCATTTTATATTCCAGGTGTTCAGAACTATTTAAACAAATTTATATAGTGAACTATACCTAAAAATACTTTATGCGAAATAATTGCAATCGACGTATATAGATTTCTTCCATCTTTATGGCAATCGGTGAGTGTTACAGAAAAACAGAAAAGGTGGCATTGTTGAAGAATTCAATATTCAAGAGACCCATTATAAAAAAATACTCATTTTATGAATCTTTAAGTATTGTGTCCCATCGTTGAAAACATATGCTAATTCTAGTGTGTTTGATAAGACTGCGATGCGGTAATCAAACTTTGGTCAATGGTTTTTAAATTATATATGCCATGCATTGTCAAATGAAGCAAAATCAAATGAGTAAATCCGATATCAAATAGATAGAACCATAGTCTGATATTTGGAAGACAAATTTATGATTGATTAATTGTTATATCAATATAAAGATTAAAAGCATTAACACGGAATGCATAAAAAAAACCATTCCCTCTCTAAATGATAAATTAATTTAATATATTATTAATAATACGTATCTCAAACATTACCTAAACCAAAAAATTGATATGGACAGACATTGAATAAATGTAATTATGCAAAAAGGATTAATATCCTTAATGTATCGACAGCAACGTTGATCCTTTTTTTCCTTTTTAAAATAAAAATTAATAATACTACATGTATATACTCTGTTCTGTACATATATTACTATTTTGTGTAATTGTTTGTCTGCGTTATTTGGTTTAAGCTGTACCTGTCTATACCTATTTATTATTTAACTTTTCAAGTTTCTCTAAATCTATTTATTTACCTATAATGTCTTTAATTCGATTTTATATATTCAATATATATGTTATATAGAAACAAACAAATAATAAAAGGTACTAACGCTTTATATATATATAAGATTGTTTTCAATAATATATTTTGCAAAAAAGAAAAAAAAAATAAAGAAAAGAAATTGAATAATATACGTACGTATTCATTTTTGTGTATATTTGCGTATGTATTCATTTGTGTATGAAAGGTGTTTTATTTAGATTAAGGTTGATTGTTGGTAATGGTTATATAAAGTGGCAATAGATATATATTTATACTTCAATATATATATATATATATATATATATATATAAAGATATATAGATAGAATACGCAACCTTCGTATAAAGCAGCATAAACCCATAAATGATTTAATTTCAGTAGAAAAAAAAATGTATTCCTAATTTTATTATTCCACTGAATACTTCTTTTTTTTTTCTTATGTACATGTATACATTTTTCTTGTCTTTATCCATATATATATATATTTATATATACACTATATACAATATGTATTATCGTACATTTGGTTCATTATTTCTGATGTTAGTGTTCTATATATATATATATATATACCAAACAACTCTGATTTGTTACATTAAATACATTTGGTTGCAGGTATATTCTTTTTTTTCTCCGTAATACAATATAACAATAAAGGTTTGAATAAATAAATAAACGAAAAAAATTTATAGAAATTATATAGGTATATAGGCAGAAGAACGAACACACAGGATGATTCTTTTATTGATTTCTGTAACAAATCGTTTAATAATTAATTCGACTTATTTATATAAAAGAAAACTTCAATTATCCATAGCTCGTATATACACACTCGTACAACAACAGTCATATTTCATTTTACAAAAATATCTACATGTAAGATGATTAATTTTCCATATAAAAAACGAAACACCCGATATATATACATAGTTATAAGTAAAATATTCAGTGTATATTTTTCCCCTATTAATTTTTAATTTAATAATCACAACACGTAAATTGCATCTATACATATCTATACATTCTGATATATTTACTTTACACGAACATTATTATGAATGAATATTTACGTGGTTTGGTGGATCAATAATATGTATATATATATGTATATACTGAAGTAATACTTGAACATAAAACAAAACTGCGTGTAAAAATCTCTATAAGTATAACAAAATTGAAAGTTTTTCTTTTCCACACTTTTGTACTTACTGAATGAATGAATGAATGAATATATATAGAAAAAAAATATATTATATTTATAAATATAATATATAATCTATATATATTGATATTATATTATATATAGATAAAGGAACCTTTTTTGGTTTTTTTTGTTTTTTTATTATTTTATTTGGTCATTTAACAAAATCAAAAGAAGGCAACAGAAACATCATTGTGCGGTGAATTGTTTTTTTTTTTATGATTTATTATACTCTGTATTAAAATTTTTCGATTTATTTAATCACCAATATAATTTTGTATGCGCATATATTTATTTAAGGAAAATCAAACAAATCAATTTTTAATCACATTTTCGCAATTTTCGTATTACTTTTTATTTGCAATTTCTTTTCAACACCAAGATTCATTCAGATTCATGAATATAGAGATCATTTTCCAGTATTTAAACCGCAGATCAGAAACTTGAATCATACACGTAGAGTCGTTGTGTTTTGGTTTTAACTCAAATAAATCTGCAATTTATCTTGATTGAAATATGCTATATAACAATTCTATCTCATAACTTGTGCGTCAAATACGTTAATATCCTCACAAAATACCCGTTAAATTCCATATTTTTTAATATAATTAAAATTTTATGTTAATTCTTCAATGGTAAATTTTTTTACTGTGTAAAAATTTTCATTATATTATTGTAAATATATACAGAAACGCAATTAATTTTCTTTTATTTAATAATATATTATGTTTTTATGTTTTTCTCTTTTTATGTTGATCATCAATCAACTTTCTTAATATATATACAACAATATACATAAGTGCATTTATATTATACGTGCTCATCTAATTGAATTCAAATGGTCAACGTTCTGCATGCTCGTATATAATATATATATATATATATTATATGAAAATATTATATAAATTTTTATCGCATGATTGTCCATTTATATTTTATATCATCTTATATATTATATTATATCTTCTATTTTGTATATGAAATATTCTAATTTATTTATACTGTATATATGAAAATATGCATGCATATATATACATAAATTTTTATTTAAATTTAATGGGTGTGGTACCGCACCAAAGACTATATATATTTGTAAATACAAAATAAATATATTTTATAATACACATTATTTTATATGATGGCAGTGACTTACGTTTTTACTTTCAACTTTTTTATAGATCTATTCTATATATTGAATTCTTCATATAAAAGTAATAAAGAAAATTTCATATATTTATTAATTTATGTGTATATATAAACACAATTTTTTATTTATCGAAGAATCTCTTAAGGTATTGACTACATCATACTGACTAGCTGTACATATTAATAATAATAATAATATATTGAATTCAAATTGAATATTATATTATTTTCTTTTATATATACAAAATATCATATTTTTCACATTGCATTATCATTTAAATGTAAACTTAAATACAATAATTTATATATCTTATATAGACATTTATTATTTATATCATATACCTTGTTATATTATTGTCGTCGTTCAGTGCACAATTCAAAGTTTTATTTTAACTAACCATATTTATTTATATATATTTGCTTTGAATTCAGATATAAACGAATGTGGTTTCATAAACAGAGCGTTCTACTGTCGTTTCTATGAATCATAATAATTTACTAACTAAATTGAACATTTTCTAATACAAGTTATAACTATATCAAAATTTTTACTATGAGATCAGTAATTTGTACCAAAATCTAACTATATTATCTAAATAAAATATACGTTATTGTATTCAAAAGTTGACAAATTAAATATAGTATCTAAATTTGTCTACCCTGTAAAAATTTCTAAGTTACTTATAATAGTAATAAGTAAAATTCTATATATAAAATTTTTATATATTCTACAATGCGACGAGTATTATTTATTTTATATTATACATATCTTTATATGTATATATATGCATATTTTATTGTATTTATTTTATACAATTTATATCGATTGTATGGTAATTTATAAAATTTCAGAAGAGTTTAACATTTAACAACATTTATATTTAGTTTTAAAATAGAAATAGAAAAAACATACACACTAACACACATATAATTTACATATTAAGTATTTTGTATAACATTTTCATTAACAAATAATAAATAATAATAATAATAATAGTAATAATATATATGAACATCATAGATATATATATTGTTATTTATATCTGTATATACTTATAATATATTACAAGTGTATCTATATAGTAAAACTAAAAAGGGAGGATTAACTATTTGTAAAATAATATAATATATTATTAATAATACATATATATACAATGTGGCATATGGTATGGAATTAAAATAAATACAGTGATGACAAATACCGCATCCACAAAATATCTTTGTTTAATACCTACCTACATACTCTTGGGTATTTTATTTATATATACGTACACCAATTTGTATATGTATTTTAAATTATATTAACACCGGATATAGGTATTTAATGAACTATGCATTTCAATTAATGTATTCAATTTTTGGTTGGTTTTTGTGCTTGTGTATATAAGATAATTTTAAAGCCGATTATTTTTAGTATATATATATATCATTTGAATTCATCTTCGTTATATTGATTGGAAATATCAACTATATATAGATCATACCAAAAGAGGACATGCTTCTAATTTGTAGAAAAAACCTAATCAAAACATTTTGGTTACCCGTTAATCCATCGTTTAACTGGATTTTATAGAAAACGCATACCAACGATTTGGTTTAGTGCCAAAAATCTGCCTATTGTTTATTGTCACGGTTTGCTAATCAGTTGTTTTTTTTACGGTGTCGGTAATTATCCCTTTTACGATCAAATGAATGTGTTTGAATTTGTAATAAAAATATTTACATTTATTTACATAAAAATTGACAGAGATCAATTCAATATAGGGTTAAATTTCAATATAATACATTAACACCATTTTAACAAACATTTTTAAACATTCTGATACTCAAGGGGTAATCAATCGATCGTAAAATTGCAATGGAAAAGTTTTAACATTCGCAAAAAAAAAACCTTAACGGATACGATCTCTTTCGGGTCGTAACCAAATCAATGGTTTTAGAAGATAATCCCCCTAATGTCCTAGTGAAAGTCTTTTTATCCTTTTTATCCAGATTTTCTATCAGTAACTCAGTCAAAAAAAAAAAAAACGATAAATTGTCAAAATTAAATAATATTATCTCACCGCATCTTTTAACACATCTCTAAGTACAGTATATTTTTTCAATTTCCAATTCTATTCAAACTTTCTATATCCTGTAATTTAATTTTTGCAATTATAATATATCATAAAATATAACGAAAATTGTGGGCCGTAAATAAAAAAATATAAATTTATAATTAAGGATTACAATGAAATTATATTTTTATTTTTATCTTTATAAAACATTTTCTGTTAATTAATTTTCAAAGTCCATATATATTCTTTTTTAAAAAATTTAAATATAGAACTTATTAAAGTTTTAACTCCTACGTAATAAATTGAGCTAGATTTATAAGTATAACATATATAGCTCTTTTGTCTATTAAGATAAAATACTAATTAGATACTCCTCATCCCTATAGTATATATATATAGGAAAACTTTTTCAACTATAAATATACAAAATACGGTGACTATATATATGTGTATATATATGAGAAAAACGGAAAAACATCAAAAGAAATATATATATATACTTGATTTCTGTTATCATTATTTTAGTTCAATTTTATGTAAATGTGTCTTATCATCATATATACAAAAAAAAAACATTCATCGCATCCATTCCATATTTAAATTTATCATAATTTAAAAATCTTTAAATGATACAAATAACATATATATATATATATATATGATGATAAATATATTACACTATATATATGGTTTTGTTGTTTGATTCATCATTTCGTTGCTTTTTTTTTCCTCCTTATTATAAATATTATTGTATATAGTTACACATATAGTTTTTTTTTTAATAAACTAATTTCTATAATATATTCATCCATAATACTTATATATTTACATACACTACTTTTATATAAAGTTTGATTATAGATGAACAAATGTGAAAGAAAGTTTTATAATAATAATTTGTATATATCTATATGGATATATGGAATAGACATATCGACATTTTATATATGATGTATATAGAATTTTCTATTTTTTCTATATGGGTATATATATATATATAATATATCACAACATTAAGTGTAATTGATAGAACGTTTGCATCTCATTAAATAAAATGAAATGTGAATATATGTGCATATGCATCATCGCATATCATAATAAATAGTGAACACTATATGTATATATGATATATATGGAATAAAATTTAATGATAATAATAATAATGCATGTATGTATGTATATACACTATTAGATCTTATACACATATCGCATTTTATTATATATACATATATATGACTGATTGTGAGTATCTGCGACTATATATGGCATGAATAAATGTGAATAATAAAAATATTTTAAGAGGAATGAATAAATTCCTATATATATATATATTTATTTATATATATGGGCCTATTTGTTGTTGTATAATCATATATAATCTTTATGCTCTATTTGTTTGTTATTATATGTTTATATATGCACAACAAACATCATAAACTATATGGCGTGTGGTTTTTGAATGTGAATAATTCTTCTTATTTGTCTATATGACAGCAGTCAGGTCTCTGAACGGAGTTTTCAGAAAAGAAGATATCAAAACGATTCAAATTCAAAGAATTCACCGTATAAATATAATGAAAATTTACCAAATAAACAACCGTTGTCAAAGATATAAAAGCGAAATATGCAAACAATATATAAACCGAAAGTTATTCTAAAATACGAGCGTTCTTTTGTGAAAAATCCTTAATGATTTTATGTTCATAAATTCTATTCTCAATTGAAGCCATTATATTTTAGTAATAAATAGAAAAACCAGTCGGTTTTTATTATCAAAAAGATAAAATTTTCTTTTATTGATTTCCTAACATGAATATTTTTTGTTATGCATTTTCCACAATTTCATACTTTTAATAACTTCTTAAAAAGAAAATCTTATAATTATGTATATGAAAATGTGTGAATATTAACATGTTTGTGAATATATATAGATATGTTTATATATGATATATATGATGCTGCTCATTATTGACAAATATATTAAAACACTTTACATATATATATAAAATGTTGACACTTTCATATATATGCTCGCGTGTTTCAACAAAAACGTGCAATTGAAACTAACATTAAAGTCATATCAGTCAGATGCAGATGCAGATATATATATATATATATATTGTGTTATATTATATAAAAATCATATGGCGTTGCTATATATATATAATATATAGTTTATATGACTTATGCGCCTATGTACATATATCTGTGCATCTATGATTCTAACTTATAGGAAATGCATTCATTAAAATCTTCATATATACAATACAATTGTACAATCAATTCACAAATTCTCTGTACCATATACGATTTCTGAAAGAACTTAATTGTAATTATATTAAAAATTTTCCCACAAATACTTTCTTCTTTATCCCATAAATCTACTTTCAATTTTCAGGTACCTTTTGAATACATTATGAATACTTCCCCGCATACATCACTGAATTCCCTAAATATGGGTTTTCTTAACGTCTAATTTTCCAATCAGTTTTTTTCTGATTATATGTTTTATATATACTAACAATTAGTTAGATCTTTGAAATACTTTATAATTCTTCAATAACAGATCCAATAATCCACTGAATTTCATCCACACACATAAAATCACTAAGCTATGATTTCTATTTGTTAAATTAGCTCTAATTTAATATCTTCTTTTATATACAATTTGTTTTTAATATATATCATAACATCTGAATATCGTTCAAAAACTATTTTTATTCAGTGTATATTAAAAAAAAAATAAAACGAGTGAACAATTTTTAATGTTAGATCGTAAATTATATGTCGTTGAACTCGCATTTCTTCTAAATTATTCATTCATTCATTCATTCATTCAATGGATAATAAATTTATATATATATGCATTAGAGATGCACCTATTTTCATATATACAGTGTTTTTTTTTTCTTTTCTTTTTCTATTTGCATTTCGATTTTATATATTAAAAAGAATATTAGAAAAATATATACGTAGTTTAGATAATGTAATATTTCCATGTTAATGCGGTACATTATCATAAGAATACAATGGTGTTGTTTCTTATTCTTTTGAAATTTCATTTATTTTCTTAAATGTTTACCTTTATATAATCAAAATATATGCATTTAGTATATCGATCGGTGGGAAAATAAACGTATATATATACAGGAAAATAAACGTATATAAATGGATCAATGAAAGTGCATTATTTGAATAGTATATCCCGTTGTGTATAGTGATTCATTCATATATTTGATCATTATATTGATTATTCGATGTTAAGACCCGCGATGTTTGGCGATAGGGACTATATCTTTATTACGTTTGTAAATCATCATTAATAATATCGCAATCGTAACATTATTACGTCAAAGAGACATGAGATTATCACTTATATCTTTTCTATATATATACATATATTTCTAACACATTACAAAGATCAATATGTTTAGGAAAATTAATCAAACTATAACCTGGATAATTTCATATTAAACATATATACAAGTATATATGTATATCCATTAAAATAGAAAAACAACATTGAATCAATACAATTTATACCAAATCTTTATTTTCACTATTCAATTATTTGATTGTTTTCGTCGTATATACATACGTTGTTTGATATCTAAAAACCCAAATGTATATATTTGTATAGACTCTATATGAATCTGGGTTTTCCTATATCCGAAATTAAATTGAAGATACATATTATAGATATTATAAGCATTTCTGGCTATAATACTTTTATATCCACATATATATATATTCAATATTCACATTGTATCATATATATATATTTAACAATGTTATAACCCAAATATATATAATTATATAAAAAAAAAGGTGATATACCAACCCTATATATATATATACGTTCTTATGTGCATATAAAAATCTATTTATGTTTATATATGTGAAATTCCTATCATAAATTGAATAAATATATTCGAATATATATGCTATGTGTGGTAATGTGTATATGTTTGTATGTAAAAGATGATCTAAATTGATATGATGTGCTTCATCTTTTCATATATAGACATTTTATACATATATATTTATTCTTTGTACTTTCAATATATGTATATTCTTATTTTGATATATATATTACAAAAATTTTAGGAACTTATATGGAAAATATTGTATCGATAATATTTTTTTTTTTCATTAAAACGATGAGAAATACAAATGAAAATTAATCTAATTAATAATAGTATTAGAATTAATTCTTGAAATATTCAATTTGTTGTTATATTCCAATCATAACGGCATAGCCATCCGCATCCCAATTTCTATCGTATTGAAATTATACTTTCTTGATTTATATTTCTAAATAGATTAATTAATTAATCTGAAATTAACAAATATTCGGGAATCATTCATTCCTTTATCAGTTGCGTGATGGAGAATCTCCTAATTTCAATAAAAATTTCAATGTAATATAGTTTTTGACTATTGACTATATTGTGAATAAATTCTAATAAAAATATCACTTCCAAACTCAAATTAATCTTTTTATTTTTTTAAATGCAACCGATTCATAATAGATTCGTTGTATACCAAATCATTTTACTGCTTAAAGTATGAGAATGATCTGAAAATATATAATTATATCCTTGTATATATACACAACACTCTTGTATAATATAAAACCTATGTAAACCATCGATTATAGCTTATGTAGCATATATATATACATACAATATTATTATATACAATAATATTATTGACAATTCTACAAAAATAAAAAAAAAAAAAAATTTGTATATTTATTAGGTATTTTATTTTTTATTTTTTACATCTATTTTTCCATTCATTTTTAAATTGATTGCCTTAATGTTATTTCGATTACCCAAAATATATATTACCAAAAGAAAGAAAAAAAAAAGTGGTATATTATATACACTCTGAAAAAAAAATTTTCTGCGATATTAGCAAAAATGGGATATGCTTACAGGAGAAGTTCTGCCTAATTTGCGAATATAATATTTTGGAAAATCTGTAATAACTCATAAACCAATGAATGAATCGGACTGAATATTTGCATTCTTATGTTTTAAGGGACGCTGAATCCAAATAAATTGGTTTCAAACCGATTCATCTATTGGTTTGTCTGGCTGAAACCAATTTATTCGGATTCAGTGCCCCTTAAAACATAAGAATGCAAATTTTCATCCCGATTTTTCCATTTTTTTATCAGTGCATACACAAAATATATTCATTTAATTTATACCGAAAAATAAAACCTATATATATAAAGTTTTATTTACGTAAAAAAAAATAAATACATATATAACATACCCCAATATATAAACTGTGTGTTCCAAATATATATGCTTTTATACTAAAAATACATTTATATTTGGATATGGTGCTAAAATTTGCACCATTTTTTTGGGGGTAAATCGGAAATAAAATCGTGAACCAATAAATTAGGTGATTTACTTTATTCATATATATCTATCTAATATATATAAAATGAAAATAAATAAATCGAAGAAATGTTTTACAAAAATGGTGCGGTAAATAGATAATAGTATTTATATTTTCTTTTTTTTTTCTTTTTAGTATAAATATTGATATTATTGCTTGCAATATCCAATATATACATTAACGAAAATATATATAGTAGGGGTATGAGTTTTGTTTTCTAAATATATATTCATATCAATATTATATATGAATTTAATTACAATTAATTCATTAATGCTATATATTCAGATTGTATAGTTTTTCGTTTACATTTGAATATTTGAGTACTTTAAAAGAATTTCCTATCAGCTATACTTATATTTATACTGTCTGAAATTCTGCTGAAAGGGACGATTGGAATCAAAAAAACATTCAACCATCGTCACATTTAAACATTCAAATGAACAACGAATAAAATAAAAATTATCCTATAAATATATATATAATTTTGTATAAGAAGAAAAAAGAAAAAAAAAAGGGAATAGAAAAAATACTGTATAGGAAATATATAATAAAACAAAATATCTACTATAATAATATGTATATCTATTTTGCTGCATGCAAATATATTTATATAAATATATATTCTATATAGAAAAGAAAATGGAATAAAATAAACATTCTGAAAAGACAAATTTATAGCCAAAAATTTGAATATTTTTACTATTTTCTTTTTATTTTTATTTATTTTTTATTCTAATTTAACTTATATATATATTATTTTATTTTTTTCTTATATATATTTCAGTATCATAGTATCATCTATATATTTGCATATATGCATATATATTATGCTGAAATCCAATGAATCCAACGTACAACCACCGCCGCCAAGAAAAGTATCAGCTGCGTGAAAATCAAGTCTCAGCAGGAATATTTTGCAAAAAAAAAAAATAAAAAATATAACAATATCTCTAGATTTTAGAAGATGTATATTTTTTCTTTTTTTTATAAAAACAGTATGAGTTTTTATGTGTGTGTTTTTTCTTTATAAAAACCAAATGCAATAAATAATAAAACTAACCGCATAATATAATATAAATGATATTTTATGACAACCAAATATATTTGAAAATAATAAATAATTTTTTTTTTATTTTTTAACAATCAACATAAAATCATCAATATAAAGTTGTCAGTTTCATGTCATCATCATCATAATAATAATATACAATCGTCATCAAAGCGGCAACGAATCAATATACAATATTTTTATATTTAGATAAAAAATAAAAGTTTATCATAAATTCAGTGGAAATTCAACGATTATAAAAAGATTTCTTGGATTAACTAAAAGCACAATGTGTTTTATCAACAACCAAAAAATATATTTGCTAAATTATCCTTGAATATAAATTAATATTTATATATAATGTGAATGATATATTTGTATATATATATATATAAAAAAAAATAAACCCAATTGTCGTCATACAAATAAATCCATTTGTGGTTCCATTTTCGCCCATCATTCATAAATTGATTTAAAAGTTCTGCTCTTTTAAAATAAAATGAATAAAGTTGTTCTTACACATAAATATTGTTGTTTATTTGTATCATTATTGTTATTGTTATTTAATTGTTTTATTAAAATATATGATAATCAAAAATAAATATACGCAGAATAATAGAATACAATTTATTAAAGTGTGAAAAAATTAAAAAGTAATTAAAAAATTCTAAATTATGAGTTAAAAAAAAAATCATATATGTGTTAAACAAATTTTTTTTTTTAAAATAATGTGTTTTTTTTTTGTCTTCTTGTTTTAAGAAGTTTTAATTTTCTTCTTTATTTTTCTATTGTATTGTAAATATTAAAGTGTTTGTTTTTTTTTGTTCATAAGGACCTATCGTTGTCCTTTTTTACGATTTTTAATACATCCGAAATATATTCGTATATGTAACGAAATAAATAACATTTTGCAAATACAAAATGACACGTTCACGAATCCATAAACATCAAAAAATGTCATCGAAAATGGCATCAGCACCAATTAGAAGTTGGAGTATCATTTTTAAATTGTTAACATACATTTTGGAAATAATATTTTTTGTAAATTTTGTCAATTGTACGATATGGCAGGAAAATGTACGACCAAAACTTTATGTTGAATCAGGTAAGTTGATTTTTTAAATATTTATACTATAAGATATATACAGAATTATTCATTAATTTATGTTAAGTTATACATTTTTTTAATGAAGGTTAAAAGTAATTTAACTTAAAAACAAGATTTTCTCCTCAAACTAATTGCTATATTATGTGAAATATTCATTGAATTGATTCTAATCTGTATATATTAGAAAAGCTTGTCCAAAAACGGACAAAGTTCACAAGTTATTCGAATAATGACCAAACTAATAATGTCAATTTAATAAAATAACTAGGATATACTTTTCCAACCACTAGATCTGCAGTTCTATAGGTCAATAAAAAAGCTAACAATCATAATCAAATGAATTAAGATGGTGTTAGCCTGCTTCTTGCCTGCCGTTCTGTTGCAATAGACTTGATATAAAATGACTAAAAATTATACAGAATCTCTTTTAGAAAATTATACAGAATTTCGTTTAAAAAATTACAGGGAATTTCCTTCAGAATATCTCATACAAAAGTTTAAGTTTCATAATCATATATAAAATTTAAATTTCGCATATAAACATTATATCTAATTAAAATATATGATGTAAATGCCAATGTTGCAATATTATATATAGAATATAATTTTCTTTATTAAATTTCATATTTCAAAACGGAAAACTGTATATTATATACTTGTCTCATGCTTCTTTATCTATTATATACAATACAGTTTGTAATAATAATGTAATAATTTTCACAGAATATAAACTATATAATATTTATCGTTTGATAGGTCAAATATTTTATCTACATATATACAATTTTTCTTTTATTTTCCTATATACGTTACGTATGACACATTTATTTTTTCTAGCATTTTTTTTTTAAATTTCTTGAAAATATTTTAAAATTTATCGCACGAAAGCCAATTTAATATTTTCAATATATACATATATTTATCAGTGAATCAATTACAAATCACTGAAACACATATCAATGTCATATATCTTAACAATTGCATCATATCATATATATATGTATATGTATAATGTAATAACTTCAATTTTATGTTTTATAAATTTATGTATATCAATAAATATATAGTCAAATATGTTCTTTAGTTTCATTTTTTTCCTTTAAATTTAGATTTTTTTTTCTATGTTCTTTTTATCATATTCATCATTTAGACATTTTCAATAAAAAAAAATATAAATTTACTATATATAGTACATATCTTATGTATCAATTTGAAGAAAGTTTTCTATATCGGAAAATTATATCTATATATATCATACATATAGTTAGTACATATGGAATGAGTATATATGTATATATACATGAATGCATAAATAACTTTTTAACCTTTTCTTTTATTCATGTTATAAACTTTTCTATATATAAAATGCTTATATGAAAAAAAAGTTGTATATACAATTTGGGTTTTCGTTTTGAACAAAATATTATTAGAAATAGTATCATATTTAATTGTAGAACTTATTATTCGTTTTATTTACAATAACGATTTTCTCATATATGTATATATAATATATATTTAGATTTCAGGATATTAGGTATATATATATATAGAAATAAAAATACTCTCCTTTTTTTTCTGTTTGAAAAAAGTTGTCTTTATAATGAATAGCTATAGAGAAATATAATGAATAGAAAAACTTAGATTGAATGTAAAATGCAAGAAAGTTCTATGTATAAAAGGATATCCGTGAAAAAGTCAATTGTATTTATACAATACAAAATATATTTATGTGTGCATTTCGTATTCATTCATCACATATATATTATTTTCTAAATAGAATTTATACTGATATATATATACAGATGTAAAGTTCTTTCATTTTCTAAACATTTATATATAAAATATTTATAAAAAAATAATTGACAACACTATTCGCCATTCCGGAATTTATCATATTTTAAATTTAAAGTTCATCTCATTACATGAATTTTTTCAATCCGCATTCTGATGGAAATTGCAGTCTCCTGTCATAAAATTATGATTACATTTTTTATATACGCATTGTATTTTATAAAATTTAATCAACTTTCCGATTTGGATTTAGAATAACCCAAAATAAAATTGCTGATAAACATCCTGTAATGGTATATATAGAGGTGTGGAATAAATATGAAATTTCCCAAAAATATATACTCTTTTTATATAGGATAAATATAAAATGTTGTACGTTTCAACAAATTTAATAGATATATTTATATGTATATATATATAGTAAGAATAATGGTAATATCTATTTGTAATATGTATTCTTCGGATTATATTTATTAATATAATACAAAACTAACTATATAATGTACGATGTACGGATGACATGGCAAATTTCTTGCATATATATATATATATAAAACAAAAATTCATTATACAAAATGTATAATATAATATATGAAAAATATTGTAGATGTTGAAAATAAAAAAAAAAATAGCATATCCAAGCAAGAAAAAGGGATAATGAAATTAATACACATACCAATTTTGCTTTTTTTTTATTAATCAATATTAAGTATATATTTATTATTTATATACGCTACGTATATAAAATGTTTGGTATAGTTTTGTATATATACTCGCACGTTTATATTTAACGTTATGTTTTTTAACAAAAACGAAATACAAATTGATGAAAATTAGGTTACAAAAATAGTTATTATAAATATATATGTAGGTGGTTGTAATTTTTTTTATTCTAATATTTTTTAATTTAATTAATATATTTGCAACACACTAACAATAAACTAATTGTTTGTTTGTTGTGTTGATATCCATTGCCCAGTTCGTTTATTTAATAATTTATTTTTATAGATTTTCATTCTTTTACAATTTTCCATAGCAAATAAAATGGTTTCCATATACATCAAATGAAAGCCTAGGAGTTTTTAAAATTCAATTTACAATTTTTAATAATATATTTGCATAATTAAACTATTGTAATTTAACAGCTTTAGTATGGTTACCAAGACAATTGTGTTTGATAATGTTTAATTTGGTTTGGAAATGGGTTATTTTTTTGTAAATACGTTAATGATCTCATTGTTTTGGTTAAATTTTCATATAATTATTAAGAATTTTCTTTATGTTTTCTATATAACTATATATTTAATTTCAAGTTCACCAAAAATTATAAAATTATGAAAATTTAATCTTGAAATCGTTGAAGTTTAAATAAATGTATAATGTATATATAAATAAATATTTATGGATTAGATCACTTCCTCTTATACTGACAATTATAAATAAATATACATAAATCTTATATCATATATAATATTTGTGTTTTTTTTTTATTATAAAGTGTAGTGAAAATCTTTAAATTCAAAATTAGAATTTTTCCATACAAGTTCAATGATATGTCTTGACCTTTCTCAATATCACATATTTATAAAATTACACTAAATATAAATGTAATGCACATAATTTCGGATATATACATGTAAGTATTATAAATAAATCGAATCAAATATTTGTATTTTAATATATATAGATACATATATATATTGTATATGTTTTGTATATATATGTTATAAGAGATCTTTCATATTTATTTTTTTTTCTTATTTAATGCACTTAAAAGATTATATAAAATGAAATAAGTTCTTCAGCGCGCTGCTGTGTCTGATGCGTTATATCGTTGTATTTATATACACAAAACAACTATATGTTTAGTACATCTTGTATATATTTATATATACTATATCAACAACGCGCGAGATATATATATGGAGTAATATCAGTAGAATATCAGTCAATGTAATAAACGAATAAATGTTTGTTTGTCACTCCATTTTATATATAATATATATACATATATATATATATATATATTATACATATATATATATATTATACAATACATATATTTATGTGCTTTATAAATATTATATACATATATGCAATGATGCAATGTATATATAGATAAATTTGTAGAGATTTTAAATATCTATTCTACATATATAGAATATTATACATGATCTTTATTTATATACAATATAAATTTATATTACATTTATACTTATTTATACATGAAATATTTAGAGTATATATATAGAAACAGCTCAAAACTACTTTAAAAATAAAATTTTGCATAAATAAATTTACATTTACGTATTATATTTATATATACATTATACATACATAAATATGTAAATGCTTTTGACAAATATATTCACTTTCTATTTTATATTTATCTATATAGAATTTATATTTATTATATTATATTATATTATATGTAATTACACAAATAATAAAATTATCATCGTACATCATTTAATCATATAATAGCATGTCTTTTTTTTTTTTTTGCTATATACATAAGTTCTGTTGTTTACTTGACTTATGCACTCTTTATTAACAAGTATAATAATAATAATAATATATATGTGATAGAAATACTTAAACAAAAAAGGGCGTCGTCTTCATCGTCTATATATGACATATTTATTATACTTTTGAATTTGATCAACAAATCCATTTATATTCATGTTAAATTTTGTGGAAAACATAATTTAAAAGAAAAAAAGAACAGATCTGTTTTTCAAAACAATGAAAAATTACATATTGATGGATATAATTGTAATGGTAATAAAAGAAATCAATGGAAAATTTTTAATTTGTCTTTTATCAATCCAGGTTATTTGAACATTTTCAGTCCATCTGTCCATAAGTAAAGTTCTAGTTTAACAATTCTGCACTGTTAAGGAACGAAGTTATCACAAATACTGAAAAGTTCTATTTTCAAAAAATACTATGCTGATGATATATATACTTTTAAATTGTATATTTATTACATTTCTATATACCATATACTATAGTTACTGCTTTAATCTGAACACATTTCTATATATATATATATATGTAAATAAGAAAATATATTAAATTATCTTTTAAAACGTTGTATGGTTGTATATAAATATAGATAGATATATAAAAACGAAATTATCTTAATGATGGTAAAAGAAAAAAGGAAATTCATTAATTTGAAGTAATTTTATTGGAATAAAAAAGTTTTTTCAAGTTAAAAAATAAGAGATAAGTAAATTAAATTTTTTATATAAATAGAATTGCATAATTGAAAAATATGTCTTTTTTTTTATTAACAGAAACATATCTATCTGTTGGTCAAAGAGTATGAATTTAAGAACTTAAGTTTCTGTGTGATGTAGTTGATAAAAAAAAATCTAATTCTAAACGTTTGAAGGTTCGGGTTCTGATCATACGGAGTACCATTTTATATGAATAAATAAGTTGATTTTTGGATAATTGACATAAAATCTTTTATAGAATATTAACTAACCTATTTCAAAAATGAATTATAGAATATTGAACTGTATTTTATAGCCGAAGAATAAATACTTTTTTTAATAAATATATCTATACAATTAAAAACATATTATTGTGTTCTTTATTAGCCTTTTTAAAAAATTCTCATACATTTCGCGCAATCATCATCATAAGAATGCAATTTTGAAAAACTGTTTGTTATTTTTTTTTTGTAAATTCTTAAGCCCCCCCTCGTATTTAAATTATCGCACCAATAGAACTAATTTCAACATAATAATAATAATAATAATAGTAAAATAAAAATACACCATTAAAATGTTATAATAAAATTACAATTAAACATCTATTTTTTTTTGTATTATAATTGCATAAAGTATGAAATTATAAAATGAAAGCTTTTGTCGTTCTACAAACTATATTTTATACACAATTATGAATTATATAAGGCACATCTGATGTTATACATTGCAATTCACATACATAAAACTCAATAATATTTTTCTTGAAAAAAAAAATAAAAAATGGTTTGTTTCGTTTAAAAAAAAAAGAAAAAATAAATTTTTTATTTTTATACATATATCATTTATATAAATTTATATATCATTTCAGTGCAATGACAGAAAAGAAAAAAAAAATAATGTCAGAATCATATATTTATATCTGTATAATTTCATTCATAAATATTATACATCGCTCTATTGTTTGTACATTATATAGTTGTGTTTATATACTTTAAAATACACTTTTTTTATTTATATGTATATATTATATATACATAAATAAATATAAAATATTTTTCTTTCATTTCTGAAATTCATCTATAATGTACAATAAAACATATATACATACAGGCAGTGTCTTCTAAATACAATCATTTTTTTAGAAAATTCATAATATAGAGATGATGAATGGAATATTTAATTGATTTGAATTGAATTGTAATGAACCATATTTTTTTTTGACAATATAAATTTTCTTCAAATACTTTGAGGAATGAGAAGCTAGTCGATTAACATATATTGCCATCCATTTGACAAAAGATGTTTTCGTCGTTACAGAATAAAAACAATAATCTTTTAACACCCGAAATGGTTATTTGAATTTATTGGAGTATATAAAATACATATTGTTATGTACCATAGATATATAATTGTTTTAATTTTATTCTATTCCAATATTGTGTTTATCTATATCTATATATGGTAAATAACTTTATGTCTGCAATCCTTAATATATTGAATTCTATTTATCATTTTTAACGGGGGGGTTAATCCAAAAATATTTGAATGAAAATAATCTTTCGAAAAGTATGCGATAATATTTGTAAGACGCTGTACTATATGTATATTTATATATATATATAGATATGTTCTATTTGTCTTTTCCTGATAGATATTAAACGATAAATTATGCCTTGAAGGTTTAACATTCGTATTCATATATTTATATATATATATATATGATGTATTCATATCCGTACGCTTATACGCGTACATATCTATATATATATATATATATTCATATATATGCTATATATTATTTGTGATTAAACATATGAAACAGGATATTTTATATACACAAAGATATATATGTATATATACATGAAGGATTCAGGACTTTAATATATATAACTTTTATACTTTTCGCATATATAAATGCACATATACATATATACACAATCGCAATATAATCAGATATACATATGATTTGAGTTATTTATATATATATGATGTTCAATGTTCATATGTGTTCATTCATTCATATATATATATATATATATTCATCTTTTTTATGTCAACTTATATGTAATCATATATAAATTATTATGCCACAGATCGTAAAGACAAACGCAAATAATAAATTTAATAATTATTTTTATTTGATTTATAGTTTTATATATATATTTATTATGGTTTGGTTTATTTTATATAAACAA
Source organism: Dilophus febrilis (assembly GCA_958336335.1). NCBI lineage: Eukaryota > Metazoa > Arthropoda > Insecta > Diptera > Bibionidae > Dilophus > Dilophus febrilis. Next base: position 37,302,845 of record OY284471.1, read on the forward strand.
TATATATTATATACCAAAAAAGACTTTCCCGCATATGTTACTTATATTTATAAATATTAATGTATAGCGGGGATTTATGAAAGTATAAAAATTAACCTTTTTTTCATATATACATACATACATACATATATATTATTTGCGTACATATAATTATAATAAGTACCTAATAATATTAATATCGCATTAGCACCATCAATCGCATGAAAATGTTCACACAATAAATGTAACAAATTTCGATATAGATCCATTACTATATATGTATGGAATATTTTTTGTTTAATTAACCCTTATAGTGATACTGTTTAAATTAAATTTGAAGATATTATAAATAAACATCACATTTTTTTTATTATAAAAGTAATATCTATGCATGGGAAAATATGCAACGTTGTGTGAAAATTCAGACTTGAAAATAACCGTTGAAAACACACAAAATATATTTTATGTCTTCAGTGTAGGATTCGAACCCGCACGTCCCAAAAAATTTTAAGAATTTTAAATTGGATTTTTTATCAACTATACAACAGAGCCTATGTACATAAATACAAAATATTCCCAATTATCCTCTATTTTGTTATGTCGATGCAAGTCTATTATTTGTTAGCAAAAAAAAAACGCAAATGAATAGATCTATAATTAATAAAAAACATAATCGTATTATGTAAACACATTTTACTTTTATATTCTATCTGAATAGAATATTCAATATATATATATATAGAACATATACGCAACGAGATAACAAAAAAAAAACTTTTAATTAAACAATTAATTAACAATGTATAATATAATATGGCTACTGCAGGAACGGTTCAAACGTGTATAGAAATATTTATTCAAATGTGTTTCGTCTATATATATGTATAACAATTTCTATATCACATATATAAAATAAATAGAACAACTGATTATATTGAATACAATACACATTGTATTATATATATATACGATTTCAATCAAATTATTAAATTTATTCAAAATGTCATTAACCTTTCTATATAACATACATTTTATATGTTTGTATAATAATGGCATAAATAGTCGAATGTTGTATTATTGTATAATTATAATTGTGTAAAATTTTGTATTATTTATTATGTATACAAAAACACCAATCTCATACGATTTACGCGGTAGATACTTTCTTTCTTTTTTTTTCTCTGCGTATAGAAAAAAAACTACATAATTTTCACAATAATATTTTTGGGCAAAATTCCACACAATTCCCAATTTTTCATTAAATAAAATCATCATTTTATAAAAATTCAAAACTGTACGTTCGCGTATATCTTATTCCCAAGTATATACCGTGTACATCGATACATGACTGTATTATATTAAAATTTATCATCAACAAATACAAATTACACTTATATATATATATACCCGGTAGATACTTGCTATATATATATATATATATATATATATATGAAAATGTGAATTAATTATACATATATATATGAAATATACATAATTTTGCGACATATAAAATAATAACAATTAAAAGGGCGTGTGTATGTATAAATATAAATATATATTATTTTGCTATATATATATATACATTATAAATTAAACAACAAAGAATGAATATTGTAGAATAGAACCTATTATATATATGCGTATATTATTTATATATATATATATATATATATATATATATATATAGTATATGAATTTTATTTTATATTATATTACAGAATGAACATGACATTATATATATTTTTCATGTTCAAATATAATTAGTTCTACCGCATATATTAATTAGTTTAATCTGTAAGAAAAGAAATTATCTTGTCGTTATAATCTCGCGCTGTCTGTTTTTTTGTATATAAATTGTTTATATTTGTATATAACTGTGTATGTATGAATTAACAAGAAAAAAAAACTAATTTCTTTTTTTTGCATCATGAACAATTGAAAATATAATAATTTTTAATATATACGCGTGGGGGGTAAACAAACAATAATAAATCTAAATTATATAACTGAAAATATTATATTCATTGACTATATGAAAACGATGGAAAATTTATATAACTGAATGTTTAATTTAGAAAAATGTTTTTTATTTTTTTTTCTCCTAGTATAAATGGTGAAGTTTTGCAATGGAATTAAATCGGAGAATGCCTTTACATTTGAGGCTCTGATTAAATTAAAAATTCGCAATTCCCAAATATCCAAAGGAAACATTTTGCCGTTAATATATAATGAAGTAATCGCCTTGTTATATTCAGTTAGCCAGTCTATTGAATCAGTTTTATATACTTTTAGTCACTTCAAAACAGTTTATAGATATATTAATAAAATTGTATTGAAAATACCTTTTAAATTAACATTCTAAATCCATAATTGGAAATATATGTAATCCTTTCGCAATATACAAAATATATATAAGATTATTCCTAGTGTTAAAAAATTGATTCGCAAATCGAAAAATGAAAATCCTCAACTGTATATAATATCCATGTATAATTTAGATATAGATACACGTATTCTATATCATCATGTATAGAATAGGTATAAATATTTTGATATTGTCCATTAATTTTGATATCACAGATGTTTATCAATTTTCAAATTGTATTGTTTTCGCACATTTTGATTATAATATTGTAATAATGCTATATACAAAAATATATGCGGAATATAGTTATATGAAAACAAATAAGATGAAATGAAAAAAAAAAAAGAAAAGGATTTTTGAATGGATTTCATATATGATCGTTTTCATTGTGTGAATCTAAACCGCATGTATATATATATGTAATATAATATGATAACCGCAATTGTTGTTGGTTTTGTTATGATATTGTTACAAATATATATTTAATCTAAATTGAGATTTGTATTTTTATAGCATACGTTTTCTTTTTCTCGTTTCGTTTTTGTTGTTGTACGGTACGGTGGTGGTATGGTTAAGGAATTCTTTTGTGAAAAATTTTATTTTGTATAATCGCATCCATTTCGTTTTATCTGTATATATTGTATATATATATATAGAAAGTAACATTCACACAGTTACTTGTTTATCGTAGAGATATCTTTAAATGATGCATTTATTTTTATATTTTAGATAATAAAAATTGTGAATATGACATTGTGTTTTATGAATATCAATTAGATTAGCTTATTTGTGTTTATTTTTATGGTATATTATTATACATTTATGTACTTATTGTATTGTTGAATCGGTATTTAATTTCTTGTGACTATATATTTATATATACAAACAACAAATATAACTATATAAATAGTTCATTGAAATTGTATTTCCGATATTTGAATTATTTTTACAATATATTGGAATTTCATTTTATATTATTATTATAGTATTATTATTATTAGATCTAAAGTTATTCTATACGATGTATAGAAATTGGTATTATGATATTAAGATTATTTCAGTATTTCAGAATATTGTGATATGAATATTTATGAATTGTGTCTAAAAATAAAACAGGTGTTTTCTAGATAATGATTAAAACACAATCGTTTTGAAGAAACCAAATGGTTGAATCTAAATATTCGATAAAGCTCCTTCAATGTGAAATAAAAGAGGTAAATTAAAAAAAACATGAAATACTTTTAGAAAGAATTTAAAGTATATCACATTATAATAAGTCTTTTTTAGGTCCCTACTAATATATATATAGGTAATGTTTTATTGTTACTTACTTAAAAATAATTTTTTTTTAAAACTCTCTTCATTTTCCAATTTGTGCTTTATTGTTCAATGCAATATTTTTATTTGAAAATTTACTTATTAATTTCTTTTATATATATATAGGAATCTTTATTTCTTTTTTTTTCTTTTTTTAGAAAATTTAATTTCCTATATATTCTTCTTTATACTTTTAAAACGCAATGAATTGTGTGTGTATTTTATTCCATCTCTTTATACGGTTATTTATTTCATTTTTTTTTGTAATTTATAAGCTCGCTATTGTATAATAAAAAAAATATTAAAAGTAAAAAATCACAACACAAATATGTTTTGTATATAGAAATAAAATATATATATATATAGAGAATGTTGAGAAAAAATTACATATATTTTTTTTTTTTTTAATATTAACGCCAATATAAAAAATATATATAATAAATTGTGATAATAAATACGTTCAAATACCAATAATAAATAATGATATGGTCTCCATTTATTTTCTTTTCAGAGCTTTTATTTTTTTTTATAATTTCCTTTTCTTTTTATATATATATTATTAATGTATACAAAATATATATATATATGCGGTTATATATATATATATGTATATATATATATATATACAATTTATTTTATTTTCTCAAAAGATCTAAAAATAATAAACTTATTATAATACATACAACATACATATATGAATCCTTAAATATATGTATATAGTCACATTTTTATTTCGTTCTGTTCTGTATATATACTGAAATATATGGGTATGTTTTATAGAAATATATACAATAACTCAAATGACACAAAAATAAAATAAAGCGAACTAAAAGAACCTAAAAAAAAAAAAAAAAAAAAACTTTTCCTTTTTTTTTTCATGATGGCGGAAAGAAAAATACAAAACACACGCACACGCTTTTTATATATATACACTTTTAACTATATATTCTGTCCCCATTGTTACAGAAAAGCAGATATATATATATATGTATAAATAGTTTATAGCAGTTACAATCATATATATATAAAATATATAATGATGATTATCCTCTATGCTATAAGCTATATATATTTAAACATTTTGTATTTGTATATTTTCATTCCTCATATATCTGCACTCTGCGTTAACCAAAATTTTATATAGCTGATGTATAACTATTTTATTGTTCTTTTTATCAGGTGCATATTTATGAAAACAAAACAGAAAAGGTCCTTTAAATATACTAAAAAGTCTTAATTTTATATTTTTTTTACTACTTTTAAATGTAAACTCTTATCTTCTCTCTGTATATATATCTTATAGATTTACATACATTAAATTTTATTATATAACAGTTTTAACAAAAATAAAAACGTGAATTATTTTTAAAGCATTTAAGACTTTTTAGAAATCTTTCATTTATACCTTTTTTTTATTTTGAATATTTCCTTATTGCGGATAAACATGTATTATATATATATGATAGGAGTGAGTGTGTATTATTTAAAAATACATTTGAATTTTTTAGTAATATCAATAATCAATAAGGTGTGTTGATTATCAAATAAATAGAAAATTATTGACTATTTCTATATAGGTATATCCATTTGTTGCTTAAGCTCAATCCTTGTTAAGTGTTTTTTTGTTTGCTCTATATCACACGGATTTTTTTTCTTCAAATCATTTATAAATAATGTTATATTCATATTCCACTTGAACAGAATTTTTTAATAGATCTATACAATCATTTCCGTATCAAAAAAAAATCCTTTGACAGTTCAAGAGAATTGATTTTTCCAAATCAAAATAGTCCTTTTTCAAATTGAGTTAAATTTTGGCAATATTTATTCCAGTATACTGTAATGTTTTTGATGTTCACGATCGTATAAGTGGTGCGTAATTAAAATTCATTTAAAATCCGTTTAATTTGATAACTCAAATTAATTTATTATAAAAATATTGTTTATCGTATAGTGAATAATAATTTTCCTATATCATTAAAATTATACAAAATCGTATTTGCGGTTAAATGTCTTTTGGCTAATATATTTTTTTTTATTGAATTGCACACATGCAATAGAAATTTTTTTTTATCGCTTTTTAAGTATTTATGCTATTAACATTTGTAAATGTGTGTAACAAAATCGTGGTAAAGTCCGTTTGATATCTATAGATAGAAAAACCTTTTGAATTCATTCACATATATATACGATATTGTTTTACTATAATATATATGTAAAAATTATATGGAATAATAAATCTATTTGAACTAATCATAAATTATATTGTATATATGTCACCATTAAAACATAAAAGATAATGTTCGTTCTTCTAATTTCCAATATTGGTGTTTTGTGCCTATACTAATTCATCATCTTTCCTCTTCTTATAATATATAAGAAAATATGCTTGCAGAATATCAAACAATAATACCCCTTGTGTTTTTGTATATATGATAAGAGCATGAATGAACTAAACTTTTATATCATTTTATATCATTTTTTATTTTTTTTTTGTATTCCTTCTTTTCAATGGGCGATTATCCTGTATAAAAACTGCGTGCATTTATACGTCAAGTTTTATGTACGTGTTATATATACATATATGAGAAATGCTTGTTTAATATACGGCATTTAGCAAATGATGTTGTATATATTTGCTTTTATATACATAAACTATAAAAAAAATATATTTTTTTTTCTGTGGTTTTTATATGAAGGAATTATTATTATTATTATTATTATTATCGCCTTTTTATTGCATTGTTATGGTAATGTCGTAACTATAAAATATTATGTATATATAAATATTACATGTATGTATTGTATATAGGTATATATCAAAGGAAAATTCATCTACATGGGAATTTACTGTGTTTATTTATATATATATAGGAATACATAAAGATATTATGTATAACAAAACATGGGTAATTGGATGTATAATTTACTACTAAAATATTTACTATACCAATTTTCTTTTAACGCATATATATCTGGTATATTTATATATGAAAATACGCATACATATTATTATATAGATAATATTGTGTAAACAATGTGGCAGGTAGAAAACATATAAGATATGAACCAAAAAAAAAAAAAAAATAAAATAAATACTACCTTAAATTATTATAAAATTTACTCTGTCTGTATATAACAAATATTCGTTCAGGTATAGTAAATATAACCATATACGATACATAAAAAGAAAAGCCTAATATAAGAAAATACACTTTACTCTTCATTATACCAAATTGTGGAATATTTACTAGTGTTAAATTTATGTTTGTTATATATCCTGATATTCTATATTATAATTTATATATTAAGGTTATATCTTTTCATGTGCTTTATTTATACATACAATATATTTATTTTTATTTTCTCATTACAGGTAATTAATTGAATTTAGAATAAAATTTCTTTGAGATATTTTCAATTTCAAAGGTATGTTTTTGTGTTTTTTTCGTGTAATTTTGGTGAGTATATTTTTATAAATTTCGCTTAAAGAAATGTTTATAAAAAAATGTTTAATTTAATATTTTAAAATTGCTTATATACTAATATAATATATGAATATTAGAAAAATCGTGTATATGCAATTATATATATGTAAAGATATACCCTACTTATATATAGTATTTATCTGATCAAAGAATTTATTATAATTTGTGAATAAACGCATATATAGATTTTGTTGTTTTATTTAAAAAAAAAAAACGATTTTCCAGATTTTGTTATGAATACATATCCCGATAATTTGTACCCACAAAATATAAAATTAAATCTGAGATATAACGTTCGTATGGTGTTCAGCTTCGTATATATGGTTTTCTTCGGTAAAATTAAGGAAATCATATACAAAAATTGATTAAATGTACACAGAATTTTAACTGTCCGTCTTTTGCATTTCAAAACCACTTTTTTTTATCATATATATATATATATATATCATTTCAACAATTCAATAAATGGTAACTCCCGGTCCGCTTGAGTATTTCGTTATTTTTCTATAAAATGAGATCATTTTTTTTTTAATCTTAAATTACTAACATTTTTATTGTATCGCATAACAAACATATACGCGCATACAAACAAATTTCTTTTTCATTTTAAATTAATGCCATTAATTGCCAATTACTATATATGTTTTTTTTTTGTTTTCAAATTATGCGTATATTTATTTTTTTTTTTTTTTAATATAGATTCAGTTAATTATTAACACATTTCAATTTAAATTTGTATGTGAATAAAATTTTTTATATAATATTATAAAATTTTTCCCTTTGTTCACATCTTCACAATATATATAGATTTTCTCATATTATTTATATAATTTAACATATGGGGATAATCATAATCATTAAAACCATGGTTTCAATTAAATCCGAACAGCATGATATGTGTTCTATATATATATGTATATAGTCTTTGAAATTACATCGTATAAACACAATATAAAACATGTATTGTTATTACAATTTTTACACATGTAAATATCATATATAATAATCTTATATTGTATAGTAATCAAACCAATTAATGTTTGTTAATCATTTATTAAATATCAAAATGCTTATATTATATATATAGAAATGACTTGAATTAAATCAGTTGGATATATATAAATGAACAAAACCAACACAATTTTTCTATATATATATACATATATTAATAATAATTAATTGTTATTTTTATTATTGGTTTCATTTTTATTTTTTTGAATTTTTTGTATAGTCAATGAATAGAATTGGAATTTATTCGTTTTTAAGTAATTTATTTCTTATTCATTGTATAATTTTTTTTTTCTTAATATAAAAATATATATGTCTTTCGATGTGAATGTTGAAGATTTATATAAATATAACCGCATTAAAGCAATTCTTAAAACGATTCTTTACATATATATGATACATTTTATTTTAATCTTTTTTATGTTATTCTCATAAATTTTATACATTATTACTTTGCAATTCATTATCCAAAAATGTAATTCAATTGGAAATGTTACATCTTTTTGTATTTTATTTAATAATGAGCGCTAAATTTTTTTGAAATAAGTGTTTTTTTTTGTATGTCTGCACTGAAATCGATCAACATAAAAGAACTTAAACTAATTTCAAAATTCGATTAGTTTTTATATTTGAGATTTTTGATTAAACTTTTGATTTTCAAGATCTTTCAATTTTTTTATAATATGTATATATATATTTTTTTTACATTTGAAATATATTTTTCAAATATATACATTTATTTATATATATTTAACATAAAATACATAATCGTATAATACGTTATCGATAGCTTTAGCTTTTCGATATATAGATATATAATGGAATTATTTGTACATATGTCTTTTAAAATGTATATATATATTCTACAAATTTTTCATTTTCTACATGTATACATTTATATCGTCTTTATAACATCTTTATATATCATCTCTATATATATAACATTTATAGAATTTACGTGTAAATCGAATGCACATTTGCATATATACAATTTTTATATAATAATAATAATAATAATAATAATATGACATCTAAAATACTAAATTCGTTATATAATTTTACTTTAATACACACACATATATATAGTATAGATAGATCTATACAATTTATTTTATATTTGTGCTATATTGCGAAAGTGATATCAAATATATGTATGTATATATATAGAATGGATACATATAGTATAATATTACGTTTTTCAAATCTTCGCATACCTAAAATTTATAAAATGTGAATAAATTTGTATCGCCATACACCATAAATATACATATCCGGATAGCGTCTTATTCTATATATATATATTGTCATAGAGTATACTCATTCAAAAAAAAAAAGAAAAAAGAATACATTTTTCATTCTGTCGAATTATGTATTATATGCAAAATATATAATAATAAATGGAAAATTGTTAACTTTGCTACTGAAATTCCATTGTTTGTTGCATAAATAAATGTATATATAATATATATATACCTTTTAGAGAAATATATGTCTATATATGTAAAACCTGTAAAACTTTCAAAAATGTAATATAATATATTTCAGCTTTTTTTTTTTTTTTGGTATTGTTCATTTATTATTATTGTTCTGCTTATACTATATGTATTATATTATAGACAGGTAGATATATAGGTGTTGTATATAACAAAAATGTGTATTTTGCGTATATACACAATAATATTTAATATTATATAAGTTATTTCTTGAAAGTATATATTTATATACATTTATATAGATTTTCTTTTGAATTCCTTGAATTACTGTGTTTTCTATATATATATATATAGACAGAAATCACATACCATTAATAATGACACTATTATAATCTGTATAATGAATTGTAATTGCATTTTTTTTCTCTATATATATATATATATGTATATATAACTTGTGATTTTTAATTTTGTTTCATTGTACAAAGATGTAATGAAATTAAAGTTTATTGTTTGGAAATTATTCATATTGCAAAAGTATAAAGTATACAGGTGAATAATTGAATTAAAACGATATTCATTTATATATAATTTTTCTATTAGTATATACAGATGATGATTGCATTGTATCATTTTTTTTATTCCTATAAATACCGTGTATTGGTCTGCCAAATCTCTTAACTATTATATTTATTGACAATGGAATGAAGATGACGAATTATTAATATATTTACACTAATCGTTAAAAAATGTATAGTCAATTATCAAGAAATTAAATAAAACTATATATTCATATCCAACACATCAATCGCATCACTGCGACATTATTTCATGAATTGTTTGGCATTGCTTTAACCATCTATATATGGATCGATCAATTGTGTTAATGTTATTTTAAATTTTTTTCTTTCTGCATAATTTTGTCATTTAAATTTAATCAACTCCAAAATTTCTCAACTATATATATATTTTAATAAAATCAATTTTCATTTTCTTTTATCAATTCCAATTAAAATAACACAAATAACTTCTCTATATATAATTTCATATATATACATATAAATTAATGTATTAAAAATCAATTTTTCAAACAAAAGAATAGAGTTATGTATATTGTATATAAATACTATAGTATATATTCTGTTGTCTTGCCACAGAACTAAATTAAATCTTTAATGTGGTATATATATTTATGTACTATTGTACTTGAATATATATTTAGATTGTAGATATATACGCGCGTATTTGTTACAATTTTGTAAGCTTTGGGTATATTCACCTAAAAAAGTTTTGAAATTTCTCAAATGAATTAAATCTGGTATAGTACTATAGAAACCAACATATATGCTTGTATGAAATAAATGTATGTAAATTACACAAAAAATATTCAACTACATATATATATGTAAATTGTAGAAATCACTAACATAACCACCGCATAATAATTTAATAATAATATATGGTATATATAAATATCTAAAATAAATCTTACTGTACATTTAATAAATATTTATGTATATTATTTTTAATATTCATCCCTTAAATGTTTACATATTTGTAGAATTATTATTCATTTATTATAATATTTTCATTAATTTTTATATATTGTATTACAAAAATTATTTTTTATATATATTATTTGTATACGATCTCTGTATATACGAATAAGATTTCATCAATTTTCATAAATTATTTAATTTGTATATATATTTGAAAAAAAAATTCTACAAATTTATATAATTATATATTTATATTTACAAATTTTTCTACATTTATCTTTATTTTTTATTTTTCTTTTTGCAAAATGTAACAATGGTAAAAATTTATGTAATCAGACGAAATACTATATATTAGTATAACTTTTATTTAATATATATAGACGTATTATAAAAATACAGTCACCCAAAGATTTGTATTCTTATGAATATGATAAAATCGGAAAAATTAGGATTTTCTGAGGAAGCATTTGTAGATTATTGTATCCATAATTTTCATTGATTAATTTATGGTTTTCATCGACCGTACGTTCAATTTTGTCTGCGGTTTTTTTTGCAGATATATTGACGGGCTCTAAAGATTCCCACCGTTTTGATAATGTTTTAATTTACATATACTATATTTATATGTTTTATATGCATTACACTGCAGAATTTAAAAAAAATGATAAATCTGTATATGCGTTATGAATTAAAGCAAAAAAAAATGGAACACACAAGAATTATGTATAGATAATTTAAAATTAATCCACTTTGGAATAGACATGTACTGATTTTTTTCTTTTACGTTTATTGTAATTAATGATATTTTATATACTATATATACGAGGATACATATCTATTATATTTACTCACAAAGTATAGTTATTATATGGAATCGCGATCAACGATATACATATATGATTTAATTTATACTACGGCATTAATACATTCCTGGTATAAATTAATTTTAACTTTAACTTGTTCAATTTCCTCTAAAAAAAAAAAATTATCAGATTACATAATCCACCACATTCGCAGACATTATATACGTACATTTATTTTTACCGCATAAATATTCTTCATTATTTCTCATTGACCATCGTTTTACTTTTTTCAGTTTCTTTTGAAATAATTTTTTCATATCATCTATATTTTTTAGACATACTGGCATCAGCACATATAATATAAAATGATGTTGGCTATAGTATTTTTTTTAAAAGATTTTTTTTTTTATATTTAATCTGCTTTTTCTATTCCATAATATTGCTTAATGTTGTTGTTGTGTTGGTATATATATTATGGTTGGGGATAAAGTTTTTTTGTTCGTTTTATATTTTTCATTTCATTTTTCTATTTTTTTTTTTAATTAAAACAGTACCTAATCTTACATAATCCTTTTTTTATATATATATAGAGCGATAAATAATTATACTATGTATATATAGATAATATAAAATGAAGGAAAATGAAAATGTTTGTATAATCATAATTTATTGTATATCATATAAACAGCGATTAACATAATTTAATGATTGATGAAATGTATATTCCGTAAATATGTACAGTACATAATATATTTATATCTATAAATAAAGTAACATTAATGATTATTATATGTAATAATTTTATGTTTTATACATTTTCTATATATATATATATATATATATAGTGATTGATGCAATAAACAGGATCGAGATAATATTGTTGACATATATTTATCAAACAAAAAAAAAAAAACTTAAGCAAAGGGGGGTAAATTTTTTTTTTAATTGATTTTAATACATTTGATATATATTAAAGAGGATATTTAATAATATTTTGTATATCATTTTTTATTTTTATAAATATGATTGTTAATTCAGTTTATTTGTTTTTTGTTTTAGTGGTGGGACGTAAAAAATTAGTCCTCCATACGATAAAAATACGAAAAAACCCCCATTTTTTTCAAATAAAATTTTCCGGAAAACCCAAATTATATGGGAAATAGAGGTTTAATTTGCAAAACCCAAGGCATTCGAATTCCTTTGCCGAAACGTTTCTTCCATGAATATATTTTGCTATATATCAATAAAATCTTAGTGTACGTACGTTAACTATATACCTATTGTTATGGTAATAAAATCACATTATTTACTTTCATTTATTACCTGTTGAAAGCATTTTCTTTCTATATACATTATTACTTTATATATGTATATAATAAATGGTAAACTATATATATATATGATTTTATTATCATTACACAATTGTAAAAAAAAAAAAATAAAAAAAAAAAAAAGAACTCTTAATGAAACACTCCAGAGATCACAGATGCTATGTTAAAACATTCACATTATATTTATACAATGCATCAACAAATACTCTTGTGTATTCATATTAAACTTATCTACCCATACCTTTACGGAGTTTATTCAAATACGCGAAAAACAATGTGTATATATTCATAACATTTTAATGAATAATTCTATATAGTTATATATATAAGTATATATGCATATAATCACTTCTTATATATTGTATATATAGTAAATATAAATGTATGTCCTATATATATGTATTCAGTACAGTGTATTAGCAGTATTAATCTATATATTTTTGTATATATAGTTTGTATTTAAATTGAAGTAAATGGAAAAAAATTAAATGAACGCGTATCTATTCGTATATATATATATATATATATATACCTTGTTAAATACATTATTAAACACAATGCAGAAAAGAAAGTGTCTTGAATAAAAAAAAAGAAAATATGTATTCTCTTAATTTCGATTTGATGGCAAAGAAAAATAAAAAATTAAGCTTACTGATGAAAAAGCAAGTGACTCATCGACATCGTATTTTCCCCATATAATAATCTTAAATGTAAAATTTACCCATTTGACAATGTACATATATTTTTATATATAGAAACTCGGCTGTATATAGAATAGAGTACAAGTTATTCTATTTCTATTAGGATGGTTTTTAGTCTATATCTATATATTTATATATATATATATATAGCATATTCAAATAATATAAATGTTGACTGACTGCTTCGTATATTTATTTAGTATAATAATATGTATATATACATTGAATATAAAATAATAAGGAAGAAAAGACAATTGAATTTCTTCTTTTTTTTTTGTTTCTGCTGCTTGTTTTTGTTAACATTTTCATAAAGTGAGTTTGTATCAATATATTCCAATGTATATTCCATTTCATATATATATATATATATATATGTTGGGTTTGTCAGTTTTTATATATACATTAATGTATATACACAAAACAGACTATATATATTTTTGTTGTTAAAGATTTGTATATACACAATGTTATATATAGTACCGTATATATGGCTTAAGCGAATTTTTGATACGAAGTGGAAATATATGTTCATTGAGTTTAGCCTGATTTAGGTTTTTTCTTTTATGTATATATACAAATAAATTGTTCAAATATGCAAAAAAGACAAAATGATATTCCATATATGTATAACGTTGTATCTTTATATAAAGACATATATAGTGTATATGAGGGTTAAACTGGAAGTTCCGCAACCATTTTTACATAATATATATTTTATATATATATATATAGGTCTGTCTGCATGATATTTTATATATAAAATACTTATCAAATATCTCTTTTTACATGCTTATAGTGCTTATATGTATTAGAATTACGTTTTCAAAATTATAGTTCGGTGCGTTAACTAAATATATCTATATCTGTATTTTTATACATATTCATGTGAATTTTTTAATATAAAATATGTACAATTTATTTATATATATACATTTGGTTTTAAGGGTGAGATAGTGGCAGTGTAGTATATACTAAAAGATAATGTGATGGTTTTTTCGTGGTATGATACACATATATATATATATATATATATATATATATATATATATATATATATATATGTATATATATAAACAAAACATTGATAAATATATATATGGTTATACAACCCATTTATCAAGATATAGATTAATGAAGGGATTTTCATTTGGCATCACTTTCTCGAGGGGGTCGGATACGTTTATATATGTATATATATGTAGATAATGAGTTGAAACTATATATACATAATATCATGATAATACTAACATGATATAACCATATATATATATTTATACAAATATGTGCTATATAATAATAATAATAATAATAATAATAAGAAAAGGCTTTCGATGTTTTTGTTTTAATATTCCTTTTTAAAAATAAATTTTCTATATACAAATTTTACTGTATATAAAATGAATATATATATTTATATACACATGGAATGTTGTATTTATTCCTATATAAATATATATATGAATTTTCTATATATGTTAAACGTCGTATAAGACATAGATATGGATGTAAATACATCTTTATATATATGACCAAGTAAACCATATATAAATGTATATATGAAAGGACGAAAAGGAATATGTATTTATATATATATATATATATATATATATATATATGAAAATAAACTGTTTCCCATTTGACATACTAATTTCTTATAATAAGGGTAAATTGATAAATAACTATGTAGTAAAATATATATATATAATATATATATAGATAATAAATATGCACATTTATAAATTTATTTGTAAACTTGCTTGACTGCTATATATATATATGGAAAGCAAGTAATTTTAATATATATACGCATTAAATAAATAAACGGTTGAAATTTAATTGAAGGAATGATTGAGATTGTCTTGTTAGATATTTATTATATTAATTTATTTGTAAATGTATACAGAAAAAGATATATAGTATATATAAAGGAATTGAAAAATAGAATGGATGATTTGTTGAGTATACAAAGTATAAAATATTTATTATAGTGGTATATATAGGTGTATGTATTTGAATACGCTAATTTGTGAATAATGTTCTTTATTTTAAAAGTTTCATATCGCTGCTTATATACTCCATAAGTCTATATATATGTAATATAATATATAATTAAGTGTTTGTTTAATATGTGAATTAATTAAGAGAAACAAATTCAAAGGGGGATATATCATTATTTAGAAAAATGAAAAATCTTTTAAAAATATATGTATATTATAGGGGTATGGGTAAATCAAAGTGTTTGATTGAATTTTATACCTATATAGATGATTTTATATTTATTTGTGAAAAAATATCTTTAAATATAACGACAATTTGTGCGTTTATATGTGTATCAGGGACGGTCGCTGAGAAATGTTTACTATATTGTCTATAAACGATGTAATACGATGAGGAAAATCCAACTGACACATATTTTATCAACTAATTTATTGGAAACAAAATCATACTAAACTTTTCGGACAATCAATTTTTGTAAATTGGAATGGTTTTGAATTACTGGATAAATTTCCTTCAATTGTGGAGATTTACCTATATTATACATGAATATTCATAACATTCAATATTTCTGTTATTTCATAAAAGAAGTCTCATTGATTCAAAAGATATATAGCAAATTTTCCAATAAGTGTATAGCTAAAACTGTATTGAGTTAAAATATAATACAAGACATATAATAGAGCCTTTCCAATAATTGTGTATGCTATCAAATGCGTAAACCTTTGATGTTTTGTGTATATATTGTTGCGTTTTACAACATGTTACTTTATAGTATACGAATTACACTTATATATATTAATATTATATCTTTTCAAAATGATGTGATTCGCACTAAAGTAATGCTTTTCATGACATGCCGACGGCAGACGACGGCAAATGTCAAATTGAAAATACATGCATTTCAATGGCGGTGCTTTTTATGAATATTGGACGGCGGACTGACGGCGGACTTTGATATTTTTTCTTCTATTGCCGTCGGCTGACCGTGGCTCAAACTTCATTTTTCATTTTATTTACATTTTATTTAATTTTTATGATTTAATTTCATAATAATAAAATATCCAGTTAATTTACAAACTAATAAAAAATGGAATTATTTAGCAGCAATTATTAAATTTCGGTTTTTTTATCCAGGCAAAATGAATTTCAGAAAAAGCACATTTTTTTTATATATCACATATATAATAATTTGATATATAAAATATTTTCATAGAAATCGAGGCTTAAAGCAAAAGATTTACAATGCACACATATCCACAAGTTTTTTTATAACACATATTATAAAGTCATATAAATATTACGAATGCGGGAGTATCGTGAATGCAAAAATTTTGCTAAATAATATCCTTTGTATATCTATAGATAAATCAAACGTTTTACACATATATACATAGAAATAATATAGTAGAACTAGAAGCGAAATTAGGTTAGGATTCTTGGTTAAACATCAATGGCGTCAATTTAGGATTTTTGTCAAAAAAATTCCATCGATATTTTTAAAAGCTTTATACATCGACATCGACATCGATAAATTAATTAAAATTATATGTAAATATTCATAAAAAAAATTCTTAAAATTTAATTGTTCAATTGTTTACATGGTTTAGTTGTTTCTATGATAATTATTGTTTTAATATAAATTAAAATTAAATTAAATAGAAAATAAAATAAAAATAAAGCTTAATATAAAGCTTAAAACAATAAAATTAAGCTTTATATAAAGCTTAAAATCGATGTCAATTAAAAAATTAGGTTAATTTCCTTAAAAAATTATGAAAAATTCCTCAAAAATTTAAACAAATGGCCGAAATCCGCCATTGATGTTTAACCAAACCATTTATATGAAAACATAACCTAATTTCGCTTCTAGTTCTACTATATTATTTCTATGCATATATAGGTATATATGAAAAAAGCAGATAGTGATATACACATATATAATTATATATCCATCCATATAATAAACAAACCGCATTCAATAGATACCTTTCTTTTTTCTTTTTTTTAAACACATATAATATTATATAATAAAACCATTTTCAATTCACTTTGTGAAAATCTGCATATTAATTTAAATAATCCATTGAAATGTTTTTGTTTTTTTTTTCTTTATAAAAGATTTATATAGTATATACTATACTATATAATTTTAATAAATGACTTTGTAAATTAAAAGGTTAAATTACACCCCACTTTTATGCATTTTCATTTATATAATTTGTTGAAGTATTATATACCATATATATAGATACCTTTAAAAATATAGATATTAATATAAATTCTATATGGTCACAAACATTTATATGATAAATAATGTTTTAGAATTTAGAATAATAGATATTGATATCGTATTATGTTTTAAATCCTTTTCGATTATATATACATTGTATAGTTATTATAAACATATAATTTAGATAATTATATACTTTGTTTTTTCCATATAGTTCTTACACAATTAAGTGTCAGTCAACCTTAAAATACTAATCCTTTTAACTTTTTTTTATATATAAGACGACAATTAAATTTATTTTTGTATTTTAATTACATGCGATGATGAATTTTTGTTTACGATAATTAAACGGAGATAACAACACATACAAAAAATCTATCCCTTCGGGATAAAATGAATAGTTTTAAATGTATGTATTATATAAGAAAGTGTCATCGTATATTAATCTATATAGATATGATTATTTTACTCTATAATACATTTTTATATATACAATATATTATAGTAATTAAAATTTCAATTAAAAATTAATCCATTTTTAAAACGATTGTATAAATATTTATTGTATATGTATAGTGTAAAATGATATATCCACAAATATTATATATATTCATATAGATAAATATATTTAACATAAAAAAAAAACATTCATCTATATATATGTGTATATGACATGCAATATTCATTAAAATCACTTCATAAATTAATTATTGAAAATTATATATACATCGTTACAGGAAGGGATCATTTAAAAATTATCTCATAAATAAATTACCGATTTATCGTGATCCGTATATAATATTAAAGGAATATATATTTTATTTTACCGAAATTTCACTATAATTCTAGTAAATATACTCATTACAATGAAGAATACTGGCGAACTTTCCTAATTATGACTTCTTAAACTACTAAATAGGAATAGTTTTCCCAAAAAATAATATCAAAGGAAAATTCACAAAAATGTGTCACCTTGTTTGGTAATATTATTTTTTTATTAAAAATGTAAAACGTTTCCCGCGTATATACATTATACCTATATATGATGGATAAGGGGTATGATATGAACGAGATTAAATTTTACAATACGTAATGCTAACAAAAATCTATATATAGGAGATATGGTACATTATCTCTGTATTTAAACATTATATATTTTGAAAAAAATGTTATACATTGTATATATGTGCATATTTTTATGGGAAGAAAAAGAAGAACTGTCGATCAGTAATTTTATCAAATTTACATTAATTAAAATTACTGATACCATAATATTCATAAATTATACTGTATATTTTATAATTACATATATTTATATAATGCTTTTATATTATGTATAGAGATATATATGAGATATGAAATTTAATATGATGTGTGTGTGATGAGGATGAGGATGAAAAATGATGTGCATATACCTTAATTATATATATAAATAAATATATGTATATAAACACATTCCCAGTATTAACATTATTATTTACTGATGTAACAATTCCAGGTAAATTGTATTTTTAATGAATATATATAAACTATTATTAAATGTCAATAATATATGTGGTAAAATTACACGTCGTTCATCCACAAAAGGTAACATTTTAAAATATATAATCCTATATAGTACAACCATTCTCCACACAGAAACTTTGGATTAAACAGATCATGACAAATTTCCAACATTAAAAGCACCCTAAAAATGACTATTTTTTTGTATATCAAAATAATTACATCAATACGTGCTATTACGCATATATAAGATCACTTTTATACATTGTATATTTTTTAACAAATGTGATGTGATGTGTCAGAATAAAAGTGAATTTATGTATAAATAAATATATATATATCTATCAAAAAAATATATAATATTTGTTGTTAAAATTAAACACATATATATAAAATGTGCAATGACACCACTTCATATTAATAGCAAATATATAATTTTAAAATAAATTTTTAAAATGAAACAAAATAAAATGTATATATTTCAATGGTATTTACATCTATATATATATATACGTATATCTATATGTATATATACATTCAAAGCAATGAATGCTCATGAAAGGTTGTTCGAAATGCAAAAACTGCAATATTATATATATATATATATAGATAGATAGATATATTTATGCGTATATATATTTTATGTATACCGACTTTGAAGTGGGTAAATATGTGGCACATACATAAATATTGTTTAATTGCAAAAAAAAAAAAAAAAAAAAAACAGAAAAAATGGAACATATAATGAAATGACATATAATTATTCACGTTTCAAAATTTAATTGCTAAATTATTATTTTAATTATGTATGTATATATTTTGATAAAATTATTGTTTTCTTTTTTTATTATTATTTTAATTTGATAAATTTTTTTCAATGATTTATCTCCATTCATTTATATGTATTCCAAGTACAGGTTAAACATTTTTTATTTTATTAAATATATTGCGTTTAGTCAAATTATATCTAACATTTCATATAAATAGATTTTCATTTTTCCTATATGTAGGTATATTGTAGGTATATTGATTTATATGACTTCAAGTTGTAAGACTAAAAAATTAATTGAAGTGATTTTAATTATATTATACATGTAGAATTATTCTAAATTATTTTAAATTTGGTACTGACAATGAGTGAGAAATTAGCATCATTACATAAGATAATTATTATAACATCACCTTAAAATCGTTCTTCATTTTTTTTACTTCTCCATAATTTAAAGAAAAAACAGTCCACTGTAATTGTTTTATATCTGATGTTAAGTGCAATTTTAGTGCAATTATTCGATATGATTTCTGTTTTATTTACTATATTTATTTACCTTCAAAATAATTCTTAAGAAATATTGTCTTTCAATATACTGATTGACTTATTGCCAATATTGATATGAAAATCCTTAACGGTTTATTATATTCAAAAAAAAAACACCCCAAAAACATCAACCTGTGACATTTGGAACCCACCCATTTAAACAAAAAACCGCATATATAATACCATTTAAATATATAAATATTTATTTTGTTATTATACAAAAACACCACCGCCACTCTCAACGACATCATCATCAAATTACACATATATAAAACAAATATAAATATAAAAAATGTCATATGAATTTACTATTTATTACTCATTTATTATGAGTTTTTTTTATATGGTTTTATATTACATTTTGACGATAATTTATAATATAAACTAAATCAACTTTAACATTTGTAAAGTGCCTATACCTATATATATCTGATATACTTAATAATAGATTATAAAATGTTTATTTAGTAAATAATAATAATACTTTACGTAAAAATAAGCAAAAAAATAATGATTTGCCTATATAAATATATATATAATTGATAAATGTTTTTAATTACATTTATATAACAACCATTCTTATAATAGATTCAAAAATGTTGTTATAAAAAAGAATTTGTCATTACACCCAACGATCGGTTTTAACGTCCAACATCAGCTTTCCGTTGTTAGTTTCTTAATTATGATGCTTAGTTAGTTTCTTAGCCCGGGGGGAAAATATGCAAATCTGTGTTAAAATTCAGATTCAAAAATAACCGAAAACTCAAAACATATTTTATGTCTTCAGTAGGATTTTTTGTAAGAATTTTAGGTTGGTATTTTTTATCAATTATACCACAGACGCATATGTTCTTATACTCTACATAAAATCATTGATATATCCATTGAAAATATAAAAGTTTTACTGATCTATAATTAGATATTTTGTTATATTCTCTATTCAATATCCCTCTAATATTGAATATATTATCAAATCAATATTGAAAATTTCATTATATAGACGTTTTCCGTATTATATACATATATAGTAACAGATATACATTGTGTAATATATGCAATATATGCATGCCTATTTATGTCTGAAATATTTGAAAAGAAAACAATAGATAAAAGGATTTTCTTAAAACAAACATTTCTTTCAAACATATGAACACATACAACAACAAGAAAATAAATAGAATAATCACCCTTCATATGCACACTCACATATCGCCGGTATCACTTATATATATACAAATAGGAATACCAACCAATTTTTTATATGCATATATAAACATCAATATCGATATAGCATCACCAACGCACACACACGCTTTCACCATATATATATATAACCAACAACAGTGCAACACACTAAAAAATAAAATCTACAAGAAAAAAGAAATAAAAGATTCAACTTCATACATATTTAATATTTAATCTAATAAGACAAAAGACTATATGAAAAAAAATATATATCTATATATATATATATATATATATAAAAATAATCAAAATAAAAGAAATGGAGAAAATAAACAGTTGGAAAATGGATATATATATATTTATAAATAAATATAAATATAGAAAAACACTCTTTTATATATAAAATATATAAAATATATGATACATATATTTGATATGAATATCAAAAATGAAAAAGTCTATATTATAGGAAAATTTATACGAGTACGAGTTTATGCATGTTTATTTACATCATAATATACATATTTTTATTCATTCATTTCATATATGCATATATTATGATTTAAATGAAAATTGTATAACAATAATGTATACATTTACATATATATATATAGCAACGATATAACATGTTATTTATGTAAAGAAAATGAGGAAATTTGTCATATATGTATATATATATATGATGCATATCGTTTTTCACTATATATATATACATGGATATATGAATATAGTATAAATAATTCAAACATTCTCTTTGTGAAAATCACTATAATACATTGCGGTATAAAATGACGACAAAAATATTGATCTTATATTTTCGTTGCTCGTACACATTCAAACGCATTCAAACACAAACACAGATAAATGTATTGTATATGGATTAATATGAAAACATAAATTTTACTCACAGTATCATATGAAAATTTTCTGACTATGACTGTACTGTATTTATATTGTATTATGTTTTAATACGAAATTCATATATATTCATTCTTGAACCATATTATTATACCCTCGTTGTATATATACTATACATAAAATGAAATGATTATATAAATATAATATTTATCTCATTCTCAAATTTTTTGGAAAACTGCTCGAAAATATAAAAAAAAAAAAGAAAAACTAAATGAAAATAAAAATTTTCCTATATAAATAAATGTTATATTTAGTTTTCTTTTGCATTTTATATATGCATCATTATAAAATTAAATATATATATAGTATATACTTATGAGATTGTTGGCTGTATATTGTTTGAATGAAAAACTTATTTTCTTTAGATGTATTATCATATTTTTTTCCGGATATATACTATACTATATATTATAAATAAAGCGATATATATATATATATGCTTTAATATTATACAAGATCTAATTTTATCTTTAAATATTTCGCATTTATTTTTAGATTTTCATATATTTATTTTAGTGTTAAACAAAAAAAAAAAAAAAAAGTGGGACAATCAAAGTGAAAATGTAAATTAATTTAGGCTAATCTAATATTATTATTTTGAAAACCTTTTCGATTTTAATATCGAAAATATTGTAATTGAGTACTAAATAAATAATGAAGTAATTCGGAACTGAGAATATGAGAATTTGCGGATTATCAACTTTATGATTATTTGCATTTTATAGCCTCCGATTATGTTTTTATAGAATTAAGAATGTCTATAAATACATTCGTTTTGATACAACAGAGTATAGTAAACGTATATCTTTTTCAATCCTATTTAGGCCTTGTTACGGTATCTTGTGTATTTACGATACTGTATATTTAAAAAAGGTACAATTCCATGTTAAATAAAACTTAATCGTGTTTTTCCCATACCTATAGATAATTTATTATTCTTTAAAAACATTAACCTATATATATATAATTACAAACCTTCGTCTAATGAGATGAAGATCGAGATTCAGATGTTTATCTTTTAATTGTTAAAAACTCTTATCTCTTATCAATAAAATATTGTAATATAATTTGTATATGCGTGGTTGTTGATTGAATTGTATAATTTTCTGAATATATCTAAATAAGAGAAGATAACTATAATTATTTTTAATCAAACCAAAACAAAACCCTCCCCATATAAAATTTAATTGTTGATTTTGATTTATCTCGTACAGAGATTTCTATTCGTAACAAACAATTCATAATAAAATACACATTTATAATATAATAATTACTCTAATTTGATAAAAAAAAAAAAAGAAGAAATTAAATTCAAAATATTTTCACATAATCATAAAAAAAGAATTTCTATAAAAATATATACTATGTATATATATATATACAAATTGAACATTTTGCGGTATTGGCATAAGTTAATTCGATGGATAAAAGGTTTAATTATTCATTTTATATATTCATTTATATATGCGTTTAATTATCAAGTATATTTCTCGATGTATATATTCAAATGAATATAGAAAATTTAACATTTTTTTTTAATCAATATCTAATTAATCCCATTCAACCCTATTTTTTTTTTATAAATATATATAATATGGATGAATGTATATATTAATAGAAATATACAATCTATCTATACGCATATATAATAGGTTATATAATAAATTACTTTTTTTATATATATATAATGAAATATTTTTCAGTACATATATATATATAAACCAAACCAAAATGCTTATAAATATTTCCTTGGGGAAATTTTATTTTCCAAGTCGAATTGCCATTTTTGATTTGGTTTATTATATATATATTTATATACAATAGATATATATATATATATATATAATATAAATAAATACATTTTATTATTCATAGGTATATATGTATAATATAATGTTATAAGTGTATATATAGTATATACTTGCATTAAAATAAATGTATTTGTTTTTATTTTATTTTGGTTTTTTTGTTTTTCTTTTATTTTATTTTTGCTGTTATTATATTTTTTTGTGATTTCATTTTCCGGTGAATGAATTGCTAAATTTTATATATATTTTCTATATAAAGAAAAATCAGAAGAACTTAAAGACCAGAAAAAGGGAGTTATAATACAATTAATAATATCGTCATTATATATATATATTTTTATATATACTTTGTATCCTTATTTATGTGTATATATTTGAATTAAACCAAACATGAAATATATTATGTTTTTTAACATTCAACGGTGGTGGTTGGTTTAATTTTTACCTTATTTTAACCAAAACACATCAAACGATTGTATATTTATTCTGTATATTTTGAAAAATAGATTTATAAAATATGAAATAAATTAAGTATTGTTTATTTTTATGTGTTTCCTCCGTACTTTTATAAAATTTCCGAATTTTATATAAAAGTAAATACATAGAATTGAAAATTTTAATTCACACCATTTACATTTACGTTTTTTAACCGCAAATTTTTGAATGGATTTGTATTTTTAAGATAAACTGATACTAAATTTAGATCTCTAATGCTTATACAACTTTATATATCCCCGCCCATACACGATGTTGAAGAATGTAAGAAAAATATTGTGTAAAATACCATAGTATATAAATAATTATACGAAAAATAAAACTCAAACTTTAATAATAATAATCATTATACAGAATTTCTTTAAAATCTACATCCAATGTATATGTTTATTTTTTGTAAATCTATAATCTTGATATATTTGTAACTATAAATTTTGTATATACATATCTGTATAAGAAGGTATATTTTATATATACACTAATTCATTTATTGGTATATATATTATATATTGTAAACATCGCGTTATATAAAATCGCGACTATTATATATGCATTGTATATATAAAAGTTATAATGTCTCGCATATATCGATTATTTAAATGTATTTTTTATGTGGAAATATTTACCACATTTTCTAAACAAAATTAATGATGGGAATATCATTAATTTTCTTTTACATTTTAGGTGTAAATAATTTTCAATGTATAGCTCGCTCTGCTATTGTTAAAATATGTTTAAAATATGTATAAATTATGTTTCATCACAATAAAAATATAAATGCGATGCCAATATTCCAAAACGAAGAAAATCGCTTAAATGCAAACAAATCAGATTAGTCCATTCTCCATTTTCAGAATCGGAATAAAATCAT